>CM030907.1:11230585-13630585 GCA_018136845.1 Heterotis niloticus
TCCCCCATTTTCTTTCAAGACAAGGAAGTGGCATGCGAGTTCCATCAGCTGGGAGAAAATAAATGAGCAGAAGCACCGGTCCCTCGGAAACTCGGGAGGCAATTGGCCTTAATGGCGGGGGCTAGCCTTGCCGACTTGTTTTGATGTTACGGGATGAAAAAGGCAGGTCTTTAGTAGCTGGTAAGGGGCTCGCCGTGAAAACAATTTGCCCTGGCTGAAGCGGGAGTGATTTGGGTAAGTGAGCTGGAGGTGGAGGATTATTGCTATAATCCCCCAGGCTGCCGCCTCAAAGCGGAGCAGAACAATTGAAGCTAATTGCACCTAAGGTCTCCGTAGCCGGGTGCTCCAAACTTGAGTGACACCCTGCGTCCGAGCAAGAGTTTTAGCGGCTGTTTGCCAAACGGATATATGCATATGCACTTGTACGGATGTGCGTATTTCTGTACGTCTTGCCCAACGCATGCGTACGGTTTTCGCCGGAAGTGAACAAACCCACGGTGTGGTTCTGTAAATTTGCCCTGTGCAATTCCGTGACCTTCAGTTATGACCAATCCCTTCTTTGCTGTTGCTCAGACTTGTTTGCACATGTGAGAAAAGAAAGCTGTGCGAACAAGCAAATAAATAAATCTCTCCACAAGCAAAAATATTATGACCCTCCCCCCCACACACACACACACACAGTTTAGTCAAGTCAAGCCAAGTTTATTATCACAATGAGTGATACAGTGAAGACATAATACATGATCATAATATGTTTGGTTTAAATAGAAATTGCATACATGCTGTATGGCATGTGTACCAAGAATTGCTTTATTAAGACAACACAAAATGATGTGTGAGAATAAATGCTGGCTTTTTTCGGTAAAAGGTTGATGCAAATACTCTATGCATTAATATATACCACATGCACATTACATTTTCATAGGCTAATAAGCACAATATTCTGTAATTCTTCTGTATTCCACAATTATCACCATCACCAGCGTTGCGTTGTGTGCGATTTTAGCCTTAGAAGTTGTACTATTTTTGTTTTTCATTATTTCTTTGTCTGCTTAATGTTTCTGTGAACATCATATTCATTAGTGCATATCAAATTCTCCATTTCCTTACATGATGTCACCTTGCAGGAATTTTGCATGTTAAATATCACTGGGAAGCAGATGGTAATGCCCACAATTTAGAATCATCCGTGTGACTGTGTCGCAACGGAAATGTGTCGGAGGGTTGTGTTAATTCCCCGGCCCCACCCCCACCACGGAGTCGGTGGAGGCTCTGATGCCGAGGTCTACCACAGCCCCTGGGTCTAAAACCCGAGGCGGGTTTCTCCAGGAAGCCGATGGAAAATGGTGCCTCGGGCAATGTTACATTATCACCGTCGGGGACGCGTTTCTTTTCTTTTTTTCTTTTTTTTTTCTTGGATGGTGTGCAGCGGATTAGAAAAGCAAGAGTGGAGAAAACATGGCACACAACCCCTAATGTAAAATCAGTGACACCCCTTTCCTTCAAGGCCTCCAGCATGGAGTCACTGCTGTATTACCAGGATGTGGTTAAGGAGCTCCTCTGCAGGCGAGTATACAGACATTTCAAATCCCAGCAGGGACACTGCTGCTGTACACCCTTGAGCGAGGTGTGTGACCTTGCACGCACAGCAAACAACCATCTGTAATCAGAGCCTTTATTAAAATAGATGCACATTCTTTTAAAGGTATTTTTGCTTAACTTTATTTTTTTAATGTGGTAAAAAAAAAAAAAAAAATGCCAGTATGTGGCATTCACAGTCACAGATCTTGGTACAGAATAATTAATTGTGTTCAAGGCATCCGTAATACCGCGGTGTTCATTATTCATAGTAAATTTATACTTGCAGTAATTATGGTTCTCTGTCTATCAATGTGGGTATTTAAGGAGACACTCATACAGGGAAGAAAAATGACTCGACCCCCTCACTTAATGAGAACCGGCTCCGTGGCGGGACAGACACTGGTTGTTAGTTGTTTCGTACGTCGCGTCTCTCGCTTCAGCCCTCGGGGGTCACCAGGGTTCACAAGAAACCATACGGTACAGCTACAGCCTCATCAGGTAACCCCAGTTCTAACTAAGATCTTTCACACTCAAAAATATCCACCGGCATGAAGGATTGGCAGCAGGGGTGTAAACAATCTTCTAAATGTATACTCTGGACAAATAAGGTGTTGTAAGAAATATAATCCGGAACAAGTGGATTATATTTTTTACAAATCTGCGTTGCAAATTTTTAAAAAATGCGTAATAACATCCAGAAATGCACACGTGGGTTCCATATAATTTGCATGCATCACATTATAAGAACATAAAGCATCATTGACATATATAGGTGTACATCTACTGTGATGGACTGCTGTTGTAGTTTTATAGTCTTGGGCCCGAGGATTCCGGGATAGGCTCTGGATTGCCATAACCCTGCTTAGGATCAAGAGGTTTACAACAAGGGACACAGCTGGATGAAAGTGTCATTGCCATTAAACCACACGGGCTTTAACCCCACTTCCTGTTGAACTACCTGTCAGCAAGGTATTCACCCAAAAAGTCAAAAAGTAAAATCACCCAAGTTAGTGTAGTGAATAGCTTACAGTACAAATCTAACACTGTAAGTTACTTTGGCAAAAAAAAAAAAAAAATCACACAAATGAGTAAATAATAAACAATATGATGAAGATGCATGTGCAATGGCACAACTTTAGTTTTTATGAAGGACAGTAGTGCAAAACTGAACCCTCTGTTGACAAGGTCTTCATAAGTGTCTGGGGCCTATGATGGTTAGCGCCCCGAGGCGGGTTCTGGAGCAGCATCGCACTCACGTACAGCCCCTCTGTCTCTGGATAGTCTGTAAAGGGAGGGAGGGCTCTTTGCTTCAGTAATCCTGCCTGAAGTCACAATCGGCAGCCCTCCTCAGCAGCCCCCGAAACACAGTTGCACACACAAATGAATAAAAAAGTCTGTAGTCACCCCTGGCTCAGCATCATGGGAGGGAAGCCCTGACAGTCCTTACAGGTCCATGTTTCCCTCAGCAAAAGAGGATAGCAACACCACCCTAGGGCATGTTAGGTTCCACACAGATAAAAAAAGTATCGTGTCAAAAAGTTTCATACGGACTGCAAACTTATTGTGTCTCCATTTAAATGCAATACACATGTGTGTTTTGACCACATTTTCACCAACTGCAGTTGGGCAGCAGGTAGCATGGCTGCCTCACAGCTCCTGAGCTGAAGGTTTGAAATCTGTGTGTGTGTGTGTGTGTGTGTGTGTGTGTGTGTGTGTGTGTGTGTGTGTGTGTGTGTGTGTGTGTGTGTCCAGCCTGTCTAGGGTGTACCCTGTCTCACACCTTGTGCCTCCAAGAGAAACACAAAATCACCATGACCCTGTATTAATATGAATGAATGAATGAATGAATGAATGAATGAATGAATGAATGAATATCGCACACATTGAGAAGGGGGGGTCTTAAGAAATGCACAGCTGAAGTTTGCATATGTGAAAATAATCTTTATTTTACTCCACTCACAGTAAGTGTACCAGGTGTGTTTGCTGAATCCCAAGGTGGTCTTCTGGGTAGCAGCACAAAGACACCCCACATTACTCAGGCTTTAGTCTGTAACGTGGCACAACAGCCCTAGGAACCCACTGCCAGGACAGGGTAGGCCCCACACACGGGGAGGGTCAGTGGCCATGATAGTGGCGTTGACCCCCTCCGTCCGTTGTGAGGTCTCAGCCGTCAGGTCGAAGGTTCACCCAGCCATGACTGAGCCATTACACCCCCCCCCCAGCTCCCATATTCCCCCAGCTGCATTGCAGCTACATACATAATCCACATTAAAAATGTACCTTATTGTCAGAAGCCCTTACAGTCCAGCAACCAGGCCCAGTGGGGGCCGTAGAACGAAGTGGGGAGGGTGGTGGACACTTTTGGGAATAAGGGAAACTGCCAGAGAACGTCTGGTGCAGATCTGTGTCTGCTAGGAAAGGGAAATCATCACACGTGTGCAACATATCCCTCATAATCTAACTTTTCCTGACACTTAATGGGAAACGATTCCCTGATGGTCCATTTATTTATATTAAAAATGTCATTCAGGGCTGCCGTCTTAATTGATTTCATTTTTTTTTCCTTGTGGATCCAGACTCTCAAAGTTTCCGCTTTAATGATCAGAACGATTATGGGAATATATATTTTAATATTCAAACTGTAAAAATGTTTGTTTTGTTTTTTGGAAGTGCTGCTTATTTTTTTGTTTCAATTTAGTTTAATTTTATCACCCCTGGTTCTTTGTCACGATTAATAGATTTCTTCCCAGAAATCCCACTTCATTGCAGCTTCAGCTCTTTGTATTCATTGCAGCTATAATAATTATTCTTGATTTTTTTTCCTCCATTACAAGCTGTCATTTCATGCAAGCAAAACGATTTTGATAGGCTAGTAATGGGTTATTAAAAGAAAATGTGCCCAACCATTGCTCAGTCCCTCTGGGAATGGTTGTTTGCCGGTGTACACTTAAAGACAGATATGCCCGTATTTACATGTGTCATGCATTTCAACGTCTTCCCTGCCTCAGAGAATTGTCAACCACGTAGCTCGAGCTCTCGGGGTGACAACACGCCGCAACAAGTGTTTCGGGCTGACTGTCATCGCCTCAGTCATGCTAACCTGTCTGAGCGCCCCTGTTAATTGCGCTCTCCCGCTATGTGACAACAGGCCGTGCGACAACATGAGCGCACCAAGCGCCTTGTTTGCGGTGCGAACCTCATCTCGCTTGGTCGGATCGTGGTGCATGATGCTAAGGGAAACAAGCCACGTGATGCCACTCAAAATGGACCTGAGACTTATATCGGTTCAGATCGTAGGAGCGAGGGCTGCTCTTTTAGCCATTGGGACAAAATATAAGATTCGGAAAGCCACTGCAAAAGAAATTATGGATAACATTCCTAGTAATTCCATTTAAGCATCGCTTCTGAAAAGTAAAACCTTTTTTTTTTTAAATTACGTTTGATCTTTAGCTGACACTTCTCCAAATAAAATGACAGCGTTAGGTTTGAGTACGGAACTATTTACAGTGGTTCTTGAAAGTTTGTGAACCCTTCAGTAGTTTTATTTCTGCATAAATATGTTCTAAAACATGAGCAGATTTTCACAGATAACTGCAACTAAACGTTTCTGGTAACTGCTGGTCGATCCTGCACATCAGCTCGGAGGAATTTTAGCTCAATGCTCCTTACAGAACAGCTTCAGCTAAGGGATGCTGTTGGGTTTCCTCGCATGAACTGCCTACCTCTGGTCCTTCCACGACATTTCACCATTGTACAGTGGTTTGCACATTAAAATACATAAGTACCTTGATGAAGGGTACTATTCCAGGAGAACAGATTTAAGTCTGGTTTAAATGCAGATCCTTCAGCCACAAGGTAATTCCTCTATCTACTGTGTACAAGGTTTAAGAGCACAGAGAACAACTACAGTATGTAAAATATAAGCCAAAATTCAAACTCAAGTCATAAAATTCAGGCCACTAATTCGTGCCACCTTAAATTGCGGGAACACAACAGTTCAAAGTGGAAATATCTTTAAAACAGTGTTTTAAATCGAGAGTACGGTGAGGCCTGAAAAAAGAACTTCATCCTTTTGTCTGTTTGAATTTCACCTCCCTCCATGCTTGGAAATATCATATATCTGACTGTTCTCCCGTCCAGAACGAAGCCATTATAAAAGGACACGAGGCTGCTTAAAGACTTAAACAGAGCTTGAACTCTCTGTACTTCTCAAATTGAACAATTGGGAAGCGGACATCCCCGCTGCGTTTCTATTTAAAACCTGATTTATTATCGCTAAGTATCATCTAACGTGTTAACCAGGTGCGCACATGTTATTGTATGAAGCTTCACCTGAGCTTAAATCAAAAGATAGAGGGTGTTAAATCCACACGGCACCCACTTAAATTCCCAAATTGCCATTTGAATTTGTGCGGGAGAAGGACATTTGTTATAACTTTTCGAAGAGGAGCAGAGTCCCATTCGCGTTCCACAAACTGTCCTCCGTGTCCTTTCCACCCTCTATTTCCTGTTTGCCACCCCCACTCGCCCTCACCCCCCACCGCACCACATACTGGCATTTCCTACTCCTGACTTTGGGCCGAGGGGAATAAATCCTGGATCTCTGGCAGGGGTCCGCAAAGCATCCTGGACACCGCAGCAGCTATTGACAATTGAGTGTTGCCAGGGGATATTAAATTCTTGCAGCGAACCCATTTACATCACTACCTCATGGACTGGGATGTAATCAGTTCCATCCCTTCGTGATGTACTCCCAGCCAGCATGTGTCTGTTGTATTTAATACTTCGCTGACAACGAATTTATGTTGCTAAGCTCCAAAAAGTAAACCGCACCAAAATACCTCCTGCAAACGGCCTTTACAGACAGCCGCCGAGGTAAATGTGGAATTTGCTTGTTTTGAGGCAGCGGTAATTACTTCCAGACCCCGGGACTCTCATTCCATTCACTCGAGCCACATTTTCTCACCGTGCCGGGGGCCAAAAAAAACTTCAGCGAGTGTGGTTTTCTACTTCGGCCGCAGCGCTAGCTGACTTGTCAGATGTTGCTTTTGAAACCACATTAATTTGTTACCATGTTAACAAGGCCGGCCGAACTTCTGCGGCATGATGGCTTCTCGGAGAGGTGTGAAAGGATTACACGGAAAACCGTTTTCTGCACCCAGGCCTCCCTCCTTCCAAAGCCGCATAGCGCCATGTCTTTGCGAGATTTCACGATATTCACTGTCCGGATCTTGACGTCTATTTCAATTATTCCCAATAAACTGAGGCTAAAAGTTGCAGCCAGCAAGATTCTCACGCTGACAGTTTTGCTTTTTTATTTATTCATTTATTTATTTATTTATTTATTTTTATTTTTTAAATGGTGCTCTAATTCTGAGATTCGCTTGTAATACATTTGTAGTAACACCTTAAAGCACAAGGAGCGAGGGAACAAAATATTTTAGTGTGTCGGGTCCTCGGAACTGACAGGTGCGGTGTGCAGGCGCGCATAAAGCCACTCGTGCGTCCGTGACCTCCGAGCAGCAACAATATGTATGCGCCTGCAGACATTTTATCAAGCAGCTCAAAGAGCGGCACCCAATTTGCACGACCATCACAATGGAACAGCGCTGGTGCAAAGGTCGTGTTTACAGTAAAGCACAAGTTCCCTTACTGCTGGCAAACAGGGGGAAGAACCTGGACGCGTATGCACAAACCGAGACGCAGCGGTGGGAGGGGAATCATTAATTTGCAAAATGCATTCCTCCTCCTTTTACATAGAGCCCCGCGGATACACATCAGCTTTAATAAGCTGCTATGGGTCTGCACTTTAAACTGACTTCGTAGCCCAGCTCGGTGTCCCCAGACAGAAGGAAAACATACCGACTGCATTCGATTAAGCTGTAATTTACCCAGCATCCTTCCTCTGCCTTGCACTCGTAATTGTTGAGGACGTCTATTTTATCAATCCGTTATTTCGCGGCAAATGCTGTGAAAGCGGAAGAGGCAAGCACCCAGAGCGGTGGTGACTTGTTTAATTCATGCAGCAAGACGGCCTTGGCACAAGAAAGCCTTGGCAAAGCCTGCCTATAGACAACTGTGCCGGCAAGCTCGTAGCGATCAACTGTCACTGACCCATTCCTGTGCCACCCCCACCCCCCAGGCGCCGGTTTGGCGGGAAACCAGGCGACGGTGGCCTGCCCTTGCCTTGGGCGGCCCTGGGTGGTCCTTCTGCCTCCCGTTTGCCTGCAGACACCTTCACCTTGTCACAGCCAATATCGGTCCAGATCCTGATCTTCATAGCTGCCAGTCTTTAAACCTCCATTAGACTGGAGAGGCCGAGCTTTAGCCCCTGTGCGCATTTCCTTCCGCAGCTGCAGCTTGGCACGTCCGTCGGGGCCAGGCCTACAGCGGAGCCACCCGGCATCGCTACCTCCCGCAACAATCCATATTCACCCCTTTTCTAACCCCCATGACCGCTGCCTTCCTGTTCCTATGAAGCTTAATAACAGCAGGCAGTGTATTAATATGTAGAAGATCAAGAGATTATTGATAAGAATCACTTGCCTAATATCCCCTGTCTGTCATGTAGTTCAGCGGGCCTTTCATGATTCCGTGTGTCGCTATACTTAAATATTCATGGGCGCTCTGCTTTGTGGGCCCCAAAGCTGAATATCTAATTAAACTGTCAAAAGAAATACAATATGCCCCTAAGCTTTATTATCATAGGGGTCAGCTGGAACAGCACTGGTCTGGATGGGCCTAAGGGGTAATTAACAAGAACCACGCTGTGTTTACCTTGGTTCATACCTGTGGCCTAGGCGAGGGCGGAATTGGGCCCGGACTCCTTCACCGCGCCTTTGAAGCGCCCCGCTTGCCAGCCCAAATCACGGTGACAAGAAGAAGAGACTGGAGATCTGGAAGTGTATAATAACATAATCAGCAATTATAGCTGGGAAATGGTGAGAAGCCTGAATTTTATCTCATTAAAAAGGCCTGGGAAGAAAGTCCCCCTCCCGCCCCCCCCCCCTTCTTTCTTATTCCATGTCACTAGCGCTTTTCCTTTGAATTCCAATGATTTTGCTTTTAAGGTGAGGAAAAGATCTTGAAATTTAATTCTGAAGCGGAGAGCCGGTCCTAATTAGTGGCGCACTGTGGCTGAGATACGGACGACTTTTGCTCCGGCAGCTTGCAAATGGAGGAGGGAGGGCGGGAGGGGGCATTCGCTTTATTATTGCTCTCTCGGTTTATTTCCTGTCATTATTGTTGCCTTAGTTCTTCTGTCAAATTACAGCCGCTAATTTCGTTTCGTTTTTTACGAGCCCTGTTAGCAAGTAGCTGTAATGGACTTCAAAAACGGGGGTCTGTTCCTTAAGAATTAAAAAAGGGCGTCTTTCCACCTAGGCGGTCTATCGGACGGAAACTTAAACCGTATCGTTCCTTTGCAATTCATCTGTCACCCGAATCTTTGCCCCACGCACGTTACTGTGCCAGTTTAATTCAGCTTTTTTATGTGGCTTTAATGATCTTTTTTAGGGGACTCTTAATACCCTCAAAATTTGTAGAATATCACAATAAATCAGGACCTTGCCAATCTAATGACAATTAATTTCACCTATAATTTTTTATTCTTTTTGCCACATTATGGCGCACAGTTATATTCCTCTCCCTGTGACCTTTATGGGTGTGTTTTAAAAGTTAATACTTGGAAAGTTGTTATTCAGAGGCTGGAGTTTCCTTAGTTGTGTCATATTTCTTTTCTTTTACAGGTTTGTGATTTTAAACATGCTTCGCGTCTACGATTTCTCTGTGGCAGTGGACGTACTGAGTGGGTTCGAGCACCAGTATAGCTTTCGTTATAATGAAATGTGAAAAATGGAAAAATAAAGAATGTGCAGATGTAAACGGTTAATACAATAGCGAGAGAGAGAGAGGATTTTGTTTTTTGTTTAAAAAAAAGTTGTCACCCATCATCATTTTATCAGTTAGGTCACATATATAAACGTATGAATATTTTCTGCCAAAGATCCACAAAATAATTTTAAAATTGGGACAAGTTATCTTGTTTTATAGTTTTAAAAGCGATAAGAAAAGCGTTTATTACGCAAAAAAAGTAATAAAACAATAAAACCATGACAAACATTATTAAAATTGGGTAATCTTTTCAGATAGTTTTGGAAAATTGTGACCAAACAAGGGTTAGACATGCCAATACTCTGATATACTTTCATCGAAAGACGATGTGCCAACACGTACGTTATCGATTCCCGGGCTCCAGGTTTTAAAAAATGGTCTTTGGTCTGAAATGCAATTTTATAAATGCGCCTGCTCTTGTATCAATTGTATAATAATAGGGCAACAGCTCTGTTGGGAAAAAGGAGGCTCTTCTTCCAAATAAACATTATCATTATATATTTTCTTTTCAATCAATTAAAAAAAGCCCCTCGGTGACATCTGACGCTTTAAGCGCTGCTAACAGCCCCCTTACCGCCTTATCTAGGTGTAGTTAATTAGGTAACAAGTCCACGGCGTCCATTTTTTTCCTAGAGCTCGATGTGAATTAAAGCCAGCCAGCGACTCGCGGATCACGCACAGCTGATAGGATGGTATTAGAATCTCTTTATATGCTTTTTATTTCATGATGAACGGGACCTGTATCATTTGCAGGGTACATTTATTGTAAATTAAGCGCACAAGAATTTAAGATGGGAGTGCGGGAGTGCGGGAGGTGCGGTTGTCATCAGACGTAGAGGTTCTGCATGTTTTTAAAAGTTTCCCTGGTTTTGTCAGAGATGTGTGCACTTTGTGTGACTTAGAACTCTTGTTTGGGGGGGGCAAGTGTCCTTTACTGGTGTCTTCTGAGATTGTAACAGCAGGATTTCTGAAGGTGGCAGACATTGTATCCCAAAGTCCATCCAGCAGGAACTTTCAGTACTTGGTTACAGCATTTGAGAAGATGGGCTGAGTGAGGAAGGACAGCAGCATGTGGCCTAGACGAGGAAGAACGGAGGTGGCTGATGTAATCCCATCCTCATCCACACAATTTTTGTCAGAGAACTGACTGTCCTGGCACAAATATGAATGACCCTAGAAAAAACTTGTTCCGTTGTTCATGTAGTTGTCTCCTGTACCCATATAGCCCTAAAACTTGTGCCACAGGTTTTTATACAGTACCTGTTGTGAATAAGTATCAATACCATAATCCTGAGATTAAAATATGCTGCACAAGAATTTATAAATCTTTTACATTGCTTCCTTTTTAAAGTAGTTTTGCATTGGGAGCATCATTTCGGCTCAGATATTCGACTTGATGCTAATGCTAAATGCCTACTTTTCTGCAAAGTTCTACTTTAAAAAAGTGAAATATTAACATTACAAGCCAGTGGAGCATCAGGACAGAAAGACACACAGCAGTACTTTAATAAGCCCACCTAAGCGCTGGTTTCCTCCTTTGTTCGTCCTCCACGTTCCACCTGTATTCGTTTCCTGGTAATTAAAACTCTCACATGATCACATTTAACCACATCTCATACCCAGATGAGGTAAAAACATTGAGAAATTTTTGGCTGGATGGTCGCAGAGAATCCAGGCCAGCTGGTAACACGGTAAAGCCACCAATATCCTACTCAGACATTAAAAAGAATTTCAGATTTCCTAGACTTCTTTGAGGATGTACTTCCTTTGAGAGGGAAATTCTTTTGAGCATATCCAAAGTGCAGTTTCCTATAGAGACAGCTTCTTCATGAATTAATTTTGTGTATATGCATATGAACATATACAACAATGATGGCGAATGGTTTTTTTTGTGTGTGTGTGTGTGTGTGTGTGTGCGCACACTAGAGGCAGACCTCACTTCAGTCTCTGTGTTATCTCAGGGCCTAGTAGAGCTCTGCATATAACTTATACGAACCTTTCCATCAGTTTTATATGTGGGAATGCCGACTAACATTGGCATCACTGTCTAAGACAACAACTGAAGAGATAGTTATTTTTATTTTTATCCATTTGGCGGATGGTCATCTCCAACGCAAGTTACAATATTGGGTTTGCAGGTTTGCCGGAAATTACTTACACTGATTTACCAATGTATACAGCTGGTTGGAGCAACTAAAGCACAGTGCCTTGCTCTGGCTGCTTTAACAATAGTAGAAAATCAAACTTGCGTTCTTTGAGTGCAGAGAATCAACTCTAAGCACTATGCCCCCTACTGACTCTTAAATGGAATGTCAATGTATATCTTATGCATTCTATCGCTTTTCATTCTATACAAATTTGGCACACTGTTTCATGGAAAATGTTTGCTTTGCGTTTGTTTATTTCATCCTGAGTGCATTCACTTTCAAGAAAAGAACCTTGTTTCAAGCCCAACACAGCACAACTGAGCTGTACTTTGACCGACACTGTGGTACATGTGCATCCAGTCTGCTCCTCTGGACACGTGGATTCGTGATGATTCTTATTTATCTTTTCTACCGCTGGCACATTGGCACACGGAGCGCAAACTGCCCATTCCACGTGAAATTAATTAGATTGGCAGGCAGCCATGATAGAAAACTGGACCAAATGAGTTATTTTCACTGGATTTCAATGAGGTAGTTATTTAGTCCAAGGCAATTTAAATTGTAAAAGCAGTGCAAAGTATGGATTTTTAATATGAGCACAACACCTGCATTTGCCAGATTATTATTATTTTTATTTTTTTTATTTTTTATTATATATATATATATATATATATATATATATAAAGTTAATAAAAAAGAAATAAAGAAATGCAAGCCTACTGGAGAAAAATAGCGTAAATTGGAAGTGTTTCCGTGTAGTGTTGTTGGGTGAGAATAAATCCTTTGTAGTGCATGCTTCTTTAATAACAACACTGCTAATTAATAAGTTCTACACAATTATGAATTAACTTCGGATCAGAACTCCGGCTTTGCATATAATTTCCTGTAATCGCCAAAGCTACTGCAAAAACATGTCTCATATCAACCGTAACTTTCTTATTTAACACAGACAGGCAAGTTCTCACCGGGTTTAAATGTACAGCAAATTATCTCTGCTGGGACTTGGCGAGAAAAACCTAAAATCACAGCAGTAATTTTTTTTTTTTTTTTTTAATTTGAAATAGCATCCTTAATCGTCAATTTTTTTGTGAGCTTTGAAGGAATTAATCTTAATATTTTAATGTTATTACGGGGGTGGGGGTGGGGCGGAGGGGGCGATAATTCGCTTCTGTAACTGTTACCACCTTTTCCTGGCTGTTTTGTAAAAACGGCTTGGGTGGACTCCTCGCGATGTTCGCTTTTAGCACGCGGATGCGGTACGGCACTTTACCCCGTAATGAAAATCCACAGTAATTAAAGGTGGGGACGTGCAGAGTTCAGACACGAGCTGCATGACATGTAGCGGACTGCTGTTATTCCTCTGTGGTTTATCAAAGGCTACTCCTTTAATATGGAGATTATGCTTATGTACTTGTCTTTACTTGAAAGGCATTTTCCTAATTTACTTATTAATGAGATGTAAATCTATTTATACTGAGGCCCTCAAGTTTGAGCAAACGCGTCTGCAGAACATACCACAAATCCAACAATCTGAAAGGGGGGTTGGAGAGAAAAGGGGGAAAGAAACGAGCTCTCCCATTCTTGTTCCGTTAAAAAATTTATACAGTCCATGTTAAATTTATTAATATTGCTTGCTGTCATTCAGTTTGCAGCTCTCTAACTGAAATATGACTTGACAGCAGCTGCATTAAAGATGTATGCCATTGTATTCAACAAAGATTAATGAAGCCCAGTAAAAATAGCTGTAAAGGAGAAAGTGATCAGAATGTGAAATCAGCGAATTAAACGAGGCCTTCTGTGCCATATTTTAATATGCATCGGGGATTTTTTGGCTTGCGAGGTTCATCTGGGAACTCTGCAGTATTGTCTATATATCTGTGATGGGTATACTTCAGAGTCCTTTTTAGGCTGACGTTTTTGAGGGGGGAAATCGAAGTTGTGTAAGATGCTGGAAGAACTGATTTCACTTTTGTGACATCTCTTGTTTCTGCATTTAGAGGCAGATAGGTAGCATAAATCCTAAATATAGATAGATAGATAGATAGATAGATAGATAGATAGATAGATAGATAGATAGATAGATAGATAGATGATAGAGCAAAAATTTTTGTCTTTCCTACTTTCTCTAAAACTACAGTTTACCGTTTACTGAATGAACGAACAACCATAAAATATTGTGCACACAGTGGAGTATATTAGATTTTGCATATTTTTAAATGAACTGCAGACAAGAGGGAAATGCATCATTTATAGACCCACCTTTTCCCTCTCCAATTTGTAGAAGCAGTTGCTTTGCAGTTAACTCATGGTTGCCACAGCATGCTGCTTGTGGAACTTAAAGGTGCAACTTTTGAGACCTAAGAAGAAAAGTTTGCTCACACGTCTGCTGTATGTGCTGTATGCGCCGAGCATTTGCACTGGAAAACTGTCAGATAAAGATGTTTAAAATTCATTGTTCACTGGGTGGAGTGAGGAAATTTCCATGGTGTTTGCCAAATGAATGAATGAATGAATGGGAAGTTGGTGTTTTGTATTCTGCTCTGTTAGTAACAGAACATCATGCCTACCTTGTGTCAGGCACTTTGTGCAAAACAAAACCGATGAACAGGGAACTGGCAGCTACCTGCACAGTTACAGAGAGACTTTACAGACCACCTTATTTCAAAGTATTCAGTTAAAAGAGGAATAGCAAAGCCATCATCACAGTTAATACTTTTTTCCCTGTCTGTCATGTTAAGGGCAACATAGTTATGAAGTACTTAGCATTAAGGCTTCACAGCTCTTGCGCTCTTCATTCAGATGTGGGTTAAAATGCAGCTTAGTCTTTGTGGAGATTGCATGTTCTTCATATTCTTGCCTGGGTTTCCTTCTACTGTCCAAATCAGTGAGTGGTGAACATTATGTTCATCGTGTGTGAGTGAGTGTGTGTGTGTGTTTCTGTGTGTCCTCCTGACCACTGTCACCTTAAAAAAAATATCAGTTATTAAAAATTGAACAATTGTGTCATCACATACAATCACATTCATCACAGTTAACTGGGGGTAGTGGGAATTTATTCAATATCACTAATGTCTGCACACTTAAAGGCAATAAATTATTTTCAGAAGGAAAAATGGATGAGGAGAGAGCCAAAGCAACCTGGGCACAAATATTCATGCTGCGGACAGTAAATCACTTCTATTATAACTAAAACAACTAAATATCTACATCTGCACTCTTGGGTTAGGAACATTGATCAGCAAACTATTTTGATTTGTATATTTTTAAATACAGTAGAAATGTTTCACAGCAGCTTGATTTCTGATCTTTGTATCAGACAAGATATGAATTGTGCTAAACTCACAAATTGTGCCAAAAACCTACGAATAGTAAAATATCAAATATCAGCTGTGGATTAATTTTAAGCCAGTTTCTAGTTGAATATAATACTTTGGGAGAGGTGTACACCATTGTTCATTTAGCTTAAATGTGGTTCCCATTCACAAATAGTATTTTGGTCATTTTGGCGAGGCATTCATCATTATACATTCCTGCTTATTATCTAAAAAGGCTGCTGTTAAATTTCTCGTTCCCATGTGAAGAAAATAAATTAAATATTAGTACACTACATATTTAAATGTTTTCCCCAGGCGACCAAGGTTTGTTTTACTATTCCTGAGTACTATAATATTCACCAAAACCATTTTTCAGCTAATGGCTTGTTACAGCTTGCTTTTTGCATTCTATTTGCTTTTTGCTTTGGATTTTTGCTGCAAATTACAGGGGTATTCTAAGGGGAGCAAAAGGGATAAACTTCCCAGGGAAGGGTTCAGGCCACACCACAGCACGGTTCAGCGATATTTCCACATTCCAACTAGTATTTTATCCTACATCAATACAAGGATGTTTTAAAGGGAATAAACTTCAAATTTTCCACTCAAGTCCTGGCGATGTACATGAATTTTAGCCAAGAATCACAGTTTTCATTGTGCTGTGCTGTTGAGGTCTATGGATTCAACTACTTGTCTATTTTTACATGGAGGGCAAAGTGGGATCTGACATGTTGACATGTATTTACATTGCACTGATGTATAAGAAATGTCACACTCAACCTGTACTCTACACTGAATGCAGATAACTTGGTAGAAGTGCAGTTTGTTCAATCTGAACCCTTACAGATATCCATAACTTTTAATTTCTTTGGATTGCTGAGCTGCTCAGTGCCAACAGAAAGATGTAAAACAGATTTCAGCTGTCCCAGTGGTGATTTATGAACTGGGGGTTATAATTCGAACGTTAAAGGTTAAAAGAACATGAGTCCTCATAGGCCATGCAGGTCTTTTCTGCCAAGAGATACCTAATATCCAAACAGTCTGACCACTGTTGTGGTCTGTCTTTCCCGCACAAGGACTTAAATCTGCAATGGACATATTTTTCATCTTCTATAAGATGACTCAGGCACAAGAAATGGAAATACGTAAGTGATGCCTTTTTTGTTGGTCTAGTTTGATTTTTAAAAATTACAAATGACTAACAGTTTCCTTAAAAAGTTAATTTCTTTTTAATTTAGTATTTCTTTGGTTAAAGTCCTGGAATTTTTTTTTTTTTTTTTTTTTTGTGCTAGTAAAATCTTTCTAAAATTTCAGCTTTCGCTTGATATTCTGTCAGTGCAGGCGGTGTTATGAGATATATTGCAGCAGCTTTTCATCATATAACTCAAGTGTGCATCAGGTTCAGACTTTGCTGCCTGCGTAACTTTTGGATGTACCTAAGAGCATTTTCCAATCAATTTAATGCATTAGTTATTATTTGACCCTTTGATACACTTCAGTCATTATAAGTTACTCAGCAGCGAAGGCATCTCCGTGGCTAGACTTCAGAGAAGACAGAAATCCCTGAAGGTTTACAGGTGGGTTACCTAAGAGTCAATGGTAATGACTACTTTTAAGTATTTAGAAACTTAAAGGAACCACAGGATAGAAATTTCAGGTGCCGAAGATGAGAAATTAAATTGGATTTCACTCCACGGTTTCCATTTTTTCAGAGAACATTCGAATGTGCGTATTTGCATGCAGCACTGTGTTAAATGCACTGATCAGCAGACTGCCTGCAATAAAACGTGGTCTTTCTTATACCATCTATCCATGTGATGCACCAGGGTATCTGGTGCAAGGAATTATCAGCCACAGAGGTGGCCACAGTTGGAATTAGGTCTCAGCTGCTATGTTTTTATTTACTCATTTAGCTGATGCCTTTGTCCTGGTGACTTAGTGTGTTTGGTTTCTGTACCAGCTACTAAGAATGATTTAAGCATTTGTACAGCAGGTTTGATGTTTTATCACATCAGTACTTTTCCTACAGGGTACAAAGGAGACACTAATGATTCAGACAAGGGTTATTCATTTGCAAGGTGACCTCCCTAGCCGCTATGCCACCTGTCGCCCAAATGAACTCAAAATTGAACAAGACATAAAAAGATAAAAAGGAAAAATGCAGCAGAATAAACAAAAAGAAATATTTTAAATTCGAAATAGTACCACGTGTGCTGCTCCCCAAAAAACGAAGCATTTCAAACTAAAGTGAAATCTGCGTGCTCACTAACTGTTTGCACATTGAGTACCGCATGTCTGCATCTGTATCTCCGTGTGCTGGAAAACGCACTTTTGTTTTTTTTGAGCTGCTCATTGCTTTGGAGAAAAGCACCAGCTATGTGAATAAACGTGAACATAAATGTCATTTTCACTCGATGATTTCCTACTAATGCGTGGCCCTCGGTCCACGAGATGGGGGTCTGCCTTGCCTCTTGCTTGCCACGCTCATCTATATTCATACTCTTTTCTCAGCAACACTAAGGAGATATAGATTACATTTATTAAGGTATTAGACTCAAGTGATACAAAATTATGTGTGCATTTAAGAAAAGGATGTATAACAAAAAAATTATGCTTTGGTTATTTGCAGAATGTATTGTGTCCTTAGGAGAGAAAAAAATGGGGGAGAGGGAGACACGGAGGCAATTAGTCATGTAAATTCTAAGATGTGATTTCTGGAACAACAAGAGGCAGTAAAGGCTATTAAGACTGAGATATTCAGCTAGACGCCCGGAATTATCTTTCAGGACAGTGGCCCTGCATTCACAATCTCAGGTGTATGATTAAAATCAATTAAATCAGCCCTCCAATGTCACCCGCAAGATTCTCCTGACAGATGAAATTATGTTAAAAAAAGATGGGGTTCTCGCTCTCGCTCCCCCTGTCTTGGCATCACTCATATCCACAAATGAGATTAAAATGTGCAGCTCGGGGATTTCAAAGGGATATTTTTCATAAGAACATGAAAAATCCTAGGAACCCAATGTAAGTAGACTTGAAAGCCCCATGTGGAAAGAACTGTCAGACGGTCTCAGCGCATCAGATAGAAGCGCGGCCAAAAAAAGTTTTGTATTTAACTCATTTGAGGCTTGTAAAAAATTGTGAATGATTCTGTAAACACTTCCTGCATGGCTTTAGATGACTCAAGGTTTAGGCATACCCAACAAAATAAATTTGCTTTTATACTTTTTCCTTGGTGCCTGTTATGTATTATGTGTTTTTACACACAGGTAATGATTTAATTTTGCCATAGCACAGCATATTTATGGATGTGTCTGCATGTGACTGTGTTTCTTTGTCAAGTCTTTATTCCCTTTTTTCTTGAATTGGGAGTCGCATTCATTTTAAATTTCTGGTTCTTATACACAAGCTACCATTGAAAACAAAGACCTTTTTTTTTTACTGATGTTCAATATATCACTGAGTTATCAAACTTAGGGAAGAAATGGGTAATAGGGTGTCAAACAATCGCAATTCTAATTTTTGGTGGTCTTGACTTGAGACCAAAGAGGTCAAGGTCCCAAAATTATCCATGCTGTTGTATTTAAACAGAAGGTATTTAACCTTGATTCAGTCAAATGTTCTGGTGACCGTTTTGTGTAGCACGCCTCCACTGACCCGTCCGGGTCCACCTATCCACCTGTCAAGTTCAACATTAGTTTGACTTACCAGTTTGAGCTAAAAAATGCTAGTAAATACCTCAAAAACACAGGGACAAGTTTTATGCTTGACACATACCAGCCAAACTAGGAACCAATTTGTAGGCTGGAATTTGTTTTGACCCTGCTTTTCAAAAGCTCTCCCCTTCAATCGCAACCGGAGCCTTTAGATCTGCTCTGCAGCCACTTTGGCCAGGGGGATGGGATTTGGTTATATTGGCCCTTCAAAGGGATTGCACATCTAATGGCTGTTCTTATGGTTTGTTTCCAAAAAAATTTTACAGCAGAACATTTTTTCAGCCAGCTAGGTGCTATCCATTGGCTGATGTTAATGAGTGTCCATTACTCAGCAACAACACAACTACCATCCCATCCTAAAAATTTCCCAAGACACCTCCATTTTATAGCATTTATTTTGATCAGACTTTCCTGGTCTATGCAGAATATTTATGGTCAAGACATCTATCCATCATCTATAACTGCTTGTCCAGTGCATGGTCATTATGGTTCAGAGCATAGAAGCACAGAATGTGAGGTGGGGTGCACTCTGAACAGCTCACTGGTTCATTGTAGGTAATCATACACACACACACACACACACACACACACACACACACACACACACACACACACACACACAAGTCAGCAACTGACCTAAAACACATCTTTGGACGGTGAGAAGAAAACCCAAGCCGGTTCTTCAAACTGCTCACAGACTGAGCTGGATTCAAACCCACATCTACATCCTTAGCCCATGTATCCTGATGCACCGGCACAACTCACTGCTTTACTGTGGTATCCATTTATGTTCCATCTTATACTAAATGCAGTAACAGAGAATCGCTGTATGTAGTACTGTTTCTAGTTCATAAAAGTTCTCCCTTGGACCCGAGATTATCCCAGGTATACATTACAAGGCTCTAGTATGTGTGGCAGTTTCACAGCTCACATTTTGGCAAGAGAAAAAAAAAAATATGATAAATGCATTTTGAAGCCATGTAAAACTGTCTGAACAAGGCATTGTCTGCGATTCCAAAAGCCGTATTTCCTTTAAAACAGACTAGATCCCCTTTAGAGCTTTTCAGACCTATTTAAGACCTCATTATGTGGAAATACAGTGCACATTTTGCTATAAAATCTTTTTGCATCCTCGTCTTCTGACAAATTTACCTATTCTCCAATTCTGAGGATACGTTCTGCCTGGTGCTCTATGTCAATCCTTGTAAGAGAGCGTCTCCCCCCAGCACTTTCTCCGCAGCTAACCCCCCTCCTGCTAAGTAAAGCTTTTGATATAGAGCCTGGCAATAAAGCTTTAAAGAAAGAAATATATTCTGTATCCACTGCTGCCCGTGGAAAAGCCCAACTGAAAAATGGTGTATTGAAATGCCTAATTAGCTGACAGTGTCCAGTCAATTCAGTTTGCTAAACCTGGGGGCTCACCTCTGCCGATTGCATTCCCGGGGGCTAATTCGACATGCACACATTTTACAGCCCCTCAAGAATGATTTCTTCAGACAAGGCTTATGCCGAGGTGGAATTTACCTAACTCCAGTAAGTCCATGTATCTTCTTTTATTAGAGAATTGAAGGGGGGAAAGCAATGAAATTTTTATTTCTCCAGAATTTCAGACGGACAGTGCAGAGTCCCCGGAGGAAGGCCAGGCTCAGCAGTAACTGCGGGAAGCTTGCAGTTGCTTTTTTTTTTCTTCCCAGAGACAAATCAATGCTTAAGAAAGGCTTTCTTGGTTCTCTGTGTGTTTATCCTAGTGGTACATATGGTATTATCCTGAGAAGCTTCAGTTGCTAATTGTTTTAAGTGCGTTTTGCCATTTGAATCATAAGATGCTGCACGGCTGCTGTACTAAATGCTTTCATTTTGCATTGAAATAAAAGCGTGAAAACCCATGGCACTACCAAGCACTTAAGAAATCTTCGTGTAGTCATTTAGAGGGCACCTGGGTGAACATATATGAAACGGGAAGGTATATTTTTTTTTTATTTTGCCTAACAATATATGTAAGATGCGAGTTTTCCCCTATTAAATGTCAGTAACTGTTATGAAAGAAAAATACCAGATTTTTTGCAGCATCACCAAGGAACCGTGCATAACTTTTTTTTTTTATTTTTGCTTCATCGGCGTGTGAAAAGTTATTATTCTTTTTTTTTTTTTCCTCCCTCAATGTTTTGTAAGGTTTTCTTCCGGTTAACTGACAGTATCAGTTATGAGTTACGTGGGACACAAACGTCTGACTTTCACTGGCTCGGCTGCCTGAGACTCCTTTCCTTGAGGCAAAATGTCAGAATATATTTATGGATTTATATGATATTAATCATAAGTGCAAGGTTTCGTTTTGTTTCATATTGGCCTAATTTTAAGCAGACCGACACCTTCCCACACCGGCATTACACTCAAGCCAGCCAAGTGATTACATATCTAATGAAAGCTACCTCAGTAGAATTTGCAAGGTAAATGCAATTTGAATATCCATTTATCCATCTCTGAGAGCACCTCGCGGCATTCAGTCATGGAGGAGGTCCGGTTGGCAAATTCCCCCTTCAGACACAGAGCAAGGGGACCCTCATTTTCCTCGTTCTGCCACGGGCACGTGGGATGAATAATGCGAAGCGGCTTGCCCCCCCCCCGAGCCGTTGCCGTGGCTTCCCCTAGGGTGCGGGGTGGCCAGTTCAAGTGGCCCACACTCGAGGGGGGGTCCACAAGCATCCGCTAGCAATTATCTGGCGAATTTGTACACTTTATTACAGGAGCTCCGCCGGGCAAGCTGTGTCGCGGGAAGGACGCCGCCTCCTTCCCTCCACTTATTTATCCAATAAGAGCTAATTAATTAGCTTTCCTCGAGTCGCTGCCTGTCCAGGTACCACCACTCGCCTTCTTCCCTCTTCCTGGCGTAGTTTCCTGCTATTTCCAGGCCACATGGCCACAAGATAGAATCTCACAACACTTATCGGGCCTCATTTTTACAGACAGGTGGGGGGAGACAGATTTTGACGCAAATGCAGCTGGAGGAGAGGAATGGATAACTAACAAGGAACGCACGGGACATTTCAGGGCCTGGGTAGTTCGATCTCAAGAGGACAATGTGAATTATTTACATTTTTCACCTCAAAATGGAAACCATTCACACTGCCAGCGGTTGGGTTAGATATATATCATCGTCTAATAAAAATTAATTTATAATTTTGAATCCCACATGAAAACCAAGAGCGAGCAGGAAATATCGAAGGCCCCAAACTGACAAAAAAGCAGTATCTGTGACTGCCAGGCCAAGCCCTGCGATACCTAAATAATCTATATTTAACACAAAAAAAAAAAAAAATTATTGAGCATTAAGCTTGATGAGAAACCAGTTTGTCCTTTGTAACCTAGCCTTCAGGCATCATAGTTTGTTGGAACCCGGAGGACTGCTCCGATCTACTTACTGCACACCTGTAGAGAAAGACGCCGGAATCCTGTTATTCTGACGAGAACATGATGTTGTGTCAATCAAACCGGACAACCTCGCCTATAAGGTAGGCAGTGCCCTGGGTTCTTGCCAGCGACCAATACTCCTGCTCGTGACTGTGCGGCAATATGAATGAGTGACCGACTGTAGGATTTTGTTGATGCTTTTATGTGTCTCATCTGCACGCGGGTCTGATAAAGCAGAATGTGATGAGATCTAGCTGCACATAATATCCAGCGTGGCTTTGGTGCTAGCATTAACAGAGGCTAAATCATATCGCCTGCGGGATTTTCATAGCCTGCTCTGACTGTGTTGGACGCTAACTGGCAACAAGGCCCCTCGCACGCACTGGGGAGGAGGTTGTGGTGTTGGGGAGAGAAGTCGTCATTGGACCGGGCACTTCCAGATGCATGCGGGCACTTCTGCTAACCCCGCCACGGCACTCTCTCCTTCTCAGAGCTAAGTGTTATATCAAAGCGCAGTGCCCAGCCTGTGTATGTTTAACATCCCTGAGCGCTTGTCGCTGATGAGCAAGGGGCGGGCGGCCCCATGTCCTTGCTCAATTCCCCGATGCACCATCACTTCCTTATCTGTCCAGGGCGCACGGCCTCCTCCATAACCACCAACACATGCATACCTAATAAGTTTTCTCTGACTTCATACTGTGAAGGGGATGAACATGCACACCAGGCTTTTTTCTCCAGTTTTTGACTGCAACACAACATTAAAAATGCACAAAAATTTGACCTTTTGATGAATGTTCTGTAAACGTACACATACATTTTATAACACTTCTGAATGACATGCTCGCATTTAAGTGGCTGAGCCATTTTGTACTGTGACGTCGCCTTTTTTTTTTTTTTTTTTTTGGCAGCGCAAACGCCACGTTCTGTCCTCTCTTGTCACCGCGTCTGTGCCCTCACAACAACACCTCCCACACAATCTGTGCCAAATGTGTTCAAAGCTATTTAATTAATGATGGAAACAAAAACAAAAGAAAGAGTTTCGTTCTCGAACGCCTACCAGCGCTCTGTCGCCCTGTCGACACTAAGGAGAGCAATTCTGTAACATGGAAGGAGGGCTTCAGAACTGAGCAACCTTTTTTGTGACTGATACACTAATATTGCTGGAATAAAAGGAGCCCTCCTATATCCTCTGAGTACGGAGCGACACCCTGATCAGGCATCTGCTGAATAGGAAAAGCTCACATCACCACCACCACCATTGTGAGCTGCGGCCTTTGCACCTCTTCAGATGTTTTATTCTTCTCAAAGACATCTTTGACTACGATGTGTTTTAAACATATTGTGGTGAAACAGTCAAAGTGATGAATGTGAATACTCAAGTATGACATCGCACTCGACGACAAGACGCTCCTTTCGCGAGGACTTTAATCCACAGCGGCTGGGGTGGGGGCATATGTGATGTGCTGTATTCCCCAAGCAGCTCAGGCCCCTGTCTGGTAGCATGCAAATCTATATCTACAGTAGGCTGAAGCTGACGTGCTGTGCTAGCTGAATCATTACTTTGGTGTGTGCCAATGGCAAAAATGTTCTTAAAACACCAGACCCGGTATTGAGATAGTCTTTCATTTATTTACATTTATTCACATTTAATCATTTAGCAGACAAAGGTATATTTGTCATGTGAATGACATTTGTCACCCTATGCAGGATTCCAGGGCAAGATCGCAGCTTCTTGTTTCACAGACCCGTACTTACAAGACCGTCCATCCATTTTCAGTAACCACGTGTCCTTGTAGCAAAGTACTGCGGGGCTATGGTGATCCAGAGGGAATCTTGGAAGGTGTCTCTCAAGGCCCCATCCTAGTCCATGCAGGGATGTCTCGCTTCAGGATTTATTGCTCGTAAGCATATTGCGTCTGTCTAACAGATCTGGACAAAGTATTTCTGAAGCATGGCTCAGGCTCTACTCGCTATTGTCCTATCCAAGGCATTTTTCCAACATGAGGAAGCCTTAAAGAACTAACCTGAGGTTGTGATCAGCCTCAGCACACAGCTTGCATGAATCGCGTTTGGGTTCATTTCAAAGTGCGTACAAGATTAATATACTTGGAGGACCAGTTTGCGAGAAATTCAAATTCAATACCTTTCCATCAGCATCATGTAGACAAACTGAAATAAGGATGGGTTTGTTTTAATGTTCACATTTACTAAAACACTGTAAAGGGGGTGTCGAGACTTTGCTTCATTGCTTTAAATGCCCAGCCAAGCAATAAGCTGTCTCAACACTGTGCCTTGTGGCCTAAAGGTCACAGATTAGGGTCCTTGCTGTGCGCTTAAACCGTTGTGTCCTTCTAGAGCAAGGAAGTGGACAGTGTAAAAACTTTGTAAGTTGTTTTAAATAAAAATGTTTTAGGGGACAGTAAAGGATAGCATGTAAGCTCTAGACTTTCCCTCTGCACATTTCTGTTCATGATCTTGGGTTCATATGTAACAGCACAGCATTGGGCTGACTCTTCCCTATTTTCCAATTAGGCCTGTGGAGACTCTAGATTGACATCACCTGTGCCTATAAGAACCCCACACAAGAAGGAGCGAAGCAGAGGTTTCTGATTTCAGCAGGTTTGGCCTTGTGGTTAGTCATCACCTTTGCTGTGTTCTTTTGTGTATTGTGTTGTATATTGTCTATAGAGAGAATGGTGTCATCTTTCTGTTTCTGTGTTTTGTTGGGTAGTTTAAATCAGTGTGGTTGGTCAGACTTAGAATACTTTGGCTTTGCCACTTTTTCCCCAGATTTAAGAGAGTCAGTTAGCGTTTAGTTCACACACAGTAGAATAGTTAGTCTTCACTTGTGCCTCCTTTGACTTCATCACTATTATATGTAAACATTCACAGATCACTGACCATTCTCCTAAAGATCCCTTGGTCTGGTTCCTCGTGCATTATCTGGGCAGTAAACCCTTTAAACCCTGTGCCCCTTTTGACCCCTAGCACTTTACCACGCCCAAGTAAAGGGGTGTAACATAAAAAGTACCTATATATTTTTAATCACGCTATAACGGAAACCATACAGGCAAAATTTATCATTAATTGTAAGCTATTTTTGTCTCTTGCAAGTATTAATAGTCAGAGGGATGAATGGAAATGGTCAGAATTCGAGTTGTTTATTACATTTTATGAATTTCATAGTTCTTTGTAATGTTGCTCCCAATACCTGCATGGAGCAAGAGCCATTAAGAGACTAATTGTCCCCAACAAGACACTTTCCTCTGATTAATAACCCTGAAGGAACCCTAAGCAGGACATCACTAATTTCCAAGTCTTCTGGGGAAGCAGGCGGCCATGGGAGAATGTTTTAAACATCCTAACCCCGTAGATAAATTTGCCGTAACTGTTGCCCTGCAACAAAAACACGACGCTTGCATTACGGTATTATCAGAAAATGCTCTTCTGCTAAAGGCAATAAATCAAAATAATAGCGCTGTGCAGCCGTTTTAGTGTGCGCGCAATAGAGGTGCAGTTTTCATCCCCATATCGAGCAAAAGGAACGTGCGTCCCATGCGAAAGGCAAATTTTATAAACGTGGCAAATCCAAATTCTTTTCGACGAGCGTCTTATTTTCGCCGCGCGCGTAAAATCAGATTTGTCGCGAACTTAAACACACAAAGGGTGAACCACTTTGGTAGCGACGTACTAAACAGCATCAAACTTAATGGCGTTTATTATGAATGTTTTTCACCTGAGAAGTAAATGAAGTCTCACTGCGGTATCAATAATACGTCTCCCTGGTGGAGTCAATGACCAACTGGGGAGAAGACTCTTTTTTATAATTGCTTTTCTCCCTGGGGTCACCCTGCCTGGGGTGTGAGGGTTTAGATGCGGGGGGGGTCAGCACCAGTCAGGCTGTTGGCTGCTAGAGCCTCCTTTCCTGGGACACCGGCAGGTCCACTAGACACAGATTAATTGTCTGAGAGTCCGGAGGCCTTTCGTTGGCGTGTAGGTGGGGAGGGGGGCGCCGTACAACCTAATTAAACACCGACACCATTTCAAATGTCTGTCCAGATGTGGCCAAGAGCGAGGCTTGTGCATTTTGTTCTATGTCGTAATTGCCTCATATGCAGTCATGGAGCAAAATCCTGGGTCCGGGCGGGGGGTGGCGATGGGGTCTACAAGTGACCACGTTGAACAAGGACCTGTCCCCCTCACAGCTGCCTGACCCGCACAACCAAACATCAAGGCCACACCAATTAAGTTTTACATTTGAAATTCAGCTGCTGTAAACCTGAATTCTAGGTGAACTGTCAACAGCAGTATTTAAATGCAAAGGTGTTGGGCAAATCACTGCGGGTAACATGGCTGTCATTGACTGCTATGAAATGTAATAATCTGTTTATATGGGAATGACTATGTTCACGCCATAGTGCCATTATCTGCAATTAACTGAAAATATGAAGTTTACTGTAAAGCCAAACAAATGGTCTGTAAATGTATTGAATGCAACCCCTTTCCAGGGGAAAACAGCCCAAAATCGTCACCGGAGAAGCTCTGTTACCCAAACCCAGTGTGGCGGCGGACGACGGGGTGCCACCTTTGTGTCGGCACTCGCGGAAACCGCCTGCCCCCGGGAGACAGAGTGGTTTGTTCAATACCATATTGATTTGTGAAAGTGATGAAAGAATGAGTGGTCACCTTGAGCAGAGAGCCTAGCACAGCTGTGACAGCTTCACCTGCACAAAACCAAGCAGTTATTGCTCTTTTTTTTAAAAATTTTTTTAAAGTCTTTACGCTATTTTAACAGTGAAATAATTTGCAATTTTACATGGTCTCTGCACAAAAGCCCTTCTGATTATGAGACATCCAGGGTTACATGCAAAATGGTTGCATCAGCCTCAAGGGTGTTTTTTTTTTCGTTTTATTGCAATAATCCTTTTAATATTTTTTGCACATTTATTGTTGCCATTGTTGGTTATATCACATTTTTAATTGTCTTCATCTAAATAAACAGCCCTGGCCCAAGATGTCAGAAGGTCAGTTTAAAAATCACCCAAGAATCAGACCAGAACTACCGTAATTGCCCATATAAATAAAAAGCTGTAATTTTATAAACTGCATAGTTCGGCAAAAAAGCATGTTTTTATGTCTCTCAGCAAATCAATAAATGCAGGTGAATGAAAAAATTGTCAGACAGCAGAATCAGTCTTTCTGCCCTTACGTTGCCCTAAAGAAGAGCTCTAATTATGTACAGGCTTGAGGTCTTTGGGGGGTTTAACCACTTTTACACCTGTGACAAGCGATCTTCTCCAGTTTACAGCGCGGTGCTAGGAGAGATGCAGCCGATTGATCGGCGTTACAGCATCGTGACTGAAGATCACAGGAAAGATGGAAAGTTAAGTAGGACAATGTTGGACGTTCCCATAACACCCATTAAGGGGGAAAAAAAATGAACAAATGAACAGATAAGAGGAGAGAGCCTGGGAATTAAATAAAATATAATTAATGGCACAGATCTGAAACTTAACTGGGAAAATGTGTCTTAATAGTAAGGAACTACATTCTGCACATGCCAAACGCATTGTAATCGTATGGCCTCGGGCTACTGAAATATTAAGTACCGGTACACAAGTGCGGTTTTATTTTTGGTACTCTCCACTGGCTTTCTGACTCTGGGAGTTTGTTGTTTCCGTCCCAGCGGGGGACCTACTGAGAGGACACATTTAAGTGCTCCTCAGACTCCTGGCTATGGGGAAGGGCTCAGGAAAAGGAAGCGATAAGGGTCTGTGACCTAGGGCCTCCTGGTGTGGTGCCGAGGTAGAGGAGTCAACAGTGGGTTATCAGACAGCTGGTCGCAATCCAGTAAGATCACAGGCTATGGCAGTGATGATGGGGGGTGGGGGGGGGGCTTCTGCATGCAGCACTTAATCTCTTTCAGGACCTTAGTCCATAACCTTGAACAGATATTCCCATGGTAAACTCCTTTAAAAATGAACAGCATTTATTCTCTAGGATTTTATTTCATTTCAGTTTAAATGGACTGACATTCTCATGCCTCGTATTTAATATTTCTCCAGAGTCTTAGCGGGATAAAGGGACTTTCCAAATTAAGAACTTTCCAGATCTTTCTGACAGATGAAGTTGGAAAAGAAAAGAACTTCTCAAAACAGATGATTTAAAAGAGTGCTGCTGATCTCTACCATTCAGAAATGGAGTTGGGAAACCAGGAGCTCTAACTGTCCCAACTTATAACACAATAAGAGAATGACTGATTTAGGGTGAACCCCCCCCCAAACCCCCAGCCCAAATGAAGAAATCATTCCTGCAAATATGGATGAGGGATGACCATATGATGTTGTTGCTCTTCACCTCATCCCTCATCCAGATGTTTCTAGTGTTCTGTAAAACAGGTGGACGGGTAGATTTTAGGTTGAGTGGCCACGGGAAAATGCTTGACTGTTTAAAAAGCAGCCAATAAACAGCCGGAATCTCCATGTGTTCGTGGGGATCCTGCTGGGTTAAAGTTTTGAGTTTACAGCAATGTAAGCGAGGTACTTTAACATGCTGGATTAAGTTATTAGTTATTTATTCATTTATCTTACACCTTCCAGACAAATAGCTTATATTAGGTACTTAATAATATATTGTATATATTAGGTACTTCAAATTATTTATCCATTTATCCATCTTAATCCACAACATCACAGCAGAAGTAGGGATTTGTAGGTCCTGTAACTGGATGGCAAGAGCTCTACCCTACACTATAAAGGTTCTTTCCCTCTTTATTTTTTGAATCAGTTATTACATACAAATAAACACAAAATACATATTTGTGATTGGATTTTGTGAAATCAAGGCACCTTTCTGAGCCAGAAACCACGAGGCTATAAGCCATATATGAGCTACATGTTGCCCTGTCTTGTGAATGGTTTAATAATTAAATAATCTTCAATTGAAGAAATAATCAGTTTGCCCAATAAATTCTTGTTTAAAGATTTCTCACAGTATTTCACTGAGCATATAAGTAGTTAAATAATGCAGTAGAATTGCAAGTGTAGAAAGCTGGTGAACGGTATTCAGAAAATAATACATTAAATTAATGACATAAAATTAAACAAAATCCCTTTTTGGTTGTTAATGGATAATCTGAGAGCCACATAGAGGTGGGAGCAGACCCCAAGGCCTGTCATTTCCCAGGAAGGTTCACCGATCCAACGGCTTTCCAACACACAACCATCTCATAGCTCCAGCACACAAGCGCAGCTACACACATATGTGTGCATGCACGTACTCACCCACACCCACCCACACCCACACACACACACACACACACACACACACACACGCGCGTGCCCGCGCCTCCCCAGTTGAGTTATGCTAATCAAGAGGTGTGGTGGGGGGTATGCATAGGTTAAGTTATCCAATTAGCACAATTATTAATTTTTTTCATAAATATATACAATGTCTAGGAGACATTATTTGTTCCTGAAAATGTGTGAAGAATAAAACATGCCCTCCAGCAACAAAGTGGCAGCCGCTACCACCATGCCAGCCAAATGCCAGTGAGGAAACAACAGTGGCGGCCAGCCCATGGTCCTGAGCGCATATGTCTGTGTGTGTGCGTGCGCGCCTGTGTGTGTGTGCGTGTGTGCGTGTGTGTGTGTGTGTGTGCGTGTGTGTGTGTGTGAGGATCTCTCCCCCCCCCATCCTGTTCTATTGTACAGGAAAGTCAGAAACTGGGGTCTTGGTGGCAGATGGGCAAGGGTAGCTGGGATTGGCTAATCCCAAATCTGCCATCTCCTTGCCACACGGCAACCAAGGGAAAAGACGAAGCCAGCTGTCAAATAGAAGCCTTTCATGGTCCCCTGCACACAACAGCTGCACGAGGCCCTGCCTGCTTGGTTCTAAATTATTAAACATCTTTTTAGTTTGTTCCAGCTGCAGGCCTCAATGTGTTTATGCAGCCTTTGTGCATTTTACATACGATTCCTTCTCCCCTCCTCTCATCAGAATGCTGTTTGTAAAAGGCATTATCCCATCTGTGCCCCAGTTTGGACAAAATAGCTCAAGACAAATCCAGCGCGTCTCTCCATCCAGGACAATTTGGGAGTTGAGGATGATTGCGGTGACTGAAGACTTGGGGGCTTTTGGTGCCTTTCTCCATTTTGCGAGGGGGTGGGGAGGCACCTGTAAGGCATGATGTCGTCTGGTGGAGCTAAGGGCCTGGGGCGCACGTTAGCAAGCTGCTTTTCGCAAGTGAGATTTTGTGTTTTGGACAAAAAGAGAAACCAACTGTTATTGAACTCCGTCACTGCCACTTTCAGAATCAATTACAAATAATGCTTCACCAAAGCCCCCCCCCCCCATTTCATACCCTTTCTCTTACTACCGGATGGTAAGGCCATTATTGTTTGCAGTGTTTCCAATGCAGGTGGGTCAGTATTCAGGGGAAGGTTTCATGATTCGTGGGGTTCTTCCTCATGACTCATTGGGGTGAGCCTGTGCTTCAGAGAAAGAAACAAGAGACCCCAACTGTTCTTCACAAAGACCCTTGATGCAAGAGTGGTTTGTTGGTACAACTATGCAAACTCAAAAGTCCTATTCCCAAGGGATGCAAAACCAAAAGTCTGTAGATTCTTGCATTAGCCCACAATGTGGTGGAATAAGATCCCTATCTACCTCAGAACTGCTGAATCTCTTCTCAAAAGGGTCTCATTTTGCATCATTTCTCTCCTGATCTCCTAACAGCTGCAGAAATTTGCATCACCCTATCTGTCAAGATCAACTTGGTACTTGGTCTCTCAATGTGTTCTACAGTCTTGTCCTTCAGTGATGTGCCAGCAAAGTGATGGTACCGGACAAGCAAGCTGCACTTCTGTAATCAGATGGCTGTGTCTAAACCTTTGTTCATGAATGCACTCTTCTTTATTCTAAGTTTTACATCGCTTTGGAGAAAAGTGTCTGATAAATGGAAAAATGAAAATATTGCTGACACTCCCTGTTTTCCTAGATGAGTACCGAGACTGCTGAATAGATTTTTCAGATGTGTTTCCCATACTATCTGCATCACTCCTGTCCTTTTCCACCTTTAAATGCAACTCACTAGTCTAGCTTGAGGAACCTTCCAAGGATGCTGGGAACTCAGTTGAGATGCTGTAAAAAAAACCTTGAGGCTTTTCCACGGTTGGCATCTGTTTTTCCTCCGCCAGAGCTGCTGGCAGCAAGTTAATAACCGTGTTTGGGACTAGAGGGAGAGGGACTGCCGTGACTGATTTCTCCAGCCTCCCCATCAATCCCAGTTCACCCTGTCTCTCCTGACGAACCTCCCCCGCCCCAGTGACACCACCAGGTATGTCCTCAATACCCTGCCCCCATCCCTGGGTCTCTCCGGATCTCCTTGATCCATGTGTTTTATGGATCGACTTCTTATTCCAGCAGTTACAAAACAGTAGGTTATCCTTCATTTTATTAACATCTACAATAACAGTTTTATTGCTTTTTTTACTTTTATTAATTTATTGGCTTAAAAGTCCAGGATTTTGCACCTTAGTTTCACAAGAGAGCTTATTCACAATAATTCTGAATGCAGCAATGTTTGCCACACATCCAAAAAAGGGAAATTTGGCACTGATTTTAGTTCTCAGCTTGACCGTATGATACTTCCGGCACTACGCTTTATACTATACAGACAAAGTTATTATTGATAGTAATGGTGCTAATAATAGTCATGCGCAAATCCACCTCACACATCTTGCACTGTATGTAGAAGAAGGAGGAATAAAGGATGCGATTGCTGCACTGTCCAACAAGGCTTCATAAGACTTTTACCGCGGCACTGGCTTTTGAAAGATGATTCTTGCTCATCGTCTTCTTTTGGCTCAGCTTTTGCTGTTCAGCCCGAGAGCCTCGAGTCGGCATCCAGCAACACAGGCAAAGGGAAATTAAAGTGATGCTGGTTAATCTTTGTAGCCACTTCTAAAAAAGCCTTCTTTCTACTCCACACCTATCCCGGCATTAATCGGAGCGTCCGTTTCCCCCTCCAACCCCTACACAACCACCCATCGAGGACTCGAGGTCAGGGCCCCGCATTTCGCAGCTTCGGAGTTGGGAGTGTTTGCATCGGAGACTCGCCGTGCCTTTTATTGTCTTTTCTTTCCATATTGAATTGAGGATGGCAGTTCCATCAATACTCTGATCAATTCAGAATGAATAAATTGTTGTACAGAACTAAGTATATGCAAACAGAGTCTCCGTATCCAAATTAAGAGCGCAATGCCTGCGACCTCTACGATGGTGTGCAAGGCAAGGATTGATCAGATGTAGTGATGTAGTGTGCGCACGCACGTTGGTTTTTATTGCCACTTTTCTTTTTTAGGCGTGAAATAGTGCACGAGAGCAGGAATTACAGCCAGGATGCACGTTTCGCTCACTTCAAACAGCCACGTTGCAGAGAGCGCTTTGCTCAGCGTGCGTTGTGTTGTCGTAAGCCGCTCGGTTTGCGTAGATGTTTTGCGTTTTGGAAAAAGCGCGGCGTCATCCGCGGACGGGCAGGGGTGTCTGCGCGCCGTGCGTTTTTCTGTTGACAATTGCTTCCGCAAATTGTCATTGCGCCCATTTCTTTGAGCTCAGTCTAGATAATGCCATGGGATGCTGCCACAGATTAATTAGTTATATATGACCCCAGAGAGCCAGCCTGGATATGTTATTAGCAGAGAGTAAAGGGAACACCAAAAGACGAATTATACAACCGCTGATAAATGAACTAATGTCCTGCAGATTAAATGTCTAAAAAGCTATCTAAATAAGTATATACTTTTTTTTTTTCTCAAACTACCAATTTGTATGTATGTGAATTGAGTTTGCTCGTATTAGTTTACTATCAATAAATAAGTGTTAACCAACTGTGCCGCTCCGTGTTACTTCTGTTCATCGTGTTTTCATTTACGTTATTAATCTGCTGTTAGATTTGCCATCGGGGGCGTGGTTGCTGCGGGAAGTATTTGCATACATTAGAGTGTTACAGTGCTTCCTTCATCATCTTTTTCGTACATTGGTGGAATCGACTAAATTCCGATTAAACTGCGAACATTTGGGCACCTTGCTAACCGAGATAACATTTTGGTGCCTTTTTTAGTGACCAAGGTCAAAAAGCTTGATTTTTATTTATTTATTTTTTTTTAACAACAAAGGAAAAATGAAATGAGGAAAATATAGGCCCTTTGTCGCATGTTCCGGAAGTGCCTTACATGGCAGCTCTTTCTTTCGGTAAAAATGTGCTGTAGATTATCACCTCCTCTTTTCCGTGCATCATCTGCCTTTAACAGGGCTAATTTCCCTGGCTGTTTATTTTTGTCGCCAAAGTGTGATGCTGGCTGCTGTGTGAAGTTCACTTGTAAAGCAGACTGCGCTAACCCCTACGCTGAATTTTGCACACGGGCTCCCTCCTCCGACACAATCGTTTTGCAAAACGGTAAATACGCCACTGCACCAGGTTGCTCCCCGCATCTTGCTCAGCACCTCACGCTCGTATCAATTAAAGGGCTGAGCTGACACCACATCTGCCAGCTGCTGACAGGATGGAGTGAGACTTTCGGAAGGCCTGGCGTGAACTTTGGGGCTTGCTCCACCATCACGCCGCCTTGCTCACCGAAAAATTTGATTTCGAGGGCGAGCGTCCCGCGAACGAGCAGCTCCCGTGGTTGTAAACCGGCTGGGTTGTCTGGGGATGCTGCGAAGCGGGAGGCGCTGAGGTTGATGATGGGGGGGGCAGGGGGGATCGCACGTGTCACGCGTGCCAGTTGTGCATGAAAGATGTGAAAATTTACTGCAAATGAGACAACTGCAGTAAACTCCTTTCTGCTCAAATTACTGTCATCAGACATTACCACTCCTCTTGTAAACATTTTGCCTTAGATAATGTGACAGCAAATTATTATTTGCTAGATTATGCTATTAAGCCATTAACGTGTCACCTCGAGGTCGGAACAACGCCGGGTCTTCCTGTTGCATAATTGGACAAGTTGAAGAGGGCCTGGGAGGTGTCAGGACTTTGGCAAAAACGGCAGTTTGGCTGAGCAGGAAACAGAAGAACAGAATTTTGTTCTGGCAGCATGTGGTGTAGTGGTTTGAGAAACCGCTTCGCAACAAAAAGGACTTTGGTTTTATTTCCCCCTGTGAGGTAGAACCTTTGCAAAGCATACTTAAAGTAAATTGATACAGTCAGAGCCACCCTGATTTATAAATGTCTAAGTCACTCCTAAAATGTTGGCTAACTAAATGTTCAGAACATTATTATTATTATTATTATTATTATTATTATTATTATTATTATTATTATTATTATTATTACATAAGTTAATTTTCAACATTTCTTGCTTTTGCTTCCTTTGATTTTTTTTATGTAGAAACTGTATGCACTAGAGTGCACTTTACGTTAACATTTTTTCAGACTGTTTCCTTGTCATTTTGACTGTAAGCAGTGTAAAAACAGCAGCCGTGCATTGTTTTCTTTTACCTGAATTCCAGCTGTACTGCAGACAGCATTGTGGACAAACCTTGTAGTGTGTGTGTGTGTGGGGGGGGGGGGGGGGGCACAAAGCCAGACAGGACCCGCAGGATGCAAGGAAGCAGCAGAGTAGAATGCCAAGCGATTTGCTCCATTCAAGTCGCAATCCAGAGAATCCTTTGGAAATGTGTTCGGCATTCCGGGCGAGGGTTAACTATAGCCAGCTCACCCCACCTCTACCCAGGCAGGAAAATTAAAAAAAAAAAAAAAAAAAAACCAGCTCAAGAGCCTTAATGCGGCATCCAACACTTATCGCCTGGTACCCGCAGGCTCTCATCCCTGAACCGTGGCCCTGCTAAGTAGGTTACGGTGACGGACGAAGGACGCGGACAACATGCTTCCAAAGCACTCTGCCCGCTTTTGATGCGTGTTTAATTTCAACGGCACAATAGGCTCATCCGGTTATGATTTTGGACCGCAGGCATGCCGAACACCGTCCATCTCTAATCCAGATCAGGCTGGCTTGATTCGGGTTCAAGAGAGGGCCCAGTGACACTGTATGGGATTGCTGATAAAGGATAATTCTAAGCCCTCCCAGTGAGCCACATGGCTGGGAACTGCTCCTCTACCCAACTGGGACACACCGTAGTTGTTCTTGGCCAGCTCTCGCGGAGTCAAGAGCAACCGGCTCCCTCTGTCTCCCCCATTCCTCCTCCCTCTCGTGTGCAGCAACATCTAAGGCTTCCTTCATAGACCTTCTACAGCCAAAGGCAGGAGAGAAACGGAAGGAGAGAGCGCGCAAGCACTTTCGCGTTCTCTTTTCTGTTCTCACTGTTGTTAAAGGTAAATGTTCTTGACCACGTTTGCCCCATGGGACCTGCATGCAGCGGGTGCAGGTTCGGCAGCCTGCACGCGGCCCCCCCGTCAGGCCCATGCACAAGCAGCATCTCTACATCTCAGAGGTGGGGTGAGAGACTGCCGTCTGTCGCCTGTCAAAGTCAGGTCCAAATTTTCACTATCTGCCTTCTGTCTTTGAGCACCACAACAACAATAACAAAATGCAGTAAAAACACACAGTAAATATGGGAAAATATATAAACTGGCAGGGTAAACTGAGGGTAAGGCTGCCATGTCGTTCTCAAACGCTTCCCCAAACAAATATCGAACGTATTTCAAATTTCACAAGGCAATATTAATCGAAATGGATGCGGCTAGAGGAATTTTTAAAAATGAAGCCTGGTAAATCATTAGGTGTCTCTGAGGCACATCTGATGAGCTCAGTTTCGATGGAAGGAGATGATAAATAATGCAGTTGATCCCCCTTGACAGAAGACTCCACGACAAGAGCAGCCAGTGGCACTGAATCGGCCACTGTACTATTTCACCACACCCCGTCAAGCTAAGTTTTAAATCAACACACCAGAAAGTTTGAGAGACCCCCCTCCCCGGCCGTCCATTCTACCTCACAGTTTGACCAAAAAAAAAAAAAAAAAAAAAAGATCCATGCTAAGACTGAACAATGTCATCTTTGACTAGTGGTTTATAAGACTTTGGGACAGGTCAGTGATCCATGGAGCGCGGGGGCAGGATTTGAAGGAATAAATCAGTTGACTTCTCCTTGCCACTGTAGTGCACCGCGGTGGCTCGCTTGCCTGGGTGCGATCCTGGTAGCCGTGACACAGCATGGGGCGACGTCCTTCTCCACAGCTGCGAAGGCGAGCTCATCTGTTTGCCGCTAATTAACCGGGGCCCATGTTTGCCGCGGTCTTGCCGGGTGGTGCACCAAGCGGGCGAAGCCACCTGGAAGTTTCTTCATTTTTAACACTAATGCCAAAGAGTGAGCAAGCGAAGATGGAGAGAAATGGCAAGAAAGTGGAAGGGGTTGAAAAAGCGAAAGGGGAAACCGGACCTGACAGCCTCACCTAGGTGCCCACTACCCTTGACAGTCGCAAGTCCTGCCTCAAGTTGTGTCCGATGGCACCGGCCGCAGATTTACATAGGTAATTTTACCTTTGAGTTATCCGGTTCGCAACCTTTGACCTTGAGGGTCAGAGCTGTCAGACATAGACACCCTCCCTGCTTTTTCCTTCTTCTCCACGTCTTGTCACTTCTCTCAAAAAAACATGGAGACGAATTTTCCCTGCAGCCCTACGGCGGCCGGCGCCAGCCAACCGGCACTGTGAGTCCGGACTTTAGAGCAGGCGTGAGTGGAGCCGGTGACCTTCTGAGCCAATGACAGTAACATGGTCCCTCGAGCAGAGCAGGCTTCTTTTTGATATTTGGAAATATGTCATGTTTTTTTTTTTCCTCTTTCGCTCTCTCTCTCCCCTGTCTCCCTCTCCTCCTTATACACGGAACTGTCATATTGTTGTCGGCATAAAATGCAACACTTCCTGGAGTTGTGATTTCCTTGTTTGCCGGAGAGAAAAAAAGAAAAAAAAAAACTGTCACCTGTACGGCTGAGAAGTTTTTGTTTCAGCTCAAAGCGACTCGCTGCTTGCAAGACTCGGAACTACTTTGATGCCGAGGGCCCGGGACGCTAGGAAAAACGCCCGAATTTTCATCTGACAGGTTTCCGTAACAGCAGCGGGGGCTTGCAGAAATTCCAAACCAAAAACGCAGTACTTGTTTAACGCCGAACTGCCTCGGGTTCCCGTGCATGACGCCTGCCTCGTGTCCAAGCATTTTCTCATCCCTGCTCAACGCCCTACGGACCTGAAAAAGTTCCATGACTTAATGTACTTTCAAGTAATGTATGACGTGCATCCCGTTATTAAGGATCTGTGAAAGCGCACTAATGCAGTGCCTGTCTGAACATGTAATACAGGCCAAAATGGAAAGTGAAACAATTGTAAAAAATTCATTAAGTACAATATCATTGTCCTTTGTGTTGCTTGTTCAAATACTGTGCTTTATTTGCGTAGTATATGCTGTCATAATGGAAACCAATATTTGACTGAGATGTTAAGGGGCAGAAAGACAATGAGCTGGAAATGACAGTAGCTGTTCCACATACACAATGCTAGTAAGTTCATAAGGAAGCGTGGCTCCGGTGATGAATTGCACACAGTCCAATAATTCTTACACTTTTCTCTATTATCAGTAGCTGTGCTCTGGGGACTGAGATTATTTGAAAGCAGGAGAAAGACAACTCTTAATTTGAGCGCTGAAGAGCCGAAGCTGTACGAATATGAGATTTGGGGTCAGCATCAGCCTTGGGAGAATGTTAAATGTTAAAAGGACACCACCGCGTGCGGAATTGTTGGGTTTTGTTTTACAAAGTGTGCTTTTTTTTATTAGGCTTCCTCCATTGCTCCACATTCGCCAGTCAAAAATAATTTAGTTTTTTTACCAACTGAATATTTTATTCATACACTTTATGTCGGAGAGAGCACACCAACTGCATTTGCCTAAAGTTGTGCAAAATGTTATCTAAGTGTACATGTATACATTTTAGTAAACAATGCAGAAAAATCGGAAATTTTTTTTCTGATAGGAAAAAGAAAATGCATACTTTCAAAACTGAATGCATAAAAAGTAAATGCAAAAATCTATCAAAGTTAACAATAGTTTTACAGTTGCTTTATTATTATTTAGAGGCTGACTTGGGCTCTGGACATGCTGGCTTGCATGCTGCTGTGTGTTGCTCTCCCGGGGGGGTCTTCCATTGGGGTGACCCCACTGCACAGTCCTGCAACAACACAACCGTCCGTCAGAAAGCAAAGGATCGCAGCTTTGCTCCTCTCTCTGTTCATCTCTGGCCAACGCAGCAACGCAGTGAGAAGAAAGCCAGCCTAAATGCCGGGGAGCAGTAAAATGTAAAAGCAACACCACAGCGCTCGGAGCTTACATGCAGCAGAACCGGAAGGTTCCGTACCCTCGAATGCTTGGCCCTCAAATGCTCAGGGCCTTTATCCAAATATTTTACACCCACCATAGGTTTAATGTACGAATAAAAACCTAAGCACCTCTCAAAACAATAAAAGCGAAACCTCCGTTGTTAATATTTTGTCCTTGTCACAGTTTACTGAAGAATCAGCCAGGGAAAAAATTACAATAATTTCTCTTTTGTTGAGAGTCAGTGACCTTAACAAAATGTCATGGTCCAAATTAGAACAATGCCTGGCACATGCTGTATTTCTTTTAAATGCTGTCACTGGCATTGAGAAATATGCTGCCAAACATGAGGATGTGAAAAAGCTTTGCACATATTTGTAGGGTATAAAAAAACAAATAAAAACTGACATCTTCAGAGCAGAAGGGAGGTGTGAAAGGTGTAGAGGCTGTAGAAGAAGTGAATGATCCTGCCCCATCTTTCATGGCTCTTATGGAACGGCTGAAGCGCAGGCATTCGAGCCAGCATCCCTCTCACCTGAGCATGAGGGACTTCATGCCATGCACCTTGGCCACGGCTCGCTGTGACAGTCTCTCACTCACAGTCCACTGCTGTGCCTTCCACACATTTCACTTGGCCTCGTCCACATAAAAAAATTCCTTTTATATTCTATTCTTTTACACTGAAATTAAACTTCTATGCAAAAAAAAACACAAAATTAAGCCCTCCTGGGTAGCAGGCTCAGATATAAAATGTGCAATAAGTGATATTAAAATGAATTATGACTTTTCAATTTAATATTTTTTCTTTTTTTTTCCTTTTCTGGGCCTGCATTAGTTTTTATCTTATTTTTAGGGAAAACACCAAAGTAAATTTTTTTAGGAATAAAATATTCTACAACACAAATGTGCTATGCATTGCACAAATGCATTCTTATATTTCACTTTCGGACCTATTTTTTGAGCCGGTCCAGTTGCAAGAACATAAATGAGAATAAAGTTGCAGAGGAACGGTTCAAACGGAGTTCAAGTCGGCCTCAACTTCCTGCCGAAGGTTGAGATGAAACCATAATGCGCTGCGATGAAGCTGTCGCTGCTCCGAAGACTTTGCAGAAATTACTTCACGTGAGCAGAGATGGAACAGAAAACATCTGTAGATGTTCGAGAATGCGGGACAATAAAATGTTCATGAGAGCACAGCCCTTATCACGCTTTATAAGTAGAGTAGACATACGTCTCTGAAAAGTTTAATGCAAACAAGAGGCGGCTATTTACAAATTCAGAGGGAAATGTAAATGTGAGCAGAAGAAAAAGAAGAAGCAGAGCTCGCAAATTGCAGTGAACTTGTGGGGAACTTGTTGGTAGGACTGCGTAAGCAAATTTGCGTGGTAGATTTAATCCTTTTTGCGATGCTAACTGGTGATTCAGATTTAATTTGAGGAGTCGATACAAAGATCTGTCTATTCTTTTAAACGTAAGCGTGCAGCATCCCTTTAAAAGAGTAACTGAAAGGACAGCCACACTGCTGTTCCCTGACACTTTCTCGCTCCTCATTTCAGATAATAAATGACAAGTGGTGTCCCTTCTCATACAGAAATCATGCTTATAGCTGACTTTTCCCTCTTTCTCTTATTTCTGTACTTTCATTCATTTAATGGGATTTTTTTCCCATTTTTTCTTTCACACGGTGAGACAACTGATTTTTTTATATCTTTTTTTTATTCTAGAATGTTACTTGGATTACACAAACTAGATTTTGCATATGTAAAAATATGGATATTTTCGAGGGACAAAACATTTTGCATGAAAGATGGATGGCAGAGTGATCAATACAAAAGCCAAAGGAGGAAAAACAGAGTGATTTTGGAACTTCAGTACCCAGGCCTGGATGGTAAGTTTAATACAGACACATTGTTTTATACAATCTGTGCTGTAGATTTCAACATATTTTTGGAAGGATCTCATTCATCTGTGAAATATTGTGGTATTCATAATTATTTTTCCATTTTAATAATTCTATTGTTCACATGAAACCATTTCAAGTGCCTTTTTTTAAAATGCCTTTCAATATTGAAAATGAAGTAAATTCACTTGCTAAAACTTTCCGAGAAAATATGCATAAAAAACCTATTGTTGTACTATGATGGTCTGATTTTTCTATAATGGACATTTCTGTATAAATGTGAAATTTATCGGGATTTTATTAAAAAAATCTCAAGAAGGCACAGAAAAAGAGTACACTTTAAAAAATATTGAAAACTTAATAAAACCTAAAAAAAAAAAATTAAACCCCAGGTAATAAAATAATAGTGTTTTTTGAGCTGTCATTGTTTCATTGCAATGTATTAGTTCCTCAGTTTGGGACTGATTTTGCTCCACTGCACATTTCCTCCACTTTCTTTGTTTAACATGCAGGACACAGAACGGCACTACTGTGATCAATGACGTTACAGCACCACCAACTGGTGCTCGGCGGTACTGCCGCTGGCTGCTGACCTTTCACAAGACAGATAAGGTTATGCACAGATTATTGAACTTATTTACTTTGCAAAACATCCAATATGTTTAAACCAACATCTTTCCTGTTTAGCTGACTGAAAACAATGGGTAGTATTTTTAACCTTTAGAAAACCCTCCAGATGAGGCTACTGCAGTATAAATCATAATGCAACTTTAATAACGCTGGCTGGAATCACTGGAAAAATCACAGCAGTAGCTTGAGGCTAAAGAGCTAAAAATGAGGAGCTTCTCCCAAGTTTCACCTGGAGAGCAAAGGGGGCCACTGGCTGCGGCACGTGAAATAACCGCCCGAATTGATCGCCGCGGTAGGCTGATGGCGGCTCGTCGCTTTGATGGATACGACCGTACAGAGAAGTCCAGATTGGTTCACAGTGGACCCCGAACCGTGTCAGCTAAAACCAAAGAGACAAAAAAAGTGATGTGACAGCTGCAGGAGGACTCCATGGGCAGTCAATGGCTTCGGTGATTTATCGTTCCATCTGCCCCATTGCAGAAAGAACAAGGCCCCCCCCAAACCTAACCACTACCACCTCCACCACCACTACCACCACCACCACCTCACCCTTCTGCATCGCACCGCACCGCACCTCACCCTGCTCAGTTCAAATGGGCCTCAGAGAGATGCTGCAGCACATTTCTGAAATTGTGCAGACACCTCCTTGCCTTCAGACTTCTGCCTTCTGCAGCGCGGTAAAAAATGCAAATAGCAAAAAAAAATAAAATAAAACAGTAGTGTGGGCAACAAAAATCAAAATCAGAAAGGCACCTAAGAACCAGGCTTTAGTAAGTCCAAAGTAAATAATTTAAAAGTAGAGGGCAATATTTAAGTATACTTAAGAACACTTTTATTAGGTATTTTATTTTATTTTTGGTATATTTTAAATGTTTTATACATTAAGTATTTTACAAGGTTCATTTTTTTAATATTTTAAAAGCTGTTAAAATAAAAAAAACTTATTAATGGATTTACAGCTAATGTTACTGCAGCTGGAAATCCACAGTGGTTTGTTGACCCCCGTTCTCACGCGGTGGCCCTTTCGGCCTTGACCCCACTGTCCGGGACCCTTCCTGTCTGGGGCGCAGAGACACCCGCCACCCCTCACCCCCGGCCTCATGTCAGACGCCGCCTCGCCTCCTGTCTCAGGATGTTGCTTTTGCCTCTTGAGTGTTTCCTGAATTTGAGGGGGAGGAAAAATCCTTCCTTTTCTCACGTTGTGTTATTCCACAACCCAGGCCGGGAGGCCGTGCCGATACCATCAATTGTTAAACCTCCCGCAAACAACCCCCCCCACAAAAAAAAAGAAACTGTGTTGTTCTTGTTACTTGTACAGCTTCCATCTTTTCCAGGCAGTTCAAAAATGCCCAAGTAACGTTTCTTTCCGCTTTCTTCATTTTTCTATTGTTGTTCAGACATTTTCCTTCATGAACAAACCGTTGGATACTGCTAGTGGGTGTGAGAGCCCCAGGGACACCGACACTACACATCTGGTACAATTCATAGTCAATGAGAGTCCAGTATCTACTGCTTCCTTTTTTCAGAAATAACAGCATTATGTTCCAGCAATTCAAAAAAAAGTACTCCTTACCCTTACTTTTCCTTTTTCTCCATTATTTAACGTTAACTTCCCTCCCCACACATACACATGTATAAATACACAAAGAAAAAAAAAAAGAAATACGGGTGGTGTTTTGCCTTGTATACTGCAGTGCCTGGCTTTCAAAAGGCCTGGTTTTTTGTACAGTACCAATTTATGCAAGTCAAAAATTTAAACGCATACATTCCTGGCTCACCTTACTCAATGATAACGGTAAAGCAGGAACGTACACGATGTGGGCAAAGTCCAAAGCATGCCCATCCTGCGCACCCTAGCCACCCCGGTTTTTGTATTAACCCTAGGGGCACAATATTTCATTGCAGCTTGCCTAACAGAGTCACAAAACACATTGATTAACACTTGGCACCGGGTTCCATTCGGAACCATAAACTAATGAGGACTGATAAGCGCGAGCTCGCGTGGCGGGAATATTGAAGCTGCCAGGCTTATTCTAATAAGCTCGGGGTCCGGGCCTCAGCAAGGGGCTCGCCTGTGCTGATCGGAGCCCGTGGAGGGAGGGTGGGCCCCCGGCGGTGCTCACCTACGACTGCGCAGCTCCTCATCTCTGCATTTTAGCTTAAAGCCTCGCAGTGCAACCAGGCTCCAAAAGGCAGCTGCTGGTAGGTAATGTCTGCTAAAACAATGTAAAATATATTCTGCGCAAAAAACATCCCCTTTGCATTACATTTCCACAATTCATTCACATTTAAAGCTGAAGCTGGTTTACCAATTATTTTCTTTATGTCTAAACTTATTTATATAGGTATACTAACATACTATTGTAGTATACTATACAGTCATGATATGGACTGCATGATACGTACAGTGATATGAAATTCTAAAGTGTTTTAAAGGAGCTATGAAGCTATGAAGAATACAAATGCATAAATTATTATGGCAAAATCAGCTGCAAAAAATGCTGCCAACTTCATATCGATCAGCTGTTAAATTCCCTATATTTTGAGCCCCAAAATCAAAACTATTGCACGGCTCTTTTTTTTTTTTTTTTAACACTGCAGCAGTCCTTTGATTACAGGCGGGATGGCTGTTGACAAATTAATACTTTAAGAAAATAAAACGGCGGCCGTGTTGAACACAGAGCGTCCGCTGTGCTGATGAATTTGTCTTGGAGTCCCTCCAGAGCCCATTTACAAAGAAGCACAGTTTCGAATGGAAGTCGTTCTTTTGCATGTTTGCACGGAGAAGAGCGCTCTGCCGTCAGGCTCTCCTCTCTTCCAGCAAGCGTCCAGCGCAGGAAACACAGCGAGGCGCCAGCCACACAGTGAGCGGAGCGATGGCACAAGCCGAAAGGCGCCCTGAAAAATTAACTGTACATAAGGACGGCTGACTGATGCATCTAAAATAATTATGTCGCATGCATGTGCTTGAACAGCACCGGGTCCATTACGCGCTAAAGCGGCTTGTCGTGCAGACTTTGTCTGGAAAGAAAAGTGTTCTAGGCACGACCGTTTCTGGTTGCTGTGATACGCCGCAGCGTCCTGGGGGACAGTTAAAAGAGCCGAGGACATTTGTCAACTCTCCATCAGGGACTCCTGGGCCTGAATCCCACCTGGATAAAGACATCCCAACTGTGCTTTAGGTCAGAGCCCAGCTGAACCAGGCCTGAAAAACCCCATCAGTTCTGTTCATTCAAGAGCTTCGTGACAGATCGATAGGTACATTTTTTTTGCACTTTATTATTTTTTTCTGCATGTGCAAGCATGTGCAATGTGTTCATTGCCTCAAAAATTCAGAGAATGGAAATAGCGGCCCGGCGAGCTCCAGCAGCTGAATCCAACCCAGCGCTTGTGATTGGGTCGTGGCCCCTTCGGAGGGCCCCGGATCTTTCTGGCCGAGCAGAGTGCAAGCTGCAGACCGGAGCCGCTGGCTGTCAGCAAAGGACAGAAGTCCTGCGAAGGCGAGGTTTAGATACGAGGTTTAGAGACGCTCAATTTAACAGCCACAACCCCCTGAAATTTCATTCCCCAACCCTTTTATTTATTCGTATTGTGAGGCAAGGGAAATGTGGTGGTATGTGGCTTTACAGAAATCCAGCTAGCAAAAAGTGCAAAATCCATGTACTTTCTGCTTAATTATGGACTTAAATAGCTTGAAGGTGGTAGTTACTGCTCATTTCTATATTTAAGAAATCAAAGTAAAAAATAGAAAAGACTTTGTTAAACAACTTCTATAACTGCCACTCAAAGGCAAAAATTAGGGACAATAATATTTGCGGCTCCTGTCCCTTATAATTAATAAAAAAAAATTATTTCGTATTTAAAATGAAAAAATAAAAAAAGCAGATTAAACTGAGAAGTGCTTTTCACAGCACTGCCTTTTCGGAGCCTCAAGAAACTAATTCCCTGAGTTGCAGGGCCCTGCGTGTATCTATATAAAAATAGTAGTCCTGTCATTTCACATTCATTAAGTGTGAAACTTAGAAATTAATAATGTAAAAATATGCTTTTTAATTAGTCTTACATTCTGCCCAATGTACTTAAATGGGATCAGCAGCTCCCTGATGACTTTTTCTTAATAAAGTATTAGCCTGTGATGCACAGGGCTTGACAGGTGTGATAAACTGAAGAGTACTTCTGTAGCCATATGAATGTTACCAAAATAGTACTCTTCCATTTAAATGTAATTAACATCCAAGCGTGATATTACATGAAGTCACACGGAAGCCCACAAGATTTTTATTTCTGTTTCCTCAATTTCTTTTTTATTGAGTTGTTCCGCGACTCCGTTTTGATTTGCATATCCAAATTATGCTTCATGAGGACGGATTTAATCCGCTGATAAATCTAGAGAAAATTCTGAAGGATGTTGGCAATGTTCAGCTGAATAACTACAAAGTTATTTAAACTGAACTTATACAGTTTAGGTTGAGAGAAGTGTTCTTTGGCACCTTATATTTTTATTACTATTAATTATGTTACACACTGTACCTGGGCCATATATATTTATTTCAACTTTCCATCTAATATATACTGGTTTAATAAAAAAAAAAAAAAAAAGCAATAGAGCTGCAATAAATGATACCTAAGAGCTTGAAAAGATAAAATAAATATTGTTCCATTTTGCATCGGTAGGAAACAGGAAATGGAAACACACTAATACAGCACATAGTATCCTGTTTCATTCATAAACACACAATTATTGTTTTTTTCCTTGAAAAAATGAAAAGGCCACTAGGGGTACAGTGTGACACCGAGTCCAGTGTCTGCGATGAAGGTAGCACCTCGTACGTCTTCCAAAGGCCAATGGGAGTTGCAGTGCATTGTGGGAGATGGAGGGGAGCATGCAAGAGGCAGGAGATGCTTCAGTGGATTGGAGGGGGAGGTCTTCCAGTGGTGGGCACAAATAAACCCGTCAGCAGCTAAAAAATACTGGGTGGCTGGGGGAGAGGAGAGGAGAGGAGAGGAGAAGAGAGGAGAGGAGCTGAGCACCCTGACAATCTGGACCACAGTTTAGAGTAACCTGGAAATGATGCTTTCACATCCGCATATGAGCGCTCCTCGGCATTTCAGGGGAAGGAACTGAATGCACCCCATCTCTGATCCCACAAAGGACAAGTGGGGTCCCTACACGCACCCATCACAGAAATTCCCCAGGCTGATGAGCTGCACAGAAACGTCCCATCACATGCCACATCCTAATTCGGAATAATTAAGCCCTCCTTTATATTCAGAGGCTCCCACTGAAATATTCATGGCCAGGTTAGAGTTGGAGGGTGAACGGCAGGGTAGAGTTATTTACGCCACTTTTTCTGCCCCCTGCACATAGGTGCACAGATGCATACCTCCCGGAAAGCAGATTAGAACTGACACTAATCATAATAAGACGTGTGTTATATAACTTAGATGCTCAGGTAAATCCCTGCTTGTTCCAACACGGTGACAGATCCTGTCACTTTCATTTAGGGACGGAACTGCGGAAAGACAGAGCCCCCTCGTCTGTTCTTGCGAGGCCGGCTGCCAAATTGGCTTCAGATTCCAAGACAGCGACATCCTTTTTTTATTTAATTGAAGTGCTAATGAATTCGGGGGGCTGCAATTGCCTTCGTCTGGGAAAGAAAGGGGAAAAAAACAGCGCAGGTGCCTTCAAGCGCCATGAAAGCGAGGGTCTCGTTGGTATATCTGCAACTAACCAGTGCAGCTTTCTCCTTCTCCAGCCTTTTCTGGTGTTTCAAACCTATGTGGCTCACGGTGGTCCCCGTGTTCCTTTGCCTGTCCGTCAGGGCCACAGGCGAACGCCTGATCATGTCTGCATTTGAAGCCAAATCAGCTCTGCATTAAGGCCCGGAAGTCCCGTCCATTAACCTGGTCAACCTGGACAAGAGAGTGGGAGGCCCTGCAGACATGAGCAGGAGAAACAAGTATGCAGAGGATAAGGAGTTGAAAGTGAGAGATGTGGACAGTAAGTCCTCTCTCATTACAGCACCATTTCAAAAATACCTGCCGGTTACTAGGTGAGACCCTGTTTTTTTGTTGTTTTTTTTTTGGTCTGTAACGCTTTTGTAAAAATGTGCAAAAAAAAAACAAAAACAGAAATATATGAAAATTAGTTTTAAATTATTTTAATTTTAACCAATCACTTTTAAAATTCAACAAAAATACTTGGTTTTTCTGTCACAAAAGGAGTCCCACAACAGAGCAATAGGGCATATTTAATTACTGTAAAATAACACACTTTTCAGAATGCTTTTAGCTCAATGCATTTGTAAAAAATATCTTGGTGCAAAACTAATGGTATCCTGTGAGGCCCCCCATAATAAGCTGACTAGGAAAGATTGATCATTTAACACTTTGCTCAGTCACTTAACATTACAAAGAGATTTATCCACACACTAGAAAAGTGTATATGTAAATCTGGTCAAAGATCTAAAATTCTCTGCGTATTCTCAAGAATTAAGGCAAACAGCTTTTGAACCATTCCCTCCATGATTATTATTATTATTATTATTATTATTATTATTATTATTATTATTATTATTATTATTATTATTAGTTGATTTATCCACGATGATTTACAAGGCTGGACAATCAACTTTTCAGTGATTTACCCCTTTGCACAGCCAGGTATACTTGCGTTTTCAATTCAGGGTAAATGTTTTGATCAAAGGTAGTAAAGCAGGAGTGGAAGTCAAACTCGGGATCTTCAGATTTCAGGATGACAACCCTAACCTAGCCTTCTGCAGCTACTCATTAGGTATACGGTAGCATATATAACTATAAAATCATATTGGCTATAGTTGTAATAAAACCACCTCCACTGTAAACATTGCCATTATAACAGGTCTTATTGTTGATTATATTTAAGGAGTGTGGACGCTCTGGATCTGTGACAAGAAAGTTCCATTTGCAACATCAGCGGTGGTCCTTCTCAGCCACACTGCGCCGTCCTCATGATGCTGTGGCAGGAGCTCCTCTGCACACCAAAGCAGGCAGGAGAAATCCACTGGAACCCCCACCGCGCGGTGGGCTGCGACCCACATCCCTCTCGGCATAAACTAGAGGGAATAAAAATGACAGTTTGTGCAGTGCTGCCCACAAAGGGCTGTTTCAGCTCCTCTCCCCACCGGTGTCAACGGCGTCCATTTAGCACGTCGTGCGTAAACACGCGCATGTTTGTGAAAGTATTTGCCAGACGCGCTCAACCTAGCCATTTTTTGGGGGGAAATAAAGAACCGCAGGGAATATCATTGCATTTCAAACATTTCATTGCAACCATTTAAAATATAAAATTAAAAATAAAATAAGCGTGGGGGTATCCTCGTGAGATTGTAAGGACGAGCCGTCGTGCGTCACGCTGTTCCGACGTCGGGTGGCCGGTGACGGGTTAACTGGGGGGACCAGGGTTTAATGGGGCTGCACCTGCAGTCGTGGGGGGGGGGGGGCAAAGGTACCGATGGCTTTCTGCATTTGGAGATGTTCACTTGGAGATGTTCCCTCTCACAGGCGCTGCGTCCGTCCCACCCGAGACTCGCACAGCTGTCAGATAAAAATCAATTGAATTTTAAAGGGCTTTAAAGTAAATATTTAATTCTTGCCTTGGGAACCAATTAAGTGAGGCATGTGAACTTGGAGGGGACTGGTTGAACTGGAGTTGTACTGGTACCAGCTGGTGTTCCGCTGGGGATCGAGCTGGGGAGGACGGGAGGGGTGCGCGCAAAATAGATGCGCATCTTTGGTGTGAACGCTCAGTTTCAATTACCCATTGATGTTTTTTCAAAAAAAAAATACTCCAAAGCCAAACTGTCAAGACGAAACTGGAGGGGATGCGCCGAGGTGTTGTTTGTTTGGTTTGGTGCCTGTTTGTCTGTTCGCGCTGAATGATGCTTAGTCGGGGGGCGCAGACGCGAAGCTGCGCAGTCAGGAGTTTTGACGCAAAGCCACAGGTCCACTGCCCGCGCCCGCAGCTCTCAGCACTGCTCACGGCCTTCAAATGCAGCTTAAACAATACACTTTGAACTTTTGTTAAGTGCTTACCATTTAAAAATGTTAAACACATTTTAAAACTTTTTTTTTTAAATCAGTAAGTCATTCACACAGATAAAATACATATTAAACAATAAAGTTCAAACGTAATCTTATGCCACAAGGTAATCAATATAATTCACTTTTATTAAACAAACAAGTATAACTGCTTAATGTCGTTAATTCATATCCTACTAAAAGTCTTTTCTTTTTTTTTTTTTTTTTACAGTATCTCCAAAACGTTGACAGTGCTAAATCAATGTGTAGAATAAAACCTCTAAAGGTTGTCAAACTGCATTGATTTTGTTTTAATGTAAAAATCCAATATGGCCTCAAAAATTAATTTTAAGGAGTTCATTGAAATAAATACCCAACGAATAAGAAATCTGTTAACCGTGGACATTTTGGAGTGCGGATGAGATTGGTACTTGACACCATCATGTAAATTAATGAAATTACAAGTTTCTCTGCCTTTAAACTGTATTTCTCTCTCATTGCCAACTGCCTAATTACTCCCGGTAATGGTTAAAAGGGAATACAGCCAATTTAAAAAAAGAAAAAATAAATACACCATAATAAACGGCAACATACCACATGCACCCCATCTCTAGAATGTCTGCACAAAATGTTTTTTCTATTGTCTTGTACTTTATAAGCATTATTTGTGATAGCTGGCGATTAATGAGAGCACTTAGCCAAATGACCATTTTGCAGCACTTATTTTCTCATTCGGAGAAAAATACATATCTGGGCAAAACCTCCAAAAAGGAATTTACACCATTTATAAATAGCCGGTGCATCTGTTTGTGCATTGTCCTACACATGTCTAACCAGATGTACGTTTCCGTGCCAGCGTTTGTGTTTTTGGTGTGTGGGTGTCATGCTCAGAGTGAGAACATGATTAATGGCGTCGCCAGTGGAAGCCCCCAAACACACACACACACACCCCCGGCCATGCTCTGGGTGACAGCCTCATCTGCAACGGAGCCAGACTCCTCAGTATCCCAGCATCTCCTGTGCACCTCCCATTATCCCCTCCTCCGCCTCCCCGCCCCCCTGCCCCAGGGCCGAGGACCAGAACACTGCGGGGCACCGACTCACACCTCAGACAAAAGACCCCCCCCTTCCTTTTCCCTCACCACCCACCCCTGAAAAGAACCGCGCAGAGGCTAATTTAATACAATTGTTCAATTGCTCATTTCTTCTTGGTTTCAGAACCTGAAGGCAGGGGAACAGTAAAAAAGCTTCACTTTTTTGGCTCCTTTTTTTGATAGAATCAGCAGAACCCTCAACAAATGTTTAAAAGGCCTTCTGCAACCAGTCTTTGCATGCATAAAAACCCATGACTAAAGTGTAAGAGCAGGAGTGTGAAATGCGTAAGAAATTTGTTTGTGCGTGCAGTACGTAATGGGGCCGTGTGCGTAGCGGGAAAATATCCGTTTTTACAAGAAATGCTGCTTCAGTGGTCCATGGCAGCCAGGTTTTGAATCACTCTTTGTATTGGTTGGCGTTTCTGATCCGATGCCGTACAATAATGGTGCAAAGAGGGGCATTTGGAGACGCAGATCCCAGACATAACTGCTGATAACCACAGCTGGAGACTAACTGCTTTGCATACATCTTTTATGGGACAGGCACTAGACGGGCTGAGAAACCGCTCACCTGTCATTGAAGGATAGCGTGAGGGTGGCTGGGAAGTCTCTTTGCTGAAACATGCTTTCTTGATGACACTTGAAAGTTACCACCTACCCAGGTTACTTCCCCCTCCAAGGTATAAACCAGGCTTTAAAGCCACTGGAACGCATCCCAGCTCACAATGGCATTTTTTATTGTTAACTTTTCGTCTTTTCTAATCCGACGGCACGGCTCGCTCCTTTGTTAGGTTTTTCGCCGGAATGTGCAACAGTGAAACACGCTGGCCTTCATTTCTGGAACCAAAGTCTCGAAAGAAGGATTGATTACAAAGTTAAACCTGGAAGGCCCGAAAGGGGAGAGACAAACACGGTGCAGGTTCTGTGAGATATTTCACCGATGGAAAGCAGGCGCAAGCGTGCGCGAGCCGACAGCCCTGAAGTGACGAATTAGAGATAAATTATAGAGAAGCGATGGGATTGGTTTGCCAAAGTGAGAGGAATCGTCAGCCAGAGAAAACATTAATGCTTTTGAGTGCCATGCAGTTTGATGTTGATCAAGATGAACTCTTCTGACAGAACTGAGAAGGGTTTTTTTTTTTTATTTTTTAATTTCTTTTTTTATTTATTTGATTCCCCCCACTGTAAATCTTTGGAGGACAGCAGGGAGAGGGGGGAAAAAAATCAAACGGGCCCTAAAGAACTGGTCAAAGAGGTGAGGGACAAGTTTAAGAGGAGGTTAAGAGGATCATTTACCGCAGCCTAAGCAGGGGAGACGGTCTCAGGCTGCTCCATTACCGTCGAGTGCCTACATCTCTTATTCCATTCCTGTTGGAATATTTATTTTCATTATGTGATTTGACATGAATAAAGCACATAATTAACATCAAAGAGGCAACTTTGAATATATTGCTCAGATTTGGGAAACATTGCATAATGTCTCATGTGATGATTTTGGCACATTTAGAAATTTGAAAAGCTTTTGGACATTTGGAAATGAAGACATCATGTAACTGTAAACAAAAATATAACTTTTTTTTTTTTTTTTTTTTTTAAATCTCTCTCTCCCTGACCTGAATCTTGCAGGCAGCTAAAAAGATACCCTCCCCAGATGTCTAATTTAATTTCCCCTGCACCATTTGGTGAAGAAGAGCACTCACATTTAATAATTATGGCGTGCAGAAATGTGAATTTATTGAAATGCAGTGTTGATTGCAAACACACCACTTCGCAGCGCAGGTCAATGATGTGTCAGCCATCTGTTTGACAGAAGAGTTTCCCTGATAAATACCTGTGAAGAACAGCAGGTGGTGCTAAGAAATTCAACAGATTGAGCAGTCCTCTTCAAGTGGCCAACGCTTGAAAACATTTTGCCAGAACCCTCAGAATATATCTAAAGGAATACTTTTGGATTTTATACACACACACACATATATATATATATATATATAAAAAAAATATACACACAATGCATACCATGAAACACCGACACACAATGCATACCATCAAACACCGACACAAATATATAGTGAGACTGCAAATCAGTTATTTGGGCTGTTTAAAAAGTGATAACTTCTTTGTTGACTACTTTATTACCAGCCAGCACTTGCCCTAAGTTTAGGTTGACAGTGGTCTGCAGTGCAGGCTTAGAGGTTTACCGTCAGTCCATCACAGGGCAGCTGCACACATTCACTTGCTCACACACATGCACTACAGCAAAAGTAGTCACCAGTTCACCTGAAACAGATACAAGGCACCAAGACTATCAGCTGCACCACCACACAAATGCATTTATAAATATTAAATTACTAAATAATCCAAAGAAAAATAACACATTCATGCAGTAATACACAGATAGATGTATGCGTGGATACTGTATATGTATCTGTGGATGACTGCATGAATGTGTTCTTCTTCTTCTTCTTCTTCTTCTTCTTCTTCTTCTTCTTCTTCTTATTATTATTATTATTATTATTATTATTATTATTATTATTATTATTATTATTATTATTAACCACCTTTTTTGTCGTACTACTGCTGTCTTTAGGAGGAGCAGCAGAGTTGAACCACAAAGTCAAGCTCCTTTGTCAGACAAAATTTGAAAGCTGTGACGTCTCGTGGCTCCCAATAGGAGATCGCCGGGAATCAAACGTGTTTGCCGTTGTAAAGGAAACATGCCAAGCAAAGAAATCCTCCAGAGGTAATGAGGGCAATCTCGAATGAATACGCGTTATCACAAAGCAGAGTTCAGCTGTCATCTGCATATCAAGCTGAAATTTGGGAGAGTCTGAGGTGCGCCAGCTCCGGAGCTTTGACAAAATCGTCGCGTTTCCTCTTTACAGTCTGAAGGCAAGCTATGTACAGCCAACGGTTATCATCCATCCTTTTACAGTTACAGTTTCATCCGCTGTGCCACTTATGTCACTTGCAAATTTTCCTAATGCAATTTTCATCAATTTTATTACCCCCCCCCCCCACCCCACTCATATATACTGTAGTTAAGCTCATCACTCCTTGTATTTAGAAATGAATCGCAATTACTTGCAGCAGAACCAATGTGCGGAAAGCAACACAAATAATTTTGCTGATGGGTACAATTATTAATCACAAGGGCAGGAAACAAATGATAACAAATTTTTGCTTTAATTTGAAATGATTCTTTTCTGGATGGCAGCCCCTCGCTGAAAACAGCTCACAATGCGAGCTGATTGCTGGATGGCGCTTTATAATAAATTCATTACATGAAGGGCCTCTGAAGCGGCGGCGAAGACGTCTAATGAATATTCTGGCAAACCGTAATGATCAACAACTCGGCTCTCCGACGCAGAATTAATTATCGCATTCAGAGACGCATTTAATTCCAAAAAACATTTATTGACATGATCTCCGCAAACTGTGAAGCAACACAACAGATTTCTCTTCTGACATTTCGCGTTGGACGGGAGTCGCCGATTAGCGCCGTTCCACACTTCATTTGTGGGGCCAAAGTGGGCTTGCATGGCGCCGAGGCCTAATCACAGCAGATGTTCCACCCCATCAGTGGCGGCTGTGACTGGGCGTCTGTTTGCTTTGTGTTCATCCTGATAATTTCGCTTCCCTCTTATGTCTCGTCTCTTTTCTACGCTCAGACTGAAGTGAGCTCGCAAACGACACCTCAGCTGGAAATGTCTGCTGATGGGTTTAGATTAGTATCTAATTAAATTTATCGTGTAGCAAGAGTATTCGACAAAGCTTCTCTCAAGACTTTATTTATTGAAGGCTACATTTTATTTCTTGCTTCCCACAAGTTTTCATTTTGCAGTGATTTCTACCACTCAGAAGCCTTTGAGTCCTCGGGGGGGAGGGGGGTGACTTTCTAAGCATCTACAGCGCCAATCTAATCTAGCGTATCTAGCAACCAACCCTAACCCTATCTAGGATCAAACCCTAATCCTAACCTCTCCCACATCTGGTCCTAAATCTAACCCTAAACTTGAACTTGTCTCCCAAAATCTTCAAACTGCTAACGTTTTCTTGGGCTCTTCCAGTCCTGCTGAGATTAGAATGAAAGTGTGGCTTTTCTCCCTTTTTTTTCCTTGAAGGATTCTGACACCTTGCAATGCAGATCCACAAACTGAGGTGCCGCTGGTTTTCTGTTAACAGGCCTTCGCCTCGACAGACTGTCACCTGTGCAGGGGGTCTCCGGCACTACGACATTAGCCCATATGGCCTGAGTTAGGTCCTATTGAAGCTGTGGCCTAATTATGAGGCCAATCGAGAACGTTAGTGCTAAAGATGGAGCCATTTCGCCTGGGCTCCGTCCAACCCCCACCGCGAGTCACACCTGTTCCCCTTTTTAAACCTCACCCCCCGCTCACACATGCGCACCCCCTGCCCCCCACCTCTCTAGTTTAGCTCTTGGCTACAGCCATGTAATGACCCATCTGGGGGGGGAGGATTTCGTCCTCTCTATTTAGCCCACTGGAAAGACGCTGTAGGGGAGGCCTTCGCTTCGGAGCCCAGAAGTGGGTTACCACAGCGAAAAGCGCCAACAGATGCACATGATTTAATCTCCAGTACAGAAATAGTGCATCCTCTGAAGTTTATAAGGATACTGTAATATACATTATTTGCTTTGCATGAGGTTATTTGCAGAAGTTGTGTTTAATTCGCAGAAATCTATAATCAAATATTGTTCTTTCTGCTAAACATGAATCATGTTGCAATTTTATAAACTTTTTTTGCTTTTTCTTGTACTAAAAAAATCCTTATTGATTTGTATCAAGAAAATATCACATAAAGATTCTCATGTGTGGAAGAGTGCTTAAAGGCAGCTTTCTTTCCCAGTAAGAGGTGGTAAGAGGAGTAGAGCTGAATGCATACACAAGCAGCCTTTATTCCAGAGCTTTCCAGCCATCATGGATCTCCAGGTTCTCGTTTGCTGTATGGAGCTGATGTCTGTGTACATGTTGGGTAATTTGTGCACCTCAAGGTATAGCTTGACTCGTGGTTGCGTTTCACTTTTGTTCGCCCTTTGTTGTTCAAAGTGGGGACGCAGGGGGGCTTCGTGGTAACGTTTCCATCAAAGGTGCTGTACCCCTACTTCAGAACGACAGAGGTATGGAAATGCAGAGCGTCTGCCCGGGAAGCCGTCTAGAAGTGTACACTTTGCACAGGATCCAGGTAATTCAACTGGGCTCCTGTCTTCTGACTGACACGGTCGCCTCATTATGCAGGATTTGCAAAGAATGGTGCCTGGCTGCGTTTTATCTGTCAGTTTCCTCCCAACCTGCGTTTTTTTGTGTGTGTATTACTTGATAACATCAAAGGGAGCTTTCCTGATGTGCAAGACTGTATATGTGTGTCTGTGGCTGGGGGTGGGGGTGTTTGGCAGAAGTAAGCAAGGTGATAACTGAACCTGTTTTACTTGCGATGTGAAACGTGTGCCGGGGAGCCAAGTATTTTTGAGGCGCGCGCTTGTGTGTAAACAGAAACTTGTAAGCGGGTTTCGTTCACTCAGCCCCATCCGCGTGCTTCTCTCACAAACAAACAAGCGCTGCAAGAAGGCAGACGAAAAGCAGCACTGACATAAGGATTAGTGCAAACAAAATACAGAACCGAAAGGGTGAAAGGCATGCTCCCAAGGAAATGTCATGTACGTTAGCAAAAACAGCGCTGTTCACTACGGCAAGATGTGGTCTTTTAGCAAAGAACATGATACTTTTTTTTTTTTTTTTTTCACCTCACAACCAAATAGGATGCTAGAAAATCCAACCTATACAGTATTGATAGACAAAAATGAGGCAACACGTGGCACCTTCGCCGCCCTGACACGCGTTCGAATTTTAGCAGTCATCCTTCACCCAGTGTCATTTCCTCACCCTGTTTTCATTTTGTTTTTTTGACATTCCAAAAAGTGAAGAATAACAACCCAATCACAGTTATATTCCAGTTTTGTTTGTGGAAAGAGACCCACAAAAAGCCAAAAGCTGCAGTGGTTTAGGTAGAGCAGGAGCAGCACAGTCACATTCCTGCTCCAGGCTTAGGCTGTTAAAAGCCTTGGTCGAAATCCGAGTATGGTGTTGAGGGTATCTTGATATATTTACTTTAAACGCATTCACGTGTTATTATACACACATACAGTACCAATGAAAAGCAGACTTGGGCAACAGTTGTATGGGACAAACTCCACAAAAGTATCAAAACAAAGCAAACAAAAAGCATCCTAAATCTGAAGGAAATACTGCAGAAGTATAATCGTTTTTCCACCGAAACTTAGTTAAAGAATGCCTTGTGAAGAGCACTAGTTAACCAGCACTGTTTTCTGTTGTTATGCTTCCAGTGGGTACCTCAAAAATGTCAAATTTGATGTTTTTTCTTCTGTGTTGTTTTATATTTAAGACTGTGGGAAAAAAACTTGTTGGCTATTCAAATATCTACTGCAGCTGCTGAATGCAGATTTAGAGCGCATAAACGTTACTGGGAAGCTGAGTTTGCAACCACACTCGGTTTTGTGGAAGCGTGTTAAATGAAATGAAAGGATCATTCAGAATAGAGCGTGGTCCTCTTTATTACCCCCAGAAATATTGATAGACTTATACAATAACCCAGACAAATACAATCGACATGATCTCATATAAAGCGAGTCATTTGCACATAAGTTTTGTATGCAGACAATGCGACCATTGAACGCAGAGCGAAAACCAGCACCTGCCTTGATGCCGCCACATTCCAGCTGTCAAACTGCTAGGCCACTAATGCGGCTCAGTTGCCACGTCAACGTATAAGTCCGCCGTTTGTTGCCGAGACGGAGCAATTGTGAAAATTTTCCCACACCTGCTGCTTTGCCCGAGAGTTAATTCCAAGAGTTAGTTGTATTTTTGTATTTTACCGACAAGACTAGTCACAGACTGCAGCTCAAAGGGCCAGACCGTTTAACACCACGCTGTGATCACAACACACACTATTGATTGGAGACATGGAAGACATTTCTCCAAACAGCCTCCTGTAGTGAGTCCTGTGTTAAATACCGCAGAGGATATGTGACCTTTTCCCTCAACTTAAATGCCTCCCAGTAAGTACATTTAGTTTGTGGGATTACCATGAAGAAATGGCATTGCAGATTTGGGCATTTTCTGCTCTTGGCTCTGATATAAATTTATTACCACATGGTTTGAACTTAGAGAGCATTATGCCTTCATATATGGATTATGAGGAGGAGCCTTCATTGAGTAGTAACCACACCAAGATGACCGACGTCCACGTGTCTGCGAGAACACAACTCCTCCATGCCATCGCCCGTAGCTTACAGGTTCAAACCTTTACGTTTGCACAATTCATAAATTCTCTACTAAACTTTCAAAAGTACAAGTAGCCAGATATCTAAAAAAATCCAGACTAAATTTGTTGAAGCATGACGCACAAGTGTAATACGTTGCGAATGTCTCCTGGTTTATTGTGATACATGAGATTTAGGCATTTTTCTGAATTATTTATGACACAAAATTTAAAACCCATTAACAAATCTGTTTATATAACATATAAACACCGAATGCTTTGCCAGTGTTGTGTAACAGTGGAGTACTGTCTTGTCTGAGGTGAACAAGATGTCTGAAAAGGCACCAGCAACAGTTTATTAATCTATAATGAATAATAATGACTGTAAGTAGGATGGTAACGCGACATTTTAGACTTTTTCCGAGGACATCCTTAGTTTCATTTAAGTTCTTACCAATAAATCATATATGCACTTCTATAGGACTGCTGAAAAATGAACACAATAAAGACTCAAAGAGGCTTTGTTTACTATGGTATAGATTTTTAAGACCAGGTTTGTTGTTAGGTATGTTGCACAGAAATGCTTCTCCCAGACATAAAGTACAAAAATCTGATCACACAAAACAATGTGATTCAGGCCCTTTCTCAGTAATAACAGTGTAAATGTCAGAGTTACTGCAAATGTCACCGCACCCCCACAGTACATACACTAATGTACCACAAGGTTAACCGCTTACCCCACTCAGCAAGAACTCGCTTACTGTTTACTCCCTTCCCACCTCCCATTGCTGTCAAACATGTACACACAACTCGGTCGCCCCCTCCACTCCCTGCTCCATCCCAACAGCCTCTCTGTGGGGACCCATCTGCATGTGTGCTGTGGCCCACTACATCTGCAGCGTCATCAGCAAGGTGAGGCGACAGGAGGTCTTTGGGGGGGCAGGAATGCAAATTAAAGCTCACCGCAGGATACGCTCGCCCCTGGCACCGCCATAACACTGCAGCTGCCCCCACTGCAACAGCCATCCGACACTCTGACACATCCAGCGGGCAGGATGGCTCCCAGCCTGGCACTGAGGGGGGTGGGCGGGGGGACAGTGCACTGGTCACCAAGTCCCAGTTCCCTCTCCCAGATGTCCACCCTATGAACAGGTGTATCACATGCTATTGCCAGTCCTTGGGGGGTGGGGGTATGGACACTGGTGTCTGAGGAGGGTGTTACTGAAATTAGCAAATGGACGCTGGGACAGGACTGCACAAGTCTGCTGATAGCATTTCAGATGGAGCACTTGCGCAGTTTCATGGCAAACAGCCTGTAGTATCTGCAGTAGCCCGCAGGCCACCATCAGCCATCAGATGGGCTCATTATTTACTATTTTTCAGGATGGCGGAGTCGCCTTCACCTTGTAGGTCCACTGGGCTCCCTGCTGTCAGCCACATCACCTGCTGGTGGTCTGGGATGACTGAGCTTTGCCCTCCACACCAGGTTCCCTTGTGGAGAAAATAACCTGGACAAAAGGGTTCCAAACACATAAATTTGTTAAATCTGACTTAATCAGTTTACTTATTTCTACATGAGCAGCATTTTAAAATTAAACAAATTGTACAATAACAGAGAAGTAGATACTGAGGCCCTGAAATTGTGACTGAAAGCAGGGTAGCACTGTTTCGTGGGTATTTATCCTGAAATATTTTGGTAAATATGAATCTATAAATATTGTAGATAATGTCACAATGGTGAAATAAATTTAGTAACTACAAATTATTATTCATTCACATTTATTAAACAATTGCAGCAGCCCTGTGTCTGTCCCAGCATTACTGAATGCTATTGGGGATACCTTGGGAAGGACACCAGTCCACATTATTATTATTATTATTATTATTATTATTATTATTATTATTATTATTATTATTATTATTATTATTATTGCTGCTGCTGCTACTGTTGTTGTTGTTACTAGATTGAAAATACATAAGGATGACAAAGCATGGAAACTCTTTAAAAGATGTCTGAGGTGTGAAAGAATTTGGGAGCAACTTTTTCTGTGTGTTGGGGGCCTGGCATGAAGGGAATGCCAAATGATGGGCTAAACGGCAGACTCCGGTTTTTCATCATTAGCTGTTAGTCTCCCGCTGCTCATGTTAAGGCATGGCCAGAGCACACACAGTCCGTGTCAAATGAGCCAATTCAACCGCACCTGATGCACATGGGCACCCCCACAGGGGGCTGCATCACCACGCCAACAGGCGCTCACATCATACCCCAGCACCTGTATCTTTAATTTCCTCCAGACTTATTGTGTACCATAACTAAAAACAGGGTTTTTAGTAAAAATGCTGTCAAAAAGTTCAGCAGATTATAAATCTTTAACCCTGTTAGCGCAAGTTTTCCTGCCATACAGTAGATTAGGCCTTTAAAACTTCCAGCTGATGATCCTACACAAAGCAGTCTTACTTTATTTTATGAAAAATATTAGCCTTTATATATTCAGTAGTTATGTTTATAAATTTCTATTTCAAATCTTACTTTGCTATATTCTTCCTCTTCTTCTTCTTCTTCTTCTTCTTCTTCTTCTTCTTCTTCTTCTTATTATTATTATTATTATTATTATTATTATTATTATTATTAATATTATTATTATTATTATTATTATTATTATAGCAACACATTTTGCAAATAAACTTTTATTTAACTGGATAAGTTCATAAAGAACAAATTCTCTTTTGCATCTTTACTATGACGTGCGCTCTTGGACAAAAGTAAGCCACAGTCCTCAGCCTTCAGATAGCATTCTGTACTCTTGTTGCTCACATCAGCAGCTCGTGGAGAAAGAACAGAAAGCCGCACCACCGACCACGACCATAAACGGGAATTAAAAATCCACCCAGGGCCCTGTGTTGTTTACTGCAGGGGAGGTGAGCGGGGCGCATCCAGGCCCGTGCCAGCGAGGCGCTTCTTCAAAGCGAGCCCTCGGTACAAGTGAGCCGTAAAGGAAGAGCAGGTTCGGTAGCCTGGCAGCGGCCGCTCTGAGCTGCCCGACACGGCCTTAAAGCGCCTGGAACAGGGGTCCACGCAGGCGCCCCAACAGCAGTGCCCGTGCCTTTTGGGCCCCGGGTGCGACACACTTGAAATAATGGCTTTAATCAGCAAAAGTTAATTACTTTCAAATATACATGCATGGCTGGGGCAGTTGGCAGAGCCCAGCAAGTGGAGGAGAGATGCTGTCTGGCAAAAATCACAGGTGAACCCCTACCCCCTTCCCACAGCGCACGCACCCCCGACCTCGCTCACACAAACACACACTGAAGCTGCTCCTTCACGGCAACACGAGTTGAAGTACAAAAGACAGGTTGCAGTAAATTATCACCTTCATATTAAGACCGCAAACAAGCAAATTGCCAGGGAACAGGTGTTGCAGAAAGGAGTAGACCCTTGACAATAATGGCATTTTAAGAAGGCATCTGGCTACATTTTATGACACAATAATGCAGAAGACAGAAAAAATAAAAGATTAGAGTAATCAAATTTTTAAAAAAAAAGAAACATTAAAGGAATATATTTCGCAATGCACTCTGGCTCACTACAGGATCGTACCGCATCCACTAAGACACTCCGGCAGTATTGTTGTCCAATAAAAGAAAAATATGACCCCATTAAATGCTCAAAATGATCAATCTAAAATGCAGATGATTGGGTAATGACTGCAAACAAACCACATTAACAAAGAGCTCGCTGCTAAACAGGCACAGAAGCCCACGCATCCTCTCAAGGGCCATCAAGGGTTCGACAAACCAGCGGGCAGTTATGGGAGCCGGGCTTTTAAAGACGCTCCGCTCGTAGCAGTAGGGACAGGGATGGCTACCGGGGAAGAGGAGGGACGGGGCCGTGTGAGAGGTGGATGGAGAGCATCTTTATATTCTCTGAATCGCTGCAAATAAAATATAAACAAAGGATCAAAGTAAAGGAAGACTTTGGGGAATGTTCAAGTCCTTACTGTAAACTGTATAGTATCTTCTTCTGCATATTACTTAGAGAAAGTTACTTGACAATCTTCTTGGACAAAATCGAGAAGTGATCCAATGTGTTTTGATTCCATTTTTGGATATCAGTTTCAGTTACGCCTAACATCTGAAGCAACTGGCCCTCCAGCCTGCGAATATGCCATTGTTAAACATTATTACCCCTAAAATGTGTACAAGAACACAAGGCCTGCTATCTGGAGATGCCTCCCTGCCTCGTAGTGTGGAGTTTAATTACACAAAAACAAACTTAGAACGACATTCTGCTGTTCGAGCTTAACAGCTCCACAGTAACATTTCAGAGAGCAGGGTGCACTTGGTTTCATGATGTGAGACCCATGGCATCCATGTTGTGAGCCATAGATCTTTGTTGAAGGGTAAGGTCTGGTGCAAGATGGATGGACACTGTGTGTGGTCCCAACTGGGGAACCTGGCTGCATGGTGGTCTCCTGCTTTTGTCGCTGCCCAGGTGCATGCAGACTTCCATCTTTGTGGCCTCACGGGGGTGGCAGGGGGAGCAGGTGTCCCCATGCCTGCTGCTCTAACACTGTGGTCATGGCGGGGTGTCCTGCACACCCAGGTGCGCTGCACGGTCCCCTCAGGAGCCTAATCCACTCAGCACTCAGAAAGGAGCTGTCCTGTCACACCTGGGGATTACCATCCCCCCCTCCATTAGCATGAATGTGTGTGCATCTAAATGAAACCAAGCTGTCGAAAGTATTTCATATCGCTCACATTACAATTACACTTATTTATATAGCTGTTGCTTTCCCCTAAAATGACTTTCAGTGAGTAACCCATTCACACATCTCATCATTTTTTTAACGTGGACCAATTCAGGGTAAGTAAATTGCTTAATGGTTCTACCTCAACAGGTAAGATTCAGACCCAGGCCTTTATGTTATCATCAATAAGTATTTAACGTATTCAAAAAAAAAAAAAAAAATACATATTCAGATCTCTCTGTATACAGACAAATACTGGTAGAATAAAAATGTTTTTGCTCAGGCATACCGAGAAAAGAGATATGTGAGTGTTTATAAAGAATTACAAGAGCATCTGCATTATAAATGTAGGCTGGGATCCTCACTGCAACGTTACCCACATTCTCTGAATGCCCCCTGTCAGCTGAGTGTATATAATGAATGTGATAATGTAGCACCGTGTAACCCTGCTGAATCTGAAATGCTAACAGCGCGTATCTCTGTGGACCCAAAATGCCAGTTATATCACAGCCCTTACTGTTCCCTTAACCCCCCAAAACACCTCAGGTCATTGAGCCTCTACTCGGCCAAACTGAGCAACTCAATACTGGGGACTGGGGGCTACGGTTGTCCCTGAGCTTCCTCACGGCTCCCGCCCCGGCCCCAGCCTAATCAGGGGCTGGATCTGTTCCCATCTTCCCCTGCCTCTGGGGTCAAGCCGAGAGGTACCACCCAGCAGCCCGAGGGGCCGACCTCCATTCGGGGACAGAAAAAGCAGTCCGTGCCCCTCCCCCCCTCCCACAGAGAGATCAACCCTTTTGTCCAGGTCTACCCCCCTTCATAGGAAAGTGTGTCCAGCCCAGTCGACTCTCCCCTAACCTGTCACTTGTGACAGGGGATTAAGATCCAGGGGGGTAAATGCGGAGGTGGAGCAGGGGCCCTGCTTAATCCCCACTGGCTATTAAATGTCCTTCTGGGGCAGTTCCTAAAATCTGTCATTAAACTGGCATATGCAGATACATTTTGGATCGCATTTTAAAGCATAAATACATAAAAAAAGATGACTGGCAATATTTTAAAACAGTTTAATTATTAATCGGATATTGAAACAGCACATGTTAATACAATTTAAAGCGCCATTTGCTTGATGCATTTATTTCTAAATGGGGAATCAGGCTGTATGCAGCACTGTGCGTGCGAGTGAGAAAGAGAAGCAGACAGAAGAGAGACGGAGTGAGAGGGAGGAGTGAGGTTGTCTGCTTGTATGTGTACGGAGGGAGTGAGAACCCCCAGATGCTGATATTGACACTGGTTCTTTAAGTTTAAAGAGACTGAGTCCCCCGGGTAGCCCTAAGGGTGTAAATATCTGTCTTTTTTGCAGGCTCTTCAACTCTACACTTATATTTTGCCAACTCTGACTGATACACAGTGAGCGGTTGTTCATATTTCAATGCCTTTTTCAAATGCCTGTTTTTATTTTTTATTTATTTATTTTTCGCCCAAGAAATTCTCCCATCGCAGAAACTGATTCTTATTTCTGTCTGGTTTCAAGACTGAGTCCAGACAGCTATAACAGACAATGTGTCAGCCTTCTTCATTACAGCCCGGGACGAATTAACAAGTTGACGTGGGAGTTTTCGCTGCATTTAAGAAAAGGAAAGTTCTGTCTGCATTGTGGTCCGTGCTACGATGAACAAAAATATCTACGGCATGTCAGAATGGCTTTAACCGTGAACGGGAGGGTTGGTGTTGAGAGGGAAAAGGCTGCACTATATATAAGCCTGTCAGATGTGTTCAGTCTCATCGGTGTGATTGCTTCATGATGTGTGGAAAACATAACCTTGCGGTATTCCCACCGCCTAGCAGATCTTTGGCTCGTCTGGATCAGATTATACATCTTCCCAGAGAAAGCAGAAGCGTTCCTGTAGTAAGAACAAGGAGGTCGTGTCCAAACAGGCCTGGGCCAGAGTTTTCATATTAAGTAAAGCAAGGGAAGCCAGTAAGGTAGATCCCAGAGGCAGAGGGCAAATCCAGAAGGCAGTCTCAACTCGCAATCAGCATTTATTGAAAGCAGATTGTAATTTCTGGACATAAGCCCGGACGTAGCGCTTTTAATGCTAATTTTCATACGCTGCTCTGCCATGAAACAGTCAAAGTTTGTTAGTCGCCAACAGGAATGCCAAGCTAAGTTAATTATCAGACATTTTCATGCCGCAGCCAAGTCTGTCAAACCGAAGGTCCTTAATGAAACTGTGTTATGGCCATGTGACGGAGGCGCCTCCAACAGAAAGCTGGTGCGGGATGGCTTTCGAAATAGCCTCCGCGTGCACGAGGTGCAGCGTGAACGCCCAAGCTGCCGCGGGTTGGGGAAGGAAAAGGAGGTGAAAAAAAAAAATCCCAAGAAGCCTTCTGTCCTGCTTCCTTGGAGAGGCTGCGGCCTGCAGACTCCTGTGCATCAATGGGAAAGATGACAGGGCTCCTTCTCACAGCTGCACGTTGTCGTTGGCTGGAGGGCGTGCTGTCGCGTTGGATCTGACAGTGGCTTGCGCCTCAACCGCAAGTTCAGTTCAAGGTCCTGTATCAGAGGAAATAACAAAGCCACATGCCTTTTTTGTGCTTTGCTTGTTGAAGGCTAACAGGCACCCGGACATAATGGATGCCAGGCAGCGCTATCATGTTGAGCCGGAGGGACTGATAGAATGCAAGTTTCAGAACTTGTTTTTATTTAGATGGCGGGTGCAGAGCCCTGGTACAAATGCCACATTTTGGATCTGAGGACCATGGGATTAGGTCTCAGGTGGAAGACCAAACGGCCACCCCCAGGGGATCCAGTCACCAGAACCTCACAAGTGTCCCACCAGATAACAAGAGGGTCCAAATGCATTTCAGATGTGAAACTTTGAATTGTCCTGGATAAGGTTGCTCACAAGAAGCAAACAACAAAAAATAAAGTGCGACGTGGCACGGTGTTACCCTCTCTTGTTTTTTGATATCTTTACGCCACATTAGAATGAGCAACCGAGTTGGCAAAATGGCGAGACAAAAGACAGATTACTGGAGATTAAGGAGAAGCGTTCAGTGCGACTGGAGAGCATGACAGGCAGACAGGCTATTGAGGGCTGATAAGAAAGCGGGAACAGATCGCTTCCGTTTCAAAGAGCACTCCCGAAACACGCGGCTGGCTGGAGAACTTGGCCTGGACGTTCTCAGCCGTACGTGCCAGATAACAGTAAGACCAAAGAGGGAGCGAGAGCGGCAAAAGTAATCCGGCGCATTCAAGTTTATTAGTGTCAAATCTCAAGAAGAATGTGCGAGCGACAAAAAAAAGAAAGCAAGAAAGAAAAAAGCTAAGCAAACGCCTGCGCTTTTCAATTTCCAAAGTGGCCATTATTTTCATCTTCACTGTTTGTTCAAGCGCACATCTTATGGCGCTCACAGATATTTCTAGATGGACAGCTTGTCCTTCTAAAGCCGGCGCTTTGCTGCCTTTTTTTTTTTTTTCTTAATTCTTTGGTTTTATGACATTTCCGAGCCAGCTGGCTAGCGCAAAAAGAGAAGAGGAATAAGCTCCTTATTGCAAAGTCCTGGTATTTACTGTCCACCAGGGCTGAGTGTTCTCATTATATGATGTTCATGAGGCTTCCACTGCTAATTGGTCTTCCAGCAAAAACAGAAAAGACTGCCGAAAAATATGACTGCGGGCGATATAACCTAATTAGGAAGTTTGCCACTTTAAGAAGCAGACTGCTGGCAGGGCCGCGGCTCCGCTTGCGATAAACAGAAATGCCCACAATGGCGCGTCCGTGAGAAAATGACTTAAAATTCGCTTGAAAACGCGCGCGCGCACACGCATTATCATTCCGCTGCTAAATACTTTAATGGTATTTGTTAACAAAATGGATTACCAGATTTGACGGGGCTGCAGCCCTTTCCCTTTGGCAGTGCTTTGCAACGTTGAATTCATTCGACAAATGTCACACGGAAAATCCTCTGTAACCTTTGCTCTTATTGTTATAATGAGTTGATTCTAACTGAATGCACTCTTGGGGATGCGGGAGGCCTTTTTCTATAAATGTATCACTAGATTGGTGGGTGTGCGAATTGCTTTTAGTGCTTATTTCATAGCTTACCTCACAGAGGCAGTTATAGTGCTTATAATTTCATGAAGTGATGTTAAAGAGACTTTTTAGATGTCATTTTTATGAGGTTAATTTGTATTTGTTTATTGAGTGATATGCTAAAATTAGAGACAAAAAATTTAAAAGCAGCTTCTATAGCCAGTACTACCAAAGTCCCAGTGACTGGTATAGGAAATGGACATTTTGTGTTTCGTGATCCTAGCATTACCTCTTGAGAGATGTTTGAACTTTCAAGAAAGATGTTTGTAAGGAAAAATACAGCTCTGCTCCATCAAAGTACTGTGAGCACATATTTGGAAAGGTTAACACTGTCTGAGTATGATATTTTGCCGAAGCTTAATGTCGATGGCCCTGATGCAATACATAGGACGGGTTGAGTCTTTCCAGATGTATAAAATATTAACCTTAGCAATGTACAAATGAAGTGGGCATTTCATGCCTTTCGTGTGGCACAGCAACGTTTTTCTTAATATCCACAACCTCGGTGGATTGACCATACATATTAATTAAACCGAAAATCTAAATTCAGTGTTGTTGGTAGCTAAACAAATCTGTTTGTTCGAATTGTACCATTGTTCCCTGTGTCAGTTGCATTTTCAGCACATAGCGATAGACAAATGCCCAGAGGAGCCAAAGAAGATAAGGCTCCTTAAGCTAAGAATTTGTAGTCAGATCTTCCAGAAACTCCTTGCGTCACAATGGGACCTCTTCATCTAAAAGAAATCTTGTTTTCCTTCTCCCAGTGTAGAAAGAAGAGGAGACCCACCCCCCGCCCTTGCTAGCCCATGTACATACTTACCTAGAGGCTCAGTATTAATTGATGCAGAACTATTAACTACCAAACTCAGAATGGAAGCAACTCTAACTGCTTGAGGAATGAGTCATCATCTTTCATCATCTTTCATTATATATATATATATATATATATATATATATATATATATATATATATATATATATAGGAAGGGGGTCCACACACTGAGGCATCGGGGGCTGTGATGCACATTATCTTGATAAGGAATACAAATGAATGCATAGTCTGTTTAACAAATCTCTGTTTACATCTGTGGCTCCAGGCCACACAGCAGTGATATCCCAATGACTGCGTTCTTATTTCTGGAGGTGACGCTCTAAGACACAGTTCCAGGAGGCAGTCATTCGAGCCATCTACATTAGCAGTTCAAAAATGCCCAGCAGATAAATATTGCAATTCAAAGAGTCATTAGTATTCATTCATTATCCAACTGACTCACTGCAGGGTTGTCGTGGAACAGAAGATCTTGGAAACATAGGGCACCAGGCATGATGCAGCTGTCTAGACTCTTTCAGTCCCAAATTCACACACTAAGAGCAGTTTGGCAATGCACCTGAATCACATGTCTTTGAGCTATGGGAAGAAATGAGCATTAAACTTCAGGCAATGCACAGCAATGCAATGCAATGCATGAACAGACTGAGCCTCATTCAATCCCATGTTTGAACCCACAGTTCAGGAGCTGTGAAGCATTAGTGCTTCCCATTTTAAGCAGCACAGTGACACAGCAGGTAGAACTTGCTGTCTCACAGCACCACTTCTATGCAACTATAAGTGGGTTGGATCTCTGCACATACTCGGGAGATTGCATGTTGCCCTTCTGTTTGCGTGGGTTTCCTCTTGGAGCTCTGGTTTCCTCCCACAGACTAAGGATATGCATTTAAGGTGAACTGGTGACTCTAAATTATCCACAGTGTATGCTTCATTTCTCTAATGTATTGATGGGTGAATAATTATGGAGTTCCGTGCCATCTATCTTGCACTGTAATTTATGATAGAGGTGATAATGAAATACTGCACAGTGAACATTCCCAGTGGCAAAAAGTATCTGCAAAATCAATACATTTACACCACTAGGCCCCTTTCATTAGTATATTTGATGAAAAGGCTAAGTGCATTACAAAGAAGTTGTAACATAGAAGTTTTTAGTCATAAAATTGTGGGTCAAAGGGGTCTGCCTCTGTCTTCTCAGACAAAAGTATGTGGACCCCCCTATTGACTGAGTTGAGCTGTTTCAGCCACACCCATGCAGCATACAAGCACATCCTAGACAACTGTGTGCTTCCAGCTTTGAGGCCACAGTCTGGAGATGCGCCACTCCTGCTCCAGCATGACTATGACCCCCCCCATGCACAAAGTAAGCTACATAAACACATGGTTTGCTCAGGTTGGTGTGGAAGAAGTTGAGTCGCTGCACTGACCTTAATCCCACCGAACACCTTTGGGATAAACTGGAATGCCAACCCCAAGCCTGGCCTTCTTGCCCAACCTCACTGATGCTTTTGTGGCTGAATGGGCACAAATTCCCAAAATCTGGTGGAAAGCCTTCCCAGAAGAGTTGGGGCTGCTCCTCCCTTTTTGCTGCTACTGTATAACAGCACCATGTTAACGCCCATGGGTTTGGAATGGGATGTTCAGCAAGCACATATGGGTGTGATCCTTAGGTATCCACATACTTTTGGCAACGTAGGGTAATATAGATTCTAGTAATTACATTACTAGAAACTGAAAAAAGGATGTGCAGGGTTTTTCCAGTTTCCTTGCTACACTCAAAAAATAAAAAAATGAAAATGGAATGCAGCGAACACTCAGAAATCTAAAAGGCAGACTAGACTGATCATTTTGTCTGACATTTACATGACTGCTTGTACCATTTGTGCAAGTCAAATCACTTTATTTATTGCTACTCAGTTATTTGCTTTGACCTGTAAAATCATACACTCCAAAAATCGCTGTTAAAAGAAATTTTGATGCACAGAAACACTGACTCTGCTGTCAGCCTCATGTCACGGTAGTCTGGTAACATCAGGTGACGCTCCTTGCAGCAACATCTGATGGAGCTTACCGGTGAGAGAGTATAGCCAGTGCTGTAGTGAAGCGGCACCTTCTAGTGAAGTCTGACCACGTAACAGCCAACAATCCTTTTGTTAGTGTCACACCAGCATTCCTGACTGAGGGTAGTGTTGCCAAAGACAGAGACCATTTGACCCGCAGATTACTGCCAAATTTGCAAATATTGTCCAAACATGATATTGCAGAGAGAAGTGCAGTGCACATAAAAAGGGTTCAATGTTCTTGACATTACAGTGTTCAAATATCAAAAATCACCACAATGTACAAAGGTTATTCAACTGTTAACTGTTAGCATCTGACTTGAACAACTCAGCTTCTCATGTTATACTCATGGCCTTCTTATGCACCGCAAGATCCCTCAAATGAAGCCCATACCATATTCAAAACCTCAAATATTACATATCATGGCCGTACCTAAACACTGAACACACAAACACAGAATATATTTAACAGATACAGTACATATTTACCAGTTACCAGAACAGATACACATATAAGCATTTTCATAACTGCCGACGCATATTGAACTCCTCTGCAGGAATAGTACATTCCCAAGGTAAGGGTGGGCAGTTGCCAAGAGGCGCCATAAAGCTGCTTCAAACAGCTTGCCTCTGTCTGGCAGTGGAGGAGCCAGTAATACCCCAAAGTAGAGTCGGTATTGCAGTAAGTAGTGTAAGTACTGCATACTGTATATACGAGCTTACAGAAACAGAGTACATTTTCAGCCCAAGTCTGAATAACGGTAACTATTAGCTGCAGCAACATGGACTTAGACTGTGTTGAGATGATGTTGTTGGGATTTTGGTGTTGAGAGAGCCTGTGTGTTGCTGTGGATGCATGTAAGTTGGTGTACTGGGATGGCCTCATCTGTCACAGTTTGGGACAGAAGAGAGCGCAACTCGAAAGTACTGAAACCTTCTTGGCAACCACTTTTGTAAAGAGTTGAGAGAGACTTCATAATTCACAGGAGGATAAAAGGAATGAATTGCACAGGAACCAGGAGCAAACAATGAGCAGGGGATGTTCATCTCATTTCATAGTGCACTGCGCCATTTGAGCACCAAGTTGAATGTAAGTAGGTGATGCTGCGCACATTGAAGAAGTCAGTAGTCCTACTGCGCTGTTAAAGGCTTATTTGTCCTCCCTGAATTTTTATGGCAGGATTTGTCGCATACTTTGATAGTGGTGGGAATTGATTCTCGGTTTTCCGCTAAGGTTGTGTGCAATTCGCATTATAAGAAAGCATTGCCTTTATAAACTTACGGGTCTATGGGGGACGGTGCCAAAAGGTCTTATCTCCCAAATCAGAAATTGGTATTGCAAGGCACTCCATTAGTGGGGATTTTTAGAGGGAAAAGCTTTGCCTTAAATGTTCCCTCACAAAATGATCCCCCATGAAAACAGCATTCCCCAAAATTAATCTTCCATCTGCACTTCTGCTCTGGGGCTGTTTGTAAAGTTTGCGAAATCTGAGACCAAGATTTTTCCAGACACATAAATATCCGTATGCGATCAGCAGTCACAAATGCAGGAGACATCATCACTTCTATCGGCAGTGGCAATGATGGGGAGCAGTTACAAGTGAGCTTGGAGCTCATTGTATCAGGTGTCTTGAATCCTTATTTTTGGCCGTAGTGCTTAGCAGCATACATACAAGAGTCGGGTCGTGGCTTTCCAAGGGGTGGCCTAGTAACTTAACCCCTTCTCCGAGCACCTTAGTGGAAAATTTCAGGCTATTATTGCTCATTCTGTGATGAACAAAAAGGATAATTATGTGGCTCACCAACAAGTCTTTCTGAACAGAGTTTTTGACTTTTTTCCAACACGTAACAGAATAGGTCTGCAATGCAACGATTTGTCTTTCAGTAGCATATTGTGATTGTCAGTCCTAAAATTTTAAATGGATATGTTATAAATAAACATCCAATGTGAAATATCGCTTTTACCTTTACTGACTGAACTGCGCTTAAATTTTTGATATTTTGTGAAAATTATTATGCAGGAATAGTGCAAAAAATTGTTAGCTGTTACTGAAATAATTTCATCAAAACAGTATGCTCACTGAACTGAAACACAGTTCATTGCACCTGGTTATCAGAACAAGATTTGCCACATCAGGAGGAAGGAAGGCACAAAATGGAGTAAAAATGCCGGTTTCCTTCCATATCCAGGGTGGCATAGCTATTTAAAAACAGCCGTGAATATCTTTTTATTTGTGAGTGTAACAGTTTGCTCCTAGGCTCATTTTAACATAAGAGGGGCAACGTAACAGGATGTAAAATTAACCCCTTGACCTGAGATATTGTTCTACGTGTCAATGGGCCAGGAAGGCTAGACGTGGGAGTGGGGGTGGGGGTCGGGGGGATGATAATCACATCCAGCCTCAGGTGGAGAGTCCAGGCAGCCCCAGGGGAATACTGCCAGTGACAGCCGCCGCTCCTGGAGAGGCTGGCGTACTGCAACTTTTCCTTCTAATAGACACAAATGGCCTCCCTTTTCTGTTCTTTTATGAAGCATTTTGTCTTTGCTTGGAAAACCCGGGTGCCTCGGTGACAGGTTTTCAGCTGAGGGGGCGCTCAGGTCAGCATGCTGGGGTGGGGGGGGAGTAGGGAGGAACAGAATTTCCATATCATAGAACAAATCCCTCTCAGCAGAGTAAGTGTATATTCCCCCTGTATCAGTCTACAAAATAGACATACACTGCATGGTACTTTTTGATGGGGGGGATGATGAACTGCAAAAGGGTTGTGGTGAATGTGATGGTGGCAGGGTGGGGTGGGGGGTTGAATGAAGTATTTCTTCATGCTTCAGATGGAGAACACGGGCCCTGGGGGACCTCTGGTGTTCTGGTGGCAGCCATTACTGCAGCAAGGGAAGAGAAGCAGATTTCTATTCCATAGCCAGTGAGAACGCAGCCTCTGGGACGCAGCCAGCAGGCTCGCGGAAGAGTTAAAACCTTTCTCTTGTTTGCTCGTGACAAGAGGCATCTGAGAACCTCTCATCTCCTGTCATGACATTTGGGGCCTCCCAAGAGAGGGCTTCATGTCATACCTGGTTTAGGGTATTAGCCTGAACTCAGCAGTTCGGAGTCTAATTATTCACCTTCTTGGCCCCCTTAACTCTATTTTGTTTGCTGAACCGGAGACGCTGGGAGGGCAGGGGCTGGCAAATGGAAGCTGGGCCACTACTCAGGGGTCCTTAGCCCATGTGGGCAGAGCGCACTTCACAGATAGCACCCCCCCCCCCCCACTCCACGTGCAAAGCCAAATTACCCGTCTCTGAGATCGGTTGTCTTCACTCTGCTGTCCTCCTCCTCATGGTCTCTGATGTGTCGTTGTGTGCTTTAACCACAAAGAGGATAGCACAACAAAGGGAGAAAGAAGAAGTGGAGAAAGCAGACTGGAAGCTGAGAGGGATGGTGGCTGTTTACCTTTGGCAAGGCCACATGTCAAACTAGGAGGCATTTGTAAATCAAAAGGTTAAAGCATGGCAGATGAGCAGCTCGCTCTTTGGGCGCAGTGTCAAAAGGTGACATCCTCCACTGCAGCAATGCCGAATCCCATCATTATGCTGTGCCAGTATAGCTCCAGAGTACAACACCTCAGCTTTTGTGACACCGGTGCGATCACTGCTGAGATTTTAGTGCGTAAATCACAAACGTTTACTCTAGTCACAGTTTTAAAAAAATGGCAAGACAATCGTAAGGTTTATTCCTAGCAGCCGTGGTGTATGCAAAACTGAATGTGCTTTCATTTGTAAAACAAACCGTTTGTTTCACAAAAAAGATGTGTAATGGACTTTTACTTTGTCCATTTACTGCAAAAGATTTACACTTTGCATTAATAGCTAATGAAGGCTAGAACAGAGACGCACATGAGATGCAGCCCACTGGAAGAAGAGCTAAAAGCCCCTGTTTTAGGCAAAGTGGGGTCTGCCGTAATGTGTGCGCAAAGATAAGAAAAGTGAGGTGTGTTATTGGCACAGTGAGGTGGTGCCGAAGTTCTCAGGCACGCATGTATCTGTTCGTCCATCTGTCCGCCCATCTATCCATCCGTCTGTATCGTGCGGTGGCGGGCCTACTTGTCTGTTACTCCTCCTGCCTCTCTTTCTTGGAGCTCGGTCAGTTTGAGTGGCAAAGCCCTGACAGAGAGACTTGCGGGCTGCAGAGGTCTGAAGTCCGTCCATCAGCCAGTCAGTCATGCACTTCAGCAATCAGCCCCTTGCCCATTTACTCGCCAGACCAGGCTCGCTCAAGCTTCCGTCCGTCAGCATCACATCTCCTGCCTGCCGTATCCCTGCCATTTATCGTGCGCTGCCCGACTGCAGCTGCCCAGGCAGCATTGCCACAGGGAACCGATCCCGAGCTGGCACAAACAGAGGTAAGAAACCAAAATGAACCTAGTATTACGTGTGCCAAAATTACATTAAATTACACAATTGTGTCACGGAAACTATATGCTAATTCTCCCATGTTATACAGTAGCGTTGTTATATATTATCATTTGGTAATTCTGGGATATTAAAAGAAAAGCTGCTTCTGTTACTTAAGCAGCGAATATTGGAATAATTTTGAATTAATGACATATTTGCTCGTGTTGTTACAATTCGGGCTTAACAAATGCTCGCACACTTTTTACAAGAGTTTTTGCACAGCGTAAGCCGCAACTTCCCTCCTCCGTTCCAGCCAAGATGCATTTTTAAATTCAGCAACCTAATTAGAGACACACTTCCTACTGAACCTTTGTATGTTCCCGTTTCATCCTCGAGACGGTTTCAGCCGTTTCTGTGGTATCTCAGCTCATCCCTCGGCGGGAAAGATTAACTTGTTTAGACAACTTAGAAAACTAACTTCAAAGGCAACTGTGTGAGGGGAGAAGACTTGTTACGCGACACCTGCTTTAATCCCAGATTCTAAATGAGAGCGATTTATTCTTCAATTCAAATAAAGTGACATTAAACATTAATTCTAAGGGCATAAGATGTGCTAAATTATATATATATCTCTTTGACATATTTAAAAATGCATAGTAAAATCATCTGCATCGGGACACTTTTTCGTTGGAGATTATGCTGAATGGTTCCCTAGCAGCTTCTTCTACTGAATTGTTGAGCTCATGCTTCTCTCTGTAGTCCTACATCACGTTCACCTTATTCTGGATCATCAAAGTGTCTCAGAATGTGTTTTAGTTGTCACCCCTCTGGCAGGTAGATTTGATGTGTCTTGGAAATTAAATTCACGGGGCTAATGATGCAGAGTTAATCGGGAATTGCTCAGGCCTCTTTGGATTTTTTACGATGGAGCGTTGCGTGGAATATCTTAATGTCAACCGAAAACTTTTCTTGTTTTCCAAAATAACGCTCGCCCAACTTGTATCTGGGATGCAGAAACCGCTGGAGAGGACATGTCAGGGTAACTTTCCACTGCTAATCTTCCTATAAGCAGACCGCCGTACAACCGTGCACCGCAAACATCTACCCCCACTCCCCCCCCATTTCTTGAACCACCACCAGCATCACAAATCCCTCCAATTTCACACAGGCTACTCTGTCTACACCTTTTGCACGGTCTGGTCTATTCCTTATCTGCAGAGGAAACATTGGAACAATGACTAATGACCCCAGATACAAGAAAAGAGATTTATGCACGTTTTCACTTTGGTTTAATGCCCTTCAATTTCACATGGCACCCACAGCCACTCCAGCACCTGCCATCCTTACTGTAACTGTGTGAATTATTCTGCTGCTGAATGATTCGTAACTGATGCTTTCTTTCTACGCACTGTACAGTATATGATGTGTGCGTGGAGGAGAGGTGGCTGCTGTTCGTGTCGCTCCTGTCATGGCAGTAGTGTGAGAGACGGTCTTACTTGGTTCCCCCTGTATACATTCCTGAGGTGGGAAGAGACATCAGGAAGGATGGCATGTGGGTCAAGCAGAGGAGAACTTTTTTGCTCATTTATGTGCTTACTGAAGCATCGCTGCATTTTCCACGATACCAGGCCTGTTCATAGAAATCTCGAGTCTCACAGAAAGAAGCCAAGCTGTCTACTTTTTCTCCTTTAACAAAGCGCAAAATAAAACATCTGTACAAAACTTTTACTCTTTGTCTCCTGCAGTCTAACTGTACTGTCGCACTTGACGTATTGCAATGTGAACACCTCGCGACCTATACGCAGTTTACAGTTTTGCATCAAATAAATTAAAGAGCGCTTTGTATAAACGTGGCTGCGGACGTCAACGTTCGCGCAGCATGCAAATGCATCGAAACGTGTTTATGCATTTAACCACAATCTACCCTGCCATACCGGCTGGTCTGTTTCACTCAGGCCCTCTTGGAGAGGCGAACTGGTTTAGACAGGGAGACGTCTCAAAGTTGCAACAAAGCAAAGTGCATAACGTCCCCTTGATGTTTTTAATCACTTTGTTGTGAGATCAGATGAACTTGACAGGCCAGGCTATCGGAACATTGCCTCTGCAAAGTGCGGTTTGGCTGCGGGCCCAGGGGATGCCGGCGGCACCCTGACAGCTAATTGTTAATTGTTCAAGGGGGCGCCTCTCGAAAAACGCCGGGATGTCGATGCACGGTCCTCCCTCCGCCATCCCGTCGCACATCTGGCCTGCTTTTTTATATTTCATCTGGATAATAAAAGTATCATAAGGCCGCGGACGCGCGGATCCATTTTGCGTCGTTTGTCCTGGCAACTGTTATTAAAACATGAGATTTCCTTGCCAAATGTATTTTTAACCGCGTTAATGCGTTTTTTTTCCCCTCCTTTTTTTTTCTACTATGTCACTGTTTGACAGCTTCGCCATACTTGCTAGTCAGCCACGGGGGAAATTTACATGCATTTGAATTCGCCCTGCCAAGCACTGCCATCTCCCACTGACAGCCCATTTAACTAGGTGATAAGTTAATCTACGCGACAGTGAAGGGGTCGATGTGTTTTAGCTGCACACTTTCGTTGGGAACAGCTCTCAGTCGCGTCTTGAACAACTGCCTGCTGGTCAGCGTTCTCCGAGCCCCCATCATTGACTTAATTATGAACAACCGAAGCAAATGACTTTGCTCTCGCTTGACTATTACTTGGATAGGAGAGCTTGTTCGCGCTTAGGAGAGATGCCGCACACACGTGTAGTATCAACCCCCACCGCCCCCGCCCCCTGCTGATCATGCCCGACAACCCCCTGAGCTCACACCCGCAACAAAGCAATACTTTCGCATTCAAACACACTTCTGCAATAGCTAAAAGGTCATCCCGTTACTCTGAAATGACACGCAAGTGGAGTATTTGTCACTATTAGAAACATTAGACACCCGCCGTATTATACGTATTTAGAACATGACGTCTTAGATGCGCGTGTTAAACAGGTGATTTCACAGGACGTGTCACAGCGACGAAGGGCACGCAACTGAGAAACATGCTAAAACTGTAGCCCAAAAATATCCGCATCTGTAAATAAGCATCAAAATAATATCAGTTGTTTGAATAGTAATAAATTGAAAACTCGGCGATGAAAAAGACGTTTTGCTCCAAACGGCCGTGCGGCATGTGAGGAGAGCGCGGTAGTGCCGTGCGGATATAAATTTCATCCTGATATCACAAGAAGGAAGTGCAGTGCCGAATTTTCCCCGCACTTGAAGTGTTGTTGGCAGAGAAATATGAGTCAGCCCCTAAACACTAACTACGCGGAGAATAAAAAGAAGCTTTCAGATAGTTGCCCCACAGCACTGTTGTAGGGGTGAGAGAGGTTTATGATTAAATAACCATTTGTTTTCATACATCAGAAATTAATCCTCAAAACCCGGTGCAGCTTTAGAGCGGAAACGATTAGATTCGAATCAAACCCTGCCACCTTTAGCTTTCTCAGCCTCTTCCCATCCCAAATTGAAGACCACCGGGGTAATTTGTTCGCCGTCTTGTTCCATTAACCATTTGTTCTACATAATCATATGGCTGCCGGCATGGAAGCTCTGAAAGCGCCTTTGCTCGCGTCAAATGCCCGCAAGTTCGCTCAGATGCGAGGGCTCGTGTCATCAGCCGGTGTCACAGCACGACTGACAAATACCATGAAGTTGTCACACGGCCTTGCCGAGCAGGCAGCTTTTCTGCTGTCTTCAGCATTAAGTGGCTCGGGAATGTTTTCACTGCAGCTCTTCTTGGCTCGGAATGTGCTGAAATCTTGGATGGATGCGCAGCCTCGCAAGTGGCGTTGGAGCTTGGCATGAGGGAGCCATAGTCCATTCAGCCGTCTGGCATGGATGGCATGATGGCTGAGCATCCCGGAAAGACACACAGCAGTTTAACTGGCATAAAGAAAGGAAACATTGACACTTTATTACCTATACAGATGCCAGTTGCATTGATGCCACTTTGGAATGTCACCAGCTGGGTAGCCGCATTGTGTGTCAGCCTTCAGAGTAGCAGAAACACGCTCGAAACTGGCCAGCTGCAGTCAAGCGTGGCATTCTGTCACTGACTGCAGCATAATGGATGTTGTTTTTGCAGGTCAGTGGCAGTTAAAACGTATCTAATGTATAATTACATATTAATTAACCTTAACTTTCGGCTGCTTTTCATCCAGGGGATGGAGCCACGGACTCTTTTCTCCCGGGCGACGCTATCTCCCGAGACACTTGTTGAGAAGGTGCCGGGGTTTCTCTGCAGCTGTCCTGGCCCATTTCCCCCAGGATGCATCAGTCCTGCTGTTGAAAGGACACCGTCTCCTCTGGAGGCGGGAAAGTGGAGGCAGAGTAAACAAAGAATGAGGCCACCTGGACCAAACCATTATTAGGCTATGGGGGAGCGGCACTTTGCTGATGGTGCTGTTATCCTCAGCTTTAAAACTGATGTCAGGTGTTTTGAGTTGACACCACATGGCCCTTTTTGGCTGCTCAGCAGACACTTTCATTCAGCGCAATTTAGGTATCTTGCAGTTTTACTCTTTTGAATGGCTGGATGCTGTAGCTGGCTGATGTGCTCTAGGCTGGGTATCAACCGCAATAGCACGGCCTGTCAACAGGGACAAATAGACGGCCTTTAAGTTGCAGGTCCTGCTCCTTGACCGCTCCACTGTCTGCCTCCCCTTAATAAGCAGCAACGTAAACATGACTTTTGGAATGTGCCGCATTTGTTCTGAAGGATGGCAGACGTTCCATCCGACGGGCCGAGTTACTCATCTGTTACTGAGCTTCGGATCTCAGCGTTGTCCAGGCTCCTGTCTGATTTCCTGTGGAGAGCGCTGCAGTTAAGGCACATTTCGGAAAAATATGGAGATAAAAGAATTTATCCCGGTGCCGATTTTGCAATTTGTTTAGTGAGCAACTGTAATGGAGTAAAAAAAAAAAAAAAAAAGCAGAATTGAAGGTTAGCGAACACATAATTTTCATATTAAATAACAATCACTGCATTACGCAACATTTGGTTTTGCTTTTTTTAATCTAATTGAACAAGATCAGCTGCAAATAATGGGCAGCAATAGGGAAGGGAGAATGGGTACTGCGTTGTTGTCTTTGAGACAGAAAACATGTAATATAAATTAAATTTTGCAACACAAATTAAAGAAACACATTAACAGTGCTTTGCAGCTCTCCGGTATTCATCGTGCAGATGAATTAATCCAGAACGTTTGAGTAGACTCAGTTCAATAAAAGAAAAGAAAGGGTAAAAAAAAAAGGTAGAAAAATGCAAGTCTTGTAAGCCGGAGGAGGCATCGCTGTCCTTCATTGGTTGTAGTGACCCCTCAAAAGCGTCTGTGCCCTGAGGGCATGGGCCAAGCCGACCCCCTCGCCAAAGCTCCCCCATCCCCACCCCACCCCACCCCGCGGGGCCGATCCCCAGTACCAGACACAACCCCATTAGCTACAGCTCCACCAGGTGCTTGTTAGAACCAATCAATACCGGCTACTACGGGGCCCGACGACGGCAGCGTCTCGTGCCACGGCTGCACAAGGGTCCCTCCGAGTTCGTTGCTCCTTCTGTCCCAAACGCCCTCTTCCCCTGGACAAGGAGGTTGAAACGGTCAGCGTGAGTGCAGTTGGTGACCACTTACTGGTTCAATGCAGAAGAAACATAATGTGCTCGCTTTATCTTTATATGACCTCACATGTAAATACGTGCACTATAAACATCACTGGTTCAGCCTCTATGTACATGTAACAGGACAGAAAGTAGGGTTACAAAGGTGATCGTGTAAATATAATAGAAATAGATCAAATTCATGTTTTTCTATGTGACACTTGGTATGATTACATAAATCTGAGAAAACAGTACATATATTTTGATTTATTCCTTCACTCTTTCTTACGCCTGTCCATACAAATATGCGAAAGAGAAATGTTTGAATCCTGCCATGGGTCTAAGATTACATTATGAAAATGCATTTGCAAAAATTGTCTTTCCACGCGGGATTCTTCATAAATGAGCAATCTTGCTAAGAAAGACATTCCGATCTACAGTTGCACTTATAAGACCCTCTTGTAAACAGACAACATGAGTGTAAATAATTCAGAGTTTAAGATTAAATAAAAGCCCCTGTCACTTCCAATAGTGCAAACACCCTGCAAAGCATGCATTTATTCACACGTGGTACATACATATTTACACAAAGTGCTCAGAATTTAATTTGTTTTCTTTAATTTCTCTCTGAAATATAAATACCTTTGGGCATAGGTGTCATAGAACTGGAATCATTTTGCACTGTTAGCCTCAAATGAATCTTGAAGCGCAAATGTGTCATTAAAAGAAATATAACGTATAAAAGGGATCCAAGATGATCACGAAAAGAGAACAATGAGGAAAGGAGCTCCAGCGGCAATGAAAATTAGTAGCTTGTCGATAGTCATACAACCAAGTGTGGAATTTGTCTGATACAGTATGACAGATTCTATTCCAGATGATGAAAGTAAAACCATTAAGATGTTCCTTGTTAAGAAACAGATAGACAGGAGGAAAAACCACTGTCTACATCAATGGTGCAAGCATCCCTCTCTTTTGCAGGGAGTCTTTTAATCTCCGCAGAACAAAATGGAGAGCAGATCGTTTCCCAATTAATTTGCTTTCAAATTGCAGCTTTGTAAAAAAAAAAAAAAAAAAAAAAATCAGATAGACCACAAAAAGAAAGAAAAGAGAGGAAAGAAAAAAAATGACCTGGTGTTGTGCGAGTTTGTAGCTGGAAGGTAAGTCCTGCTTATATTGAAGCAAAGTTCTGAAAATAAGCAAAGAACAGATTTATTGATTTTTGGTGGAGTCTTGGTGTAGAAGAGAGAAAGAATAAAGAAGTGCTCTTTGCCCGATATGTCCAAATGACATCCCACGAGGCCCGCTTAATGGTGGGGGAGGGGAGGAGAGGGGCGGGTGCCTACTATGTCTCGCGAATGGAACTGCCCTAAGGCTAGGTCTAATGGTATTGGCTGAGCCTGCTATAAGAAGCTCTTTTCTAATAGCCAACTTTGTGCGAGCCAGAAGACAGACAGATATTGATTGGTTCAAATGCCCTTGAGTTGACAACATCTGAAATGAAAATCCACCAGGCAAGCGCAAACTTTCTGCAAGTTATGTTTCTGGAATGCGATTAGAAAAGTGGGTCTCACGTCAGGGGTTGGAGGAAGGGGGGGAAGGTGGGGGAGTGGGTGGGGCATGTTTTCAGGGTAGGTGGGGCACCATCTCCCTTTCTACACTGCCCCTCCCTCAACGTCCATTCCACCCCATGTGGTGGGCCAGTTGATTAATGTACTTCATAGTAGCACACACACACACACACACACACACACACACACACACGCTCCCTTGAAGCACTAATAATCTCATTGACATTGAAAGCGATTCCACTGGATATTTCACCCGCTTCTATTTTTTTCTCGGCACCATTGACGCGCTGGTACCCTGGAAAGAGGCAGGAAGTAGCCAATTGAAGTAATCTGCCTCATGTGATTAGGCAGTGCTGGAGGAAGAAAAATCACTGCTGCCTGTCAATCAAACATGGTACCGCCCCAATTGTAGTAAACCGATTTTCCTATAGACTAACACAGCCATCACCTATGAGAGCTGTACTGCTCTTGCTTTATAAATAATCTTTCGTGAATTTTAAACTCTAGTTTAAAATCATATGGTGGGGACTGATATACACCTTTGGCACAGTTTTGACAAAATACTTTGCATTAACATGATGAGCACCGTTTCTAGTAGTCTCACTAAGACCATCAGTGCAAAATGTGAACTTAGAAGAATAAACTGATATTATACATGCTTGGGGTTTCCTAAAAATGGCCAGGAGCTGAAAAAAGACCTGCTCTGTGTTCTGTTCTATTGTGTCCACAAGTTTGCGGGAATGCTGATATGACATCAGATAGCATAGCGAATGACCACCTTGCACTTGAAGGACCTAAATTTGTCTTCTGCTGTATTATTTTAGCGTAAGGTGCTTGCCGTTTTTGATACACAGCTGTATAAATGTGTAAGTTATTGTAATTAGCTTAACTGTCACTTTTGGCCAAAAGCCTCAGCTACACTGCCCAGCCAAAAAAAAGGTCACGCAATCTAATACTTGGTTGGAGCGTCTTCAGCTTTGGTTACAGCACGCATTCGCCATGGCATCGTTTCGATAAGCTTATGCAATGTCACAACATTCATTCCCTTACAGAGTTGCATTAATTTTTCGCCAATATCTTGTATTGATGATGGGAGAGTCGGACCGCCGCGTAAAGTCTTCTCCAGCACATCCTAAAGATTCTCGATGGGGTTAAGGTCTGGACTCTGTGGTGGCCAATCCATGTGTGAGAATGATGTCTCATGCTCCCTAAAGCACTGTTTCACAATTTGAGACCAATGAATCCTTGCATTGTCATCTTGGAATATGCCTGTGCCATGAGGGAAGAAGAAAAAATCCATTGATGGAAAAACCTGGTCATTCAGTACATTCAGATAGTCAGCTCACCTCAGTTTTTGGGCATATAACATTGCTGAGCCTAGACCCGATAAAACTGAAGCAACTCCAGACCGTAACACTAAGTTAAATCAGGGGATGACATTTTTTTGGCCAGGGAGTGTACATGGATTAATAATCATAAAGCGTCAAATATGATGAGATAAAATCTACTTGTGCGGTGGTGTTAGCACCTGTGAGGATGCGTTGCAAAAGGGGAAAGACGGATTACCGTGCACCTCATTGTAAAACAGTTTATTTATTGTGCAAATGTTATTTCACTGAGATATACAGTATAATTGCTCATTATTAGATTTATTGCATGTTGGTTTGTTACACGCAGCTGTGCTGACTAACATTAAGGATTTCAATGGTAAGAGCAATGCATGGTGTAAGGTGAGCTGTGGAGTAACCTTTCACAAAGGCTGACGTGTTTAAAGAACACAGAAACAATTCAGGTTCCGAGGGAAGACCTAATAGCTAATGACACCATTCGAGAGCGATGCGTTGTTTCAGCGTGGAAAGCCAATGATGTGTGAGAGTCCCAGATCAACTGTACAGCTACAGGAGATACAAGATTAGAAACTAAAAGGACGGAGAAAAAACTGCACATTGCGTCAAGCAGGAAAAAAGGGTGGTTTGCTTTCAAAAGCGAGACAAATGAATAATCCTCTCAGCGAGTTCACCCGAAATGCAAGGCCCGCTGGAATGCATGCTTTGCGTGCGTCCTGTTGACTTTCTGAGGGGTTGGGCGTAGGCAGCTCGGTCCCAGCCTCTTTCTGGTAATCATACAAACTTTGCCGCCGTGCCTTTCACATTGGCCCCCTGGGGCGTTTCCCACCTTCCGTGGCAAAAGTCTGCACATCTTGTAGTGTTTTTATAATCAGCTTGTGCACGGTGGAGGTCCCTGCCGACAGCTAATTGGTGTTTAGTTTGAAGTCCCCATCCTACATGCGGGTGTTTCCACTGTCGCACATTAAAAATATCATTCTGAACAAAATGTGCAACAAAAGTTTTTTTTTTTTTTTTTTTTCCCCTTCCACGCCATTGTACACAAATTCTAGTACCGAGTACCTTAGCCAAAGTGTATAGCAACTTCGTACAACTTTTTTAAAACAGTAAGCTAACTACTGATCCCAAATGAAATATGTTAACTTCTTGTTACTTCAACACACTCTATAAATATTAGTCTCTGACTGTCTGTTCTTTTTGTTCTTTATGCACCGCTGCTTTGTTTCTCAAGCCACATACATGGCTCGGTGGTACTTCACACTCTAAGTGATTTTTTTTGCACAATAAAGTTGATTAAATACCATGAAGGCCACGCAACATTTAGAAAATGTGTATTTCAGTATTTGACAGAAGGCTTGGAAACATGCACATAGTTGTGTTATTTCAGGACATAGTTAGGTCACATACAAAGTGAATGTAACGCTGACACAGCAGTTCTGCTACTAAAAGCAAAAAGTTTAAGGGTTGTACAGTTTGGTAATATATAATTTATTGTAACTGTGCTCAACTTGACATATACGTCACACTTTTTATCGCTTTTGACAGCAGAACAGAATGGAGAAAGGCAGGGGTGATGTTCACGGGTGAGGAGGAATGACGGAGGAGCTAGGGGATGCTTAGAGTACAGAGCCAAACTGGCGAAAGGAAAGGATGACGGGGGGGTGCTGGATGAAAAAACGCTCAGTGAACAAAGTCACATCCATTTATATGTGACTAGCACAGATCAAAGTAGTTTTTCAGAAATAATGATGCAAGGGTTTTCATTAATGAGTAAATCATTATTGAGGAAACAAAGCAGAAGGATACAGGCTTACAAATATTGGATGCTAAATATTATTAACCCTTATATGAAGTGAATTATTGAAAGTTAATGAAATCAACTCAAATCATTTTTAGCTTCCTTTACATATTTTTCTTTTGTGCTCATATTTTAACTGTTTGCATATGTGGGTCCTTCCAATAGATTGAAACACAATTTCATATAATCATGCAACATAAGAAGAATCCACAGTCAGTGCTCATGTGATAAACCTCACAACTGACTGACAGCAAAACATTGTATTAAGGCTTTGTTTTCAGCTATCTTAAATAGACTTAAACGATTTGTATGAATGAAGAACAAAATTCAGCAGCGACAGCCTCATTAAATTCAAGTTCTTTTGCTTTCATCCATCTTCCAGACAAAAGCAGGATTTCTAGGTGATTATAAGGACTGTACTGACGCTTACATTTGGGAAATTTGTGTCAAGTGATTAATTATATAAGGCTTGGAACTATTGTATAAAATATAGGCAAATGTGTGTTTTAAGAAGCATTTCACTCAGTTTACACTATTGGTAACCTTCAAAGAACCTTAATTTGTCCATCATATGGACTTTTTGCTTCGGCAAAGCCAAGAGTGGGCCCATGTCCAAGTCATACGAAAAACCTCACTGGTAATCAGGATGCAAAACCCAAAGATCTAAGCTTGACAGCCAGGCAGATTTTAAGGGGGCTGCGGTCACAGACGTCTGTCCATCCTGGTCAGTTTATGCTGATGTGCTGGACCGATCTTCCATGCTGCTTAACTCTCGGTGAACACAGGTTTTCCATCAGTTTTGACATAGATCTGTCTCTCAAGGACAGCACATAATTATTCATCCCGCTCTGTTTACTGGTGAGGGAAGATCCAAAGACGAAGCTTTCTGGATGTCTGGTTCTGAGCCATATTCAGGTTCAGTGGATGACCTCAGTCAGCTCGTCTGACCCAGACACATTCAGGGGGATTGGGATGGCTAACAAAGAGGCACGTGAAGGGTGACCCAAAGGCCATGAAATAATGTCAGCGCTCATACTGGAGAAGTGGACTCAAAACCATCCGTGCATCAGTCGAAAGGCTGAAATAATCGCCAAGGTGTTTTACACTGAACTGCTACAACACACTTTTTAGAGCACTTCAACAACATAACTTCCTAATTTTTGCTACTTCTCATTTTCATCCCGAAACTTGGCTGCTGTTCAACATCTCTGCATGTTCCAAAAATGACGATCAGAATGTAGTAGATGTTACTTGTGCCACCCATAACCACCATTTGGATTCCTGTGATTGAAACAGATTTGATTCTTGTAATTAAAAATGGTAAAAAATGAAATACATTCACTCAAATATCATTAATATCATTAATGCATTATTAAATGACAATTACCGCATTGATTCTGGTATCTTTTTAGCTTAAAGTTATTTCATCATCAATTAAAAATTAATCTTAGAGACAAATTGCGTTTTATTGCGTTTTGTGTCTGTTCAAAACTCTGTTTAATTTATTTATGGTTTATTATTCATGATGGATACTCCTTTTGCCATTATAATCATTTGAGCTTGCAAGCAGAATAAAGTATAAAATGGTCCTGGGCATTAAAAGTGTTTGAAGGACAGTGAGCCATGTGGGTTTCATTTTAGTTTTAATTGTTTTACTTAGATCTATAGATTTCAGAACGCTGTGCTACATGTACTCCAGAGGGCTTCTTAATGAAATATTAAGTTCAAAGAAATTTTGGACCACACAGAGGAGGGGCAGAAAAAGGAAAACCTGAGGGCTACGGTAGGGTGATGCCACAAGATCAAAGCCTACACAAATCTTCTTTGCGGAAAGTATGATCGCCAGTAGTGGGCTGAGGCTGGGGGATGGATACGGTTCACCCAGAGAATGGAAGTCCGACATCTAGTATCCCCCCAGAACACAATGTTGCTTCACTGCATCCTGCTTTCTGGTTGAACTCACAAAATGGAAATGGGCTGCTTCACCTTAATGCTGCTTGTTAAGGCAGGTAAATATCACTTGTAGAGCTTAAAAATAAAATCTGAAAAATGTTATTTGGTTTTTAATTATTGTGCACAATAGTACAGACAATGGTCATTTTTAACAGTTGTATAATAACATATCGTTACAGTGACCTATTTCAAAATTCAATCTTAAAGAGAGACAAATTTCAATTCAAAACCAGGTCTTTTTACCCATGTGAGAGTATTTATGTGGAAAAAAGCTTTTATGATTTAAATAATTTAGACTTTAAGCATTAACGGTATTAATGAAATATTTTAAAATATTTACATTTTTATCACTTTTTTCAAAATAAAAGTTAGTAGTTCTTCTATTTTTATTCTGATTTTTTTTTTTTTTTTTTTTTTTTTTTTACCTTAGGTTGTTGAGACTGGGAACACAGTGGGATAGAGGTGAGCAAGTTGATGTCTGTTTTAAAAAGTGTTAATAAAGACTTATTACGAACTTGAGTTCTAAGTGTTAATGAACTTCTCGAAGGAATATCCATATCCTCCCAATGTCTTTATAAAAAACCCTAGAAAAATTTCTTCATGTCGGGCTTCCTAAGGCTCAGAAGGATTTAGGTGACATAAAAAAATGTTTATCTGAAAGCACCTTGTAATTAATCCCTAATAATAAAATAATCCCAATAATTCAAATAATCTGAAGGCATTGGTGTGTTAGATCGCAAGGAAAGCTTTAACCATAATAAAATCATAAAGGATTGACGAACCACAGGACAAAGCACTCGCAAGCATGTATTACAGTGCAGAAATTCAAGGTTATTCTTTGCAGTGTTGCATATGATAAAAAAAAGAGCCATTGTAGATAATCTGGAATTACCATTTGTCACATCTACAGCGCTGGTTAGAATATAAAAGGGTTTTAACCTGATGAGGAGAAGGGGGCGATTCTCTCATGCACGCTTTGAGCTTTGTCGAATCGTGAGCAAAAAGGAAGGGATGGAGGTGGCGGGGGGAAAAAAGAGAATTCTCTAGGCGATTTAGAGTAAAATCCTTAAATGGCAAAAGTAGCAATACATCACTTAAATGTAGGTATGTTCAGACATTCGCCGAACCCTGATTTGGTTTGCACTAAGATGTTACACTGTGCAGCACGGGCCTCTGGGAGAGAGATTTTCCGCTCAGCCTCATTCTACAATGCTTAGCATTTCAACATAACTGGCACAGGCCAGTCTGCTGATCAAATATCGGACATCTTTCTTCTTGAAGAAAGTAGAGAATTGTGCTTTCACTCAGCCATACGTGTATATTTTTATAAAGCCAACAGGCGCGCAATAGCCCTTTGGGTTGTCTTAAAAGTACTCAACCCTACTTGGTCTAATAAAAGCGGGGGGTGCCAGGGATGAACAAAAGCACCACAGAATGGCGAGGGAGTCGGAAACAGCATTTAGCACTTTGCTGACCTTGAGTCCACCTTTTCAAAAATGTCCTCAAGGAGCAAAGATTTTTTCCAGTCATTTTCAAGTCATTTTGCTGCCCTCAGGAGAGAACAAAGCGCTTGATTGACCAGGGCTCTCAGGCCAAATAAAGCCATGGAAGAAGGGCCAACTGCCCTGGCGATGTGAAGGAGATGTTTCAGAGTTCCAATTAAAAGAAGGGAAAAGAAAAATCTCCCAGAATGCCGTGGGTTCCAGCTGGCACCCAAGGCAGTGACGGTTTTGGCGGTGTCGCTGGTTCTTGACCCAGAGATGGGAAAAGTTTACAGTGAAAGTGCTAATCTAAAAGCTAGCTGACCTGAGGAGCTATCAAGGAATCTGGTGACCCTTTGGACATCAGAGAAGCAACCTCGAAAGGCCAGAAAAACAAGGACCCCCTTCCTGTTGCCCTCTGACTATCCATGCTGTATTTGACATGCAAATTAAAAATTGTGCAAAATATCAGCTGTATGTTCTTAAACCTTTTACCAAGAAGAAACTAAACAATATTACAGACCAGTATTGCACTATTTTTTTCCGTTATTTTCACGGCGCAGAAGTTCGGGTCATCTCCTTTATACACGGGCGTGGAAATTTCCATTTTAACAATGACTGCATGAATGTATTGTGACAAAAAAATTCTTATTAAAACCGATGCAAGGATAATAACACTGAAAAGGCGCAAAAAGCCATATCCTTGATTAATAGCAGCGGCACAGGGTTACCTTGGCATTATTTTGGATAAACAATTGTTTTTTTTTTTTTGTTTTTTTTTTTTCCCGGAGACGAATATGAGAGATGTTTTGTTGTTCCTCCGCGCGCGGGGACCGAGTTTCATTAAGAGTTGAGCTTGCGGGATGGTGATTTGCATACAGCAACAGGTGCTCTTCTGAAATGGCTGCAGAACCGGAGCAAAAGAAGGCAAGGAGGGCACTCCAGCCTCTCTGATGTGAGGGCTGTTCTGCACGATAGAGCTCTGAACAATGTTGCAGCTTGGTCCGATTAGGATTAATCGTTCCTTTTCCACGTTGTGTGGATGTTGCTGCTTTCCTCGCTGCAGGAGCCCCTGGGCTCTCTTAGCAGTAGGAGTAAATTAGTGTGCACCTGTTCCAGCAGTCTGATAATACATCTCCCGGGGTTCGCTTCTGAGTGAAATAAAATGTACAAAGAATAAACTGAATTTCACCACATTACTGTAGCAGGAACAAGTTGCCCTTAGTTCACGGTGGAGATGGTGTTAGGGGAAGGGGGACTGTTTGCCGCACAGTATTGTAGCCAAGACTCACTGTTCCCTATAAAGTACAATTAGTGCGATTTTATTTTAAATCAAAGCGTGTTCAAAAGTGTTTCTGGCTACTTTGATTTATTTTCAACGTCAAATAATATCACGTTTCATTTGTTCTATAGTTCTTATCTTGGTCTGGGTGTGCAGACCTGACACCAAGTCCCGCTACATATCGAATGAAAAGCTTTCCACGCCCTGGGGAGAAGCTTTAAAATCTGCCCCCCTGCTTATCCGAACCGCTCCCAACCACGCAGCCTCAGAGAGGCCCGGAAATGTGCACCCGTGCTTACGTTGACAAGAACAGGGCGCTTTTTTTGTCTGGAAAGGTGCATGGCTCTCTCCAGCCGGGTCTAGACCTGCACCTGGTCACTTACACCAAAACCGAGCTCCCTTTGCTAGTGGAACAGCCTCCCCGATCAGGCTGAAGCTGACAGGATTAGCCTACTAATTGTTTTTAATCTCTTGTACTCAGGAATGGGATAAGGCCACATTATGTGGGGAGTATTTAAGAGCATTTCACACCTTTCAGATCATATTGCATTAATCCACAGATTAAAAAGCAGCCGACGGACTGAAGCCTCCTCGAGGCGGCGCCTGCCCGAAAAGGCGGGGCCTCGGCACGCGTACCTTGGCCTCCCGGCACATCACAGGCTGCTTCCGTTGTCAGTCATGTGCTGCAATGTGTTTTTATCGAAAGTGCTGAATGACGGGAAGTAACTGAGGCGCAGGGGTGCAACGTGAACAAGGGCAGACGTAGCTGTAAAAATGTTTGCGGAACACAAATCGGCCGAATCGGGGTTGTCGGCCCGCACCGATCTTTGCTGACAACGCCTGTCCAGAGTTTCCTACAATCCAGCAACATAAAGTAAATAGACAGAGTGAAATTTACGGCCAGAGCACGAGAGTCGCTTTGGATTTTAAAAAAAAAATCCTGTCCAAGCAGCATAATAGACGTACTATTGAAAAACACCCACCAGATTAGCTTTCCACCCGGTACCTACCTTTATGGTGACTAAATTTTACCCTTCAGCACATCCTTGGAATATTGATGCCCAACGCCACAGCGTGCAGAATCATTACTAGCTATTAAATGGCGGCTCCTGCGGTGCAGGTGGGATCGGATTTTAATCAGTGGTGACCCGTGACAGCATTTAAATAGAAATATATAAATAAATAGATAATATATAAATAAATAAAACAAGCCTTTCAAATAATCTCCACAAAAACAATCCTTTAAATACAACGTTGGCGAATGGCCCTGGAAATGGGATTCCTTGCCATTGAAGCACCAAAGAGGTTCATTAGTGGCGCGGCATCAATTTGGGAAGAATTCGGGAGACCGCGTGAGCTAACTTGCGGTTTGTTCCGTTCTGGAAATGAAAGAGGTGAGCAGGGGATTGACATCCTCACATCAACCGCATGCAAAAAACACACATATGAATAAATATAGGAAAGAAAAAGAAAAAGCCCAGCTGGCCAGAAGATAAAAGATGTTGATAATTGACTCCAAAATGTAATATTTCATCACAACCACTTCCAATAATCCTGCTTATTTTGTCTAATTTACGGTGCATATTTTTCCCCCCCGCACTCCGTGACACACGCAGGCCTCTCCCACCCACAGCACACCCCCACCACGAAGATTTTTCTTGTTTCGTTTTGAGGCGGGATGTTACCGTTCCTGCTCCTAATTAAACAGGCGAGTCGGCGGCCGGTCCTGCCTTGAAGCTGTGCTGGAGACCGGGGGCAGGGCGGAGATGGGCTCGCGGCCCGGCCTCCCCGCGGTCGCCCCGGCCCAGCCGGCACCGCCCGGACCCGCTGCTCACTTTGACCGCCGGAAGCCGGCGATGATCAAACAAAAAACAAAAAAATAAAAACCAGAACCCGACTTGGGCCGAGGGAATGGGGCGGGGGGTTAAGAGGGATGAGGCAAAGCAAAGGGGGCGGGGGGGGAGCTTCCTTGACTGATGATCATGGCTGGCTTGTGCGGTCGGACCAACGGGTATCTGAGGCCTCCTCCGACGCGAAAGGTGTTCCCCGCAACATCGTGCCCCCGCTAGTGGCTCTTTCTAATTATCGTGATGAGGGGAAAAAAAGACGACAATAGCACCGCTCCTGCTGTTAGACCCAAACTGGGGAAATCAACCCGTCAGCAAGCGCCGTCTTTCCGGCGAACCCCAGCGGCCCCGTGACAGACAAAGGTGGGTATCATTTTCATCGCATTTCTGCGATGTCGATTTTCCCGCTTCACGGGGTCGGGCATCAAGATGGCACGTGCTCGTGCGTGTGTGTATGTGCGTCTTTGTGTGTGAACATCTGTGAAGTGTCTCACTTTTTTGGAATCACCTCCTAGGAAAGGCAGAGGACCAGCTGCAACTAAGGACTCTATCAATAATTTATCTTCTCCGGTTCAAACAAAACTTTGTTTTTCCGTGTTTCCGACAAGTCCCCGTACTTTTCGCTGTTGAAATACAAACAGGCTTCTTGTTGATACTGCCATAGCAGGCTTATTCACAGCCCAAACATGGAAGTGTTAGTTATTATAATGAGGTTTCCTTTTATTTATCGAGCTGACACTTTCTTCCAGAGCAACTTTCACACTTAAGTTATTTGTCCATTTATACAGCTGGGTAATTTTACCCGTAATTCGGGCTGAGACAAGATCAAGGTTAATTCAGCAAAAGGTGGGCTTCCAACCAGGGGCCTCGGAGTGCAAGGCAGGAGCTGTAAGGGTTCTGCCACCTGGTTTGATTTTGAAATGGAAAATCGAGTTTAAAATTCAAAACCATGGACGTACAATTGTTAAAAATTATTAGTATCTCGGTTGTCTTCAAAGTGTTTACATTATTTTGCCGTTGCTCTTGCTTTGGTATTTCGCTGCTTTACTTTACTCTTGTCTTAAATTATACGTGGACTCTACCTGTACGATGGGAAGTCAACCTTATTTACACATTTTCATGAAATGAAAACTTTTTAAAATTCCTCGCTGACACTAGATGCCTGCCAAACAGTCCTTGAACTGCGGATGCATAGCAATGTAATAATATGATGATGATAGGTGCCCTGTGAAATGAATGTTGTGTTGGAAATCAGTGTGTGAGAAGCAGGCCATGGATTTGAGCTTAACCCTGGGTGGAGGGGGTATGTATGTGTGTGTGTGTGTGTGTGTGTGTGTGTAGGGAATGTGTGTAGGGAATGGACCTCAGGTGTGCTGAGCTCTAAAAGGCTAAGCAGATGCCAGCCATCAGGTTGCACACAAAAGCAGAGTTGAACAGGGGTGGGGAGAGGAAAGGGGGGGGGTGTCACTGGGGATTACGTGGCTCCTCTAAGGGGGAGGTGCACCTGGGGGGAAAGAGGCAAAGCCGCACTACTCCCCCCACAGGTACAGGGGGCAACCTCCTTCCACTTCGTCCGACCCCCCCGACCCCTGGCGATTACCGCTGGAGAGCTCCTTGCTCCTCCACTCCAGACAAACCACATCAATTCAGACTTTCAAACACAAGTCAAAGATGTCGTCTCCAGGTCTCGATTCCTGCAGGAACTTCTCGCCCTTGGGGGGACTGAGGGGGGGTTCATGCGTGGACCATTTGAAAGCCCATGTATAGTTGCACCAAAATGTGTGCATTGCGCACTTCAACACACAAAGGAATATGTGCTTATATATCGAAATTTCGGAACTTTTGCTTATTGTGTAAAAATGCAAATTTGGCAGAGGAGCCAACTCAAATCCCCGATCAAGCCCCCCCAACGGCAGTGCCATCCCTCTCCTGAATCACATTTCAGCAACCCGTGACTAACACACTTCTTAACAAAGATACTTTTTTTCCGAAGCCTTCGCACAGATCGGGGCGTGTTCATTTATATTTTATGTTGATTCCTTCTTTCTGCATTTTTCCCCGTTTTTTGATCACAGAGTATAAAAGCGCTCTCGTTCTCGCAAGAAGACTCAGCAAGTTTGGAATAATGGAAGTGGCGAGCGGCGTCGAGCGCCGCCAGAGAAATTACATCTATGGTGCTTATCAGAAGCGCATTTTGATTTTGTTCGTTTTGAATCGTGCGGCCCTACAAAAGGAGCGGCGCGATGGCGCACTGTCGAGATTAATGTGGAACACTTTTCCACCCAGTGTGCCTTCATATGAGCGATGCTCTTGTACCTAGGATGCGGAGACAGGTCCCCGCTGGCTAGTTGCTGTAGGAGCCCCACATTAGTTCTACAGCTGTTCCACTTCTCCCTTTTCCCTCCAAAACATTATCATGTTTCCATCATATTTTCCTGTTATTTTTCATTGTTTTCTTGTCACCTCGAAAATGTCATGCTAAGATCCCCAAATCTTGGCTAACGTCACTCGGATGAATAAAACAACTTTTTTTCCTTTGAATGATTTCAAAGGTTACCGCTGTTAACCGATGCAGGTTCAGCATATTGCGCGCGCGAAAATGTGCAAGCGTGAGCATGTATGTCGGTCCATTTGTTCCCAGAAACCACCGGTCCAGTGCAGAGGCGCGGTGGCTTTATTAATAATGATAAATTTCGGAAAAACAGCATTCGGTGTTAGGTTTGTATACTGAGCCGTTTGAATGGGCTACAGCGATTTTTCCCGTTTATACAGCTGGGTATTTTTTACTGCATCGGTACCGTCGTCAAGGGTCCTGCAGCAGCAACGGGGATTTGAATCCGGGTTGTTTAACTGCAGGGCGACAACCCTAACCGCTACACCACCCTGCTGCCCCGATATGAAAAAGCGCACAGGAATGAAGGACACGCCGCTCTGTTCGGCACAGCCCGCTGCATAATTAGACACAAGTAAACACACGTCGGTTTCATTAAAGGCATCTTGTCGAGCTTCTCCAGCTCTCTGTTCGCTCGTGGCCTGTGTCTCTGTGAAGCCGCTGTCAACAGAGCAGAAGGACTCGAGAGTACTTGACCTGTGGCCCGTTTCAAGGGTCTGGAACATGTTATTGCCTTACACTGCTCTTACAGTGCATTATAAAAGCTATACTTGGATGTGACCCCCAACAGCTGAGGGTCAAGATGTTTTTATACAAGCACGAGGCAGGGCTGAGACTGCCCTTTCCATGTGAGCAGCTTGGAGAACGTATGCTTGCATACATATAAATATACCTACTGCAACTCGTGGTGCGGTCCTACCCAAATTTGATTTAAAGCTGTTATAATAAACAGTTATATATATTTTTTCAGCACAGGCTACCTTTTATGGCTGCAGTGTTTTTCAGATGCTGTATAACCATAAAGTCCAGCAGGCCTTCGCAACGGGTTATTACCATTCATCCAGTAGGAAAATTATGATTTTTTTCAGCACAGCAGAAATAATTAAAATAATCATTTATTACTTATACATCTTGAGAAACTGTAACTGGAAATGAAACAATACAAATCAAAGGAGTGATATTTATCTATCAGCCTTGTAATACATTTATACGTTTTTTTCATTAGATTAATTATAAAAAGACAAAATACACATTTAACAAATTTGTCTTTAATGTTAGTATTTGGGACAATAACAAATTCCTCCCAGCAGCTTAACTGATTTGTGCAGTTTTTGTTGTTGGGCTGTAGAACAAATTCAAGCTGTTTCTTTCTGCTGCCTTAAAGCCGGTAAGATGCTCTCCAGTTAAAAACTGGGCGCTGTTTCGCAGCTGAACAGTGCCATCCTGTGGACAAGTTCGATCACTACACTTGCGCTCCTCCTTGAAGCAGCTCCGTGAAAGATCATCAAAATCTCAGAATCCCTTTTCGTTCACTGGCTCAAAACTTCATATTTTGCCTGAAAATGGAAATTAATGTGGACTGTTCATTATGTTAAGTATTAATATAAAGTTTTTATATGTACTAATAGATATGGAGGTAACCCAGAATATCTTGTGACATAGATTTATACCTGTTAAAAAAAATTGATGTTAAAACTTTTTGTTAAGCGCTTTTTGTTGTGGGACAAAATGCAGAGTTTTTGGCTTGTCTCTTTGGTTAATTGACTGGTAAGAGATTGCTGATGCTGGATTCATTGCAGCCTTTTTGTATTCTGTTCAGTGATGACCTTGCAAAAATGTTATGAAGAGGTAAGTTAAATCTATTTAAATGTTTTCATGGATGCAGGCAGAACTCAGTAGCACAGCTTTACTAAACCAGAGAGAACTCAGATGTCAGATATGTAAGGGAAAAGCACCAAGATTTCAGGTTTGTCTGTGACACTTTTACACACGAGAAATGGAATCATTCCCTTTTATGACAGTAACTATGAACATTATATATGCTGTAAATGGCTTGTAGTAAGGCTTGAAGTAAGCTTACATAAAAGAAAAAGAAATTCATTTTTGATGATGTTCATAAAAATCAAAAGGAAATCATAAGCAACTACTTTAACAGTTATTAAATATAATAAAACATAGGTTCTACCCTAGCATCAAGCTTTTAGTGTTTCAAGACATTTGTTCCAAAAAAGTTAATGATAGATAGATAGATAGATAGATAGATAGATAGATAGATAGATAGATAGATAGATAGATAGATAGATAGATAGATAGATAGACAGACTACAGGTTTTTGGTTTGAGTCCCACTTTGAGGTACTGATGTAGTGCAATATGTCAAGATACTTGCCATGAACTGATGAAGTAAAAATGACCAAGATGTACAAAACAAAAGGGATCAGACGCTTTGCTTTGGATAAAAGTGTCAGCTAAACAATGAATTAATGATAATTCCTGAACAATTCTGTTGAAATCCTTACTGCAAGATTTTTCTTACGGGGACAATAAAATGAAATTAACCAGTTCAATTTCTAATTATGTTGTGTGCTAATTATGTGGATGTACATTATTTTATCTTCATGAAGAAACTTTCATGAAAAATGTAAGTTGACCAATTGGCATTTTGTAAAACATACTGGTGTGCATCCCTTATATCTGCCGCGTGGCGCGTTCACCTTTCCTGTTGCAGACACTGTACTCGGAGGAGGTGTCCTGCATCCAGAAAACACGACTTGTAACATTTAGCGAGGAAGAAAAAGCACTCTGGGTCAAATCTGAAATGTCTGCTTTTACAAGGGTAAGGGGGATAGTTTAAAGATCACCTGCCTGCATTTGTCAAGCTAAAAAGTCCAGAATGAAAGCCACTCCAGACATGTTTAAATTAGCTTTTTCCTCGGTGGGCCTAAATCAAATAAAACACAACAGTCAGAGTCAAAACAAGTTAAAAGAATGTCCTTGCGGGTTTTACTCACCAAAGCAATAGTAACTAGAACAACCTTCTCAAAGGCTAAAGTGTCCCAGTGGCCCAACACTCAATAAAGATTTGGCTACTTAAGAAGGTCGAGAAACTGCAAGCCATTTAGGCTCCGACGCGAGCCCGGGCTTCCGCCATCCGTCATACCGTGGTAATGCGATTTCTTCCCTCACCAGCAATTCACGCACACTAATGTCTGATGCAGATGACACAGAGAACGATGCATCTTCATCACCCGATGCTGCCCCCCCCCAAGGTGGAGTGATTTTCTTTCGGTCGCCTCTGTCCGCCTTTGAAAGAACAATGTACATCCAGGTTTGAGCACCATTAAGTTCTCTTTTGTGATCTGCTGATTTTTTCTAGCAAAGTCTCTCAGTAAATATTTCAGCAGAAATACAAGTGTGTTTATTTCTTTCTGCGCAGAGGTCTCAATTAGGAATATTTTTATGAAACTGTCTTCCATCTTGTCAGTTCTGTTGGCTTTCAGAGAAGTCTTGACTGCTTCAGTGCTCCTCACACTGCAGTTGAAGCACATAAACCAAAAGTTCTCCAAACTGTCTTTGAAGAGCAAAGTCCAGGAGGTATATTATGGGACACCAGGTGGCACAGTGGTTGGAACTGTCACCTTGCAGTCTCAGTGTTGGTTTGAGTCCCTCTGCTGAAGTACCTTTGATCAGGTAACATCTTCTGAATTGGTTGGATAGTTGCACAAACAACTAAATTGTGTATAGGTGGGCTCCAGACCATCACAGCCCCACTCAGGACTAAGCAGTTGAAGATTGGATGAATGGATGGATGGATGGATGGATTTATGGATGGATGGATAATATGCAGTGCAAAGCAACAAACAACTCAAGAGTTTTCAAGATTGCCTATGTGAAATGCATCATACCTGTATAAACACACTCACATTGCATAGACTGATGAAAAATTTACCTCCTTATAAATTTGGGAACTGCAAAAATAGTTTTTCTTTTTTTTTATGCTCAAATAATAAATTCCAAAATATATATATATATATATATATATATATATATATATATATATATATATATATATATTGCACCAGGAGCTTTCTTTCTTTTTCAGGAGTATAGCACATAAACTTTGGGTTCTAACCCATCTCATCCTGAGGGTAGCTTGTATGTTCTCTGTATGTTTGCACCAGGTTCTTTCAGGTGCTCTGGTTTTCTCCTACAGTCCAAAGGTTTGTGTTTCCACTCACCTGGTAACTGTAAACTTTCCTTGCTGTGTTTTTGTGAGAGAATTAATGTACTATTTCACCATGAATGATTGGTATAATGGATGTACCATTTCTCACTCCCTGTGATTCTGGGATAGACTCTGGACCATCATGGCCCTTCACTTGACAAAGGTTTATTGATAATAATGGAGGAAGAATTATATTTATTTGTAACCTCTAAAATGCAGTTTAAACTTAGATGTCCACAGTCCACAAGTGGAAATTCACCTTACACACTGCAGGTAAATTCACATTTTTACTGTGATGTCCACATTCTCTGTGCATAAAGGACACCTCAGTCTGCCTTCCAGTTCACTCGCCCACAACTGAAGACAGTTTCATCCGTCGAATGAAGTCACCTGATGGCAGGGTGCTCGGCCACTTCCACTTCCTCAGGTAGGTAAAAGATAAATCATTTTATGCCACATTGTGTCATTATCAACATTTATATTCATGTCAGGGACACTTCGTGAACCTAGAAATGTGTCACTGAGCTCTGTGTCTGTCTGCTCAGTGACACACCTAGAAATGAGCACAGTAGGTCATAGCTGGACTGGTTGCTTTGTTTCTAATGTCTCCCTCACTGGTCTATTTACCATGATGATTGTTATATTACATTTGAGGATTTTAAATTTCAGCCCTCTAAAATATTTTAGTTGAAAAATTTTTGCCTTCACTTACATGTTCAGAAACTATCTAAATAAGTGTTAATAACTGTGTTTATTTTCCTCTTTACTAGAACTGTTGGTGGTAGTGGGTTGCAGGTTCAGTCCATGGGGAGCCTTGACTTTGGAGACAGGTTTAATCCGTGGGGGCTTTGACTTTAGGGACAGGTTTATTCCGGAGGGGCCTTGACTTTGCACCCCCAATGTATATGAGATTAGCTGCACCACTGTGAAGCGAACGTGAAGCCTGTTTCCATGCACACCAAACTGTATAAATCAGTTATGCTGCAAAGTTGTCCTGCTGTTCTGGATAAGTGTCAGTCACGGAAATAAATGTAAATTTTCTCAAAAAAAATGTTTTATTTGCCTTCATCAGTATGCGTGTGTGCTTCCTGTTTCGACTCAGCTATTAATACAGCAGAAGGGATAATTAAGAGGCGTAAGAAAAACTTTGTTGGTGAGGCTGTGACTGGATTTCTAATACCTTTGTTTGCAGGAAATGACAACTACAGCGATCATACATAACAGTCCATTATGGCAGTCAAGCGTAACTCGTCTTTCTGTGGACATAAACATCACTCAGAACCTACAGCATCAGGAGCAGAAGCGTCCAAACTTCTAATATTGCAAAGGTTTGATACAAATTTCATCCAAAGCAGATTGAAGTATTTAACCCATTAATACTTGTATTTCAGGTACCTTTATGGTGGGCACTACAGAAGGAGCAGGGAGTCAGGTTTCAAGTAACTTCTGCCTTCAAGGGTACAAGTGTCTGTTTATTAACTGCTGTGCAGGGCTGCTTACCAAATGTACGGTACAATTTACCGTGATAAATACACCCTGATTCGATGTGAGGACATGAGCTGCTTCGGAAAATCGGCCCTGAAATCCGGTGTCTGAATAGTAAGTACGCTGCTTTCATTATTTCCTTGCAGGGGAAAATGACTCAAATTCACTCAAAAAATTCCCCACAATGCACCATTAAGAAGAATAATTAAACTATGCATGAAGTGTAATTCATTCAACGCAGACAAAATACTATTGTACATTGATTTTACCTTTTAAAGTATTTCTGCAGCTATTTTCTTGTTTTCTTTTCTCTGAGACCCATTACAACATAGAGATTTAAAAAAAAAAAAAAAGAAACAGACACCATGAAAGTATTCAGTCACTAATACTGTAATACTGTTGTCCATTCTCATAACTTTCTGTTTCCATGCAGAGTTCAGAAGCTTTGTAATAAATTGAGGGCACCGAAGCACCTGAAAGTTTGCAGTAGCGGGGTAATGCTTGCACATTGCGCTACCGGGTAGCAACTCTTCATGTTCAGATAAGTGAATATCCAGATACCCTATGTGTGGATAAAGAGGCCTGGCTGTATGGTTAAAGCAACTGAAATCAGTCAAGACCATTCAGTCTCTATAACCCATTAAATAAATATCTTGGTTGTGCACCTGTCAGCGAGACAACGCATTAGGATTTATAACCCAAAATAACATTGTCATTTTATATTTTCTTAGAAACCTCACATTGCATTGTGGCCTGGAACTTTTGCACTAACGTTTAATTTTGTTTCGGCCTGCATCTGCTGAACAAAGAGACAATTATTTTGCTCTTTTGTAATGTCAGCCTTAACTTTTAATACATTCCTTTTGAAGCTCCATACCAGTGATATAAGACGCTTTATTTTGTTTGTTTTGCTGCTGACTGACAAGCCTTGTTTGGCGTCGATGTCAAGTTCGCCGTCGAGGCTGTAGTGTTGCGATTACAAGCTTACATCAAAGTTCTTTTTTTTTGAAACCCCCTGCCTTGCCCTGCTGTGTCCCTGTAGGCCTGTCGACACTGACAGCTTGTACCCCTCGTATGTGACAGTGCCGGTGCCGTGGGGGTGGGGGGTTGAGGAGGTAGCAGAGACGGCGGCACTCAGTCGAGAGCTCCACAGGTTCTACTCGGCGGCCCCGAGCATTAATGTTGTAGTCTTTGTTGGAGCCTGTCATGCGGAGGGAGATAAACCTGACGAGGGCTTCCGCGGGCCTTCCAGGCCCATGCCGCTAATCTTGTCGTCCCCAATCCTCTCCTCTGGTTGCAGCCTTCAGCTCGAGTCACTAAATCCCTTCATATCTCCCTCCCAGGCCTCTGTCTCTTGTGTTTGAACAATTCCCTCTTAGCGACCCTTTGGATTTCCGCCCAAAACTATGACAGTCCTGCGCTCTTCAGCCAGAAGTGGAATAACCTCACGTCATGGATATGGAATCACAGTTTACCACTGACCTTACGGAGAATTCCTAAACCACTGATCGTATTAATAAACAATGCTAATGTTTATTTGTGATATATTTTAACAAATGCACAAAACGCCTGGAAAGCAGCGAGGACCCACAAAAAAAATGAAATGCAGCAAAACATTTAAAACTTTCAAGCCACAAATATCTATGCAGCACATTTAATTAAACGTGCGGCTAAAAGCTTGTGAAAAACCACTGCAATGGAATTTTGATCCGCACTATTCGACTAGAATGCATATTGTCACCGGCACAACGTTAATCATAATAAATGCAGAGCTTTGAAAACAATTTCTCTTTAATGCTGCCATAGACATAGCCGTATTCCCCTGATCGTCGAGTCTGTCTCCAAAGGATAACCCCCTTTTCTTTCGCTGTCAAGACAAGTCCTCAAATCTAATTTGAATGCTAATTATTTTGGTCAGTTTATAAACTATAGATCAACCTTGTGTCTATTTTTTTCCCTTTCAGACCCTCGAAGTGTCCTCCCCCGAGAGTTTAAATCACCTTGCCTTCCAACTTGTCTCCTTTCTCTGCTTCTTTCATTATACAACAGATGACCTATCAGTTATTCTTCTTCTTCACCAGCTTATTTCTTGTTGCCAGCCATCAGCAAGAAAAAAAGCACACAGCCCTTTTTATCTTCATTCTGCTGCTGCTTCTACCCTGTTTTCTTCTTTTCTCCTCCCTTCTAAAGATCACTTGCCAGTTTCTTTCTCTGCTTTACCCAGTGGATCATGCAGTGTCTTTAGAACTGACAATTCTTCCTTCTTTTATTCTGGTTGTACTTTTTTCCGTTTGAAATGAGAAACCTTTTGCATTAACTGCAATAAGAACGCCTTAATGCGTACCATTAACAAGCGAAAGAAAATCAAATTCAAAATTGTGTCATTTGTATTATTGGCTGATTGCAAAAATTACATTTTTAACATGCCTATAGCATGCAAGAAAGTCAAGTTAGAAAAACAAAAATGTGCAAATATTTTTCATTACATACAGGATTGTTCTCGTATTACGGTATTAAACCTAGAAGCTGCAGGGAAAAAAAAAAATACACAGCACGAGGGAAAAACCGATTGCAAAAAATTGTTTAAATTGAAAATATTAAAAACAAATAAAATTAATTTGAACAAAGATTAAATGTAGCATTAAATTAAAATGAGCATGCACTCACACTGGCTGCAAGCCATTTGGTAACTGTAAGCACTAACTGCGTAAAATTTACAGACTGTACATAAAGGATTTTTTCCCCCCATTTCCTTAGCAAATATTTAACACTGATGTCATTTCTGAATACTTTATTATCGTTTGAAGAAAACACGTGGAGGTCCTTTTAAACCGGCTAGCGTAACCTCTTCCCGCTGCTCGAGCTGCTTAAGAGCGCTAAAGAAATTTGGGTGGAAGTCCGCCCGGCCCTGGTGGAGGCCCGTGGAGACTCTCCCTCTTCTAATGCCATTATCTCTCCTTCCGGGCGCCTAGGAAGCATAAACACAATAAAAACAGCCATTCTGGGTGCATTGTTCATGATAATTATTGTCAGACCTCGAGATAAGGCCTACGTGACAGGAGAGTGTGAAAAAGAGGACCACCCCTGCCCCGATCGCACCGCACGTCGAGGCCTTCGCCAGGACCCGAGACACCGCCGCTTGGCATCGCGCCACGGAAAGCGCTTTGATTTCTTCTTTGTTTCCGTGAGCAGCAATGAGCGTCCTTTCATCTCTCCCGATATATTTAAAGATGACATTCTACCCTGGCAGCCGCTCCCATTGTGCTGACCATGATTATGTATCGGCATTGTTGTTCTGCACCAGTCGAAGGGTTCTAATGAAAGGTCCGCTCCCAAATTGAAGGTATTTATTAAAATGCAGTCTATCCATCGCACTTCTGAGCGGGGTTGGGGGAGGGGGCAGGCAGAAAAACCTGAACGGGCTGGTTAATCAAAAGTTAATTGTATAATTTTCATGCAGATGAGGGCCACATGTACATGAATCCCTGCTCTGCAATTATTGAACTAAATAAGAAGGCATCATCGAAATACACTGGGACTCGGCTGGTAAACAATCAGCCGAAGTTTAATTTGAGGTAAACAAACTGAAGATACACCAGGGGTCTCCAAAGGAGAAACTAAGGTTAAATTAAATTTGGAAACACACCGATAAAAGGAGTCGTCTGTTTAAGCCAAGTAATTAACCCAAACCTTGAAAGCCCCAAAAAAAAAAAAAAAAAAAAAAAAAAAGACGACTTCTGTGATGTACTACTCTGTTACTGTGTAACAAAAGCATATTATGAATAATTTCCCTGTCTATTGGAAGAGAGAGGGGGGTGCAAACAAGTAAACCAGGGACTGACTGAGACAAACAAGGTTTTTAGTAATAATGCATTACTTTACTGCGATAAGTGGACAATAAAAAGTTAAAGTGGTAGCCTAGTTCATAAACCGCATTTGTTGTTATGCGTCTGGTGAAAACACAACAGGAATCCTATGAACTGGATCTATGAGAAGCAGGTTGTAGGATTAAGTCCCAGGAAAGGTCAGAATTAGAAAGGTACAACAGTTGGGTGTAAATTCTTGTGTTCCGCACAAGTTATTGTATGAATGGTTCAATGTCTGCAAAACACAAATCATAGTGGGCACATTAATGACTTGTAACTGTGTAGTGCTTAAAAAAATTCACCAAACAAAGCAGCTTTTGCTATTTATTTTAGCAAGAAGGAAAGTTTTTAAAACAATTTTTTTTCTCCAATGATTCAAGTTCAACCTTTATGAAAAGAAATGTGAGCGTAAACCAAATAAAACAATAGCATAAAATGTACACCTTAAATCTACAAAAAATTTTTTAAAAAATGATTTAAGACACTTGAAATCGATAACGTAATAAATGAATAAAGAAAACTGAAAATGTAATGGGGGGAACATTATCTGGGGGAGGTGGGGGCACAACTTGTGAAAATGGATGTCACAATGCAAATTACAGCTATGAATATTAAACAAGCAAGGAAAGGTTCTGATGAAAGATTCTTGTTTTTTAAAATGCCGAAGTCTAAGCTTTAATTACTTGCTAATTCACCGTTCTTTGATAATGTTCATTCCCCCAAAGTGACTTTAGCGATTAGTTTGGTGGTGTGTATGCAACTACAGATTAACAATACTGGTTTTGACAAGTCTCCCCCCGGTGTGAACACACATCATGATTCACAGCCCCAATGCACAATTCTATTAGGGAGAATTTTGTCTGTGGGGCTTTACTTGAAATGGATTCTCATTTTTATGTTAGCCTCCTGCAGTTTTTAATTTTTAATATCTGCTATGAAATTACATTTAAAAAAACTTGCAAAAGTCACTAGAAGGAAATGAATACCAGAGTTTAAATGCTGTCTAATTAAAAATTGTTGAAACTGTCACTAATGTCAAAATTAACTATACTGAAGGTGCAGTAACTTGGATAAAATTGGCCCAGATATGTTGAAAACCTGAAATAAAAAATTCACATCTCTGTACATATAAACTGCATTACACAAACTAACTCTACACCTCCAGTTGTTTAAAATGACTACTGAATAAGACTCAAGGTTAAACTGTTAACAGGTAATTGGTATTAACATCAATCCCTTAACTTTGTTTACAAATTCTCAGTAATAAAACAACTTTATAGTTATTCATTTTTAAATGCAAATTGTGTTGGCAATTAAAACTGCCAGAACATATTTTGAAAAGCAACGCAAAAAAAAAAAAAAAAAAACAGAATCTGGAAAGACAGTTAACATTTTTGATATTGCTTATAATAAAAGGCTAAGAAAATGTATGTCAAAAGAGACAAAGTAAAACCACAAACAGTGCTTATCTACGCCTTGTGCATCTGACTGGCCTGGCTTCCGTGACATTCAAACCATCAGGTTTTGTTTTTGAATTTCCTCTTCCACGAGTTGTAGTTCCAGGATTGCTTGCATTTGCTAAAAGGAAAAAATGGGGGGGGGCATCAAATTACACCCAGATACCTATTTATTATATCATTCATTTTCTATTGCATTTCTTATTTAGCAACAGAACTCAACTTAAAACATTTCACTTGTTGTTGGAGCAACAGTCACAAAGTAACGGGCTTCCAAAACCCCAAACTCAGTAGACAATCCTTGAGATACAACTTTTGAGTTTCTCCATATATGAGTGAAATTATTTAACACCCATTGTCTAGTTACAACCAAATATCAGAGTGATTTTTCACATTAAAGGTAACATGAGTCAAATGTGGTGAATTTTCAAAGATTTCACCTTACAACCCAACTTTCATAAACACATGAGTTCCTTAAGTAGCGGATAACTCTGCTGCCAAATTTAGCAATCCCTCAGTATTCTTAGAAATTTGCCAAAAAAAGCATATATTGCATTAAATTGTATGGCAAACATGACTATGCTACAAACTTGGAGATATTAATTTGTACTTGGCCTGTCTGACCCAACAACGTCCACGATGCATGACACACCCACCCCAAAGGTCTTAAATACAGTGAAGACTATCAGAATTTGTCTCTTTCCTGTAACTAACCACAAAGGTTAATAACTACTTACACACACATATAACAGTAAGCCATGCCAAGAGCCACAGCTCTACCGATAATTGTGCACCCTTCCCACAATCCTTTGCTGCACATTTTACATTTTAGTGATATTTAAAAAGTGTTTTGGTCATATTATGCTAAATATGATATTTTAATTGTAGTGTTAGTAACTGGGGGATATTTGTTCATTTGTAGTATTTTACCACTCCCAGTATGATTTTTGTTGCGTTTTGTGTCCTCTGAGCATTTGTTTGTATTCAGTGGACAACTAAGGGCTTGTGCCTGCACTGTGCTTTGTGGTAAATGAATAAAGGGCCCACACAAGCACAAAAGTGGCGAGAACAACTGTGCAGTTTGCATGTGAAATTTAAGTTTGTTGCTCTTCGGGAAACATTCGTAATATGAAAAAGAAAAAAAAAAAAAAAGAGTCCTAAATAAAGCTGCTCATTATAGCAAATTTAAATAGATTGAACATTCATAAATCTGCACGAGAACAGACCACTTCTGCCTCCTGGACTGTTGCTGCACCTCAACAGGAGGTGAGTCAGGAGCAGCCAAAATATTTAACTAGACAAGACTGGACAGAAGACAGAATTATAGTACATTACCATGTGTTGTTGCTGTTTGCAGGAAGTCCATGCTGACTTTTGATCACATTAACATTGCTAAACTGTTTTATGTTTCAACTAAGTCAATTCCACCTTTACCACCTTGCACTTAGCCACTTTCCAGCATACCCAATACATGCTAAATTACAACAAGCACAACAAAAGCAGATAAGAGCCAATGCCTTCCTCTTTAAGCACCTGGGTCTGAATACCTCCTGTTATCTTTCCAAATTGATTCAGTAAACATTACCCAGCTGTATAAGTGAGCAAATCATTGTAAGTACACCATATGGCCAAAATTATGCAGACACCTGAGCATCACCCCCCCCCATATGTGCTTGTTGAACATCCCATTCCAAATCCATGTCCATTAATATTGACTTGCCTCCCCTCCTGCTACTGCTATAACCTTCTCCACTGTTCTGGGGAGGCTTTCCACCAGATTTGAGTGCAACTGTGGGAATTTTTGCCCATTTGGCCACAAGAGCATTGGTGAGGTCAGGTGAGAAGACCTGGCTTGCAGTTGAAGCTCCAGTTTATCCCAAAGGTGTTCAGTGGGGTTTAGGCCAGGGCAACTCAAGTACTTCCACACCAACCTGGGCAAACCAATATGTTTGCAGAGTTGGCTTTGTGCATGGGGCCACAGTCATGATGGAGCAGGAAATGAGCTTCCCCAAACTGCAGCCACAAAGCTGAAAGCACACACTTGTCTAGAATATGCTTGTATACTGCATGGGTGCGGCTGAAACAGCTCAATTCAATCATTGGGTGCGGGGGGGGGGTGTCCTACTTTTGACCATAGAGTGTAGCGTGGGATACAAATGTAATATTGTAAGCCATTTTGAACAAAACCTTCAACAAATATCATACCTATCTAGAATGTATACCAACTCACCTGCAGATCTTGCCATTCCCAACTCTTTTTTGTTTACTTTTTTCTCCTGATGAGCTTCAGGTTCTGGTTCCAGCTGTACATTCTGGGCTGCTCTTTTTCGGCCCCTACGGACAGGTTGTGGTGAACCAGCTGCTTGTACGTCTTCAAGTCCTTTACCTGCTTTCCTCGCAGAGCTACTCGTTTTCTCAGTGCTAGCCTCAGTTTTAACTTCAACGTCAGCAGCTTTCTTTCTTGTCTGTTTTGAGTTTAAGGCAGTCTTTGAGGATTCCACTGATGATTCTGCATGTAATGGCAGCTCTTTGGCAGTCTTCTTGGATGCCAGTTTTCGGCTTGTGCTTCGCTTTGCAACAAGAACATCTACCGCACTTTCAGACTTGTCACATTTTGAGCTGCCAACTCCCCGTTTTCTCAAAGGTTGGGCCATCACCTCAAACAGCACAGTGTCCTGTGTCTTGGGTACAGGAAGCTCCATCACTTGGGGGTTATTTTTGGCCATTCTTCCTCTACGGGGCTTCACTGGAGTCTCAGCAGTTTGCTGCATTTCCACAACCAGAACCTCTCCAGTTTCCACATTTTCCTTGCCAGACCTCTTAGAGACTCGCAACGTCTTCACTTTGGTGTTGTCAGACAAATCAGGACTCGACGTCACCAGTCTCTTTGAAACACCTGCTCCTAAACTAGAATTGCTGTAAACAGCTTTTTCAACAGAAGAATTCTTATCAGCTTTGTTAGTTTTATTTTGAGAGGCAGCCTTTCTATTTTTGTTTCCCTTTTTTGGAATTTCTACAGCAAGGTCAGTGGACACCAAAGGTTCAACTGATGAAAGTACAGTTTCTACCTCTTTAGAAGGAGTACTGACAGAAAGACTGACAGTTTGAGCATTCAGAATCTGGCCAGCTTTCCGACACTCCCTAGTCTTCTTAACAGACTTTGTTTTACATTCTATGGAGGCTTTCGGTTGAACACAAGTTTCTCCCTGAACGTCATCCAAATTGTTTCCTACATTTTTTCTTCGCACAGGCCTTGAGGAAGGCAGACAAGGAACAGCAGGAGGAACAGTCAAGTCAGCTGCTCCACGGCGTGTTCTTTTTGAAGGGGGTTCAACAAGCGGTTGCTCTACCTGCTTCACAATAATGCTTATCTTTTCACATCTAGGTTTCACAGGAGCAGCAGGTTCTATTTCTGTGCCAACAGCATCAGAGTTTCCCTCTTTCCTGGTGTCCAAACTCTTGCCTGAACAGATACCATCTTTTACATCAAGTTTATTCTGTCTTCCCCTTTTACGTTTTGTCATAGGTGACATGTTACGAAGTCTTTGATCTTCAATTATCTCTGCAAGAGTTTGAGGAGGTGCTTCGATACTATTCATCTTAACAGTGGTCTCCACATCTATCTTCTCTTCATCAGTTTGCTTTGTCCCTCTTCTCCTACCAACTTTTCTGGCAGTACTAGAAACAGGAGGATTTTCAGTAATGTCTGCGCTCGTTCTAGCACGCCTGCCTTTCACAGAGGTCTGAATTGGAGTAGTGGGATTTGGACTTAACACCTGGGTGTTCTTTTCTCCTTCACTCCACTGTTTTGACACCTCATTTGTCACTTTTTGATCAAGATTTCTGTCCTGTTGGTCTTTTACAGGTTCCACAAGTTTTGCCTTTCGTCCTCTTGTAAGTTTAGCTGGAGATGCTACCTTGGCCTTGTTTATCTCCTCCTTCAGAATAGGAGTCTCAGCACGACAGACCTTCGTCCTTCTTTTTGGTCTGACATCAGGCAAAACTGAATCCTTGCTCACACCCACATTATAGTCAGCTGATTTGAAATCATCATCTGAGACATCAGACTTTTTAAGTGGTCTCAATGCCATTTCCTTACAATCATTTAGAACTTCCTTAAGCAATTTCACTGGTTCCTCAGAGGTTATCTCTGTATCTGGAAAAAGGCAAAACATTCAATTTGCCACATCATACTTTCAGAAATGGCAACAATAACAGTTCAAAATGACAGTTGTTCTTAGGCACTTAACATTGTTAGATTATTAATAATAGCATATCCACATGGTCAGGTGAATTTTGCTCTTACTATTGCATGATAAATAAATCTCGCTCTATACATCGTGGAGGTAGATGCTGTATTCTGTTTAATGTTGATGTTGTCATGGTGACTCTATGGATAGCTGTTCTAAAAAGTATCCGGTCTTCAGCAAAGTCGGCTAAGACTTGAGAAAGGGGCATCCATGGGTGTGGTGACCATGTCCATCCCCCGCATTGCAGATCTTCCTCTTCTGCGTTGACCTTCCCCTTTGCCGAGCATGATAATGAACTATAAATAATCCCCAGAAATCTCAACTTGTGTCATTTAAAGCCTTATCTCCAAATTTTAAATCTAAACGTAATAGTCATATCTACAATCTGCCTGGGCTATATTCCTCGTTCCCCCTGAATTTAGCAACTTTCTAACCCATTCAAAATCAACCATGAGGAAGTCATCTTTCTTCTTTTAGCTGAAGCAAATGGCCTTCTTTTTCTACTTACAACGCCCATAAGGGCTGGGCAGTTGCTTGCATTTGGAGCTCGAGGGGTTTACTGTTTGGCATTTTTTTTTTTTTTTTTTAAATTAAATTTTCCACTCTTCATGTGCCAGCTGGGTTACTCTATAGCTTTACTAGTCAGTTATAGTAGTTATTAAATGTACAGCTAACTGTAGCTATACGCTTATCTGTTATATGCATCTACTGTCACCTCATTTTTGTATAGAGCTCTGTGTGAGAAATGTACTCTATAAAAATAAATAGAATTGAATGATTGACTTAAATTCATAATTGTCAGTAGCAAACAGTGCCAAATAAACAAACTTACCAGTACTTGTCAAGACATGTCCATACTTCAATGAGGAAGGATTTTCTACAGCCTGTAGGGAAAAAAATTAAATTAATATAACTTAAATCTGCCAAGATTTCCACCAACCAGACAGCTATCACCAGCCTTTGGTAACATTAAAGGACTAATGCTGACAGCATAAAGCTTAGAAGAACAATCCAACCGCAGTAATCCACAAGCAGGATGCAAAATTACTATCAGTAACTACTTGTACTGGCAAAATTGCTTCATAATTGCAATATTTAAAATTATTCAGTCATTGTGCTAATTAAAATGTACTTACTATGTCTGCTTTAGATGCCCGAGACTGCCTGTTAGATTCAAAAGGAGAAGAATATTTCACTGGTTCTTGCATTAGCTCCTGCAATCCTGTATAATCTTCAACTGGAGTAGCTGCCTTTCGTCTTGGTGATTTCATCAATTTAGCAATTCCAAAATTACTTTCAACAGGCTTTCCTTTTTCCTTTGGCGTCCGCATGAGTCTCTTCACTCCAACCATATCTTCGACAGGTTCATTCTTCTGCTTGGGAGTCCGCATGAGTCTCTTCACTCCAACCATATCTTCGACGGGTTCATTCTTCTTTTGCCTGGGAGTCCGCATGAGTCTCTTCACTCCAACCATATCTTCGACAGGTTCATTCTTCTTTTGCCTGGGAGTCCGCATGAGTCTCTTCATTCCAACGAAGTCCTCAATAGGTTTGCGTTTTGATTTTGGTGTGTGCATCAGTCTCTTCACACCAGTTGTACAAACTAAAGGACGAGCCTTTATCTTGGGTGTTTTCATCAGTCTCTGCACTCCAACCATATTTTCCACTGGTTGACCCTTAACCTTAGGGGTCTTTAACAGTTTCTTCACTCCTAATAGGTTTACTTCTTCAACCACTTTTGGATTTTTGGGTGTTTTCAACAATGTTTTTATGCCTCTTAGATCTTCCATTTGGTGCACCTTCTGCTTTGGAGTTTTCATAATTCTCTTGACTCCTGTTAGAGGTGTGACTGCTTTAGGCTTCTGCTTAGGTGTTTCTATTTTTCTTCCTATGACAACATCCTGTTGTCTATGTGCCAAAGGATTTGCTTCTAAGGCCTGGACATCTGTATTTGTCAGTGTTTCACTGTTTCCTCTGAGAGAATCTTCACATGTAAAACTAAATTCCTGATCATCATGGAGAAGTCGTAAGACTGCATCATTGTAGTAACTTCCTTGTTTTGCATTTGCAACAATGCTTAAGGGAGACACTAACATTTCTCCTGAAATACAAAGTGAGAAGTTACATTATAACATCAGTCCTTCTTGCCACAAGATGGACATTTATTCCATATAATACAACTATTTTCCGAATAAATCTTTCTTTCATGAAGTCTAAAAAGTATTACTCACTGAGACTACAAAATTTGACAGATAGATATCCCTTACTCACCAAACATTTCCTGTAACTAATTGCAAAATATTGATTATACAAATCAAAAACCTACTGTAACAAATCTGCTTTATCGGGGGGGAATCAATGCACACACTAGCAAAAGCATTTAGATTGTGTGAAGTCATGGCGAGAAGATGTAAAGTATTAGTAATGAGAAAGTATCGCTTTAAGAGTGGAGCATTGTGCAAATTGACCATAATTCCAGATAAGTGTCAATCGGTCATTTTGGCAGTGTTGAATAAGTAGAAGTGGGAAAATGGTAAGCAGCAGAGCAATTTGCAGTAAATGGGGAAAAAAAAAAAAAAAAAAAAAATCATGGATGACTGTTCCGATATATATATGTACTCAACAGAAAGTGCAGTTGTAAAGTTATTTCCATTAAACACAATGTGTTCAGCGGATCTGTGCTCATTATTTTGCCCTAGGAGAGCTGATAGTTAAAAGTGAAAATTAGATCAGAGCGGGAACTCCAACCCTTATGTTTTCCTTGCAAAAGTGTCCTGAGATTTCCAACCGTAATCAGAAGAAAACCAGAAAAGGTAAAAAGAGTGTAATGCACTATCAACTATTCTGTGGATGGTATTGCAGGTCACGCAACTGAAAATGTCTTTAAGTGGAAAACCTTGGTGTTGAAGACTGTTTTAGGGATATGTAAGAGAACTGGTTGAGGGTTTTGGTATGGGCTAGGAAAGCATTGTCATGCTGTAAAGCATTTATGTTTCAGGAACAGATTAGATTTCAATAATGACTCATTATATTTCAGTCAAGAGTCAATGCATATTTCAGCAGAAGTATCAAAAAAGTAATGTAAAATTACAAAAAGGCTACTTGATTGATTACATTTCTAAAAGTATACCTGTTTCTTCTGGAGTTTTCATTACAGAAACTTCAGCTGAAGGGGCATTCTGGGGGGTTTTTGAGCAACGGTGGGCTCCAGTATCATTTGTCTTCTTTCTCATATTGAGAGGAGTACTAAACATTTCTGCAACTCCTGTAAGACACCAAAATTGCATAGTCAGTTGTACAGTAAAATAAAACCACATTACTTGTATGCAATAATATAAAGTGTCTGCATTCTACAATTATATATATTTTGTGATACATTACCTGTAAAATCTTCATTTATTGTTATGTTCTTCTTGAGCAAAGCAACGTTGCGTACAAGTTTTGGAGCGCATCCTGCTGGCATTACAGTTCTCGCATGAGCCTTCCCCACAATAATTGTAGCTGGAGATGCTGCATGTCCAGTACTAAAATGTTCTTTGATTTTCTGAGGTGTCTTTGTGAAAGAAATTATTATGCATTTAAGTTCACAAAGAAAATAAACAAATAAAATACATTATATTTACAGCCTTTATTTTTATAGTCTATATACTGTAGACTTTATTCAATTAACTGTAGCACTACTGCAATAAAAAGCACGATGATTACATTGCATCATTACAATTAACTTTACATTTCACTGTTTCTGACCACTTACCTTTGGCTTTTGAGTTATAGCTTTCTTTACAGCTTTTCTTCTTATCTGTTTTTTCACTTTAACACCAGCTTGGGGCTTGGCAGCTCCAAATTTAACAATATCAGCCCAGGAACGAACAACTTTGCGGGGGGGAAATGATATTTTAGAATATTAGCAGCATGCACAGCAAATATTAAAGTAGCTTGAAGCATTCTAGACTAAATGTAACTACAAGTGAAAATACCTTTCAAATTTGCACAAGAAGCTCCGCTTCGTCTTGAACGAATAACTTCAAGGGCACTCTTCTGTGAGCTTTTAGGCGTTTTCGTGGAAGACTTAAGGCTCTTTCTCCGCAGTGGAATTTTTGGCGTTAGAGGAGCAGAAGCCTCAGATACAGCATTTACTGAAATATCTACACTAATATCACCCACGGGTGATGGAGTTTCAATTCGTGATACAGAAAACCGGCCACGTATGGTCGGGGTTTGACCAGACAAGGAATCGTTTAGGAACAAAGATTTTCTTTCAGGAGATGAGGTTTTGGAAGAAGATTTTTGTTCACTGCAAGGAGATTTTGTATCATATGGTGTATTCCTAGTCTGGTGTTCAGCAGCAACATTTTCCATCTGCATCTGAGATCCAAAAGTAGGGGATTTCCTGCTTCTTGACGCAGAAGACTTTGAGGAAGACCTATAGCTATTTGGTGATTTAGTCGACACAAACTTTGGAGACTGCTCATCTTCACAGTTTTTTTGTGGGTCTTCAGGCTTCACCTTAGGGAAACTCTTCCTACTTGGAGATGGTGTTTTAGACTTAACATTAGGAGACTTCTTAGCAGGTGAAGGAGTCCTGCTTCTAGAGGGAACATTTTTGGTAGAGGTTTTCTTCTCTGGACATTCAGGACTTTCTGAACCCAGTTGGTCACCAGGCAATTCCTGTGAATTTCAGAAATTTGTAAGTCAGCAGTTCAATGACAAACCACAGAGGGGTTATAAGAAGAAATATATTGTAGACAAGTACCTGGATCAGACCAATAACAGACGCTCTCCTTAATAGGGACTGTTGCTTCGTTATGACAGACAGGCTGCGTCTGCCTGGTGTAGCCCCTTTGCGCAGAGGAGAGTTCGGAGGAAGACGCTTGTCAAAGAGCTCAGGGCTCAACTGACCACCAAAAGAAACCCTTTTCCTCTTCAGCTGAGGCAAGTCGCTTTCAAGGTCACTACATCTACGTTTCTTACAGGAAAATGACTTATTACCTAGAGAAAATGAAGACATTAGCCATTAGTTTTACAGTTCTATATAATTGTGCTTTTTTAAACTACACATTTCAGGGAAAATAAAACCAGCTTTCACATTCAACAGCCATTGTCTTGAGACTGTTCTATGATAAAGAGTTCAAATTAATAACTTAAATTAATGCATTCTGTATTTCTGCAAAATAGTATACAACTGGTACAGATTACCTTTACATTCCCCACTAGATGGCACCGCTGATTCAAGTTCACACAGAACATCTGAAACGCTTAGTTTTTTTCCTGCTGTTGACCTGGGGGAGACCCTTTGAGAACTTTCTGGCACCTTGGTCTTTGGAGACATGCATGGGACAGCTTCAGATGATGATTCAGCATTCTTTTCACGAGCATGCTTTGAGTGAAAGGTGAAAGGATGTGCTGGGGGAGAACTACTTTGATTGCCTTGTGTCAAAGCAGTATGTGGACTTAAAGCTAATTCAGAATGACCTCCCTTACTTCTCCTTGTGTTAGGTGTCACAGATTTTTCAGTAGTCATCTCATGCACCTCAGATATGTCCTGAGATGTGATCTGCCTCACCACCTCTTCAGCACTAAATTTTTGAGGAGTTTTCCTTTGAGATGCTGTCGTTGGTGTATCTTTCACAATATCAGGAGTTTTTAGCTGCCATGTGGGTGACTGACATGAGCGCCTGCCTTTCTTAGGAGTCTGCTCAGCTGGGGTTGTAGCTTCCTGAAAGGAATTTTCCGCCTTCTTCTCAGTTGGGGTTGTTGAAGTGTTGTCCATTACAAGAGATGACCCAATGTTTTTGAGAGTTTTTACTGCATTCAGCTTGCCACTAAACTTTAGAGGAGTTTTCCTTTCAGATGCTGTCATTGGTGTATCTTTCACAATATCAGGAGTTTTTAGCTGCCATGTAGGTGACTGACACGAGCGCCTGCCTTTCTTAGGAGTTTGCTCAGCTGGAGTTGTAGCTTCCTGAAAGGAATTTTCCACCTTCTTCTCAGTTGGGGTTGTTGAAGTGTTGTCCATTACAAGAGATGACCCAATGTTTTTGAGAGTTTTTACTGCATTCAGCTCGCCACTAAACTTTAGAGGAGTTTTCCTTTCAGATGCTGTCATTGGTGTATCTTTCACAATACCAGAAGTTTTTAGCTCCCATGTGGGTGTTTGACATGAGCGCCTGCCTTTCTTAGAAGTCTGCACAGCTGGAGTTGTAGCTTCCTGAAAGGAATTTTCCGCCTTCTTCCCATTTGGGGTTGTTGAAGTGTTGTCTTCAAGAAACGACCCAGTCTTTTCGAGAATTTCCACTGCATTCAGCTTGCCACTTCTTCGGGTGGATTTTGGGTTTTCCAATTTCAGTGAAGATTCATTTGATGCTGCTTTCAACTCAGCTTGAATGGGTGTCTGAGATTCACATGTTGGTGTCAGAGTCTTCTGCTGTACTCCTGATGGTTTCCATGGCGTTTTTGTATTGAGATTCTGTTTAATAATTTGATACAGCTCAGAGAAGGGAGAAAGACTCTCCTTCTCATTGGGATTTGCCTGTTCCAGACTAGTGCTGAAAGTTTCCTTTTCAGTATTCTCACAGCCTTGGTCCTTTGAGAACTGCAAGTTTGTGATATTGGTCCCATCTTTCAAACAAGATTGCTCTAAAATAAAGAAAAATAGATTTATTTAATCCACAAAAATGTCAGACCCAATTAACAAAAACCTTACATTACTATTACATAAATTTAGCAGGTGCCCTGATTTTACTATGTTAAACAACTTTATATTGATTTACCCACTTATACAGCAGGAATTTTTATTGCAGGGCCACTAATTTGTTTAATTTGTTTAACCTGGATTTAAGAAAGCTTACAGTGCACACATCTCAGACCATTAGGGGAGGCTACAGCTGTATGCCAAGAGTACCTCTAACACCTTGGAGATGTCAACTTGCCTTTTTCTCCAGACACCTGAGCTCCAGCTGGATGTTTCAAGTGTTGATTCTGCAAAACCTAAAAGCAGAAATAAAAGGAAAGTCATGTTAAAAATGACATTGATGAATTTACAGTATATGCTGTATACTTTTGGTACCAATTAATGTTGTTACATTTACATATAATGCACATACAAAAACAGATTTTAACTGAATTTAAAATGTGAAGTTTTATTAAACTTAAATGTAAAATTAGAATTTGAGTGTAAAGAACTCATATACCTTGGAAAACACTATCTTCCAACTCCTTTAAAAGAATACAGCACCAACAATAATAGCAATAGTAATAATAATAGCAACAACATTCACTTACAGTTGAAATTTACAAAAAAAAAATAATCATAAAACAAAGTTGATGTAAACTCGAGTATATGCAATTTTGCTATAACACAGCTAAACTTAATGCCAGCTCCTGGTTTGCCCAATAAACACCCCCATCCCATTTAGACACATTTAGTTTTTCACTTTTTTGGTTCAGAATTATTAAAGACAGCACAATGCATTCTTTAGCATGAAAACTCATTTAAGTGTTCAGCAGTTGCTCAGAGCTAAGTATGGAAAGTATCTAACTGACCTGAAGTTAAGTCATCGATAAGTTATTTGAAACAGGTACAGTACAAAATTGAAAGAACAGTGGCAGACAATCAATTTCCAAAGACAATGGTAAACATTCCAGCCTTTTATAAAATCAGGCAAGTGTAGAAAGCCATGCATACTGGCTATATGACCTTGCTAACACACCCAGAAAGGCTCAAAGGAAGAATCGGTATGGCCAATTAGATAAAAATTCAGAGGTGCAAGTTTGCAAAACTTGAATGGTTCAAGTAGTAAGTCAGATTTCAGTTTGTGTAAAGATTTGTAGACTAAAGATGAATACACTGGTGACTGCAATAGAACAGACCAGCATATAACATGGAGAGCTATTCATTTTTTTTTTTTTGGCTACTTAATTACTGCCTCTATACTTTACTACAGTTTAAAAACAAACATATAAAACAGCCAACATGTAAAGGCTGTATGGTCATTTTCACAAATTTCTCACAATAAAATGTAATCTTCATTTCAGCCATTTTTGAACATTTTCAAAAACATTGTTGGCAAACAACGTGGTAGTTTACTATGATGGTAAAATAAAAGATCTTTTCTTAGACACATCTTGCACTGTTTACCTTGCAAGTGCTGTCAGAAAAAAGATCTAAAACTGTCTACAAAAATCCATAGTTCTTCCTGTTTGTACACACATTCATCTAGTAGTACATTTCAATAAATTCAGAAAACCTTCAGACTCTGCTGATCTTTTTTTATTTAAACTCTGCTTGGATAATTTGGGAATTTTTATTATGTCTTCAAAGAAAAAACATAAATGAATAAAAGTTAAAATTCTACAGTTTTCTTCCGGAAAAATTATTGGCTGTCACATTATGCCTTCTCTCTTCTTCCTTGTCAGTATCCCACCCATACCCAAAAGATACTTACTACCCAACCCCAGATTATCCATACAACTCAATTTCAAAATTTTCAAGAAGTACCACATTGAAAAGTACCTGAAGTGTTTCACTCTTTTCATTTGTAGACTGTCCCCTTTTTTTTGGGGTTGGTTCCGGGGGATATTCAAACCTGAAAAAAGTAATGTGTGGGTTTACATGTAGCAGAAGGGGAAATGGGGGGGTGGGGGGGGGCATACAGATGACACTTTTACGGTACAAAATTTAAGGTGGGAGTCAAGGTGACACTTTGGTAGGTGCAGTTTATTCATAAAAGACACCTTATTATGGTGAATATTAATTCTGATACAAAATACACAAAAGGCTCACCTGAAAGAGCGTTCATTAATCATTATTACATCTCCATGATTCAAACGTTTTGACTGCTGAATCACCTTTCCATTTATACGAGTGGGATTAACCAAACTCAGATTTGTTAAAATGACCTGAAGGCAAAAAACACACAAATAGCAATCAATAACAACCATATCCAGAAAGTTCATAGTTAATTTCAAGTGAACTTGTGTAATAAATTCATCCTACTTCTTTATTTTCATTTAGCTCAATCCTGCAATGTTCTTTGGAAACTTCCGGCAACTGGATCCGGATGTCACATTCAGGATTTCTGAAATACAAACAGAACACAGACAATTAGAAATAATGCCAGAATTCAAGTAAGATTCCAGATAAATATTACTTGATATAATAAATAAACATAAAACTTACCTCCCAAACAAACATGTCGCTGTAAGGGGTAATTCAGTACCATCTCGTCCACTCCTTTTAATAACAACAATTTTCCCATGTAGAGGCATGGTGAAATCCTTACCTGAACAGAGACACAATTCTACTTTTATTAACGGATATGGTTTGATGATCACAGAGTTAAAGCCACTATATCCATCTAACCTCTTAGTATTTGTTCATTTGATCTGATTTTTCCATGTCTCTCTTGCTCACCTACACTGTATGGCTGAATGGGACTTTTCCTTCTATGTCCCTCATCTGCAAAATTGGGTCCCCAAAAATATCAGGAACACCAACTTTAGGCACATTCAAATCAAGTTCTAAGACCAACATGCCCAGAACCTTTCAGTATTCATTTGCAGATGTTCTATTACTGTAAGTCACTGTAAAGCTGCTCTATAGCGATACATTTTATTCTAATATAAATGTTATCTTAATTTATCCTTCATAGCAATGGGTAAACCTAAGTGGTCAAGAATCATAATATTTTTAGCATCCTCAAAGAAAGCTGTAAGCTAAATAAGAACTGTTGACAGACTAGCTCTAAATAATGTAGGTGTCTGAGGGTAGCACAATTAAACAAGCAATGCCAAGGCCAAAGGGAAGAGAAGTTAAACTACGGCAAAGACTAAATGAGAGGGGCAGGCCAACACCATAATCTGTAAATAGGCTAGTTTGCCGTCGACATAACATGCGGTTGGTTAACATGTTCACTTACAGTAATACTTTACGTTTAAAAGTCAATTCCGTACATTTTACCCAGCTTAAAGCGTCCAGTATACCTAGTACACTGAAAAAGTACATAGTAGACAGAGCTTATAGACCAACTCCCCAGTAAAGCTTAAAACAATACATATGTGAATACACATGAGCTTATGTGCCTTTTACTTGAGTTGCTGTTTGAGCACCATAGTTTGTCATTATTGAAATAAGTATCACCTTTATCTCTTCACTATTCTCTTTAAATGAACGTAGCACAGATGTATAAAAATGTCTTTACTTGCATTATAACTGATTAAAATAACAAGAAATATAAGGATTAAAACGAATTAAACATTTTATACTGGCTCTTAATTTGGAAAACTCGTCGAACAAGTACCTTGAAAAAAATAACCAAAAGTATATATATATATATGCCAAGATTTTTTTTTTTTTAAAGTTAACACACTTCCATGCATTTATACGCTCGTTTTTTTTGTTTTGTTTTGTTTTTTTTTCCCCCACAAGAAATCAACGGGCGGGAAATTCGACTTTCTGAACACTTTATGAAAATTAACTAAAGCGTCCATGAAACGATCGAAAACTCACCTGTTCCTAGACGAAATAAGCCTTTTACGGTAACAAGTGTCCCATCGAGGTCAGAAGAAAAACTTAAAACCGAAGTATATTTAAAAAATAATAAGGTTAAAAACAAGCGACTTCTCTATACTGACAACTCGCTGCAGCGTGCATTTCCTGAGTCTCCGTCGTACGGCCGCCACGTGCTCGCGTCACGGTCACTGTGTATCCCTCCGCAACATCGCAGCGCGCTGCCTCAAACAAAATACACGGAGTCACTAAACCGACTTAAAATATTCTACGAATACATATCAAGTTTTCATACTAAAATATGTCTATATTGTCTTTGTCAGCGACAATGACAATGTATAATGGGGGCGCAGGGTAGGGAACTATTTTGTTTGGGAACAAGACAGCGCTATATCAAGGCTGTTATGCGATCATTTGAAAATGTTCGAAATCCCGCGCCTACGACGTTCATTGGTTACAAAGGCACGGTATGCAAATGAAAGGGGAGGTGACGGATATTTGAATCTTTCGATCTTAGTGACGTGGAGGCCCTCGTCTGTGCTTGTTTGGGTTTTGATCAGAGCTGAATTGACGCTTTTTAATCTACATGTATTTGTATTGGGAAACATCTTCTTTATCTTTCGGCTGCTCCCGTTAGGGGTCGCCACAGCGGATCAATTGTTTCCACTTCTTCCTGTCCTCTGCATCTTTCTCCGTCGCACCCACCACTTGCATGTCCTCCTTTACCACATCCATAAATCTCCTCTTAGGCCTTCCTCTCTTCCTCTTACTTGTCAGCTCCATCCCTAGCATCCTTTTCCCGATATATCCAGAATCTCTCCTCTGCACATGTCCAAACCAACGCAATCTCGCCTCTCTGACTTTGTCTCCAAACCGTCTAACCTGCGCTGCCCCTCTAATATACTCATTTCTAATCCTGTCCATCCTCGTCACACCCAATGCAAATCTTAACATCTTTAACTCTGCCACCTCTAGCTCTGCCTCCTGTCTTTTGGTATTTTTGTCCGCATATTTGGTTTGGTAAATTTTTACGTCAGATGCCCTTCCTGACGCAACCCTCTCCATTTATCCGGGCTTGGGACCAGCTCAAAGAAATGCACTATTTGTGCATCCCCTTGTGGCTGGATTTCTTCACCCCACTTCCTATACACTTTAAATATATTATCAGAAAATATATCTGTGTCATCTTGTACTGCTTTGACGGATTGCTGTTTCTTGTTTCAGTTTGGGGCTCTTTGCTCCTGTCAGAGCATCCTCACAAACTGAGAATTGAGACAAGTTTGGTGAATATGCAAACAGAAAGAAAGAAACAATGGAAAAGCTTTGCATTACAGAAAGCATGGAAAAATGTTTCGTTTTATTTTCCTCTGTTGAGTTCAGTAATGCAACCTGCATTTACAAAGACATTGGAAATGTCTGAAAGACACTCAGTAACAACAGTAAACATCACAATCGGCTCATTTAGCAAACAACCGGCCAGGGCAATGCAAACAGAGATTAAACATAACTGTAAAATATGGTATGTCTGCTGAAATCAGTCCAGTAGTGGATAACAAATGCAATGGTAACTGAATGCAGAAATAATATTTGGTATAATTTTATTAGAATATGTTAAATTTCCATAGCAAAGAATCTATATAAGCTTAATTGGTATCTAGTAAAATATATTTGCCCTTTGTAACAATTTGTAACAGTACCAAAAGGCAAATTACAAAGCTGTCATTTTTTAACAGCAAGCAATTGTTCACATGTTACAGACCTGCCTGTAAACAGAAAAGAGCATTAAAACTGGCGCTGGTATAACAACTGCTGACTGTACACACTATCTGGAAAAAACATAATGCTATTTTTAATGTTTCTACTCTGCCTACATTTCACATTTTCCCCATGCTTGTGCTTGTATTATCTTTGTGTTTGGTCTATGTGAAACATATGTATGAAATTTCTGCTAAAATTATGCACATTTGCAGAAGTCACTTAGTGACCATTGTTTCCCGATCAGAAATTCTCAGGTTTCTATATTTTCTAATCAACATATGATATATGCATCAAGCAAACACACGGCTGTCAAATACTTTGATTATACAGTTCCCAGTAGACCAACTGCCCAGAACAGCAACACTGCATTTCTGGCAATTTTGTATTACAATAAAAATGTGCACAAATTAGAAATTTTCATAAATAACATTTACTATTAATGGGGCAAAGCAGATGTGTCTATTTATCACAATATACTTAAAATAATGTGCTTGAGGAACGTGCAGTCATTTACATCATTTGTTAATTATAAAAGAATACTATCAACGTTAAGTAAATATACTTAAATTTATTACCTGTAAAAAATAATTCATGAACATTGATACTAATGGGTTTCCAATTCATGATGTCTATTTTTTGCTTATTTTTATTCAAAGGTTTATCACAGCTTTTTCCTGATTCCTAGTTGAAATTGTATGTCTACTGTATATTTATCAAAATCTGCAATGCATAACTTGATACATTTATCTAGGGGTCCTATTATCACTGAAATAAACAAGGATTTTCTTTATAGCTAAGGAAAAAAAATGAAGCAATATAACACTATTTGCATAATTGATATCATTCATCAAAAATCATAATAACTTGCATATATACAAATAAACTAACATTTACATAAAATTTCAAAATGCAGGAATATCTTGTATGTAACAATACATAAATACATTTACAATACCTACAGTTATATAAATATTACATTTTTTGTATTTTAAAATTACCTAAACTGGTGTAACATGAATCTTAAAATAAGAAAAAATTTAAAATGTACATAAACAAAATTACAAATGGCTACTATATTAATGGCACAAACAATACAGTAAAATGTATGATAATTTCAAGATAAAATAATTTACTCAGTTACATTTACATTTTCATCAAAATTTCATGTACAGTTTTTGCCAATGTGTAACATAAGTTTTCCAATATGACAGTATGGTACAGCGATAATGGATTTTAGTTACATTAAGGACAATGCATAGCAAAATATAAGATCACTTAATTGAGTTAAGAAAAAATACATCTTGACCAACTGGCATTCTATTTAAAAAACTGAAAAGCTTAAGAATTAAGGCAAATTTCTTCATTTAAAATTAGCATAGTCCGAGAAAATGTCAACAAAGTCTTGTACCACTCTGTAGCAGAAGTCGTATTGTTCCTGAAAAGGAAGAGAGTAATCATTATCATCAAGATGTAAGATATCATTTCCCTGTCTTAACAGTACATACATGTATGTGTCATACTAAGGATTGTATTATTGAAATTTACTTTTTTGTTTGCTTGTTTCTTTAGCTGATGCGTTTGTTCTGGGGTCAAAGAAGATGATATTTCATCGCTATTCTTGCTGAAGCCAAGAAAAACTCAACAAACTATCAGTCAATTCAGTGATGCAACTTCCTGAGGTTCGTACCAATAGTATACTCTCATTGAGGAGATTGAAAAGAGCTGAACTTTCACTCCTATCCTTAGCCTTCCATTTTAAATGACCCACTGGAATGGGAACTGCACTGCCTCTGACAGGCTAGCCCATCACCAGGACTTCATGGCCGACAATACAGGATATCAACAACTAGCAATGTGTCCAGAGGGTCCACATCATCACCTGGGCCTGCTCTAACTCTTTCCATAGTTGCTTGACACCCCTGCCATCTGGAAGATGGTATGCCAACTTGTAGGCCAACGCCACTGGGCTCAGGAACAGCTTTTTCCCGCAGGCTGTCAGATTGCTGACTGTTCATCGCCCACTGACTGCCCACCAAACACCATCCATTGACCACCCACTACTATATCATTAGCCCCATCACGCCCTGTCTGCCTTTATTCATTTTGTTATGATTGCAGTGTTGTGCCTGTGTTCTACACTATTATTGTCTATACTTGTTTTCTGCAACCCTGAGCACCATGAACCCAGAATCATTACTTTTATCTGCTGTAAATACCATTCACTCACTCACCCACCCACCCGGTCACCTTAACTGCTTGTCCTTGCCAGGGTTGTGGAGCTCTGGAGCCTATCCCAGAACCACTGAGTAGCAGGCTAGAACAGGATAGCTTTATATGTATTTATTTGTTTATTTATATTATGCTATCCTTATTTATACATCTATATAACTCGGTCTAACTGAGCGTCACTAGGTTTCCCTGTCTTGTTTTGTGTGGTTAGTTATATTTTGATGTTTGTCAGGTATATTTCTGCAACATGACCCAGGAATAACTGTATTTCTGTCTCTCTTTCACATTTGTGGAATTTTCCAAGTGTAGAAATAAAGTGAACTCGGAAATATTTAAAAATCCACAAAATAGTGTCTTAAGAGTTTTCTAGGGCTTATTCTATACATAAATTTAAAACCTCTCTATTTATAGAACAGAAAAAAATTTCTCTGGGGTTCAAGGCATTGTACTGGGATACATACCACAGTCTGCACCATGTGCGGTCTCTGCATTCGTAAACTCTTCACAGTCTGGAACACGTCCAACAAGCCTTCAGCCTTGACCCGCTCCAGGATGTTGCTCAGAGCGATGAACGTACCTGTCCGGCCGGCACCAGCGCTGAGAAGGATGAAGACCAAACACAGAGGGAAAGCTATTTAGAAGCTGAAGCCAAGCACATTCTGAACAGAGCTGTGAGTGGATGCTAGAAACACTGGAAAACTGACATTAACCCAAGCCCACCTTGATGATGATGTGCTCTGTCTTTATTTTTACTTTTGTGTCAAGTGTGGTTGTTGTTGTTGTATGTGTGTTTTTTTGGGTTGGGATGATGCCCAAGAACTGGGATCAGTTGGCAAGAGGAGTTTACCATGGACACACACTTGTAACTTCTATAATAAAACACACTGAGGATGCTGACCAGCTGGGGAGGAGCAGCACTCTCACCTTACCCATTATGGAAACTGAACGCAATTCCAGATAAGTGTCTGTTTTACATATGTGTTATTTAATTGAATAAATGGGAAACAGCACGTGGATGATTTTCCTGATATATGTATGCATTCGATGTAAAGTGAACCATTATGAAGTAGATGCAACATGCTCTGTGGATCCCTGCTTCAGTTCATTGCACATCCTTGACAGAACTGATCGAGTTAAAGATGGGAATTACCCCGGAGTAGTAACTCTAACAATAGAGTTTTCAGTGTGAAATTCCCCTGGGATTTGCAAACACAGAAGCAAGCAAGGAAAGGTAACACAAGTACGCTTCACTTATAGCTGAGCTATTCTTCTCGTAGGATCACATCTCATGCTTGTGTGTTTAAATATGTTGTTCATTTTTGCCATTATCTTCACATAATTAATTGAAAATGCCTTTCAAAAAATGGAAAAGCTTGTTAAGAAACCTTTCATAGACTGCTATATACCATGGGTGTTACAGAGTGTTTTAGTGACCCTTGGGGAAATTGGTTGGGAGTTTTGGGCTGGGAATGCATAATTATTTTTCCCATTTGAAATAATGGAATGTAGGCTGCTGCTTTGTGAAAATTCTCAATCTGAAATGTTTTCAGGAACAGATTTGATCTGAATAACAATGGATGCGTGTATTTGTATTTTCATCAATCTATTAAAATGCAATGTTGTAATGATCCCATTTCTGCTATTTCAAATAGTGCTTCACTTTCTAGAACTGTACACTGAGTGTTAACCAGGAATTACTGTAATTGTATCTAGCACCTTAGGTTGCCTTGGCTAAATACTGGTGAGTAATTATTTTATATTGATTTGAATTAATAAATGTAAATAAAAACACAACATTAACACACATTTTTTTAAAATAAAACCGATAAATAGTCTTAAATGGAACATTTAACAAAAGGAGCTGAGTTCAGGCTCAGCAGTCTAATAAGCAATAAAATGCAGAATTTTTAATGACAGAGTGTCCTTTGACTGAATGCCCTTTGAGAATTTAATAGTTTCACAAATATTGAATCTAGACTATATACTGTACTTGCCATTATGCCTAAGGGAAATTACAGGACTCTTCTGGTTTTTTCTTTTCTTTGGTTTGACTCTGTTATTAATGCAAAGCACTTTGATGAAGAAATGAAATTAATTCTCAGTCTCCCTCTGGATATCAGTCATCTTTAAATCTTTCTCAGTGGACAGTAATGAACAGGTAAAATGGGGCAATAACACAAGTCTTACTATTAGCTTAATTGATTGAAGTTATATACTGGGAAATGTTTCACATTTATTTAAATCTGACTAACTGAATCTGAATTACAGGAGGAGATTTTCCCACCGGGCCCTGCAGTGTAGATGCTGACTGCTTGAATGTAAGAGATTAACTTAAATTTGACTTTTTGTTCATGATTAATCACCAGGTAGAATTCACTGCATTGATCAGCTAGCTAAACACTAGATTTTATTTCCTCAATATCTTATTCGGAGTACTGTATAATGTACATATTTAAATCATATAACATTAAGCCATTGTTTTACTAACAAAATAAATCAGTAAAAATATAAAAATAAAAAATGTGTTACACGTATTAATGACAACAAATTTGATAAGATTCATAATAAATACTATTTCTTGCTTGTTGTTTGTTGTTCATTCATTCTTCCACTTCCAGTGACCCATTTTGGGCTTCTGACACCAAGTGTGTACCTCGGTTTCAAAATGCCTGATGTAAGCCACTGTGCAGAATAAAACAACCATTGTGAAGGTAAAATGAGCGTTAACAGGCAAATACATAGGAACTGACTCATACGTCATGCTTGACTATACTGCACCAGTGCACATGATGCAGTACATGTGACCCCTGTTGGCATTCATTACCTGCAGTGCACAACAATGGGATTGTTCCCCGATTGCTGTTGCTGTTTCTGCACCGCCGCAATAATTTCAATCATGCCCTTTCCATCAGCCGGGATGCCGATCTCTGGCCATCCATGGAAGTGGAAGTGCCGAACGAGGCGCATCTGCTTGTCCTGGACCGAAAAAGTACAGTCATATCGTATACAAATGGAACCGTCGCAATTCTCATTGCAGTAAAACTGTATGTGAAACAGATGCAGTTTCAGCCAACCAGCAGTAGGTGGCACCTTGCACTCAAATGACCAAAGTTCAAATCCCCTTTGGTACTGTTCAGCAAGGTACTTGATAAAATGAAAGTTGCACAACTGTACAGCTGGTAAAACACTTCCAGTCTCTTGGGAGAAAAGCATCAGCTATATGAATAAGTGTGATGAACAAATCAGCTATATAAATAAATGTAAATTATTGTGCCTTGAAAACACAGAATTTCACATAGGCTTGCATTTGGTCGAAGGTTTCAAAGTCCTTGTACAAATCTTTTAATTAATTAATTTATGCGTTAAATAGCCCATCATTTTCATATTTCAGGGTAAACAATGGGCATATAAAGTAAAAATCAAACCCATTAAACAAACCTACAGTATAGCAGTAAGCATAATAATAACTAATAATTACAACCAATGCTAAAGGTTATCCTTAAAACACCTACCATTTAACAAATGAGAGTACAGTCAGATATTTATGGTTTGGTTCTTGTGCTCAAATGTTATCTTAATATATTTCTGTGTGCAGCATAACAGCAAACTTACTGGATTATATGTGAGCAGTAGATCTCGCAAGCTGAAAGTGTCGCAGAGGGTGTCACCTTTCATCTCCACTGAGTAATCGCCGTACGTCACAGCATCCTCAGATGGCCAGTACTGGAAGCACTTATCCTGCATTGCATGAAATATATTGATGAGATTAGAAAATTTGCACTAAACAAGTTTCAAACAATGCCTTATCACAAAAATGAGTGTAAGTGTTGCATTGACCCAGCTGCTCCTCTGCCATCTTGATGTTGCTGAGTCTTTATTGTGATTATCTCCCAATAAACTGTTTTTATATTCTTAAGACTATCCCCATTGTGTGTGATGTGCTGTTCTGTGTCATAACACACCTGCTCCCTCTCCTGGAGCTCTGTCAGCATCACGATGGAGTGACACTTCCACTCCCACACCATCCTCCAAAAGTCTTCCACAGTGCTGGCCAGCGGTCCCTGGGTGGCAATGAAGTAGTCCTTCTGCCTGTAACCCTGTGACACGAGAGGCCCACAGCGAGATCTTTAGAAACTGCTCACAAAACACCTACAGTTAAAACCATAGGGAAGCACCTGCTGTTGGACTCTTAGAGCTCAAAAACATTTTGCTTCAGTAAGTGTTAAGGTGCAGAAAATAGCACATTGGGTGTGAGTTACTTCAGTAAAAGTATGTGCTAAAAAAATATAAAAAGTCACAGAATGAGAAAAGCTGAAAACAATTTCTACTACAACACACATTTTTTTTTCTGTATCCTGTTTCAGTGATAAAATGAGAGAAGAAAGGAACTTCCTGGACCAAACAGAAATACTCATGCACATAGGCGGGGACCAAGCTTCCTCACCGAACATCAGGAAGGATGTAAAGCATTTTCTCTAGATACCGAACTATGATAATTTCAACTTGCTGTAATAAAGGCTGTGAATGTGCAAGCTGTATATAACAGAGCTGCTAAAATATAGTATTTGTTGCTTAGCTGATGCTCTGACACAAAATCAATGGCAGAGAAGCATCTTACATCCAGGCCACTAAGGCAAAGCACATTACTGAACTAGGAGCAATAATCTTCAAATTGGGGAAAAAAAACTACACAAAACACAGAGCCAGCCTGCTGTTGTCTAATGTGCAGCAGTTCACAGTACTTTGTTTTTGCATATTTACATCGAAAAAGAATTAAATACTTACATCAATAAATGATGCATTGATGTAATCTGTGAATTCTTGGCCCCTTTTCATGGAGAGAATAACTCTATTGAAGTCATCTGTGGGAAAAGGGAGGTAGTGTTATCAGTTTGTATTGATATACACAGTATCAATATAAAATACAATAAGTTATTCTTAACATTTAACCATAAATCATGCAAACTACCTTGGTTAACTGCATTCTGTAACGTAATCTCTGAAATGATATTTGTAACCTCAATAACAATAACTGAAAGACAGCAAATGAATGAGTCTATTAAATAAGATAAGCCAGTAAATTGGATAAAAGATAAGTTTGGTCAGTTTATGATTGTTTTTTCCATTTAATATTTAACACCTAAACCAATTTATGTACCAATGAAAAGATACATAAATTGACATCCATATTTTCTGAGTAGAATATGCAAAAACTAATACAGCCCAATGCTTGTTTAAAGTAAATGAAAATATGTGAAATAAAGTTACTATTAATTGTTCTATAATGCATGAGCAGCAAAGGGGAAAACCATATTTGGAAAATTTAAGGCTCAGCGCATCTGTGAAATTTAAGGATATCACTTTCCTTACTATGAGATAACAGATACAAATGCATATTCGTTACTCCTTTAGGATTCAGATAAAACTTTTTGTCAGTATTTGTAGGCCCCATCCCAAATTGTTTGTTTTTAAAGGTATAAAGAGCTCTTCGTAGGGTGCTTTAGGACCCAACGTTGGAACATGTGCAGCTTGGAAGATTAACGTAAAAATATATTAGAGTGGACAAAATGAATAGCTGGGTCTCAAGATATGCTGTGCCAGTGATGAGGTGGGACTTCATAACAGTGCAGCTTTTAAGGGGCTCAGTATTACAGTGTATGAAACTCACATATATATTTGATTCCTTCCACAGAAACTACAGCTTTCATTCAGAAGTTTAATCTCAACTACGAATTCCAAGGTAGTTTTAGAGCAGGGCTGTTGACATTGGCAGAACAAAAATATTTTAAAATTCCATCATTACAAGTCAGCACAGTACTACAAGGTGGAAAAATGCTTGTCAGAGCTGGTTTGAACAAGTTGTATAGCATTCCACTCACAGGGGATGATCTGCAGGACGCGGTTCTTCTTCATGTTGGCAGGGAGGTTGCCCGTCCTCATATTCTCCTTCATTATCCTCATGTTTGTCAGTTTCTGTGAGCAAAGCACCATATAGATGAACTTTCAGTATGCTTAAACATTCTCAACAAAGTAAATAAATGTCACTCTTCTGTTGGATCTGTTTCATATTATACAGATTTCATAATTTACACATTTTGAAAAGTAAAAGTAAAACTCTAGAGACACATGTGGCTTTTATTTAGATCTTGGGAATGTTTTCCAAATAGGTGGTTTCTAAAGATCCTAACCCAAATTCTCTAAAAAGAAAGAGATTTATAGCTATAGATTTATATAGAGATTTTATCAGAGGCTGAAACAGACCTCCTCCCTCACCACCCACTAGAATACAGCAGACTGCCAGTATGGCGCATTTCTCTGTGAATGACCCATGGCAAACAAACTGCTCTTACTTTGAACTCCTTCTCCAGGCCAATCCTGTCAGATGGTGCTGATGTGTTGTGCAACTTCTGCAGGTGGCCTTCCAGCGAAGACACATCCAACTCTGTGTCCCCATAGAGGTAGTACTCTAACAGAGCCTGGTATATGAATGAGTACTGCATCTATGGAGGAGGAACAGAGACTCAACAATGGCACTGAGAACAAGGTCCCTGGTAAAGAAGAATGTGGTATGTTTGTTTTACAAACATGATGTACTAGCTGGTAGTCTGAGGAAGCCTGTGATTACTTTTCTGAAGATAACAGACTTCAGACGGAGGAGGACACAGAGGGTAGCATTGTTTTCTCACAGGTCCTAGGATGAGAGTCCATATAAGGGTTCAAATCTGGCTCAGTCTGTATTGAATTTCCATGTTTTCCTCATGTTCATGAGGGTTTTCTGTAGGTGTTCCATTTTCCTTCCACAGTCCAAAGACATGTTTCATGTGAACTAATGAACCGCTTTTAGCATGTATGTGTAAATGTGTATTGTCTTGCTATGCTGTGTGTATGGCTAGGGTTGTTGCATGTTAGCAGCTATGTACAACTTATGGCATTTTGGGTAGCCTTGAATAAAGGAGCCAGCTAGATCGAAAATTAATAATACTTAATTATCATAACTCATGAGAGGAACTTTCATAGACCTAGATGACCAGATGAGTCCCAGTCTGTCTGGAAAGCCACTTACGTCTGTCTGAACCAGCTGGGAACGCTGTTCTCGTATCCTGGACACAAAGCCAAAGACATCCACCTTCTGCTCCACATGCATCATGTCGATCATGGCATCGATAACAATGAACGTCCCTGTCCGGCCCACGCCAGCGCTGCAAGGAGACACCCAGGGGCACAAATTTTATAAAAACACTTGCCTGCTCATTGAGGAACTGAGCTGCATCTCTTCACAGCAGTATGACCGCATCACTGAAGTGTGTTTGCACAGTTTCTCTACACGTGACCGCGTGACAGGATAGACCAGTGCATGATAATATTATTTTTATGTTTATTTTGTAGAGTTTTCAAAATTTAAATTAATTTTAAAAAGTGGAACACAAATAGTTAAAAACATACTTTTCAAATTCAAAGTGATTTACTTGCATAAACCTGTAACTATAACATTAAAAATATTGTTTTACTAATGCAAATGGAAAGAAAATGTCAGAAAGGCCCATCTTTCAACATGATTACATTAACATTAGTAATTCTTCTGTTAAGTGGCTGGTAAAATTGAAAATATATCACTTTATTCAAATATTTTATGTGATTTCAAAACACTATTCTTATTACTTAGCATTTTTTTCATAACTAGAAAGCTGGACAGAATTACTGTGATTTTTGCACCAGCCTCCCTCGCTTTAAGATATCCAGCAAGAAAATCACATTGTATTGATGTGCAGGAACTGAATTCAGAATTAGTTCACAAGTGCGGGGATGTACTGTAGTTTGTGAAACTTAACTTGGTCAAAAAGCAGCCCAGCAGCTGAAGCACAAAGACATCCCGTACCTGCAGTGCACCACGATGGGGCCCACGTACGATGGGTTCACTGCCTTCACCTTTTTGAGGAACTTAAGCATGCCAATGGGGGAGAAGGGCACACCAAAGTCGGGCCAGCTGGTAAAGTGCAGCTGAGTGACCAACCGGGGGGCCTTGGAGCCATCGCCAGCCTGCTGCCAAACATAAAGTGCCCAAAATTACCCAGCATGTCTTGGGACCAGCCGTGCTGAACACGACACAGCAGGAATATAAAGAACAAACTTTTGTCCGTGAGAACTATCCTGGACTAGCCCAAACAACCATGCACATGAGGTTCAAAGCTGCAAAAGAACGAATGCAAGATAAGATGAGCAAACCACAGATATCAGAGCCTGCCAAGGTCTTTACATGCCAGTGTAAATGTGTATTCTCATTTTAAAGAACATAAAAAGCAATATTCATGCTATTTCAACTTAAGCATGACAGCAGAGGCAAAAAGACACTATAAATAGTAGCAACATAACATTTGAACTGAGTTATACAGAAGTGATATGCAGTATGTGCTTTTATGCATAAAAGCAGAACCAGCCTCCAATATGCAGCAACAAAAATACCAGGGACATATAAAACAACCTTTGATTTAAATTTCCATAATTATTATCTAATGAACTATAAGCCCGCATGTACAGTAGTCACAAAACCCAGGGAACTTAACTTCTTACTATATTAATTATTTATTGTATGACGGTTTTCTCCAAAATATTTATCTTGGGTTTGTAGACTAAGCTTACAGTAATTTACTTATTTGAGTAAAGTTTACTGAAAAATTCTGGAGTACCTTGAATAGGGGTATGACACCTGGAGCAAGGGATTTGGACCTGAGTCCTTACAGTGGAAAGCAACAAGCCTAACTACACTATATAACCTACTGGCCCAGGGAAAAAACATTGATATGAAACCCTGTCTTTGGTTCCATTTTTTGAAATTGTATTCATATTCCACACATATCATCCTTCATTATAACAACTGACAAAGTAGATGAAAAGCTAAAGTTACATACATTGTGCAGTGTTTTGAGGACATACAGTTATGTGGTAACCAAAGCAACGGGTTGTCACTCACATACTGCACGCAGAATTTGCGTATCGTATAGTCCACCAGCACGGTGAAGTCTTCCACAGCCACACGAACATTGCCATAAGTCCAACAGCCCTGATCGGGCCAGTACTGCTGACACTTTTCCTGCAGAAACAGAAACCATAATGCTCACTGAAGAGGCCACTATAAATTATGTAGTTACCTAAACATTACTTTAAAATATAAATATTCATTTAAATTCAAACTGGTACTGCAGTATTTTATTTTTAGTTTACAATGTCCTTTTTATGCTCAGTATGAAGAACCAGAAAATGAAAAACACTGATGGATGACATAATTTATGCTTATATATGAAAAATAACAAATGAAACTTAGGCACATAAGTCTGATATAATCTGTTGGTTTATATTTATCAGAGTAACAGTATGTTATAAAAAGAAATTCCTGGGTTCAGTCTGTCCACCAGGTAGTTAAAGCGACTTTGTGGTTTAAAATCTCTAACCTCCTCATTAATAATGATTCATGTTACACACACAGTTCCAAATACCAGGAGCTTGGTTTATAAAGGGGATCCTAACGCCCATCTAACCCGTCCTAACCCCCCGCCCCGCGCACGCCTACAAATCCGCTGCACCATGGCTATCTTATTAAAACTAGCGCCAACTAACTATACCGCCAACCATGGTGTGGCGCAGCAATGGCGCGGCATCTCATTGGGGTTATAAAGTGGGCACCTTCCTTCATCGGCATTTCGTCGAGTTAGGCCCATGACACCTCCAGAAGGCTCAACCGTGGCTCAGGCGTCCCGGAGCTGCTCCCCTCCATTACCGCGTGCACCACTGCGCCACCCCGCCGCTTCTCACATTACCGACCCTTTGCCTCAGCGTCCTCACCCTCACCGCTCTTTCTACCCGCCGTCTCAAAGGAAGAAGCCCCTCGCCACCTACTTTACTTTATCGCGCTTCTCAACAACTACACCGCCTGCTAACAGCTAACCGCCATCACATCTATGCGCTAACAACTATGCACTAATACACTAGCCGCCATGGCACCTACGTGCTAATGCTTCGCCGGCACCCACCTGCTCATCGCTTCGCCACCCCACTACCATCCGCGCTGGTCCTCTTACTCCAAACCCAGAGACTTCCTTGCTCCGCAGCCTGTGACAATTCCTTCACCACCCGTTGCAACTTTCGCCCCCGAATACCGAGTTCGCGAAACAGTGCCAAAGTGATCGGGCTATAAACCTACGGCATCCAATCTCAATTGGCCTCACCTTCGCGTTCCAGCCCCGCCCTTCTACTTCCGCCGCTAACTCGCTATATCTAAGCTTCTTCCTCTCATGAGCGTCGTCCACCGACCCTTCCCACCGAACCGGGAGTTCTATAAAATACACCACCCGTTGGCTTGCTGACCACAGCACCATATCTGGTCTCAAGCTTGTACTTACTATTTCCTGGGGCACCACTAATCTTCCTCACAGGTCCACCTGCATCTCCCAGTCTCTAGCCCCCCTTACTACACCTAACTCCTTCCTACCTTTGCATCTACTCCCTCCCCCTTCCCTAACAAACTGTACCACTGTACCTTCAACCTCCTGTCCTGAGCATACCTGCCTCCTCCAATCTTCAATGGCTGCAGCCAGATACCTTAGCACCTGATTATGCCTCCATGTAAACCTACCCAAAGCCAAACTAACCTTACAACCCACTAAAATGTGTTTCAGCGTCCCAACCTCCGAGCACAGAGTACAAGCGGAGTCCTCACCCCCCACTGCTTCAGGTTCTGAGGTGATGGCAGCACATCATAAACCGCTCCTAGTAGGAACCTTATTCGATATGCATCCATATTCCACAGTTCCCTCCAGCTCAGCCTCCTCCTCTCCACCCCATCCCAATTTACCCACTGTCCCTGCTTCCCATGTGAGACTGCCCTGACACACCTCTTTCTTTCTTTCTTCCTGCCGACGCACCTGCTCTAACACCAACCTCCTTCTCTCTATCGGGCCTGCCTTAATCCACATAGGGTCTCTTATCCGATAACCGAGACCTTCCCGTCCTTGCTGTACCTTCCCGACCATTTCCAGCTGCCTCAAGTTTGTTTTCGCTTCCTTTACCGCCTGTCTCGCATCCCATTTCCTACCTGTTGCTACTTTAGGAACCAAGCCTCTTACAACCTCATCCCTACTACCTGACAGTTGCAATTCTAACCGCATCTTCGCACACTTAAATTCCTCTGTTAAGCTTGAGAGCGGCAGCTGCAGGACTCCTTGCCCATACAGAGCCACATTGCTTAGACACCAAGGAACCCCCAGCCACTTTCTAATATAGGAGCTAATCAGCCTCTCCAGCTTCTCCACCTTTGTGACTGATACCTCATACATAGTTAGTGGCCACATTACCCTTGGGAATAGGCCAAAGTGTAAGCACCAGAGCTTCAGTTTACCCAGCAGCCCTGAGTTCTCTATTCTCTGTAACCCATCTACTACACTTTCCTTAAGCTGCTCCACCTGATCCAGATCAGTCAACTCCCTAGTGTACCACCTCCCTAAACTCTTTAGAATAGTATATTCAAGTGCTTAGTCAACAATTCCAAAATTCATTCAGTTTTACACATTTTCTTTCCTGACTGATTCCTTTGCTGCTCAACACTGTGTCGAGGCTGAACGCAAAGTTTACCCGAGATAAATAAGAGTCTGAGGTCACAGATCATGTGTTAGGCCATGCACAGAAGAGAATTTATAGAAGACACCTTGCTTTCTACTGAATTTCAGTTGCTAATAACTTTAACAGATCAACTAATCAAATAATTTGCAATTTTTTTCTGAAATTTAAAGTGCTAAACCATTGCTTTCTCATAAAATATTCTGTAAAATCTGTGGAAATCTAACCCATAAGGCCCAGAATTGTGTACCCTCAATGAATGATATTTTGCAGTAGATTTGAATATTACAGTAAATTTACATTACTATATACAGTTGTAACCAAAAGTTTTGGCAGTGACACAAATGTTATGTTTTGCAAAATTTGCGGCTTCAGTTTTTGTGGTGGCAATTCACATTGTTTTTAGATTATTGTGCAGAGTGATCAGATGCATATTGCACCTGAAAGAACCATTTACCGGATCAACAAGAACTTCAAGGCAAGAGGTTCAGCTGCAGTGAAGAAGGATTCAGGACGTCCAAGAATGTCCAGCATGCGCCAGGACCGTCTCCTCCTGAGGAGTCAGCTACAGAATCATGTTGCCATCAGTGCAGAGCTTGCTCAGTATTGGCAGCAAGTGGGTGTGAGTGCATCTGCACGCACAGTGAGGTGAAGACTTTTGGACAACAGCCTTATGTCAAGAAGGGCAGCAAAGAAGCTACTTCTTTCCAAGGAAAACATCAAGGACAGACTGAAATTCTGCAGGAAGTACAAGGATTGGACAGCAGAAGACTGGTGCAAAATTATTTTCTTGGATGAATCCTCCTTCCGACTGTTTGGGACATTGTCCCAAGAAGAAAAGGTGAACGCTACCATGAGTCCTGTGTCGTGCCAACAGTGAAGCATCCTGAGACAATCCATGTGTGGGGTTGCTTCTCATCCAAGGGAGTGGGCTAACTCACAGTTCTGCCCAAGAACACTGCCATGAATAAAGAATGGTATCAAAACGTCCTCCAAGAGCAACATCTCCCAATAATCCAGGTGCAATTTGGTAATGATCTGTGTATTTCCCAGCATGATGGAACACCATGTCACAAGGTAAAAGTGATAAAGTGGCTCAGAGATCATAACATTGAAATTTTGAACCCATGGCCAGGAAACTCTCCAGATCTTAATCCCATTGTGGTCAGTTCTCAAAAATGTAATGTATTTGCCAACAAAAGCCTTTGAAACTTATGAAATGTTTATAATTGTTCTTCAGTATATCATAGAAACATGTTAAAAAAAAATCTAAAAATGCTGAAGCAGCAAAGTTTGCAAAACACAACATTTGTGTCACTGCCAAAACTTTTGGCCACGACTGTATTTTAAAAATGCATACAGGCTAAGAGATGCAACTGCTCACTCTTAATATTGTCCCAACCACTCTTACCAACCAGTCCCATTGCTGCCACAACCAGAATACCTACGTAGTTGGTTGTCATGTGCAACAGACAAGGGAAGACAAGGGAAACAGAACATTGATATAGGGGTACAAGTCTGCATACTTTCTCCATACTTTCAATTTATACTGTATGCAGAACAAGTTATAAGACAAGCAAGATAATATGAGAAAACCTATGGTGTGAAAACTGATGGAAGGCTCATAAAAACCTTTGCTATGCTCATGATTCCACAATACTAAATGCAAGCAAAGACAACCTAAAATATCTGAGACAGGCAGTTCTTAAAATGGGCTTGCACCTTGATGGGAAGAACAAAAAGATCCTGATCACTGGAGAAGTCAATAATTTCACTTTTGATGGAGAAAAAATACAAATAGTCAAGAAATTCAACCCACTTGGATCAATGGTCAATAATGTGATGACAAGCAGCCAAGAAATCTGACGACCAGTTGCTTTTGGTGGAGTGACCACACATAACCTAAACAAGATTCTCAAGTGCAGAGAACTTAGTTGTTCAAACAGTAGTTTTCTCAATAACATCACACACCCATAAGTTGGACGGCAAAAAAACAAGGCAGGAAGAAAACTGCCGCCTTTGAATTATGGTGTTGGCAGTGAATAAGAAATATACTAGATGGGCTGCACACAAAGCCAACATGTTGGTACTGGAACAGAAAAAAATAAGTTCTCCCTGGAAGATCAACTGATAAGGCTTCAACTTTGATACTTAAAACACATTATGTCGAGAGAAAGATCACCGGAGAAAGACATCATGCTTTACAGGGTTGAAGGTTAACACAAAAGAGGAAGACTTGCATTGTGGTGGACTGATAAAATAAGTGCAGCTATGGACGCCCGTTATCAAAGAATATACATCTGACTGAAGACAATACGCAAATTGGGGCAACTATTGACTTTGTCAGCACGAGTCAGCATCCAGTCAGTCAAAAATAGTACTAAATACAGTGTCTGAGAAAACTAACAATATTGTTAATCAACAATATTTTTTTACATTAAAGTGTGCATGCACTTGTACTCCATGAGAAAAACATTCGAGTCACACATTTTCAAACGTACTAACATTGCCAGCTTTATCTCTAGCTGTATTTTATTTAGTTTTCTAGTTTCAAAACTAAAAACTAAACTTTTCTGTTGCAAAGAAAAAAAATAAGGTGCATAACACATTCATGGGAATTTCCTGCAGGTATTCAGACACCCATTCACTCTAAAAGACTTGTGTTTCCAGTGGATTGTTGACTTTAAATAGCCCACTGTTTCTGTGTGTGTGTGTGTGTGTGTGTCTATACTGTGTATAACTGGCATATAATCTAGTGTGTAACTTTCATAACTGAGTGCCCAGTATTTGTGAGAAAGACTTTGTAGTGCTCTGACCCTGACATGGACAAGTGATTAATGTATTTTTTTTTAACTTAGGCAACACCTACTTCTTTCCTTTCTTTAAGATTTGTTAGCATTACAATGGTTGCAGTCTTCTGCTCCCAGATCATTCTCCAGAAGTCTGCGATGGTATCTTGTTTTGGCCCTGGAACACAACCACAACAATTCCCTTTAAACACCCAAGGATGTCATTGGCTGGACCGATCAAGGACTACTATAGCAAACTAAACATGATACTTGGCACTAAATTTAGATTAAAAGTGCATTTTCCATACCTTGTGCAGCTATGAATTTTTTCTTTTCCTGATATCCCTGTTTAAAGTGAAGCAAAACCAATACAAAACCACAGGACATTAAGGAATGTTCATATTACTTACAGCACTGTGCCAACAAAGCTGTGATTACTATTTCTTTGCAAATTAAACAGTGTCACTAAAATTACTAAAACTCACATCGATGTATGAAGCGTTTATGTAGTCTGAACATCCGTGACCATCCATCTGTAAGAGCACCACCCTCGAATGGTCATCTGTTAAAGAGAGTGAGGTGAGAATGAATTTTTAACACTATTATTAACAATGTAATATTATTAACATTAGCATCATTCATTACATGTCAGGTGAAATTCTACAGCATATACATTAAATATTTACAAATAAAAGAGGAAAAAAAGATACTACATGAGAAGGACTATTAGGAGACACCTAATAGTCAGGTTCAAACAAAAGGAAGTGACAATCGAATAAAATGAAAAAGAGGTTAAAGAGCAAAAATATGAGGTTAGATTGAAGGTATCCAGCTGGCTATGAACAAGCCATTGAAGAGCTTTAGAAGAAAGAAATCTGTGCTAACTATGTGGCGTCTAAAAATGCATTTCAAAACCATGTTCGCAAGCTGACAGGAATCTGCTTCTGAGTAAAGGACTTCCTCCAGAGGAAGGAACCGAAACGCATGAAATGGCAGGGGACTGAAAAGAGTTGGGAGTTTATATACTCGGAAATGGTTACTTCAGACTCTCGCAACATTACTCACTAACTAGTCTGCATGAGGGATGAGCAAGGAGGAAGCCAGCAAACAGTGAGCACAAGTCATGCTGGAAAAGATGAGTATGTTATGTGAAAGTGCGTAAACTAAGACACTTATTTCCATTATTTCTTATGGAGAAAATTATAACGCATTCCCGCCCTACCCAAAATTTGTGTTCATTTGTGTACAAATTTTGAGCAAAGTGCCGATTCAAAAAGAATGTTTTAATTTGTTTTTTTTTTTTTTACATTTCTACATGGATGCATAATTTTTTTATTAAAACACTGATCATTTTCTGCATTGCTTTATTTTTTCCATTTGCTTTATTATGTGGTGTAGTTTTCCAATTTAGTTCTTCGTTTTCAAGTTAACTCATGCATTACTTGTCTGTTTGTTACATGCCACTCCTCATCCTTCATACCATACCTGCTAAACTTAAATTGTTTTTGGGATCTGTCACTCACATGGAAGGATGTTGGGGTATCGGTTCTTCTCTTTGTTGTCCTCCTTATTGGCCTCCTCGTATGAGCCCTGAGGGGAGCTGCCAGGCAGGGACTAAAGGAGAGCAAAGTCACCGTGTGTCACATAAGGCCCCACTCTCACTACAACACAGTCACTTCATAACAGCACAGGAAAAAAACCCTTTATTTGCTCTTGTCTGTTACTATTTGTTCTTGTACTATCTAAGCTGCAATGTTTCACAGCCTGCAGTCATTGCCTTTTTGTGATCTAAATACACAGATTTGTTTCGCAAACTGTATATGTGGTAAAGCAGAGGCAAAATAGAGATCTGTTGGGGATAGGTGCTAATAAATCAGGGCACAATATTCTGTATTGAATGCTGAAGCAATCTGGAAGACATGAACAAGAATAACTTTTGTTCAAAGATTCTTGCAAAGACAATGAGATTTAAGGCTTCTTTCAATTCCTCATAAACACTCATCCGTTATTCTTCCATGCATCCATCCATCCATCCATCCAGCTGCCTGTCCAATTCAAGGCCACAGCTGACTACCTCCTGTTCTAGGGTATGACACAGGGTACAACCTAGACAGGATGCCACCCCATTACAGGGATTTTTTTTAAAATTCTTTAAGAAAGGTAGACATTTTTCACTGTTATTGTTGGCAGTAGGTGCCTTAGTGGTTAAAGCCATTGCCTTGATCATGATACCCAGGTGTATAAATGAGTAAATAATGGTAAATGGGTTGTTAGACAAGCATAACATTGTAAGATCCTCTGGAGAAATGCATCAGTTAAATGCATAAGAAATGATAATAATTATACCAAAACTGTAACAACAAAGAGAAATGAAATGACTAGAACGCAGGCAGGTTTGAGAGAGACAAGAAGCAGACATACGTTAAACTCCTCTCGGAAGAGCTTTCCATCATCAGCCGACCGGATCCTGTACTCGTCCTCCAGAGCGTCGACAGGAATCGGAGGATACGTCTTGGAAGTGGAGGGGGACCTCGGAAGCAGAACCACCATTTGCTGTTCTGCGGGGGGGGTTAGGGCATAAAAATTAAGATGTAGGGACTGCCAGGCATAAACCCGAAAGTACAGCATGCTGTGTAATACGTACGTGTGTTAGTTTTTAGGAATCGAACCGATCAACCCAATTCATTAGGCAATGAATCTCCTAGACACAATCACATCATTTATTTAAATATGATTTGGTTAAAAAAATTGCCGCGTGTTATTGTCTTGGCGAGATATAGCGCTCACAACAAAATCGGAAAGACATGAAATACTGAAAAATGCCACCCCACAAAATGGAGGGAAATATGACTAATTATTTAGTCAGAGGGATGCATTAAACCAATGATACAGTCAACGCCAAGAGCAGGTGACTGTGTGGCAAAAATGGCTTAACACAGAACATAAGCAACCAAGCTTGAAGACCCAACTTCCTCAGATGCCGGTTATAGCTGCAAGTCAACATTGCTGTGTTGAAATGTGTGAACATTTGTTAAGACAACACCCACACAAGGAGACAGAAATAAGTGCAGACAAAATTTAAAAGGGGGGGCTTATACAACTTTATCCATAATCCAATAAGACCTGAAGTAAGCAACTAATTTTATATGACTTTCTTCAGACATATTTAATGTCTGGATAAATGACTGCACTGAAATTTACTGAGAATTAATTAAAACACATAATACTTTAATACGGTACATAAGCAATAACAAGTTATGTGTTTTTTTTTTTATTATGGGTGCGGCAGAATGAACAAATAAAGACTGTTCTAGAAATCCCACTGTTAGATGGAATGCCCAGTGGGGGTTGGGCAGTCTATTTGTCTTGGAACCCCTACAAATTTTGTTTTTTTCTCCAGTCTACCTGGATTTTTTTTTTGTTTTTTATGCCCTCCCGACCTTTAGACCCTATCTACTCATATTCACTACCTTGTCTTATCGCACAACCTAGTATACTGTTCATCTTTATTCCTGTATGCTGTGTTCATTGTTGTTGTCTCATTGGCCTTGTAAAGCAGTTTGAGCTACAGACCACTGTATGAAAGGTGCTATACAAATAAATGTTGTTGGGTTTGTCATTTACCTGAAAGCCGAGTATCTTCAGGATAGAGTGCTGTATAAAAATATATTGGTGCTGTATTGTAATAGATAGTTTTTTTTTTTTTTTTTTCCAATTAGACTTTGTAAAAAGACTTTGCTATTATTTTAAATTACTGAGTGTACATGTATATCCATGTATGATAGGCCCAAGGTAAACAAGGTAGTTTCTACACCTTTAAAAAGTTTATACTATTTAAAATGTATTTTTTTATTGTATTGTAGCTGAAAATTTAAAATTTCAAAGGTGTTATGAAAAAGTCAAAAGATTAAAGTCCTGTAAACAGAGAAATGGACAAAATAAAAAACCCTTTCAGTCACTGCTTCACAGGCTCCTATTAATAATATATTTCTCTTTTTTATCTTTACCTCAGAGCAGCAATAGCCCTGGCGCAAATACCCTGCGATGCAGAACAACAGGGGAAATTTATGAAGGCTTTTGACACCAGTGCATAGATTTACCTACAAAAGCGAAGTGGCCCAACTGTTTTAACATGAATGATTTTTCAAAGTAAAGTGGTGTTGTGAGCAAGCAGCTGCCAGCAAACATCTTCGGGGGGATTAGCGACCAAGCCTGAGGAAGCACAACTTGTAAGCAGCCTGGCCTCCAGCTGAGAATGAGTTCATTGGGCCACTATGATTAGTGTCTAACAGAGCAGAGACATCCATGTGCGGTGCCAAATGGCCACCACCCGTCCATCCACAGTACCTGCTCCTCGTGAGGTAGGTGTGTGAGATACTCCAGCATGGCCTCCAAGAACTTTGCTGGGGTCTGCGATGCAACAAACAGACACACACACACACACACACACACACACACACACACACACACACGCAGACCCCAGGGCACAAATATGAGCAGAGGCCATGTTAACACTCCCTGCCACTCCAGCCATGGTCATCACATTATTAACAACATTCCTGTTATTGTCATTTCAGCTCATGGTAAACACAATAATAGCTAGAAAAAGAGAACTGGAGCTGCTGCACTTCCTGTGGTAACCATCAGTCAATGAGATGTTCTGTGCAAACAGATTTAAATATTGAAAATGCATGTGTAGGATAGAAAAACACAAGATCCAGCACGCCTGAAGATAATATGTTCAGCAATTACTCAAGAATGAAGAACGTGGAGCCCTGGGGAGAATGTGTGACCTATATTACCGAACACAACTTTTACTTACAGTCTGTAAATCTGAGCACATACACAATACAGCGCGCATCACAGAAGTTGTAGACCGTAATGCAAAATGTGAATTTTGATCATAGCTGTGCAGGTTTCAGTCAGTAAAAAAGTAAAACAATCTCTAATGCTTCCATCCCCTTACAAAGTGTCCAGGAAAGTAAGGGAAGCACCACCTTGCTCTGTTTGCTCTCGTGACTCTTGGTAATGTGACTTCTCTCGGTGCTGTAGACCAGGTTTGTACACTAGATGATAAAGTAGCTGTGTGTCCTCCTATTCCGCATCAGACTCGCACTTCACACTGCTTACTTTAAAACACTGGCCTGCTGGTCAGGTAAGGGATCTGTTTTTTTACGGTGTGCAAAAGGATCAACACGGCTTCTGTGTTTCTGGTTATTTCGTCATTTTTACTTGTACTTTACATCTGAAAGGTGACATGTAGGAATGTGACAGCTCTGAAGAAGGAAGACAAAGTGAACCTTCCTGGCATTCTCAATGAATGTATAGCTCATATTCTTGAATTGAGCACAATAAAACAGCACAAAAAGCTAAGTTCATATTTCAACTGTGAGGTTTAACAAATATAACAGATAAGAAAAGAAGGTACCTTGTTCATCCAGAATGCCATTTGGTGTCTTCTTGTCAACTGTGGTGACAACGGCCTTCCTTTGGTTTCTTAACCTAAGGTGTAGAGGAGAGAGAAAGACACAAAAAAAGTTTTCAGTTTTTGTACTTATTTAGTGAATTGCACTGCAGGCATCCACAGGCAACCTACCATGAGAAGGTGTTTTTACTCATGGGCAGTCCAGGGCTTGTCAAGACCAGCAGCAGCACCTTCCACACTTGCGCTCTGGCTGCCCTCTTCAATCTGCTTTCGGTTTTAACTCAACTCACATGTCATTGTCCTGCCCTGTTCCTCCTCCCGCCTACCCCTCGCCGGCTCTGAGGCCCCTCCCCTGGCTTCAACACCTCAACGGGAAGTGACCCCACAGCATATACATATACTTTGTATTTGATGTTATTGTTAATAAAGTTTAAGAAAAAAAAGAAAAAACACAGCTTCCAGTACTTCCCCTTCGGGTGACACCCACCTGAGGAAGTACCAGGCCAGGAGAATGGCAATGATCATGAGCAGCGACACCACCAGCACTGTAGGCAGGATGTGTTGTTTGCTGGTTGGTTCATGGCTTGATCCTAGAGGACAGATAAAACTGGTTGTAGACACCCCCAGAACAGCAGCTGGAGAATGGTTGCAAGTACCTACTACTTACTACACCAGTGAAAAGTGTGAATATACCTGCTGGAAACAATTTTTAGTCTCAAGGCATTGGGCTCACAAGTTTGAGTAGGAAATGCGCTGCTCTCTTTCCAGCTTTTCTAAAACAGTTCCCAGAAATGTTCACTTGTGTGTCACTTTACCTCCCAATAGGCTGCCCCCAATATACTCACACTTTCCACTGTTACAGTACCTGGTAGACAGTGGGGGCAACTTAAGAACAAGCTCAGCCCATTTTAATAATGACCAATAACTTTACTACACACACACACACACACACACACACACACACGCATGCACAAATTTGTATGGAAACTTACACCTACAGTACCTATCAAAACCATACCTCTCTGATAACTTTATAGTTAGCTATCAAAGCTACGTAACCTTATAAGAACATCTCATTGCTATAAAAATGTATTCTTTTCATCCTGAGGTTGACTTTAATTTTCAGTTCCAAAGGACAACATCCAAACTGCAATTAGGGTCTGGTGTACCTGAAGGCAGCTACAAAGTCAGGAACACAGGGAAAAAGGCAGCCATTCGGTAAGCTGTTTAATAACAGTTATTACACCTGTCTGGCATCCAAACCACTTGCACAGTAACATGTTATTGCAGTTAATTTTCAGCAAAGTCATCCCAAAAATAATTAAAGGCAGTGAATTGTTTAGTAAATAACTGGGCTTTTAATGTATAAGTTCAGCAAGCGGGATTGTTTCGACATTGAAAGGGGGGGTCTTGTTCTGCATCTCAGGTGCTCCTGAAGAGAACATGAACATAAAACTTGCTGGTGGATCTGTTACAATTACAAGAATTAGAGAAGTATGCATTCTGACTCTTACCATTTGTTTGGTTTTCAATGGATGGTTCAGTCTCTGGCAACGTGGTCATCATTAAAAATAAAACTGGGACCATCGTGGCTGCAAGAGATAAAGAAGACATTAAGTGACAAACATTTCAATAACACTGAGTATTATCTGACATTCAGCTTTGAAAAAATCATTTATATTTGAAAAGTTTCATGAATAACACTGAACTTGAGGAACAGTAACAGCCCGAAGCCGAATGTGCACAAAAACAATAGCACCATGTGTGCTGCATAAATATTTCAAGCACATGTTCATGACGGATCACATGTAGTGTGTTTTTTAGTCCAAAGCAGAGATATGAAAAGGTCTTAAATATTTTTTTTAATAAAATGTAACATAACCTCAATAATATGAAGAAAACACACTGCAGCATGTAACATACAGTACATAATTTTTGGCTAAATGTATTTGAAAATTTCACCTCCCTCACTTTTCCAAACAGCATGCATAGTTTTTCATGTTTTATTTGTTATTTATGTACGTATGTAATCAAATGAAATCTAAAGTGTAAGGCTTAAATCTTGGATGCATTATAACAGATCTGCATAAATCTTAGAACACTTTGAACCCATGCAATACCCTGACAATCCACAGGAGGGCATGCAGACCACATCCAACAATCGTCTGAAATTCTAATTTCCGGGTGAATAAATCGATAAAAGTTCAGGATTTCATAATGTAATACATTTGTTATTAATTTTGCAATGTTGGGAGAATGTCCCAAAATTATTATGCAATTAAGTAGAATGAACTTCTAATTCCTTTTAGAATTCAATTAATGAATAATCCATATATTTTTAAGAATGTTAGACAAATTTAATGCAGATGTTTAGTTTTTACAAATTTATTTTTTTGTTAATGCTGATTAATAAACATTCTTACTGATTATTTACTATTCAGTTGACAAATTCCTAAGGTGACTTACAATTTTAAGTTTGAACATTAAGCTTTTTACTGTATATTTTGTTTAGTACAGGGTAAGTGCAGGGGAAACAGGTATCAAACCTGGGATTAACTACAAAGCAACAGCTCTAACCACTATGTCACTCACTGCCCATGGTCTTTGACACACTTTGGTTTAAAAACCAAACACCTCAGCATACCTCACATGATCTTTGAGTCAAATGCATCCAGATTATTGTGATCAGGAACCCATTGGGAGCCCAAGTGCCAGAAATGAGCAGGCTGCATCACAGGGGTGTAAGCAGAGTTCATCTGTGGGGTAAACCTGGTCTGTACTTACAGGACTAGATGCTCCAACAAAACGAAAGGATGTACTCATGTCCACAACACGCAGCAGTGTTTGGACCTGCTCAGTGTAAGAAAATTGGTTTCACACTGTTTTACACCCTACCAATCCATCCCCACTTCCTGCTGGACTGTAGTATCTCTCCCACAAGACCATTCCTTTCCAGCAGTGAAATAATCCACCACCAAACCAAATAAGTTTGTGGGAGAAATGCATGACCATGCAGACTGATTTATTTTTCCCTGTAAGCATTACTACATCTTTCCCCTTCCAGCATCACAAACAGACCTGGTGGCCAAGCCAGCTTTCGCTGATTGACGCTCTTAGATACTTGGCCTTTACAAAAAATGCGCAAAAATTTATTTCTGTCTAAAAAGTATAAAAAACAAATTTAAACAATGCAGACAGTCTGAGCATCTAAAGGTTCTTGGATAAGTCAGTATCATCAGAACCAAACAGATGATCTTATATGTGTTTTGCAAGCTAAACTGTACAGTGACAGAGGTACATTACAGTGTTCATAGTGCAGCTGCAGAAGAACCTGTCTGAGGCTGGACCCTGTTGCCGCATTGAGGTATATCTGCAGCATAAGACTGCGTGGGAGGGCGCGACACAGGGGGAGCAGTACCCTCTCTGTATGCTATGCACCAAGGCATATCTCCTGGTCAATAACATCTCACAGGGTCATTAATAAAAATTCCACCTACTACCTGTCCTAGCAAGGAGAGCAATGGTGCAAATGTGTATGGACAGCGTTGGGGCAGGGGCAGTGGCGTAAGTGAGGAAGTGTGGACCCTGGGGGACAGCTGGGAAGGGTAGCAAAGCACACCCTGCATGAGAACCACTCTGTTGGAAAGATGGAACAGGAAATGTGATCTCGGAATTATGGGTTAGCCTTAAGGAGTGAGGCAGACGACTATGGATTTTGATCATCCTGTGGGTCTCCATTTCTTTAGCTTACCCTGTCACCAGGTTGTTATGGGTTCCATCACAATCCAGGGGTAGCAAGTGACGAAGTGGTGAGAGCTGCTGGCTTGAATTCAAAGGATCTGCGCTGAAAACCCACCTCCCCCTGTAGTTCCCTTGTACAGGTACTTCCCATGAATTAGCCAGCTGCATAGCGGTGAAAATAATGGTATTTATGCAAACACAGCTGGAATGGTGGTGCAGTGAGACGTTACATCTTTTCCTGAGCACAAGCTTTTCCTGGAGGACAGCTGATGTGTTTTTAGAGAAAAGGCAAGAAGCTGACGCAGCATATAATTCTCCTTATCATAACTATTTACAAACGCTCAGATAACATATTAAACAAAATGTAAAGGCTTGAAATAGCTCTCTGCCAACAATCCAGCGACAAAATAAACTGTTCAGCTGTTTTTCAGATTGTAATATTTTTCTTGTCATTTCTGCCATCAAAACTACTGCCTTTGCGATTACGATCATCTCCACTCCTGAGCTAACCTACAAATACAACTGTCGATCAGTGCTGCCGTGTCTTGAAATAGACAATTTTATCTGCTAATCCAACATTTTATCTGCTATTCCTAAATAATATCCAGTTAGGAAAGCTGATGGATAACAAATTATTCAGTTTTTATTGTTCCCGCAGGCTTCCCCATTTACAAGCATCGTTCATTTATGTTCACTGACTTTGAATAAGAATTTGTGAGGCTTTAATTTTTACAAGGATCAATGGCTGCTCTGCTAAAATAACACTTGGTAATAATAAAACTGAGCCATGGTCTTACAGGTGAATCCATAAGAATAGATTATTGCCTACAATCGATAAGATTATTTATGAGATCGAAATAAAATGTCACACATATCTATCAAAGTGATTAGTGCTGAGTCAGCTGCTGATGCGCTTGACTTGAAAAATGCCCATGTGCACAAACAGTGCATCCTTCGATCGCGCCTGATGCGTCGCTCACTGGTAATGAAGGAGCAGATTACCATTACCGTGCTGCCAAAACAAGTGTCCGGCGATCAATGGATGATGAATAACCAACAGGGTGTCTGCTTCAACAGCACATTTTTTTTAACAGGAAAGAACCTGAGGGGAAAAACAATGTTTCTATTTGCACATCTGGAGCAATGGCACAATGGCACAGCAGGTAGTGCTGATGTTTTACAGATCCTGGGCTGTGGGTTTGAACATGACTATGAATCCAGATCACTGTGTAGTATTTGTAGGTTCTCTCCATGTTCCCCCTGCAGGTTTGCTCTGGGTGCTCTGATTTCTTCCCACAGTCAAAAGATGTGTGTTTCGTGAACTGGTGGGCTCTAAATTGCCTTTAACATGTAAATGTGTAACAGAATGAGTGTGTGACTACAATGTAATGGGCTGGTGTCCTGATCAGGGTGTACCCTCTCTCCTGCACAATGAGTTGGGGATAAGCTCTGGACCTCCATGACCCATGACTGGTCAAGCAGCTACTGGTAGTGGATGGATGGATGGATATTCTGCAGAAAGTAAACTGAATGTGTATTGCAATGTTAAGGAGGGTATAATTTTGTAATCTGCAATCTACAGTGACTCAGTCAACTTGAAGTCCACCTTAAAAGTAATTTAGAGTACAGCAAAAAAAAAAAATCTATGACACTTGAATAGCCATCTGACATAGTAAAAACCAACAAAGCTCGAAACTAACAAAAGACAAGGGAGAAGCAGGGAAGAAAACTCATTAAAACTGCCTGAAGGATGGATTCACATTGTTTTTCCTATTTTTTTCCATCTTTTGCATTCACCATGACCTTATTATTCAACGGACTAGGATGCCATTTCAATCAAAAAGGCCACGAACCACATTCGCTGCCTTTTCTCAGTCTTTCTTGTTGGACAAAGCACCTATCCATCTGGTTTCAAGAGTCATGTAATTTAGGCAGGATGGGTTTCCTTGTGAGGTGCCAAAAAAGTCGTTTCCCACTGTTACAGTTTTGAAGAAATGTCTGGCACACATGTGAGCTCATCGCCTCCTGCTTGGCGCAGTCACCTTGTGCAGCCAGAGATTTACCTAGAAATAAAGCACATCTGCAAAGCCTGTGCAGTGTTTCTTTCCACCTCTGGCAATTGCGAATATTGCAGACAAAATGCCAGGCCATGTGTTTTTAATTTTGAATCATAAATCAGTTTTTATCTGTGCTATCCACTACAGCTATAAAACCACGAAGATCAGACATAGACCTTGGAAAGTGTGGAAAATGATCAGTCTCCATCATGACATTGACAGAGTGGAAATTTCCGCTGTTTATTACAGAAAGAACCTGTCAGGAAGCCCACACTATAAATATGCACACACACACAAAAAAAAAAAAAAACACATCATGCTACATTACCAGAAGATTTTATAGACAAACACATTTGATGTCAACTATTTTATTTTATCTGTTTATAATTCTGCGTGGCACGGTGGCTCAATGAGTAGCACTGCCGTATGACACCAGTGAGGTTGCTTGGCTGTGAAGTTGACTCTTACTTAGTCTGTGTACAGTTTGTACGTATGTTCTTCCTATGGCTGTGCAGGTTTTCTCTGGGCACTCAGGTCTCCTCTCACAGTCCAAAAACATGTGCCTCAGATCAACTGGCCACTCCATAATGTGCAAATGTGAATGGCCACCTTATAATGGACTGGCATCTCTTCCTGGAGGTACAGTAATTTCATAGAATAAGGCCCAGTGGTTTCTGGGATAGACTCTGGAAGTCCATAACCGTGCTCAAGCTTAAGCAGTTATGATAATATATGAATGGATATTTATATTATTTTATATGTGTTCTTATATTTCCAAATCTATAGCATTACACATAGCAAAAGTGGGAAGGTGCATCTACAGTAGAGAATGACAAAGCAGCACTGATTGCTTCTATATTACTTAACATTTTAATACTAACTTGTGTGAGAGATTCAATGAAAAGTGGAGCAAAGACCACATTTTGTAAAATGAAATGCGGATCTGGTCAAGCAGAACTTCTTACAGGGTTAGTCAATGCAAGGAAGTTTACAGTAAACCAGGGACAGGACCCCTGAACGGTATAAGGTCATAGGACAGAGGCTGCTTGATGGCATGTCATCATTTAGCAGCCTGGCTTTTCCTCCTGACATCCAGCACCCTGACAATTGCAGTCAGGGATGATCAGCCATGTGGAAAAAGTTGTCCGGCTTCTTGAGGGAGATCTATCACTATTCCAAAAAAGAGGTAAACATTTGTGTTCCTTTCATTTTACCCTACAAGATTTCCTTTTCTTTTCCCCCACAGCGCTTTGGGCTTTGAAAGGGAACAAAGTATCATTCATCCATCAGAAGTCAAAACATTTCTTTCAAATAATCATTTGAATCATTCTGGATGAATAATAAAAGTACTTGCAAAATAATCTATTTAAATGTGACTAAAATAAATTTAACATTTGCAGAATTGTAAGTCATCAAGGACACTGCTGTCTTGGAGGAGAAAATGCATGGAACTGTGAGATTTGAGACAAAAAGAAAACTCGCTTTACGTTAAACAAAAAAATTTAGTAAACAGTGATGTATTTGCAAGCGATGAATGTGCGTGATGAAGTGTGCATGTTTAAACAAATACAAGAACACATTTCACTTGTGTAAACAGTAAGGCCACTGCATCCAAAACTCAACATAACATAGCATGTTAATAATATATTAGATGACAATATTTTTATTATTATGTTTCATGTTCATGCTTTTTTTTTTTTGCCAGCACAATGCATATTTTTGTCTGCTTCAAAAATGTTGCTGGTAGCTTATGTGTAACTGAAAGGTGCACTGGTATACCAGTGAAAACAAATTGCTTAATACCAAACAGGCTAATACAGAATCCACGACCATGAAACAGTCACTCTAATGTGTGCCGCGTGACTTCGAGGAACCACTTATTGCGTTTCCTTGCGTCATTTACCAGCGCTATTGTATTTATGAAAGAAGGGAGTGCTGTGTCTGGGTAAGCGGCATGACGGATACAACAGCAACGTGACAGCAAGAACAGATTTTCTCAGGAAGGGGGACACGGTGAGGGTGAATATACCAACCAGAGGCAATAACAGATGAGCACATTGGAGAGCATTCGCAGCCCTGTACATGGCAATGGCGGTGCCTTCATGGTAACATAAAATGGTCACAGGGACAACCACGTTCCAAAAAAAAATTCAGTTTTTGGCTGTCCTTATTTTCTAAGATTTAACTGGATGTTAAGACCAGTCAGCACCCTCCTCAGGTAAGGAATGTGTTATCACAGAGATACAGATACAGCCAGCAGCATCCAGCACATGCTCTGGTCTGCGCTGAATTTTGTTTGTGAAATCAGTTGGCCGAGAGGAAATGATTTCCACATCCTGTGAATAGCCAAGGATACCGTGTGTACAGAAAGCTTTAGCCACTGCTAATAAATCTTCCACACCAGGCACAGTGAGAAGAATGCAGCGTATACAGAACCCATCCTTCATGCGCACTGCATGCTGGGATTCAGTTTGTATATGTTGGAATGTCTTCCACAGGAGAATCTTCTTAACAAGTGATGGTGTGTCTGAGAACATGGCACATGTTCAGGAACAGCTTATCAGAGCACTCACACAAACATCAAAACTCCAGCAAAACAGATTCTTCACAAGGGAAGTGGCATGAAAAATCATCCTCTTCTTCCTTGAGGATGCACTGTTGAAAGGGGTTGGAAAAGGAGTAAGTGGAGAAACACTCTGTTGCACTGCTAGAAGAGGTGAAGAAGTGAAAGGTGAACCTTCAGGTGATTGGCTGTCACCGATGGAGATCTGCAACGCTGATGGTCAGCATCAGCATCAGATCTCCTCAAACTGGAAAAGACTTTTGGTGATGAAGGTGGTGAACTAACAAACTTGAAAAGACTGCAGATGAGTTGCAAAGCAGCAGACAGTCGTAGGGGTGAACTGACACACCCGACTCGAACTGTGAGATTTGAGACAAAAAGAAAACTCGCTTTACGTTAAACAAAAAAATTTAGTAAACAGTGATGTATTTGCAAGCGATGAATGTGCGTGATGAAGTGTGCATGTGGAGCTGATCTACATTGCTGCTAAGGATAGGCGTGTTTATGTCCAACCTCGTATACTCCTTAAAGCACACACACTGTCAGGTTCACTGTTTTAATTCTCCAAGGTGCAACATCTGATAGCACACAAATTGTTCCACAGCTATCAATGTTTCCCATATTGTTGGTCAAAGCAGGGCAGCAGACTGAGTGCCTGAAAACTCATCTTTCATCACCCCATCATCCTGCCATCCATGACACCACACTAGACACAGATGTGAAGGTGAAGCTACCATTGTTTTGAATTGAGTTTATTTAATCTGGAAATGAATTATTCAGCCCTCTAGCTCTGGGGTGATATTGGTCACCAAATCTCTGTTACATCGGCTTTTCTCAGCAGCAACTGGTGCTTGGTTTGCTGTCCCATTGTGTTGGGCAGCTACTTCCTGCTCTGAAACAGGACGTACAACATCCACCCTTCACATTCCACAAACTGCCTGCTAATGAGTCCTAGAGGAGAGACCAACAAGCCCAACAAGTCAAGAAGGATAGACTGCACTCCTTAGCCTGTTTATGATTTCCTTAGACTTTTATTGGTTTGAGAAAAAAATAAAAATCAATCCACAAAGAAATTTCAGAGGAAAAGCCAAACAGGAATGGAAATCATCTCAGGTCGCACAGCAGCACCAGATGTTCGGGAAGGGAAGCAACAAGTCCATTGGTGGAAGCTCAAACAATCCCACTGCTCATACAGTGCTGCAAGCTGGCAGTGCACAAAGCAGGAAGCGCCAACACGCCTATCCTTAGCAGCAATGTAGATCAGCTCCACAGAAATGTATGCTTGGCCTGGCTTTATGCCTCTTGACCCATGAGACAGACTGATGTTCAAATTTATTTTTTCTACACATGGAACGGGAAAGGGAAAAACAGGAATGCTTGGCCTGGAAAATGTCCAACATTCCTGCAAACTGGCATTTAGGTTTCTCTATTTGGATACCAGCCATCATTCTTTCAAGGTTCTTTCTCTGCTATTCTGCAGCATAAGCGAATGTTGTGCTCCTGCTGCTGTGCAGTGGGGTGAGTTTCCTGTCCAGCTCACTTCCTGTCCCTCTGCAGGGAGGAGGGTGGTTGTAACAATCAGCCACAACACAGACACAATTTCTAAAACATAGTCCATAGGGACACCTGTCTGAACCAACTCACACACTGAAGTTATTCTGCTACACAAAGCTAAAGCAATAAATCCAGCACTAAATGCATTAAAAAAAAAAAAAAAAAAAAAAAAGTCCAAACCCAATACCAAAGTCACTCATCTCTAAAAGTGCTTGGAAACAGAATTTTAAAAATGTACACTTAGCCCCACTGGTGTCTCACAGCTCCTGGGATGCTTGGTTGGGTATGGGGTTTGAGTCCTGCTCAAGGTGTGTGGAATTTACAAGCTTGCATGTTCTCCCTGTGTTAGTAGCCCCAAGACATATGTAAAAGAAAGCATTGGCAAAGTACTTCTCCACCCCAGTTACGAAACCACATGACTGGTCTCTCTGAGTTGGATATTAAAACTTAAAAATTAATCCCCTAGTATTATGCACCCTGCTATGTCCCATTCAGGACATAGATGAATTAACATTTTATTTTCTAAGCATATTTGCACCCAAAAGGAACTGTGGCGGATAATCATAATTTAAAAAGGAGACCAACAAAGGGTAACACAGGTTAGGTATTGAATCATTAGATTAGCTCCTTTCTTCATACAAACAACTGCTGCTGTTGAATTTGTAGACTGCACTACTGCACATGCACATAGTAAACGTCAAGCGATCAGTAGGAATTTGGCTTTCTAATAATGTTTGAATATAAATGCCAACTAACACTAAAGTATGCCACCATGTGAAGACATCACTTCTGATTTGTACTTCCTGATATCTGATGAAGAAATGAGGCTCAGACCCAAAACTGTATATCTGGCTCAATACAGCCGACACACATTACAGGACAGATGATGTAAGGAGTTAATTTTTTGCTAATATTGTCGTAACCAGTAAGTCACACTAAAGCTGAATCATCCCTCCTGTAACTATATAAAAAGTCAAGTGTTTGTATCTCTTTCTTGTCCAATTTATTCAAGAAAAGTAAACAACATCACACAAAATAATATCATGGTCAGATGTTTATCTGTGAAGAACAGAAATCAGTTAGATCAGTCAAAGACTTCCTGCTCCTGCTGTTGAATTTTCAGCATGGCCAAGCCCTGTACAGTGGAATGCTGGGAGACGGATGTGCAAACAAGGGACCTGGGAGCTACAGATCCCCAGTACCACATACTTTCCCAAAGTGCTCTTCCTGTTCTTTTCCACACGTGACCCAGCTCTGGCAGGAAGGGAAGACGAAATGGAGACTGGAAGGCAGCCAGAAGGAGGTACTTACAGTTCTAGACGAGCTGCACTTTATCGCGAGAGAAGTCTCTGGCCCATAACCGGTGGCAAGGCAGGTTCCATGTGAGATTCCTGAGTCCGCTGTCAGAGGCCAAGTGCTACCATCTCTGCGGCCAGCTCACAGACCAAATCTCGTTGATGGTGGTAGTGGGAATGAACTTGTAACTACAGAGGGATGGAGACGGTGTCACAAGGTACACGACACAGATCTTGTGCTCCAGATGCTGAGACCCAGTAGCGGAGGTTCAGCTCAGGCTGTGCATGGTCTCCTCCTTTGGATATTCACCTGCAAGTCAGAACACAGGAGGTCAAGATGTCAGATGATTCATTAGACTGTGTCAATACAGTGAGAAGAGTGCTATATAAAAATGGAATTGAACTGAACTGAATTAGACTGGTCATCTTATTGGGTGTAGTGTTCAAAGGGTTGGGGTCACTTCTTGCTTCTGCTCTGAGTCCAAAACACACCAGCCTAATAGCACAGCTTCCTCAGCCTCACCACCAGGGAACAGACTCCCAATTAAAAACAGCTGTGCTCGCCTAACAAAGCAACATGCAAAAAGTGCAATTGGAGGAATGACAGGACCACATTTACAAAAAGCTTCAAATTTCCCACTCCCTACAGACTTTACTGCAAGGAAATAAATCAGAATATCAAACACATTCAGCCAGTTTTGAAATACACAGCCAGCCAAAAATCACATATTAATATATGTAAAACAGTGTAAACAATAAACATATTCCATGGACTTTCATGTAAACATATGTATTTATAATTTTTCCAAATATTAATCTGCTAAATATATTTTATATTTTTACTTGTATATGAGGCTTATACAAGCAGAAACATAAATGGATATACTGTAAATTAAGAACAGGAATAGAAAGAGCACTGGAATCCCATCCAGGGGAAGTTTCTCATGCATTCAGTGATTCCAGGACAGGCTCCAGGCTGCCATGACTCTGCTTAGCATAAGCGGTTAACAAATGTATGGATGGAATATAAAGAGTAGAAATCGTGTTAGTACAAGCAAAATACATTAATTTTATTGTGCACAATTAGCCATTTACAGACAAATTAATTTTTTCCAGTACCGAATATAATGTTTTCCTTCTTTCTGTATGTTTTTTCATGTGTGTGTCTTGTGGGTGTGCTTGCATGTGTGTAGATGTGAGAAATTCAAAGAAATTCAAAGGAAAGTGGAAAAAAGAAGGAACATTTGAGGGGAAAGCAGAGGGGGAGGTTTAGTACATGGTACAATTTATGTACCTGGAAAGGCAACACAGCCAAAGAATCCCAAGGCCTTGTGTGTGTGTGTGTGTGTGTGTGTGTGTGTGTGTGTGTGTGTGTGTAGCAGTTGCCATAGCAATGATGTATCATGGTCAGAATGAGGTTTGTGGTGGGTTTCAGAATTTCTCACTAATGGAAAGGAGATGGAGTGATTCCCTGCACAAGAGAGGCCATCAGCATCTGCACGACAACACATCCGGTGAACCACATGTTGCATGCCAATTTTGCTACAGCCTGTACTTTTCAAACAAAAAAAAAAGATTAAAAAAAGATTTTTTAAGAATATATATAGTATATATGATATAGAGGTTTAGCAGCAGCCTAAACCTAGTTTGCTGGACAGATTGAGAGCATAGTGTGGTGGTGCTTTGTGTTACCCTGAGGCACTCTTTGGCAAGGACCCCCTTGCCTGCTCCAGATGGCTTCAAAGTCCAGTGCCTGTCCAGCATGGCCATTGCCATGGCCCTGCAGCATCGCCACAGCAAACACATGTCAGTTGGGATGGAAGATATGAACATCCTGCTGTGTTGTCCAACCACAGTTCAGTATTGCCCCATAAACCCAACATCTCACCATCACACTCTGCTTGGTTCCCGTTATCAGTTTGGGCTGTTTGCCTGATGCAGCAATGCTGAGTCAACACTAAATGGCTGCTGATCACCCTGTGGAGACGTCCGTGGTCACCCAAATTCTCTCCTTGCAAGTGCTCAGTGTGTCAGATGGTGCACCCATCTCGAAATACAAATTCAAACTGGCCAGTTGTACAGCAACTTTGGAAGGAGCATTACTACAGCTTCCCTTTTTTATATCACTCTCTTTTTATTTAACACCAGCATGAAAACAAACTTCTTCCTGTAACTACATGTAGCTCTGAACAAGCCCTCTTGCTGAGACTGGGTCAGTGTTTACGGCATAAGGCACCCGGTGAAATTAGCAAGAGACCGCAGGAAAGTCATCCTTTTTCAGTCGTAACACAGTCTCAATAACAGTATAAAGTGCACAATATGAAGCACGCTGCCTAAAAACCAAGAAAACAGTGTGATACAGTGGATCGCTGGTGCCCAACAGTTTCAGTGCCATGGGCTTGGATGTGAGTTTGTGTCCAGTTTAGTCTGTCCAGAGTATGCATGTTTATCACGTGCTTGTGTATCTTCCCATAGTGTACCAACTTTTTTGGGGGCTGCAGGCCAAAGCTTACTGTGTGTTTATATTTGTTTCATAAACCGGTGAAGTCACCTGTTATCCAGTAGCTACAGTAGTATAAATCCAGCATTCCAAGCATTTGGTAGTAGAATATATTTCACTGACAGCAGGTGGAAGCAAAATGCCAATCTCCATGCACACCCAAAGCATGGTACAGTGTATAACACCACATCAACATGGCTCCAATTTTCATTGTGTTTTTTTTTTTTTTTACATATTTACACAACGAATAGCTTTGGTGGCTTCATTGCCTCATTGGAAAGAATTTCTGCACACAACACACACACGGATATGGTGGCTGAAAATCACCCATCAGCCCAAATGACTAATTCATATAAGACTGATCATCTCATCAGTTGAAACTTGATTTGCTCTTTTGGTATTTTCAGATGTTACTTTCAGTGTTTAAGGTTTTCTGAACACCACTCATCCCTTGCATATTTACTGTGCACAAGACAAAACAAAAACAGGCTGGTTACTGTTGGTTTATATTGTGCTCACTCTGTATCCATAAGCTGGACCAAAAGAAATGAACAGATGCAAAACTCTGCAAATCACCTAGCAGCATTCAACTGAACACAAGCACAGCTTATAATGATAATTTATCTTATTAATATGTTTTGTTTTTTTTATAACTCAAATAAATAGTCTATTTTGCTATTCAGAATGACAGTACCTTCACAAAAGTCCCTTCCTGTACTTTGTAAATTGGGTTAATCAGTCGGATTCACAGAACCAGAGAAAGTTCTGAAACTGGTCCAAATCACAGAATCCGGGAAATTTACTTAAACGTATACTACACTAGTGGAGGTCCAGTAATAAAGATCACCTAGAGCTCTCTCACGTCTGCTCCAGCTAGGAAACATCCTGAGGAATTCCACGAGCCTGCTGATAAGGAGATGTCATCTCGCCACAGGCTTAAATCTTCCGCTACAATTCCTTCTTTGGGTTTTCACTCATCCTGGTAAGGTTGAAACTCACACGCAAGTGTGACGGTTCCACAGCAAGAAACAAATAACAAAACAAATAACAGGAACCCAACAGTGTTATTTAAAGTATGGGTAGGAGACTCTCCTCTGCAGATGAAGTCAGGATCAGAAAAGCCTCTCTGAATCACAATCTGACATCTGTACAGTATAATACTTACAGTCATGCCCCAGCTGTCTCAAAACATTTTTAAAAACACTATTTTAATACCTACAGATCTGGAACTTTCTACAATAGCACAGTAGTTTAGATCCCACTCCTCTGTCAGAGGACAAAGTAAATTAGGGCACGTATTATAAGAGTGAAATGCTTTAGCCAGGGTTCCCATGACAGTTCCAGAAATATCAGCACTAATCAAATGCCAATCCCTAGATAACAGTGGCTCAAAAAGCCCTAGATTCTCTACGTGACAGGAGACCACCTTGAGACAAAATGACATGATAGTGCAAAAGTGTTTTGATAACATTTTATTCCCCTCAACATTTCACCACAAATAAGCAAATACCACGTTCACGTCACATCATAATTTCCAAGTACAAGGCCTGAAGGAGCAACGCATACCCTGGCTTCATTAAAGTTTCTTTTCCTGAGGTCTTGAAAAGTACACGTAGCCCAGTGTGTTTCTATAAAAGTATCTTACAGTAAACAGGAAAAGTGTAAAAATTTCACAAGGCTTTAAAGCTAAGCATCATATTACTGTAACATTTTTACAATTGTTCATTAAGCAATACATCCAACTTCAGTTTTCCAAGAATCCAGGTAGGGATGATTTAAAATACTGTATAAAAAAAAAAAAAAAAAAAAAACTGGCCAGAAGCTTAAAGCACTCTGGTATATACTGTATATTATATACTGAATATCACTGTATAAACTCTACACTAGCATGGTATAAAAAGAAAAATAAATTGTTCTTCAGTTTTCCTAAACAGATGTGTTGTCTTCAACCCGTGCCCCCATCCAACATGAGACAGGCACCCCTCCGCTCATATGTACATGCCATGCATTATATTTCATTATTTGCTTCCATTTCAAAACATATTTATGCCTCATGTACAGCACCAGTCTTCTAAACATCTGTTTCCTTTCAATTTCATACTACCCAAAAAACAGTGATCTTATGTACTTTGTGTGTTTTCCAATCTGTTTCCTAGCCCAGGGTGTGTTTGTGAGCACTGTAAAAAGAAAAACAGCAAGGTGAATTGCTTCGAAGTACTAGACCAGCCTTATTCTATAATAAAATAAAGGTAAACCTTTAGACTCTTATTCCTGCAAATTGTAAAAAAAAAAAAAAAAAAAGGTTTAATGTTCAGCAATTATGCCATTAAAATTCAACTCTGCAGCTGGCTTCTCCATGGAAAACAAACACTGGGAAGAGATTTCATGTCCAGGTCTGCTTAAGGCTGATGCTGTTTATTCAACCTGAACTGAAAAACACATGGACACTTAAAAAATAAAATAGCAATAAAAATGATAAGCAGCTACTGTATCTCCATAACTGCTGAAGCATAGTATTACACTGCTGTCACCACACACAACCTGGTGAGTATAATTATTCCCAGGGAGAGGGAACGGTTAACATCCTGCAACTAAAAACTCTCATAGGTCTTTGCTGCTCTGCCTGTCAGAAAAAGGGAGACAATCTGACGTGTTCATTTCTGTATCAATGGATAAAAAGTAGAAAAATCATAAAATAAAATTGGCAGCACCTTAGTGTACAAAGAGAATGACTTTGATACAAAAATTAAAATTCTAATCCCAGTACATCCCTGTGCTATCAGAACCAATTGAAACTCAAATTGTCTTCAAAGATGACACCTCTTTATAGACAAATATTCTTTCATCAGAATACAGAATGAGGGAATATAGGTAGCCCCAAAATATAAAACTTTGACTTACATGTTCTTGTATAAACAAATGAAATTATTTTACACCCTTTACTAGAAGTCTCACACTCAACATGAGCCCAACAGGGTTTTGGCCCAGGTCTGGGTGGATTTTTCATATCCAATTAATGGCTCAGTTTGGGTTCTAGTTTATTTCCAAGTTAACACAAATTAATTAATTATTATTATTAGTTTATGAAAATTTATTTTAATCTGAAAAAAAATTAACATATCTTGCACGCTTGACTGCTTTTCTGCTCACTTTCATTCCCATCTGTGTGTGTAAGAGAACCCAGAGAGTTGACTGTTCACAGTGGAGGAAATAAAATAAAAATTGCCAAATAAGTTGGAATGGCTTTGTTATGGAAACAATATGACCTGTAACAACAGATTAAAAAAAAAATAAAAATAAAAAAATCACTGTAGCAAGCAAGTACCAGAAGCAGTGAGAGGAATTTGGGCACAGTGGGACTTGACCAGAAGAGAGCAGGACTGAAACTGGCAATAGTGGATGTGATTCTCCTCCTCCATCAGGTATAGGTACAGATTGCAGAGTGCAAAACAAGTACTGTGTTTTTTTACAGTCAAATTCAGTTCAACTGACTGTTCAGCTTTATTTATTTGGCAAAGATAATTTCTGATTAATGTTCCTGTGTCAAGTCCTTCAGTTGATGGTACATCAGTGACTGGTCACTACCAATTGGTAAGACAAGTGGTTTATTATCATACTCTGTTGTGCTATACTTGTGTTCTATTGTGCCTTATTAAACTGTGCCTTCTGTACCACATATCAAATAGTGATCTGAAAAGATGACAATGGTCTCATTCAGTTACTGAAGACTTATCTGAAAAAATATCTGAATAACATTCTTTTAAATTACCTTTAATACAACCTACAGACCTTTTTCTAGCAGCCCAGTAGTCCTTTTTTCTAACCAAACCAATAGTTCTTTTTCTACTGTTCCAGTAGACTCTTTCCTACCAATCTCACAGACCCTTTCTTACCAGCCTAGTAGACCCTTTCTTACAAGCACAGCATTCCCATCTGATCAGATCACTTTGTTAAGGAGAACCAAATAGGGTCTGCGTCACAAACCGAGTGGGAGCTTAGTGTCCTGCCCAAGCCTGTAGGGCTGACTGCTTCCTGTGTGATTATTAGACTGTTATTGCCTAACACACTGAAATGTCTGCACCCCATTTCCTCCAGGACCCACAAAAACATCCTTGGCTCTCTGACTACAAGCTGGTGCCTTCTAGGTAGTGCACTGAGGTGCCTTACCTGAACAAAATTCTCATGCTAACACTCATCTGTAGATTGTTTGTCAGAAAGACAAGTTAGTTTAGTTCCTTTTAATGAGGTCACAAATCTTAAAGCTGTTGTATGAAAGCAGTATTTAAGAAACTGAATAATAAAAATAATCTTTGGCTTAAGAACAAATTCACTGTTTCTCATTTTTTTCCAGTTGTAATTTTGCATACGTTTTCACAGCAGAACACGATTTACAGAATACAGGGTAAACGAGGGCCAAAAAACACCTTGCATTGGTTAGCAACAGCGCTATCAGTTATTGTGCTAACATTGTGATCCACGTCCAGATATGACTCACTGGAACAGAGGACGTTGCCGGACAGAAAACCTTAGGGTGTAGGATAAAGTTGCAAATCGGATGGGAATGTCAGAAGTGCAACGTAACAATCCCAAATGGGAATAGATATTTTTCAGCCACCAAAATCAAAAGCCTCCTGAGCATTTCTCCTGCTTGATGCAATATTAATATCCATGGGCTTTGACATGCAGCTTGTCCATCTGTTAAGTACCATGAGGAAAGAACAGTGGTTAATGATTGTAGAGGTTAACAAATTGACAGCTGAAAATCCTAGGAGGTTCTCTGCATTTGTCCCACTAAGCAAAGTACTTAATCAAAATTAGGCTACAGAGGAGCAATGGAGTGCCGTATAAAATGTGTAGGATTTTCAGTTTGATAGAAAACATTGGCTAAGCAACTAAATAATGCTACCAAAAGGTGAGAACAAATTGGGCCAGACATTCATGTACTGTTCTCACCTGTTAGTGCTCTCTTTGGCACACACACTCTTTTCACACAGACACATGTGGGGCAGGGGCCTCTGGCGACATCGCTACCCCCTGCAGAATAAGAAGATATGCTTTAAATGAAGCTCTGATGGCCCTGTAAGGATGGATCTTGTTCACCCATTTAGTTATAGTGATATTATCTTTAGCCTCTCGTACAGAAAAGGCTTTAGCACATGCTTGCAGCTGACAAACAGAAGAGGAAGTCAAAGAACCTTCTTACTGCAGGACAAATGCAGTGAGACCTGACTGTGTTCCCCCCCCACACACACACACATACAGACTCTGCCAGGGATATCCTGCTGTTACTCATTTCCAGACATGGGCCTTCACCTTGCTTACCACCACAGGATGTATGCCCTGCCAGTGAACAGCAGACAGCTGATGAAACAAGCCACATAGTGGTTAAATATTAACAAGACATCACTGACAAATAGGTGATGGGAAAAACTAAAAAGTGCAGGTTATCAAGGCCTCATTAGATATTTGGCTGTGATTACAGGACTGGAAGGTATAAAAGTACAGTATAAAAAAAAACAGAATTGAAGCACTTTGTGATTTATTGTATGTAACAAAAAGACTTTATACAGAAGCAATTTCTGTTTGAATGGCAGTTCAACAGAAAAACAAGTAATGTTTGTACCAAAAAAAAAAAAAAACATTTTCTGCTAAATGTTTTCTCTTTCTGCCACATTATGATATAATGTATGTTGTAAAATATGTTTTTTGTAACTTGCATGCTGCTAAGAATCAGCTATAATCCAAATCAATAAATTAGCGCAACCGCAGAAGGCATTTTTTGTGTTTAAAACTGATCTTAAACCCTACACAATGACGTCAATATAATATGATTTATGAAAATAGCATAATTTCAGAATGACGAAAAAACATTCTGGCATGAATAAAGATATTTAATGAAATGTAGAACATTCAAAAGAGAAAAAAAAATATTACAATTGGTTACAAGTTCTTTTTGTAAAGTTTTTTAAAGTCTCTTTATTATGTGCCTGCATTAAAAAGTAAATCAATCAAACATACAAAGGTTAGGACATGGTTGAGGGGGTTAAAGAAAAACCCTATCACAGGTGAGAGAAAAACCCCTCCCAGGTCAAACAGAGCGAGGAACGCCCTTCGTTCACTGCTCAGTTCCCTGGTGAAACACAAGGCAATAAAAGATCCATTTGACATCCATCTGTGACTGTAATCTTAGCGATACTTTCAGTTTTGATTTTTTTTTACATGCTTTTGTGAGATGAAAGAAGGAAAGCATGATGTGTTTAGCAACGTAAATAATTTGTGTCAAGGTCTTTAAAAATATTGGAATTACAATTTAATAAAAACCCAAAATGTTTACTCTGAATTCCTATAACTGCTTCCATAAATATAAAACAAGGTTTTGGAATTAATACCTGTTTGATAGTTTTAAATTGATATGTTTTCTGGCGCACATTCATGAAAAAAATCCATATATACATACAGATCTGAACACATTTACACAAGCTGGAAAGCTCTGAATTAGGAGTGGTAGCTATGGCTCAAGGCAGCACCGCCATATCTGCACTTCCTCCTTCAACATCTCTGTATAGAATCAGTTGTGCACACACTGGAGGAAATGAGTGACTCCCACTCCCATACACCCGCAGTCCACGGTGCACTGAACGGGGTAAAAAATACTCTGAGATAGGCAGGATACACACGCTCTGCAGTGATAACGGAAATTCGAGCCGAGTGTAAAAAAAATCTGAACTGCTCAAGGAAGGCATAAGGAAAACATATGGCTATTTTGAATGAAACTGACAGGGTGTGACTGTGAAAGTCAATTTCATGATTTCGGTCGGTCACATCTCTATAGTGCACAGCCAGGAGGTAGAAATATAAAAAAAAAATATCCTCAAGGACAGGTGAGCATTGGAAAATGGCACTCCAGGTTTCGAGCAACTTGAGCACGACATGCTTTGCATACAGGCGCTGTGTATAGGTTATTGGCACAGTTTGGACAGGACAAAATGGGGGAGGCTGCATGCCATCTGGACCTGAATCGGTGAGGGACATGTACAGCAACAAGGCCAACGGAGAAGACACCTTTCAAGGACGTGTCAGCCAAGACATCCGCAGTGTCCTAAAGAGAACTTTGCAAAAAGTGTTCCTAAGGGCATTCTGGACAAACAGTACTGTGCAACATGTCCATAGGTTTCAGGATTCAAAAGCACCACAAAGCACAGGGAAGTGAATTAAAACTCTTGACAAGGCAAGGGAACATAAAGAAGATCATGCTAACTTTCACTATGATTATATCACTTAATACAGACTATCAAGTAATCCCAGATAATGGTGGGTCATTGATGGGTCCACAACTGATGTATACAGCATGATATGTACATACTGTATATGTTTATTTGTATATCATTATGTGCGAATGCACGCACGCATGCACACGTATATAAAAACTCGGCAAAAAAACATCTGCAGCACAAATAGCCAACACTGGTGATCACTAAAACATCATACTCATCCACCTGAGCTACCCATGTTCTCTTTGTAGGCAGTGTATCAGTTCAGGAGCAGGACTTAGCTGACCGGTGAAAGAAAACGGAGTTACTTGACATTGAAAGTGTGCAGAGTTTGATGCCTACTATAAATACAGAAGCACTACGCATGTGAAATTCTGATAAATGATCCTTATTATAGTACTGAGCCCTTCCAGTAAACTGAGCCTCTTTTCCAGTCAGTCAAAAGTCCAGCTGTTAGTCCACAGCAATCCTTTGTCTTAGTCATTGTTTAAAGCTGACTCAGATACATTCTGTCCTAGAAGCGGAAAAAAACTAATGAGATCACTTCCTGTGTGCGAGCTGCCTTCTGCAGACAAGCGGAGACCAGCTGGGACCGCGTCACACTTAGGAGTGCCACTGAAAACATTAAAATCTTAAGGCCAATAAGTCTGTCAAGGTCTGCCCTGTTTGCATTCATTTCCCGACCTTGGGGTCACTGTCAATGAATCCCTAAAGCCCCAGCATAAATAAATCCTAAGCAAATTCTGACCCAAATATTGCATGAACTTTGGGGAAAAAAAAGAAGAAAATACAGGGAGAGAAAATGAAAACAGATGGGATTGAAATGGGTGTGTTACAGCTTTGTGACGTTACTGAGATTTATGGTGGGGAATGCATCTTACACCAGAGAGTCTGCAGAGCAATCCTGCAATCCGGGAACCCTCAGCCCTGAACCGCTTCCTAACCTCATGCACAAACAATGTCCAACCTTCATTCCGATCTTCAGACAATGTCTGTTTAAATGCTGTTAACTTGTTTTGATTTCACAAATGTGTGCAATTATGTGCGGTAACATTGTATGACACATTTGTTTTCACATCCTACGCAGCTTGAGGGACATGGGAAGTAAAACCTAATGATCAGCGCATTCTTAACATATACAGCAAACACGGTGATGTGGACCTTGTACTGTCTGGCGGATATGTTTAGATCAATGCAGAAAGTTTTCTTGGTTTTTCAGTTTCTCAGTATTCTTTGGATGACCATCCACCTACCAGTGCTTTCTAGAAAAGTCTTTCACCGGTAGTCTCAGATCAACCACAGCTTTTTTAAATCTTATTTTTGACTCCTCTATGAGAAATGTCTGTCTATCTTGAATCTGAACCTGAGAGCTGGACTGGACCTGTTCACAGATGGTTGTTTGGATCTACTCCTGTAAACGCTTAAGTCGGAAAAATGACCTGATCAAAATAGATAAATAACAGCACTACTTACATCTTCCAACGGTGCCTTAGAAAGGAGTACAGTGGTCAGAGCTGTTATCTTGAAGGGCCTGGGTTCAAATTCTACTGCTTGAGCAAAGTAGTTACCCACAATGGCTTTGGTAGAAATTATCTAGCTTTATGTGAGCTGGTGGGTGACACTACCCTGGCAGGGATGGGGTTGAAATGAAGGGCACCCTGTTGCCCACAGCTTCCTCACCCCAAGGGCCATAATGTTGCCCAGCTGCAACCAAATCAGGCCAATCAGGCACAGTAATAAAGCAGCTGGTCCTAGGGCTCGATGTTGGAGAGCAAAGCTGGTGTGTCTGATGGGGTTTTGAATTATGCTTTCCTGCTATTATTTGTCTTTTCTTTCAGATCTGCTGTCTGGTGCCCTTTATCCCACCTCGGTGGCCACCTGCTCCCCATAACTGGCCACAGGTAATTAACTGTAAATAGCTGAACATTGTAAATCACTTTGGAGAAAAATGTCAGCTGAACAAATAAAAAACAGACAAATTAAATGAACTAGGCAGACGCACATGAGGACCACAGTCCAAATTGGCTAAATCAGGACCGCTCAAAGTGCAGAAGAAAACTAGGCTCTGATTTTTTTTATTACCTTAATTGTTTCAAACTACCCAAAAGGAATGTTTTGTTAGACATAATACTGGTGGAACAGCACCTTCACCAGCAGCTATTTCAGCATTCTAGGAAGAATGTATACTGTAGAACCACAGGAACAGAGGTTTCTGGGAAGTCACAGACACATTTTGCTGATGTATCTTTGATGTGACTTGCTGCTCACATGTCTTCTGCTTTTGGAGCTATGCAGTCAATGCAATGAGTTTGTGCAGCCTAGCTGTGTCTTGTATGAATGTTGTGACCTTATACTCAGTTGCAAGACTTCAATGAGAGATTAAATGAATACTCATTTGGGTAAACCGCTAAACCCGATTAGCGGCAACTTTAAAATGAACATTGCTTGTCTATTATACATGCAGTATATACAACAACATTCATTGGTCGACTGAAAGAAATAATGTGTTTCTGAAGAAACCTCACTGATGAGAGAGATGAGAGCATACACAAACTACAACAAATCCTTCCTGATGATTAAAAAAACAGGCCTTGTGATAAATGCCACAATGAATACAAACAGGAACATAACTGCATTGTTAATTCCAGTTTGTGGAAATGCTCCACTTCATTACGTGGTTCACTGGTTTACTGCATTTGATTGCTGGGCTCACATTCATTAGCAATAGAGTCGGAACAAAATGGACAGCGACCACCATCCTTGGTCTAATTCCATACGGGTCCACCAACCAGGTAAACTGAACCAGACAAAATGAGTGTATGTATGTGCAGATGAATAAGACTAGGACCTGGCTCTGTATAAAATTATTAATGATGCAAACTTGCAGAATAATTCTTTCCTCCAGCACACAACTACTATAACTGAATTAAAATTATATGCATTTTCATGCAGTAAAATACAGCAGGCAGGCAGATAGACAGATCAGATAGACAGATAGAGAGAATATAGTGTGGTCCATTCTCCATCCACTAGGATCAGAGTAGAGGGGATTACGTCCTACATCAATATGAAATCTGGATTAAGGGAAATCCCAAAGCAAGTCCAAAGAGGGTGGCCCTGGATTAGCATTGCTCAGGCCCCGAAAATGACCAAAGACAATGAGTGTTTCTGTTTTTCCACACACTGGTAACCTGCACCTACAAAGGAGCACTCATTCATCAACAGTCATAGCCGATTATGCAAGCGGTGGGCAGCCCACAAAAAGCCGGACGGATCTTGGAAAATCAGACAGGATTTTCAGATTTTCAGATTATGACATCACAAGGACCAATTAGCCTGTTGGTGCTGTTGAGCTGGGTGGGTTTCTTAAATAGCATGAAAAAGGAGAAAAATGAAGGTGGTGCCAACTTTGAAGAGAGAACCTCAAGAAGTGGCAAACAAAACAATGCAGGAGATGCATGCAAATGAGGACTGGGAGAGTTCAGAATTAGAAAGGGAGTGGAAAATCGAAATACATCCATCCCTTCGCATTAGCCATTTAATCCTGAGAATGCTCACGGCCTACCCTCGCAATTAACCACGCTAGGTTATTAAACAACTCTACCAGATAGCACACCTGTCAATAACAGGGTGGCCACACATACAGCTGTTCACTATGAGCAATTCACAGTGACCAATTAACCTGAAACCATGTCTTTGGACTCTAGGAAAAAACCAAAGCACCCAAAGAAAATCTACATAGACACAGGGTGAACATACAAACTTCGCACAGACTGGGCTGGATTCAAACTCACACCCCAACAGCCCAGGTGCTGTGAAGCTGAGCCTCCAAGTTGCCTGTAAAAATACATGAACTTTTTATTTATGTATCTGATGCACTTCTTCAGAACAAGTTACAATGAATTACCATTTAAGCATGGTATTATTATGCTCCAAGGGACTGATATCATATCTGAGCCATACCCTGACTACCTTGGCACCGCATGCTTCCAGAATAGGCTTTGGACAGTGGCAAACCTGCCTAGGACAAGAAGGAACTGATGATCACTGAAGCGTTGTCTTACTTCCTTAACCAAAGGTATTGCAGTGGGGATTTGAACTCAGGACCTTCAGCTGCATGACATCAGCCCAGACCACTATGCTGCCAGCCAGATAAAACAAAGCATTAAATCATTAATATTATCTTTGATGTAAACAATGCTTACATATCCACCATGTACATTATGATGTAAGATGATGATGATGATGATCAGCATACACATATCACATAGAGCATTTAGTGGTCTCGTATCTCCACAGTTCTGTTAAAAAAATTATGTTTCTCACCCTGCTGTGGTTTTGAGCATCACTCAGGTCTGTATGGCCACTGCAGATTAGCTGTGGTTTACATATCAGCTTTGCACCATGTGTAACACCCAGCAAAGCAATAATGCACACCTTCTCCAGGCACAGACCAAACGTCTGCTGGCCGCTGGCCCAGACCAAACCTGTGTGCCATGTAGCCCAAACAAATAACCCTGCAGCAATTCGACACACCTGCGCTGCTCAGCTCTACAAATACAATGAAGCAGTAATATTTACTGCACTACAAACATTTATTTCTGCAACTATTGAGGACACCATGTAGAAGTACAAGATGTAGTAGGTGGTTTTAGCTGTCTGTTTTTGCAGACTGTATGCAAATATTTGGTCAGAATACAGAAGAAAACACTTAACTCACTTGGTCCAGTGAAATATTACCCAAAAAAAAGCAAAATGACTACATATTACAATTTACTTGCATGCATCCCTTCTCCGTTGCACAAGTCAGAATCCAAAAACTGAAATGTTGTGCACTGCCTCATATGACCCAGCACAGCATAAGGTTACTTTATTGCACTGATCGCTCCATTAACTGGAATTAGAAACATTAATTTACTTTTTATATGTTCTGGTCTGTATAACAACCTTAATCAGCATTGTGTCTCACTAAGAAACTTCATTACTAGTACAACTGTGGCCAACTCACAGTTGCTCAACTTTATTCTCTTTTCCATTTTCTTGCACCAAACAGCACGGCGCAGACAACGGAGGGGAAGTGCGGCGCCGCTCGGATCTGTTACACTCGAGGTCGCGGTGTGAGCCGTGTGATACCATGGCATCCATTGTGTATAAACATATGACATCATGAGGAAAGTTGTTAATCAGATAAAGTAAATCGCATCTGGATAACAGAACTGGAGAGCTACATCGCAGCTGCAGTCATTTCCAGTTTCCCCCACAAGACTGCATGCGGAAGTGTGAAATACATCATAAAGAGCAGGGGATGGGTGGAGGTGAACAGAGCAGAACATCTTTGCTAAAATTACCCAGCATCCTCAGTTCATCCCTCAATTAACTCAGCAAGGAGAGGTGCTGATTCTGTAATGGAAAATACATTAAATATTTATTCTCAGTGCATTTTCCTATCAATATTTTCCAGAGTGTTCAGCACTAGTGCACATTTTTTCCATATGCTTTTTAAATAAAAATAACAGAAGCACTTCATACTGAACCCCTCCCAACTGTTGTTTTTAAAACCTGCATCTTAAACTAATGCTGTAGTACGGTGAGGCTGACAGTTTGTAATTCTGTGCCTGAGGGACATATGGCTGAGATAAACAGACAGCTTGAAAGTCATCAGACTGAACTGGTCAGCAGGAGAAATGAACATTAACTGTTACATAAAGCTTTATAGATTGGTATTTCAAATGAAAAAGTTAAGTGCCTTTCTATAGGGTACAAAAGCAGGCTCCGAGTGGGATATGAAAACAGTAACTTTCAGATTAGATGTCCATCTCGATACTGGTTTCCAAAAGAAGGATGCAACATGGAGCTACTAAAACTGAAAGCGACCGGGCCCCAGAGGCAAGCCAACGCCCTCATCCATCAGTTTGCCTCATGGGAGTTCCTTAACGCTCCCGTTCTCCACACGCACGCACACACACACACAGCAAACATGACAGCATAACATTTAGACTTACGGATAAAAAACAACACTTAAATAAAGACAATGAGTGTAAATTAATTACAAATATGCACCGATTTGCATACGGTGCACCTGTCTTCTTTAGTAGGTGTTGTAACACATGAACACACATATATAAGTACAGGAGAACTATACACAGGGACTTGCCAAGTCCATGCTCAAAATAGAGACATATATCACTACCATATCACTATTTTCTGTAGTGCTAGACTGTAGAACATAATTTTTCATTTTCTTTTCTGTTCAGTGTACATACATTTTGTTTTCCATAAATATAATTTAATATGTACAGATTGAACAATATTCAACTGAAAAATTGAAAGCATAACAATTTACTTAAGAGTACTGACAGTCTATGGGTAAATCTTATATTTTTACATTATACTTTCTGTAATTTAAAGATAAGACTTGTTTTTGAAGACACGTTTCTGCAGTTTACCTTTTTTTTTGTCATACAGCAAAAAGGATGAAAAATTACGGCAATTTGCAATAACGACGCTGACTTTCTTTTTAGAGTAGACGTGCCTCAGAGTAACTGCTTTAAATCGTTTCCCCAAAGCTGGATTCGCTTTTGAAAGCTGGTCTTGACACCACAACCCTGCTGGGGGAGTGATTTGCCTGCATCCTCATTATGTTTGCTGGTCCAAACGCAGAGGTATTTGATTCTCTCTCCCTGCAGTATGGGGCCTGGGAGGGAATTAAGCCATTAAAGCTTAGATTAAATGAGGGCTCGCATTTTGTAGTGAAGGCTACAGCAACAGAATCGGTCCCTTCAAGTATCTCAGCAGGAAACCAGTAATATAAATAACTGAATCAAAACTGTAATCTCCTCTTCAGGAACCAATTTCATTCATCACAACTCCATACATCATGATTTCAGTTTATTGGAGTTGTGCTGAATATAATTTATTATGCATAATTCCTTAACATTTATTTATATCATGCTAAATAAACTCAGCAGAACAAATGAAATATAAATATTTGGAACACTACCAAATATTCTGAACAGCTGTAATAAGCAGTTGCCATTAGACCTTCCTCCTTTTACAGTGTCATAAGCGTTTTAAGTAAAAAGTACTTTTGCCTTTTTGTATAACCCGTTAAATGTTCTACAACTTTATCTGATTCAAACCACTCTGCCACTGAGTCGCCCACAACTTAAGACGGGAAAATGGGTCTACTAGGCAATGAATTTTAGGAGCAAACTTCAGGAATTTTATGCATAAACAAAGCAAAAAGGTATGGTTATCATGAAAGAGCAGTGTCCTTTGCAGACACACTTATTCTGTACAGAGACCGCTGGGGAATATCAGGGGGGCATCTGAAATCACAGGAGCTTCAAACAGGAGAGACCCCATTGATCTCGGTGGGGTGAAAGGTCAGCAAAAGAGTACATATCTCTCTTCCACCTCAGTATTCGAAAACCTTTATCAATCCTGGGCTATTAGAGTGATTTTCCACACTTTCAGGGCTCATGCCCCACTAGACATCCATTCATTCTATACAAACATAACTTAAAAAAAGAAAATGGACAAAAATTTCCATAATTCTGGTAAGCAAATTTGCATCTTACAGCTCATTAAAACACATACGTGAACATCTTTTAATGTACAACGTACAGTGCATGTACAACATCATGGTGTAATGATAGCATCTGCTGACAGCGGTACAAAAATATATACAGTAGTACACACAGTCACACAGCCAGCAACCATTTTTGCACAACTGCTCTATCATAGTCCCTGCCGTCCCTTCTTTCCCCCTTCCTTCCGTGCCTAAAAAATGCAACACGCAAGGGTAAATTCAGCACACGTCTTCCCTTTATTGTGCATCTCACAGAACTGAATTCACACCAAAAGCCCAACATATGCACCCCTCTCAGGCTTACTGACAGAACAGCCACAAAAGATCACTTTGTTTGCGCTTACCCCATCTCGCTGATGTATGGTACAGAATATATGAGTATTTCAGTGTTGAACATATTGTACTTTCTGAAGAGAAATTTTGGTAGAATACAGTACTGAATTATTTAGTAATGTATAAATATACTACACTGTGGCCACAAATAAAATAAAATAAGTCAAAAACATAAACAAATGTTTGAAAAAGGTTACCCTATGGTGGATTTCACACTTAGAAATTAACACTGTCACAAGTATGATCCAATTTACGAACAGGCATGTTCCTGCGTTCTTTAGCTGTAGCTTCAAAAACAAAAAGCTCCATCATTCCCTTCCACTACCATGGCAATCTGAAAGCAGGCAGCAGATTATACCCTGCTCATATGGGTACTGATCGCAGTACCTTCTAGTGAAAAGGCAGACACTGTTCCGGGTCACTGAAACCGTAATCCGCAGAGGGCTCTTCCGACTGGAATTTCTGGGATTGTTCTTTGTTTGCGAGAGCCCCATGTGTGGTTTGAGAAATTGTATCTCCTACGATAATAGCAGACACTGTGGTGTTGTAAATCACCATTTATGACATATAATCATACACATGCTGTGTTCAAGTTGCACACAAAATCAGCAGGAATTTTTCAGAAATATTCCCTAATGCAGGTCATGCATTACTTTCAGATCCATTGTGACTATCCCTGAATTTCCTGAACAGCACTGAGTGCAACACAGCTGTGTGCAGCCGGATTACATACGTTTTTGGATTTGCATGAGTTTGGTTGTAAAAGAGGATTAATGTTTTTTATGAATGAAAAATCTTGAAAACATTTACTGAAATACTGTGGCTGATGGTTGCTAACCTCAACAGAGAATGGCCACAATGACGAGGCAAGGAGCCATATTACACTAGCCCAAAGGAGCTCACACATCGATAAACATTTATATCATTCCACCAGAAAACTGGGAGATGGAAAATAACACCACCACCTCTCCAGCTACAGCTTGACAAGACACAAGGGAGTTTCCCACTGCAGTTCACCACAGCGCCGCAACTCCACGCCATCCTGGGCATATGCAGTAACCCGCGCGTTCCCGCCAAATGAGGTTCATTCCAGCGTTTCTTTGGTTACACCATCAATCTTACAACATCGAACCTGCAGTTGCCAGGCGACGGATTCCCTTGACTATTTTACAGGCATGTCCGGGCCTGATGAGGCTGTTACACTGGCTGGACCATTGCCGGCTGGGTGTGCTGTCCCAGCTCAGTGAGCCACTAATGGTGTGGACCAGCAGATTTTGTCATATTGTGAGATGTAGCTTTGCCAGCGTACCTGTGCACATGAGATACTCCGGAAATGGACAAGAGCCCGGTTACCTCCCAGGACTCCCACTGGTCTCTCACAATGTCTGTGAGGGATTTATTGATTTCAGTTATGATCACTACCAGAAAACCTGCTATTACAATGATGAATGCACAGACGCCTGAGATGGAGACTACAAACACCTTCAAAAGACCTACATAAACCAATCATTCTTCAACAAAATTAAAAAATACAAGCTTTAGTTCTCTACTTTTTACAAAAATGTGCTGCATGGTCAAGAAAAATTACTTGAAATGTTATATACCTCACTTTTGCTGCTCTTGCCAAAAGTCTAAATAAATGTTCATCTTCGTAATCTCCTTATTGAGACTATCAGGAATTAAAGATGTGGGCACACTTTGCAGAAGCCTTAATTATGTGCTGATAGAAAAGAATGAAAGCCCCCCAGCAGATTTCACCAGTTCCAAGTCTCAAGGATATACACTCCACCAGCAACAATATTTTTACTGTCCAGATAACGCTGAGTTACTGCTCCTGTCATAACTGACTTTATTAAGATGGGTAGATCCTTCAAATATCCATGCTGAAACATCTTATTTTTTCAAAAATGCTTAAACTAATCAACACCTTCCACATATAAAACCTCCACATGAACCCACAGTTTAATGCCCTTAAAAAAGAACACCAAAGAAAAATTAATGTGCTGCAGAATCAAGGGCCATGGCCCAGGTCGAGTCCTCTTCTTCCTGGCCAAAGCCTGGAGACAGACTGTCACACAGTAGGGATTCTGGATTCATCCCACCAGCGTGCCTCAACACAGATGGAGAGACCCCCTGGCATCCATTAAATGATCCTTTGAACCATCTGATCTTGCAGGGCTTCCTCTGTTCTTTACATTCCCTCAATGAGGCCATTTTCACATACGTTCGACTCATCACCTGCTGATTCGCCATCAAGGAGTGAGTCTGAGTAACAACAAGTTGGAAACTGATAACAAAGCCCAGCATAGCATTAAGAAGGTATTAGAGAGTAGAGGTATTTTAATATTCTGTTTATGACCCATAAAATACTTGCTCATGTAAGCCTCACACCTCTGCTACAGTTACTCCCACAAATTATTTTAAAACAGCATGGATAATCCTAGATATAAAAGTGTGCGAAGCACAATATTTCTTTTTAGACTTCATTCAGCCAACATTATTAAAACTGGGAATAGGTGAATTTATAATGCTGTGTGCCTTGCGCTTCCAAATTCTCTGCATTTCTATACTTACTACAGTAAAACAGCAAGGTTACAGGCCCTAAAAATCTTCCTCATTCTACTCATGTCGATCTCATGATACCGGTTTAGAAATGGCCTAACACAATTCATAATATACTCCTGGAGGCCAGACTGCCCCAAGGGTTACGGAGAAAGGGGAAGCCAGGGCTGTACAGGAATGACCGCAAGGAAAAAAACACGCATAAGCAGAATTTTATAGTGATTTTTGGGTTATCTTTCCTTCAGCGATGGGTGCACGGTGCAGGTCTGTGTAACATAAAGGTACTGCTGTCATCAAATGCCTGGACAACTTTTGCTTTTTTACATACATTCTTCTAATAACACTTTGCCTGCATTGTCAAAATTATGAAAAGAAGATGAGAGACTGGACTGTGGAAGCACACACTTTAATTCTCTAACTGCATGTTCAAAGACATCAGTGAACACATAGAGGGTCCACAATTTCCCTATGCAGCAGTAGCAGTTCAATGCCTCTCCCATGATGCATTGCAGCTGTATATCTGTAAATACGGTAGTTGTATTTACCCATTCTGAGGTGTTATGGGGACTGGTGACTCTTTCATTGCTCATCATGTTCATTGGTTGTAGATGTGGGTGAGTTACTGCACTGTGTTGGTGCCAGTGTTTTGTACTACAGGGTATCAAGGGTGACATAAAATAGGATGTGCCTCACATGCTGAATATCCTGGGTTATTCTACTATACTGTTATACTCTATCATCCTTGAAAAAACACAAGCTTTGTCTTTGCAGCATGTCACTTCACACGTTTAGCAGATGATATAAGGCTCACTGCAGCTAGCTATGCCACAAAACCAGTCACCTGTTATATTTTATTTAATAACTGACTTGATGAGCAGTTAGTTAAGCTGCAGTTTCTGAAGAACTACAGTAACCACTGTTTCCAGTGGGTAAGCATGGCTGCTGTTGGCTGGCCCCAGCTCTCCAAATAAAAGGTGGAAGGTTATCTGGCACCCTCCTTCCACTCCCACTCCTCCCCCATAACCCACCGGTGTTGACAATACAAGTTATGTAAAAGATTAGCTGCCATTTCTTGTGACTGATAGTGCTGAGCATTGATACGGTGAACTACTCCCAGTGTGTAAGGAAACACTCATTCAATGTGCTGTAATGTTTGTGTGTTTTACACATTACTCAATATCTCTTAAGCAAAGGAATGTTTCTGCAGATGTTTTAGACTCACTTTCCACATCATATTGGTGCATAGTCCTGAAAACAGGCAGTGTTGTAAAAAGCCATGTTCACTACACATTCAGATTATCCAGATTTACAGGCCCATGCCTCACTGCATTTTTTACAGTATGTCAAAATATGACCATGTGGTTTATTGTCACTAGAACAGCCCCATGGACCTGCTGATCAAACATCAGCTACTCTAAAATACTGAAATGCTGCATCTAAGTGCATTTGCCCCTTAATGTCCCTTGTAATTTCTCATTATGCAATGTACTGTATACCATGACTCATCACTTGGTTGCCAGAGAAACAAAGAAAAGACATTTAGGGTTAAGAGGAAAATATGAATAAAATGACCACTGAATCTGTAACTCCACATGCAATAACATAGAAATAATAAATGGAAAGTAAAAAAAAATTGCCTGAAAGCTATAAAAACAGGATAGGGATACCGGCTGATATAGAGATCCTGTGTCTGACCTCTGGGGGGGACAAGTCATTTTAACCTTTCAAAGACAAATTCAGATGGCCTCTTCACCACAACATTCTATTCCCTGTCACAGTGGGGGAGTTCTAACAACTCACTGACCAACTGGCAGTAGAATAAGGGATTAACAAAAAAAAACAGAAAATCAATCTTCAGGGAGCCTACAGCACTGGTGCAGTCGTCCTTTACGTGCCAAATAAGGAGCACGATGCAACGGGGTATTGACTGCTAAAATAGCGAGGGATTCATTTCACCCACCAGCTCAGAATTCACTGACCTTTGACAAATTCAACAGATGATCATAAATTAAGTCTGAAAAAGCAGAACTAGACCTCTCAACCCCGACCAGTGACTGAAGTTTCCCGACTCTGGAAGTGCAGGAATTTACACTCAACCACAGTCCATGACAAAGAACCAGGTTTACCAGTTGTGTGTTCCTCAGTTGAAATTACAGCAACATGAAACACCAAAGAGTAGGGTGCAGGACCTTCTTCTCCAATCAAATGTCAAAATTTCACTATTGCATTTTTATTCTCCTGTGTTTACAGATTTACTCTAAGGTAAACATTCAATAAATATTGGTTTAGAAACTAGTTCACAGCTAATGCTGAGGCCCAACTGTTAGTAATCAAAGATCAACAGTCAGATTACCACAATAAAATCTCTAAAGCGTAAAGGTTGGAAAAACCCACTGCTCTTGGCCTAGAAGGTGTGCCCTCAATTTCAATGCTATTGGCAGGAAGGACCCTTCTTCCTGTCTAAATCCATCCAAGAATCAACTATGAGGACTGGCAAGGCTGAGGGTGACTCATTGCTGTTGCATACAGGGTAGTGCCACAAAGCTGTCAGCAGGGGTATTGGCACCCGGAAAGACTCTTCCCAGGCCCCCACACCACCTCCTCAGGGCCAGGTCTCTCAGCGGATATAAAAGCAGTAGAGATAGGTATCTAAGCAGTCTTTTGGGCAGAAGTATGTGCAGCCCATTAAAATAAAATGTCACTTCCTTCTCCCATGCTGCTTTACCCCCATCCCCCCTACCTCCTATCTATCTCACCACAGCCCTACCCCCACCACCCTCTCCCTAAGAGAACGCTGACTCAACTGGCGTGCTTCTTAATGGACTTCAACTCCAGCAGAGCCCCTTAGTGATCTCCAAAATGACATCTTTCCACACGCAGAGCCCAGACAGCGACAGAGTGAACCATACAGCACGATATTTCATGTACGTGTCCCACATGACACCCTGTACGTGATTACAACTGTCTCCAACTGTCACTAACAATACTGCTGCAAGCTGTAGAATCAATACGAGAGCCGTGCCAGCCCTTATCATGACTGACTCTTAAACTGGATGCTGTCGCTGTTTAAGACTGGGACAGAAAAAATAGAAAGCATGGAACTTATTCATCAAAGTTTATTGGAGCAATTTCCCACTTTTGAAAATATGAAACCCTTAGATATACAAAAAAATTCAAAAAGTAAAGGCAATTTCAATTTACTTACCTCAAACAAAGTGGAATGTATACAAGTTACATTGTTTTTCAAAACATTCTTTTTGCAATTCCACAATTTTGGCAGCGGTCCACAAGCTTCCAAGTTCCATCAGAGAAGAAAGTTTAAGGTTGTTTCACTTGCAAAGTGGTAACTCCATAGAGTCTCTTTAAGTGGACTGAAGACATGAAAATCACAAGCTATGAGGTCGGGACTAGCAGGTGTGAGAGAACCTCAAACCTGAGATTTTTAACAATGTCTAATGGAACAGCTGATGTGTGGGCTTGTGCATTGTCATGGTTCAAAAGAATAGTTTTCTTTTGTTGAGAATGCCATTCTTCAGCTTCTCCTTAAGCAGAACTCTAAACAATTTGCAGTCTGTCTGTGTTCTTGGCAGTGTTCCAAATGTACCTTTATATCAAAGAAGGTTAGCAAGAGGGGAAGAAAGAGGTTTCCATTCCATGCTTTTTCTTCTGCTTTCAGGGTCAATGTGACATACCAATGTCTCTTCACCAGTGACAATCCTTTTGACTTGATCTTCTTTCTAACACTATAAAAGCTGCTGTCACAAATAAACCAAGCACATAATTCAAGAATTTCCTTTACTTTATGAAATCCCCTTGTATTTGTCTTACAAAGGAGTCACAAGTCTGGTAAATAAAATAAAGAGAGTCATCAGCAGCTCACTAAAGCAGAAGAAAAAGTTTTTAAAAGGAAGACAAACCCCCTCCCAACTCCAGTAGAAAATCCCCTATAGACTCATTTGAAAGTTTTTATTTTTACCATTATAGGAAAAATTATGTAAGAGTCTTTCTTTTGTTTTGGCTGGCTCCTCATCACTCTGTGCCAGTTCTTTTAGACAGTGGGTTAGACCACATCTGACTCATTGGTTGCATCTTCACCTTCTATCTAAAAACAAAAATGGGTGAGACAAGCAGGGCAGGAGCCAAACTTCCAAAGAAAAGATCTTATGTTTATGAAAGAGTCTTTAAGCTTCCAGCTGATATATGGGATGTTGATCAGATTAACTTCAATGCTATATATGTGTCTATTAACAAAGATGTCAGCAAGAATGTGGGCTTCTGGAATTATTGGCATCTAATTAATACCAACCATATATAATGGTTTTCAAAATTTCCTTTGTCTCTATTAACATCAAAGAGTAAATACCCTTGATTTGCCATATTCAAAGGATTCACTACCCTCATCTTGAGTCTTTGATGTTTGTTTAGCTACCTTTTACACAAGGCTCAACCTAACCGGTTGCATGTCTGTCAAAAGCTCTTTGTCTCTTATGAAATGCACTTTTGTTTACTCTGACTTGTCCGTTGTCTTGGAGCAAAGCTTCTGCTACATGAACAAATGTAAATGTAAATGCTGCCTTATAGTCCTACAGACCTTTCATAGCAAAATGCTGTTGCTGCCCTCGGCAAGGCAAACAAAGATTTTCACAGAATCTCTGAGCAAATCCTCTTTCCACATGGCGTGGTTTTGTCAGGAGCAACACGAGCACACCATAAGACTTTAATAGCAGGCTTCGAAGTGCATCACCTCGGTTGTAATTATGTGTGGTCGAGTGCTCGAAAGTCTTCATCGCCACGACACCACGCAGCAGCACACTTGCACAAGTGTGACGTGTCACAGACTCATCTGGAAACAAGAAGTATGTTGCAAACAGTTCTGCACTTAAAAACAAGGCAGACCTGTCAAACAGTCAAGTAAAGTTCAGAAATGAAAATTCAAAACTACTCTCATAACATCATCGCCCTCTTTGACACCTAAAAACTACTCTCATGTGCTTTGGGAGTCCAGCACTGTCGGTGAAGAAAACTTTTAAAACTACAACTTCTACACAAGACAGTAGAGATCGGCTCCAATGCTTAAGGAGATACAAAGATGTCTGAGAGAAGGTATCTGATACAAAGGGCATAATTTAAAGGTAATGAAAAGAAGGGAACAAAAAAAAAAACAAAAAAAACTTTGTCAGCACGATGGCTCAGTGGTCCTTGTGAGTGCAGTGGGTTGAAACTGTATTTTGGCACCCTCAGAAGGGAAGTGGTTGTGGGAAGCTTGGCTGTGATGCTCCATCCATGTGACATTCTGGTTTTTGGGGAGGTAATGTCAGTTTTAAGCTGACATTGTGACTACACAGCTTATAAAACAAGTTTATGACTATTGACTTGCCATCACAGTGTACAGTATGTATACATAAGTATAACTTGACTGAATCAAGATCTGTTGGTTGAAAAAAAAAGGTTTTATTAGACTGTTATTAGTTAACTGATCCATCTATCACAATATTGGAAACATTAACTGCTTTGCTGTTTTATGAGGCAATAAAAGAAATCCGAAAACCTGCAGCAGTTATGGTTATCAGAATGCAGGACAGGTGCAGCTGCGTCTGTGTGAAGACTGCAACCGTGTTCAGCCCTGCTGCATCTCAGTGCAAGCGTTTGGGTGTGACCACTGAGTTGTGACTCTGTGAGGAGGGGGTTGGCCACTGGGCCCATCTTGCTGTCACTGCACTCCCTGGACCTATGGATGCGCTGCACTCACTCAGCCTGCCCTCCCTAGAGGGCTGTCACATTGCCCTTGATCCTGAAATATGACCCAGCTCCAGATTGATCCACTAGCCTCAAACAAGAACCCTCAAAGGATGTCTGGGTGGCCCGTCGCTAAAAGAGAGAATAAAGAGCGTGTGTCTTCTTATCTGCTGGTGTGAATGAAGTAAGGACTTGAGTGAGTCTTTGATGCTCGCTCATATCCACAGTTGGAAATCAAGATTTTCTTTGCTAAAATGGAAAAATAGCTGAAATTGTCTAGGGATTCACAGCTCTTTGCAGAAGACACTAAGTCAAACCTCTATACTGTATTTATAACTATAAACAAGTAATACATAATAAAAATATAATATATACAGTATGAACTATAAGTTACTGTTGTAATGAATGCAAAAATCGCTTCCACAAAGTATTAGTTAGGGTACTGTTTATATTTATACAACCAGGGTGTTGTGGTGTTGTTTTATCATTTCAGTTAGGTGTCTCTCTTTTTCTCTTGAATTTTGTTGCTTGCATATACCATGAAATTAATGAAATTGATGTCATATTTTGTGTGCTAACCTTAAGGATGCAAATATTGGATGGATCATTGTGGAGGCCTTATTGCTGTTTATATCTATCAACACTGATTCATGGACAAATATACTTGTGTATCTAAACTTTCATTAAAAGCCAGGGTTAAACACATATCTTTGCATTTACATACAAGTCTGCTGGAGTCACTTTATATTTTATTTTTAATACTCTTAAATGCTGACATGATTTCACCATTCAAGTCAATTTTCACAACAAAAAACTGAGTAACATCTGGAAGCAGGTTTCCTGCAGCCATGAAAAAAGTCAGAAAAACATTGTTTGTTGCATCCATCCTGAATGCAGTGCAAACACATCAGAAGAGCAACATCTGGGAGCTTGTTGGACATATACATTATTCAACAGCAAGTTCTACTGTGGCACCAGTGTCCACAACAGCACACTACGGTCCTTATTTGCTTACATTCATATCTGTCAGGAGACACCCCCTGCTGCACTGGCTGACATGGAAAGGGACCCCCACAACCCACAGCGTGCAGGTGAAAGGAGAAGCTGGTAAAAACAACCAACGCGCAAGCACAAAAATAACTGCACACCAACCTCCGGGGCTCATGGTTTTTGTTCAGACAGTAGCTGCAACCCACCGCAGCCTTTAAAAGAGGCGTTATGTTCATTTATAATGTAATAGCTCTGGGGTGACTCTGGAGGGGTGGACTTCACAGCTTTTAACATCAGTCACAAGAGACAGACACCTTGATAGCTCTCTCATCTGCTTCACTGATGGATAGTAGTTTCCAGGAAAAGAGGGCAACCACTTTCACCAAGTCAGCTGCACCCATCAAACTAAATGATTCCAACCTGTCTGACTCATGACCATGTGATGCATACAGTACTCCCTCACATGGAAATTGACTAAAACAGCAGGGATTTCTAATAAGATATTATTGATGCAGAGCCTTTAAAAAACTGGATTGGATTTTGGCTTTTAAGTTTAAACAGTAAGTATCATTACTCTAGAACTCTACTCTAGAAACCTTAAGATGATAGTGACCTACTCAAGCAGCACTGAAACATCACAGATGATTCACAAATAGGAGTTAGACATCTTTCAAACAATGAGCCTCATTCATAGGGGCTGTTTTGGCCCCAGCGTATCTCATGCTGAGCTAACAAAGGAGTCACCTATATATGCAATTGGATTGGCACCTGGGGTGGGGGACCTAATTCATTTAAAGCTGACCTGGTAATGCAATATTATTGCTGGCACTCACCCCTGACACATCCACATCACAGCTGTCCAAAAGGGCTGTCAACTGATAAATGCATCATCTGGGCAACAAAACCATTGTGAATGAACTTCTAGACCAACCCTGAACTCAATAGGGGTTGACCAGCTGCCCCGGGGTTGGGATTTTGCCAAACCCACTGGATTTGGTAAACAGCCTTTTATCATTATTTGCAGATGCGTGAGCAATGCTGTAACCTGGCACTGTGTTTCCTGTAGGCAGCAATGCATTTTTAAAAGACTATGCACATTTCATAACCCTGTGTTTCCTCAATTCCAGAGGTGATTTAGGTCCAGATGCTGAACGGAGAAGGATGAGCAACAGCTAGTCCAACAGAAGGCACACAGGCAGCAAGCTACACCTCTCATGCAAACAGAGTAGCCATTGATCAGCAACCTCCAAGGAACCAGAACTGAAAAATTACCTGAACTTCAGATCAAAAATACCTTTATACAGCATGTCTGTGTAACGTGACTCTGCAGTCCTAGTACATGACCAAAATTATCATGAACCACAAATTCAAAAACCACAGAGGATGAAACAAAAAAATCGAGACGTGAAAACAGACAGCCTTTTTTTAGCCCATCATGCAGGCTTCTACAGTAATCTGTCCATCTCCACAGCTCAAGTGTTTACGGTCAGTGCCAGCAAATTGGGCCAAAGCAAAATGTAATCAGGAAATAAATCCGTATCTTAGCACTGACCTGCATTTCATACTGGGGTGGGTCTCCCAACTGGGATAACATATCTGGCTTGAAAAGAGGCTCACAGACCATTTTCATTTGCCAAATCGTGCATAATTCATGAGCTCATGGACAAAGCACCCCAAATATAGGCTCACAATAGTCTTTTGTCTCACTGGTGTTTTTATTGAACAGGGAATAAAAGTTGGCCTTTGGACACTGTTGGAAAATAACAGTTATACATATTGTTAACTAATGGAATTTAATAATACAAAAACATTCATATAGAATTAAGCTGTACTGTTTGTGTTTTAACAGCAGGAACAACTGTGGGAACAAGTACTCCAGTGGTTAGAGGTGTCATCTTGCATTCAGCGGGTCTTCGGTTCCTGAACTGTTACAGTAACTGCCTTGCTGCATTAATGGTTAAATCACTGCTTCAGAGAAGTGTCAAACTAAAAGAATAAATAACAATTTGGGTAACAATTCAAAGGTTAATACTATGCAACTGTTATATTTTTACTGAAATTTTTGGTAGTACTTTAAGTGAAAAGTCTTCCTGACACCTCTGGCCCTCTGACTTCTCGGTGGAACACAGGCCTATTGTGCTGGTTTTCGGGGACATGACAGGAAGTCAGCGCTACCTCAGAGGAAAGACCAGCCACCAGGATCTGGACAGCTGCGTGGTGTGATACTGCTCAGAGCTTCCCCTGACACCCACCCACACCCCTCTCTTCTTCAATCCCCCACCCTCACCTGCCCCAGGGCCTTCCTGCTCTGGGTTCCTCAGAGGAGGTGGCTACGTGTGAAGGAGATTTCATCCTAGACCTCAGGCCACACCCAGATTCAACCCGGACAAACCACATGATAAACTCTGGATAAATGTGAAGGATAGGGTCGCTTCTAGGGTGTTTGGGGCTAAGAAGGTTCATCTAAACCCCTAAGGCTCCCAGTACTGTGAATGACAACTCAAAAAACTCAAGCATAGCACAGTTTGCCAACTTTTGCAAAACTTGTCATGGAAACTAAAGGTCATTAACTGCCTCAATGCAGCAACAACGATGGGGATCTCAGCATCAGACACCATCTATAGAGTCCGGATGCAAAAACCCAGGGTGAGCAAGCAAGCTGAGTGGAACCTGTTTGCACAGCTGAGAACTTCAGCCCCACCACCACCACCCTACATGGTTCCTGTACTGGAGCCAACATCAGATCAGGGTGGAGGGGAGAGGGGAGCTACAGCATTCCTTGTCCACATGAATGGAAAGTACAGCACTTCCTGATCACTGATCCAGACGGAGGAAGTGGCATAAACTTCACAGCATTCATAATTTCTCCTGGCAGCAAATTTCCACCAAACCTAGTCAACAAAGCTCTTTTTTCACTGCAACCAGCATTTGTGCCAGGAAGGTATAAATGTTCCTTCCAAAGTTATTTGATCAGAAGCCTTCACAGATATTCAAACAACCTTTTATGAAATATTGCAAACTGTACCAAAATCTTGAGCATTAAGTACATTACCCACAAACTGTACCGTATCATCTAGTATCCTCATGCAGCACAAAATGTCAAGGACAATATCTCAAATGTTAAAAATATATTTGCTCATCATAGGAGTGCCCTTAATTCTGCATTATAGCAAGAATTTTGTGATATGTTCATACTGTTACTGTTCTTTTGAAACAGACATTACAGTAGAGCTGAACTGGTATCTGTTCTTTTTTATTGTTATGGTATTTGTTTATCCATTAGCCGACACTTTTCTTCAAAGAAACTTACAACATGAGGTTTCTATACAAAGGTACTAACAATAATTAACTCATTTATGTTGTAGTATAATATTTTGTGCACCGATTCAGAGTAAATACCTTGATCAAGGGAACTAAAGCAGGGATAAAGATTCAGACCTTGGTTACATGTCTGCATGACCATCATCTATAACCATTATACCACCTGGTATGTTGGAACAAAACAGCAAAAGCCACAGCACTGAAATGAAAAAAAGACATTTAAGCTGAATTGCAAAGATTAAGATTGGATGATGTGGTCTGCTGTGGCTCTTCATAACTATGTTGCACTTCTTTGGTTCTGGGGTTGTGATGCTGTATGCTGTGCATTCTGTGCAGAAGCAGAGCTGCATTCCTCTAATACGCAGTGAAGAGGTTCCAGGCCTCACAGAGCTTTGCCCTCCAGCAGCCGTACCTTTAACTCGATTAATTCATTCTGCTCCTGAGGAAACTTCAAAGGGCACATTGGGTACAGCAGCTCCAAAGAGACAGAGCAGCTCGGCAGATTTTCAGTTCTGCCCCAGTGACCGGGCTCCACTAATCCAGCCTTTGGAGACTCAGCAAAATAACAGTGATGATAATTTTTACTGTTACTGCCATTACTGTTCTGCTGCTGCATCCATTCTTAGAGCTACACTTTCCTGAAGTGACCAAGCAAGAACTTCGTTACAGCACTTTATGGTTTAAACCAGCAACCTTTTGGAAAAGAAGCCAGGATCCTTCACTATAGCATTACATGAAGCCTGCTTCTGGTTTATCATTTTGTTAAGCACAGGCAGATTGCACCACCATATTTCCAGCCTCCAGGACAGGGGTTCTTAACTTTTTCTAGACCATAGACCCATATAAGAATCTGATTAATGCAAAGTACCCCTCCTAAAAACATCTATAAACAAACTCAGAGAAAACGCTGGACCCAATTTATTAAACGTAAAATGTATCACCTTCACATAAATACTAACAGCATGGTAATATTTTTTAACATAATTTAAACTGTATTTACTTTAACAGTACTATTTCCAGAGTAAGCCTACATTTCACAGACCATTCAATGACCATTCACTAGGAACACAGGTTACAAACTCTGGTCTAGAGAAATTTCTGCATTTAGTCCAAACAACAGTACCAAACCAGAGTCAACAGTCTGTTAGTCAGGGGTTGCAAACACATGGTCACCAGGAGAGGAGAGAGGGCAGGAACACAATGTACAGTCTTGGTTTCTTTCTGTATAAACTTTACCTGTCACATACCTATAAGGAAGAGGTTTCAAAAGCCTCAGTGTCTAAATTGAACATCTGGCACAACTGTCTTAGCTGCATCTTCCAATTGGGCTTCCATCCATCTATTTATCATCTTTAATCACCTTTTCCTGGTCAGAGTCAGGTTGATCCAGAGCCTATTGTAGAATTATTAAGTGCCAGGCTATGAAACTAATGGATATGATGTACGTGCATTGCAGAGTGGACACACATGCAGTCATGCGCACACAAACACAGTCATACACACGCACAAATAAGACTCACACAGATCAATTTGACTGGCAGCTGCGCTGCTTACTGTGCCATTGTGCCAAATCGGGTTTTTGCCTCAAAACTTTAATTTCATAGACAGAATTTCAAGCCTTTGACTTAAGACTTCACTTACAGTAACTGTAGTTCCCCAAAACCTCAATTCCATATCTGAGCTACAGTCAGAAAATAACAAGGCCTTGATGTGTTAACACCAGCAGTGTTGAAATGCACAGGAACGTAACACTGTATTTACATTTTACACTATTTTACACTTTGTAATCTCCTCTTGAGTCAGTCATCATGTTAAAATAAACAGAAATAACATTGCACATCAGGGTAACTATGCCCAGTGCTCCTTCCCACTTCTCTCAGACCTTCTGGCTGCAAATGTAAAACTTACTTATAAGCACTTCAGAGAAAACTTACAGTGCTGCAGTCAATTTTGCTGATAAACCATATGAGAGAGCCATACACTGGCGTTTGTGGAAGGCATCGCTAAACCCTTAAACCATAACACCGCCGTGCACTTTTAATATCGGCGCTACACACTCTGTCCTCGGGTCACCATTGCCTGCCAAGGCAACATTTCAGCAGCTATTTCAGGGCAGCAGCCAAATTATTACCGCTACACACTATTGTCAAAATGTTATAATAGTGCCGTTTTCTTTCCCCAGAATGAATATGAGCCGGGTTCCAGGCGCTGGGAGGGCTGGGAGCGCAAAGACGCACCTCGATCCATCCTCTCCCCGCAGCGGAGGTGCACGCACCGCCGTTAGAGCTCCATGGAAACGGCTTCTCCAGCCCGACTCGCGGAGCAGGACGGGAAAAGCAGACGCCGAACGAGGTTCCGGGGAAACCGCTCCTGGGCCACATATGACAGAAGAAGGGGTTCGGCTGTGTGCTCCACTGACCCACATTCGCAAACCCGAACTCGAGCCCCGGTCATTTCCACGTAAATTGCTGTTAACTCTGGTAAATGAGCCCTGAATATGAACGGCGCTCCGCAGCCTCCCACACGGCACCTGGGTGTGATGGAACGCAATTGTCGGGTCCGCGATTTCACATCCCGGGGTGCGGCGCTAAACGTCCCCAGCGAACGCACGGTGTGCGGGCTCGTGTCAACGCCGAGCAACTCCCGCAACCCTCAACCCTCAACCCGCACCGTCAGAGCGCGACTTACCGGGTTCCTCGCGCCACGCACCGGGAGAAACCGCTCGCCGATCTCCGCTCTCCGCCGCTCAGTTGCGGCACTTCGCTGGTTGACAGCGCTGTCACAGAAGGCGCACGGCCGGGGTTTCCTCCCTGGCGGGAAGAGGGGGGGGGGAGGCGCCGCCTTGCGGTACCCTTTATATTGCAAGCGACGAGCGGCTCCGGGATCCGCAGCTGAGCGTGAGAGGGGGTTGTCGGGGTCCTCCTCCACAAGAAACATCCAGAACTGTCCGATTAAATACAACAGACAAAACAAACACCTCCTTCAGTCCCTGATCCTGCCAAACACGCCGTAAAAGCACTGTGTTGACATCTGACATCCTCGATACACTCAGTCCACGCTCTCTATCTGAGCAGGTGGCCGACACACAATGGATGACTTTGCTCAACATTCCACTGTAGTAACTGAAAAACTGGTTTTAAGACCTGTTCATACTCATAATGAATTATGGATTTTTTAAGCTACAATTTGTGACATTACATTGCACAATGCAACATCCTGACTATGAAAATTATGTACCTTGGAGCAACATGAGAAAGAGTCTTTGCCTGGTAAAATATGCTACTGCAAAAAGCCTTTAAGCCACAGATTTTTTTTTCTGTCTGTATGTACATTACTGTTGTGTGATGTTTATATTTGCTTTTCTTGTTAGTACAATTGGTCATGCAGTAAACAGGCCTGAAATTAGTGACAGCACATTCCATTTTTTTCACTAAAAGGGTAGCAGACAGCGTAGAATCAAAGTTTTTTCAAACCATCAAAACCATTATAAATATTCAAAATGAACCAGTTTATAATTTGGGGCAAGTCTAGTCCTAGTTGTGTAGAAAAACAAATTCCTATGGAGTCTGGGATTAAGGAACGGGATTCTAGTTTGGCCCACATTGTGAACAAAGGGGAAGAAATCAGCCTGCATAAAATGTCAGACCATTGTCTGATACTGATGTCGACACCTTCTCCTGTCAGTGTGTTAATCTCAGCATGCATATTATTCTCTATGGAAACAAGATGTGCAAAGCATGTGTAAATATTATCTACAGTATATTTTTATGGCCAGCGCTTGGTACAGTTGTTTTATGAGCAGGACTTTGCTTCTGTGTTGCAATAATGTGTTCGCAAGCAATAAAGAAGAAGTCATATAATGAGACAATACCGGATAAAAAGATTTTCGTCTACATATATCATCTTCTGTAGGCATGAAGAATCAAACTCAGCTAAATGAATCCATCCATCCTCCTGTTATCAATAAGCATTTGTCCAAGGCAGGGCTATAGATATCTGGAGTCTATTCCAGAAGCCCATGGAGTGAAGCAGGGCGCACACTGGATGGGACACCAGTTCTTCACAGGGAAATCACAGCCACTCATTCACACACAAACACAGTACAAGCTGTGGACAGCTCAGTAAGTTCACATCAGGGAAAACAGGAGCATTAAAAGACTCCTTACTGCTAATGTTAAAACTTCCACATCTGTTTATTCAGAAAGTGTTATTAATAGAAGTAGAACCCAGGAGTGATGGTTTCATTAATCTCTGAGACTGTTTCTTAACCATTCTATGCAACAGGCTGACATACATCACCTGCTTTAAAAAAAAATCAGTGACAAGGAAACCTATGTTAGACACAGAGGCCTAGTGATAAGTAAAACCACCAAGAGCTCTCATTCCTCTGATCAAAGTTTATCCTTTTAATAGCATCATTTTATGGCTCTGGGTTCAATGTTCATCTCCCATTGCTTAGGGGTTGGTCCTTGCCTGAAGACAGCAGCCCATCCCTGAGCAGAAAGCTTTGGTGGATCTGAGGTGCGCAGCACAGACCTGGACGTGAGGTTTGAGACAAAGAAAACCTGAAGATGCCATCCACAAGGAAAATCCTGCACTTTCTGGGGGGCACTCTGGCCACCACCATTGCAGTGGGGATGTTGGGATACGGGATGTCAGTTAACTGGGCAAACCTGAAAATGTACTGTGTACTATCCAATTCCAGTGAGCTCAACAACACAGCTGATGTAACACTTGGACTCTTCCAACTAACGATAAAAAGAAACTGTCCATTTTTCACAGTGGAAAAAAATTATGGAGGTACGGTCCCTTTCTTTGTATTGTTTCACTGATAGAACAATTTTATGCTGTTTTATGTTATTTATTTTAATGTATTTGGTTATTGGGACACATATACATTGAAATCTACATTTTAAAAATTTAATATAATTGTTGTGGCACTGATTTCAGTTTTTCACCATGACACATTTGACAAACAATCTCTGAATTAATGTTTTTTTTAGCATTTGAAAAATTGCAGGAGATTGGAGGTGCCCCGGTCATCCTCCATGGTCTTGTGGTTACTTTCTTAGCCTTCAGCTTGGTCGGTGCTGCTGGCAGTATCCTCATTTCCCTGTACAACAGTGTGAGCAACCCCTTTCAGACACATCTGGGGCCCATGGGTCTGTTTGTCTGCAGTGCCTTGAGCGGTGAGTCTTCACCGCACACAAACGTACATTTTCATGGTGAATAAACTCATCTCAGGTAGACACAAGAACAGTTGTTGTAAATAAGGAAATCTTACCACCACATCAACTTCTCCTCTAAAAAATGTTTGTTAAAACTTTTTACATGTATTGTATTTTTAATATTATATTTATTCATCTTTACCTATATTTAACTATATTTATTTTACTATATTATCTTTTTATTATTTATTTGCTAAATTTTCTTTCCCTGTATATGACACACCCTGGAGCCGAGTAGCTTAATTTCATGCTTGATTACATACCTGATGTACAGTATATTGTAAGGGTGTATGATGGTGAAAAACTGTTGATTCTTCAATTTTGGAAGATATAAATTCATGTTGTTTCTTAAAATTGAACCGTATTTACTCTTACAACCAATAAATAGCATTAAAGAGAATTTTTCACAGCTTTTACAGCTTGTATCTGGCCTTCCCATATTTTTCCCATATCAGTTCTGGATAGGCACCTTGATCAAAAGTACTACTGGGGGGATTGTGGGGGATTCTAACGTAGGTTTTTCAAATGCAAGATGATGTTTCTAATCACTATGCTACCTGCTCGATCCTGGTACGTTAAAGTTTATTAAAATATTTAAACTGAATAACTTACAAACTATTTTTATTTACTGTAGCTGTAGCTGAGGAGTACCTGTAAACAAACTGAAGAATGTCTGTATTATTCACATTTTTTTACTTTGACAAGACTTTAGATTTTAAACTGAGCAACTGTACAAGCAGACTTAGTTGGGTCTTAGTTGTATTTTAAGTTCAGGAGGCACTCTGCTATTTAGCTGAACATTTGTTAGCTGACTTTATTTTGCCCTTGTGTGTTTTTTTTTTTTTGCTCTATTAGTCGTCTTCTCCTTCCTGGCCCTTATTTTGTTCATCGCGAATGTCTACGCAACTGACATGACTGAGCAGCTGATCAACACCGAACAGGAACTCACCTTGACAGACTTGGTGGTCACCATGAAAACTGGCTTCTTCATCCTGGTGCCATTCCTGGTGCTGAGCCTGCTGACCATTCTGGTGATCTTCTTCTACCAGCATGCAGCCTACACTCGTCAACAGGAGCAGCAGAAGCCAACAGAGGATGCACCCAAGGAGATCATGATGTACTAAGAGGAGCCATTGGATTGCATTCTAGATGCTAGAGACTCAAAAAAGAAAACTTCCTTGAACACAAAGACCTTATAGTTTTTTATTATTTAAAGTGTAATATTCTACAGGAGAAAAGCTTCTTGCAAACATATAATGTGTGCATAATTACATTAAAGCATTTTTCGTTTTTACTCAAGCCATGTAATGAGTAATCTGAAAAATGCAAAAAAATCAGCACCACAGTTACTCATTGCAGAAAAGTAGGCCTATGCCATCCTCTGACTGAAATCACTGACAAATTACAAAAATCTCAGTGCACAGGATTATTGGATTAAAAACATTTTAAAAGAACTTCAGTGTCACATAAAACTTGGATTCAATCCTGTAAAATTTAGAAGAAAGCTATTTATGAAGTGCTTTTCCATTGTACGCATGCACTCTGATCAGAAATGTGGACTGCTAGGTGGCATGCTGGAGATCAAAAATGGCTTTAGCGTGGAGAAGCTATGCTACCCTTCATCCATCTTATTGACCTTTCATTCCTCATCACTCTCTGACCATGTCATACCTCAAAAATCATATTCTTGATACGATTTTTTCTTAATGTGGTTTTATGATATATTTATTTTAATATGATATTCCAAATATTCATAGTCATAATAACCCCTAAAAAAATCAGTTGTCATATTACTCCTTGAGTTAACCTAAATATTTAATTTTTATTTAATTTTCATATTTTAAATTTATCTTAATGCACATGCACTGAGATGTATGTCTGCTGTAATACTGTATATTTAGATGTCTAAATGTATATAGAACACAGGTTGCTCACTTGTTCAAGTAATGGTCCACAGTTTTTAACAAATTTCAGTCTAAAAGAACTTGTTCTGGTCGTAACACTTCTGCTGTTGCTTTTGTTGCTTCAAACTCAAAAACACAAAGTGTATTCAATAGACTTTTCCCTGGCAGACAGTTTATGCATTCAGCTGTCTTATTTAAGAAAAATACTTTGCCTTCATTCCAAACACCAGATTATATGACAAGAATATTAGGCAGGTCCTACTGATACTGAAATGTAAAATACACATTAAACACAGTTTCATAAACAAAAATACACTTTGCATGGCATTTGTCCTGTTTCATTTTATCTGTGCGTGCTCTTGTCATATTTCACAGTCTGAAATATTTCATGCACAACTGCTGAAATTAAATGATTTTTAGATAAGCGATATGATCAATGCATCTTCCATGCACTTCTCTCAGCTTGCCGTGCAGAGGGGAGTTAAGTGTATGGACTCGTTCATACCTCCTGCCCTCTGCTGGTTGTACATTACAAGGCTCACATCATCGGCTACTTGCACTCTTCAGAAACGCCAATGCATAACCAGAATGATTTGTATTTGAATCCTCCCATCTGAAACTCAACTCCTGGCTCAGTGAAATTCACCTAGGATCATAGAGGGATGCCTGTGGCCTCATTAATATTTATAACAATATTCATACTCACTGTTGTTCACCTGGCAGGGCAGAAATTGCCTTCTGATTGATTGATTCATGACTCATTAATACTAAAATATTAATGTTTTTATTTAAGGATGACAGATTGCTTCAGTGGATTTAAATCAGTGATATTCTGTTTTTTAAGGAAGACTTTAAGTTCTACATTACTTGTTTAGGATTATTTTAATGGTCCTATCCTTAAAAGAGGGAATTTTGTACATCGTGGAGGCCCCTTGTGGTCTTTGGTCAGTTGGAAGCAACAATGAAGTGAGGACAGTTACAAAATTCACATGAGGACATGAGTAATAAATGGAAATAATGAAGCTGGAATGAAGCCGCTGACCATGAGAATCACCAGGTAAATCAATCATGCGATATGCATTTAAACATTGAACAAGGGATGCAAGGTCAGAATGCAACATTCTATGACTGCTGTTCTGGACTGTAAACATCAGGCAGCTTCCTCCTACTGAACCACTGGTTGAGAAGGTAAACCCAGCTCTGACCGTGTTAGTAAACCAGTTTTTCTTTTCCTTCTAATGGTGCAGCACAACATAAATATGCTGGATTCTCATAGAAGTGACTAAAACATTAAGTATGGGGGCCTGACATTATCGCATTACAGTGGATCATGGAGGGGTGTCTGCTTGGTGGTAAGTTAATGGACACCCCTCGTCCCCAGACCCTGGTGTTCCACACCCAACCCAGAGCTGAAAGTGGAGCTCAAGCATGGAGGAAGAGCAGTCTTCTCCACCCTCTACTTTTCTCAAACGGTGTGTTTGTACCTGTATATGACCTTCACTACAATGTCCCCATCACCAGACCATTTGACCACCCTGTCAAAAAAAACCTGCCATCCACCCTTCAGTTTCACTGTGTACTATTTATTTCTTATTTATTCATTATAGCCATTTATTCATTAGTCAATCTGTAATTTGGTGCTTATGAAAATGTATTATTCTAGTAAAAATAAATAACAAGTTTCATGTAATGTTTTTTGTAAATCACAATATAATTCATTATTTTAGGTTTTCATGAACTAGATGTTTATTTACAGTAGAAGTTTCTACAGATGAGTTTGATCTTCAATGAATTTAAGGGTGTTTTCAGTCCTTTCTTAGTGCCACAGTATCACCTTTCTAAGGGCCTCTGCTACCATCTTCTCTCCAGCGCTCAGGTGATGTCATTCAGTTTTGGGGGGGCAGGAGAGGAAGGCACATACCTGTTTGTCTTCCCCAAGCCTTGGTCACACACCAGTAGGCAGAACCATCAGGGCTGCTGAAATAAGACTTAGGGGCAGTAGATGGCATAGTGGTTAGATCCACTAGCTCACAATGAAAAGACCCAGGTCCTGGTACTTACAGCTACTGCAGTATTCTTGATCACTTATCTTAAACTACTGAGCAAAATTTACCCAGCCGTACAAGTGGGTAAACCACTGCATGTAACTTAGTCTGCAAAGCTAATACTACAACAAGAAAAAAATGCTATGTATACTGTGACATATGGAAAACATGCAGCTTAGGCATCCCACCTTAGTGTTGTCACTGTGTAGTTTCTGGAAGCTGCAGCTTACATCAGAGGCCCACAGTCAGAGGGAGCAGCTAATTTCTGTCTGTAAAACCAGTATCATGCAAGCTTGTGGCCTTCAGCATTCTTGATGTGTTGCATTTTTACACAATTATTCCAAAATACAGTATACAAAAAAATGAAGTGGTTTGTAGACTAATTCCATTATTAATCCCAGTAGCTGGCTGCCCAGATGTGTGCCAAGCCTGGGGCTTTGTATATCGGCATCCACCAATCACTCAAGAGCCCCTAAACATCCCCAGAGGAGAGGTGTGGAGATGGGCTGGGGGGAATATTAATGTGCGCCTGGGGCAGGGAGGGGCCAGTGTCACAGCTTCAAAGCCTCTCTGATGGCAATTAGATGCCTCCAATTGACTTCCAATTGGATTGGGGAACGGTCATTTAGCCACTTGCTAAACAGGCCCTTAGGGGGCGGAGCCATGCAGTTTCATTTGATGTTTCTGACGCAAGGTCACTGAAGGCCATGGTGAGCCCAGATGGCATTAAAATCAGGGTTCAAGGCCAAGGAACATGGGAGGGCACTCTTTCTTTCTCTCTCTCTCTCTCTCTTACTCACTCACTCACTCACACACAAACACACACTTCAGAGTGAGGTATATTTAAATCTATAAAACTGATCTCCAGAAATAAGTTACATGATTCATCTGCATCACAATATACATAATTTTAGGACACATCTCATAAAATAGCACAAAAAGATTGATAAACCTGTATTCGACAAAAGAGTTTTCGCATATACAGTATATCACAAGGAAATATGATGCAGATTTTTCGGATTTATAAGTAACAAGAGCTGAGCATAAAAGTTCACGCTATCAGCCACTTTATTGTACTCTGTTAAAGATTATTGATGTTCACTGGGTTTGCTGCACAGGTGTATAATTTGGTTCTTATTTTACGTATGTATAGATTTGCATGAGCAAGGGTGTACAAGCAACAGCAGGAGAGCAGCGCAGGTCTTTGCAGTCTTCAGAGTTAAGTAAAGGATTTCCTTAAATGCGCCACGCAATTCTCTCTGCCCTTTTTAATTTTTATTGTAAGCAGACAACAACCACGCCAAATTCATTGGTGGCACCTCCCTGTTCTTGTCAGCAGTTATCGTTTCTACCTTTGTTTTAAATTCTTCACAGTAATTCTCATATACGATCTTGTGATCCTGTCTCAGTTTATCTGGTACATCTATAATATTATTACATTGCTGTATATTATTAATGAAAAGAAATGCCTGTGTTTTAATATAAGTATTAAACTTAACTTAAATGTGTTAAATTCACTTAGTCTGATAACAGATACTAAATAAAATCAGGGCCCGGACACAAATCGCTTCATCTTTCTCTTCACAGTCCTCAGAGCAGATAATGGTGGGATAAGGGCTGGACCCCAGGTCCGAGGTCAAAGGGCATACTTTTGTCCATATAGACCCTACTCTTTTGAGATCTACATTACAACACATGGTGAAATGCACACCTGTGGCTGGAGGGCCCGCTGTAGAGCACAGGCTAGAAAGGATGGTGGGGCCAGGGGGCCACACACCTGCGGCAACCATCACCATGCCACCAAAATGGCAACATATTTCAGTCAATATACATAAGCCATGTTCAAAGTAATGACCAAGTGTGACACCAGTAATCCTGGAGATGCCCTCTGAGCCCCTGAACATCACACAGGCCAAGCCACCATGGGTCAGACCTCCAGGTAGAGGACCAGATACTCTGCAATCAATGTGATTCCTTACCAACTCACGCAGCTCTGAGACTCAGGGACTGTGACAGGATCTTTTCCTACAATAAGACATATGTCTACTATTGAGAAATTAAATTATTTTTAATGTTTAATCAAAATGTAAGGATTTTTTACAGTTAAGAAAATACCAGCTTCACATCTCCTCATGTGATCCAAGATAAATGCATTGGTGAGTCCCAGGTCTTGTGACCTGCACCTCTGGTGACCTCTGTAGACATTGTGGACCGGCAACACCCTGGCCTCCGGCACATTCTTTACTCTGGTGAAGGGCCAAGGTGCAGACTGAGGCAGAGCACTGCTAGGGACCAACCCACCTCTCAGTCTAGGTGTGTGTTTGTCAGCACCTGTTTTGAAATTCGGTGACCTCTCTACCCCCCCAATCAGACCTCCTGCAGCAAAGACCTAGCATCGAGCTGGTGGCGAGGGGAAGTCAAATGCTTTGTAGCCACCTGTGACATCCACGGCAGTGTTGCACCCTGTCTTCCTCTTACACAGCTGTGTGATACCAGAATTATGATGAGTGGTCAGAGGTGGTCATTTTCACACCACATCCCATAACCATTCTTCATGTGCCTTCAACATTCAACAGCTCCTTCTCATGCTGAAGGACTTTTACAGATCTGCTGTATAAAAAATGTGAAATTCATCTTTCTCTGACTTCACACTCGTAGCTTTAATCACAATGAAAAACAAAAAATGGACGGAAATATGTTTTTCTAAAAGACACAGTAAGAATGCTGCTCGTGCTCTCTGTGAAAGAACTGTGATAACCACCCCAATGTGTGAGTGACATCACAGGTCTGCATATACTGTACCTCCTGAAGAGCCAGGCTAGTGTCAGACAGAGGGATAAAAATAACAAATTGTTTCTGTATTCAAAGTCAGGGTGTAACTCGCAAGCGGACTGCGTGGTAAGAGATAGAAGTATGAGATCAACCATCCCTCACAAAGAGAACCATGTTGAAATTACTTAATATGTTGAGCATGACATAATGTCCAAAGTCCCTTTATTCTTTTTCTAAACTAAGTTGCTAAAACTGTAATCGGCGATCAGAACGGTAGCAACTTCCTCACAATAAGCAAGAGCTTGCTGAGATGTATAGCAGGAGGGGCGGAATGGGCTGCTGTCTTAACTGTGTCCACTAATGTTTGTTTCCGGTAAAGAAATGTGTGTGTTTCTCTCTTCTCAGCTGCAGATATTTGTTATTAATTAATAATTGAATATTAATTTATTTATTCAGCAGGTCATTTTTTCTATGCAATTAACAATGTTTACTCTTTATTCTATGCAACATACAGTGATTTACTTATTTTAGACAACTTGGTAATTTTTACTGTACCAGTTTAGAGTAAGTACCTTGCTTAAGGGTGTGACAGCAGGAGCCAGAATTCAAACACAGGTTTTTGAGGTCTGCAAGGTATCATACAGCTTACCACTATGCTGCCTACTGGTCACATCTATTAGACAAATCCACATTTATACACTGCTGCATATGTAGACAGGAGCTCAGTACTAATAGCCTTAAGAGTACTTGGACCCAGAGTCCATGATTCCAAGAGGTGTGGCTAAATATTATAAAAATATTTGAATTCTTCCGAATGTAGGTGTGGTGATCATATGTTATTAAAACACAGGGAGCAACAAGGAACCAGACTGTCAGATGAACTACAATGCAGTCACGTTTTCTACCAGCATCTTACAGAGGGACCCTCTCTTTCTCAAGACAGTAGAGGTCCCAATTCTCCTTTCTGCTTGGTGCCACCATGACGTTACTGCTTTTTTTGTCATCCAGGGTCCATGGCTGCTCCACTACAGTACCATCTCCCTGTTAAGTCATATTAGAGCTATTCTTAAACCCCCTAATTGCATATTCCCTACTTTAGATGTCCTCACAATGCTCCGACTCCCAGTGCCTGCCCTTTGGCCACCCGGCAGATTGGTTCTGTTCACTCTAGGACATGTAGCGCTATCTCCTGGGGTGGAGTCGTGTCAGTTAAACCAAGGCACACAGCGACACAGGTAGGTAGCAGCACTTTCTCTGAGAGAGCGCCTCTGGCAGACCTGCTGATGGATGGGGATGCTGCTCGCACCCTGGCCCCCATCTGTCTGGAGAACCTGACAGGCGAGGAAAGATGACTGAATGGCTGTCAGCATTGTTCACATACAGTGTGACCTCACCACCCTTCAAGTCGAACTGGAACTCATCCTCCTGATGATGAGTCTGAAGTCCACGTATCACCAGAACAGCTGACAGGTTAGTGATAAAGATTGACATGAAATTGTAGTGAACAGCAAGCAAAATTTACACTCAGATTTGTCTAAAATGTTCTCACCCAAAACATTACTTCTAAATAAGCAGAAGTCTGTAAGTTAAATTCATACAGGACATTTACTGCTGCAAACAACAGTAGCCAGCAGCAACATCAGGGATGGTTCACCTCAATTGGTCGAATGAGTGTTCATGACGTCTCACTTTAATTTTTTTGGAACAGGCTGAGGACAGTAAGGAAAGCGTCAGTATTGCGCCTTTAAAGGGAAAAGTGCAGAAAACCCTTCTCTTAAATATTTCTGTACATTGCATAAAAATATTAAAAAATGAAATTTAATGTTTATATATTACTATCCCTGTTATGGAGAGCTACCTCTTTCAGGGTACAGTGTCTTCCCTAGCCCCCAGTGATATTGGGATAGGCTCATATTATTATAATTTGTTTTGCTTAGAAATTAAATTTAGAATATACACTGCTATTACTTTTCAAACTATTAAACATTTCCGTTCTTTTCGATATTAAAATTTAAAAAAACTAGGACGGTTCCACGTGGCCATAACACAACTGGCCAACAGGTGGCAGGATTTAGCCTCCTTGAAGAAATATGAATATGCTCATAAATACTAGAAGTGGGGCGATTCCCATTGGTTACTCTGGGTATTGATATAAATCTCGACTATCATTGACATGCAGTTAATAAAATACAATATTATTTTGCTTGACCGCAAATGTTGCTACAAGTAACTGAATTATTAATCTGCTTTAGAAAATAGAATTTGTCATTAAAAAGTGAAGGAACATTACTGTATAAATTTCTTTTTATGCATTTTATGCATGAAAATATATTAAATCTTTTCTATGAATACCAGCAACAATCTTACAGAGAATGACAAATTACTGAGTTTAAACAACAGAGACAAAGTAGAAGAGAGGAACGATGCTGACTATGTACAAAAAGAGCTGGAATAACTAGTATTAAGCTCAGGAAGTTTAGTGGCATGATTATTCCTCAAGATGCTAAAGCAGAGAATGGTGTCTGGAACAAGAGCATCACATAAGGGATGAAATGGGGAAGACTAGCGCACCATCACAAACCTGTCACTCTCACCCATCACCATTTGAGTGTTGCAGTGTGGCTCAGCATTCATCCAGGAAAAACTGATCTTCCAAGAAACCACTTCCTCTACTTTGCAGACTGTCTGTCATTCCTGTGGCTAGAAATGCCACAGTCCCACCACCCACAATTTCAACCACACACTGAGTTTATACAGTGAAATCACTCATAAAATTCACATATACAGTATAAGGATAACTTTTAAGGTCACAAGGTCCAACCCCAGCACTGAAGGGTGTACTAAGTTACAGTTACAGCCTTTTCATCATAAGTTTACTTGTTCTTTATCTCCTACATGCCCTGAATTAATACAGTAAAAATTCCCTACTGTGTGAATGGGATAACCATTGTAAAATTGGCTGTTTAACTTTGTAAAGCACTTTGTGTACAAATTTTTCAGCTAAACAAATTAACTAGTGTGTTTTGTCTCATTTTTCATTCACTGTTAATGGTGTAAAAAGTAGCAGAGCATCTAGTGACTGTGGTGAACCAGAAGTTCAGCAGCAGCGAGGTTCCAAGTCCTGCTGTTACTTTTTTGTTTTGCGTAAGCTACTGCTGTTATTGTTTATGTGTCTATGACAACTTCCCCTGTGAACTTCCACCCTTGACCCTGTGGGTCCGCATGAGTGGTCCTGTGTCTTGTTTGAGCCAGGAAGGAGCCCGTGTGTGACTCAAGCTGGTGTCCATGTCATGCCTGTAAGCATGTAACTAGTTTATCTTAATATTAAATGTTTTCTTTTATACAATCTTTGGATGTTTGCTTTTAAAAGCTTTTAAAGACTCTTAGCAAACATATTTGGAAGTAAAGTATTGATTTCTAGGCTGCAGGTGGCACAGTGGTTATAGGCAGGAGTTGGCATAAAATGTCTTGGGCATGAACCCCATTTCCAACTGCATCACTCTTAATCATGGTATTTACAATAAAAGTTACCTTGCTGTATAAATGTTCAGTCATTGTTAGTGGGTTAGAGTACTAACATAACATTATTAACATGCAAGCCTAACAAATAACTTTCTCATTACAGTGCGCTGAATGTATCGGAAGAATGCACTTATTCGTATATTAGCCCACAGTGATTGAGGTTTGAGATTGTTTGTGCTGCCAGCTTGAGGTGACATAATTCTCATGTCTGAGGATCTGGCATAGACATGACCAGATGAGCCTGTCAGTGGTGAACCCACTTAAACTCCTGCCCATCCCCTGACCACAACTCCCTGCTTGTCCTGGTCCATCACCTGTGGAGGTGTTCATGATGGTATGCTCCTATGTCTTCTCAGCATCTCAGCAGGGCTAGGTGCAGGGGCAACTCAGCTAATCCTGGTCTGTACTGAGGATCTGTTTTTAGCCCACTTAGCACTCCACCTCAGTTTGGGCATAAGATATATGCACCATCCTCCACCTCCACAGCAATCCCCTGTTCATGACATTCTTGATGCTTCCAACAGGAGCAGCCAGGGACAGCTCCACTGATGGCAGCTTCCAGGTTAGGTTGGATCACCTGAATCACCTGGTTTTTATATTGCCTCACTATTACTTCTTCATTTAGCTGCCATTTTCTCTGTAAAGCTGGATATTTTCACTGGGACAGTTCAGGTTGACTCAGGGTAACTCGGTGGTTCTCGGCTTTGTTTTAGTGACAATACCCTCACATCGTGCATCCTATTCCATAGGAACCCTTGTCAATTTCATACTGTAGCCATTGCCCCCGAAACATTTAGTCAATATTAATAAGTGATAAATTGATTCAATGCTTCTCAGACTTGTCAAACACACCAACTGAAAAAACCAACCAACTCTGATCAAAAAAACCTGATACAAAGCACATGGTAACTTTTATATTTATTTGCATTTACATTTGTTAATTTAGCAGACACTTTTCTCACCAAAGCTACATACAATGGTTATTAACTAGTATTTATCTGACACCTTTATTTGAGCTGTCTCACAGTCATGGTCTCATACATGACAATAAACTCCCCACAGTCATACCCAAAACCATTTGCAGTTACTTTAGTTTAATCATCACCAGTGTCAAAGCAAGGCTGTATATTTAAAAAATTGTCACATCTCTGCTGTAGTAGTTAATATTTTATTAAAATTAATTAAGCTGATCATTGAGAATAGAATCTTGTGATAATCCGATGGCACCACGGTGCACTGTCGGGGACACCCTGGTGGAACACCACTCTGATAACTGCTGAACTGAAGGGTGACAGATCAGGGCCCCAGCTGGAACACAAACCTTTAGATGGCAGCTCTCTTCACCTAAAGAGTAGGCCAGCAACTGTCATATTGGTTAGCACTGGCACCTTGTAAGTGAAGGAGCTGGGTTCTAATCCCATTTCTGGTATAGCACCTTTGACCAAAGTAATCACCTTAAACTGATACAGCAAACACATCTCCTCTATAAGTGGGTAAATTGTTGCAAGCAGCTTACTGTAGAAAGTGTCACTTATCTAATGCTTTTCTTCCAATTTGCAATGATGTGCCCACTTACTCAGCAGGGCAATTTTTACTGTATCAATTCAGGGTAAGCACCTTTATTAAGGGTAGCACAGTTCAGATCAAGTTCCTTTGACTGCAAGTCAGTGACTCCAATCACTGCACCACCTGCTGCCCCTGAAAATCATAGCATTTACCACTGTAGCCACTGACTGTGACTCTGTGGGGTCTAACACTGTCACCTCCATAAAGCAATTTGCCTGTGGCCTGGGACGCACATTAGCATTTCATAAACATTAGATTTACGGGTGACGGCTGTCGCAGCCGATACTGACAGGAGCCACTTGCCACGGGTTTCTCCACACATAACACAGATGCATCAGCATCCCGACAGGATGGGACACACTTGCTTTTACAGGGGGCAGTAACAGGTCCCATCAGAGAGCACTGGTGACAAGACAGCGGGATGTACCCCTGCCGTTTCAGAGGCTGCACCGCTGACAGGGTGATATATGGACACAGTAACTCGACCTCTGTGGAAAAATAGGGGAACGGGAGCGCCGACGGCTGGGGTTTCAGTTTCTACCTGACAAAATAGGGGCCACGGGCAAACATTCATCACATGCCATTGAGAAAGACAGTGGCAGATCACAGGAGGCAATCGCACATTACTGCAGGGTTGCGCAGAAGCAGAGGGACACCATGCAACCATATAAAACCTGGCCAATACTGATCCGTCCCTTAAAACCTTATTGTCAGATGTTGTGTTGTGCATTTGGACAGTTTTAGTCCAACAGCTGTGTGCATCTGTGCAAGCAACAAGGAGGATCGATAGAATGATGCTACAAAAGAAGTGCGAACAGCTTTGGCTGTGCAGGCCCTGACTTACAGTGTTTAACAGGACAGCAGATGTCATAATAAGAGTGCTTGGTGTTATTTTTCACTGTTTAAGCTGTACCTCATGCTGTGAGACACAGGTGGCAAATTGTAAGAGGCCTAATGTAATGGATCACCTATATGGTAACAAATATACTATTAAAAAGGCAAAGGTAGAATAAATTTCTCATCTCAAAATTAACTTCTTTTTGTGAACTGTATTGACAAAATGATTAAACACCTCAATAATTTTGTTCCCATCTGTTCTTTTATGTTGTCCACCATCATCACACGTGGTGCAGGAAAATCTACAGTTTGTTCTCTCATACATCTGTATAAATATGTACTGTAACAACAAAGTAAACTTGTGCAAAAATGTATTTAAATATTAATAAGGAAATTGCCCTTAATTTTATTGCAACCATATATACACCTAGTTTTATATATATATATATATATATATACACACACACACACAGTATATATGTAGTTGTATTTGCAAGTCTGTACTAATTTGTCATTCATATTTTTCTAAATTTGTGTCTAAATTTGATGTTTATTCATTTATTTATTATTTATTTCAGACTGTTCTGCCACTACACTGCGTAAATACTGTAGCTCCCTGTAATTTCCTTCTGGGATACTAGAGCTCATCTATCTGTCCATCTGTGTATATTTCAAACTTCTCTGGTTAAATATGGAATTTTAATTATAAAATTCAGAATCATTATCGAGCTGACTGCAAAGCTCATTGAAGTTTAAAATAAGCTTTAAAAAATAAGAATTATAGATGGATCCATCTGTTTTCAGTAACAGCTTATCCAGTCAGGGTCAAAGCGATTATTTAAAAAATATTCAGGAATGTTTGTTTACATGTCCAACTATGATTAGGAAGGTTTTCTTGACCATACGATAAATACCAGGATCGGCGCGTTGTATAGTATGCTTGCGGGAAGGTCTGTATTTAGTCACATTCACATATGAACAAGGAAACACTTGCCCTCTTGTCGATTATATGTATTTTGCAGCATATGGAATGCCTTTTAGAAACACTTAAGTCAAAGGCAAGAATGAGTGGCAGGGGGACACATTTAGTGAGATACGCAAGGAAAACACTTAAGTCATGGAGGAATTTCTAGCCTGAGGACAAGTTACCTTTGCCCTTCCGTCTACCTCCATTTTAACTTTTTTCTTTTTTCATTCATTCTTTCTGGGAGTTGAGAGCCCAGAAAAGTCCTATGAGTATCAGTGCATTAAGGTATATTATTTGTGTCCCTAAAATATTTGTATGAAGGAAGACAGTACATAGTTAGTACTTCTAATAAAGGTAGACATAAATCAAATTAATTACTAACATTTCTGAAATAAAAAATAAAACTGCAGTAAGAACTATAATTGTAAGAGCAAAGTCTTCTGAAAAGTTTTTGTTGTGTGCCATTTTGTCAACGCAAGTAGCACTGCTGCTTCATAGACTGTAGATAAAGGTTTGAATCCAACTCTGTGTGGAGTGCATGTTCTCCCTGTGTCTGTGTGGGTCTCCTTCAGATGCTCTGGTTTCCTCCCACAGTAAGTTATAGGCAGTCTGATCTGGCCATAGTATCTGTATCTGTGTAATTGACTGCGTGCGTGTATGGCTACCCTGTGATACAAAGGTGTCCCTTTCAGGGTGTAGTTGCACAATTTTGTACCCAGTGATTTTCGGAGAAGCTCCACACAGCTGCAGCCGCTACCAAGATAAAGTGGTTATGGATGAATAATATTTGTGTCACTGTCAAACAGTAAATGCAGTTTCACCTATGATGTATAGTATAAAAATGTCATTAGTTTAAAGGTGGTGCTGATTCCCTCCCATCTCCAGTTTGCTCTGCAGTTTTCCTTTATCCTGCCAAGGACCTCCTGCCACTCTATGGTTTCCCAGAAGTCAAAGTGTCTCACCCCTCCACCCAGAACCAGACACTGAGGGATGATTCGGGAGCACACTGAGTCCAGAGATGTATGGGAGCCGTCTCAGTGGAGGACGGCCGGGTGATTTATCGCATCACGCTTCACTGCTTTCCAAATGAAGGCCTAAAAACGATTCAAAGCGAAATATTCCCCAGGACAGGGTGTAAACTCAATATTTTTCACAGGTGTTTTTTTTCCTTTTTTCTCACCCAGGATCCTAAAAAGTGTACAGTGAATACCAGTTATATTGTGGAAATAAAAATAAATTGTGTCTAAAGTTTAAATCATAAGAAGACACATTTTGGTCAGTGTTTGCTAAAAATGTATTTAAAAACCTCTGCAAAATAACTTAACAGTAACTATACCACCAACAATAACAGCAATAATGATTATAATAATAATATTCTTTACACTGTATTTATTCCAGGTGTTTAAATAGCCCAAATAAGAGGATCTGCACAGCTAATGATATCATTTGTACTGAGTTGGACCACATGCTCAGCGCTCTTCACTAACAATTTTCGTTAATCCATGTTGTGCCTTTCTCCTGCAGCGAGACTCAAAGCTCCAGAGGGAAAGAAGAAATCGCCTTTCTGTCAGGTCAGCAGTTTTGCATTCATGATTTGTGTGTCTCATGTTGTAAAAGCAGATGGATGAGACATCCAAACAACTGCTCCAAAAGGTTGCGTAAGGGCAGGGGTTTACATTTATAAATAAGTTGTAGTTTCTCAGTAGACTGCTTCTCTCTCTGAATTTCTGTGACCCAATTATAGACAGATAGATAGATATTATACTCCTTAGACACTTTATACACCTGGGTAATTGAACTGAATCAATGAAGGTTAAGCTCAAGGGAAAAAGCAATAGGTCCCTGCTGGGATATGAACCCACAGCCTTCAGGTTGAAAGTCAGTATACTAACTCACCACATTGCCTACTGTTCTGCCTAAATCCCATAATCTGAACTGGGAAGCACTTTTGGTTCCTTACCCATTAAAACCATCTACTGCCCACTAACTAGGGAAGAAAGCAGGGACTGTATTGTTCACTCCCAGCATGTCTAACCAGAGGACTTGGCCTCACACTGTAAATATTTTGTTGTGACAACAAGAGCAGGATCCCCTGTGGGAAATAAGGTTGCTAATTTCATCTCATAAATCAATTTATGGTTCACTGCTAGGTTTGTTATGAGGAGTTATGCATTTCAGTGGGTGACTACAAACATTATTCCTTACGCTTTTCATATGGTTTTTAATCCTTTAAGTGTGACACATGCACTTAACAATGGAATGCCTCCTCAGCATGCTTAAATGCTGCCCACTGGGAGAAGGCTGCCCGTTGCCATCACATGTCAGAATAATGAGTTCAAAATGTTCAGCCCTGGCACTGCCTCAAAGGCTCTGCTATCATATACCGCCATGGCAGCCCTAGCAGGATGCAACCTGGGCCCTGGTGATGTCTTTCAGCCCCAGACAACTATCTGCAGCATTGTTGCTCTATAACAAAGATTTGGGGTCTGAAATTAAGTCACCAAGTTGAAAAAGACAAATCTTTATGCTTCAAACTAAGCCATATTTGCAGGAGTTATTTAAGTTATATATTTTAAAATGAATACATTTGTTTGAATCCATTCATTATCAGAGCTGTGGAGATCCAGAACCTAACCCACAAGTGCATGGCAGGAGACCCTTTGTACCCTGGGCAGGACACCAGTCCATCTGTGGACAATCACATGCATTCAAACACTCATACATGCACACTAATGGCACTTTGGAGTCACCAATTCATCTGAAACACGTGTCTTTATACTGCGGGAAGAAACTGGAGAACCTGGAAGTAACACACACAAACGCTAACCGAGCAAAATTCAAATCCATGCACAAATCCATAGCATAACAGCTGTGGGGCACCACTGCTACAAAGTCTGTCTAATATTTTAAATGGTCCCTTTTCTTCTGTTTAATTGGATACTGTAGATGTGAGCTTGACTGTGTAGACCTCTTCCTGCACAAACACCACAGCAGGAGGAGAAAATGGCTGGGTGTCAGAAAGGTGTTGGAACAGAGCTCACCTCCCACATGACTTGAATCGTTACCTGTTGACAGTAAACACCAGGCTGAAGGTTTACACCAGACCGGCAGGTGCTATAAAACAGGATAATCTAAACAACTCATCGAGGACTGATGTTTTGCTTACTTTTTCTGCAAGAAAATAGAGGGTAAAAGTGCAACAACATATGTTTTTCTACCTTAATTCCATCAGATCAGACATCAGTCACCTTATGGCTGCAGTAGATGGCAGACAAACCTGTTATCCTATGGTGTGACATATTAATTCTGAACTGGCAAATTTGATAAACTAAATAGTTCATTATTGATTACTTTTTTTCCAGCACCAGCTCTAGAAGAAACATGTATGCGTTTAGCAGATGTTTTTCTCGAATGCCACTTAATATGTTAGGTTTCAATACTGAGCTACTCAGAATTATTGACCCATTTGGAAAACAGAATCATTTTAATACATGGTTTTAATGTACATACCTTGATTATGGGTACTAAAGTAGGATTATTTGAACTCAAGTCCTTCAAGTAAGTCACCACAGTGGTTCTAACCACAAGTCCTCCTCTCATTCTAACCTATTGCTCTCATTTTTTTTCTTTACGCCCATTTACACAGTTTCACCTCTGGAGTTGGGGCTAAGTACTGCATTCAAAAGTACAGTGGTAAGTATCTCACTCAAAGGTGTAACATTAAGCCCCCTGGGAACCTGTGACCTGTTCAGTTTCTACCTCACTGTACTTCTGCTCAGTCACCACCAACCCTAAACCCAACATCACCCCCATGGGGCTGTATACTTAAACATCATCTGAAAGAAATGCTCCATCAAATTTATCATGCAGAGACTGTTTTGTAGATTTTAGAATCTGTTCTGTCGGAGCAGCATCTCACTACTGAACTTTCAGTCTCACAAGGGATTTGGAGAATGGGTTCCTGTTGATGTGTGAAGGATATATTGTTGTCTTTTTAATAAAGCAAATCTTCAATTCATCAGTTCAAATTTCATGCACGTGTTCATTTCTGCCGCAGACTGTTAAATGGTTGGATCTAGAGCACCAGGTCCTTTGTCAGAAAACTTCTGGTTATATGATGTGAACTCAGCCAGAGGCATCCCAATAAATGGCACATTGTCCACAACAGTGGTTTTTCTTACCTCACACAATGCCCCTCACCATCCTCGATTTCCTCGACTGGCGTGAGTGTGGCTCTGTCTCACAGCATAGATTTAAATGCAAAAAATCTGGTTTTCCCTCCCATTTCTTCTGTCATCCCAAAACCAGCTTCACAGCATAAAAACTGATTCATTTTGCTTTACTGCATATCTGTACCTGCCTACACTGCACACGTAACTGCATTTCTACTTTATATTATTATACACATTATCTTTGCTTTAAGGTTATTGTGTAACATAAACTTTGCATTATTTTAAATATTTTTGCCCTATCAATGTAAATAATTCATGTGGTGTGCACTGAGATTTCCACATTCCATAAAAACAAAATGCTAACTTTCTTTTATTTAGTTATTAATTCTACATTTTTGCTCAGATGAGTTAATGTTACAGTTATTAACTCATAAAGTGTTCAATCTTCTGAAATGATAGGTTGGAAGTTGCCCCTCGCACTCCACAAGGTGCTTGTTTCATTAACTGTGAATGGCCACTTCATTAAATGTGAAAAGCGGCCTGTTGGGGTCAGTCGGTAATCTGTGGCTTAGATGATTGAAGCAGCATGGCTAACTACAGTGTTGGACGCAGACGCTTGCTATTACGCTGTCAGGACTGACATCATTAAACCTATTGAAAGCTGAGTATCATCATTATATTTTATTAGACATGGGAACCCATTGATGTTACCTTGGCGAGGATCCTCACCCTTGTCCTGGCACCATGAGCTAGAATCCCCCACATCTTCCGCAGATGTCTCATTGTGTCGCCTAAAATTCCTTGGACCAGTGAATGGCCTTCTAGGGCGCCCTGTTGAATATTGAGAAATGGGTCCATGTTCTGCAGATGGGAATTAAGGCCCCTTGCTGTGATATTATTTGCCCCTAGTATGACTGGTTGATTTTCCTGTTCTACCATCTACAAGGTGGTACAGCAGCTGGCACTGGTGCCTCAGAACTCCATGGTGAGTGGTTTTGAGCCATTTGTTTCTGTGTGGAATTGGTATGCTCTCTGTCCTTGTGTGAGTTTCCTTGAAATGCTCTGGCTTCCTCCAGCTCTCCAAAGACATGTGCTTCAGGTGACTTGGGGCTTCTAAACTGCTCATAGTGTGTGTGTGTGTGTGTGTGTGTGTGTGTGTGTGTGTGTGTGTATAAGTGAATGAGCGTATGTCTGCCATATGATGGACTCTGCTTTACACTCCATGCGTTGGACCACTGCAACTGCACATTGACATACAGACAAGGAGAAGGCCGTTTACTCCTTTAAGCCATTTGAGAACACAGTTACTGGCTAGTTGCAACATGTGTGTTTGGTGGCAACTTAGAACTGTACTACTATTAAAACCTACAGGTGACACAAGTACTAACAATGAACATCCAATCTGATAACAGGATGAAAATGGCCAGAAACCCTATATCACAAAGCTCATGTTCTGAATGTTTAATGCTGAGAGTTTGTCAGCTCAAGAGCTGGTCCCGCACAGTGGGTGTAAATTCATTACAACTGAAGCAGGGGAGCACCATGGGGTTGCTCACAGCTGGCAGGTTTAAACAAATGGATGTCCCCCTGGTGTCTTGGATCAGCTATATCAAAAAGTGACCTGGCCACTGAGCCTGTGGACATGCTGTCCCCAGTCAGCTAGGAGACAGTCTGGTCCCCCAACCCCATGTCGCAGCAGACAGACTGGCTGGTTTTACAACTCCTGCTTCTCTCTGCCCATTGTGATTTATCAGTTGGGCACAAGTTTCATTTGCATGACTGTAAGGTAATGACGCTTCCCTTCAAATTCCATTCCTCGAAAGGGTCGCCACCAAAAGGGCTAATTATAGAATCAATTGAGGGAGGGACTTCGACAGCTGCTAATGTAATCTGGGCCATTTTGTGGTTGTTGGAAATTTTACATTATGAACCATCTTGCTTTAATATTGCTTGTGAAAACTTTGTTATTCAACAGCATTTGGTTTTGGAAAGCAAATGCCACTGTGTTCACAATATACTACATCTATCATATCTCTAATTCTAACTTGGCTCACACTTACTGTATTTACTTAAATAAAGTTTTATTAATCTAATCTAATGTGAGTAGATTTTTACAGTATCAGTTCAAACTAGGTACCTTGCTCAAGGGGGCTACTGTACAGCAGGGTGAGGAATTTCAGCAAAAGTCTTTTATTCACAAGGTGATTATTCTAACCACTAGTACGTCACCTACTGCCATAGGCAGATGTTTTGTGCAAGACTTTTACCCAGATTCATTTTTCCTTCACTACAGAAACCTTGGTGCTGCTGAGCCTTTAAAAAGGAAATAAGACTGATTGAATAGATTTTTTCATATGCTGAAAATGATCGTGAAATATCTGGCTGGCCAGCTGAACACAATTTGGGCACATTTTGTGAAGGATGCACTGAAGGCTGCTATCCAGAGAGATAGCTGTAAGACCCTAGTGAGACCTACGTCCAGCCACAATGCAGGTAAATCCCACAAAGTCGTAATGGGAGGTCAGAGCTTCAAAGGTCATCCGAGTGATCAGGTTCTGCAGCAGTCCTTTGGTGCTCCCTGGCTCTGTTCTCGGCCTGTCTAAGTCTTACGTTCGCCACACAAGGTGATGACTTCCACTTGAAGTGAGTGTGCCTAGCCCTGGGGACCACCCAGGTATACATACTTTAGCTCTAAACATGGTTCTGTAAATCACAGGGTGTCTCAACTGTGATGTGAAACATTCTCTGTGCCATTGAGGTCCATCATTACAGTCGGACGAAGACCTTCAGTACACACATACATATCTCACTCATTTACAGTCGACAGCCCCTAAGCCCACCCCATGGGTACTTCTGCGTCAACAGCAAGTGCTGTCATCGGCTGCCTAGTCAAAGCGATGTCACCTAAGTGGAATGTGGGCTGATGGCAGGAGGATAACACCGAAATGGGAAGAGACAGTAGCAACCGAAAATGTTAGCAACTACCAAAAAGTGACAATCAAACCACAACACTGGCAAGAAGCAGATCAGCAGGCCATCTTTTGTGTTAGATTCCAGGCTCATCGGTAGTAGACCCAAGTGGATCAAGACCCCATGCGTGTCCACTGTTTGGAGTTTACACAGAGGCCTTGTTTTGGTTTTGCGATTTAAAAGAGGAGCCAGCTGGCGGACAGACTTCTCCTGTCATTTACTGGTGTTTACAATACTCTGCTGACATCCCGCCATTCTTTCATTTTCACGTTTACTGGGACCTATGGCGCGTGTCGCAGGATTTTGCTCCTGCCCTATCTTTCGCATCAGTTGAGATACTCTTTGCTAAAATGGAAAGTGTAGAATACAATTTCATGTAAGGATAAAAATTTCAGTGACTGAGTAAAAATTTTAAATAAAGCCTATCCATGTGCAATAAAGGGTATTTGACTGTCGCTTGTGTGAAGGCCAGTGTGATAATTAGCACTCCGTATGGGTCTTTGTTGTGTAAAGCAGGAATGAATGTGATCGGATGCTGAGTAACTGCTGAGGTACAGCGGAGGGTAATCTTATTGAGACATCATTTTTTTGGGGAGGGAAAAAAGGTAGTCACCTAAAGTCTTTTTCTGTCCTCCTCCACCTCCTTCTAAACTGGTAGCAGCTGCTCTGGAACCAGGTCTGAGCCTTGAAGTGCAGGCAGGATTAGGATGGAGCACAAAAGGAGAGGTTTTTGGGGGGGACAGAAATACCAGACCTTTTGAAAGGGTATCATTTAGTCCCTTTAGCCGTAGATCATCTTCAGCTTACAGCAGGCCAACCTGGAGATTCCTATCTGAGCCTTCATCCTTGCTGTTTGATGGCAGGAGCCAGGACACCCGGGGCAGGGTGGGGCGGCAGGGTTCCCTGGCAGCCTGTCTGCAGGCAAGGGGGGTCCGGGGGGAACAGAGCCTTGCTGCAGGTATGCATCTCAGACAAAGGGAACTAAGCCTCATTAAAGCCCCAGGGAAAGGTAGGGGGCATTCTTAAGCATATATTCGCCGGCGTTACACACAACGCAAGAAGATCCACCATCGTGACCAACCCCCTCCCTATGGCCACTATGCCTCCAAGCTGTAGGAGAAAGTACAGCGGATTTGCATATTGAAACATTGGTTTCAGAGGAATAAGCCGTAGTCCTATCTGTAGGCTTATCCTTTGGCTCCACTCTGCAACTAGACACTGATACGTACTCCCAAGAACTGATCACCCTCCAATTTCTTATTTTCTTTAGCCAAATTAGGTTAAATTTTCCAGTATTTTAACTGTGTGGAACATCATTACTGATCAGTTATTACTATAGATGTTGTTATCTTTAATAAATTAGCTTAAAATGACGTACAATGTTTGGTTGTGCATTAAGCTACTTACAAAGGATTTACTCATTTCTACAAAGGGTCATTTTTACTGTGTTAAATTCAGGGTAAATACTTTGATCAAAGGCACTGAAGCAGGTGGTTGCATATGAACCCAGGCCTTTAGGTGCAGATCTTACCTTCACACATGCTACTAGCTTCAAGCCAGGAGCAAGGCTCCCAGATCAAGGTTTTTCTAAAATTAATTTAAGTTTTAGGCAATTACCGATAAAACTGATACATTTTGAGATCAGGCCAACATCAGTCTGTACTTTGAGAAAAAGAACAACCAATGATTGGTCTTCTGAGTTGTTGTCAGAAGTTTGTACGGGTTACAAATGTTGTGAGGTCTTCAAAGGCTCTGTGTCAGTTTCAGCAGCAGCACCACAAAAGTAGAGTGATTCCCCAGGGCACCCACTTCCTCTGGCATCTGTCATCACTTCCTGTTCGTAATGGCAGCATAATGACAGCACACAGGTGTCCCGTGCAGGATGTTATTTATCAGTGTCTCACCAAACTCCCAAGATCCTCCATAATCATTAGCACAATAGAATAGAGATGTTTCTTTTACGGGATTAAAGGGCAGATGAAATTGGTCCCTTTGCTGTGCCATTATTCCATTCTATGAACATCTCATAGGTGAAGCCTTTCATCATGGCTCCAGACTACTCATCGAGTGCCAACACGGCACTGGCCCATGTTCACCCCTTTGGTATCTGGTCGCGGTTTCCACTTGAGACTCCTCGACACATAGTGACATCAAGGCCTCTACTCCTGCCCAAGTGTTCTGTCAGGCCTGTCCGTTGTCACGGATCTCGTCATCGTCATCATTTGGCTTGTGACATGTGCCGTGTGCTTTCATCTTCCTACGCTGCTGCCTATGACCGTTCAGGCCCCCTGAAAATAATTAGGTATTACTTTGTTACTTGAATATTTGTTATGCTACAGTGCGCAGAGAAATGAAGTTGAGCAGGCTTTACAGAATCCTGCCTTTGTTCTTTCTGTGGCCCCAGTGCCCCCCCGATGGGTCACATTAACCTCTTGCCCCCCAAAAGGAGTCCACTGGCAAAATTGGTTGGCCTGCTTCTGTGCTGCACCTCTGATCTAGACCGTCATAGAAGGAAAAGGTTGTATGACAGCACTTGGCCAGACCCTGACAGCCAGACCACGTCATCTGCCTTCCCCCCCTTTGGAGGGAATAGCAGGCTGTGATTTACTCTTCCATTGCCATTTTGCTGTAACTGAGCGTTTGGAGATGAGAGCTCAGCGCCACAGCGGGAGGGACATGCAGGTAAATTTGCCCAGCTCTGGCCCCAGACTTTGGCTGAGGTGCTGGAGTCCCTCTCAGTGGGGTTCCTGGTACACTTTAAGACTACAACAGCCCACTGTTATGACAAAAGCATGAATAAAGGATGATCCACCCACAGCTGGCACTGTGGGAAAGACAAGGTTATTTCCTTCTTGAAACTGGCAAAATAAAACTGCAGCACTGGGCTGTCGAGGAGTGTTACCTGCTATAGGGATTGGTTTCCCAGCTGGACAAAGGTAGACACAAGACACAGCACTGGATTCACTGAGTTACTTTCCCTCAGCTCAGGCTGCTTGGTGGCCCTACTCACAAAGGGTCCAAAGCTGAAAGCCCATTGTTTTTCAGTTTTGGCCCCAGTGTGGCAGAACAAACTTTCCTCTCTCCCTTACACATTTCGACAGGGTTCTGAAGAAACATTTCATTTGAACCCAGTCCTCTTCTGATCTTCTTTTGGATCAACTTTTCTCCTGATGTCCTAACAGTTGCAAAAGTTTAGTATTTAATACTTGACTTAAGTTATTGCCAACTACTTGTGAAATGTGATTGATAAAATGGTGGTATTGGGCAGAACAGCTGTGCTTCTGCTATCACGCCCCTACATCTGAATTTGTGCTTATTGTAAAACGTTCTGTTCTTTAACCTTAATTGTACATCACATTGTTCAAAAATTTTGCTAAATGAACAAATGTAAAAGTAAATGTTGCACTGTTTTTCAGTGGACATCACATCCATTACTGTATTACTCTTGATTCATAACAGCTTATTGCCTCGGGGGGTTATAATAGCCTTTTAGCTGGGCAAATCTGAGGAGACATTTTTGACAATACTCAATATCTCAATATACATTATATAGCCAAAATATGTGGACATGTGAGCATCACCCCCATATGTGCTTGCTGAATATTCTATTCCAAACCCATGGGCATTAATATGGAGTTGTTCCCCCTTTGCTGCTATAATAGCCGCCACTCTTCTGGGAAGGCTTTCCACCAGATTTTGGGAATTTGTGCCCGTTCATCCACAAGAACATCAATGAGGTTGGGCAAGAAGGCCTTGCTTGCGGTTGGCATTCCAGTCCATCCCAAAGGTATTCAGTGGGGTTGAGGCCACTCAAGTTCTTCCACACCAACCTTGGCAAACCAATGTGCTTAAGAGGCTCACTTTTTACACGGAAGGCACAGGCATGCTGGAGCAGGAAAGGAGTTTTTTCCCCAAACTGTAGCCATAAAGCTGGAAGCACACAATTGTCTAGAATGTGTTTGTATGCTGCATGGGTGCAGCTGAAACAGCTCAACTCAGTCAACGGAAGAGGGGTCCACATATTTTTGGCCAAATGGTGTATTTTCAAGGTACTGAATTTGCGAACAGATCAGTAACACTGACTTATTATACCAAATTGATTAACAAAAATCTCTTCACCACAGGTAAAAACCAGAAATTTATACTGATTCTAATTCCTACCAAGGAGCTCCAGTGAATTATTATTGATGTTCACATTCTACTGAGACAGTAATAAAATTGTGCCATGTTATCCAGACTGTTCATTCTCCATTCTAGTTTACATTTTTCAACAATACCATGTTCATCTTGCATCTTCCAAGGTGTCTGTGAAAAAAGGTGTCTGGTTCTGTATAAATTCATCCATATGGCCATTCACTGGACCGGTATTACAGGCCATTATCATCCCATATATTTCCCTTTTTATGAGTTTAGTATGAAGGACGATGAAACGGATCCAGCGTCATGCCAATATAAGGGGATTATCTTCAGCTATCGAATGTACCCCTCGTCTTTTACAATTCCGTGAAGGAAAGGCTCCAGCCCACCTCAAGCAGCAAGGAGCTGCCCCAAGCTGTCATCATATTGTACTCCTAAATATTTAACTTCCTCAGGAGATCTTGCTGTAATACAAGATAAGCGTCCTGTAATTCTCACTGACTGGTACTAACAGATGTGAAATTTCAGGGGTCCAGAGATGTCTCGAGTCAGATTTTTTACTGCGCTGGGTAAATCACAGAATAAAGTTATTCCCTGAAAAGATTTTTTTTTTTACTTTTCAGTCACTCTTTTTAAATGCACACATGAAAATGATTTTTATTGATATAATGAACATTACACAAAGAGTAATACACAAATACTGAGTGGATGCTTGAGGCTGGCTTGTACGTTGTGTGGATACATTCCACATCCACTTTTTACACCTGTGATTATGACCAAATAATACTTGCTTATAATCTTATCTCCAAATAGCTTCACAGTTATTTAGTACATGATCTGTTACTGCTGTCACCATTAGTGTACAATACAGCCTCTCACCATCATTTAAGTACTTGGCCTGGTCAAGGTTGTAGCGATGCAGAAGATATTTCAGAATCATTGGACTCTGAGCTAGAAGGGGTGCGGCCCGGACGGGACGTCGGGGGACTGCAGGCAACTCCAGGGTCCTTTAACAATATTACTTCCCTGAAATGGACTGGTGAACCTGAATCACACTCAGTGTTTCAGGGATAGGTTCCGGACTACCACGATCCTAGATAGGACAAATTGCTGCTGACAACGAATCAATGTATAAATGACTTCTATACTTCTGATAGCAAAAAAAAAAAAATATCCTTTAATTTTACAATACCCGCAGTTCACCCAGAAAGGAGTGAGGGCCCCAGGAAGGCAAACCATCTGCCCGGAAGCTATGTACTACACTGTTACTGTGACACCTGTTGCAAATTCATAGACTGGCAGATCCCTAAAGTGTCCTCTTGTGCTACCTTCTCTCCACAAAGAGAACTGTTTTGTTGGTAATACAATTAGAATACCTGTCATAACATGGCAAAGAAGTGACACAACCTGACAGGAGGCTCATACGTGAGAGGAAAATCCATGATCCGTAGGGCGTCCTCGGCCACTCAGTTCTCACAGCATTTCTTCCCATGCCACATGTTCCCCAAGTGCAGCGGAGCCGTTTTCTTTTTCTTCCCTTCTGCTATCAGGTAAGGGGATCTCCTAATGGCTAATGGCAGTAATGTTTCACACCTTGCTGAGTGCAACTTTATACGCCACTAATTCATCACGGCAGCTCGCGTCACTCAGTGAGTGACTGCTTGCCCTGGGGCTGCGCTGCCGTGCCGGAGGTCTCTGTCGCTGCGGATGCAACACGATCCCAAAGACCACCTCTTCCCCGCCCTCTGATTTTTGGTCGCATCACTTCTCGATTAAATGCCACTTAAGCAGCTTTTAATGGTGATGGTCAGTGCAGCAATGGAGGTTTGTACTGCTGCAGAATGGAGGTTTGTAGGTGTAAATGTACATAAACAAGACGTTTTTAAAACATGACACCAAATATTTCATTTGAGGGTTGAAATGAAATACATTTATATTCTTATCCGTTATTGCGCACTTTTTTTCTTGCTGTTTTGAGCGGGGTGCGTTATTAGCAGAAAAAGGCCTGCCTTTTGCTCAGGGGAGATCTGAGCTGAGAACTTGCAGACGGACGCCTTGTTTTCTCACCATGTGTCGCTAGGAAATGCTACTTCCCCAGGCCTGTTGACAAACATGCCCCCTCGCGCCCCCCCCAAACACCACCTTTTGTTTTCCGTGGTCCTTTAAGACCCCAGATCAGGTAACAGTTGATGGAAGGCGGGAATGATATTTCCTGTTCCTATCGCGGGAAAATGGAATTAAATTAATCCGGTTCTAAACTCTGCCTGGTTTGAAACTTCTAATTATGAGTCTGAAACCCATCATTATGATCTTGTGCAGTTCAGGCCGTGTGTTTCACAGGCTTCAATCCCCGCCCTCGGGGGTCTTTCAGTACGGGCACCAGGGCCGGATCAGCCAGACTGTGGCGGTGCTGTGGGCCGCTAAGACTAAGTGTGCGCCTGGGGGCAGCTCAGGGCGCTGGTGCGTACCGTTGCCGAACACTTAAGTAGGTCTGATGAATCACTGTACGGAAGCGCTGCCCTGGTCTAATGGACGGCCTCGACTTTGTGACATACCGCGGTAAGCCAGCAGCCGCCCTTGTTGCATGTCAGTAAACTCAGCCTCACACAACTGCATAGCACCATGAAGTGGTGCAGAGAGGGAATTGAACACTAAGCGACAGTCTGATCTGTCATAACTTGAACCCCGCTTAATAGCTTTTAAAAGTTTACTTACAAACTTGCAGAGAAACTTTTACTTCATTTATATCCCATCCAGCTGGTTTAAATGTAAATGCTTTTAAACAGCTTTTAAACTTTGAAATTTGGTTTAAGAGCACATGCACTATTTTCACTTCATATGAGCGCTTTCAGAAATTTAAGTCAAGTAGTCAAGTCAAGTAGGAGTTTGTCATTTCAACCATGTACATGGTACATACGAAAACAGCGTTCTTCCAAGGCCAAGGTGCAACATAACAACATAGAGTGCAAATAAATAAAAGATATACACAGGTAGTGTGACACACTGGGGATTGAGGGGTACAATAAATACAATAAACAAATATATAAAAGACAGGGATAGTACAGAGTGCAAATGAGCAAATATATGAAGTTAGAGAATTAGCAGCAACAGTGGGATTGCTCGATCGTTCAGTTTATCTTTTCTTCTGGTTCAGCAGTCTGATGGCTAGAGGGAAGAAACCATTTCCCATCCTAACATGAAAACTAAAGGAATAGTTTTATTGCATTAAACATGTAGCACATTTCAGCTTCCTGTGAGTGATAATGAATGAGAAACAGTAAGATCAACGCTATGTAATTCACGAATTCTGATACTGCCTTCTTACCACACATGAAAAACAAGTTATGTCACCATTACACTAAACGTATGCAAATGTGTAAAGTGTAAATGTGTAGAACTAGTATTTAATTTGTTTCGATTTCTCTCATCAGGTAACTGTTTTCAATGTTAACGTCAAGCAAGTATAAGAGTGTAAAAGTCGTTGAACGCCGAACGTCACCTTGCACATGTTGACCGTAAACATGACTCTCGCAATCCGCAGTGCGAGCAGTTTAGCCGAAACCCGGAGGAGAGGCGCGATCGGACGTCACGGTTAAAAAGACGGCAAGGCGGTGCGCGCGTTTTTTTTTTTTTTGGGGAGGGTTTTTTTTTAAAAAAAAAAAAAAAAAAAGAGCGCAGCCCCGCACTCGTAAAGTCTGCGCAAAGCGGGCAAAAGTGTGCGCAATGTTGTGGAGACATTCGCGCGATTGGGGGGGAGGGAGAACCCGCAAACGCTCGGCGTCGGAGCGCGCATTAGCATGCAAAGCGAGTCCGCAGGGAATCCGGGCGCGGAGCTTCGCCGTCGGAAAGCGTGCGCCGATCCGCGCAAAAAATACCGCCTTTGTTGCCTCGCCGATAACAAGAGGAGAAATTTGCTCCTAGTGATACAATTTGTTGCCAGAATGCCGGGGGTCGCGGTGTTTTCGTCCGCGCGCAGGAGGGGAGCCCCGCCGCGCGCTGCCAGCGCCCATTGTCTCGCGGGCGCGGGCACGAAGTCCTTGTCACTGTCGCTTTGCCGCGGACAAATGGACGCCGGAGCGCGCTCGATTAAGCGCCAATTACGAGGTGTTTCCTTTTATTTACCCGCTTTGATCCGTGCCCACTGCGCATTGTCGACCGAATCAAGCCGGGGGGGGGGTGGTCTTTTGTGGGAGAGCTCCTTGGTTCTTGTACTTTATTATTTATTTATTTATTTTATTTTTATTTGCTGAATTACGTCGGGAACATCGTGTCACTTGTTTCGACCCCCCCGTGGCCCTTCTCAACTTGGCCAAAAAAGAAAAAGGAAGAAGAAAGCATCCGCGGCCCTCCTGACGCTGTGCTGGGAAAGTAGTGTGGATCCCGGGTCCGGAGCGGAGGGGTGAAACGTAGTAACCGGGGGGGCAGGCGACGGCCGGAAAGGCTTCCCTGCCTTGTGGCGCTCGCAGGTGCCTCGCGTGGGAAGTGAGTTAATTGAGAAGCCGAATCGAACCGAGCTGAGCCGCTGCAGCCACTCAGGACGGCAATCCTTTCTGCATTTTGTCTTTTATTTAGTTCACGTTGTCGCAGAAAAGCAGACAATCGCAGTGTCGGCAGCTGCAGGGCTGCCAGCGCCCTCAACCCACGCCGGCCGGCCGGCAGTCGGAAGAGTTAATCTGCGCTCCCGACTGTTCGCAAAGCGCAATTAAGGGGGCGCCCAGCGGGGGGGGGCGGATTAATTCAAACGCTCGATTAAACCTCAAGTCCCCCATATAAATAATGGCCGGAGCCGGACGCTTGTGATAGATCATCTTTTGTTGGAGGACACATGGAGATTAAAACATGGAATTTCACTCTTGTCACGCTTCTCTTACTTTTTTGGATCGATCGGCGTAATTCAAGCCCCCCCCCCCCCAAAAAAAAACGTTAACAAACGTGAGAATAAATAAAAACGTAAACAAGCGCAGTTTCTAAATTTGTTAGGACTTCCACGTGCTTTGCGCGATAAACGCATTTTAATGCGATTAAAGGAGTTAACGTAGTGTTTTGTATTTTAGGGAAATTTCGACCAAAGCTGTCGTAAAATCAGTTAACAAGGTGTTATCTAAGCACTTCCGCATTTATTAGGAATCAGATGAGCAGCTTTGTCCGAAAACGATTTATTTATTTGTATTACATAATGTACCAAATAGTAATCATTTAAGTATATATTTAAATATGCGACGCATCAGAAATGCGGTTTCATGTCCTATTTTACATACTTTGTGACGGGGGAAAAAAAAGTCTTCATTCCAAACGACCTCAAGATCACATGAGGAAATTTATTTAAAAAAAAAAAAAGTTATCAAAATCGAGTGCAGAGAATTTAAATACAGTAGAAACGAACACTAATAACCTATGCATAGAAATCTACACATGAAGGCACTGTACAGAGCATCTTTCTGCACACACCTTTTGCAAGTCAGGTGTGTTTGAGGTCGGTCACTTTACCGGGTGACCTACACTAACTAGTAGGAGCAGGTGAGTAGTCACTGATGCCGTTTCAGCCATTAGAACGCCTTACTGAGCGCGACTGAAATGTTATTTCTTTACACGACCTATGCAAAGGTTGCACCATTCAAAACGCTACAGGGTCAACTCGGTGACGATGTGGGGAAATGTTTTTAATAAAGGAGAAAAAAAAAAAGAAATAACTATTTCACTAAAAACGCGCTGCTCACACCGTTCAGGCACTTGGGGTGTAAATGAAAGCAAAGTTAGTTCTGCTCCTCCGGGTTTACACCTCGGTTCCTTCTCGGCTGTAAATCAAAGTGTTCACGCCGAACTGGTTCGCCATGAGACCCCCCAGGGTGGCGCTGCTCTGCCCCCCGGAGAAGAAGCCCAGGCGGTTCGGAGGTGGGTGGCCCAGTTCAGAGTCCAACAGGCCGGCCGGGTTCGGCGAGTACCCGCCGGCTCCGTGTGACAGCTCCACCCCGGGCCCCCCGGCGAGCCCCGCACCGTGCGTCGACAGCACCGAATTCACGCTGGACACGAAGCTGCCGAAGCAGGGGCTGTGCTCCATGGGGGGCGCTGGCGGACTCTTGGCCTCCTGGGAGCCCGGGGAGCCGTGCAGGCTGGGCGGCGGCGAGCTCAGCGCGCTGCCCGTGTCCTCCTCGGCCTTGACCTGCGAGCCGCCGCCGCCGTCGGCGCGGCGCTTCCTCTTCCTGCGGAAATTTCCGTTGTCGAACATCTTCTCGCAGTTGGGGTCCAGCGTCCAGTAGTTCCCCTTGCCTGCTTGCGACAAATGGCGACAACATGGACACATCAGCAAAGACACGACAGGCGGCTGCGGGAGGCGTCACGTGGCCCTCCGCGCGTCAAAGTACCCCCCGCAGGGGACGTACTCACCTGGGTCGTCCTCGTCGCGCGCCACCTTCTTGAAGCAGTCGTTGAGCGACAGGTTGTGGCGGATCGAGTTTTGCCAGCCGGCTTTGCTCTTCTTGTAGAAGGGGAAGTTCTCGGCCACGTACTGGTAGATCTGGCTCAGCGTGAGCTTCTTGTCCTGCGCGTTCTGGATGGCCATGGCGATGAGCGCCGAGTACGAGTACGGGGGCCGCACCATCTTGAAGAGCTCCTGCTGACTCGAGAGCGAAAGCCACCCGAGGTCCGCACCCCCGAAGCCAGCGGTCGGAGACAGGAACTGCCTCTGGTTCGAACCGTAGCCAGGCGCCATGTAGGAGGTGGAGTTGGAGGTGCCCAGGTACGGAGAGGCCGGGCTCATGGCCGAGCTGTTGAGCCACAGGTAGGGGTTGGTGCCTGCGGGGCTGAACTCTCCCAGGCCGTAACTCGGGCCATGTGCGGCAGACCTCTGGTGGTGGTGGTGATGGTGGTGGTGCATGTTCTGCTGGTACATGTTGTTGAGGTTGTCGCAGTAAACCGCCATGTCCAGGAAGTCCTGCGCGCTGCCGTGGTGCTGAAGAGGACTGGACCGCGCGTTCGAGGGCTGCTGTCCAAAAGAGTTCATAATCCACTGCGGGCGCTCACCGCGAACCGTGGGTCACGGGGTGGGCAGCTGGGGGTCGCTTTCCCTTCCCTGCCTGGCGGCGGACTGAGAGCAGGAGCTTCGAACCCGGGCTGAAGTAAGCAAGATGTGGTGGTCAGTGAGTTGCTGGGTAACGCCCCTTTCCACACACGGCCCTAACGGGAGCCATGGGATTGCGGCCGCATCAGGTTCTCGTTTTGTTCGCTCCTCTTCAGCTGCCCCGCCGACCCCGCTCCGCTGTCCGTGTGCGGTCATTTCCCCGGAGGGCGACATTTATACCCGTCGCCGTTACGCGTGGCCGCTGACCCCCCGGGGAGTCCGACGTCACACGTTCTCGTGACCGCGTTGTGAACGTCCTCCTTCGGTGTTTTTCGCGGATTTGTAGTGGAGTTCAAAACAGAATTTCATTCGGAATTCGCTCTGCATTATTTCGAATGCACAAGGCGACCGTATTTTTAAAAAAAGGAGAAAAAAAGCTGGGGTAGCATTTGTGCGGCTTTTGCGCGTTTTGTTTTGGAAGTAAATATTTAATGGACTTCAGACCACCATCTTCGGGGATGCATCAGCAGGCTTTTGGAGCTGCTTTATTTTATTTTATAAGTAATGGGGCTGAGGAAAGACGAGCAGAAAAACAGCGTTTCTGAGAATTGGTGCAAAGTAAAAGACTGCGTTTGAAAGAAGGCGCCTTTAAACTGCGCCGCATGCGTGCGCTCTTCCGAAGCAGCGGAGCGAACACGTGCGGCGCTGCGAGCTGCGTGGAAATTCGGCTTCAGACGCGACGCGTTTATCAAGAGCTTTTTCTTAACTGCAGCGCATTTGCACCGAATGACAGTGAACCGACACTGAAAACGCAGGTCATTTCCTTCGGGATTACAAAGTTTTCTGATTCTGATGCAGAAAATTCCCAACAAATAAAATCCCATTGCATGAACAAGGTAGCCTAAAATGACTAAAGTTGCGCAAAAGAAAAAAAAGGCAATTAAAAGCGATTTTGTTGTCTTTTAAGTGCTTCGGACAGATTCTTTGGGGGAAAAATAATCACTAAAAATATTCTGGTGTTAATTGTATCACATGTTTAAATCGTCAAGTTTTCTATTATAGATTCAATGTGCACACGAGTCCATATTAACATGGGTCTGGTATCCCTCATTTGAGCAATTAATGAAATATTTCTTGCGCAAGTTAAAAAAATCTAAAATTAAATTGATTTTAAATATATAACTAATAGCTTTTTATCAATCAGGTCAAGAAAAGATATTCACTGCATACGTTCAGTTTATTTCAGTGTAACTTCATACACGCTCTGATGTCCACTACCATTTTCTCTAGATGCTGTACAAGTATAAGAAAGATCAGCATTCATGTATTAATGTACTTTATCAAGTCCGTCAGTGATTGTAATAAAGTCAAAAGAATTTGTCACGGAAAAAAGATAAGTGCATTAACAAATAGTATGTTTTTAGGAAACCACTGTGTTATGAAAATATATCAGAGTTTAATTGATTTTACAAATAAATTGTTCTAAAAATTTTTAATTTCCTAAATACATAAAATACAGTTTAAGCCATTTCGCGTTTTCAAAAATGGATATTGGTTGACGGTGGTTATTTATGCGTTCGCATTTAATTGCTGTATGTTTCACGAAGAACGAAAAAATAGTTTATTAATGCATTCATCGTTATTCCAAATTTATTAGAATATTTTTAATTTTATTAAAAGCAGCCCATGGGTGCTTTAAACAGTATGTTGCCACCTGGTGGACACTATTATTTCTGCACTTGAGCATGTTGCCTACAAGCGCCATCTCGCGGCCAGTTGTGGTTTCTGCCGTAGTTATTTTTTCTCTCAATGTTATTTTAGTGCTGCAATCAAATATAAACGCAGATTTTTATTTAAATAGCGTTAATATTGAATCCTTCAAGGTTTGCATAAATGTCCCCCATCTTTGTTTTGCTTAATTTCAGTGCCCATGGATTTTAATTGCCTTTGTTCACAGTCTAATACAGAGTTCCATGCTCAAATAGCATGTAAACTATCAGTATTTAAATGACTGCATCAGTAATTATGTGTGCCTATATTTTGTTTTTTAGTTGTCGTGATGCATGATACAGTGAAGCATGAAATAGGTCACCCAGCTAACGTCCAAATCGGATCTCGAGGCCTAATTTTATGCACCAGACCAGACCCATCATTGAAGGCGACATGCCTGAGTAATTTATTGTAACTGTGAATATTGCGACGTGGGACAGGTTTATTATGGGACTGTGCTGTTAAGTCTTACGTGCCGATGAATGAGGTTTGTCCTCCAACAAGGTAGGACCCCCCCAGCTCTGCAAGCAAATGTAAAGATCTAAGGTCATGACATACGACGTCTTTAAGAACTTTTTTTGTCTGCGGTGGACAATGTTGTGCGTTTGCAACATTAAAAGGTGTCACACGGTCAACATGCACTGCCATGCGGTAAATCACGCAAAGGGGATCACAGCTCGCGTGCACGTCCTCCCCCATAATCGGCGGAAAATTCCTCCTGTGCATGACCTTGGCCTCATCGAGCGCCTCCAAGGAGGGCATGAGGACATGGTCTGCGCTCCAGTTAAGACAAAAAAAAAAATCTGTAAAGATCACAAAGGGGAAATTGCTTTTTCAAACCACACAGATACATCTTGGAGAACTAATTACAAATGGCTTCTCCAGCGCTCAGTATAAATTAATACGCGGAAAACAGAAGCTCTCACCATCAAAAATGTAATTTGGACAAAGAATTAGGGATAAATACCTCTGTAAAACTGCAGTGAGAGCTACATGATCTGCCAGTACCTGTGTATGGAAAACTGGCTCTAATGAGATGGAACTTTATTTTTTGCAGTGAAACACAAATGCAAACTGAAGGCAGAAAATGTGCCAACTGATAAACCACACATTTTTAGAGATGAAAGTGCAGGCACCGAATTATTTATTTAAAAATTCTGTTTTGTGAGCAGGTACAGCGCATGGCCTGGTTAAGCGTTCAGGCTGTGTGTTGAGGAATTTCACATTTGTTTTGTGGGGGATAGTGATCCCAGTTACTGAGTTTGCATGCAAAAACTGTGGTATGGAATTCCATACTATGGTATGGAATCACTGTACTTGAAGCATCGTGTCTTTATGCCTGTATCTCGCATCTATTGATGAATTATACTGTTATTAACTCTTGAGTTGTACCTCAGTTTGTAGAAAAGCTTCTGTTAAATGATAAATGGCCATAAAAAGATTGTTTATAAATTCTTTGGCAAATCTACACCAAACCTGCACCAAGTATGCAATAAATATTCAAATATACATAAACTATAATATAAAAATGTCAGACCTAGATGAAGAGAAGTGTGCAAAATAGGTGTGAAAGCAGCCCAGATGCTGCGCTGTTCACTTGTGTATAAAACACCTTAAATGAAAAATTACCACAGATAAGATTACATGAAAATCAGCCGACTCTTTTTAGAACATCACCCGGCAGATGAGGAGCTTCTACAAACAACTTTCAGGTAACTGGCTCACTTTCCTACCCTCTGCTGACTCTCCCACTCCTGCAGGACACAACAAAGTGAACTAGCAGCCACACAGTCAGTGGTCGGCAGTTGCGCTGTCATGGCGCCACCACAGTAAGAAGGAAAGCTCTGCAGGTCCATACTGGGACTGCCAGCTATACATTCTTCTCAAAGGGTTCAGCACAGTAGCAGGTGGTGTAGTGCCTACTGTGGCCATGTCGCAATCAAAGGGCCCAGGTTTAAATCTCACCCCCTTCCGCCGTGCCTCCAAGGAAGGTACCAGTTCTGACCTTGCAGCCTGCTCCAGTAAATGCTGAACCCAGCTGTATAAAAGGGTAAATTAGTGCAAGCAGCTTCACATTGTCTCTTGCTTTGGAGAGAAGTGTCTGCTAAATGATCAATAACTCATATCAAGCACAGTTTCTCAGACGGTTTTCTGATACTGTACACCTGGAATGCTGGGAAATGGAGTTCCCTGAAAAGTGTCACATTCGTACATCCTTTATTTTTTCCTTAATCTCATATCATCTGCATTCCGCTCTCACATTCCATGCTGTATTGCCAAGACCTTATTATTGTTAGGACCATAAATATCAATTACACCCCTCCATTTTGTGAGAGAGAGGGTAATAAAGGTACGTATGCAAGAGTCACGGCTTCCATTTTCAGTTTAAGTCAGCGACATCAGAAGAGGTTGTTCTGTGACACCGTGTACAACTGAGCTGGTCATGTCAACACCCTGCACAGCCACACATTACTTTTTGTTTAGAGCTATAAAAAAATAAATATAATGTAAAAAAATGCATTGGCCCTGGTCATAAGAGTGCACTATGATGAACAACTGAGTTTTTGCTGAGATAAGGGCTGTCCCTCAAAACAGGTACACAATAGGTAGCTGTTACTGTGAACACCCAGGTAGATGCCACAGCACTGGTGAGAACGGGAGACAGCCCCCTACTCACACTTTACCCATGTTTCCCATTCCAGTGGTTGTGCTTTGACATTTTGGGATCACAAGTTTGGTGCTGTATGGAGGTCCGGTAGAGCAGCTCAGCCTCTGCAAATTCCACCTGCAGTCCAGCCCACGGGTCAGCTTTGCAGAGCTGCTAATCTGGTGAATGTTAGCAGGGACTAAAACTGTATGAATAGACTGCAAAGGTGGAACTGTGGAGAAAACAGTGTTACCAAGTGTCTCTAACAGGTGGTGGGTAAATATGTTCAACCAAGAACTGTCACACAACTCCACATTGTTCTCACTTGGATTACTGTCTAAACATGGTGCATAATAAAGTAAAATAACTTACCTGAAGGAGCGAGTGTTTCCCTCATTTTGATTTTACTGCTGCTGCACACTGCTCACAATGTTTGGTAAAACACATAACTGTCAGTCTGGGGTTTAGAGATCACACTCTTCTGGTTGCTTCCACCTGGTATTAAAAACAAAGAATGTTTTAGTTACCGACTTCATGCGTACATTTGAGAAGAGCTGGTTCTTATTTTGTACTTTGGACACCCACACCCTGATAGCAGCTACTGCTTCATTATTCTAAGTTGATTTTTTGAGACAGCTGCTCCTCTGTTAGGGAAGTGTTTATGCCTGCAAGCCAGTTACAAACTCTTTTCTGTATTTATGGTTTGTTTATGTCTACAGGAAATATTACCCAGTGTAATGTGATAAGCAGCAGCTCGTGTTAATAGTTATGGCTCTATGCTTTTCTAAACGCATTTATGTTAGATTTTCATTCGTGCTTCCCATAGGGCTGTTTGTTGAGACATGACCTGGTGTTGGTTGGTGTCACTGTTGACATGTATTTCAGCTCAGTGCCTGAACACCTGTCCAGGTTGATGCGGTGGTCGCCTCTCACCCTTCTTCCACAGCCATTTTCTCCATTTCCCTTGACTCTGAATACCCGAGGAGCAGAATAAATGATCACCGCTTCAATGGCATGACTGCTGAAGACAGACAGCCTTCTGCAGGAGAATAATATGAGCTGCAGAGTTTGCTTCCTAGCGCCCGTGTGTGTGTGTGTGTGGGAGAGAGGGTGCAGAGTTATATAGGAAGTGCCATGGGTCTAGAAATAACCTAGACAGATAATCAGTTTATTATTATAAATCTGCTCAGGCTGGGATAAGATTTTTCTGCACAGCACATGCCAGCATACCTCACATCTGGGTGGTGCTCACATGCAGCAGAGACGTTCTAGTGCACATCTAATGTCCAGCAGTGCCATGGGGGTCGACATCTCTTGTTCATACTGTAGATCTATCGTCATCATAAAGTATGCACTTTGTTAATGCCTATTATATCTCATTTAATAGTTAATCCCTTGTTTGCTTTTGTCCCTCTTATTGCAGTTTTTGTTACTTTGTCATCTGCAAATTTATGATGTATATGATGGTTTGTAATCTTGTGAACGTCGCTTAATTTGAAGTAACTAACGTAACTAAATACTGTAAATAACGCGACAAATATAAAGCTAATTTGGTGAATGTAGATGAAAGCTTACTGGCAAAAATTAAGTTAAGGTTTATTAACTCAAACCATAATGTGGTTCACTCTTTAAACTAAAGATTCCCTGCAATTTAGTCTTTGTTTTTTTTTTTTTTTTTTTTTTAACCTTCCAGCATGCGAGAGAAGTTTTGTAACGAAACAGCTGTCTGTTTCTGTGTTTTTGTATTTTTAAAGAAATATGGTAGGTAGGCACTGCAGCAGCTGTGTCGCGTGTCTCACAGAAGGTTCTACAAAGCAAGGAAATGATCAAGGTACTGCATGCATTAATATGAGGATGTGCATCTGAAGAGAGCAATGCGTATCTCAGGGAAGATGCATCCTTCTATGCTGACTTACCTGCACCACACAGTAGAAATGGGTTTTGGACCACTAATTTGTGTCTCCACAATTAAAGCATTCAGCGCCACATAAAGATCTAAGTTTTTCATCTTATTATTTTCAAGCCAGGATCTTACCATTCAGTTTATCACAATCTCATTTCAGATGGATGAAATATTTCCTGCGATGTAATGGGTAAATCACTTTGAAATGAACTGTGTAAATGCACGTTTGATAAATGACGATAATATGTTTACTCTATATATTAAATTAGGGAGACCGGATGCTGGGTTGATGGTATTATTACTCCTACATCCAATTTGATCCAAAGAGCCAAGAAGACTCTATTAATCGAGCAATTTATAAATACAGTTCAGTTAAAGAAAGTGCCTTTTCTCCATTAATACCCCCACTCCACACACACGCAGAGCCTCCGTGACTGCAATGGCACAGTGCACGCACTAAGCCCCATGGTTTTACACACCACCTGCAAGCTTTCTCAGCATAGTTCTACTCTCACACACATGTAGTGGTCCAGTCAGAAGGCAGGATCCTTAACCATGTGCTCAGTAGGTTAAGGCCTCTTGATAATGTATTTAGGGCCCCAAAATGGTCGGGAGATATATATGTATATATATTTCAGTGCTTATCATAAACCTTTACCTGTATAAAAATAACTCCTCGAGTAAATTATGAAACAGTTTGCACACTGATATGCATACATACACATTTTTAAGACACTGTATATAAATGATTTGCCATTTGTTATCTGTATATGAATATGAATATGAATGGTACTCCAAAATAGTGAGTTTATAAGAGATGTAGGACATTGCAGAAAATCAGTTTAATGCAGCCCACACATCACATTTCTTCAGTAAAGACCTATGTACCTGTCGCTGAAAATATATTTTGAAAGTATTTTTTGTATGTGGGAGGTGACACCTTTGCTTTCGGGCAGACTCTGAATCCACTTGTCCCTCTGCCATCAGTGTGCATTTGCTAAGGATTTAGCTTCAGTGCTTCCAGAGCCTTTTGTTGCTGTAGACTGACTCTGCCCTGTGCCTCTGGGACGTCCAATGTTTGTTTATGTGGAATTTTAAAGCACACCACTGCCCAGAGGCAGTGCAACACAACTTGGAAGGTACCGCTGTTCCGCCTCAATAATTTATCTTCATCTGTTTCTTCAGCCAATAAAATTACTTATTTAAGAGCATCAGTTTATTAGTATCAAGCTTACCATTTGTAGGGAACAGTCATACTGCTCAGATGTAAATCCGTTTGCTAGATAGTCCAAATCTCCAAATCTGTGGTGTCAGAGCAGCAGATCCCTTAACAGTCACTTCTATTTCTAGTTCTGTCATAAACACATATATGTATACAATTAGTGGTGCTTCAGATTTACCATAATTCAGAGGTTTACGTGCACTAGAGGCAATAACTATACAGCATTTACCCGTCACATTATTATTATTATTATTATTATTCACTCTAAAAGGCAACTTAGAGTATTAGACAATTTTACAGTGATTTACCATTTTTAACACCTGGGTAATTTTTACTGCATCATCTGAGGGCAAGCACCTTTACTAGGGTACCACAGCAGGAGTTGGATTCCCGGAACCTTCCAATTACTAAGCCACATCCCGAAAGACTGTGCCACCTGCTGTTCCCACATTAACTTTATTATGTTGTAATTGTACTTAGTGTGACAGTCACTGCTACTGCTGCCCAGTGTTGTTACAGAGAAGCCTGCCGTTTCTTCCAAGTAATGAAACACTGTTTCTCCCTCGCTGAGCGACTAATCGGAAACCAGCAGCGTGTTTAGAGCGAAGGCCTCCGCGTGCAGAACAAATGACGCGTCGGTGTGAGCAAGATGGGCAGCTCAGCGCGTTCATTTTTCACACTGCTGTTCTCAAATGAAGCTTCATCCCTCACTTCGGATGATAAACCCTCCTGATGCCCAGGAACGAACGCATGGTACCTTCAGCTACAGCTGGGCACCATCGCCTTAACTGATACCCATACGATGGCAGAGAGACACATTTCCTTGGCTTCCTGTAAGGACACATGCTGTATAACAGAACAATACAGCACGCCTGAAGGATTAAAAGAAGAATAACAGAGGTTTTCTGACTCATGGTTCCTCCCGCTGGGTTTTATCCGCTCTGGAGCAGCAGCATTCGATCAGCACTTTGTTCACTGGGGGTTTCTGTCAAGAGGGGGCAGCCTTGTTCTAGAACTGGCTGTTAAGTGGCAAAGCATTTCATGAACACTTACACTTCAGTTTCTAAAAAGGTCTCATTTTAATCTTTCAGGCTATTGCCTGCACAGCACATCCCACTCGTACACAGGATCGTGTACACCTACTGCAGTTCTAGAGGTGCTCACCTGATAACTATTGGCGGGACTCCTCCACAACACCACGAATCCACATTCATATTTTCAATTATTTCCAGTAACACTGCTGCCAGTCAAAGGCTCTGTGTTTGTACTGCTCGGGTCAGGATGACGGGGGTCTCAGTGGCGTTGGTTTGGGATCTCCCTGCTAGCAGCCATTCTTCGTGACAGGAGCAGCTTGGCTTCCCTCATCTCTCTGATGAATTTGTGATCATCTAGGAGGGTAACTACATGTCAGCAATGAGCACTTTTATATCAGCAAATAACACTGAAACAGGCCAGGGTGCCGCTACCTGGAAGACACAGGAGCCAGAGGCACTTTACCAGAGGGAGTTTCTCAATGAAATGGAGCAAACTATACAAAAATCTCCAACAAAACTATACTAAATGAAAAATTCTCAAACATATTTAATAACTTTTTATTAAACACAGTGAGCTGCTGGCCACAACTTTATTATGTACAAAATCAAAAGTTTAATATTACAGATAGCTCAATTTACTTAGTTTAGCTAAAAGTCTCAGGTAAAGCTAAAATATATAAAAATGCTTTGTTTTGTTAACTCATTAACTTAGCATCGCTCAAAAAACTAAAATGCTGAAAAATAAAGCATCGCCAGTATCTCCACAAGCTCATATTTTATGCTGACTGTTAAACTTTTATACATTTATTAATACACGAACATTAAAAAATGTAAATACCAAAAGATAAGAAATTCAAAAGATCTCTTGCTTATGCAAAAAATAAAGTTTTCTTACATGTAATCCTTGGAGTTCTGCTGAACACACCTAAATATTGTGGCAGTCATTTAAAAAAATGGTGCTTAATTTGTCATAGTTGTACTTTTATTTATAAGAAGGTTGTGAGTATAAATACCAGGATCTTGTATAGACAGGTAATTTATAAAAACAAACCAGGCTGTGCTCTCCAGGCAGCAGGGCTAAACACAACAACCTTCAGGATACAAGTTCTCCATCCTCCTAGATGAGGTGCAGTATATCCTTCTACAGTCTTCTTCTTCTTTTGGCCGCTCCCATTAGGGGTCGCCACAGCAGATCAATTGTTTCCACTTCTTCCTGTCCTCTGCATCTCTCTCCGTCACACCCACCACCTGCATGTCCTCCTTCACCACATCCATAAATCTCCTCTTAGGCCTTCCTCTCTTCCTCTTGCCTGGCAGCTCCATCCCTAGCATCCTTCTCCCAATATATCCAGAATCTCTCCTCTGCACATGTCCAAACCAACGCATTCTCACCTCTCTGACTTTGTCTCCAAACCGTCCAACCTGGGCTGACCCTCTAATATACTCATTCCTAATCCTGTCCATCCTCGTCACACCCAATGCAAATCTTAACATTTTTAATTCTGCCACCTCTAGCTCTGCCTCCTGTCTTTTGGTCAGTGCCACTGTCTCCAACCCATAAAGCATAGCTGGTCTCACTACCATCTTAGAGACCTTCCCTTTCACTCTTGCTGGTACCCTTCTGTCACAAATCACTCCTGACACTCTTCTCCACCCACTCCACCCTGCCTGCACTCTCTTCTTCACCTCTCTTCCACACTCCCTGTTACTCTGGACTGTTGATCCCATGTATTTAAATTCATCCACCTTCGCCAACTCTATTCCCTGCATCCTCACCATTCCTCTGTCCCCCCTCTCATTTATGCACATGTATTCTGTCTTAGTTCTACTGACCTTCATTCCTCTTCTCTCTAGAGCATATTTCCACCTCTCCAGGGTCTCCTCAACCTGCTCCCTACTCTCACTACGGATCACAATGTCATCTGCAAACATCATAGTCCACGGTGACTCCTGTCTGATCTCATCTGTCAACCTGTCCATTACCATTGCAAACAAGAAAGGACTCAAAGTTGATCCTTAATGTAATTTTACCCCCATCTTGAAAGCATCCGTCACTCCTACCGCAGACCTCACCACTGTCACACTGTCTTTGTACATATCCTGTACCACTCTTACATACTTCTCTGGCACACCCGACCACAACTCCTCTCTAGGTACCACAACTCCTCTCTAGGTACCCTGTCATATGCTTTCTCCAAGTCCACGAAGACACAATGCAACTCCTTCTTACCTTCTCGGTACTTCTCCATCAGCACCCTCAGAGCAAACATCGCATCTGTGGTACTCCTTCTTGGCATGAAGCCATACTGCTGCTCACTAACCATCACCTCTCTTCTTAACTTAGCTTCCACTACTCTTTCCCATAACTTCATGCTGTAGCTGATCAAGCTCTGCACATCACCCTTATTCTTAAAAATTGGTACCAGTACACTTCTTCTCCACTCCTCAGGCATCGTCTCACTTTCCAAGATTACATTAAACAATCTGGTTAAAAACACCATTGTCATCTCTCCTGAACACTTCCATGCTTCCACAGGTATGTCATCTGGGCCAACAGCCTTTCCATTCTTCATCCTCTTCATAGCTGTCCTAACTTCCTCCTTGCTAATCCATTGCACTCCCCTATTCATAATCCCTACATCATCCAATCTTCTCTCTCTCTCATTCTCTTCATTCATCAGCCCCTCAAAGTACTCTTTCCATCTGCTCAACACACTCTCCTCACTTGTGAGTATGTTTCCATTGCTATCCTTTATCACCCTAACCTGCTGCACATCTTTCCCAGCTCGGTCCCTCTGCCTAGCCAATCGGTACAGGTCCTTTTCTCCCTCCTTGGTGTCCAACCTCTTATACAATTCACCATACTCCTTTTCTTTAGCCTTTGCCACATCTCTCTTCGCCCTATGCCTCATCTGCTTGTACTCCTGTCTACATTCTTCATCTCTCTGTCTATCCCACTTCTTTGCCAGCCTCTTCCTCTGTATACTCTCCTGTACTTCCTCATTCCACCACCAGGTTTCCTTGTCCTCCTGCCTCTGTCCAGATGTCACACCAAGCACCTTTCTAGCGGTCTCCCTTACCGCTTCTGCTGTAGATGCCCAGCTCACTGGTAACTTTTCACTGCCTCCCAATGCCTGTCTTAATTCCTCCCTGAACTCCATCTTATAGTTTTCCTTTTTTAACTTCCACCATTTGATCCTTGGTTCTGCCCTCACTCTCCTTCTCTTTTTGATCTTCAATGTCATCCTACAAACCACCATCCTATGCTGCCTAACTACGCTTTCCCCTGCCACCACTTTGCAGTCTACAATCTCCTTCAGTCTGGCCCTCCTGCATAAGATATAGTCCACCTGTGTGCATCTTCCTCCACTCTTGTACGTCACCCTGTGTTCCTCCCTCTTCTTAAAATACGTGTTTACCACAGCCATGTCCATCCTTTTTGCAAAATCCACTATCATCTGACCTTCTGCGTTCCTCTCCTTGACACCATACCTACCCATCACCTCCTCATCTCCTCTGTTCCCTTCACCAACATGTCCATTGAAATCTGCTCCAATCACCACTCTCTCTCCCTCAGGTACACTCTTCACCACTTCATCCATATCACTCCAGAATTCTTCTTTCGCATCCATCTCACACCCAACTTGCGGGGCATATGCATTAACAACATTCATCATCACACCATCAATTTCCAATTTCATAACCATCACTATGTCAGACACTCTCTTCACCTCCAAGACACTCTTGACATACTGTTCCTTCAGGATAACCCCTACCCCGTTTCTCCTCCCATCCACACCATGGTAAAACAGTTTAAACTCCCCTCCGATGCACCTAGCCTTACTCCCCTTCCATTTGGTCTCTTGCACACACAATATATCAACCTTCCTTCTCTCCATCATATCAGCAAGCTCTCTCCCTTTACCTACCAACATTCAATACTACCAACATTCAAAGTTCCTATCCTCACGTCCACTCTCTTAACCTTCCTCCTCTCCTCCTTCCTCCGGACATGCCTTCCTCCTCTCTTCCTTCGGCCTCTTCTCCTTCTTCAGCCAGCAATAGCCCAATTTCCGGCAGCACCCTGTCGGCTAGCAGTGCTGGTGGCGGTCGTTGTTAACCCGGGGCTCGACCGATCCGGTGTGGAAATTTCTATTTTTGTCCGCATATTTGGTTTGGCAAAATTTTTACGCCGGATGCCCTTCCTGACGCAACCCTCTCCATTTTCCGGGCTTGGGACCGGCACAAAGAAATGCACTAGTTTGTGCATCCCCTTGCAACTGGATTTATATCCTTCAACAGTACTATTAAAAATTGAGAGTGCACCTGCTGGAAACCGGCTTTCCTCACATGGAATTTGATTAACATGGTTGAGCTTCCTGGCTGCATCTGCAGCAGAGATGCTGGACACATTGTATCTTGCTTTGCTTCCAGTGTGTCCAGTCCAGGTGTTGCCAGGATGCCCAGTTACTCGCACTTTCACTGCTCCTCTGTTTTCCCAACAGGCTCCCTAATTGATCCTCTAAGGCAGTGAGCTGAGTCACTGGCCAGCACGTCGGAGAAGAGCACAGCACACACTTTGGTTGTGCAATTTAACAAGAGTTACAGAATGTGAGGACTTGCAAGGAGACAGGAGGTGATGAAGTCGAGACCCGGAGGCCACAGCGCGGCGGGGTTGTGTCAGCACTTCAGCGTAATCCCACCAATGTGCACAATGACGCGATCCTGCTTCCCAGACCACACCAGCACACAGCTTCAGGCACATTGCTGCACATGTGTACCGCACCACGGCTCAGCAGATAATCCAGTTACTCACGTGCGGGAACGTAGTTCTCTGACAAAGGCTTCTGCTGAGTCCACATTGTGTGTTACTTCACTCTGCAGAATACACCGCGTGCTTAATAATCACGTAGCCTCTCAGCCCTGTATGCCGAGCTTCACATTTATATACAATATCTTTTAATTTAACCGTGTTAAGCCTGACACAGTGCTTTACACTTTGCACAACATCATACCAGACTGTGACACAATGCTAGACTTACTGCTGTAATGTATTCATTCGCTTAAAAGCATTCCCAAGGTGACTTACAATCTGCGACTTGTGCATGAAGATCCTTACACTGATTCACCCATTTTTACAGCTGTAGCTGATCTTCATCATCTCGATCAAGGGTTTTACAGCAGGAGCGGGGATTTGAACCCTGGTTTTGGCCAACAGTTCTAACACTGTGTAATCTGTTGGCTACAGAAAAAACTGAAGATATCAATCCTCTCTGCTGATGGCATGTCAGTACATCTTTATTTTATTTGTCCACCCTTTACAGTGATCTCCAGGCCTGGTATAGAGCAGCATGTCTGGTGCCAGCCCAGTGCTTTACACTGCTTTACTCTTGTTTCTCCTGCATAATTCCCAAGCAATCTGCTTCTCAATGGTGCAACATCCTTATCGTGCAGGTACGGAGTGGAAGTCAGAGATGACAAAAGTTTTCGGGTTACTTTTGAAACATGGGTTTGCTTAAAAGAAAAAGTTAAAGGATAAGAGTAGCGGCAGAATACTTTCAGGGTGGCCTTCTGGCAAGGAGGACCACATGGTGTCAGTCAGGATTTTGCTCCAGAAGTCAGTCTACTGCTGAACAACGTCAGCATGCACAGGCCTTTGTGCCATCGTGTCCTCCCTTCTGTTCCCTTATGGATCGGATTTAACATTTTGTGTCAAACACTGCTCACCACGGTGCTGATGTTTGCCCTCACAGCGACTGTCGGTTAGAGTCATTGCACAAATCCGGCATTTCACAGGCAGGAGTGCATTGGTTCTTTGTAAACGTACCCTGGGGTGCCATACTGTGTCACTCTGTTTGCTACCCAGTCTTTTCCTGGATGCTAATACCACAGCAAAGAAGCATCTAGAAAGTGCTGAGAATGTTACATGTGGCAAATTGACTGTACAGAGTCAGAATAGATTCAGCCACAAGTTTACTTTAACAAGTGACACTTTGATGGAGGTTACGGGTTGTGCAAATTTGAAAGAAGGAGTTTTAAACTATTTATTGTCTTAACTTCATCAGTAATGTTTCTTCTTAACATGTCATACCATTATTAAATCTGTCAGTGTTGGACAGATATGAGTGACCAGTTTGGTTAAAACCTATATGAAAATATTCTTTAAGTCCAAGGCAGCATCCAGAGAGAGACAATTAGCTTTACTATGGTTGGCCCAAATATAATACACCCCCCCCCCCTTCAAAACTCATTTTTGGAAAAAGGTTTTCGGACATTCTGTCTTTAGAAAAAATATATCTATTCATATTTCCCATATTTGCATTTTTAAAACAGTCTTTTTGGACTCGCCATCTTGAAATATGACATTCTGTAACTTTATATGTCTTGGCTTAAGTGCTGTCATTGATCACCATTACCTTAAAATTGGCATCATAACTCCTCCTCAGTCCTTGGTTCATTTAGCCTAACTTTAAGCTCCTTTTTCCCAGACCATCTCAAGTTTCACCATCTTTCACACTCACTAGTTCAACTTGATCATTTCAGTATTATACGGTATCTGATCTTCATAGGTGTAGTCCTTGAATATAAGACAACACCAGCTTTTTTTTTAGATGTAATTCCCAGAAAAAATATCGTATTATATTTGTCCCAATTCGGTATCTATACAACGCATCCAGGTCATTTTTACTCTACCAATGCAGGTTTCGTACCTTGCTCAAAGGTGCTACAGCAGGGACAGGATACGGACCTTCAGATTCTAGCCCTACCAGCTACGCCACTTGCTGTCTCAAGTAATGAAACTTAAATTTTGCTGCACCATTTAACTATAGCAGCACTTCATGGGAAATAGAGCTCAGTGTAAATTTTATTTAGATATTGACTTCCACAACAACTACATCTGCAGCACTGTTTTTTTTTCCTGCCATCCTCTCCTGTAGTGATCGGAGGCTGAGCGTATCCTAGCAACCTCTTTTATTCCCTTACGCTGGGCAACTGCCAGGGAAAGACCTGCAGTGTGGGATGACCCCGGCCAAATTGGGTCACCCTCCTCGTCTTTTATTCAGGTCAAACGTAGTGGAAGCCCCCGCGAGGTCGGGAGGGAGATGCTGCTTGTTAGCAGAAAAGCGAGCAGGTCTGTCTAATGACAGCCGTTGTGATGTCTGTGTTTGTGTGCCTGAAGGGGAAGCAACACGTACGCTCTGCCAGAAAGGTATCTGGGAAGCTGTGAGCACAGGCACACACCGTATCCCATTTTGACACTCCACCTTTTAGAGGTAAAACTCTGGAAACACTGGGAACCGAGCACATTCATGAACTGTCAGCGCTGGCCTTGCTGTGCTGTTGGGTCCTGTCACGGATGTTCCTAGCAACGCAATTTCGCTGGCAGAGCTCTTGTCGCAAATCTTTAACGACAGAAAGAGCAGCGCCCGTCCCCAAAGGCAAAAGAAAACTGTGCCAAGCAGACGGGACGTCAGGCTGCTGAGCAGTTCACGTCTCCTGGTACGAATTCACTCACAGGTCAGGTTACCCAGCGGGGGGAATACATGGACTCACCGCTATTCCCAAGCTCTTCTCTCACTGCAGTCTCCGGGGACTTCTGGCTTTCATCCAACATCACACCTTCTCTGCAGGTAATAAACGAGAGAATAAGAAATATTTAAGGAATGGGGTCATGTACTATATGTCTTTGATTCTGTAGCCTCCAAGGGGACTGAAGAACGCATCTAACTGCTCTTCTTGATACGGAGGCCATTAAGTGCCTCGTAACTCCTTAATATGAAAACCTACATCTTCTAGAGAAAAAAAAAACAGCAATCCCGCTGAGCTTGGAATTTAGAAGACAATTCTACTACAAAGCTTTCGCAAGACAGTTGAGGAGTTTTACAAAAGTGTACAAGAATAAGATTTAGCGCTTAATAAACTTTCCATTGAAGGTGCAGCAGGTGGCGTACTGGTTAGAGTGGCTGTCCTGTGCTCAAAGCTCCCTTTGAATTGGTACAGTAAGAATGACCCTTTTGTAAGCATGGGTAAATCATGGTAAGTAATTCTACTAATTCTTAGTGATGCTTACTCTTACTGTAAAGCATTTTGGAGAAAAGCACCAGCTAAATATAATAAGTTGGTTATTTGAGAGCTGAGCAGCCATTTTGTGCTCTCAAGTCAGGAAGGTGGGTTTCCTTCAAACAGGTTTTGGAGAAGGTGATTACAGCCCAGGGCTCCTCTGAGCATCCGCTTTCGTGTCAGACACCACCCCGGTGAGACGGCAGCCCTGCTGCGATCGTTGGTCTGAGGAGGCTGTCAAATCAGCTGTGAAATCCTAGCCACGTTCCTCCCAGACCCCCCTGAAGGTGAATGTGGCAGAGCTGGATCTGCTGATCAGGTTGGCCTGGCTCCCCACCAGAAACATTCATTAGAGACCCGGGCTGCATTCATCAGCCTGTTAATGCTGCTCTCCGCTGGGGAAACAAAATGACCTTGAGGAGGAGAGTGGGGGTCCTAGAGAGGAAAAAACTGAAGATAAGCAAAAGTGACATGTAGTGATCACATTTCAAAGCAAACTATGGAAGTCTAATCACTTTGTGTTGATAGGTGGGCTCCAAGGCTAAAAAACAATGTTAGTGGTCCTAAACTGGGCACTGAATAAAACATAGGCAAGGAAAAGAAAACAAAATATATATTTAAATATGAAAAGAACATAATGTTTAAAAGGGTGGCACTGAGCCTCGCAGCTCATAAGCTGTGAGTTCAGACACGGGTCCGAATCCAACTCAGCTTGGGTGGAGTTTATTTGTTCTCCCCGCATGGGTTTGTGCTAGGTGCTTTGGTTTCCTCCTACAGTCCAAAGACGTGTGCTTCAGGAGATCTGATGACTAAACCATTTTTAGTGTTTCTTTCTTTTTTAAATTAGAATTTTGAGCAGCATTAGGCCACAGCAACTTATAGACAGAGACAGCACACTGAGCAACTGCACGCCCTTCTATATACAGCAAGGGCTGAGGGTCAGATGGTTACAGAAGATCACAGGTACGATCACACAGTGCTGTCTAATAAGTTCCATACGTTCCAAAATTATTTTTAATTACAACATAGGTCAAATGTAATTTTTTCAAGTGGGAGGAAATTAAACACTTCAGACATCCATATATTTACAGAGGGAACTTTGTAAATCAAAGCATCAAAACCCATTTCTTCACCAAGTATGCCAGCATGAACAGCCTATGCTCCGTGACTTCATCAAAAAGAGAACCTGGGTTGTGGTTTATCAGCAAAATACAGTAGATGGGGACAAATTAAACTTTAAACTATGGTCTTTTGAATGGTTAAGTGAACTCCTTTCCAAGGCTGCCCTTAGCGGGTCTGATTTCCCTGCGGTGGACTGGCTTCACGTCCAGAATGTTCTCTGCCCTGGGAAAGACACCAGATGTCAAACAAGCAATTACCAATATTCGGTGGATGGCTAGAGAGATGTAAAAAAAAGTTTACATGTAAATTATACAGTTTATACAATTCCTTACATGTCTGTATTAAAGTGCTTATTTTAAAACAAGATTTGTCAATTCTTCCCTGCTATACAGGAGATCATAGACTTATTACTACAGTTGCATATATCAATTAGGTAACTGGTGAGCAGACAACTTTTTTTTGCATTTTTGCATCTCGTGAGTTTTTTCCATTTGCTTCTCCTGTGCTTGACAATCACTGGTTTTGCTTTTCTATAAATGCTGACCTTTAACAGCTCTTTCCATGACTGGAAGGAAAAGGGCCATTTTTTTCCAGATAGCCAGTGTGATTGTGCATTAAAATCTCCTTTACATTAAGATTTGCTTACTTACTCAGTGGAAGGAAGAGTGATGTAAACCCTAAAATGCGGTACGGCTCACTTTGGCTGTTTGGTTTCACAGACTTGGGCCTCCGTTTTTGTCCCACCTAAAGGTTGCAGTGCCATTCAGTGTTTCCTTCTTCTTAGGCTGCGGGAGAGAAGAAGGTGGGATGCTGTTAAGGGTTGTCCACAAATATAACTGTCTTCAGTTTTGCACATGGGCATGAAAAAATGCTGCATTTACATAGCCTAATTCAGTCATTTGTGATCATTTGATGCTTGCTGCTTATCAACAGTTATTTTCTGCTGAGTATGACAACATTTCTGATTCGTCTGCAACCTTTTTGCACAGTATAACTCTGCACTTCATTTTTGTTTGTACACTGACCATGTTCTAACCAACAGAGACTAATACAGATTAATGTAGCATAACATTATTGAGCTCACTTTCCATGCATAGGCACAATAATGGCGTGACTAAAACTGCAAAGGGCTGCAGATGAAGCATTAATGTGCTTTTTTGCAAAGCTTAATATGAATGCATGATAACAACAGAGTCTATAGGTGACAAGAAATACTATGACAGAATTTGCACTGCTTATTTTACTTTTGTTATTCATTCATTTTGCTAAGACCTTTGTTCCAAAGCAACACTGTTAGGTTTGTACACTAAACTGCTTACAAATATTTGCCCATTTATACAGCTGAGAAAATTTTCCCACATCATTTTTGAGGAAGTACCTTGATAAAGCATCTACAGTGATTGTAGGGATTCTAACCCAGGTCCCTTCAGTGCAGGCTAACTGCTGAAAACACTACCCCTCATGCTGCCTCTACTTTTGTCTGTAAATATAGGTGATAAATGAGAACTGGAGCCATTGTGTGGTCTACTTGCTGCTTACCTGGCTAAGTTCATGCTTTACTAATAATGTCTTCTCCAATCCTTCCAGTGGCAGATATAACACAAGCAAAGGAGAGTCTTAGCGGCACAAACAAATCAATGCGTTTGACTTTACCTTTTACTTTTTAAACCTGGATGATCATTTTGTCAAAGGGAGCGAATCACTGTCTTGTTTGTCACTTTGCTCCCCGATGGTTTCCTCAAGATCTTGACTGTTCTGCGCTTCTCCACTTGCCGGCTCCCGGTGCCCCGAGGGTTCGGACACTGCAAAGTGAAGAGGAAAAAATAATCACAGCGAATGGAGAGACCCGGCAGCAGAGGCGCATCCTCTCTCCTCAGGTCGTAATTGCACATGAAAAGGCACAATCACGGTGCACGTCTCTCAGGGAGCCGCCAATCTCTGCTGCTCTGCAAGCGATGAAGGGCCTCCTCTGAAAAGCACATCCCGCTCAAGTAATTAATTTGCTTTCGATGGCTGAGGAGTTACCTTCTCAGGTGTTGTACTGTCTGAATAAAAGCATTTCACCGAATCTCAAAATGCAGGTCATTAAACATATTTAATGGCAAGGGCACTTGAGCAGAACGGAACATAAACAGTTTCCATAGTGAAACGTGGTTTACCTGCTTCTGCATTAGTACTGGTACTTATCCTGCACGGAACTGGTAAAAATGTCACTAAAATTTAGCTGGCTGCGTACACACGCGGATACTTGTCACTGTGACGAAAACCTCAACATCAAAGAAAAAAAAAAAGTTGAAATAAAAAGTTAAAATTAAAATAATCCTCAAGTCCATTGTTGTGCAGTGCAGGGTTGTAGTGGTCCAGAGCCTATCCTGGTACTGAAGTAAAAATTGTAACATGCAATATTTACTGTACATAATAAAACCATTAAATCTGATGCAGTTGGTCCACACCCATCTTATGGACACAAATAAGCCTGGCAGGTGTTGCTGTAACTCTCCAAAAGCACCACTGTAGTGTGACATGTCTTGTGAACTGAAGAGCAACAAAAACATGACATTTTGAAGAATATGCAGCCTTTGAGCTAACCTGACATTAACATCTACGCCGATCAGCCACAACATTAAAACCACGGAAGTGAACAGCATTGATTGTCTTGTTGCAATGGCACCTGTCAAGGGGTGGGGGGTATATTAGGCAGCAAGTGAACAGTTAGTTGTTGAAGTTCATAAGTTGGAAGCAGGAAAAAGGGGCAAGCAGAAGGATCTGAGGGACTTTCACAAGGGCCAAATTATGATGGCTAGATGACTGGGTCAGAGCATCTCCAAAATGGCAGGTCTTGTAGGTCTTGTGAGTTGTTCCCGGTACGCAGTGGTTAGTACCTACAAAAAGCGGTCCAAGGAAGGACAACCGGTGAACTGGCGACACGGGGACCGAAGGCTAGCCCATCTGGTCCGATCCCACAGAAGAGCTACTGTAGCACAAATTGCTCAAAACCTTCATCCTGGCCATGACGGAAAAGTGACCTGCTCTGACAAATCACGTTTTCTTTAAGATCATGTGGATGGCCGGGTGCGTGTGCATTGTTTATCTGGGGAAAAGATGGCAGCAGGATGCACTATGGGAAGAAGGCATGGCGGCAGAGGCAGTGTGATGTTCTGGGCAATGTTCTGCTGGGAAACCTTGGGGCCTAGCATTCATATGGATGTTACTTTGACCCATGTACCACCTACCTAAATATTGCAGACCATGTACACTCCTTCCTTGATGGCAGTGGCCCTGCCACAATGCAAAAATGGTTTGAGGATCATGACAAAGAGTTCAAGGTGTTGTCTTGGCCTCCAAATTCCTCAGATCTCAACCCGACTGAGCATCTGTGGGATGTTCTGGAAAAACAAGTCCGATCCATGGAGGCCCCACAACAGAATATCACGGAAAGGCACTGCGCCTATTATAACGGAATAAGGTGGGATCATCTAGTGACCTTGAGGTTTCACTGTTGCTGGTAGTAACACAGATTACCTCAGAGCATTTTCCCCCATGCTGTGATGATGTTAGAAAGGGATGATGATCTGGGGAACTGTTTCAAAACCACATTTACAATTTTGTAGTTCTGGATTTGCTTTAATTCTTGTATTTGTGTTTTTCCCCCTCACTAACTTGATGTAAGAATGCCATGGGGGCACAGCAGGTAGTGCTGGTGCCTCACAGCATTTTGAACATCTGTTTGACTCCACTAGTTTGAGTGACATTTACTTTCATCCAGGACCTGCTGTTTCCTCACATCGTTCAAAGATACGTGTTTCAGGTGAACTGACAATCCTTGATTCTCTGCAGAGTGTGTGTGTTTCCTCTTAGGGGGGTTAGCACCCTGTGTAGGGCATTCCCTGCCTCAAACCCTGTGCTCCCAGAACAGGATCCAGACCCCCATGACCCTGCATTGGACAAGCAATTACTGATCCTGAATGGATGAAAGAACCTTGTAGAGAGTTTGCATGTCCAACCTCGGGCGCAGCCAAAGCACATTTCGCAGTCACTTTCAGAATAAAACTAAAAGAAAGAAGGTCAAACTGTTTTATATTACATCTTATCTTCCAAGGTATAGCTCTGCTGAAGACACCAGTATGTTCTTCTCTTCCTTGTGACTTTTAAAGTCCACTTTTGGTTCTGAAGATACAGCTCCGTGAACACTTAAATGTATGAAGAATGAAAAACAGCGCAAGTATTGGGTGAAACAACACTGGGTCTCCCAGACCCACTGAGGCCGCCGGGACAAAAGGCGGCCAACTTAGAGATGTCACATCGGCGCTTGTTTGAGCCCTCGCTGGGGAGGCTTCTGGGACTGGAGGTGTTCACTCTGCTCTGCTTATTCAGGTTCAGCCGCTCACCACTTCTGGCAAATTACCCACAAGCCATTTCCCATTTCCAACGTTAACCTTTCCATCCACAATTACTCATCTCAAAAAGAGCTGTTTTAACACTTTTGTAATTGTAGTACCACGATGTAAGTGCTGTTTCACCAAAGCTTGAGCCGATAGATATCTCCACAGTGGAAGAAAAAAAGACAGGAAACCTGGACTTGCAAGATCCTACCACTGGAAACTACAGTTCGTTTTAAATTGTGTGACAAAAGATCCAAGGCTGCTTTTTGTCGTGATGGCCAGAAATGATTGTCCTGTGTGCGAAATCACAGTGTGTAAAAAAGGGAAGATGAAGAGCCCACAGTGACGATGGAGCAAGATATCATTTGGAGACAAGAGCAAGGTCGCTGAGTGTGGATACCAGCGCGGTGCTGCTTTCATGAAGGGGGAATTGCACTGTACAGATGTGAGCGATGTGTGCGGTTTCCACTGATTTCCAAGGTGGGCCTTCATTATACTGTACTTCACAATCCTGGAATTAACCTCTGATAATTCAAGTGCGCTTTCAGTTCTCTCTCCTAATATTCCTGTCCACCAAGATGGCTGTATCTCCAATGCAATATTAGCACACAAGTCGTCGCGAGAAATTAAAAAGCATTTCGGGGGTTAAATTACAAACAAATTTATGTAGAGACAGCCAATTTAAAATAGGGCAGCAGGGGATACAATGGTTAGAGCTGCTGTCTTGCACTAAATGGGCCCTGATTTGAATCCCATTTTCGCCTGTTGGACCCCTAAGAAAGGTACTTAGCACAAAGCGATGCACTAAAAATTATCCTCTTGTAAAAATGGATAAAAATTTGCAAGTAGTTTAAAACAAAAGCTGTTTTTGAGAAACGAGAAAGAAAAAAATGAATAAATAATTAGCATCATATACCAATCTAAAACAAACTAGTATCATTTAAGGATCTCAACATTTAAAAGCAATAAAGCGTAAATCACAACCAGTCTAACAGCTCGTTGTTCTGTGCTGCTGTCTGTATGAGGAACTGCTTTACCACAATACAACTTCATCAACATCCGCCACCTTAAAGAAATGGTGCTCCTGCTCTGTCCCCCTCCAGCTTCAACAGCTACTATCATGTTCCTTTCATTTGAAAAATATAAAAGGCAGAATAAGTTTGTATTTTAACTGCAGTTTTATCAGACTTTTACTGTTTTGTTGTTCAGCCAAGGACAATTAAATCATGGATGATTCATTTTGTGGCTCAAAAATAACTATTATTTAGATAGCATTTCTTAGCTAACACTTAGCTTAAGAAATGAAAAACTGTAGTGAGTTACCTTCGTGACCCTTCCATTTCTAACAAGAAAATGTAATTATCTCTTGTGATCGCCAAGACAATCTTTCAGGATCTCCAGAACATCCTTTCGCGTTCCTGTAGGACTTCTTGCTGTCTACTGATGCTGACTTCTGCCCCACATCCTTCATGCGTCTTTCCTTGGATTCACGCTGTTCCAGGTGACCGGCAAACACATGAAAATATGTAGCACACAGACCGATGAACAAAAGGGATTTTATAGTAAACTCAGATACCAGCTGAGAAAAGGAAGAAAAAAAGCATAGAAATTGCAGCCAAAATAATTCCTTATGAGCATCAACTTTAAAAAGTCAAGACCGACATCCCAATAAGCAGCCAAGCCTCGCTGCTGATAATGAAGAAGAACTAGAATAGAATAGAATAAACCTTTATTATCCCACGCATGAGAAATTTAGGTGTTACAAAGCTCTTATGACAAAGGGAACATAAATATTTTATAAATAAATTAACCAGTTAGACTGCGTTGTGTAGTCCGACAGCTGCTGGTAAGAATGACCTGCGGTAGTGCTCCTTCCTACACTGTGGATGTAAGAGTCTGTTGCTGAATGAGCTACTCAGTGCTCATACAGACTCATGTAGGGGGTGGGAGGTGTTGTCCATAATTGATGTTAGCTTGGACAACATCCTCTCCTCCCCAGCCTGCTCGATGGACTTCAGCGAACAGCCCAGGACAGAGTTGGCCCTCTTGACCAGTCTGTTGAGTTTCCCCCTGTCCCTCTCTGCAATTCCACCACACCAGCAGACCACAGCATAAAGAATAGCAGATGCTACCACAGTGTCATAGAAGGTCCTTAAAAGAGTCCTGTTAACCCCAAAGGACCTCAGTCACCTTAAGAGGTGAAGGCTAGCACAATGTTACATTGTCAAATAGTCATGCTTTGGCTTACAGACATTCAATATTAAAAAAAAATTTGCTATAACAAAATCTCGTTTAGTTATGCCATTTCAATTTAAAAATATTTCCCCGCAATGATGAACAAAGACAGGCAAACTGTCTTGCCATTTCCTTTGCTTTGTATTCACCCTTTTCTTTTATTTATGCGCCACAAAGTACAGTGCAAAGACTTAGCACTTATTTTTACCCTAAATGCATAAAAAAGCACAGTGAACACCAAATACAATGAAAAGCAGCACTGCTGGGGTAAGCAACCAAATATTGCAAATTCTGTACCCAAACAACAACCCACTCCAGTTACTGAACCATAATTAACATGACAGACATTCATTGCAATACACCAAAAACCTTATTAAACACAAGTAGGACAATATATACAGTATGCAGTACAGGATGATGGGAAAGGTCCATCATCCATGGTGGAGTTCTGCTCTGGCCAAATGTAATGCTTGTATTTGTGTGTGGAACAAATTAGTGCTACTGCCCTCATGCACACACACGGTCCTATGCAGACTAATTATTTTATTGTAATTCAGTTCTCTATTGTTTTTAAATATATGTTTTTAACTCATATACATTTATTATCATTATTATTGCTTTTTGAGCTGGTTGCTGGTGCTTTTTGTTAGACACAGTGTTGTTCTCAGGATTATTTAATCTTGTGGCCATGTTTTGGAACTACAAACAAATAATGCAGTGCCAATAAAGCACAATGAGATAAAGACGTGTACAAGGTCATGTGTCTCTACTTACTGGCGTCATCGCCCTATAGGTTATGGGAAATGCAGTCATTCACTGCAAATACTGCAGAGCTGTGGCTCTCCCATCATGCATTGCTGCTGTAGCTGTAGGTAGAGAGTAACTGCATTGGTTTTAAATACAGATGGAGGTACTGAACAGAGAGACTATAAGTGTCATGCTAGACAGTTGGTAATAACTGCTGTGGGGAGTTACAGGAGAGATATTTGCCCTGATGTTTGGTGTGCTTGATATGCTGGGCAGATCAGACATGCTGGGTAAACATGAAGCTTGTGCTCCTACACTTTGGATTTGTGGGTCATTGGAAGCTTTAAACTAAAGCCATTGAAATGAATGAGTTTTTTGTCTCCGATTTCAGCTTACAAATGTTTTTTTTTTTTTTTTTCTTTTTCAGGAAGGTACAGTATTTACGCTCTAACACCAAGGGACTGCTGTACACCATTAAGACAGTAATAGGTGCTACCATGGAGCAGTGCTCTGTGCCAGTGCTCCATCGCTTCTGGACTGTAGGCTCTAAAGTGGGTTTGCATCCAGTTCAGTTTATCAAGTCTGTAATGCCTCTGTCTTGACTTGTGCTTCAGGTTGCCTGGTGACTCAAAATAGCTCTGTGTGTCCACATGGCTGCCCTGTCCATGTGAACTCATGTGCTAGCCTTATTCCCATGGTTTTCAGGATAAGCTCTGGACCACCACGCGTTCACTTTACCAACGAAAAACCATATAGTAAATGATGAGTGGACAGAAATGAAATATAATAAAAATGAATAATCAAGTGACATTAAGGTTAAGTAATACATTTCTTTACTGTATGTCTTGTGTAATGTCAGTCTTTTCAGCATCATACCGGTAATGGAATAGCAGCAGCTACCTGCACTGAGTGCTTTGAAGAGAAAAGCCACAGACCTTGCAACTCACCTCACAAATGTAGTGTCTCCTAAGCAAATACTCAAACATGTTGAGTGTGTAAACAGTCACATCTCCTGAGGGGAAAAGTCTATCATAATCATTACATCCTGAGGAAAGACCAGGGGGGTTTCACTGCAAACCTAGTGTGCTAACTCATACTGAGGTTTCGCCAAAATTCAGTCACACGATCCACTTTTGTTAAATGGGTGCTTGGCAAGGATCAGTCAAGATTTTACCATCGTTCAAATTCACGATGGCAGATGAGCGCATCCTCTAGACTGTCAACGGACTGCTGAAGCGATTCAGCTCGAAACACTTACCTGTGTAAGAAGGAACAAAGTGCATTAACTCAACTATCGTGTTCTACCTGTCAGAAATATTATCATCAAGTTGTGACAACATTCAGCAGTTTAAAAGAATGCAAATGAGTTTTACCCATGAAAATGCATGTAGGTTTTTGCTAGGTGTTAAACTTCATGCAAGCACGAGCCATTTTGCCCCACTTGTTTGATGAAACGCCCAACTAGCTATTATCAATGGGTATTTTCATGACAAAGCAGTATGCAACATCCATCTGCGACGAAACACATCATTAGATTAATTGCAGTCATTTATATAATTCACAAATGAAAAGAATTTGAGGCAGGAAATATTGAAATACCACCAGACAATTAAAAGTTTAATTGATAAGCGCTACAGCTGTTTGTTGTGTGAAAGGAAGTCTGCTTTGTAATTAATTGAAACGTGGAATCCAATTTTAAGTTGCTTTGCTGTGCTTTGTGATGCAGTAATATGACAATTACACACAACAGTACAGCATCCACCGTCTACTTTCATTAATTTCAGCGGAAACAATAGTGCCATTTATGACCTTTAAAAAGGAAAGACAAAGTTATAAAATCTCTGTGTTAAAATTAAGTGCAAACCAGACCAAATTCAAGAGAAGATTCTGGAAAAATCTGTGCATCCTTGAACAAGGACACTAATTGTGACTCAGAAGGTTTGTCAGCAGTCAGCCAGGTAACATCGGGCATAAGTTTAACAGCGCTAAGGTTCATCGGGTTCTAGCAAAAAGAGGGCTGTGCTTTAAATACTGCGCCATTGACTCATCCTTATTGGTAAACAGTGTCGGCTCTCTGATTCCTCATTCATCCCTTTAATTGAGGCACCTTGTGATGGGATTAGATGGGCGAGGAGAAAATTCTGGGTGCTATTGTTGCTCGGGGAGAATAATGTACAATAAGTGAAGAAAGACCCAGCACCTGTGATCCTGCTGACCCAAAGTGCTGGTTCTCTCCTCCCACAGAAGGACAACAGGGCAGACGGGCTCTTCAGGGCAGATGATGGCTGGATGAGGAAAATTAGTCTTTCATGTTCAGGATGTTCCTGTGTGCTTCACTGCAAGAGCAGAAGATGGAGAGAAAACAAGCGACAGAGAATCCCAGACACGTATTGCATGCACTCTCTAATTTGTATGGAAGTGCAGTAACTTTGCAGAGCTGATTTAAATGCAAGGGCACATGCAAATTATTTTCGCGACAGTCTGACTGAAGCTTTTGCCGCATCATCCAGCGCACAGATGCTCTGATTCCCTTTAAACACCGCTGACAAGAACACTCCACTAAACACTGCGAACACAAAGACCACACATTTCCGAGTGGTTGTCGGTTACAGTACACCATAACCTGACGGGAGTATATTCTTTGGTTCAAACAAAAAGTGAATCCGTGCTCAAGTACAGAGTAGGCAAGCTATTTGTAGATGAGATTGATTTGTTAAGAATGTCTCCTGGTCAACGCTTAATCCGAAGAATGAAAAATACACATACACATTTTAAACTGGCAATGGGAAGTGGTTCACTGGCAAAAAAAAAGCTGGTGTTGTTTCATGGGTAATATTTGCACTCAGTGTCTAAAAGCAAAAATGCAGTACTTGACAAAGCTAAGGCAAGGTGGCACACACTTACTGCAGCTTTCACTGCTGCCGAGAAGCTGACTCAGTCTTTTCCAGACAAAAACAACAAAATTAAGGTCAAGCTGATAAAGCCAACTTTTAAAACGTTTCATTTCACTTGTCTCACAAAAAAAGAAGTTAATTGAAAAATTAACCATCTGCTGCATGATTTGCTTGAAAGACAGATGAATGCTTTTTCAGTCTGAAATTTAGACCGCATGAATATTCCAGTTTCAGGCTCTTATAAATAATTGTCAGGCTTCAAAAGATAATATAAAAAGTTGATTAAAAAACAAGTTTTGTGTTTATTTGAAAGTCAGTAGTGAATTTGGAACAGTCAAAATGTTGGAAATTTGAGGTTACAGCTTTCTATTGTAAAATCCTATACAATGATAATATGAAAAATTAGTTGAATACACTCAAGATCCCCTATTTCCAGGCTATTTATTATTAAAATCCACAACTAAGGTACTTTTTTCTTTACAGTCCCTGTGATTTCATATGCTAGCGGCCCTTTTTCCAAAGTATTTGCAAGTTATTCTAATGCTCTGTTAATAAAAAAAAAAAAAAAAAGAGGCATTTACAATCTGCTTCTCAAAAATGCACAAAAGTCTTAAAATCATATATACAAACATCTGTACAAAGCAGGAATGCGATGGGCCATTGCAGGCAGGAAGAGACAGTTTGATAATCATTATCAAAACAAAATTAAATCAACAGCAAATCAGTCCCTCAGCTACAAAAACTGTTTATAATATTCACTTTTTCATATTCCGCTGGTAAAAGGCTCACCCATCCCATTTAAAAGCTATATGGCCTAGAGTGATGAGCAGTGATGGTGTGGGTAATACAGCAGCTGCTGCCTTGGTTGACAGTTTGTGTGCAACACCTGAGCTTCCCTACCGCACTGGAAAGAAAAACAAAAATAAAGAAGGCAGAATAGATACAGTTTTAAGTAGCCCTGAATGAGGTATTCATCTTGTCAAAGTGGTGGAGGAGGGTCAGGTGAAACTGAAACGGTCAGATAAAAAACACCACAGCTTCACTTTTGGCGGAAGTTGGCTGATTTTCGTTGTTGTCTTCTGCTCACTGTACAATTCCTGAATCGACCGACGTCTGCTTCCTTGTGGCCTTTGGAGGGGGTGGAGGGGGGGTCTTGCTGGGCAGTGGAGGGGGCAGATGCTACATGAGAGAGGACAAAAACAACAAAGACTTTGAGACACTAAACATATCCATCCTTGCCGTTTTCTGTTCCCCAGATTCATTGAGATTCAGCGGTAAGACACAGCCTGTCTTGAGAAACAAACAGGAACCCAGAAAGGCTTTAAAACTGCATTGTGTAGACGTTTAAGTCGGCAGGTTTCATTTATACCACTGGCTGGTGCCTGTGAATTACTTTCTGACATTGTCTTGTTTTCAGTAACAGAATTCAGCCTAGTAAAACATTCAGCGCATAAATGGAGAGCAGAATGCAATCTCAACAAAGGGAAAGGCATCCATATCCATGTCTCACACAGGATTCTGACGTTCTCTGTTGTGTTTGTCCCTAATCTATGTGGAGCTTTAGGGCTTTGTGTTCCTAAGAAGGCTGTAGGTCTGTGGCCGACAAAACAATAACTTGTACAGATAAGAACTTTGAAGAGTTTAGCAAAAACAGAGAAATATTGGCTCTGCTTTTTCTCAAGAACATAGCAACAGTTTTACAAAGACAAAAATATTAAAATTAAGCATAACTTCAGTAAAAGTGGTGGGCACATAGAAGAATTTCTGAACAAAAATTTCTCCCTCCCAGCATAGGTTTTCACACCCATGTAGTAGTATCACAGTCATTTCAGACTCAGTGATATAGAAAAAGGTAAATGGGAAGAAGAGGAAGAGGAGCAGAACCCAGGTTAGCACCAGTCTTTTTGGGTACCTTTTTGCAGCCCTGTGAAGCTCTTTGGAAGGACATTATGTCACTTGGACATATGTGTCCACTGAATCACTGTCAACCAATAACTCCTTCCCTGCCTCTGTTTTCCTGCTTGTCTGTTACCAGTGACGAAGAATAAATAATACTGGTATAGTTCACGAAAAGGGGGTGTGGGTGAGGGTGGTTTGGGAAGCACAAAGATAGTCAGCATTCCTCCTCCTCCTCACAATGAGACTGGATGCTGATTAACAACAAAAAGCTGCTGACAGATGCAGAAGGTAAAGTAATCGCAACATTAATCAGGCAAACCTTCAATGTGCCTCACCACAGTACAACAGCCTTTCTCCTTTGGACTCGCAGAGCCTAGCTGATAAGGATTCCCTCCTCACCAAACTGCTGTTTGATCTCATAGTCAGAATCTTACAGCACGTACCCTCTGATGGGGTGGTGGTGGGGGTGGAGTGGTGGGACTGGCCAAGTCCTGATTATCTACATTGCCGTAGTCAGCCATGGTGCCTTTGACAGGGAGAGGCGGTGGGGTCTCTCCTTTCTCAAGACAGGCCGTCCCATTCAGCTCTAGGTCTGTGGATGAAAGCCAACAGCCGTCAAATATCACTACCAAACAGAAACCGTCCAACACACCCACATCATTAGCTTCCATAACATTTCAGCTACACTTGTCACACTGAGGGGCGATTATCCTTCATAAGAACCTGCTCATAAACAGATAAATGGGAAGTTCAATCAATGCTGATGAAACTTCTGTGTAACGTATCCAGGAGGAACTCTTAAGACCGAAAATCTTTGAGGATAAAGTATAATTGCAGACAACAATGGAACGTGTTCACAGATCTAAATTCTGCTCTAAATTCAGTCTCCATGCAATATTTAATCAGAAGAAGTAATTAGCACTTTCGCAATCAAGCTGAGCGCGGCCTAAATGCACTCTGCAGCAAACTGAGTGGGAGACCTTCATTTACAAGCCTCCTGCATGGTTTGCCATGCTTGGGTGAGGAGATGCGACAAGAGAGCGCATTGTCAAGGGCAGGCTACTTACTAGAACCCATCTGGTGGCTAAAACTCAGCTTGGCCCTTGGAGTGACGGGTGGGGGAGCAGGGGAAGATCCTGGGGTCACAGAAGGCCGCCTGTCTCCTGCCAGCAAAGGGATCACCTGGCTCTTTGGTCTCTGAGGCCTGAGGGGACTGATCTGTGGAGAAGATGAGGATGAAGATGGATGGCTCGGCAGTTTCAGAACAAGGGGCAAATAACCAATTTTCTCATACATACATGACCACACACGACTGGGATTTTACAGTTATCAGCCAACTGTGACAAAAGCAAATAAGATTCCACAACAGAACAAACATGGTAGCTGTAACCGCCAGCATTCAGCCTCTGATCTTAGAACTGTCATCATCAAACGACTGAACGGTGTGAAGCAGTTTTCTTAAAAAAAAAAAAAAAAAAAGACTGTAAAACCGCATGCAAAGTACTCAACTTGCACACTGCTGCAGTTAGAAGCTACGTTCCTGTTCATTACAGGGTAAACACCAGCTACTTTGCATGTACAGTCAAATGTGGCTCAATATAACTACGATTACACGCTACTTGTATAACCTAAAGCGCAGGCGATCATGCAACAATTGCTTTTGTTTCCAATTTCCCTATCAAAGGATGCCATTCTCTCACTCTTGAGGATTAAGCAACTACATAGCATTGGTACATTACAATATTCAAATCTTGTCCTATTTGCATCAACCACAGTGAGCTATGAAAACTATAAAAAAAAAAAAAAAGCATGCAGTTTTGACATTTCCCAGGACAGAGAATTCAGATGTATTTGGTTTCAAAAATAAATCCAGTTCAGCCTTCTGTATTTTTAATGCTAATGAAATCCCTTGCTCTTGAGTGCAGTTTCAATTTTGGCACTACTTATTACATTTACAATTTTATTATTATGATTAAATCTGTTTGCTGCTATGTACATCAAGTAGAATTTGAGGGCAATTAATATTTTGTACTGTTAAACAATATGGGTAAATAAACAAAGGCACTATTTTCATACCCTTTAATTGTAAATGGTTTAAAAATGCACGCACTGCATATATACAGTACGGATGCTTCGAAGATACAAGATGTGGGGATTAGTGACTAAAAAAACCCCAAACTTATCAACATATTGGAGATTGTCTACTTAAAGTATTGATATTGAGTATAGTAAGGACAAATGGTTTCACAGAACAAGTATTCACAAATTGTATATATTTACTATCTCTTAATCATGACTTGGAGTTAAAGTTTTAAACTGAAGTAGTGTGAAAGCTTAATATTTTACTCAACACAGCTGAAAAAGCATGAAGGGGTAGAACATGTACAAAATATTCACTTGCTTAAATTTACATGCAGTACAACTGAACGGAACCCTCAAGCATGATATTTTTGTACGAAAGAGCACCACTGCATTAAGAGCACCCCCTAGATATTTGATCTGTAATTTATATACTGCTTGGGTGTGTCTGAGGCAGAATGTGAGAGCACAGTGAAAACCATTAAGAGCAGCAAGCTAACAGTGAGTATCCATCCACTTCGTGGGTGCAAGTGCAGAGATAAATACATGCCGGGTGACTTAATTGCGAATGCTTTATCAACACTCGTTCAAAAGAGCAAACAGTACTACCATAAAGCCGAGTGTCAGTCCTCAGGAAAGAACATGAAATCCCACAAAAATGACTGACAGAGGAAGCAACTCATGCTTAAACTAGGCAAAGAAGGACTTATACATTCTCCAGAGTTGCCTATCCAAAGAGTTCTCTCCTCTGTCATGTACCGCATATGTGTATTCACCAAGAGACTGTGGGGCTGTGGAGCAGAAAGTTAGTTTACGGATCTCAGCTACAGCTGCAGAACTGCTCATCATTGTTCTTTGGCACACAGAGGACTCTGCTTTTTTGGCAGAAATTATGCTGTAGTGTAGCCCCTAACCATAGTTAACATTAACCATTGAAAAATGTTTGATTCCCCCATTTATCAAAAATACTGCTTTGGATATAGCGCATCTGGTGACAACCAGATCAGCTCAGACACAACGAAGGTGCTAATGAAGTGGAGAACTTGCTCACCGTCTCCGACAGAATGACAGCCTCAGGAGGCTGTGATGGGGCATCACTGGCCTTCAGCTCCTTGTCAAAGGCCTCCTGATGCTTGCTGTGCCGCTTGTCCTTCTTCTTGTCCTTCCTATCCCTTTCGGGCTCCTCACGGTCTAGCTTGTCTTGGGATTTACAGTGTAACTTCTTTGGTAGCAGAGGCTCCAGGGTGAAACTTGAACAGGGAAATAAACAACTAATTAGAAGTGGAGCTAAATCAATCCCTGGCTTACTGCAGTACTAAAGCAACACAATGAACAAGCAACTCAATCTCTCAGTCGCTGCTGCTACTGACCCATCCGAGCCTGGCCTGGAGGGGGAGTTGTCAGAGGAGATGGAAGCCACAGAGGCAACAGATGCCACTGAGAGGGGTCTCTGGGAGGACGGCATGGTGAAGGAGCGCACCATTGAGCGAGGCCGTGAGCCTCTGCGCTCTTCTGCTGCTGGCTGGAATGACAAAGAAACGAAAAGCTGAGAACAGTGAGATTTTAATCTGGGTAAAGTAAACATAGATTAGTCCTGTGTGGTGAGGGCAGCTTTCTTCAAGCAATTCTGATTCTTGCAACTGAAATATACTAAGCAAATAAACAAAAATAAAATAAACACTAATGAAGAAAACCCTTAAAGTTTTATTGTTACACATTCAACACCTTTGCCTGATCAATATTTGGGCATACACATTTAAAGACAGTAACAAGATTTTGAACAAAACCGCATGCGCGCGCACACGCACACACACACACACACACACACACACACACACACACACACACACACACACACACACAGGGTAGGAGGGACGCATGGTGACCTCCTAAAATCTTACAGAATGTAAATTGTTTCACCCGAGTAATCAGTACCTTTAGTCTTGGGGGTGAAGGCTGTAATTCCTATGTGCCTAGAAAGTAAAAACCTGCCCCAAGCTACTCCAACTACACATCGCAACATCTCATTATATGGAACCTGGTCCTTTATTCAATTCAATTAAAAAAAAAAAAAGTAACTGTAAAAAATCTACAAGGCTGAACTTGATAAATAAGAGTTTATACATGTGCATTGGGTCAGTGAGAAAAACAATATATACACATCTCATTTTGTAGTATAGAATGACAACACAGACCAGCACTAAATAATCTCAGAAGAAATAATGCAAAAACAGCTAAAAAAGTAAGAAAAGGACAGAACTCAAATACAAAGAAAAATTTTGACAGCAAAAATTCAATTTAAAACTGTACGTAAATAATGAATGAGTGATATGAATATTCTATTTGAACATGGTGCTGAATATAGCTGGATTCTGCATCTGATGTGCAGGGGTCTCACCAGAGTTTTCACACCGTATTGCTTCTCCACCCTCTCTCGCAGCTGCTTGAAACAGGCTTCTAGCCGCTCATGGAAGGGTCGTAGTGCCTCTGTCACTTTCTCGCCATGGATGCGCACTCCTTCTGCTAGGTAAGGGATCTAGACGCAACAAAAATCAAAACACCTTTAACACCTAATTTTTAAAACTCTCCTATAAAATCATGTTAAAAAGCTAATATCAGTGCAAAAAACAATACAGAATACAAACCACATTTTAAATAAACTTTATATCATTATGAGATATGTCAAACGTTTGAGAACACCTGACCATCACACCCATTTGTGCTTGTTGAACATCTCATTCTAAACCCATGCCCACTGATATTGAGTTGTCCTACACTTTGTTGCTATAACTGCCCCCACTCTTCTGGGAAGGCTTTCCACCAGATTCTGAGAATTTGTGCCCATTCAGCCACAAGATCATGGCTTGGCCTGGCTTGTGGTTGGCGGTCCAATTCATCTCAGAGACATTCGGTGGGCTTGAGGCCACTCGAGTTCTTCCACATCAACCTGAGCAAACCATGTGTTTATGGAGCCTGCTTTGGGCACAAAGGCACAGTAATAATGGAGTAGGAAAGGAGCTTCCTCAAACTGTGGCCAAAAAGCTGAAAGCAAACAATTGTCCAGAATGTGTCTGTATGCTGCATTAGTGCAGCTGAAACAACTCAACTCAATCATTAGAAGGTGGGGGCACATACTTCTGGCGATATAGTGTGTTAAGAATTTAATCAAAAACATTGCCAGAATTACAAAAACACTAATGGAAAATAATTTACAAGTGGTAAAAAAGAATGCTGCCTCAGCACTACAATGTGGCCTCAGCTCAAATGTAATGTTTTTCTACACCAGATGGCAATATTTGTGGGTCAATCAATAGAGTGGGGTGTGAGAGGAATGTGTGATGTGAATCTTTGGAGGAATGGCCCACCCAGAGGCATGTTCTCATGCTGGAAAGTACAATCCCAGGATCTAAGGACTGAGAAATAAGATTGTACTTTTCTAATAAAGGAACAGAAGAGCACCAAACACTGCACACAAAAAAATTGAGCACCATGAATTCCTGGGCAGCTACAGTATATAACACATTAGCACTGACCAATAAGTACAGGTAAATCCTGGTATATGCAATTTTCCTATAATGCAGCAAAAATTTTAATACCAGGTCCCAGTTTATGTAATACATGCTATAATGGAGTTCCAGAAATTCATCTGTGCAAAATCAAGAAATTCAAAAATCACAAATCATGCCATTAACCCGTAAATGTACATACAGTGATTTACAGAATACTATAAGGGACATACTTTGCTAGTATCCTTACAGTTTTCTGTTTAGTGTTTGCTTTATTTCAATGGGTTTGTGTAGTGTCTCTATTTTAGTCTCATAAAAAAGTGTAATCCAGTAAAAAGGGGCCACAAATGTAGAAAAAATTTATGGAAAAAAATAAAAGGAAGTAAAAAAGCTAGAAAAGCACATAAAAGAATAACTGCAAAACCACTGCAACTCACAACAAACTTATTTTCATCACTGGTGAGTACAGTAATAATTCATTACAGTACATTGAATTGTTTATTTTAAATGGCAAACAGCTTTTTTTTTTTTTAAACACATAAATGAAATTATGGAATGAACAACTCTACACCCTGGTTCTTCATTGTCTGCTACTCATGTCTCTGAATAGATCTGATCTCCTTCATGTGAAATAGTGGGGTTGATGACCTGCGTGTGTTATGCAGCGTGACACTACATGAGACACAGTGGCTCACACTAAGGAAGCAATGGTCCATAAATTTGAGACTGGAGCAAGTGGGATGGCAGGGGAACAAAAATAGTAAATTATTTGTATGTTAAAGCATGATGAAGACAATACAAGGGCTGATGTGCATGATTCATTTATGCAGTTCAACACAAACTGGGTCTGTACATTTCACAGCCCTGGAGGATGCTATGGTTGTGCTAATAACCAGGAATGCTCTGTACAATGAAGAAACTGATCTGTTCTCTTCTGGAGTACTTCATTGGCTTAAGAGACTGTTAGCCTGTGATCTTGCTTTCACAGTAACACAGCAGAGAGGCGAATGACTGAGGATAATTAATGGTCCTGTGTTTAAAATGAGCGAGACAGCAGCCAAGTGATATTCTTCATTTAACTAGTGTTATTTATGCCCAAAGCACAATGCTCAAGTCATAACCAGTAAGGAAACAAAACAGGGGCTTTGATCATTACCAAAACATCTGAACTGTTACCCATAGCAACCAGCTGAGACATACAGAAAGGTTATAAAATTCAACATAATATTCACCATTGATAATGATCATTACACTTTTGTGATTCATCTCAGAGAAATATGTGACATGTTAGCTACAGGAAGTTTTTACTACCTGGGACTTGAGAATATGTGGTGCACTGGCACCATGCTGTATGTAGTCAAACTTCTGCTCCTTCCTACCTGCAAAACCTCTCCTTAGCATCATTCCACTTTAACTTTTCTAAAGAGAATTTACGTCCACTGAAACTACACACATCCATTAGTCCTATCCCGCATGTATTTGTGGCAGTGATAACATACCTTGTCTAAGATAAGGGCAGAATTAGTGGAAATAGAGACCCAGGTTATGTGACAGGCAGTATTAGAACTGCTATGGGTTTCTCTGAATGTTGCCCCCACCCCAATGCCCACGTACCCTGGCTACCTCTGAGAGATGGCTAACAAAAGCAGAGGTGGACCACACAGCAAGATCGCAACCTGCTATCAAAGGCTTGTATTTCACACACTTCTAACTGATGCAATACCGGGCAAGAACAGCGCTCCCCTCACTTCACATGCACATGTTAAAAATTGTGACGTGATGCGTGTGCTTAAGTGTATAAATGTGATGCACAATTCCATTACGAGCTGATGAGTCCATGATGAGTACTTGTCATTCAAATCTGAACTTATAATTAATTTTAAATCATACCTTTAATTTCAAACATAACCCAAAGTATTACTCAGTATTTTTGGTTTGTATTTTTATACATCGCTTTATGATATTTCACAGAAGCAGTTTAATGCAGATATGTACCCGCTCCAGGAGTGAGTGAAGGAAGCACGCAGCAGTCTGGAAGTCCATCTGGACGTCCATGAAACGCACAGGATAGACTAAGACAACGCAGGGGCCACTGTCATACATTGTCAGCTTCGCAAACACGAATACCTGAGATCAGCTGGGAAAGTAGCTTCCCAGAGACTTCCCTTTTTAAATTTTTTGCAGATGCAGTGCAATGAATGCATTTCATTGGAAATGAAGTATTTTCAATGATCAGTCAAAGAGCGGACTGCTTAATCAGTGGATCCCTAACATAGTCACCCTAATCAAGTAAGCAGATACTCAACGAAAAGCACTAAACTGGCTTTATGATGCCCAAGAACAGAAGGCCAAACCAGAAGACATAAAAGGCAGATTTTTAAGGTTGTAAAATAGATGATGATCAGTGTGATGTGGAGTATCTGCCAAGGAACCCCCCAGGAAATGAAGAGTGGCATTTCTGCTTGCTTCTGCACTGCAGTGGGATTTCTGCCAGGGACATAAAGGCTCTGAAGAGCAGGACTTCTGTCTCTAAGAACATACAGATCTCCTTACAGGCATTGAAATCACAGACCAAAGGCTTTGAGTCATGACTCTGAGGTATATGTGAAAGAGCACAGTCCACTGTATGACTGCTGCCCAGGAGTGAGACATGTGTTCTTTTGGATGCGAGTGGTTGATAGGAAGTCCTGTGCACTCGACATACGCTTGACACAATTCCCCTCCAGTACTTCACCAGTCACAAACTGGTGAAAGTAGTTCAGATTTTCAAATTGAGGGTAGTATGATAAAATCTCAGGAGAGGGTCCTGATACTGCTGAGAAACTATTACATCGGTGCCTACCATAACAGCTAATAACAGTGACCTTTAATATGACAGTGGCCAGGCTATAGTATGTTACAGTACCTGTAAGTTTTGCAGGTTGGTTTAGCAGCTAAATCTCTCTTTTGTAGTGCATCAAAAAATGTCCAAAATTTCCATTAATTGAAAAAACATTAAGTATGAATTTGGAAATGTTATAACAATTTAAGATCTTTTAAGTATTGTAATCTAGAGCTCTGGATTTGAGTCTAGGGGAAAGTAATAGGACCTCAACAATCTAAACAGGTGTAATGGAAAATTCTGCTTTATTAACAAAACAAAAAAAAAATAAATTATTTAAAAAAAAAAAAAAAAAAATTTGGCAGAGGAGGACCTTTCATCTTAGTTACATTAATAACAGCATCTTCCAGACTGTGCCAAGAAATTGTGACATCAGTAATGATCTTGCAGTTCCATCATCTCCTAAAGGTACCTTCACTCTCTGTTGTCCTGAAAGTTATACTGAGTCAATCCCAAACTAATCGATCACTCACTTTATTCCCTTAAAAGCTTCTTTAAAGCAATTCATATCTACAATGGGTCTGTCATATAGCTATGTTAGAGCAATAGACTCAAGTTTAATTAAGTGGCTCAGATGTTCACAGCTTCTTAAGAGCACCCCTGTAAGTAGCCCGAAGTGCAAAAGTAAAATAAGTTCAAGTACTGAAAGATTAAGCAAGGATGTATTCAGCACAGCCTTTTAGCTAGTAATTCAGTGAGGTGGGGTGAATATGAGGGAGCACATGTCTGCTGTCTATTTAGATTGAATAGATTTATCAAGCCCCATTAAACTGATTGAACACAAGGACACAATAAGACATTCTGGAACTTTTGTAGTGTTTCGGTTGGGAAAAAAAAGGATGAAGAAGCACCTCAGAAAACATACTTGCATCCCTCAGTTTACGAACGTAATTCACTCCTGAATGCGTATGCTGAATGTTCATATGTCAAATCCCAATTTACCATTATTATTTATTTATTATTATTTAAAGAAGCCATAAACAAACAGCATCTTTTAATTTCTCGTTAGTAGCTTTTTTCATAGTTTCATAGCCATCTTCATTGGGTAAACTTTGAAGCAAACTTAAAATGTATTTTTTTCCTGTTCTATATGCAGATATGGTTGCTTTACCAACATTAAAAATTTTAGTAAGAGACATACCGGTCATCTTGTCTTTGACTGCGAACACAAGCCGGGTTCTTCTGCCTGTAAACACTATTGTTAACAAAATAGTGCAACATTACAGATGGTCCCTGTCTTACGATGGGGTTACGTTCCGATTAACCTATCATAAGTCAAAGATGCATTTAACACAGGTATGCGTCATCAAATGATGGGGATATGTTCTGAGAAATGCAGCGTTAGGCGATTTCGTCATGGCACGGACATGACAGAGTGTACATGTGCTGAATCACGTTCATTTTGATTTGCATATGGTATAGCCTATTGCTACAAACCACTGTTGCATATACGGTCCGTCGTTGACCAACATTTTGCTAGGCGGCGCATATCTATACACCTATTGTCACGCCCGTGGCTACTTCAGCAACGCAACGCATTCGGTCTCTCTGCCCTCATCTTCAGACTGATTGATTGATTGGCATAGGAACCAATCGTGGATGGGATTTAGTTCCTACCTGGACTTCTTGTCAGTGCTCAGTTTCTGCTGCCCCTTGTGAACTCTCATGTAACCACTGTCTTGCTAAGACCTTGTATTTTGTTCTGTTTTTGTTTACTGCCAATCGCTAATGTTTAGTGCTAGCTCCCGGCTAATGGTAACACTCTGTCGGAAACACTCAGTAAAGACTTTAACAGAACTTAAACTCATTTCCCGTGGTGTCTCACAATTGCTTTCACCAACCCACACCATAACACCTACCTACTGAACATCATAGCCTATCTTAGAAGTCATTATGGGCTTGCCACTTTCATGCCATTTTTAGGAGACACAGACACAGATGGGTGTTTTGTAGATATGACGGGTGCACAAAACACTATGCAGATAGAGAAGAGTAATCCAAAAAGTGCTAACAACACCAGACACTGTAGAGTACTGGTTGTATACATTAACGACTGTGTGGCACACAGAAATGTGGATCGCTGCCGCTGCCCAGCATCATTACAATAGTCCAACTTTTTGTAAAGTCAAAAAATCGTAAATTGGACTATCGTAAGTCGAGAACCATCTGTATTTTAATTAAAGCACAAAATGACACAGTATTCCACTTTAAAAATAGCCATGACCATGAACTAGAAGATTCAACGATCAGAAAAAAAATGCCTGCAGTGGCTTGCGGCAAACTGAGTGAAAAACTGCCCCCACACGTGATTAAACAGATAATGATGCAGCAGCATCATGGGAGAATGTCCTGAATCCATACAGTAGCTAAAACCAAGAGTTAACTTTTAACACCTGTAATGACAAATTAAGACTTTTCTATGCTATACTACATAAATCTTTGAAATAATCGGAAACAAATGCATTAAGTGAAAGAAGTAATACTTCAGCAAAACAACCAGTGTACTAAAAATGTTTTTTTTTTTTTTTAAATTAGGGGGCAGTGGTGGTTTGGATAGTTGATATTTGGACAACCAACACTCTACTGTAGTAGTAGTAGTAACAATAGAAACTACATCTTATATGTTTTTTGAGTGTAAATTCTGATTCTGGGCAGGGTGCATACTGATGTCAGGTTTATAACTTCAAAACCCAAACGTGCATATCAGTGAGAGGGTATTAATTTTTTAGGGCGTAACTTTGAAAATTTGTATACCAGGGGAAACCTATATATTCCTATAGGCAGCAAGCACAGGTACGACCAGTTCCCTTGCATTGACTGCTTAATCCGTTAAACAATATATGTACATACAGTATGGGACAGACTACGTGGTGAGGCATATGTCACTGGAATATCAGTAGAGGTATAGAAGCTGTGAGTTTTCCTTCATTGATTTACCTCAGTTTTCACATCATAATTTTCCTCCCACTTCATCATGAACAAAGATGCACCATTGACTGTGTGCAGTCAGACAGTTTTCTACCTTCTCTATGTTTGTTTAAACGGACTGCCGTTAACAAGATGACGAGCGATGCTGTGCACCAGACAGCTGTTCCCATTTCAAACAGATGCCTTTCCTTACGCATCTTTTTAAAAAGTCCCTTCGGCTATTGCAGATTGGCAGGATGCACACCGCTGATGAAACCTTGCTCCCTCCCGCTGAAACATAACAGGAGCAGGCCTCACTCCTGTTAAAACCCTTCCAAACAAGCCAAGTAGAGGTGTTTTCCATCTACTGTTTGTCATACCTAAAGGGGTAAGATATTGTTCAATGTCTCAAGACACAAAGACCTGGATGAGTTTTACATTGACACCACTCAGCTCTAGATTAGACAGAGGTTCCCTCACTGTAGAAAGACCAGAAAGTCTTTAGAGCAGTAAGAGAGACGCTCTCTTCCAACATCTTTGTGTTTCCTCTAAAAGTTCAGGTTTTTTATCTATTTTTAAGGAAACAGCAGTTTTTAGAGCACATTTAAGGCATAAACATAGCTACCTGATTTAGGATCTTCTCAAAGTCCATTTCAAAAGTCAATTGTTATTAAAGATAATAACAAATAAATGCTTAAAGTCAAGACAGGCATGTGGTGCACTGCTTAGAAATGAAACCTTCAGTTTGCACTCTCCTGGCCCACTAACACACTTTGTTCCCTAGGCTTTATGCCCTCGCATTACCTCTTAGGCGTTAATCCACAGGCATTACCCCCAGTCACAGCCTCATTTGGTACAGCCCTCAGGCATTACTGCACTGGTATTACACTAGCATTAACTAACAGGTTGCGTCACTGGAATTACTCCAAACTGTGTTCTTATGTTCACAGCTACATTGTTCTGCAGTGGTGTCCATCAAAAGAGGTAATAGCTAAGGGTCTTGGCAGTCTACTTGCTTGTTAAACAGGAGGAGAGAAACAGAGAATGAATATCCTCTTAATGTTCTGATAACATCAGCCAAAAGTCTGACAAATGGTGGGTGAAACTGTATGAATTAAATGCATTATAAATGCCATCTGAGTCAAGTACCAGGAACTAAGCTAAACACTGCACACCCAACACTGTTGGTCAGGCTGATGATTAGCTGCAGGGGGACTAAAGCACTGCCTATGAATATCAAAAATAAAAAGCAGCGTTTCTCTGAGATTGCACCAGGCTTGGCCAGAGGAATTCCAGAGTAACATTACCTCTCTTCACTCTGAAATACAACACAATTAGCTTGGTTTTTCTTACTTGTGCCTATAATCCAATGATCAAAGCTTCTGATCACAAACTCTCCATACTGCTGAAATGTTTTACATTTAGTCATTTAGCAAATGATTTTCTCCAATGAGCAAACAGCCTATAAAGTGCACAGAAAAAGAAAACTGGAGTACAAATACACAGGACAAAGAGAATAGGCATTGGGCCACATTCCCAGAGTATATACTTATAACTAAGGTTTTGTTCCCAAGAAATTAATTCTAATTTGTTTGGATGGCTTTCTGTTCATGCTATCAATTCAACGTGTAACAGAATGGTGCACACACAATTACTAACAGGCCATAAGTCTTATTCATAATTCTGGATATTGAACTCAAGCCAATGGAGCCAAGGTGGAATGGGAACATAAACGCTACATTACATTAGGGCTTAGGAGATGTTTTATCTCAAGTGAGCAGCCAAAGCATACTAAATGTATTGCTTTTCTGACTATATAGCTGCCTGAACAAATTTTATTTGTGACTGTCTTGCAAACAGAACAAATAGAAATAAACAATACCTTCTATGTTTGAGGCACAAACCCTTTCCTGGTTTCCCTCCAGTACAGTATATCTGAGAGTTTTTAGTGCCTTTTCAGCATTTCAAGTATCTCTCTATACATTTTCATGGCCATGTACACTATAATTATGAAGAAATAACTTTTTAAGTGATTTCAGTAAGATTTTCATTGAATTTTTCTTATGTTCCACTATATTTGCATCTTCACCTATCAAAATGTTTTAATGACCCCATTTAGCACTGTTTTAATGAGCGCTCCACTTTCTAGGAAAGTATCTTGAACATTAATGGTGATATTACTGTACTTTCACAGATAAAATGAGTAACCATTGCTAGTTCTTGAGACATGCTGTGGCACTAATGACTAAATAGTTACAATTATCCACTACAGTCACCTGCTGCTTGTCCACTTACCTGCCAGGCAATAAGGTCCTTCAGTTTTTCAATCTTTTCCTGGTCCTCTGGGTGCTCTTGGATGTACTTTTCAGTAAAGAATGCCTGAAACAGAAACAGCAGATGCTCTTTCCTCATGTTTCCCAAGGTTTCCTCCATATGAGTAATGAGTAATATGGAAGACTAGAGAGCAACTCATATTCTTATATTTAAAACAACAGGTATGACAAATATCACTTTGCAAAAGTCCACAGTTGCAGATTGCATTCCAAGCAATATGAAAGAGAAAGCAGTATCAGTTTTGCACTTGTAGGACAGAGTACTAAAACAAAATGAAACGTCAGGGAACCAGTGTTAAGCTTTAACACTGCAAAGTCAACATTGCCTAAATTGCCAGAGGAGGAATATTGTATTGATTTTGTTTAAACAGATGTTGTTTAGTGTATCAGAACAAATATACTATCACACCCAAAAAAAAAAAATCACAAGCAAACAGGAAAATCATGCTAAAAATGTCAAGTAATCTATACTCTTTAACCAGGAGAGAATTGTTCCTTATGTTTAATCCCCTGGCCTCCCTAGGGGCAGCAAAGGTAAAAGTCTTGGACTGCCAAGTCTTTTTGAACAAGCTGCACAGAAATACACTACCTTTTCATAGTTGGTAAGGCCACCCATGACAGCTGGATCCACAATGCCATTCAGCAGCATAGACAATGGGTTGATGGGAAGGTTTGGGTCAGTCACATGCCTCTGTACCATATTGTTGATCTTCTCATTAGTCAGCTGCATGGTTTCCATAGCGTTCTCCAATGGGCTGATCTCCTCCTGTTATACATACAGCACACGGGGATACCAATGAATTTTCAATAGGAGCCTAACCATAAGCAACAAGAGCAAAAATATAGCTTAATAACAGCAAGGTATTGTGGGTCTGTAGCTTTAATAACATGAGGAACACAGAAAATCTGTCAGGAGGTGTATAATTAGCTGCATGGTACCACAAGAGTATAATGCAACTAATCTCCGGTATACCAAGCTTAATGAAATTCTTAAGCCCCAAAGTCCTCAGTGGAAAGTCTATTTGCAGCTTAAATTAAGATGCAGTTCATGCAAGAGACTGGCTTAAAAAGGTATGCGCGAATGTGCATGTATGTGTTCTCACAGGCATTTCTGTGAATGTCCTTTCCCATGTGCAAAGTCACAAGGAAGTCTGCCAGCTTTAACAAAAAAAAAAAAAAAAAAATTGGATTCTCTATAAAATGACTGATGTGGCTTCAAATTGTGAGGAACATGCAGCAGGCTGTCAAATGTGTAATTTGCCTGTTTAAAAGCTCTGTATGAGAAGGCCTGAGCTGCCTTTCGGCATAACACAGGACCCCAGGAGACTTGGTGTATGCTTCTCAAGCGCTCACCTACCTCCACATTAGCACTTAACCAATAAAGACGGAGTCTTGCAATGTGCCTCAATGGTAAAATGAACACCTAACAAACAAGTCTAATATAGCAGACCAGAAAAATCGGCTGGGCGGGTGGGATCACTAAGATGAAAAGGTTTAAAAAGAGAATAAAACTGCTTTGGAAAAACATAAACAGAGATGCATTCTTCACACCGGTTTCACTAAATGGGTTAAAATTAACTAAGATGTTTACACCTTGCTACTTCATTGTAGTTAAAAGTGTGTGTAAGTGTAGATGCACCCGCTATACTTCAAGATGCAGCCCCTTGAAAGTCTTTGCCATGACTCCCTGCCTGTTAACATCTAAGATTGATGCCACTCCAATTTTTCCCCAAGGATCACCAGTCACATGGTCTTTGGAAAAGAGTCATTACTATGACTGTATTTATAATTGCTATAAATAAAGGGGAACTGACCTCTAGCACCTCTATAGCAGCTATGGCTTTGCCTCAGAAGAGGGAAAAGATGTAGCCCCTATACTTGCCAATGGTTCTAAAAGGTAGAGGAACCTGCTGTACTTCTTCTGGAAAACAGCAATTAATTTTCAGCTGGAGCTCAATGCGTGCAGAAGAAAGAGGAAAATTACCAGACAGTCACTCCATAGAAAGAATATTCTGGAACTGTACATCCTGCCATTTTCAAGTCCTAAAAAAGGTATGTAATGAGGTCTCCACAAAGTGAAAAAGTAACCTATGATAGAATGCGCAGTTACAGTACCAGCTACTTTTGACTAGTGTCGCATTTAAAGACTGAATGACATCAGTTTTATGCCATTTTCTGAAATTCCTCCTCTAAAACATAACTGCAAAAGCTTTGAACACACAGAAACTGTAAAAACTTTGTGGCATTTCTGAAAGAGAAGGATGACAATATGTCAACAGACTGTTGAAAAAAACCAGGCAGACAGTTTTTGGAAGCCATTGAAAAGGTCCAAACAAATCTGTGTTATTCCTCCACCTGCCTCAGGTGAGAACATATTATGCAAGACTTGTGACTTCACAGGTTTAGATCTTAGCTGATAATTTGAGTATGTGAAATTTACCCCAAAGGGAAAATAATAACAAGGATATATGTCATGCCCTTTTAACAGGTATTGTATTGTCCAATGGCCTGTGACAGCAGTGGCTTCAATGCGAAGGCTCTCTCCTGTGCAGTTCATACCAGGCTTTAAATCTCAATTGCATTTCTGAAGGGCAATAACATCTACATGAAAACTGCAAGTTGCTATGAGCCAGCATACATGGTCCCTGCATCATCCTCATAGTTGATACTTCATGAAGGAACATTCTAGGTATTTTCTTTTTTGCAAACACTCACAAAAACTGTTGTTTAGAACACACTCTGCGATGTGAGGTTTGTACACTAAACTACTTAAATTATTTACCCTTTTATATCACTAGCTCATTTTACTGGAGCAATCTGGGGGGGAGGGAAAAAAAAAAAAAAAAAAAAAAAAACACTGTGTCAGACAGGAGCCTGCCCATGCCCAGTACTTGCAAGTGGGTTACAAGGGAATGAGCACCACGTGCAGCAAATTTACAACATTAAGACTTTTAAAAGAAACTAAAGAGGTTTTTCCTTCCTTTTCTTCTATTCATAGGAACAAGAACTGGAAAAAAGATTGTGAGTACACAATTGAAATTTGAGTACAGTAATAATGAGTTTGAGGAAATTTGAAAACTTTATGACAAAGATTTGATGCTAGCGGTCTTTATGTCCTGTGCTCCTAACTTTTGTGTGAATCTCAGTTGTTTATTAAGAAGGGGCATTTGATCTGGAGTTTCTGGTTACTGTTGGTTAATAATGATACACGAAAGAAATAAATATTCATGCAAATTCACAAACCTCTGTTTCCCACCTTGTCACTTTGTGAACCCGACACACCCTGGCATGTCACAAATACCTTGATCAAGGGTATAACAGTAGGGGCAGAGATTCCAACCTTGGTCTTTTCATTGCAAGACAATGGCTCTAACCCCTGTGGCATCTGCTGGCTCATGACACATATTAAGGACTCTGACAAACAACATTCCCATGGTCTGAATCTGTTAAAAAAGGGGTAATGGCCCTCTGAACCTAATACTGTAATACACTATTTTTAAATGGAAACGCAAAACGTAAAAGCCAAGGTAAAATGTTCAGGACTACTACGATAAAGAAGGTTCAGTTGTTTTGATCAGCGTTTCATCCATTTAATATTCAACTGATACACAGAGCCATTAGTTGAATTCACTGCAGCTACATTGAACTTTGTTTTTACTTATGGAGGGATCGACTCACATTATGCATGGAATTTTACAGTTGATTACAAACCTCAGCAGACCTACTGTGGCGATGAGGGTCACTCATTGCAGAGCCTGAAAGTACACATGGGCATACTGTAGGGAAACCAAGAAGGTGGCCACCAACTACACCACACTCTGTCCCCAAGTACCAATGGGGTACTTGTTTGTTCCCACAGAGAAAGATGATAAATTCTCTCATTAGGAGCCAGTGTTTTCCTTTTGTGTAGCTGCCCATGTAATTTATCAGCCATTTGGCAGCCTGCGTTATGTGAGATGTGCGGTTGCGGTTACAGGTGACGGTTAGTGACCTATGCAAAGATGTAACTGCTTGGTGTCCTGAAGATTAAGTTACGCAAATATATGACAACACAGTAATGACACACCATGGATCATTAAAATATGAAACAACTGTGACCCCAACCATGTTCCATGCATTCCTCATGGTCATAGTTTCCACATAACTGCCCATTACATAAAAGCCAGTGGCTCAGTATTCATCACTGAGCCAAGGCCACCTATAATGACTTCTCTGCGCCTCTTGCACACCTCGGCTATCTAATGTGACTTGTAAACAGACCAGTTTACGGAGCTTAGGAGGACAAATCCAACCCTTCCCTGGCCACCCATACACAGGCTGCATACTGAGATGCAGCTACGGAATTTGGACTGCTTCTTTGTGGGTCCCACTTACAGTGGAGAAGAACTTGACTTCAAACCAGCGCAAGATCCCAGGCAGTTTGTAGGCCGTGACATATGTTGTCCTTTCAATCCACATGTTCTGTGAAAAAGGACACAACACTCAAAGGGAGAAAGTGGGAATGTGGTAATTCAGCCTAATCCAGAAAAGTCCAGCACAAATGTGTACCATCAGAAACTGAAAAATTTTGGTTTAATTTTCACAGAAGAGTTTTGGTACACAAGGGCATTCTTCATAGGGGAATTCTAGTGGCACTGAATAAGAACCATACCTCAGATAAGCTGAGACTGCTTTTAAGGAATAAAATGCCCAGGTATTGACCTTTGTGAGGAATTTTTATGTTATTAAAAACTGTCTGCAGATGATAGCTCATTAGGGCACGTTCAGAGAAATAGTTAAAATGATGGGGAACTCCCTCCTAAAGTACTATAAAAAAGTGGAAAAGAACAAGAAGGGTTTATCTGGGTTCTTTAATAGCTATTACACAACCATACCCATACACTTAATTAGAAAAACATAATTATTATACAGTTATGTTATATTTAGTAACATGAAAGAAGAAAAGGTTAACATGTCTAGCAGAACTCCAGAATTAATTTAAGCTGGATTTCAAGTGCATTAAACAGCTCATATAAAGCAATGAAAAATGTACAGAAATTATGTTTATAAACATATTATTCTCTCAAATTAATGGGCACACATTATCACTTTGGCCTCATAAGTACTTTTAAACTTACACATTGTATGTATGAAGACATGTAGGTGAAAATGAAAATCATAATTACCGCAAACTCATTTTCTGGATCCTTCTCTCCTTTCCTGACTGGTCTGGAGTACTGGAACTTCTGAACTTCGTTTACTGTGTAAAAACTGAAACAAAGAAAGGCCAAGAAATAACTGACCTATATATGCCCAACAGGGTTCTCTGAGCAGACAATACGATCTCACAAAATCAGGATATGTATACTAATGCTACAGAGACCAGTAGTATGTTGTACATTCTCCTCATACATTTGTAGCCATCAGATTAAGCTAATCCATCTGACCACAGTGGACTAGAGGGTGGGTAAGAAATGTGTTTTGATCATTACAGCATTTGTCCCAGCTGGAAAAAGTAGGAAGAAGCTCAGGAGAGGTGATGTATTGCCATGCTGATGCTCACACCCCACTGCTGTTATACTTTTTTCACTAAATTTGTCAAATGTTGATCTCCCTTGGGATCACTAAGCCAACACCAAATTGCAAAAACAACGGGCCATCTAAACACTTCTCTAAATCTGCAAGCACACCATATGTTTGTTTTCAAAACTTTTAAAACAAGAATGGTTTCAATGACGTGAATTGATTTCTTTGCGTTTCATGTCATGCCAGTTTTGACTACAATAGGAAGTATATAAATATTCCAACTGTGCGCTTGGCAACTAATGACAAAGTCCTGCTGGTGAGGAACAATCTGTGTGTTTTATGCAGCTGGCAAGCTGGCAGAGCTGCAAGGCTTTGAGACTTCCCTGATGCTGAAAAACTTCCTAGAAGGACAAAGTAAAAGTAAAATGGTTCCCTTGTACCCATCTCCAGAGACCTTGTTTTAAACCATTTTTTAATGTATAAATAAAAGGTTTCACAGAATGGTGAATTATTTCTAGGAGAACCTTTTTACGTGTGTAAAAAAGATTGCTTGGCAAATAATAACAGAGTCAATTAACCACTGGTGCAAAACCTTGGACTAAGAAAGTTTGTTTTTGAGTTTGCCTGCAACTGATTCTGCACAATTGAGTGAAGTCTTTACACTTAGACTTTATTAATCTAAGGTATTAAGCAAATTACATACTGAAGTAATCTAATGTAAAAATAGCACTAGGACAGGGACACCGAAACAGGATGTTTGCGCATGATGGTATTTCTCCGGGCTCTCAGATTCTATAATCCCTTAGTAAACACCATACTTGGTTTACAGCGGGACCAGTGGTCAGTGCACGGTTCTCGTTTACCCAGCTGAGCGGGGCCACTCCACTCCGACATGCCATACTATGTTTAAAGATGGTGCCTAGTGCTCTGCACATCACTGCCCTGGACTTACACAATATGGCTGTTTACTCTTTGGATAACCAAACCTGTGTTAATGTTTCAGGCACAGATCCCTGGCATCTGCTGCTGGACATATTAGCAGTCAATGTAAGGTCATTTGTTATTTACACCAAAACTATTTGCATACAAACTATTTTAATGCTGTTATTCTGTTTCGGACAGTTCAGACAGCTTTTTCCACTGACCCTTCTAACTTTTCTGTTTTCCCTTTCTGACACAAAAATTATAATATCAGTTGTTAAGAACTGCTTTTCTCTAACCCTTTATAATTTATTGATAGGTACCCCATGATTAACATTTATATTGCAGTTCTACATCATTTGTACACCAGTACATCATACTGCCGGTGTCACTGCAGCAGGAATAATAAAAGAGTGTAAAACACTCTCTCACTATCAATAACTGCTTCAAGAGGGATTCGTTGGTTTGCAGAGCCTATTCCAGTAGCCTAGGGCACTAGGCTGGGCAGAGGACACCCGGGGCGAGATGTCAGACCATCACAGGGCAACGTCACAAACACACTTTCACTCAAATAAGGGAAATAAACCATCACTGACTGATCTGAACCATACTTCCAGTGAAATGTGGGAAGAAACCAGAGCACCAGAAAAAAACACAAAGACAACATACAAACTCCACATAGACTGAATCGTATGAAACTCATTGCAAATCTCATATTTCAGGTACTGTGGAGCACCTGTTGTACCTGCTACATCAACATGCAGCACTAGAGTAAAACTGCACCAAATCAGACATTTTTAAGTACATTCTGGGTAGTAACAGAGGTAAGCCCACCTGACTATTTGTTCCGATACTGGCTTGTTCTGAAATTTTGATGGGAGTTCCAAGATTGGCTTGACAGTGAAACACTGGATGTCTAATCAAAAACACTAAGGAAAATATTAAAGAGAGGGGTATAATAAATAAAAATAATAATAATAATAATAATAATAATAATAATAATAATAATAATAATAATAAAGTAACAGTTGGATAATCTTTAAAAATGTTAAATATAAATAACAATTCAAGCAAATGGTGCAGTGATTGATAGAAACTGTGAATGATAATGTATGTCAGTGCAGTCGGAAGCACTATGGACTCATACAAAACAACTCTGCATGAGTTAACATGCAACATTTGTCAGAGTTGCAAAAAAAAAAAAAAAAAAGAAAATCACACTGAGCCTCACTGTACTGACCAAGTACATGCTGTCAAAGCTAACAATGATAGTACTGCCACCGGTGCGTGTGAAGGATACACTGTCCAGATGAGTTCTTTATGTCTTCACTGGGAGGAGTTGTCGTCTTCATTTTTTCTGCATTTGGGAATTGGGTCAACAGTCTCGCCTCAAAGTCCTCCCGACGTTCATACTCTTTTCCTCTGTAGATGAACATCTTGTTCTGAAAACAAGGCAATGTGTGCTGAAAATGGATGGACAAACACACCTCTGCTCCCATGCACAAACACAGACACACACCAAACCTATTAGATACTTAAAGTGGGAAGCCCTTTGTGATGAGCTTGTTGTGCAAGACTTGCGTGGTTCTTCCCTTGCCCCCTGAATCTGTGCAACTCACCTGACTATTTGTTCTTTCATGATAAAGTGGCGCTGCTCATGCTGAGGTTACACTCAAGCCCACATCATTTTATTTCATCTTTCCTTTACTAAACACCACCACATGTTCTGATTATCATTTACGTTGGGTGACTTGATAAGTGGAAATGGGTCACAGTGCATTTTGATAAACCACAATTAGCCAGCAGCATGGAAGTAAATAAGAGCTCCCTGAATCCAAGCCATTAAAGTGACCGCACTGTTTGAAATTCTGCAGAGAATGAAACCATCATTGTCATCTACCCACCAAGAAGATGGGCTGTGTACTAACAATATGTGGCTACTTAACTTCTATAATTTAAAAAAGAGACAAGCTTGTTTTCAAGTACACTGTTACAAACACTGCAAGGGTGCTTAAAGTTTAGTATCACCAGTTTCACAGCAATGTTAAAAAATTACTATGATAGCACACTACTGGCTTCTCTGTTTGTCATCCAGTGAAACATGGATCTTGGAAAACTCGCAGGGAACATCTACATTTGTGGAAAACCGGTTAATTAACTCTTCGGAGGTTAATATGGTTACAGCGGGAGGGTTCTAAAATGAATACGTGGAAAATCTTGGCGTAATGGGAAAGAGTCCTGAAAATGATACAAATTTATCACCATTTTAAACTACCTTAAAGCAGAAGCTATGTTAATTAATATTTAAATGTATAATTTACTGCATTGCTCTTGGATAACCGTCCCTTGAAGCATATGGCTTCCACTATCATTAAGTCTGGAATTTATTAGTGAGTTTTAAAACAATTAAAGCTGGTTCATTGATTAATTGTCAGATAACACATGACCAAAAAAGGGCAATTCTGAGGCTGAAAATGCAACAGATAAAAAGAAACTGTCTTGAAGCAATTCATTTAAATGTATCAGAACTTAAATTGAGAGAACATGACAATTTATTCTGAAGAATTACATTGGGTAATGAACCATTTTAAGTTACTCTGTGAAATTGCTTAGCATTTCAAACAGCAGCTACTGCAGAGCATTGCAACATCATGAGTAACATACAAAGAATACAGAATGCATTTACATGTACGAAGCATTCATACACTTTTCTGTGAAGCAGCAGAATGAAGAGCTTCAGATACAGACATGCATAGTTTGTTTGTCTGAAACCACTACTTTACCAGGAGCTACTGATTAGCTTTCTATAGAATGGAGAGACTCGACAAGCAAAAATGTAGTGATTTTTTGATGTTATCAAATAAATGAGAAACAGAATGTATGTCAAAAAATGATACCTTCAGAGGACACTCCTACCCAGATCAGTTTACAAAGTTCACTATTTGCAGAGTAATGTTTCATACAATAGCAAATCTACTTTGATGATTTGATTCTCATTCCTCTATTGCAGCTCAACTTTTTGCCCATGAACTCACCTGGTGGCGGGGGCCATCCACAGACACTGATGCGATTCTGCAGCATACATCACAGCTGAGGGCACAGCTCTCCGTGAGCCATTATTCATGAACAGCCATTAGTCATTCCCCAAAACATTTATGCTACAGAGATGGATTTAATTTCCTTGTCAAACAGAACTGTAATACTCCGCAGTACAGGATTAATGGTGGATTAGCGTCCTCATTTAGGTACCTTCATCTAAGGAGATGCTCCATCAGAACCATTTAAATCAGAGCCTCCAAAATCTTAGTGCTAAACCATGTATTACATACTTTAATGCCATAATATATGCTCATAAATAACTATAAATGCTTGTGACTAACATGTAAGTAGCTGAATAAAGCAGTTTTAAGAAAATCAATTCAAGTGTGGAAAAGTTTCTAAAGGTGTGTTAAGAATGTATTAATATAATCTATTTCCTCAGGGAGCCACTTGCTACAGAACATCAACAAAAGAAATTAATTTAAAACAAACCAATACATACTGTACACATTACATAACAGAAAGCAGCAGTAATTTGCCTCTGAACTCATATACAATTAAAAACTGTTGCTACACTTCATATAATGACAAATGTCTTTGGTTTTTCAGATGAGGATAACAGGAACAGGATTACTGTGGCTGGGTCTGGTGCTGAACATTTAGGCTTATATTAGGCACCTGAAGAAGTTGGCATACAGAGACTTGCTGTCAACCAAGTTTGTATCAGGTGAGTTTCAACAGTGTGATATGTCAACTACAGGTAGCTACAGGTAGGTACATGTAGATGAGTTGGTGTCCACTCCATAAACTGCATAAACTCTAACCGATGGACATCAGAGGCCTAGAATCCCCAAGTCCTGTTCCTGAGCAACCCCGACATAGCATCCCATGAAAAAACACATTGAGATATGATGCTGCTCTTTTAACAGAACTGATCAAATGGGCTTTTGTGCGATAACAGAGTAAGGAGTAATGGGGGGAAAAAATGAGTGCTCAAATTACAGCTCTCCAGGGAAGCTGCACACCCCTCTGCTCAATATTACATTCTTATTTGTAGACAAGCCATTTCAGCAAAATAAAGTATCCTTAAATAGTAAGTAAGTATGGAGACAAAACACTGGCCTTTGTATAATGCCCATAGATAACCTGTAAAAATGATATCACATAAGGACAGAACTGTACTTTTCGATGGCAAAAAACAACATATCTGTCAAGTGTTTTGAAAGAGACTGCATATTCACAACAGTATACCATGGAACAAAGGACACAGTGAACTTGTTCACTCTTAAGCTGCTGTTCCTCATGTTGCTATTATTACGAGTACAAACAATAGAGAGGAAGATGTTCACTCATAGACTCATAGTACAATTTTCATCGTACTTATGCATTTTATATTCTCCTGGCACTATTCAAGTTAAGCATGTTGTCCAACATTTTCCCTCTTGGGACTTAAACCCTGGGCCCAGACATTTTGAGTCAACACAAGTTTTAAGACACTAATACATGTTTACAGTCTCAAAATATTCCGTGTTTTTAAGAATACACACATGGGTGTTGACACTACACTGGCCTCCACCAATACATAAAGCTATTGTTAAACACAGTCACACCGTGAGTGGGTGGCAGGCCTCCTCATTTGAAAGGTTTTCACATAAATTGCTCCTGTGATGTTCTATAGTACTGCACCACAGAAAATGGCAAACAAACAGTAGAAAGCTCTTGTCTGAGGGAGAGGGGGAAGAGAGAAACAGAAAGCTACAGTGAAAGAAAACAATAAGAAGGAGCCAGAGGGAGAGGAGAGAGCAAGACAAAATGAGATTGAAAGGACAAAAAGGAAATAGATTTAAAAAAGGCAGGGAAGAGAAAGACAGAAACGAGAACAAGAATGGTGGATATGAGTATTTTGTTTGAGAGGCCTAGTGTGTATACAGATGGTTCCCGGGTTACGATGGTCCAACTTACGATTTTTCGACTTTATTATAGTGCGATAGCGATGCACATTCAATAGAATCCGTACTTCAAATTTAGATTTTTTTGCTCCGGGCAAGCAATATGAGGTGCAATACTTTCTTGTGATGCTGGGCAGCGGCAGCAATTAACATCTTCCAGTCTGCCATACGGTCGCTAGTGTATACAAACGATACTCTACAGTGTTCTGTGTTGCCAACATTTTTTTGGATAACCCCCTGTACCTATGTTTTATTTTGTGCATCTATCATGTCTACGAAAAGCCCATCTGCATCTGTGTCTTCTGAAAGCGGCATGAAAGCAGCAAGCCTGTAATGACTTTTAAAGTAGGCTAGACTAGGCTATGATGTTTAGTAGGTGTTATGATGTGGGTTGGCAAAAGCATTCATGAGATACCAAAGTAATTAAATTAAGTTTCCCTTAAACTCTTTACTGAGTGTTGTTTCCAACAGTGTTACCATTATCTGGGAACTAGCGCTAAACATTAACAATTAACAGTATATAAAAACAGAACAAAATACAAGGTCTTAGCAAGACAGTGGTTGCAGGAGGGTTCACAAGGGGCAGCGGAAACTAAGCACTGACAGGAAGTCCAGGTAGGAACTAAATCTCATCCATGATTGGTTTCTATGCCAATCAATGCTCAGTCTGAAGACAGGAGGAGAGAGACCACCACGGTTCTGTTGGTGAAGAGGCCACAGGTGTGACAAGTTAGGTATATTAAATGCATTTTTGACTTACGATATTCTCGAATTGCAGTAGGTTTATTGGAACGGAACCCCAACGTAAGATGGGGACTATCTGTACACAGTTCTGGTCAATATTACTGGTACCATGCAAGAAGTGAAACAGCTTTGGCATATATAAATTAATTTCTTTGATGCAGAGCAGCACAGGATAAAACAGCAGCAATTAAAATGGACATGCGGGGAAATAGTATAAAACCACATTTAATGGCACAATTATTGTCCCCTTTTGAACAATTCAGATCTCTCTGATTAGAATAACTAGATTCTCACCGCAGTGGAATTATACTCACCTGCGATAAACTGTGAGAACTCACATGATGTTGAGGAATTAACTGATTATTAAACGATGAATGATGGCTTTAATGCTCAAAAAAGGCCACTTTCACCTGCTGTTCCTTTTTGACAATGAGGAAGATAAGCAGTGTCTGAAACCATCTGAAAAACTACTACTGTGTGACTACCAAACATAAAAATTTTAATAAGTCCAAGGACATCTCCAGAGATCTTGGCATCCCTGTTTCCATGGTTCACAATGTTAAGTTTGCTACTCATAGAACAGTCAAGAACCTCCCAGGACAGCGTGTTTAAGAGGAAGGTTGATAAAGGAACTCTTCAAAGGTTGGTGCAAACTGTGGAAAAACACTACATAAAACACCCAAACAGCTTAATGCTGATATGGAGCAATGGTTTCAACTTGTAAAATATGCCACACACTAAACTGAGAAAGGACAAGGAGGACCCCAGTGTTGAAAAACAAATATAAAAATGCCTCACTGATCTTTGCCCAACCCTATCTAGAGAAACATCTTTCTGGGAAAATGTTCTCTGGACTGGTAAAGCCAAAATAAAGCTCTTTTGCAATGCAGGTCCGCAATATGTTAATAAATGAAGCTTTTAACAAAAAGTATTCCTTATCTACAGTTAAATATGGTGGAGGTTGTATAATGTTGTCTATGAGGCTATCATCTTTGCCAAGGGTTGTGCAACCAAGTATTAGGGAATGATGCCTTTAATACTGTCCAAGTCATATTTTCATTTTCTTCTAAGAAACTACATGCAAGTTGAACAGACATCTTTTTTTGTTGCATACTTGTAGGAATATACCCAGGTGATGATGAATACATTAATTTTCTGAATGTATTGTATATGAATATACTGTACCTACAATACAAGGATACCAATAATGCTGATCAGTACTGTGTGTATTGTGTTTGATGTGTGTTGTAAGGCCTGATAAAACTGGCAAATGGCAACAGCTGACATTCATTAGTATATAAATGCAATTTATGAATCCCACCCCCAGAAAAAAAACAACACATTGTTCTTACCCTGAGGAATGTTGGGAAGGCCTGGCCATAATATCCCACAGCAAAGTAGTCTGGCTTCGGCCGAATCACCTTCACAATGTTCTCGTAAAACTGGGCCTGCTTGCGCTGTGAAGAGAGAGTTGCTCACTCAGACTTGCAGCTGTACTGTTGGGCGTAACACAAACACGCATTCCAAGCTCATGTACAAACCACTGACACACACAACACGCGTACTACAAAGCAGACACCTAAAACAAAACACAACACTCTCCATTACAGAACTTCTTCTTTCTCCATCATGAGGCGATTCAAATAATGCAGAATGTAAAAGCTAATTTTAAATGTTAAAAGTTCACATAACTGTGAACAAATGTCTGATGCATCTTTTTTCAGTTCCTGTCTGTTTCAACACCCCTATGGTTACTTTGTAAGATATGGTATAACCCATATTAAGATGCCTTAGAATAAGCAACATAACAAGAGTGATACTTACTAACAAGGCGCTGAGCTGTTCAAAGTCAAACATCTCATTCTCATACTGCTCTGCCAGCTCCTTCCCCAGTATAATCGCCTCCTCCCACATCTAGTCGACACAAGAGAAAGATCACATTTTATCAGTATGTGTTGTCCATTCTTCAGCTTTCTGAAACTGGTAAACAGCTTCATCCAAAACAAAGATTCAGTATTTTGTAAACATCCAAACAGAGTTACTTATATAAAAAAAAAAAAAATAAATAAATAAAAAGAAAAAAAGAAACCACTTCCCGATACACTGAATGTTTGTTTGGCTTGAAAATAGTACAAAATTTAAGTACATGACATTTTTCCTGCAAGGGTCTGCTCAGACCTAACAGAAGACAGGTAAATAGGCATGTGACCACGTTAAATTTAGCCTGCCATCCCCCAGATGAAACGGAACATGACAGTTTCCTTCTAGAATTCCGATCTGCATACTATACACTAAAGTGATTCTGATGCACTTCTAATTGCCTAGCAACAGCGTGACACACACTACCCAACTCCTTGCTTTGGCAGATGAAGTTTTCTGGCAACATTACATGAAGGTGACTAGTGCAGCAATGCGTTCACAGTGCCCAACCTGCTGGAGTTCCAATGGAGGATGTGCCAGACATTAAAAAAAGAGGAAGCAATGTAAGGTAACATCCAAAATAAAATTACATAACCTTAATCTGAAGATTTCAGCATCTGTTTTCTAAATATATTTCACAGCACTGAGAAGGAAAAGATACACTGTGCTCTGGCTGCAAATCACAGAGACTTCCTCAGGAGGAGGTTTTAATAGTTTTATAAACTGGCCCCAATAAAAGCACAAATCAAAACACAGTATCATTTCTGTGAATGTCCTGTAACCTCACATTTTTGTCACGATCATGTCTCCACTCTGAAGACATCCACTTACACAATGGCGTCTGGCATCCAGGCCCTTTGGGGCTGAATTAAAACCCTTTTGCAGCCCTCCAACAGAGGGATAATCCCCTGTGGTGCCACTGCACCCAAGACGGGATCGTCTACTCTCTCCTTAGACTATCCATAGTCCCAAAGCACTTCTCAGGCAGACAAGCTCTTTCATATGAGGCCCAAACTGAGGGCTCATGTCCACAGGGAACATGTTAACTATAAAGTCCCAGCAGGAAGGGAATTTCTCAGTACATTCCCTGCAGATGCTTCTGGCCAATCCCCCAGCAACTCCTGGCTGTACATGGTTCTACCTACTTCCAGTGAACAGAGACCCATACTGCTCCTCTCTCAGCTTAATGTAGGTGAGGCTGTATCACACTCAGGCTGGGTGTAATAAAGTGACATTGGGAAGGGAACTTTCCTCCATTTTCACCCACCATCATCCACCTTTGAGTTTGCAAAAGGTGCATTAGATTAGAGGAGCATAAGCAGTCTCCCACTTGGCACATAGTAAAAAAGCTGCTGTTCAGCAAGAAGTCCTTCTCATCAGCCATCTTGCACCAGGGGGGAATTACAATGAGCTTAATATAGGTTGTGCTGTGCTCACATTCACTCTGAATTCCTCTGATCTTGGAAGTTAAAGGGCCCAGATCTGTCAAACCTTTCTAAAAACAACAACAATACAAAAGAGCCCACTTTTGTTTCTCATGTCTCTTTTCCCCAGGCTGTCACTCTTACCTTGCCCTTGTCAAAGTAATTGATAATTTCTTGGTAGAGTTGATCCTTCAGCTGTCCTTGGGTGGCTGCCTGGTAGCCATCCCTCTGTGTCAGGTGGGCTGCACAGGCCTCCTCTGACCACTGCAAAGAGAAAGACCACGAGACAGTAAGCTGTAATCAAAAACCACCCTGGCACAGGTCTGGTACACACGCCTCACTTGCATTGCCACACATGAGTACAATGCAGGAAGGACATTGGACAAAAGGACACAAACTTTGTGTGAGCTGCAAGGGTTAATAGTAACTTTCAACTTCAGTCCAAATCTGAGATTGGAATACTGTGGGGAAACGACATGTCGAGGCTCAAAGTTCTGAAAAGGGCTCAACTGACATGGGGTCCTGTGGAGGAACAGATGGGCATGGGGTCCTGTGGAGGAACATCAGTCGCATTGATTTGCTCAGCCAAACTGTACGGCTCATTGCACATTCAGTCGGGTTCTGTAAACAACGCAACGCAGAACACAGGACAACTGGGAAGATTAAAAGGGTTTTTTCCTGCTGACAAAACAGTTACATTTGCAGCGCTGTGCTCCACACAGTAAATAACTGGGCCTTAAAGAACAGGTAGACAAGCCAAGCTAAAGATCAGAGAGACATTTCTATTCACTCCAAAGCAGCAAACTAAATTAATTTTCCTGAATCTAACATTACTGCTATATATGAAAGCTTCTAAAGATTAAATGAAAACACAGCTCTCTGTGTGCACCAGTATAGCCATTCCCTGATTTACAAAATTAATCTGTTCCTGAAAACTGTATGTACACCTATACCCCGATGTGATTTGAATGTAATTGGCTCAAAGAAATGGCTCGATACTGCAAACTTGGATATTAGGAAGCCATTTCCATTATTTCTTATGAGGAAAATATGATTAATTCTAGGTTCATCAAAAAAAAAAAAAAAAAAAAAAAAAAAAAAAAAAAAAAAAAAAACCTATAAATTTCCCCAAAACATCCATAACACTCTAAAATACCTATTTAAGTGTGACAAAGAACACTTCAAACGCTAATAATCTAAGTACCAAATGGTTACTGAGATCATTAATATGGATTTTTGTGCTTATATGCAGATCATTTATTTTATGTCATACCTTAGCTTTCATTCATCATTGAGTCATAACAGCAACAAACATTTAACAATCAAATATTTCTAAAAATGAAGAAATAAAAACAACATTAAATAGAAAAAAACAGTTAAATGTACCTGCTGTAGTGGGCTGTTACAGTAATGAACTGTTATTGGGGTGTTTAGCATCTGAACAGAAGTCAGCATCATCATGACGGTACAAACTGCATTTGAACACGGGCCACATGAAGGGAAGCCTGAAAATGCAGATACTGGGTACAGTCCACCACCTGGTTTTGTGCTCATACTTTTGCGAATTTGGAACATTTCTCTGTTGTGGTAAAGCTTCCCTTGGATAGCAATCACTATGCTAGAACTTCTCAACTCAGATACCAAGCCAGGAGTTAATATATATTGCTCATTATATCAGGAATTCAGCAACCAGGAGCTCAAATACCAGGGTTTAGGTGTATACCAAAATTCTGTATACCAAAAGCCCAATTTCCATTATTTAAAATTTGAAGAATTTTAATAATTTGATCCTAGTTATTTACAAACCCCAGACTAATTTTTGCAAATCACTGCTCACATATCACACAGTGCACCAACTCCTCTATTCACAGTAGACAGACAAAATCTGTCCAGAAACATAAGTGAAAGGACAAGGGACTCCACATTCCAGAAATGTTAATTCAATATTGAGAGTTTTGTTTAAAAATAACTGAAACCAATTGATTACATTGAAAACAGAACAAAATCCATTATTTGTTAAAACTAAAAGATGAAATTTGAAAACCAGATTATACATGGAAAAACAACAATACATAAAATAATGTATTGATAAACTATAGATCCATATATAAACACAGGGTCTTGCAAAAGTATTCAGACCCTTGACAAGATCACAAATTTTACTTGATGCAACAAAGTAATGCTTTAATTTTCCCAGGGTCATTTTATCTCACCCATTTGAAAGTACAAACCTCAGTAAGTTTTTTCCTCTTCTTTCTCTTGATACGCTTGAGATAAATTTCACTGTACTGATTTTTTGTTCCAAAACTGGATATCAGAAAGCCAACAGTCCTTATACCAAAATTTCATGCCTTTTTGTAAATCGAGGGATGCCTATACTTTGAAGCAGTGAAGGATTTATTGCACCTCTCTCATTACTTAAAAAATTCTGACAATGTAGACAATATCTCCAGTTACTTTGTAAAAAGGTCCTTGGCAATTTTTTGCCCGACACATTCTGATACAACTAGCTACAATAAACCCAGGACCATATTGTTCAGGCATTCATTGGGAAAACTTTGAAGGCTGCACATGCAATCACCACATGGAAAAGGAAAAGGATTCGTAAAGTTTCTGATTATAATATATTCTTTAATATAAAATCATCATTCAATGGCTTCTCCTGAAACAGATCAAATTTTTCAGCGTAATGGGGTGCAAAGTGTCTCATCTCACAGAACAGTACAGTTCCCATTAAGGAATTCCACCTCTGCTGTTCAATTCTAGGAACTGAGAATGCACCTTTCCCTCTTCCCGCCAGGATGTGCTCTGTACAAAATGCGATGTGACACCGCTTGTGATAGAAGGGCCATACACAGCACAAGCTACAAGTCCCAAAGTTCTGTGTTTCAATAGATTATGGTATGACTATGTGTCAGTAACACAGGTTCCTGGAACCAACTAAAGTTGTCAGCAGTTGGTGGCATAGTGGTTAGGGCCACCTCCGTAAACTTAAAGGGCCTTGGTTTGAATCCCTGTAGTATCCTTGAACAAGGTATTTACCCCACACCAGCACAGTAGAAATTGCCCAGCTGTGTAAATAAGTAAATAATTGTAAAAGGAGTTTAAAATTTTAAGTTGCCTTAGAAAAAGCATCTACTGAATAAATAAATAAAAATGGAAATTTTGGGTACAGCAGGTTTACAAAGGAGGCACTTCTAAACTAAAGTATAGAAAAACACCCTACAGACTGTTCTGTGTAAATTAAATTTATTTTTGTTGGTCAGCAGTAACTGAACAACAGGGCTTTACTGCATCATATTAAACCAGGAGACAAAGTTTTAGTTGCACCATTTTAAAATGACATAATACATTACTTTTTTTGGTAGAGTTTTAAAATGATGATATACAGCAATTATACAGTAGCACATTTTAAAGCTATAATTAAAAGAATTCCAGATATGAGGTCAAGATGCACATTTTGGAGAGCTCTTATTATATAATTGTGTTTAACACTGACTGGGGGGACATATGAGTAACCTATTAACAAATAGGATGTAGATAACATCATTTTATACCTCAGTGAGAGCAAATTAAGGGCATGTTCAAAATTCTTTATCTGTCATAGACACAGCAGAGAAAACAATCAAGACTGCAATGGGGATATTTCATTCTGCCAGTCCAGTGAGAAGTAAAGCCTATCATGAGGAAACCCATTTTTGCTGAGATCAACGGCAGGAAGAAGCCATCCCCCAATATCCCACTGAGCGGTGGTTGCAGTCAACTGAAGTGTTAACCTATTTAAAACAGATTGGATTTAAAAATAATATGCAATTTCCTGTCACATTTTCATTCCCCACCAGTAAATGTGGGTGGTTGAAAAGCCTTTGGCATTTCAGTAAGTCTTCCTACTCATTAGCAGCATTTGCCAGAAGTGAACCGAACGCACTGAACGCTCTGCTAAGACCGACCAAATGAAAGATTTACCACAGACCTACCAGTCTTCTTAGAAAGAGAATCCAAAGAAAACTCATGTCTTGTAAAAGCATATTTTTAAAGGAAAGGAAGTATCATAAACTACTGCATTTCTACTCATACCTGTAAAAAACAGTGACAAAATGCAAGTAGCTTCATTACTCTCACAAAAACCCATGTAGCTAATTTGAGTTCTCTAAATAACCAAAATTCCTTTAAAACTAAAATAACTAAATGATCTCTTGTGGTTATTAGAAATATTAGAACAGCAATTGACTAATGTTTCTAATGTTCTAATCCAGTTAATATTAATTTATAATCACCTTGGGGTAAAATGAACAACACTTCCTTCTGATTCCTAAAAATACAAACTTACAGAACTCAAGAACATGCCATGCCTCAAGCTATTATGTGCAATTAAAACATATACCAATGCACACACATAAAGATAAAAATGACAGAATTATGACTTCTGTACACATTAAAGTGAGACACACTGCACAAGCAAACAGGTCAAACACTGTCACAAAACACCTCTTAACCCTCCATTAGAAAGACTAACCTCCACCATTGACAAGGCTACCTAGCTTGGATCAAGGGACAAAGTCAGGGTCATACCTTCAGAAGCCTGGCGTGGAGGAGGAGAGTATAGGCTGCCTCCGTGTAGTTATCACATTCCTTGTGGAGGTCACACAGCTTGTACAGGTATCTGAGGACAATAGTAATAAGAATTTAGTGAGATCAAAAGGTGAAAAGTGGGAATAGAATCACACATGGTGGCAACAATTTTTACATTTCTAATAAGCATTAAATCTGGAAATAAGAAGTAAAAGTACAGCCATTTTGCCAAGTAACTGCTAAGGATAGGGTAAATGGAACCATCTAAGCAGAGAGCATTCTTCATAGAAATGGTATTTCTAAGTAAAGGTCAGAAGACAGACATCCCAATGCAGCAGCACTATCCTTTCACAGAAAGGCAAAGCAACACTGACACAGTCAGAGCCCATGTCTGATAAAGGGAATCGATGCTGGTAACTAGTGAGAAACGGTTCTTTTGAATGCTCAAATTAAGTCCTTTGGGTCAAACTGCTCAGTAACACTTTCACGGACCTGTCTGCCACCGGTGATGAGAGGTCATTTACATTTGAACAAGCAAAGCCCTTCTCTATGCAGCAAGTTTGAGAAATCTATATCTTGTGTGAAAACCAACCTGTTATGCAGAGATATGACAGACTGCAATCTGGAGCCCCATACAATGGCAGCACTGTACAATTAACACTGTGCTGAACAGGAAAATTGACGATTCTCAGAGGTGCATGCAGCACCACAGAAAAGGAGAATCCAAAGGATTTCCTTTTACCAAAACCTGATTTTAGAATCCCTTGAAACCCACCTTATGTACATCTCCTCTCTCTCTATCTCCTTGTAGAAATTCTGCAAAACAGAAGTGTAACAGCATGAAACATGCACCTTTTCTGAGGTGGTGTGAAATACATACAGTGCTGTGAAAAAGTATTTGCCCCCTTCCTGATTTCTTATGTTGTTGCATGTTTGTCACACTTAAATGTTTCAGATCAAACAAATTTAAATATTAGACAAAGATAACCCAAGTAAACACAAAATGCAGTTTTTAAGTGATGATTTTATTTATTAAGGAAAAAAAACTATCCAAACCTGCATGGCCCTATGTGACAAAGTAATTACCCCCCTTGTTAAATCATGAAGTAACTGTGGTCAATCGCATTTTTTGGAAAGCCACACCCAGGCCTGACTACTGCCAGACCTGTTGAATCAAGAGATCACTTAAATAGAACCTGTCAGACAAAGTGAAGTAGGGCAAAAGATACCAAAAAGGAAGACATCATGCCGCAATCTAAAGAAATTCAGGAACAGATGAGAAACAAAGTAATTGACATCTATCAGTCTGGAAAAGGTTACAAAGCCATTTCTAAAGCTTTGGGACTCCAGCGAACCACGGTGAGAGCCATTATCCACAAATGGAGAAAACATGGAACAGTGGTAAACCTTCCCAGGAGTGGCCGGCCTACAAAAATTACCCCAAGAGCGCAGCGACGACTCATCCAAGAGGTCACAAAAGAACCCAGAAGAACATCTAAAGAATTGCAGGCCTCACTTGCCTCAGTTAAGGTCAGTGTTCATGACTTAACCATAAGAAAGAGACTGGGAAAAAATGGCATGACTGGGCAAAAATGGCAAAAACCACTGCTGACCAAAAAGAACATAAAGGCTCATCTCACTTTTTCCAAAAAAACATCTTGATGATCCCCAAGACTTTTGGGAACATATTCTATGGACTGACGAAACAAAAGTTGAACTTTTTGGAAGGTGTGCGTCCCGTTACATCTGGCGTAAAAGTCACGCAGCATTTCAGAAAAAGAACATCATATCAACAATCAAACATGGTGGTGGCAGTGTGATGGTCTGGGGCTGCTTTGCTGCTTCAGGACCTGGACGACTTGCTGTGATTGATGGAACCATGAATTCTGCTCTCTACCAAAAAATCCTGAAGGAGAATGTCCGGCCATCAGCCCGTGACCTCAAGCTGAAGCGCACTTGGGTTCTGCAGCAGGACAATGATCCAAAACACCCCAGCAAGTCCACCTCTGAATGGCTTAAAAATACAAAATGAAGGTTTTGGATTGGCCTAGTCAAAGTTCGGACTTGAATCCAATTGAGATACTATGGCATGACCTTAAAAAGGCAGTTCATGCTCGGAAAGCCTCCAATGTAGCTGAATTAAAACAATTCTGCAAAGAAGAGTGGGCTACAATTCCTCCACAGCGATGTGAAAGACTCATTGCCAGTTATCGCAAATGCTTGATTGCAGTTGTTGCTCCTAAGGGTGGCACAACCAGTTATTAGGTTTAGGGGGGAAATACTTTGTCACATAGGGCCATGTAGGATCGGATAGTTTTTTTTCCTTAATAAATAAAATCATCACTTAAAAACTGCATTTTGTGTTTACTTGGGTTATCTTTGTCTAATATTTAAATTTGTTTGATGATCTGAAACATTTAAGTGTGACAAACATGCAACATCATAAGAAATCAAGAAGGGGGGAAATACTTTTTCACAGCACTGTATAGTAGCTACATTTCAATTTTATTTCTTGAGCAAACAGTAACATTTTTAATCATTAAATACTCCATAATCTAAAGAACAGCCAAATTCTGCAGAGAGAAAAAGCAAATAACATACCTTCATCTGAAAAACGGTTGATGGGTAGTAAGAAAAAAAAAAAATCATCCAAGATTTTTTTCAAAATTATTATATTATGTAATATCTGGCGGAACCAAAAGCTAATTTTATTCAGGAACAATTAGAACTCCCAAAGTGGGATTATGCTAATCGCGGAAGAACTGCAGGATTACAGAAATAAAAATGACTATGAACTAATGACCAGATGCCATTTGGTACCACATTGTTTTGCACTCTGTTGTTTGCCCAACCATGATGTTGTGGTTGTTTTTGAATTACAGGCAGTTAAATGCATGAGATAAAAGTTGCACCTGGAACTGCTACAAGCATGCTAAAGCTGTACTTTCCAAATCAAGACTTTCACAGTAAATATGCTTGAAGCACCAGGAGAGAAAACAAACAATGAATGTTTAAACAACAAATCTGTTTCGCACTAAGTAGCTCACTGGCTTGCATTTCTTAGGAAATGAGGACAGTGTGTGTTTACCTTCAGAAGTCACATTGCACTTTGAAAACTGCATCTCTGCATAAAGTCTAAACTGTTTGTTTAATTTTCCAGCTTGCTGTGACAGTTACAGTAATAATTGGGATTCTCAATAACAGTTCATTTCATATGAGTCATAATTGTTAATATAACATAGAGCAAACTTCAACAGCAGAAATATTCTGGATTATGGGTGGTCATACAGATTTGAACCTGTCTCAGTGTATGTGGTGTTCATATGTTATCTCCATGTTCATATGGTTTTTTTTCAGGTGCTCTGATTTTCTCCTAATACATGAATTTTATATGAACTGGTGTCTCAAAAGTAGGCGTGTGTGTGTGTGTGTGTGAGTGGACAGCAATGAACCAACACTTAGTGTACTCTGCGTCATACTCTACACAGGAAAGGCTCTACACTACCATGACCTTACATTAAACAAGTGAATCTATGCAAATATAACCATTGCCAGACTTCTTTCTGCTTTTTGCACCAAAGGAGCTGTAAAAAAAAATAAATAAATGCAGAAAGAGGAATACAAGTGTATGAGCTCTCTGCAAAGCTGTACGACATGCTGCTGCATATCTCACCAGTACGTTGACAGTACAGCTCATGCGGTTCTCCTTGTTCTCATCGTGCATGATGGTCCGGTAATCCAGCAGTCTCTCCAAGAGTCTCACCACCAGAGTGACAAAGTTCTCCCCACTTTTGGCCAGGTACTTGTGCTTTCGGCAGTGCTCCAACAGGCTTGGGAGGTAGGAAGGGGGGATTGGAGAGCCAAAGGGCACAGATTGTTAGTACCAGACTGGTGTGTTGGAATGAATGATGGGATTTGGAGAGGTCATAATTTTTCACAGTCAAAGAGTATCATTTTGGAGCAGAGGAGCTGGGTGATTGTATATTCTTCACTGGGTTATTAACATACTTTATAATTATTTAATGTAATGCTAAGTTATAATTGTAATAATCCAACTTGTCTGGATTGTGCTATGATCCTAGCCGCTAATCAACACTTACATTTTCTGAAAGAGAACTTTGTACTGTTCATCGCCTCGCCCCCCTTCCACCTCGTGATCCAGCTTGGTGATGATCTCGTTCTCAAACTGCAATTAGAACAAGCAAGCATAAATAATCAGTGCAGCTAATTTTTCATTTCATTAGCAGTGATGCTCTTAGTTCTCAGCCTTTGGGGTGTGTGTGCAAGGGGGGTGATAAATGTGAACTCGCATTAGTGCGCCTGTCATTGCTCACTGACTCCTCCAAAGATATATAGGAGAGTATGAGCAAAGACAGGGCTGGGAAGTGCAGAGGGTGTCTGATTCAAAAAAAAAAAAAAAAAAAAAAAAAAAACTCCTGTTTAACTGTAAATGTATTTTGTGTTGGAATTCAACCTCTTGAGTTTGAGGAGTCTAAACTAATGCACATGAGCTAGAAGGCCCAGGCCATGGTGCAACCCAGCTGCCTGAACAACCGGAGCTCTGACATCACAGTGAAATCTGAACTTCCTAAGAACTTGTGAAGAGATTGCATCTTGCCTTTTAAAGAAGGTGGTCAAACCACTGAGAATAGGACCAAATTCTAATGTAAGGGAAATCATTTCTGCTGCTGCTTCCACCAACAGCATCTCTGGCAGAAGCTCAAGTCACACAACAAAAGCTTCCTGAATCTGTGAAATTTAAAACGCTGTGCTTCTAGGCACAAAAAGGGATATAAAGGAGAAGTCAGGTGGTTGAGTCCTGTATAGACTGAGCTGCACATTTCAGATTGTGGACTGTGCCATTTGACAACTGTCACCAGTGATTAAAAATGTGGTAGGTAGCCCTGGTACAACATACCATGTGGGTTGTAAGTACAGACAAAGGGATGAGTCCAGCTCAGTTCTTTGTAAAGTTTCTAGTTTCAAACACATCAACTGGTAGACCTAAAACCTTCCTTGTGTGTATTTGTGAGTATGTGTTTCATTGCTCTTCTGTGATAGCGAGCTCTAAAAGGGGTAGTAAGTTGTCTACTTTAGCATATCTAGAATTGTAAGCTGCTTTGAAAGAGCAACTGAATGAATAAATGCAAATGTATAATTGTTTCTTCTGTGGGAATGTAGAAAAATTAGCTGGGATTCACCTCCTGGCTGCTGACAAAGCAGATAAACAGTAGATTTTTGAACGAAAGGTAGATTTTGTGGAGATTTTTACTGGAGGACCACATTAGTTACCCTCTGCCTCCTGGACATTCCAGGGACATTAAGTCTGAAGTGCATAACACAAACTACTGAAGTGAATACATCAAAAAAGTGGGAAAAAAAAAAAAAATCTGGTGAAAAAGACAAGCAGGTTTCAAGAAGCCAAAGACATGTACACCAGGCTCTGGATAAACTTGACACCAAGTACCTGTACCACAAATAATCCTACTTATAATTTATTTTGTGCCATGCAAAAACAGCATGGAGGACTGTAAATGACAGAAGAAAATAGAGAGCAACACATACTCTGCAGCTGCTAAACTATAAATTCAAGAAAGCTATTGAACACAAGCTGGACCACATTTAAAAATCATCAGTGTCCTCTGTGATGGGATTTTTGCATTTCTGTAGTTTTCTAAAGTACACTGAAGGTAAGCATTACAGACTCTTTCATCATTTAACTTATAGTTTTAATTAATGCACTGTGTTAACATAAGCAACAACTATTTACAGCTGTAATGTGCCACTTAGAGACAATTTTAAGTCCCCCCCCTACGCAATTTTAAAAATTAATTTTTTATTTCCCACTGTAGTCTCTGTTGTTAAAATGGATGCAAGTGTACGTATGTCAGGGGTGGGGGTTGAAGGTCAAGAAATAAGCAATTGCCCGTGCTATACTCTCCCTCCCCTCCCCTCCCCACAGAGAAAAATAAAAAAAAAAAAATCCAGATGTGACTGACCCGCTGGAAACTGCGTGTAAAGTGGAACTCGCACTGCATCATGTCAAAGAAGATGGGGATGGTGGCCTTGCGCAGCTCTATCTCAGGTACCAGCGTCATCTCCAGAATGGGGCCAACCATCTCTGGGATGAACTTGATCTTGTGGGGACCTATCAAGTTGTGAAGCAAAACACAGGCAAGTTAACCGAGGAGTGTGGTAGGGCAGACGGATGAGATTGCATGTGCTTCATTGAAAATTTACTGGGTAATTCATTTTCTACTGAATTCAAAAAGACATTGCTGAACAAATTATTAAAATGAACCAGGTTAATCATCACAATCAACAGTGGTGTCTAAATCACCCATTACCCACACAGAGGCAAAAACTGGCAAGATTTAAGTGGAATCTTGGCTTTAAAAGGTGTCAATGTTATGTCCCAGCTGTGGAGATGGGACCAAGGAGTTTTGTGTAAATGTAGTGAACATGAACTCCTTCAGATTGCAACTGTAAATTGAACAGAATTGGTATTCTGGCTGCTTCAACAAAATCTGATTTGAACATCAAAACAAAACAAGGTACAAGTCCAATTTAAATTCACACTAAATTTTGCATCATGTCACCTCTTAAAATCATTTGTGTGTTGGACAGTGTGCTGTCCAACAAAATACATTTGTTTTTTGCAGTGGTCATCTTTCCCTCTGCTGAAACACATTTTGAGAGCAGGTTGGCCACAAGTGAACCTGCCCATTAAGCATCACTCAGTGCTAAGTTATTAGCTACACAGAATCTTTAGTATTAAAAGAGGATCTCTGATCTTGGGGCAGCTTCTTCCATTTGTCTTCATTTCCTTGACAGTTATTAGGTTGGCTATGTTCAGATTGCCTCAGGTACAAATTGGGGTCGGACAGCAAATATCACACTAAACAAGTGAGTCCAATTTAAAGGTATAACATTTAATTAGGATGGTGTAATTTAGCTCAAGCAAGTCTGTAAAACAGCTGAGATGCACTGAGGAAACCAAGCCTTCCTGTGGTTAATTTCCTCTGGCGATGTCCATTCTGACATTCCAGTACCTCACACAATACTGATTATTTTACAGTTCTTCCAGATATCAATGAAATAATGTAAAACACCTTGCAGAATAGCACACAGGGAATCATTGTGCGGCACGCATGCATATAGACATGCGTTTGAATTGTGCTGTGACTGATGTTAATAGTGCAGGCCAATGGCACCAGTGTGATGATGTGGAAAATGATTTCCTTCCCACTTACAAACATCTGGCAAAGGCTATCTGAACATCAGTGCTCACCAAGTTCATACCTTCATGGCTACAGTTTAGCAACACTCAGATGGACACTTGTAGCATGATAATGCATCTTGTCACAAGGTACATATCATCACTGAATGATTCTAGGAAAACATTTGCTTCTATAGACTGCACAGTCACCAGATCAACCCAGATTAAGTATGTGTGGAATGAGGCATAAAAGGCTATTTGCAGCAAGACTGTGCAGCCATCCAATTTGGAGTAATTATGCAACGCAATCATTTCTACACGATACACAGTATGTAGAAACACGGTATACTGTGTCCACACAATGCGTCCAGCATCTTTTAGAAATCAAGCACCCAGACGAATTCTTGCAGTTCTAAAGGTCAAAGTCAGGACAGCTATCCACAGAGTCGCCATGTGTTGACGCCGACTCAACATCACCTAACAACAAGTTGTACCTAATAAACTGGCAACTTAATGCAATTTTAGTAAATACCAAATGACACAATTAGAAATGGAAATATGCAGTTACACCAGACACAGATAACTGTTTAAAAACTTACCTAGATTATACCACATGTCTCGGATTTCAAACCCAATTTGCCGCCGCATGTCTTGGTATCTAAAAAACAAATGCATAAAAGAACATTAAGGGAATTTTCTATAAAAAAGACAAATTATTACTATTACTAAACTATTATTATTAAACTAAGAAATTATTTCAAGCACAGAACCACAGTCTATAATGGCAGCATTGTGATGCAGATTTGGAAATGGGATGGAGCAATACCAGTCATTTCCAAGTAGGGTTTTTAGTCTGGGCTCACATGGATTGTCTGGTAAACTAGAAAAAAGCAGGTCACAAATTAATCTGACCAGGGGTGACCCTGTTTTGGCCCTGCCTCCCACATTATAGCTCTTAAATAGCAGCAGCTAAAATCCCACATGCCAACACACTGAAAGGAGCGACTGCAACTTAGACTCACAGATGACTTCTCATTGATCTGAGTATATATGGAAAGCCAGAGATATTGCATTGCAATGTTGTGTTTTGATGAGGACTACGAAAGTGGCGATACTCGCCTGTGCGCATATCAGCTCTCCCCACTCATTAATATCAATCCAAATTCACTGTCGTGACTTGACTTTTTTTTAAAACCACCATATCAATTATAGTGGCATTATACTCCTCAAAAAAGGGTACATGCTTTGGGTAAGATCTGTTATTCCCCTGCATTAGTAAAGAAATAAAATATAGGAAAATGAATAATTATGATCATATACATTTATATTTCTAAACCAGGTCTGATTTTGGTTGGACTATGAAATGGTGGGGATAAGAGCAATATTGTTTAACCACCACACCAAAATAGCTTCAGTAAAACATTTGGACATGATTTTGCAAATATTATATATCTGCACTGACTGAGAAAATTTCACAGCAAACAGGGAGTGCTGGGGGCTACTGTAACCAGCAGGCTTCCAAACAGCAGCAGTGCCCTGCATTGTTCAACGCCATGAGGAAGATTTCTACTGACAGGGCCATTTGAAAACAACAGGAAAGACAAGACCAGAAATGTGGTGAAAGGCAGGAATGTGGTCAGGAGATGTCAGAGGCCTCTATACAGGGTTGATCACACCTTGGTTATGCTGCTGCTCCTGGCTTACACAATGTGACTTTAAGTGTGCATCTATATCAACTTGAAGTCATCCAATTAAATTAGACTACAAATTACAGGAATTCATTACTTTCCTAAGGGTGACAATTCTCTACCTTCCCAGTTGTTTATGGGTCTTGTGTCAATAGCTGTGAAATAAGAGCTTCCCCTTCCATTAAACTGTTAGCAATAAAAATCAGATACACTGTTGTCTAACATAGGAACTACACATTGGAAATTGTCTAACCATGCAACTGCTTCCATAATCCTTAGATGATTTAAAACATTCAAGCTTTAGCTTTTTGCATCTGGTATTTTGGCCATTAAGAAGCCTGAGGAGGGTAACATGGTCTTTGGCAATACCATTTCAACCAGTCCTACTACATCAAAGAAAATGATCAGAAACAAAAAACTTTTTAATAACAGAAAAAGTTAAACATCACTCAGCAAACTCTTTCATGTACAATTTCTTTAAAAAACGTATAATGTTATACAAATCTTCAACTTGTACTTCAAACCTGCAAGGTCTGTACAACATTCAAAATCATGTTTTTTGCTCTGTTAGCCTTGAACTAAGCCCTTTGTGACAGAGATGGATTGAAACAGAATATGAATGGATTAAGGTAAATAGTCAGTGCCACACATTACAAGTAAACTGTTTCTTTATGCTTCTGACCTGTCAGAATCAAGTTCAACAGTTTCCTTTGCCTGGAATTTTAGTTTGAAGTCCCCAGTCATTAGCTAGGATGACCTCAATAGTAAAACAAGCAAACTACAGAGAATAAAATGCAAGAAATACTGGACAGATAATGTTATTATTGGACACAAAACACATGTGTGTGCCACTGACGGTGCAAATTACTATCCTCACTACAGCACCTTCCATTGAAAGGGCCCTCCTTATAGAAGAACTCTGATTTTCACTCAGTTGACGATAAAGTGAGATTTTTCAATTCTACAAACTGATCACAGATTAAGGATATTTAATCACAAATAGAACAATGCAACTTCCATTTTAGCAACAGAAATGTGTTGTCAAATCCTGGGGAAGAGCAATGAGCAGTCCTGGTATCAGGGCCTAAGTGGGCTGTACCCTCATACTGTGCTAATGTGACAAACAACTGTACACATCTTTGACAAGCTAGCATTGTTATTGTCAATTCCTATTTTCTTTTTTTATTTACCTGTCTTGAACTGGGAAAAACCTGGGAGACCAGAGTGGCACAATAAAGTTTGACAGAGTCTTTGTCAGGCCAGACAGGCCTGCAGATAAGCAAACAAACAGCTCAGAGACCTACTGGCAGATGAAGAGGTCTTTGCAGGTCAAGACACAAGAGTACAGCTGTATCTTCCATTAAAGCTGTCAAAATGCACTGTTCAGTAAAGCTGTTTCTTCAGAGCGGGAAACTAGGATAGCAATGTTTGGTATAAAAATTAATATGCATAACGCATTTAGGGGGTGACTCACTTGTGGAAGATCTTGGCTCGCTTGTCACTAGAAAAATTCTCCAGTTGGAGGGATTCCTGGGTGAGGAATGCTACAGCCAGGTGGAAATAGTTGTTCCAGAGCTGAAAGGAAACAAAATGGGAATTTAAGTGTTAATGAGTTGTAAGCAGCCTGAAAGAATTTTAATATTTATTACTATAATTATTAGTAGCATCATTATTTGCCTTTGTGATTATTTATTGATTAGTATTGCTGATGTCAAAATATGTATGTGCCTGTTAATTTCCCTAAAAACATACATTAGAAAGGTAGCCTGAAGGCTGTTTGTTGAAAGGTATAGAAGGGATCCTGTTACTGTACCACTGAGCAAAATGTGCGGAAGATGACAGCGATCAACAACACATTTAAGCGATCTGTCTGGAGAACAGCTGAACTATAACTGCAGCACTCGCTCCCTTTCCTGGTTTATTACTGACCGTGACCAGATATTACAGGGGGAGTTTGTGCTGAAAACTCCAGGGCTGGTATTACTACTGTGGGGTAATTTATTTGCCAAGTTTTTCCAAGGATAAGCAAAGTGGGTTTATTCTGAAAATTATAACTTTTTATCTTTACAACTTTATAACTGTGTACTTTCTGTTGAATGTACAACTTTTACCATAAATAGCTCCCCTCCCTCCCATTCATTTAAGTAACAAACCCAAAATGACTAAGACACTCCTCAAGAACTGCATTCACTTCTCACAATGCCCCACTCTCTTACTGTAATACTTTTATGTGTTCAACCTCTACATTCTCTTGCCCGGACTTGCATAGAATTTAAATGTTTTCGTTAGAGTGCGCTAAAAAAAAAAAAAAAAAAAAAAAATATATATATATATATATATATATATATATATATTTATATATATATATATATATTTTTTTTTTTTTTTTCTTCCAGATTTAGATTAGCAAGTTTTCTATAGCAGGATATAGCAAATTTTGCATACAAATCTTCAAAAGTTATAAAAAATGAATTTCCGGAAAGAGTGATTACAGATGGAATCACTTAGAGGAATATCTGTAATTGTACTGTAAGGCAGATATTTGCTGCTGTCATCTAATTACTACACTATTTATTCAGACAAAAGAGAAAACACATTTCCCCAATTTCCATAAAGAAAAATTACTTGTTTGTTCAGGTAAATGATTTGCTGTAAAATCAACGTTTTCAACTGAAACACCTGCTTCTGTACATTATGTATTAAAGAAAAAGTTAAAAAAATACATACACTGAAATGACAATATTGTGATATTCATTTTTTTCAACCTCTGCATATAACACACATACCTGAAGCTCAAAGCTTGCTTGATCGAGGAACTTCTTATTCAACACAGCTGCATACTGATTTATTGCCCGGAGGAAGACTCTGAAAGACAGGAGGGCTGTGGTTTTAGTCCTTTCATATTGGCTAGGTGCTTAGATGATTGAAGACTACATTAAGGAAATAACTTCTCTGCTATGAAATTCACATGGCCTCTTTTAAGTGCATTTTTAAATTTCCTAAGCTCTTAAACCTCCTTTACAAGTTGAAAGTATGCATGAATTCATGTACAGTCATGAATAATTATAATCCTATAAAGCTATCCACAGATGAGCTTAAAAAATGAACAAAAAACAAATGAAAAAACAATGGCAATCATGTTTTAATAAGTGTCCCTCAACAAGCTGTACAATGAGCTGTTGTACCAAAAACCAAAGTGCAATACATCCTCCAGTGCTACAAATTAATATTCATCACAACCATATTGTTCACTAACTGAGCAGCCTGGAACTAGGCAATCAAGCTAAATCATATCCAAACTGCAAAACTGTAACATATATACACACAAACACACAAAACTAAGTAAACTAGCATGCCAAAACTGATCTGACATTTGTTACTATGGTTTGTCCAACACCAGATGATCAAATGATCATTAATTTTAGCACCCTGTGAAGTTTAATAAGAGCTACTAGATGTTGCATTCCATTTTGCAAAACCGCAAAAGCCAACCACATCATTAAACTGGAAACAACACAGAACCTTTTTTTTAACCAACCAACCAACCTCACTCATCATCCAGTTGCCCAAATCAACATTATCACTTCCATTAACACACAGACAATACATTTCACTGCTGTTCCAGTAACAGATGGACATTACTCAAGCTGTGGACAGTCAAACCACTTACCTGCATTTGAAACAAAAACCTTTTTTAAAAGGAGGGAATACTTCACAGCTAAGACAAGAGGGTGTCTTCAGAACTGCACACCCACAGGTGTTTGCCAGTCACAATTTGGTGATTTTTACTGTATATTATTTATTTATTTTTCTGACATTTTTCTCCCCATCAACTCACATTTCAGATCTGTACAATAAGTTGTTTACAACAATTTATCCATTTAGCTGACAACTTTGACAAGCGTGATTTACAGTAATAGATACACTATAACAAACTACTTGTAACTATTGTATATACTCATTTATACCACAGAACAATTTAAAACACATACACACAAAAATGCACACACAAAACAAGTTGAGTCGGCAATTAATCTGGAGAATGTCTTTGGACTGTGGAAAGAAACCAGATCATATGGAGGAAACCCTTGAGCACATATTGGAAAAAAAAAATTAAACCTTCAGAGAGACCGGATTCAAACCCACAGGCCATATGCTGTAATGTACCAGTGCTGCCCACTGTGCCACCCTTTCTATCTAAACTCCATATCATCTGCTAACTTTTGTCTTCATTGTAAGGGTGCTAAAATGTGTTTTAGTAGATTTTTGTCTGGTAGCATTGTGATGCAAAACTTGAACTTCAGTACAGTTGAGAAAATAAAATTAGAGATGAACACAGTCAGGCTTGGAAAGCAAGGACTATTGTGATCATTACTGGGGGGATCCAAAACAACAATGTTGAGATGGACAACTTGGGAGGTTGTTTCTCAATTAAAGAAAAGAGTGTGATTTTTCTCTAGCTGCTCTTGGGACATTGAACAGGGAGGGTATTGCTAATGCACTGACAAGACACTTCATTCAAATGAGATAACAGGGCACTATTACACTCAAGTAGACATTAATCAGGACTTTAACCTTTGTGGGAAAAGACATGTGCAGCTATGTCTGAAGAGTGTAATGGGCTGAATACTATTTGGTCCCCAGTGTTGGTGGGAAGTGATACTACTCTACCCACGACCCCTGGATCTTTACTGTAGGTTTTTTGCTGAAGGCTGTCACTTTAAAGCGCTTAACAAGAGAATCTGCTAAGAATTTGCTGAAAGGAAGCTTCTGGAGGCAGAGGTGCTAACTCACACATTAAAGCAGGTACAAAAAGTACCTGCGTTTGCATTGAAGCGCTCCTCTGCTCTCAGCATTTGACTTAAACATGCCACCCCAGAGTGCCCAACTAACTAGGGGCCGTGATTTATCTGTGAGACGAGGGCTGCCTGGTTACTGGAACAGACCACCTACGGGACCCACTAAGCCTGAAGACATCAAGCTGAATGCTTTGGTCATTGCATCCGTGCTAGGATGATGATGAGACTAGCAGCTAGGAAAACAAAAAAACAGTGCTGGGGAATGAAAGGAGGACTCCTCATTTAAGATTCTGCCAGGATCACAGAGATGAGGCACAGAAATAAGGATGAATGGTTCAGCTACGGAATGGAACAGTGCCAGATATGGCCATATGCTGAATACGATTAGCAATGTGTGCTAATGATAGACTGAAATGGGGCTACGAGGAAGCTGAACACTACTGAGAGACAGATGGCTCTAATAGAAACAGTAGTTCACTGATACAACCAATAATGTTTAATGATGTTTTCTTGGGAGGGAGCGGAGACATTTCATGCCAAAAATCACTCTGAAGAACTCCAACGATTGCAAAATTAAGCATTAAGAGCTCAAAGACCCCATTCAAAATATTTTGTATTCTACATCCATTTATATTTCTTTTCACTATTTAGTGACAACCACTTCTCAACTAGCAACAGAACTTGGTTTTCAAGCTGGGATAGAAGATCAAGACATTCTACAGTGAGGAGGATTATTTACAAATGAAGAACATGCACGACAGCTACCAATCTTCTCAGGAGTAGGCCTCCCAACGTCAGAGTGCATAATGCTCAGAGAAATCTAAAAAAAAAAAAAAAAAAAAACCCCCAAGCACTACATTTAGGGATCTAGCAGCATTGATAAACATGTTAAGTATTAAAGTTCACAACAATCAGAAAAGTACTGAACAACAGTACTTTCATGGAAGTGTAACCAGAAGAAAGATGCTTATCAAAAAAAAAAAAAAAAAAAAAAAAAAAAAACAAAACATTGCAGCACAGCTTACAGCTTAGGTTTACAAAGTTTAAGAAACCACACAATTGCTGGAACAATTTCCTCTAGAGAAACAAACCCAAAATGGAGATAGTTCATAATGTACAACTCAAAGTTTGACAAACACTAAACACAGCTTCATGTGGGTAGAACAATGACAATTTGAGCTTGTTTGGCAGCCCCAGGAGCCGGGCACCTTGCAGTTATGGTGCCAACCACAAACTCTTTTTATACAAAAGTTTTCTAGAGGCAAATGTGAGGGCACCTGAAGTTTGGCCAAACCTGGGTCATGCAACAGGACAATGACTCTAAACACACCAAAAAAACAATACAGACTGTAAAAGGAAAAAGATGCTGGAATGGCTAAGTCAATGCCCAGATCTCAACCCCATTGAGATGCTGTGATGGAACCTTAAAAGCTTTGCGTGAACAAATTCCCTCAAAATCAATAAACAGAATGAACACAGTAATGAAGAGAGAGCCAAAATTCCTCCAAAAACAAAGTGAGAGACTGATGAGACAGAAAATGATTAGCTCAAATATTACTGCTGAAGGTGGTTCTACAAGCTACCGAATCGTGGACTTATTTCTTTAAGTGTGTGTTGACTTTTTTTTTGTTAAATAAATGACATGTAGGAATCTGATGTCTAAAAATCTGTATACTCAAATTTATATATGTTGCACATCACCTGATGGCCCCTAATTTCAGGACCTCATAAGGACAGATTTTTTTTGTTATGTTCTGATCATGACTGTACAAAAATAACTGGCAATATAATAATGTAGATTAGGTTACTATGAACAATCTGTTGTCTCCTAATTTCAGATGACCTACATGCAGAGTACAAAAAAAAATGGTAAAAGACTGTAACATCCTTTGTAGAGGAATGGTAGTGAAGATGACCCAGTTCCCAAGCTGCTGCTGCTGGGAAATTCTGACATTTTTCTGTTTCTCCTCTAATTTCAGAGGAGCATGGTAGCATTCAGTTATGTCTTGCAAGCTACTAGACTCTATGTGACAACTGAAAAGAAGAAGCATCTTGGTCAATGTACAGTACTGAAAAGTACATTTTACATTCAGAAGTGGATACCACCTGGACAACAGCTCCTCATCCACTTTCAGCCCTGCTCTGGTAAGCTCTGCTTTGTATAAACATGACATTAGTTTCATGCTGGTAACACCGTTATTTAAAAAAAATCCTTACATAAAATCTTAGCGTTGAAAAGGTTTAATCTACAAAAGTTATACAGTAATTCCACATATTATCAAATTCTCTAAATCAATACTTTTGGTAATATAAAATAGAAACCACTTCAAGAAAGTGTTCAACATTGACTTATTTGACTAAAGAAACACGTAAATGAAGTAGTGGTACATACATGTATAGCCACTTCCAAATGTGCTTTGTTGCCTTCTGTGAACAGAACACAACGCACAATTCTAGAAGAACACAGTAAAACATTTCTATAACACAACATTATCAGTATAATTACACAGATTCTCAAATCTGTGCTGGTTGGACAAAAAGCTCTTTGAGAAACTAAATTATTGAACAACTGGCCTACAAAAAAAAAAAACCCATGTTTAACAATTAATCCAGATAATGTATTACCACTTCTGTGATTTAAGATCACATTTTATTATAATACACCTGCATTTGATGTCATGGGATACACTGAGGTCACTATAAAAATTTCTGTACTAGAACAATAACAGTAAGTCTAGTTGGTATCTTTCATGCATTATAAAATTTCATTTTATCTATTAACATCTGAAATTACTTATTTTCTCCACCAAGAGGCTTCTGTTTAATCATGACTTTGACCCGCTTACTGATCCGTGAGATTCAAAGCAATTTCCTCACATCAGCCTGTTCCAGTGGATTTCTTTCCCTCTGAAAATGCACCTTTGCCAGGAATACTAATGCAGAGGCAACCAGAAGTGGGCAAGCCATAAATACGGCAGGATTATCCTGGAGACATGGGCAGGAGGAGGAGGTGTGGAGGTATGAGACAAATGACAATGGCAAGGTTAGGAGGATAGCAACCCACCAAGTGGAAAACTGGACTCATCACATAGTCTTCATTTTCAGCAGCCTTTGCTTGGACGAAAAAGAAACTTAATTCTGGAAGGTTCACCACACACCTTAGGGACAGATATGTCCTTGGATACTTTGAGGTCCATGTGAAATCCTGACCAAGATGGCTGGATTCTTCAGACACAGATGTCCTCTATGCAATGGTCCAGTACTCTAGATGTTTCAATAACAAACCAACTGCCCCTTGACCCAGAAAAACTTTTCTCCAGAGCCTTCTATCTGCTGCTGGCAGATAATCTAACAGCTCAGGACAATATAGAACTGTGGGGATAGAATGCCCAGGTCTGGCTGTGAGAGGTACACAGAGCTCAATCTCTCAAAAACTGGGGGCCCAGGCTGCTCCCACAACTGCACTTACAGTTTACCAAAATGCACACTTCAGGAGCAGAGATGCACATTTAAAAGTGCATTCAGATAAAATTTGCAATCTAAGCCTTGTGCATTGTGTCCTACATTTTGTCTGTGTTTATGTATGAAATGTTCATGGCTGGCAGCTCTGTACTTTAAGTGGTGTCTTTCCAGTGTATGGAAATATCTTTAAGAGTCTGCTTCATCTTAAGTAGCTCTTCGCCTGAGCTAAAAATGGGACAAATTCCATTGCAGTTGTTCACATGCTTCATATTTTTGTATACAGGAGGAAAAGGCCGTGACTTCATGTTCTGTTAACACAAACATACAGGTCAAATATTTTTGGGAAATAATGTGATCCAAATTGGTGCACTAATTAATTAGGGTCGCTTAAATGGTAATAAAAAGTAAAACAACCACTGAAAACATTGCAAGATGCGTTGCACAACTTGCAAATGCAATTTAACATGAATTTATGAAACAAGTATTCATAAAGTAATTATTTGTGCACACGCACACACGCTTGCATACCAGATGTGAATTCTTGAATATGGATGAATAAAATATAAATTGAGAATACTCTTTTGGGTTCTTCTAAAAAAAGAAAAGTCAGGTGTAACTCACCACAAACAGTGACAGTACATCTGAAACTTTTGAACAAACTACAGTATGCAGAATTAAAGAAACAATAAAAGGAGCCGAGTTCTGTTTTTTAAAGGGTGCTCCTGTGCAGAGGGAGGCGCCGTGCAACATCTCCCCCAGCTAAGCAATCACCCATGACCTTGAGTAAACCCAACTTTGCCTGCAGCAAACGGAGTTCGAATGCAGTTTTAAATCATTTGATTTGGCAAAGATAAAAAAATAAAAAAATAAAAAAAACTTGAGCATCCCAGTGAGCCAAGAAAGATGGAGGCAGGAAAAAGCGAATAGACATTAATGACTAGATTGGCAGATTGCAGAATCTACTGGAGTCCAGAATAAAGGTTAATAACTAAAGTGCTGCAAAGCTTTTAAAAGGAAACTGTTGATGACACTTGACACTCACAGGCAGCTTTCTTGCAGTCAGCCTCATTTCCATGTCATAATACAGGAGATGATGTATGTGGCTGCATGTCTCAGGCCAGACCAGAGTAAGTGGTCACTATGAGAAGGAGCCTCTTGTCAGTATCAAACCCAATGGTACCAAGTCCATTGCCTCCATCCCTTTCCTTCCAGACAATTTTACATGGTTGACCTGCTTCTATACATTCCATTAAGAAAATCCTATTACTCTGAAAACAAATTATCAGATCATACAGGTTTTACAGCTATCTTGGACATTCTCTTCCAACAACATTGAGTCTTCCTCTGAAAACCCAATTGCCTGTAGTATCATCACTACAGTGATTTTCCAAATACATTCCCACATTTTACATAAATGCTTAAGACAATTCTCACACTAAAACACTACATACTAACAAAGAGGACTGTATCCAAAGAAGAGCAGACAGTAATCACCAGATATACGCTTTGCTGGAAGGCCTTGTACTAACTTCATTTTCTTTCAAAGCTACTAAGCACAACAAACAAGACCACAGCTGGTACAAAATTTGTAAAGAGATAAATCTTTGGCGCTTGCATTTGCTGTCAATGAAATGATAAAGAAGCTAAATTACATCATGCATAACCATTACAAAATACTTTTTTCCCCCCAAACTTACAGTAAACTGCCTTGGACAGGATCAACTAAATTAATAAAGCTAATGAATTTAAAATGTGGTTTTTTTATTTTAATCAAATTCCAGGGCCAGCTGTCAAATCAGTTATTATTGTTAAAAAAATACTTGTCTGCGACTGCTGTGAATTTTATTTCATAAACATGTCCTGTAACCTGCTTGAAAGTTATGTGGTCTTGCGATAATCACATCCAAAGGAGTTTATGGGTACATTTCAACTGAGAAATGGGTTTAAATGTTCTCATGTGACAATAGCAATCTATTATAAAATATAACAGTGCCATTCATTCCTCTGAAACATTGCACTGCTTTAATTTATACACCTGTCACTTACCTGCAATGAAGCAAAAGTTGCCCACAACAATTGGTAGATAAAATGTGTATTTGAGAACCTTGTAATTGATTCTCGTCATATATCTAGTTAACAGTTTTGTCTGAGAGCAGTGTTTCTGTGGATATGATTTTATAGCACCACTTCATCATGATATTGAGTCTGCAGAGGGGGACAACAGGAAGAAAGCAAAAAGAACACCATATTTTAAAGAAAATATTTTTAGACAAAAAAATGAAAAATGGAAACTCAAAGAAAAAATAAATATGAAATATAAATGTGTTAACACTGCACACTGTATAATAAAAATTACTGGTTTAACCAAAAGTGAACAGCAATTCACAACAGTGAAGACAGGGGGTTTTAAGGCTGAAAAGCAGCTCAACACCTATAACCCAGGTCACTGTATGAATATCACTGGCTTTTGGAGTAAAACACACCCCAATAGAGTAGGGATGAATTATAATACAATGATATCTTAGCTTAACAACCAGAGTAAAATTGCCATGCTGTATAAATCTCTGTAAGGATCTCTATATCTATAAATCTCAATCACTGTTTGTTTGTTCTTTATATATGGCTTTCTTTTCAAGCTACAGATATGAAATTTGGCACACAGGTAGAGTACTTCTCACCCTAAATGAGGTTTTTGTATAGTTAAACCCACACAATGCAGTGCACATAGTGATTTTAATGTAAAGTTTGGTGATATTTTTTTCCAGTTTTTTTACACTCTCCTATTAACTATGTTAAGCACGGGTGCCACTCTCTATGGCATTTGCTCGTTCGACAGCTCTAATAATACTTATGCACTAAATATAATCAATTTAATGAAAAAATAGTTTTATTATTATATGTCATATCCTCCTATATCTTTTTGATTCAGGCAGTACCAGGTTACTGGCTAGGTTACCCAGGCTCAACCCATGATATTACCAATATAGGATGAAATGAAAATAACAAAAATGTTGATGTGAACAAAGAAGCCAATGAATCCACTATATGCTGATTACAGAATATACTTCCAATGGCACAGTCATATGCATTCAAGCTTGCCCTGTACTGTATGTGGTTTTTTAACCACAAACACACTTGGTTTTCAGTACTGCTATAAGAGCTCTAACGTGTAGAGATTTACCAAATATTATTACATTTCTATATCTCATCTGCTGATGAGGAGAAAAGGGGGACATTATGTCAAACATGGGTTTATTTTTCTAGACTCTAAGACAACATGTCCATGGACACACCATGTCTTTTCAGCATAGACAATTAGAAAAACACACTTCCTCCGAGGGAAATCCTTGGATCAATTCAGATGTTTAACTTGTGCTGCCAAGACAGATCCATATGATTTTCACAAACAAACATGCAAGATAACAAGAAAACATTCACTCTCAGTCAGCACTGCAGTGAAAATAAATCAACAGCAAAAGAGTGCAAAAAACTGCGTGCTTAACTTTGGAAATTTTGGGTGCTGCTCTCAAACAAACAACCATTCTATACAAAACAATGGAACGGCAATAGGATAAAAATAACATTTCAAACAAATCTAATAGAGAGAGAAGTGCATTTCGACTCAAAGAACTATGCAGACATTTGATCTCTGAGCACTTCAGATTCACAAGTGGCATGGGAAAGACCCCTTAAAGACATGGTACACACTATAAACAGCTGTGGCACTGTGAACAAACATAAAGTTTCAGGGAAATCCTGTCAGGCACATTCAGAGTGCAGACAAATGCAATGCAGAAGAAAAAAAAAATTCTGTTCTATACATGGATCCAGCTCATCCTGTGTCCAGAAGCTTACCTCTGCAGGACCCATATCCTACAGCTCACTGTAATTTCGGAACTTCCTTCCCCACCATCTTGAAGGTATACAGAACTTCTAAAAACCCCATTTCTCATGAAGATTAGGAAAACAATCTTCATCTGTACAATCATGGAAATAGTTTTCTCCATGTTTGTACAAACTAATGACTAGAAAATGAACTGACAAAATATAAGACCAGAAAAATTGGAAATCTCTGCAACTTCCTACCAAGAGGGAGAATTAAAAATAAATTGAAAGGACAATTCATCATAACAGAAGAACTGTAAAACTTTATTTATTTATTTTATTATTTATTTATTTATTTATTTATTATTTTTTTTTTTTAACAATGAGCAAGTGAGAAAAGGCCCAGGAGAGCAATTTTGCCTGCTTGTAATTGTATAACCCATGTAAAAGAGACAAATTACCTTAATATGACCAGGAAACTCAAAAGTACAAATGCATAAGCAAAACATGAAAGAATATATCTGAATATGAGAAATTCTTAAAGAAAGCCACTGCCTGTTTTAAACATCTGTAATGAAACAACTGACTAGTTTAACAAGTACAGGGAAGGGTAAGGGAAATTAATGGAGGAAGAGATGAACACAAAGCATTATAAACACTGTAGCAAACAGTAAATTTATGATTTCATTGTCACATTTAAACAGTATCTGTTAAAGTTTGAGCAACTTTCAGAATTTTTCAGAAATGTACAAAATCCAAAGATAATGGTTCTGTTGTCTAAATCTCAAAAAAATAACTGATTCTATTTATTCCTTTTGTTTTGTAACTAGGAAGCTGAACAATCTGTAATATTAAACAAGATGAAGTGGAAAGTCATTTAGTTTATTTTACAATAAGGTGCGTTTAATGACAGGTGTCTTTAGTTTGGTACAGGAAATATCAGTGAAATTCATATGTACTAAAAGAATTATAAACATATTAAATAAGTGTCACTAAGAAGCATCGCCCATTAAGGCTGAATGAACATAGCTTACACAGCAACCAGTTCCATTCTTACAGTTTAAATTCATACCTTGAATAAGTTTCCTTCTGAAGCAAAAGTATGAAGACAAATCTCTCAATCCAGAGTCAAATACTTTGCTGCACTGAACAAGTACATCACCTTCTTTGTATTCAAGGTAAGAAAAGAGTCAAACCCCATGAAATGAAGCCACACCATGAGACTGAACCTTTTTTAGATAGAGACTATCAAAACAGATGGGTTTACAGTCCTGATAAACCTTCTCACCTCAAACTCAAAACTCTTAAACAGCAGAGTAAAATGCTCACAAAATGTCCTGAGGTAACTGTGAGCAAGAGGTTGTCTGATGAGTCACCCATACATGTCAGATTGTAGCTAAAAAAAACAAGTCTGCTCCAATATCCATTCCTAAGGCACTTGAAGTTGACAAGTGATTCTAACAATTTCTTTGATTGGCCCTCAGAAGGTCCCAGGAGTCCTCAGAGGCCATGAGGCTGGTTAAGTAAAACCATCTCTAGCTGCCTCCTTCCTGCTCCCAGAGAAACAAAAGTGTCAGATGTGCTGAAAAATCCTCTGAGTGTGCTCTGTCCACACTGACATTTTGTCCTCCTGAATTGTGCGTTAATAACTGTCAATCGATTCCCACCATGCCTAACTGGCCCAGTCTCCTACCAAGGCTCACAAGTTTGAATAGGCCAATGTTGCGCTAACAGCTTGGGAGAGACATGGAAGTAAGGGAACAAAGGTGGTAGTCAGCTGGTAAATGTGGTCAAGGGAGTGTGTTGGCTGGTCAAATCGTTATGCCAAGAAAAAGAAACCTACAACCAACCTACTAATCTACAAGGCATCTTAGGTAGGGCTCAGGGTAAATAAGAACTAATGCACCTACAACTCCAGCAACACATGTCCATCTACTGTACATATTTCAGTGAAGATCCTCTCAGTGTGTTTAACATGGCATCTCAACAGCCTCATTGTCCCTTCTTCTACAACTCATAACTTGTTTACCTTGAAGATGCTAGAGAAACACATTCAACGGAAAAGCAACTTTTAGACCTAGAGGTATAGCGAAAAACCAATGAAATAAATTACTAACAATTTACATAACTATACATACTATTACTTGTTGCCTACAAAATGTAAATTAAGGGTCAGTAAACGTGGTTTAAGGTACATAAAACTCAGATAACATTGACAACTTAAAAGCACCATTATTCATCTATGCAGCCAATTCTTGGGTTTTTGCCAAGCATGAATTTCTAAGGAACTGTAACTGTTCCCAGTATCAAAGAACATGACAAGAAAAATGCATTTGTCAGACAGCAAAGTCAGGCTGACGTTATTCAAAAATGTTATACAGAAATACACCCCTGCTTTCCTGGTGTATAAACAATAATGATATAGTAAAGCAGACCCGCAATAGTGGTCAACCTGTAGATGCGTTGATGTTGTCAACTGAAGAGATTGTTGGTTACCTCCAAAAAATCAAGACTGATCAAAAAGCATCTTGATAGTTTGAGATCAAACAACCCAAGGAGTAACCTAATAATGTTTAAAAGTTGGGGACCCTTCCCTGTTTTAGGCAAAAACAATCCTGCAACCTAAATGTCACCTTTTTTCTCTCTGTAGAGACTGGTTTCTGACCTTTACATTCAACATTTTACTTTCTTTAAAGAACAGTGAGCTATAAAAGGAATTATAAAACTGCCTGGAGAAGTCTTCTTTGTTCTTCCAGTTGAAAGATTCAGTATAACTGTTAAAATTGACATCTGAACAAAGAGCATTGCTACTGGACACTGCACACTTTGGTATTAATGGCTATAAAAAATGAACAACACAACTAAGTAAAAGACAGCAAGTCCTTTTTTTAATTCATTAGGACTACAGAGTATTAGTGTGAAGGCAAATGTATAACATTTGGTCTAATAAACAGACAATTATTAGCTCAGACTGGAGTGCGTTAGAAGCAGCCTGTGCTCCATAACTACTTGAGTCTGCGTGGTTTACAACTGGCATTTGAATACAGAGGTTTTTCACACCAGTCATCGCCACAATGCACGTCTCTTGATCCATATACTTAGCTCAAGAGCATCTGGAGAGTGAGATAAATGACATCTGGCAGGAAACCAGCAAAGGCAGCCAGGCCAGAGGTAAAAGCCAGTCATACAGTAAGACTCACAGGGGGGTCACAATTCCTAATGGTGTTCTAACATTGATGGGGCACTGAGAGGGCCAATCACATCAAGGACACAATGCACAACCCCCTTCTTAAAAATACAGCCAAGAAACAGTCATTTCATTTACAGCCATAAGCTGATCAACATGCTTTCACTACTGAATACTGTAGCATTTCTGGGTAAAGCTCTGTTGGTGACCTTATCCCTGGTTACTGCAAAATAAATAAATAAATAAATAAAAAAAATAAGACACAAATATAATTCTCTGAACACACTACAAAGCTTTTACTGCATGTGTAGTTATGTCTAAGACAATCCGCACAGAGCTGTAACTATACTCATCATGAGGAATGAACTCATCATTAAAGGCTGAAAAACACTTAAGATTTAAAGGTAAATAATTACTTTAGGGTCTCTCAGACTTATTTTAAGGAACTTGTTGTTTGCACAATGAAAGAGCAAAATGCTATTCAGCATTTTTTCCCCACACTCATTTATTTGTTTGTCATGTATTGAAATCCACAATATGTTTTAAAATGTTTATCCTAGTCACTTTTTTCTGCAAATAATTACTTCAGTGTCAACTTATTTTACACAATATTTTGATATCAGAGACCTTTAAAATGAGTTTGAAACACACACTAAAGTAGCCACAGCTACTCCTTGTTATCCTCATTTAAATCATTCCTGAAAATGTGTCTGACTGAATTTTTGGATAGTAGGAGCCTACACTGTATTATTTTCAATGGGAAAAATGTGTTCCTAGGACAAATTCCCCCAATCAGTTTTCTCAAATATCTCTGAAACACAGTTAAATGCCCATACAGCATTCTTCACAAGCCTTTTCACTTTCTTAGAAGAGTAATGAGCGCAGACCCACTAAGCATGTTGGGCTTATTGTGAACAACTTTATAACTGTCCACTTTCTATTGAATGCATATGTATATATACAGTAGATACTGTATATGATAGATACACTGACAGATACATCCTTGTAACTTTGACCATTAACTACTCTGCTGCCTCCCAATTACTCAAAGTAACACACTCTGGATTTCCATTCACTTCCCACAATGGGCCACTCACTGAAAGTAATACTTTCACATTCCTAACACTGCTTCCTCTTTGCCAGGAGCTACACACAACTTAAATGTTTTTGCTAGCATGCCCTTTGGAATTTTCTCCCAGATTCACAACACTAAGCTCTGACTGTAAACGTTGGCTATAAAAAGCAAACTTTCAAACAGATTATAGATCGTGATGGACAGCTGCATTTAGCGTACTTTCTATCAACATTAATTGGAAACAATGGTTGAATAACATTACAAAGGTAAGCAATCATACAAATACAATGTAAACTACAGCACATGAGAAAAAAACTAAATGAGTAATGCAAAGTGCTAAATTGCTGTAAAAGTGAGTAATTTTGGCGCAAAGCACATTTACAGTGTTTTTCTTAACCAGTCACTAGGATCTGCTCTGAAGAGGTTAGAGAGCTGTCAATTAACTCAGACAACGCACATGCCATTCTGCAGACTGAGCTCAGAGTGACTGCTCCATTAAGGCTACCATGGTACATTCAAGAAACGCAAAAGGGAGCTATTTTAAGAGGCTGTGAATGCGTCACAGACCATATTGTTAGCAGGCGGAAACCCACTGTCCAGAGTGCCCACAAAATTCTTGTGGGGCCACTTGATGCTCATTTATACATAGGGCAAGGCAGTCTTGCTTGTAATAATCGACTATGAATTCTTCTATGTATGCTGCTTTGACACATTATGAATTATGATTTATTTGCCAATAAATGTTAGGATTTCTTTGCAAAAATCTCATTTATTAAAATTACAGCTGCAGTGCATCCCGGTGGAGCAATATAAATGTTTAAATAATGATACGCAAAATTTAATTAGTTTTAATGGTGTGTAAATACATGTGCGTAATTGCAACTATAGAACTTGTTGGGTTTGTATGTTTTACATCTTGCGGCAGAAAAAACTACCGAAGTTCTAAAATACAGAAATAGATAACTGAATACTAACATTGCATTCATTCAGGAATGTTATTGATTCATACTATACACATTGCGACAAATGGTACGATGTTACCTAAGTCAGCATCTGAACATAGCTGTGCGTATGGAATAAGGAGAGAAGACAGATCTGCTTTACTCAAAGATAACCATTATATGATGTGTTTTGGTTTAAGTTGTCCTAAAGTAAGAGATGTGAAAGAAAATCTAGAATCCACCAGCAGAGAAATTCCTCTCCCTTTTCCACACTAATATCAAATGAACAATATAAAGGTACATAAAATATTAACATATCAGTACTCTGTACTGCCCAACTAAGGTAGTACAAAAAATACTGTTTTTGCAACTCCATTAACTGTAAATCTAAAACCAAATGATGCTATTTTATATATACAAGTTAAGAGCAGAGAGATTTGCCATGTATCGGTTGTTTTTGTCTTCCAGCAAAGAGAGATTCCCCATGTTCCCTGATGTACTTTTGTAAACAACAAAACAAAGGCTATGAGTTATATAGAGGCCTAGAAATGAGAAGAATAACTAAATAATAAATAAATAAATAAAGTTACTGGAGGGAAACACCACCGAGAATTGCTGAAGGGAGCACAGTAAAGTGGCAAATGAAAGGGAAAAAAATAGAGAAAAGCAGAATCAGGCACTGCACGATGGATGAATAGTATGCAGAATAAAAGAGTGAGCAACACAACTGTACTAGTGACTTACGGTAATACCCTGGATGAGAGCATCTGCACTCAGTAGCGCCTGTGTCAGACTCACAAATAGCGACTGGTTCCTTCATCATCTAAGGAGGATTCAAAAACACAGGCTTGGTATGTTAAAACTGCACTGCCCCGTATGCATTCAATCAGAGTTGGTAAGCAAAGGGTGGCTCCAAAAGGAGAGAACTGCATCAGGATGACAATGAAGCCTGAAAGTATGCATGCACCCAAGGAAAGACAGATGAAGCATAAATGAACTGCCAACGGCCCACCACGCTACCCTTTAAATGGAGTGAGAGGAGCTGGATGAACTTTCTGGATTGCAATCTATTTGTATAAGTGTCTAATTAAAGAAATATAAAAAAATACCAAAAGATAATTAGAGGTTATAAACACATCTTAAGGACTGTCAGGGATGAACCACAAAATATGCAAAATAATTCAGTGGAAGAAACAGGGAGGCATGTAATGAAAATCACCGCAGTTGTAATTGAAGGATACAGCTCTTTCCAACAGACAAATATGTTGATTATTATGCTGTCGATCAAATGTCAAGATGTGCACATATATACACAAGAATGAGGATTAATTCAAATGATCAGTTGCCCTGAAGGCCTCCATCCAATCTGTGATTCTAGCAAAACTCCAACACTATTGTTTTATGACTATGATTTTCATTTAATCAACAGTAGCTGTTGTCATCTTCATTCAGAATATGATTTTTCCAATAATTACAAATGGAAATATTAAATGGTAGCGCCATCATTTGTCCGTATACCTATAACTTTTAACTTCTATGCATATTGCTTGTATTAATGTTAGTTCTATTCCTTATTTATTTTTCTTAATTTCATTATTTAATTTTCTTACACCTTATTTATATATTTATTTTCTGAGGACACCTGGAAGCAACACTTTTCATGGTCACAACACTGCTATGCTGCTGTTAGTGCACCATGACAAATAAACCCTTGAATCTTGAAAGTGAGAACACACACATAGACACAATAAGAAGCACTTGAAGACTCCTATGCCGGTCTTTGAAAACTCACATATAAATAGACACACGCCTGTATGTAATAACATCTGATTATCAAGTATCAAGCATGTTTTCATAAGAAACATCATGGGATCTGAGCCAACAATTCAGCAATAGGTCAACAATACTAGGGTCACAATACTTCATTGAAAACTACACACTGTGATTTTAATTAGCCCAAATATGTAATGTCTGAGGTGTATAAGCAGGAGCACAGCACACATAAGACAAAGATCTGCAACACAGTAAGTCCATACTGTAGATGGCTATCAAAAATGACTACTAAAGTCTAGTCTTCAGATGTCCTTGACAGAGTCTTTTCAATGTAATCAATCTTCTCTTTAACCTTAAAAACAAGATTCCCACCATTATAATTGCATACACATGTGCACATAGCTGCAACACCAAAGATGACCTGGGAAAAAGTAGACAATACTGACAGAAATTTCTGGGAAAACATTCAACAAAAACATTAGTGGAAGCTAAGACATAGTAAGCCACAGTGCATTGTGTCAATATTAAGAATTTAAGAGCAAAATATTAACATGCTGTATGTCCACAAGAATGTGGAGTCTGTGCAAAAGGAGAGGGTGAATGTGAATGCCCACATTCAGATAAAAATGCCAAACAGGAATGACATGATGAAGAAAACAAATAGCTCCAGACACACAATAGTGTAGGTGACACATTTGATAAATATAAGATGAATGATGATGCTTTCCTGGCGTTCTCCCTAATACTTTAAAAACCATAGTGGGAAAAAAACTGAGGTAAAATTTCTTTTCATTCAAGTTTGGGACAAAAGTGTTTTCTGTGCTGTTAAACCATCTGCAGAGCACGCAGCCAATCGATCCAATACTAATTGACGTACTAAAGAAAACCCAGCTGCATCTTCCCCTATCAACAGAAAGCTCTCTGTGGTGTGACCCCTTCTATATCTCCCCTGCCTGCTCATTAGGGTGATATTCCTGAGATGGTGGCTATTTGTTATCATTAACACGCTTCTCCACTGGTGGAAGGCAATACATGCAGAACAACAGGGCTGGGTCACGGGAGGGCATATGTTCACCAGGACCTGGTGGAGGTCACCTGCATGACATAGAAAGGAAGCACCCAGAGGGAACCTCAGTGCTTTCTCGCTCTGCGAGAGACGATCTTTTCTGGAGGTTTACACAGAGACTCCCTTTCCTGTAGCTCAGAAATAATAATTTTCATGAACATGACAAACTCCATAAGTTCAACAGACAAATGAAAATACTCTTTTAAAAATAGTATAGGAAAACAATTTCCCTTTTCCTTACATACATTACTCTTGCCAGCATCCACCATAGGATACACCTTTTTCTGCCACCTTACCCCCTGGACCCTTGGATGCAACAAACGTAGAATCTCCCATGTCACACTGAAAAGACAAACATATCGTGCAGGGTCCCCGAGCCATGAAACACTGGAGAGAACATCCAATGGTGAAGTTTCACTCATTTGTCAACTGAGACAGCTATGTTATTAATCTCTCTTTGTGGAAAAGAAAAACATTACAAAAGAGATGAGTCAGGTGGCGATTGCTGGGGTTGTGTTTTTCATGGTGAAACACACAACAATCATCCTCAAGAGAGACAGTCCAACAGGATGCCAGCAGATCAAAACATGTTATCGCAGTGACACTGAGCAGACACTGTCATCACAAAAACCTCAACAATGCTACTGACACTCTTCTTCTCACTTATCTTCTCAACAGTTACCCATCTGCTTGTTCTTCTATTTGCTTATCCACTCAGTAAGATCAGACACTTAGTCTTGATACCAGACAGAAAATGTGTGACACTTGCTGGTTCTGGGAAGAACCTGCATGTCTCTGATAGTCCAATTCACAGTCTCTTAGAGTAGAGGCAGTCTTAAGATGAAGAAATAGCTCTTTGGGTTCCTTTCCAAAGACGGGCTCTCCATGGAAGGATAGAATGCATCAGGACTCATGTATGAAAATAAAGCTAATATGAGCATCATACAGATTCAAACAATGAATGCTTTTCTGGAGATTTAAAAAAAAAAACATGTCAAAGTCAGCTTGAAAATATGTGTTATGGATACAATGCAGTTCAATTTACTTTAATATCAGAGTAACAAAAGTATTCTATGAATAAATGTGCTTTCATAACCATAACACTGGAATATCCAGTATTCACATCTACGAATCTCTAAAATACAGCAACTAGCAAAATTCTTTAAATGGAGTAACAATAAAGCAACAGCAACAACATCAAGCATGAAAATGCATCCTCTGAATGGACATCTTTGTACTGTAAAGCAATTAATTGCCAAACCATATTTTCAGCTGAAATAAGAGAAAAACACAAATTAAAAACAAAATTATCCACCTCTCAACACACACACACACACACACACACACACACACACACACACACACACACACACACACACACACAAAACAAGGATATTTAAACTGCTGCACAAAAATCTACTTTCATAAATAGCTACAACAATGAAGTGGGTAAAAAAGTCATTTACACTGGAAACAACAGCTTACTAAAACAAATGAAGCAAATAATAAATATTCTGGTATACAGGACTCTGAAAAGATACTTGACACAATGAGCTCCTAGCTGCCATTTCTCAAATGCTGTATTGAGAGCAGTTTTTACTACCACCTAATCTGAATTATATATGAACTGACAAAATTCTGATTATGTACTTCTCAAAATTATTTAATGTCATAACACTGATGGACAGGACAAAAGATTTCCAATTAGAGGTTTTATCAACAAAACACCCTCAGAGATTGTAATGGCATTCTCAAGGCTTTAAAAATGAAGAGCAGTGCCAGAGTGTTTCAATTCATTGTTACCTGAGCAAACTGAATTTCCCAAAAATCCATCAGCTTTGCTATGAACCATCTTCTTCCAAAATTATTACATAAGTTGTATCCCCTTCAGCCATAAACACAGAGCTCCAAGTATACACTATTCACATTTTGCAGTGACATTTCCATATCCGTTATGATTCAAAACATTTGGTTGTCTGAATGTGAAGCAGCAAGGTACAATAAACTGCTTTAATAGACAGTACACTTTGCTTACAAATCAGAATATACTGTAAACTCAATGTGATGTTAATTTAACCTTAAAGCAGCAACACACATCAATTTCAAAACAAAATTTAAGAATAATACACATTAAGCCAAACTTGAATCTCAAATTTAACACCACTTCAGTTGCTCAGATGTTTATAACTTACAACCAGGCAGAAAGTGAGCTTGGATGACCTCTGATGAACAGAAAACAATATTAAGCAGATATCGGGGGGGAGGGTAAAAGCATAGTCATGTTTATGGTTGGTATTACTGCACATCTCCTTCAGCAGAAGATCAGTGTGATCATTTGGACAGAGTGAACGCCACAGAGACATCCTCCTGTGTTCCCCACTGTGGTTCCTAGGCAACAGTGGCCAAGAGTATTGAGGCAGTGTGTGGTCACATTTGGGCAAGATCTGGTATTGGGAAAAGTAGAACACATGGGAGGTATTAGGCCAAGACTTACTTGTTCTGCATCATATTCATTGTCACCCAGTCGGCAGGGTACACGTTCTTCCCGATGAGATCCTTGAACATGATAAATGTCTCCATCAGGAAATCCTACAAAGAAGAACATATGAAATGCAGACCCACTTACTACGTTGCCAATATGAACACTGAGAGCAAAGCAAAGACAAGACTCAATAATAAGATTTGAAGAAAATATTTTTCCTTTCATTTCCTAGTAGTAGGGCAGAGATGATGACAATATTTATGCTATAGCAAGTACAGTATGTGGCGGAACTGCTACATCGCAGAGCACAAACTTTCACCTATGCCTCAAACTTATAATTTGATTTTAACACTTCAACACAGAGGTAGAACTCATCCCAGTACAGGTTTCTGCCAGTGACTTCACAACATGCATAATAAACCACAAGCTCATCATGCTATTGTGTTAATCTAGCATATTGGCATGTATTGTCAATAAAGCCCCAGTGAGACCATCCAGCCCACAGTAAAAGGCCTGACAGGTTACTGCTTTTAGTAAATGCACAAAAACAGCCAAAATCTCTGGGGCAAAGCCAAGCATGAAACAGAGCAGCTGGTGCTAACCCTGATCCCAATGAATCTTCTGCAATGGTCCATTTCTCCACTGCAGCAGCAGGTCTCCTCCTCACCCTTTGGCACGATAAAACCAACTTCTTTGGCACCAGAGAAGCAATCCACTGCCAAACCTGAACCTCTTCTGTAGAGAACTGTGCATTGTAACCCCACATCAGGGATCACATTTAGTGCATCAGCCACAAATAACATCACCACAGAGGTGCTACATCAATAAATTTAACATTTAACATTTTCAACTGACAGCACAGCAATGTCACTCCAATTATAACGTAATGGATACTACAGTATATGAATACATAGCTTAGATATAATAACCGCTCACACAGAGACCACAGGCTGTAAAACAAGAAAATATGAACTGGATGAAAACAGAGTTTACAGAGTGTAATGAGAAGCACGGCTCAGTTACAAGTTACCCCTGCTCAGCCACTGAACTATGCTTTCACTTTGACGCTTCTCAGTTTGACTTCATCAATACTATTGATGAGCATCAGTCTCTGCAGTAAAGCTGAAGAAACAGGATTGGCAATGCCCCCTAGTTCCATCCTGGAGAGTGCACTACATGCACATGCTGAATAAATTACTGTGAAAACAGGATTTCACGTCTGATTTGGACTGGGTTCACACACAAAACAGGTTTGCCTGGTGGAAACAAGCTGTTAAACCTGGTTCTCTCTGCTGTACATTTTCTGGTTAGTCAGCAATTCGCTTGTATTGGAGACAAGGTTTTTTCAAAAAAAAAAAAAAAAAAAAAAAAAAAGACCCTCGAAGTTGTGTACTGGGGGATGAGAACCTTGTCTAATTTGCCTGACTGGAAAAGTACTGTACGCTAATCCCTCATACTGAACACCAGAATAATCTTGCTGTAAGGCCAGAATTATTCAGGCCTGGAATCCATAGCATCAACTGGATTCATCCTCTTTATTTTCATCTTCTTCATGCTGACCTCAAACTCTTATTCAATTCCATGAGGGCCTGCTTTTGAAATAAAGCACTTGATCCAGAGAAATACAGTTTCCAGAGTTCAGTTAAAATGTATTTATTTTGGTTAGCTTATCAAACACTTTTGTCCAAAATAAGAAACAACTCCCTATAATTTTCAGGTAATTCTTCAGGGAAGGGAACAGATAGGGCTGGTGGTGGTCAACACAGACTGCTCCAGTAAAAAAAAAAAAAAAAAAAAGAGCTACGTATAAGGTATACATCAGTTTCTCACAAGGTATACCTCACAAGGATAATTTATTGTATGAAGTCACCCTGAATTTCTGTTGTGATGGAATCGAATGACCATTTTTTCCCCTTCAGTGAGGAAAAAAAATTCCCAGACAAAAATATCATCTTAATTTAAGCACAGTATATTTCTATGGTTATACATGGAAAAAAAAAAAAAAAAAAAACAGCATACTTTATAACATTTAAAAACAAAGATGGTTACCTCTGACTTCTCTTACAAAGGTTGGCATTCATTCATTGATTATCAATAGAGTAATTGCTTGTTCAATGCTAGCTTTTTAAAATCAGAAGCAGACAGGGTAAACCTTGGATGGAGACTTTTCAATAAATATGTTTATCATGTACTGTACTTTCACAAAACTATTACCTGTCATTCACGCCGCAAAGCTTGCAAACATCATGTTAGAGGCAATGTGTCTCACTAGAGGCCATTTTAACTGGAGACACAGTGGAAAATATGCTGTATTGCTGTGTGGCATGACCAACACTTTCACTATTGCTTGTATTAATGTTAGTGAATGAATGTACTGCATTTAGATTGTAAGGCGAATTATTTGTGGATTAAGAATTGTTTAGTCCTTAGATTTATAAGCAAAAGAGTTTCTCGCATGTGTAAGTTAGGAATAATAGTAATAATGATTGCTACCAAAATGCTATTAAGCTGAATTATAACCATATTAAAAAATAGTATATATTATTCAAACCATTATAGAGGTTTGTCTTTAGATAAGGAAAAAAGTGTTAATTAAGCAACAAAATGTTAACGATAAAGTACTTTCCCTTTTACAGTACCGCTCCTTGAGATGTAAACATGCAACTTTTCTATAATAACCAGCTCCATAATAACCTACGCTACCTGCAGGTGGCCTTTGGCAGCCTTGTTGTGCCTGTGTTCCGCCAACCAATTAAGGAGGGGTGAATGCCATTTTACTCTGAAATATGTCTGTCACTTCTTAATGGCTGAGGAATACAGAAAATCTGCTCTTGGCTTTAAGTGCTCATGCTTCTGCCTCATATGAGTGCTCATGTGAAGAGCACCAGGGACACCCTACTGGCTCACATTTTAACAGTTCTAAAATGCTATGGGTGAAATTTCATGGCATTCTCTGGATGTGCTCATCTCTTATTGTTTAATTTGATTACATAATTTTTTCATTGCTGTGGATGAATGTCACACTGCTGACTTGGTGCTTGTCGTCAGGGCAACAGCTGTATCAGGCTGTTCATACCAACAGAGGAACTCTGTAGGGTGAAAAGGTCAATAGGAAACTGTGGCATAATGCTGTGGAGATACGCAACTTATTTTCATGTCTGTGACATCTGCTTGTTTGGGCAGCTGGTATTTGAGCAAGTGGAATGAGAAAGGAAAGCACTGGTTTACTGAGATCACTGGGAGGAGAGTCTCTCACCACCACATCTGTCCTCATTTTGCCGAACGTGCTGATCAGGTGCGTATAGTGGTAGTCCTCCATTTGCCGCAGGGTGGCTGTCATGCTTGCAACGAACCTGCCCTGCAAGGGGGTGAGTGGGGGTGAAGAGAGTGGTGTGGGGGGGAAGCAAAAACAAATTTGATTGCCGTCAGAAAATCAATAACTCAATTTTACATTTGTTTCCACATTCTGAAGAAGCAGATGGCGTCGAGGCGGTCTGGAGAATCAACAACATCAACATAACCATGCAATCTGCGTTCTGCCAGAGATGGCTTCACACTGCTAATCTTGGACAGGGAACCCTGAAACTTGGCATTAAGGCTGACTGTCTTTTTTAATGCACACTACATTATGGCCTCTCTCCCAGACTACTGAGGGCACTGCAATATGTCATTCTGGTGCGATTAATGACAGGAGGAAAATACACTGCAAGGCCCATGGAATCTGCTCTAGTGCCTCAGCCACAGTGGGATACGTCTGGTTACAGGAAATCATCTGGCATTTGGGAGCTATGTTTACAACAACAGCAACCAAAGACATCTGTAGTCTGTGGCCATTTTGCTTTTTTCATTTTCTCAAGATGTAGTCACTACACAGTGGGTACCCCAGAGACAGGATCTTAAAACATAGGACAGAAAAAGGGAGAGGGGAAAAAAAATGAAGGAGCTACAAGCTTTAGCACACAGGATGAGAACAGGGTCTGTCGGTTAGGAAAATATAGGGAAAGACATTAGGATGAGCAATTTTGGTTAAAAAGTTTTTTTTTTTTTTTACTGCAAATATCAACACAGAGAGAGGTAAACTCAGCATATTCGGTACAAAGGTGTTGCTATCGGTCAAACTGAAAGTGCCAGGGTGTTAGTAGAAACTGTTAGTGTTTCACATTTTATGTGCTAACAATGTTGCCTGAACTGGTAATGGCACAAAACAGAAACAGTGACAGGTAGCTCAATCTCAAAAGCTAACCTCAACACAATCAACTGTCCTCTGTCTCTGTAACATCATCCGCCTTTCCAATTTAAGCCATCATAAAGAACTTAAATAGGCCACACATATAAAATATACACTTACTGTATTTGCTTAAACCCTTAGAATATGTAAACAATAAATCACAACTGAATTTGTAAATAAAATTATTTGAGAGTTACTGATAGATCATTTTTTGTAAGAGTGACTTTAATCAGTTCAAAATTACACATTAAACACAATAAATTGATCCTGCGTCTTTGCTTTACTCACAGAAGCACAAAGCCTGAAACAGTTTTAAAATATTCAATGGATTCTGCCATCTTTTTCAGTATAATCATGGCAATCAAGTCAACCAGGAGTGTTACATTCCATCATAGTCATTGGTGGAAACTAAAGTAGCACTAAAACTGTTCAGTTTAACTTCAAAGTATTACACTGGATGTGAGCCCATTCAGATAAAACTGTTGAAGTTTGATAACTCTTACAGGTTACACATGGCACACTTGGAAACAACTTGACAAAAATGGAGGCACAGCAGACTAGGGGCCTTACTGTTCAAGAGTACAGCCAGCACAATTTTTACTAATATATTCCAAAATTACAGAACGGTAATGTGAATGCGTTTTGCAGATCATGGGGAGAGAAAAAAGATTGACAAAAGTTCCAGTAAAAGATGTCATTTGTGACTGCATGTCAGCATTACTGCTGTAATCTTAAGTGCAAACATTTGCTGACTTGGACTTGTGTATTTAGATTTAGCAAACCTAACTAACACGCAAAATATCCTGTACTGTACCATACATTATAAATGTCCAAATTAATGAAAAAGTATTTTACAATTTGATAACTGGTGTTTGGAGTGTTTTATGTCAAAATAATATTAAAAAGAGAGTTGGTATCCAAAATTCTGTATCCAAGCTGTTTTCACAAATTAAATTCAGATACCAAGGATTACTGTACTATAGCAATAAACACTATAATAATATAGTGATTACTGTACTATTGAGTAACTAAAGTGATTTGTTCACTTTAAGACTTTTCTATATCGAACACATTAGGAATATGGTGAAGCTGTTGGGTTATGCAGAATTTCTTGGTTGGAAAAACTGCAAGTCATAGTAGGAGATGACATATTTAACAAAATGCGTTCTTTAAACTCCAGGTCAGTTATTAAAAAACTGTTAGAACAGTCTAATTAACACCAATATTTGGGGGTAAAAAGGGCCAGACTAAACACTGAGGTATAGGAAGACCGAACATTTCTGCTTTTGCAAACAAATATTGTGCATAATAAAGAATAAACAAATGAGTCACTGTGTCCAAACAAAATGTAATAAAGGAAAAGGAGTAAATTTATATCTGTGAGCAGGCTTAGCAAAACAAGGTCCCTGTTGCCGATGTGGTAGGGAGAAGGAGGGGGAAGAATTCATACTAATTAGGCAAAGCTTTATTACAAAGTCCTGTGCAAATGACTGCTGCTTCTCATTTTACATTAGTTCTGTAACTGTAATCCTAAGAAAGCAATTAGAAGAGAATCGCTTGCAGGTAAAGACATAAAGGCTGATAGTAAGGCAATAGCAGGATGCTTAGTCCATGGAGGCTAGAGGGCACAATAGCAAACTCCCAGAGGAAGAAGTGGGTGCATTCCCTAACACCGCAATGCAATTCTGCTGTCCTTTTTTACAACACAGAAACAATCAAACTCATGGAAATATTAATTGTAAGAGACCTGTGGTAAAGTGACAAAATCATTCCTTTCCTGAGAATAAACCCATATCTGCAATATCAATGTTATCTGTATAAAATGCAGCAATGTAGCAGCACTACCAGTGGCACCTGCTCCACTCCATCTTCAAGAATACCACAGGCTAAAATGTACTGCAACCATCCCCAACATTATGTTGACTCAAGTAGCAAAGTTACATTTCATCTACATAACCACACTGAAATCGGAAGATCTTTTGTGAAAATTCTGACTTTTTTAATTTTGGAAAGGTTACATGACCACCTCATTGTAACCATTGTACATACTGTAACCTGTTACCTTTGTAGTGCATTTACCTGTACGTGTATGAATGTTTTTAATTTTCAATTTATTTAAATAGTAATAAAAAAAAAACTTCTAAATTCTGATGGCACAAAAAACATTAAATCAACTGTCCACTTAGAGGAAATCTAATGTACTCTAACCTAAACAAAGATACCACCTACCTGCTGGTTTAAACCAGAAAGCTCTTAGAGGAAGGAACAGCTCAGTGTACCAGTGGAATCAACCTGTTCATTTATTGTACTTGCAACTCTCAGTTTGGCACTACAATGATGTGCTGTGGAACTAAAGAGAGCATTGTTTTACGAATGGACAGAAGAATCAGCACTGAAGACCAATGATGGGGTTACTGTACCCTAAGCAAGGTAAACAGCTTGCACATACACAGCTACATACCATAAATGAGTAACTGTAAAACTGTAAGCTTTATATGTCATCACTATGAGTAAAGGCATTTACTAAGCTACCAAAAAGGGAAAAAATTCTAACCAGCAGCAATAAAGTCCTCCAAATGCCTCATATTAATTTCTCTCCTATAACATTAGGCCCAGACTTGAATGATCCTTAAGCCTCCAAACAAAAGTAATTGCCATTTTACCAATTTGCTCCTTAATGGAGGAAAAAACCATTAGGATAAATTATGTAGTTCCCGTTTGTGCTGCATGCATTTCAATACTGATGTCTTTGCTGCAGAGCAACAATAATTTACTGAATAAGATTAAGAACTTTTATTATATGCCACTTGGTAGATGTGGTTTTAAACATGAAAGAACATATTTCTCAGCTTATATGCCAGAATACAGTTAAGCTGATCAAGTATGCAGCTGGTACAATGATGGATAAACATGTGTAAAGTTGAAATGCTTAAAGGTATTCATTCCCCTGACTTCCTCTCTATTGTTCTCTTTGAAGCAGCATGCGGTTTCTCATCGTAACTGAGTAAAGTGAATACAACTCATAGGTCTACAAGGACAGCACTCGCACTCAACCATGACCTCATCTATGCTTGATGCTCATCCCTGGGAAACCACTGTCCATCGCTTTATACATTAAAGAACCTGAGTGAAGGTAAATTACACCTGCAGTCCACAGAGATCTGCTCTTTTCTCTTTCACATGAAGATTTGTCAGGTCATGTTTCCATAGTAACACTTCCCAGGGGTCAAACAAATAAAAACAGAACTCATGTCAAAACCTGGTGCACCCCCCCCCTTTGATTCATAGCATCCCGTGAATCCTGCCTAACCCATGGATAACACAACTACAGCTGACACAGCACAAAGATGACAGAAATTTCCTCTACAGCATATATCTAGACAGGGTATGTTGTATTTCCATTTTACCGCAGTGCCAGTCTTATTAATAAAGCATAGTGTTCATCTAGCTGTAAAGAAGACCAGGAAATATTTAAATAAAAAATATGAAGATATACGCATCACAGGACATGAAGACCTATAAATCCCAAAGCTTTAGCCTGTTAATAAAATGTTGACAATTCTTTTTTAAAGTCTTAAAGGCACAAGGATCAGGACCATGCAGGCAGCGTTAGTACATGACCTGTTGTGCCTTTGTGTTGTGCCTTAACTTACAAAAGGAAACAACCTGTAAGCTAATTTGAATACAAGATAATGAATTTATATTAAAGTGCAATGCTCAGTGCTACATTTACACCCCAAAACACACTATGCTCTCCTGCCATTTGATGCCCTACTTCCAGTTACTGAAAAGTTTAGGGAACTATTTTAGCACTGAGCAGGTGTCAGGCAGAAAGAAGGTACCAGGGCTGTAAAAAAATGATCAGAGTGGAAACAAAGGATGACTTCTATGCTGACTACTCCAGGTGAAAACAAAATAATCTTCCAACCTGTTGCAAGAGGTACATCCACAAGACTGAATGCACTACAATGCCTCCTACAAACCATTTTTTTCTTGCCTGCAAAATAAATCATAATGCTGCAACAACCCACCTGGATGGTGCTGTCAGGGGGAACAGAGGACTCTGAGAACACAAGCTTTATTTCTTCACTACATGTTTCAACAGTGGCACTCTCAGAGTGCAAAAACACACTTAACAAAGCTCTCAAACAAATTAAAGACACAAAGGGTCCACGTTAGATGTCTGCAAAAGCATGAAACTGAAGCCTGTACCCAACCCATAGCCAAACTCTTGAAACCTGAACCCAACCCTGACACATAGTGATGCCATGCATATATAGATGCTGAACCTTGTTGAACTGAGAATATAAAGAACCTATAACAGCATATGTGCTTCTTTAAATATAAAGAATAAATAACCAAACCACACAGAGAAGAATTAACACAGATGTGGTGTTATAGCACTTTGCTTGGCTGCTGTTCACTTGAGTTTGTAGATAAACAATCTTGTACACTGAAAAACTGCTATTATATTTATCAATCTGTAATGTTTTTGAAAGTGGGAAACAGTAATAAGCTTATTAAAAGGCTACCGCTATAAGGAAGTGATTATGTGCAGGTTTCGCTGGTTTTAGCTACTATGTGCATGATAGTGTAAGGCAACACACCACCCGCAAATACACATTTTTGTGGAAATAATTATGCTACTGGCAATAATTATGATACTGCAACAGCTTGTATTTCCTTAAGAGATGGTAAAAAGTAGTCAACATAGCAAGCTTAACAAGGCATGGCAGAGCACAAGCACAGCACAATGGAGAAATGATAATAAACCACTTGTCTTACTGGTTAGCAGCAATCAAGCACTGAAGTACCATCAACTGAAGGATCAGACACAGAAACAGCAGCTGCCAATTATCTTCACCAAATAAATAAGGCTGAACAGTCAAATGAACAGAATGAATTGAGTTTGACTGTAAAAATATATTTTTTTTAAATTTATTTAATAAAAAAAAAAAAAATACTTGTTTTGTACTCCACAATCAGACTTTGTCGAATTCATAATCTTGTATATTTAGCTCTGATCGTACTGACTGCCATTTCTTGACACTGGAGTTACATTAAGGTGAAAAGAAACTAAATCAATCTATGACTCTAACCCCTGATTTCTGACACCTAATAAAACATTACAGGGAATTTTGATATCAAACAGGAGGAAGTGTGATGACAACTTGACAAAATTATTAATTTCAGTTCTTTTTATGAGAAAACATAAAGTTTGTCAATTTAAATATGTTCTTATGCTCTTTACACTCAGACCCAGAGAAGGTCATGCTTTATACAAATTGAATACAAAACAGCAACTCCTTTTTGAACAAAACATTTAATAAGCAGGATAATAGCTGCAGAGACATCCAAACAGTCGAGCCTGATGCCTTAAACCTTACCACTGGTGGGGACAGTACCAAAATGTCAAATTGCTTACTATAAATTGCCTAGTAAATGATAACCTGAGGGTCAAACAAATTTGGATCAAATACTTCAAGCCAATAAAAAAAAAAAAATAACAAAGGTGACCAATTTTCTATTTCACTTTGAAGTCCCTTCCAGGAAGCAAAGGAAACAAAGTGTGAGCTTAATGGAAATGCAAAGTGCAGATTAAAAGTGGAAGACGGTCCATCAGTCAATCTCTCAGAAAGCGCCATAATCCGACTTACTTTAAAGCATGACTGCACGCGAGACGAAAAGTGATGTTTGCTTTTTAAAGATGGATAAGAAGATAAACAATCTCTTTTAAAGGTTTTAATTAGGCCACAAGGGACCAGGTTTCTAGTCAGCAGAGACCAGGGCTTGGCATCCACCCAGCACTGGCTGGCAAACACATACAATGTGTGCCACAGGAACAGGGAACGTGGTGACAAAGAAAACATGATCTACAGGCCATGCAGCAGGTTGATTTGTGAAATTTCCGAACAATCTCAAAAACTACTTCATTTGAGGTGAAGATAAAAAATAAAAAAAATTAAAAAACTCTCTGCAACTATCTCAGCAGTACTCCTCAAACACACTGATGTGACACATTAACTTTTGAAATGTGAAGAGTACAAATATTTAAGTTCTAATTCCAAGTAATAAGTCCAAGGCATCATATTGCAAAAACAAAGGCCTAAATCACCAAGATATTTTTATTCTGCATCCAATATCCATACAAACCATGCAATCTAACAAATAAAAATAAAATATAAACCATATTCACATGCAGTCCTTTAGGCATTCTCTAAGTATATAACTCCATTCAATTGATTATCATTATATTTGGTTCAGCAATAGACTGAGGAAAAGTAAATATTGTGAGGATAAGAAACAGCTGAACAGAGCATTGTGGCAGCTGCAGAGATTTAATAATGCAAAATGACAATTTTTAGGAATGCTAAGCAAACAATGAAGAAAAGCAGATATCAGGCAGCATGTGAAACTGAGTATGTATCACTCAGACGTGCCCTTTGGATAGACACTGTATGTAATGAGTTAAAAAATGTAAGAAAACTCAAGACAAAATGTACTTTACCAATAATACATAACTTAAACACAATTCATGGTTCAACAGAATATTTGATAAACTGAATAACATGTGAACACAAAAAATTTTTACTGAAAAATCAGCCATTCTGCAGTACACATCATATCCAACAACTGTCCATTCTCCTACAAGGTTGTAGTAATGAATTTAGAAAGAAACCAATCAAAACAAAATGATCAGCTCTAAAATCCCTCTATTCACAGTTTCATATGCATTTCCATGTAAACAATACAACAGCTGTTTTCTTTCATAGTTCTGACCCAAAATCCCCTAGAAACACACCTTAAAGCACCAATTTTGTCACTTTTCATCACTGAAATTTTCATCTACAGGTAGTGTTGCATCACTAAAAAAAGTTGCAAGTTGTGATCAGCTCAGATGTTCAAAATAGACTGCAGAACATGAAACCTTTCATGAGACATATCATTCAGCTAAGATGTTTTTTTAAACCTCTGTACCCTTCATTTGGTTTGTACTCATATGTGTACAAAAAAAAAAACCCACAAAAATATAAATGCCCATAATACCCAAGCTGAAAAACCCAACTTAAACATCCTGTGTGTGTGGGGGGGGGAATACTACAAATGCTCCCTAAGTTTTCTGTTATTCACAGGATAGAGACATACAGTAATCACTCATGATAATAATTTCAAATTAGTATTTTTTTTGTCATTCAAATTACACTAAGCCAAGCAGCTGAAGAGTCTTGAGAGGCTCAAGCTCATCTGCTGTTTAGTAGGACATCTTGTTGAGCTTTGCGCTTCTGCAGGACCAAGATGCAAAGTTTGGGGAAAGTGGGTTTAAAGTCAAGGTGTTTCACAGGGAAACAGGACACAGAGCTCAAGCTGCATTCACTGCTCAGGTACACAGCTGTAAAGAGATTCCTTGGAAACAATTCTACTATGCAGGTACCGCAGTGATATAATACCCTTGAAGCAGGGGAGCAGCCCAGCAACAGCCGTTCACACTGCCCTTCCCCAACAGCCTCTGACAGAACTTGGCCAAGCTGCTACCACAGGCACAAAGCAGATCAATGAGAATATCATGTGACCTGTCCATCAGGAAGTCATCAGAGAGTGGGGAGCACTACAGCTATTTCATTTTTGCAGAATTCCAGCATCTCAAGAAGCACCAGGAGGAAGTAGGATTCACACCCTGCACTGAATAACATCCTGAGCTTCAGGAACTGTATTAAAATAAAACATGAACAAAACATTACAATTCTAATGAAATGTGACCTTTATAGACAAAAATCATCATCTAAAAAAGGTTCCAAAATCCTACACACAGATACACACACACACACACACACACACACACACACACACACACACACACAGAAGCAATGAGCTATGAATTCCATGACAAAGAAACTGCACCTGTGCCATCCGAGTAGCTGCCACCATCTGTGTTCAACAGCTATTCACTGCTTGTTAACAGTGAGACAAATGTCCCACACACTTGTACATGCACATGAGTACAAAGACCTAGTTGTGAAAAACCAAAAGATGCAATAATGTGAGATGAACTAAGAAACAACAGTCATTAGCACTTAGCCACAGCTTTCTGAGCAGCCATCATATAGTGAAGTCATGAAGCAGCAAATTCACAAGCTAGAGGTGTTAACATCAATTCCCAATACAGCAACTAAAGCTAAAAATATACACAGAGAATGCCTGGTTTATCTATATTAAAAGCATCAGACTTCGTATGCCATATTTTTTTATTTAATTAATTCAGCAAAAGAATTAATCTACTTGTATTGTTTTGGCTTACAGCAACAACATGTCCTCAATCATGTAACCAATGAAAATGTATAACAGATTTCAAGGTCTACAGTCAGCAAAAGCCCAGAAGGCGACATCACGTTGTTCCTCTGCCTTTTCTTGCGACATGCTTTGGAAAACATTTTTACAGTCCATTTATCTAAAACATTACGCCTCTATTAATACAAAAGCAGGGTGGTCCATTCATTATTTAGGAAAAGGAAATAGATTTTACTGCTCAGAGTACATTATCTCAAGGAGAAGAGGAGGTTCAAGTGTGCAAAGAAATATACATTTCAGCACCAACTAGGATTCCTACATTGCAGAGTGTGGGACCAAGGTGGTAAAATGGCAGTGAAGTGGAACTAAGGGTGCTGGCAAACAAACTTCCAACAATGGCTATGCAGACACAAAGCTGCCTGACCCCTCAACATGTAACTCCATCAACAGTAACCTGGGGAAGGGTCACAGAGGCAATGTCAAGCTAAATGCTCTCATAGAGGAAAGGGCAAACAACATGAAAAAATACTTAGGGTGGTTGACCAGGCTAAGAGCTCTACAGTATGGAGCCACTGTATAATAACAGTAACAAAATGTTCATTTGATCATACTGATGCACTCTGCAGACTAAGTAAAGAGGACAGGGTTGCTTTGTTTCAGGTACCTAAAAAGTCTCATCTTCTGGTACAATCAACAAAAGCAGAAACTAATGAAAAAACAACAGACTTGAAAGCAAGATTACATATACATGCAACTATTACCGTGTTATCAAGGTTAACAGATCACTATGAAAAAAGGCACATGCAAGACATTATTTACAAAAAAAAAAAAAAAATTAAAAGTCTGACTTTGGAAATACAAGAGTCTAACCTAAGAGCCAAGAAGGATCCTGTCCTGAAAGCATGGCAGCAAGTGACACCATGAACAGGTCACAGCGTGTGTATAGTTGCATACACAGCAAAATCAATACAACCATCAGAACTGGCAGAACATTCTTTGAGACCATGCTGGTGCTTCAGAAAAAGGGTTGCTGAGGGATGTCCATGAGGGCCAATGGTCTTGTGAGGCCAGTATATGGTCAGTTGATTAGTGGCTTGAGAGGAAGGTCAGTGAAATACAGGTAAATGGACAAAGCGCCACAACTCTAGAGATCATCACTCAAATTGGGAACCGAATTTCATCAGTTGATGAACAAAGGGGGGCTGTTTCGAGGCTATCGAGGTTTTGAAACACCTTGAGAAGGAGTCTCGCTCACCACCTCTGGAGCAGCAGGCAGACAATGGTATTAGCATTGTCCCAGTAGGCAGGCAGCCTGGGTACCACCAACGAAAGACCAACTCATAAATATAAAAGTGCCAGGGCAAAAAGGGGCATATTAACTGAACACAGTGTCATGGCACCAAACGCTCAGCAGCCTGCATAGTTACTTGATTTCATAAGAGAATTTATCTGTTAAATAAATAGAAATCTCTTTTAGTGTTATTGAGGAAAATTAGATTATACCAAACATTCAGTGTGGTTTCTCTTTTCCTAAATGATGAATGGTTTTCTGCTAAAATAGCTTTCAATAAAAACAAGTAATTGAAAATCATATTTCAGGAAAAATGTGGTTTTATGTTTATTTTCCATGTTGAATGACTGTGGCACCAGGGATGAGCAAGTGGTTACTCAAAAGTCACACTGTGCATCCATGATTGACTCAATGGGAAGCTAGGACACCGTAGGTCTTCTGCACAGGTAATGCTGAGGAGAGGTAGAGACATGTATCCATGAACACAGCAAGTGCGACCCATTGCACAATGCAGGGACAGGCCTCTTACTGAAAGACATTCAAACTGGATTTGACTTGTCAGTTTGTCAGTATCATCACTGAAGTCAGAGTGATGAAACAATCAAAGCAAAATTAAAAACAAAGCAGACCAAAAGTGGGGGCGGAGGCTGGAGCATGAGATCGATGCTTTGAACTGCAGACACACGTTCCCCTGACACACATACACACAACCCACTAATGGGAAAGAATTCATCATGCTGCCACATGCAAAGTGCAGTCACTCAGGCATAGTACACACTGCAGGCTGGCCAAAGACACACCATTCGGTTTCAAGTGTAACAGTGTGACCAGGTTCAATACAAGAAGCGATGAGAAATGCATACATTCAGACTGTGACATTAGGCGTTAAAAAAAATAAAGCGAAAAGGAAGTAGAACAATGAGGGAGTAAGAAATATTGCCAAACACTGAAATTTAAAGATTAAAAAGACTAACAATAAATCAGTAGACAGAAATGTTAAATAATGTGTAGGTAGACACTAGTGATTTAGTGGATGTGCATTGAGTTTGCTGAGAGTGGTGCCAGGTGTCCAGTTTGGCTGTGCCTTGTCTGCATCCAGTGCTGGGGAGGAGATTTGGCATGAATACTCCCAATAACAGCACCTGTGCACAGAGTTGGCTAACCATGATGAGTCCTTATGAGTCAGTCACTCTCCCTCTCATATTCACAGATCATCTTTTAGGACATGGGCAGCCGAACGGGCATGTGATTGAAGAGACTCAATGCATTATTCATATTATTTTTGCTATTACCATCACAGCTTTCCTTTTGAGAAGTGGCACCATATGGTTTACATAACATCTCCCCAGCAGTGAAGTCACCAAGGATATTGGCTCGGTTGTCAAGATAAGGAAGTCTCTGTCATTGATGCACAAGCATGCCAGCTGTAGCCAATACAAGCAGCATACTTTTCCTGGCTGCTTAACCCTCCTTTTCTCCCTCCCTCCTTCTTTCCATCCCTCCATCAGTGTCTATTCCCTCTCACTCACTCGCTCGCTCACTTGGTTTCTCTCTGCATCCCTCCTCTCCCCATCAGTCTCACCCCCCCACATACACTCTTACGTGCAGAGACTGCAGCGGCACAACAGGGGCATTCCGCTCACTCGCCTGCTGAGGGTGAGCGTTTATCGGAAGCTCCGCGCAACTGTCGGACCAGTTCCTGCGTAGGTGGAAGGGAAGGGAAGCCTGAATCTCGCCGGGGCTCAGAGGGATCTCTTGCTCCCTCTCTCTTCACTGCTGGAGCTGCCGATGAGCAACAACTCCAGTAACTGCTGCTGCTTCTCTGGCCGCTGCCATGGTAGAGCTTCTTTTTGCTGCGATCCTTCTAAACCATTAACGGAACGGAGATGCGTAGACAAAGCAGGGGTTCACTGGCATCTCGCAGCACACACTACTGATCTGCTTTTCCAGGTGAGTGGGCTTTAATACTAGCTATATGGTAGAGACACAACCCTGCAGTGGGTTTGGGTTAAATGGACCCAGTGCTGGATTCATGCTAAGCTGTTAGCCTTTAAACTGTACCTAAAGCTGTACCATCAATTCAACGTTGCGCTTATAAATTAAAGGTAAAAATTGCATAGCTGCTGCCTCACAGTCCCGAAGCTCAGGGAACATTCAGGCACAGTAGGAATTAAACACTGATATCGGCATCCCCTGCATACCTTCTGAAATGTTGATGTACAGTTGGTGCAGGGAAACGGCGAAGTTTCACTGGGGGAATAGGAAAGTAAAAAAGTTCAAACATATAAAAAATAAAGTGGAATATATTCTAAGTTTCTCAGAACACGCTTCAGAGACACAATGTGAATCACTTGTACAATCATGTCAGCTCCATAATAACGGATTCCATCGAACCAGCGGCATTCTGCTGCCAATCCCATTCAACAAATCGGAGTGATGCTGCATTTTTTTCCCCTGGTACTCGTGTGTGTGATTATATGTGGCCGTGCTTGAAGAAGGACTTGTGTGAAGCTGTTTGCGTCATTATTGTTAAGAAGGAAAGGAGGCTTTGAAGAAATGAAAATGATGGCAGTAAAATAAATATGTAAGGAATCATCTTATGCATTTGGGTTGTATGTGACAGATATTTGGCCCTTAACTAGAAAGCAATCACGATTCATGGCATGTGTGATCGCATGTCTTCACACCAGCACTTTAGCTCAAAGCCCCATGGAGCGAAACCCGCAGTCACCCCCACCAACATCTCAAGAGAGCTTTTCCCCCACAATGCTGTCAACCCCACCCCCCACAAATACCTTGCTGATTAAGGAAAGCATGTCTCACAGTCCCCTGCTGTTGAGCCCAAGAGGAGAGCAGTTCTTCCTGTTGAGCGGAAGCTGAATTCACTCCAACTGCTGCTCAACACTGCTTCCTGTATGTTGGGACCAACAATAATGCATTGCACTGGTCCACTATTACACCTAGCTCAGAAAAAACTGAGTCAAACAGACAGTCTATGCTATGAGTTCCAAAAATGCCCCAAAAAGCAATGTACATGCAGTAATGCAATACCAATATAAGGACTTGGTACCGCAGAAGCTATGAGGAAACTGATATAAAAACAATATTGCACTATGCAAGTTAGAAGACAAAACTTTGCAGATGCAAAAAGTCCTGCTGCTCAGGACAGAACAGCACTGGCAAAAACAATGCTTTGTTGTAGCTTCTTCTGTGCAAGTAAATATTCATTAGCTCAAACTACAATCTTATGAAAGTATGAACTTTTATTTTATTTTATTTTTTTTAATTTTATTTTGGTGATGAGCACATGGTTCCTTTGTCCAGGAAACGGCTTTATTTACAGAGCAGCCAGCTCCTAAGGACACCCATTCTGCTGCCAGTGATTAGACACCTGGTGCCTGCTCTCTGCCCTCAGCAGGAGAGCCACTCAAAGGGTGGGGGGGGTCCTTTAAACTGCCCACTACATGCTGTGACCTGTTGTTGCCCAGAGAGAAGGGTTTGTGAGCTAACTAAAAACAGACCCTGGGCAGCTGCAGTAGAAAGCAAATGGACATGCAGTGATATGGCTGTAGGCAACTGCCGCCCCCCCCACCCTCCCCAACTGATGATAACCTGCTCTCCAGGTGCCAGGACTGGTTCGTGACTTTCTGCTTGCTGGCATCGTGATGCGCTGCGCACAAGCCAGACCTCACTTTCCCCCGATAGTTGACAAAATGGAGTCCTGCTGCATGTATTAAAAAGGAAAAATTCTTACTCAGCAGGGATTGTCTCATTATTGTTCATTTTTGAAAACATTTGGGCCTAAGAAGCCTCATGAGAAGCTCCAGACCCATCCTGTGACTAATTTGCTTGCCCATGGGTCATTTACACATGACTCAATAATGAATTGTGAAGCAAAAAATATCAAAGTTAATGTTAAAAAGTTACATGTAGTGCTTCTTACAACACAACAGTGCTGTCAATAAATTGTACTGTGACTAGAATACTGAATTTGTGACAACATAAAAATTCCCATGCATTTTCAAAGACCACAATATCATTTTCATTTGTCAGATATCCAGAGAGAACAGTATCACAATAAATATTGTACCTGTGCTTTCAGAGGAAAATGTAGTAATAATGCAATGCTTCAAAAGGCAGAACTTGCGTAGAAAATAAGCCCAAATAATTAAAAAATACAGAACTTAAAATGAAAGCTTAAAAATTATGGCTGTAAAATGGGAGGGGGAAAGAAAAAAAAAATCTATCTACCAATTGAATCACAGGAGTTCTTTGTGAACTAAGTAAAAACAAAAATGTTTATAAATACAATCTAGCCTTGATTTAGCAAACTTCAAATTTACATACAGTACCATCACAAAACATAAAAAAGTATAAATGCAATAAAACCTATTTTTAAGTAAAACAAGGGACAATATAAGTAATTAATACCTTTTTTTAGACAATAGCTTCATTAACACATAACATGTTTTAAATAATTTGATACTGTGTCTCAGAAAGAATCATCCAACCATATACACTGTTAGTGTCTCAAAGGCACTGAAGCACCCCATAGTGCCTGTGTAACTAACCAAGTCATAATAGTGCCTTATTCACTGTTTTTTTTGCATGTAATTAAGTGTACTGCAGGTATGCATGTTTCAATTACTGTACTGAACATTTCATTTTATTAGGGACATTACATGTTCATTACACATTACATTAGGTTATAAAAATGTTACTGTTTTCATATTACAGTATACAGCACTGTATTAAAAAAATACTCAAATTCAATTTTCTGGACATCTCTCTCTACATAGTGTGGAAAATCAAGTATAGGCTGTAATGACTCATTATGGCAACTTCTAATTTGTCCGTGAGACTACAACTGTCCTTAAGATCTCCCAAACATTTTCAAAAAAACAAAATAAAAAAAAAAATAAACCTTTGATCAGCTTTGCACAGTGCTATATTGTGAGTAATAAAACCAGGAATATGTATGAACGTGCAGTCAGGGGTGGGGAGTCGTGCGTTCACTCAGTGTGTCATTAAAATGGATGACTGTGTCTTGTCACTCTGCAGAAGCTAAAAAGCACGATGGCTCAAAATCACTCACAACAGCAGCACAAAATTTTTTAAAGTACACTCATACAGTGCTGTATTTAAAAACCTGCACACTGGTTTTAACTGCTTCACAGTACAATGCAGAGGCTTTCTGCAAAGCAAGGCCAACAGGGTTAAGTTGAGATTTCTGTCATCTGCTGGATTTCAGAAACTGAACGACACTACTAGTCAATGAGTAACTGTCCTCTGCGACAGTGTTGTGACCAGAGGCTGTGAGATTTGTGAAGCACTCTTTAAAGAAGAAAAAGAGACTTTGCGGAGAAGTATGCTATTTTGAATAGGTTCCTTAATGTATGGCTTCTCGGTGGGGTTACATAAAATATAAAAACTGGACTCAATGACAAATGCAACTTCATTTTGCTTTCAAAATGCAAACATACTGCAGCAGAGGCAAGGGTGACCTGCTTTTGAGTGACAATTACTAGAAACATAATCCTCCAAAATCCTTTCAGATACACTGTATATGTCAAACAGTCCTCTTGCATCATAAGTGTATGATTAACTGCAGAAGCGTTGACTGTGCTTACTACCATGCTCATGTGACACAGATCCACTTCTCTGAGCCTGCTTTTTTAATTCAAGTCAGAAATAAGTAGCAAAAGTCAGCTGGCCAGCCATTCAAACTGCTCCTCGGTTCAATAGGTCTGTAGGTCAAGAGTGTTTCAAATTTCTCCTCATTTATGGCCATCGTGCACTTTGTCTTTGGGTCCTGCAGAGGTTGCTAATCTATGTTGTGTATATTACTCAAATGAACAGATAAGAAGCCTATTAAAAAGAATGATTTCTTCAGAAACTGTGGGACAGGCTACTGGATGCTCTGTGGTCACAAAATTCTACAGACCTGCTGAAATTATTAGCAAGGCTCTGATTTTTTCCTGACAGGCCTAGAAAAATTGTATCTAAACATCACTGAAAGTCCTAGTGTTCAGTATCAACGTGCAGATTTAAATTCACGTTTTAAACGTTCTAAACAGTCTTGACAATTTTAAAGAACCATTTGTTGGCCATTTTGACATATATTGGAATTTTAACAAGAAGACAAACATGCCTTATTTTTTTTTTTTTGTATATGTATGTGTGCATTTGCGCCTATGGAACAGGCTGCATCCTCTGCTGAAGTACATAAGGAGATTTAAGCGGATTACTACTGCAATTTCTGAGGCAATGCATTATTCATAATCCCATGGATCACTGAGGCCAAATCGTCAGAGAAGAACTTTTGGTTATTAGCAGTCATTGAGGGGGCAGCTGGTGTGCATGAGGGGGTGGATTGGGGTGGTGGGATCCTGTACAGGCTGTGGGCTGGGGAGTTCCACTTTGTTGCAGCATACTATGTATTTGATTTTGAACAACTCATTCACCTGACCTTTGCTGAGCACCAGGACATCTGGAAATGGTGCCATGAGTGTGAAGGCTGTCATCAATCTAATGTGCAGCTATAGGAAAAGGTGATCACTTGACACTACAGCATTGGATCTGCACTGCAATGTTATTAACTAATACCTGTATAAGGCTGCTGGTGTCCTGTGGAAACAGAGAGACTACAGCAAACAGTAACGGGCATTAAAACAAAGGAATACAGCTTCAGACCTGGGGGTCATGCCAAATAGTTTACTATTCCAGTGCAATAGTGAACCACATGATCTGAACATTAATGTTTTGACAACCTTTTAAACTGAAATTTGTGTGCTTTTACTGGTGTAAGGACAGCAGGAAGAGGTTCAGGACTCCGACCTGCATGACCATAGTTGATCAGGTGTGACTTAGAATTTCCCCTGAAGGGAAGATGTGTGTCAGATGTGTTAGGTGATGAGGTTTTTGTTGCAACTCTTCATTGAAATAAATGAGAAAAGGACTTGACAGCTCAGGAGTTTTGAGACCCGGTTTTTCAAGCCTTCACTGGAGCAGATTAAAAGTTCACCTCCCAAAAACCCACATACATAGTCCCTCAAATGCAGAAGTTAAACAATCTGATGTTGGAGGATACTGAGCAGGAATGGGATACTTAAAGATAAAGAGAAAATGAAACAATGGTATTTCTCTTTGATCTCTTTGCAATAGTCTCCTGGTGAGTAAGTACAGTCTCAAATGCGAACAACTTTTTCCTTTCAGGGAACCAGAAAATGGTGCAGTCATGTGCCAAAAGTCGCAATGAAATATTTGCTTTTCCAGTTGAGATACAGGCCAGTTTTCCTTGTCCTTGGATAAATGCAAGAAAAAGAAAAAAAAAAAAAAAAAACAGATTCCACATGCCTACTTTCCAGACCATCTTCTGGAGAAGAAGCATGGGGAGAAGAAGAGGGTGCTGGGACTTATTACAGTAAGACCAAAGAATATCTCACCACACACTAGGTGACTACAAAGACTGATTGACATTTGAATTTTAATTCAAATCATTCTGTGGAAACCTGAATATTCAATTGTCCATCAAAACCGTGCGGCAGATAGCGACATGGACTTACAATTGATAAGTTGCCATATAAAGTCCCACTGTATTCTACTGGTATGAACAAGTTATTTATTACAAACAGCTCTAGTAAAACACCAGGCTGTACAAAGAGGTCAAATACTATAAGCTGCTTGGATTAAAGGGTCAGCTAAGCAAAGTATTAATTAATAATGCATCTGTTAACTACATCTGTATTTTTGAGTTGTACTTCTCAGGTGGTACATTTAATAACACTATAAAAACTTTGTTAACATTTGTTGTCAAGTTTTAAAATCAGGAAATGTCTGTTTCATTGGGCAAACAGTGTTTCCTTAAAGCAGTATAGTCTCACAGAGGAACACATTTGTCATCAAACTTTACACATCCCTTTCCAAAAGGCCATGAAGGCAATCTGGGTTCCAAATATAGAGGCTCAGAACAACAACAATCGAACCTGCACATTTCTTTGTTCCAGTGGGGGTGGGAAGGTGTAGGAGTTGGAATGATACGGTCAAATCCCCTCCCAAGGGGAAACCAATGTCTTTTCTACCTTGAGGAGCCATATCAACCCATACGTTCGTTTCTGTGGAAACTCTTTACTCTTTATACAGTGGCTAATGCAGGGTATTTCCCAGGGGTAGGGTGGGGAGATTAAGTGCTTCCCACTGCCAGTGGGCAATGTTAGGAGGGTCTCTCTTCCTGGTGGGTGGCTGAGAACAAGCCCCCTTCAGTCATACTGGAGATTGCATCAATGATTCTGTCACTCACAGAAGGGGGGCCACCCTGATGGCCACTTTTAAAATCAAGTACAGATAACACAGAGCCTGAAAGCACAATCAACTACAAAGAGGACATAATTTTTTTCTCAAAGATGTGAAAATAAAGCATGACCAGTATATTTTAATATAAAACCATGAAAGAAACTCTGAATTAATTTCACCAAGACCCGAACAAGAAAATTACAGTAGTACGGTACTCAGCCTGTTCTCAAACCCCAGAATTTTTACTTTTATTCTAACCACACACAATATATCACGTTACACTGACACATGATTTTAGTGGTAACATTCACTTGGATGACCTGACATTTTGTGTGTATTTTACAGCAGGTACTGATAAACAGTTCTTACAATTCGAAACAAAAGAACTGAATCAGTACTAAGACTGTAACCATGAGACTATTTTAATAACTGCTTCAAGATCAAGGAGTGTAATTTGATGGGGGGAAAATACCAGTTTCTTGTTGCTAAGATACCAGGAATTCCAAATCTATTTCAAAAAGAGGACTAAAAACTAAATATACTGGTGAAACTTCAGGCCTGGTTTGTCTATAATCTATGTTGATTTGTTGCATTTTATGACAATAACATGCTAATAATTGATATTATATAACTACCATAACTATGTTTATAAGTTATTTAAATCATTGTTAAGGAGTTTACAAGCACACTTTACAAATATACACTCAAGCAAATGCAAAACACTTGCAGTGATTTTTCTGAGTTGAGCAGGTCATTTCTTTCACTGTCATGAGGGATAAGTCATTTAGCTATTTGGTATTCAAATACTGTGTCAAATCTCTTCTTGCCATTGTCTTTATGACACAACCATCAGGTCAATGTGGTCTGAAATGTGTTTTGTGCTGATGTACCTGTTCAGCTCCCAAGCAGCAATGTTAACAACCGTAGCCTCAACTGGATGGGAGAAAAGATGTTAAAAGTCATGGTGAGGCTTGCGAAATGTCACTTCCTGATTTCACTGTGATTCTAAGCTATTTAAGTGGACTATCTGATAAGAAAGCGTCTTGTTTCGGACAGTTCTCACGGTGTAGCTGATAACAGAGTCATTAAGGAACAACAATGAGCAAAAGGATGGCAGAACACTGAAAAGAAACTATTACTATACCTTACAAGGGTGCTTCAGTAAAAATCCTCCTGCTATAAAGGGGTAAAGTGGATAATTGTAAGGTCTGTAACACATTTAATGCATAGAATGTGTGGAAGTACATGTTAGAGTCCGCTAGAGCAGGGCTTCTTGTTGTAAGAACAAGTCTGTAACCATCAGGTCACGTGTCTGATATTATGTCTGCAACTATGTACATACTAAAAGTGGACTGTGGCATATGGAAGTAAACATATTCACCTGAATATTATATAACCAAGATAGCCCTGTAGAGCTCAGCTCTTTTGGTTAGGCCAACCGACCATTGCAATCCCTGATCACCAGAGCGTAAGTGAGCATCTGTGAGAGGATGTATTATGTTTTATTTAATGACTGCCACCATCCCATTTCTGTTTTGGAGGCTACTTTTACCCCCCTGACACTGAAGGCTTTGCCCTGCTGTCATACACACAATGGTCTGCATTGTGGCTGTCCTTAACAGTGCCTGTCTTGTCAGGGGACATCGCTAAGGCTTTCAGACAGATGTGTAGCACCAGACAATCGCTATTTAGCAAAGACCATTCTTGCTTTCTCAGTATATTGCAGGTCATTAGAAGCAACCTTGCACCCCCCTCTTGTTCACACATAGACGCGCATGCATGCGTGCTCACACATTGACGGACAGGAAACACACAACTTACATGAACTCATCAAATAGATGTTCTCAAGGTTGCTGAATCACAGTGTGGCTGCCTGACAATACATCAGGTCTCCCTGTCTTTCTCCAGCCCTGATGGGTACAAGTGGTAGCCGAGAGCAGAACAGCATCATGCAGAGGATACAGCAGCACTGTATCAAACACCTGAACGTGAAGCCAATAAAACTACAACTGCCCCTAAAAAATTCTGCAGATTTTGAAGGTTTATGGTTACTCAGAGACAGTTATACAAAACATTCACATTCTGCTAACCTTGCAAGGCTATTAGCACATCCCATATAAAGGGTGTTTCTCTCTGCCTAGCCATCCCCAAAGATATAGTACACTCACCCCTCAGGTTGCAAACAGTCAAATTACCACTTTCAAAAAATAATTTTCTAGTTCATTTTTAAATTATTTTTTTTTTTGTTATCTACTGTATATATCTAAGTATCTACTCTGTAGCAAATTTAACGCAACCTATAATTTTCAGTGAAACATGTAAACAGTCTACAAGTGTAGCACCACCTTAATTCAACTCCCTTCTAGAATGTTTACAGCTTGGCTGAGATTCCTTTATGTTGGTGGATACAACCATTTTTTGTATTTTTTGCAATAAATCAGTTAATAATTTGACACTAAATATGAGATTATGCAGGGAGCATATTCCTAATTTCAAACATTTAACAATTTTTTTCCCCATTTTAACAGAGTTCAAAGTATTTTTCTTTATTTTATGGTAGGTATGAAAATTTTATGGATCATAACAGTAAATAGCTATGTCTGCTTTATTACGCCTTTATTGACTGTGACTTTGGTACTATAAGCAAAACAAATCACAAACTTTCAGACCCAAGTGTGTTTGTAAAATAACAAACCAGGGTGTATCTGAAAAGCACCGAGGACACATTCAAGGGAGAGGAGGAAACGTTAACATGACATGTCCAACGTGATATACAAATGGTCCTCAATTTATGATGGGGTCACGTTCCGATAAACCTACCGCAATCCAAAAATATCGTAAGTCGAAAATGCATTTAATACACCTAACCTACTGTCACACCTGTAGCCTCTTCACCAACAGAACATAGGCAGTCAGACCGAACAATGATTGGCGTAGGAACCAATTGTGGATGGGATTTAGTTCCTACCTGGACTTCCCATCAGTCCTCAGTTTCCACTCCCCCTTGTGAACTCTCCTGTAACCACTGTCTTGCTAAGACCTTGTATTTTGTTCTGTTTTTGTTTACTGCCAGTGGCTGATGTTTAACAGTAGCTCCTAGCTAATGGTAACACTTTGTCAGAAACAACATTCAGTAAAGAGTTTAACGAAACAAACGTATTACTGTGGTGTCTCACGATTGCTTCCACCACCCACGCTGTAACACCTGCCGAACATCATAGCCCAGCCTACGTTAAAAGTCATTACAGGCTTGCCACTTTCATAAGACACAGATATAGATGGGTGTTTTGTAGACATGATAGATGCACAAAACGCAACATGGATGCGGTGGGGGGTCCCTAAAAAAGTGCTAGCAACACAGAACACCGTAGAGTATCGGTTGTATACACTAGCAATAGCATGGCAGACTGGGAGATGCAGATCGCTGCCGCTGCCTAGGATCATGAGAAAGCATATTGGGGGAAAACATCAAAATTCTAATTTTGTTTTCTACTGAATGCATATTGCTTTCGCACCATCGGAAAGTTGAAAAATCGTATGTCAGACCATCATAACTCGGGGACCATCTGTACGTACACACACACACGCACACCTTACCACATAAAAGAATCTACACATGCTGCAATTTAATCTGTGGCTGGTGAGTTATTAATTTTGGCCGTTACCAAATCTTATGACTCTGCTCGGCTCCTGCTTCACTACCACAGGATATATACAGTACCCACAGGATTGCCGATGTTGCACCAATCCACCTTTAAAACTGTACTGAACATAACAGGTCAAGTAGAGTTAAAAGGTCAAAGCTCAGCATAGTACAACATTAAAATAATAAGAATATGAATGCTAAAGTAACAAGAGGAAAAAATTGTGCCTGTAGCAGTACCATCTTACAGAAAAAAGACTGCAGCAGAACAAACACTAAATACTGTATTAAACATTTTCAATTCACTGCTTTGCAGCATCTCCTGGGGTTTCTTGGCATGACTAAGCAAGCAATTATTTCTGAGCTGCATAAACCAGCTTCATCGATTGGCTTCCTGTCATCCAGTCACTGAAACCAGCCCCACAGTCAAGTGAGAGTGCCCTTTAATCAAGGTGAATAGCGAGCAGGTACAGCTTCCTGATTCCTGCCAAAAGAGACCGAAATGGTGCCGTTCCAGGATCCAGGTGAAGCGGTGCCAAGGACACCACCTTATGTTTCAGGATGCAAAACTGAAACTAAACAAGAAATTTGTTTTCTATGTCAGAAGGCTAAACGGAAAGGATTTTATAAAAGAAACTAGATTCTGCATTGGCACATCGGAATATGGGTGCATACATTAAGTCCAGCTTCAGTCTGTGGGGAGCTGGTTTGTTCACTCCATCTTCACCGTATACCATTGGATAGTCTCTGAACCAATGCAGCAAACTTATTTATTAGTAGGGTTGCTGTTTGAGAATAAAATACCTGTACAGATTCAAAAGAAAATTCACCATGATTCCAATTTATTATCAGTGTAATTACACTATCACTCTACAGTGATTACATTGTATATTAATAATAACACCACTGACCTTAAACCTTATTAATTCATCTATTATTATTATATATAAATTGAATGAGAGTAGGAAGTATGGAATTTTGCTTTTCATTACAGGTAATAAAAACTGTGTGAGTAAAAGTAGGAAACAAACGTGAGTGAATGACAGCATGATGTTCTAACCTTGGAGACAATTATTGCTTTTCTGCCTACTTGCAGGAACCATGGTGAGCAGAGAGGCTGGAAAATGCATGCTCACCAATTCAGAGTCTGATTCGGAGGCCACGGTACCACCATCGGTGGGTCTGGAAACCAAGTGTTCCCTGGACCCTGGTCGGCAAGTGAGGAAGCGGAACAAGGCCCTGCAAGTACGCTTCAAGGATATCTGTGATGCCCAGAATGAGCAACACAAGACCACTGGGGAGGGGTGCAGGCCCGCTCCCTCCAAGGTTGTTTGTCGCAAGTACATGACGGTGCCAGCGAGGCGCTCAATCCCCAATGTCACCAGAAGTACGGGTGTGCAGACCTCACCAGACCTACGCAAGCGCTACCAGACTTTCCCCTTTGAGCGCAAGAAAGGACACACTATTAAGCACGTGGTTGCTGTGGAAAGCTTCAAGGCACACAACAATGGTTTTGTGCTTGAGGGCCTGGGGACTGGGGAAGCCACACCAGAGGGCCTTAGGGATCCCACCCAGTGTGGAGCAAAGGTCGTGGAGAAAACGCAAGCAATACTCCACACCACACAATGTGTGGCCACAGTAGAACAGCACCCTGGCGGGAACTGTATAGATGATTCCGTGTTGGTCAGCTTTTCTCGCACTACTCCCTGTGCCCCCATTTCCAACTGTAGCGTGGATGCTGACTTCCGGATCTGCAGCGTTAAAGACAGGCAAGGAGAGAGTCTGTCTCTGGAGGAAGAGGACTCAATTACAACTGCTAGGGGGCGACTATTCAACTTTGCAGAGACTCCAAGTGGAACCCTGCAGGACACGGGTTCAGGGGTCTCAGGGCCCATTACCTGGAACTCCCTTACGCAGGTGGAGTGCCTGGAGAGCCCGTCAGCCCGGAACAAAAGGAAAAAGGCCTTGCACATGAATGGCTTGCAATCGCGTGCACAATGCCACACTGGGCAGCCAGCAGAGGGGCCCCTGTGCCCTGGGGATTCCATTGATGCTTCCGTCACAACTACAGTGCCAACCCACGGTGGGCAAGTCTGCCAGCAGATTGTGCCGGTGGCTCAGGACGGGGACCTCAAAGCGCAGCTTCAGGTGATGGAGAACCTAATCAGCTCCAGCCAGGAAACCATCAAAGTTCTACTGGGAGTCATCCAGGAGCTGGAGAAGGGAGAGGCTCACCGAGAAGGGTGAGTGGAGCTCATCTAAATAGAATGCCATGATCCATAGTAATAAGGTAAACAAAATAAAGGCATACTACTGTGTTCTCTGGTTAGCTACATATTTCCTTAATTTTAATTAAATTGAATTTATTTTTATGTCAAAAAAGGGGAAAAGGAAAAAAGGGTTTTATTTTGCTGCTCAGAAAGTAGTCATAAGCTATATTAAATTTATCCATTTGCCACAGAACAAAAAAAACATGTCCAATTTACCAGTCAAATGGTACAAGAAGCTAAATCGCCTGTTCACACAAAAACAGTTACATAAAGGCTTGATGGTTGGTCTTTCAATTATTTTTGTCAAAAGACCTCACTATTTGTCAATTAAACAATTGAGCAATCAGAAAACATTGCGCATTTGTTCAACTTCTAAGAAAGCCAAACTCTTGCATAAGACTGGCATAAATCTTGAGAAATCTTCTGCATTTCCTTTGTATGAAAGGCAAACTAGGCAATTTGTGAGGGGCATAATGCACAAAAATGTAAATGAAAGGTCAGAATGACTATTGTTCTCAATCTGCCAACAGCCACACGCTCCCTCCAGCTGAGAAAATCGTGACAGACTGTCAAGCGGTGGGAAATAATGACACTGCCCGCCGATAACTCACAGTAATTCATACAACTCGACTGCAAGCAGGGATGTTTCATGCTCCATGAGTGGGAATACATTACAACTGCTACGGAGATGTGCCATACATTACTTAAAATTAGAACGCTGTAGTAATACCCTACTAGCCATAACAGCAATGGATAAATGCTGGACATAAATAAACGTACATCAGTCATGCACTCCTCAAATCCAGTATTACTGCAGTTCTATTCATTCAGTTTTATATTATAGCCACCCTACTTATGTTGTCAAGTGATCCAAATTAAGACTCAATGTAACATAAATGTTTATTTACAAAAGAGTTTTCTACAAATATGTAAAGTGTGCAATTCAGGCCTAATAAAGTGTAACAGTGGCTCCCCAAGACAATAATAGATAATACGGTGGTGTGAAGTTTATCCAGGAAACAGAGGGGACAAAGCAGGGTACACTCTGGATGGGATACCAGTTAACTGCAATTAAATTAATATAGATAAAAATAAATCTGCAAAACGATTCTTCCATCAAGTGGGTAGGAGTGTAAAATACATCTGGAGGAAAAGACATCTCCAAATGTCCTCACCTTCAACATTAACAAGACATGGGTCACCCCTCTCATGTTATCCCAAAGTTCTGTTCTTATAAGTCACTGAATTCACCACCCCATCACACAAATGGATTTAAACACAAAATGAAAAATCAAATATAATCTCCAAATAAGGAGCACGACATGGTCTTTCAGGTCAAAGCCATGGTCCTGAAATGTAGAGCCAAGTCTCTGTCCCTGATGCTTTGGCAGGGGTGGGTGAATGGACGGCTGAAAGGCTGCAGTATAAACTTCTGCCACTGAATTCCTAAATGCACCTGAAACCACACTGACCTACTTTACAAAAAGAGATGTTAGCTGATTTCTTGATTTTCAACAGGCAGCCTATTCAACATGTGTTGGGAAAGTAATGATGCATTCATTTCTGAGGATTCTAAAGTAATTACGCTTCCCTTTTTCTTAAAATAAAAAGATTTTGGTTTCAAAGGTTTGCCAATGTTTACAGGAAGTGAGAATAATAACTATAGCATTGCCCAGCTCACTGTACAATTTAAACACAGCAGCACAATGAAGTACGCCACTCAATCATCTGACCTATTTACAGCTATTACCAAAGCTCACGTCGAACCCTATTCAACCTGTCAGTAACTGTCACATCTTTTGTTCATGATTAAATTGATAAACTGTTGTCTTTCTCTCAACAAATTATAAACAGGACAGACAAAAGAATTCAAATAAGTCAAATACTTTCAGCTCTAAGGAAGTTTTAAGAAGGTAAAGTGAAATTTTGATAACTGAGGAAGGCTCCTTTTTTCCGCATACTGGGAAATGTATAGAAAGACACAAAAGTACATTATATTGCAGACCAAACGTATTTCAATTACCCAACTCCACAGCAGGGTTTGACTGATGGAGAGAGCTAGGTTTTAGTTCTTTTTGCAAACTCACTTTGTGAATTTGTATAATAAGACTAGTTTTACAGATAAGCAGGAATATTAATTTTCACATTTGTTATGTTATTCAGTATGCTTGTTTCTTGCCATGTTAGACACACTGAGGCAAACATGGGAACTATAAAAAAATTAAATTGATACATTCTGTGGTTAGAAATATTATAACTTTCGTGCTGCTTAATGTTAAAAATATTCATGACCGAGCCCGTTTGCTCTTGTGGGGGGCCTCATCGTCCCACTGAACCTTCCAGTACCATCATTCGCAGGCCACAGTGACAGCTCAAGGTCACAGCGTATCAAAGTCCAGTAAAAGGACAACAGAAGATGATGGCAGTCGCTGCCACTGTCATGACACAGCACAGCACTGAAACAACTTGTACAACAAGGTCCAACGTCGAGTCACAGCACCAACACCGCAGGCCAACACCTATCCATTTTTAAAAGCCACATTTTTAATTAGTCTATACATTTCACACTTTGGCAAGTGTCAGCCTACCATGCAGACTCTATTCATGCAAACAGCTTGATTGCAGGTAATAAGTCTTGCAAAGTACATGTCATTTATTTAGAGGGAAAATCAATTTTAGATTTGCAGGCTTCGAATACTTGCCACAAATATGTCAGGTGAGAAGGGGAATAGGTAATTAATTTTTTTTTTTTTAATTTTATTTCAAAAGACATTCCCTGTGTGTAACCATTCATATAAACACACCCTTGTTCTCTCCAATAGAAAGTGCAGTGGAGGCAGTGGGGGGTGCAACTGGAGGGGAAGACCACCTGGATTCCTATTATTTATTGAATTATTGATCCAAATGTTTGGAGCTATAGTTTACATCATCTGTCACCTGGTGCAACGTGAGGGGTCAGTACACATATACAGCTGCCTCGGTCAGGCAGCAGAAGACAGCAGGCAGTTACACGAAATGCTCTGAAACCATGATTTTCCATCAGCCTCTTTCACACTGTCAAGCCCAATAAGAACTTTAATACAGACCATACAAAGTCAACCTTAATACTCCCTCATAGTAGCAGAGACAGTAAGGGGGTGGGTTGTGAAGTTTTAATTACAAACAGGAGATTTCTCAGCAGTGCAGCCCAGCCTTTCAGCAGAAAACACACACTCCACAGACAGGGAAAAATACCACAAGGACTGAAAAGAAGGGACAGGACAACTAACCAAGGCATCTCCACTGCAGCACAACTTCCTGCCCCTGCTGATATAAGCCTTTCACTCAGCTAATTTCCAGTCAACAGGCTCTGAGCCTTAGATCATGTGTGCTTCACTGGGGAGCAGAAAAACATGGCAGGGTCTCTTTCTGTGCCACTAACCCTGCACATGGCCAGGCCCCTTGCAGCTACGAATTCAAAGCCCCTTGTTCTTTCTAATTTCATAAGTAATCCTACAATAAAGCGTCATAAGGACACTGGAAAACAATTTAGCTGCCGGTCGTCTCCTACAACAGTCTGAATATGGATATGTCAAATGACCCTTCGATTTATGTATAATCCACAAGAGGCTCTGTTCATGCTGCCTAGTCATTACGTATGAAAGCAATTTAAAAAGGCCACTGCAACCTCATTACTTTTGTTTTTATTGATCTGTTTAGGGACAAATCCTCACATAACCTTGTCTGCATATGTCCTCACCTCAGTGGTGAATACAACAAGTACTATGCAGAAGATGCAAACAGGCCCAAATGGAAACAAGAAAACGAGGAGTCATGGCTGGGGAACATAAGAGTTAGAACATAAATGTCTTACTTGAAAAGCAATTAAAAAGTTGACATGAATGATTTATTCTTGAGCTCCGTCAGACTTATGGTTTCAGAGAGAACAACTTAAAAGTTCATAGTAATAATACCATGCTCAATCAAAAAAAAAAAAAATGGAAATGCTGGATCTAAATCAAGCCAAATAATTACATAACATCAGGAAACACTTTTACTTGTTCAAGACATAAGTGATTTTATACAAAACATATTTCAATGGGTTTTAATTATAAGTCAATACATTTAGAAGCCACTTGAAAGTCAATAACAATGTACAATCCCAACATACTTTAGAAACCATGTAATCGGATCATAGCGTAAATGAACTTTTAAAAGGTGCAAATCATTTTTTTTTTGATGCACCATGTACAGCTTGCCAAACCCTCAAGTACCCAGGTTTCAAATTCTCATTTCCCATAAGTAGAGCCTCTCAAGAAGTCAGAACACAGGGGTAAAACCCACCCAACCAGAAATTAAAGCAACAAATACTGCAACAAATGATCTAAAGGAAAGAATATAAACTACCAACAAAATACTTACTTAAAGTCACCTTATGGGTTACTGAATGTAATAAACCCAATACGAATAACAAATGTTCAACAGAACCTCTAACAATGGCTTCTTTTATAGGAAACACAAATTACTGGTAACATGCCATGCATTCTCTGAAGCATATTTTTAATATAAAAACAGAAAAAAATACTCAGAGACTTCAGTGTTCAACAATGAATTTACCAGAACACTTTGGAAACTGGTTCAGGGTGGGTGCTACTTCACAAAGCAATTTGGATGAATGCTGGCACGGCTTCAATTGAACGACAGGTGCCTGTCAACCTTGGGTAACTATGTTGTAATAGGTAGGGGACAGGTGATCACCTTCACAGTCGTTTTCAAACACACAAGATGAGAAAATGTGGTTGCATTTAGACTGCGTTAACTGGGACAGATGATGTAGAAAGATGGAGGATGTGAGCTAAAGAGCAGGCAAGGAAGGGGTAGCCTAATGAGGCCTGTAATTATTTATCCACGCTCTTACCTTTCCAGCCTCTCCTACCGAACTGGACAAGACACGGCCAACTGCGACACGTGTCGAAACAGCGCGTGCATTATTTACAGGTTTGTTTCCCCTATGTTTCTTACCTACTGCTACAAACCCTGCTTGGTGCTGCGCTTACTTTGGAACTGATTCATGAGTGGCAGACAAACAGACACCCAGGGGAATGTGTACTCTGTGCTCAATTTTTTTGTGGCTTTAATACAATCTTGGTCTGTGCTTCCAACAACACGCCCAAGCATTTGCATTTGTAACAAACTGACAAAAAATAAAAAGAAATCACTGCTGCCTAAATTAAAGTGTGAGCCAGGCAGTGAGTGACAGATGATCAGTATCAAAGTGGACGGGGGCTGTCGGATGGTGCTAAATGGATAGTGCTCCTTCTCCAGGGTTTTGGGGCAGATTGCCAGAGAAAATCACACCATTCCTGCAATCAGCAGCCACTGATGACAGAGGGTGCGCGGCAGCTGGAGGAGTGAAAGGTGACCATACATTCATTCAAAGGCAAAGGAAAACAGGAGAAATGGCAATTCGGATGTGAGAATTTTCCTAAAATTTTTCATCAACCTTATTGTCGTAATATACAGCTCCATTCATCACGTGACCATGATTGTGGTTCAGAGATATTCAGTAAGGCTTCCAAACATCCCTGTCGACCCCCCCCCCCCAACTAAGGCGCAATTTAAATATGGGTCAATGAATAATTAAAGGAGTTTCAGAGATCCTGTTACCTCCAACTGCTACACTCAGGTCCATGCATATGTAGTTTAATTCAAAAGAGAAATTAAAGCTCCAGAAATGAAGATCCCTGAAAAATCATGTGCTTAGAACTTCCTTGTGGAGACACAAATGGCACAAACTATCCCTTGCCAGACCCAGGTGGGCACTGACAGCCATGCCATCCCATCATTAAGTTGTCAGAATAATGTGAGGAACCAGGCTAATTATTGCTGTAAAAACTTTAATCTGGAAAGTTATGCCAGGTTTTTCTGCAACCTAAAAGTAACTTATGAACATCCTGTCAGATTGGAACAGATTTCATTCACTTTGAAGTGAAAGCTGAATGGACAACCACACTGTTTCTTTTCCTTTGTTTTTTAAAAAAAAAAAAAAAAGGACACAGATGCCTTAGAAAAGACGGTAAATTTTTAAAAAATACAGAGAGTGAGAGAGAGAGAGAGTGGGTGAGGGGATGGTGGCCTTTTCCTCAAGTTACATGTGACAAACACACAGCTGAGCTGCGTGAAAAGGAGTCTACTCTGCTGAACGGCTCGGCTGTGTTCCAGTATGACAAAAAGCATGAATGTTCAATTCTCATCGCCATTTCACACCCACTGCCAAGACAAAATGTATATACTCAGATTTTCTGTTTCTTGCCTTCATGGTTCTAATACTGGAGAACTGGAGACGGGCAGCAAATAGACAGTTCTCTGCAAGCTTTAACAGTATGCTGCAGAGCAGGGTATTTGTCAATATGAATTTACATCACTCCAATGGTATTGTTCAACTGCTCTCCATTTGCTTTTACCCAAAGGGATACACTTAAGACTTCAACCTCCCACTTTCCCTCGAAAGCCATTTGGTGTCATTTAAAAAAAAAAAAAAAAAAAACTACTTTAATCATAACTAAACTTGTTACGATGCTCATAATAATTATGGCTGCTTAGTAAAGACTCTTACGCAAAAACACATACATGGCTTTTAATGTTATCCCTTTAAACAGATTTCACTGGAGAAATCTGGCTAAACATTAAACTGAAGGTACACCAGGGCTACTTTGAGCAGTACTAAAACTCAACAAAACATAAGCAGGTACCTGAATGATTCTTCATTGTCACTTACTGATCAGTTTCATCAGTGACAAACACATCACTGATATCTGTTGTGAAATAATTCCAACTACCCTTAAGCATAAACATAAGAAAAAATGTGGCAAAATGCACAGTATCCTTACAATGTACAACTAAATGTTCCAAGATGGTCACAGCTTATAGAATATGGTTTTGTATACACAACAACCAGAGACCTACAAGCAAATGAGCTTCACTCTAAATTGGCAGATAACAGCCAAGTCGGAGTAGTGGGGGGACTAAGATGCTTTAATTATTAGCATCTCTGCTATAATATATCCCTGTCTGAATCAATGCACATATCAATATATCTTAAAAACAAACACTTCTAGGAATGTCCAATTGGTTACCTCACCAAGACTTTCACCCATAGGTACATAATACAATATCCAGGGCAGCTAAACAGGAAAAAAAATTAATAAATTACATTTAAATTATTAATTTAATTCTCCTCTCTTCTGCTGTGATACAGAATCTGAGGATGTGGATGAAATGCAGTGCGTAGATTGTTCGGGCATGAAAGGGGATTTAAAAGTGTTCAATTTATTTTAAGGCCACCGCTTCAAGCTGCAATGCTTCTCGAGGCTTTGTTGAACAGGAAACACTCCATAATCGAATTCTCATACTGCACCAATATCACTTAATGCTTTGATCAAGGAAGAAGATACATTCAAGAGGTCTGGCTTTATGTAGCTTTTTTTGTAGCTCTGTCACAATATTCACAGAAAGTCTACAGTAAAATCCCTCCTCCCAGCCTTTATACCGAATGGTGACAGTTTGATGAACAAAAACATGATCGATGTAACTGCACTGCATATCAAACAGAAACTTGTGTTTTTAGCAAGATTTTTTCAAATCCTTTGGAAAAGCAGCTGACAGTAGAGTAATCTGTGTCTCTTCCCTTGTTAAATTGCAAATTTTGTGGAAGCAGCAGTCAATACATAAACAAGAACACATTATCAGACTGTGGAGAAGAGACTGGAGGTTTAAAATATATTCAAATTCTATTCTGCTTAATGCAACAGCTGCAGAAAGCAAGTTTGGCCTATAACTTATACATAGAGAGCAAAATTGTCGTCCTTATACCTTAAAGACTAATATAAAGACAGTAACCACTTGCTGATACACTGATGAAACTATCACTTCATGGAACAGTACATGTCAAGTGGTTGGTGAAAATAGACCTGGGGTGGCAATAACGTGATGGAGCACTGCGGATCAGCCCTGGGGAGCCTGTACAGTGCAGAAATGGAGTGTTACTACTATGGCGGGGTTCTGGGGCTGTTCAGACGACCCACTGAAGGAACTCCCTGATGGTGACGTGCTGAGGCTGCTATGGAACACAGCGCAGCAGGCTTTGTGGTGTCGTTCACAAAGAAGCTTCGATAAGCTAGCAAAGCAGGGAATAATGAATTCCTCATTAAAGAGCTTCTGCATATTTTCAAAGAGTAGACGACTAACTTTTCAGAGTGTCCTTTTTCTAATGAGGTGGTGCTGTAAATTGGTTTTGCAGTGCTGCATACATTTCAAGCTTTCAGTTCCCTGGGTGAAAGGGTTAGCTACCATTTGTAATGGTCTCAAACAAAAATGAATAACGTTCTCCTAGAAAAGCAACACACACACACACACAATTTATGAGTGCAGTGTGTTCTTGGCAATTGGCTCATGATATTAAAATTCCCCATACTCAGCTGCTGTTACCTGGAAATGTGAAAACTCAGCCTCATATTTGTTGGAATTTGGTAAGTCAAAGACTCAGGTCCCTAGGAATACCTGATATGTGTTTCCCTCATACACAGCATTAGTTATTCTCACAAGCAGTTAACATACATCCACAGTTTGTTGTGTTTGGATTATCTGTTGCTTCCCCCCTGATTTTCACTATGGCTAGGAAGAGAAAGGTTGATTCTACATCTAATAAAGGGTCTGACAAGAAAAAGAATACAATCAACCATAATTTGAAGATCAAAACGACCATCCAGCATTAAAACTTACAACCTGGCCATTGGTCCCTAACCCGGTAGTAATTCAAGGACAGTTTTAGCAAACTCTAGTTCTACCAACATAGTGTGTTCATGACAAACCATTTGCAAGCCAAAAATTTGTAAATTGGAGCCATAAAGTCCATTGCATTCAATGGCAATTATGCTGAAGGGTCCCTACAACCCTGAAAAAGTGACTAGTAGAACACAAGCGTGGGGCATGTCTAACAGTAGAGTGCCCACTGAGCACCATAACAGACCCTCTTGTGATGTTTTCAAATACACCGAACACCAAAAAATGTCAAAATGTCTCATGTAACTCATGGCAGCTTAAACACATTTTTTCCCTTGTATCTGGTTTTATCAACTGTGCAACCTGATGGTTATTTCTCCTTGATCACCTCCAGCTGTACTTAAACCTCTTTATTGAAAACCAGTATATTACCTAAACACATCTACAACAACATGGCATTACACAAGAGCCACAGCTCTGTAGTACTTGCAGTGAATGACAGCATTTCCCATAAGAAATAAGGTGGTGATACAGAGTGCAATGAGATTCAGTAAAGAGATGTGCTTTTATATGCATTCTCAAATCTCTTTATTTTACTGTGTTTTATTAGCACAACAATCTGCACGTTTGTATTGGCAGCAAAATTAAATGACATAAACACTGCAACTAACAAACAACAACAACAATATTTTCTGTGCATTAAAATGTATACAGATATACCCCTATATGCATAGCCTTGGTATAACACAGCTAATTTTTTAATACCATCTCCTGGGTTTACACAACACACACATCCCACTATAAAGTACTCATTTGTTGTCATAGGAAAATGTTTATAAACCACATTCATGTCTCTACACCTACTATTTACAGGCAAAAATTATCATATGTCCACTAAAACAAACTTACAAGGGAAAAGCAGATCAAAATGAATTTCCACTGAAAGCTTTCTGAGAACTCCTTCTTCAAAGGTCTAATGAACAACCAAGCATTCAAGAAAGAGTTCTTGATACATAATTTTGTGACTATGAGGAATCTGACACAACTTTGACCAAAAAAGTAGGGTGCAACAAGTTAACCTTTAAAGGAAACCCACAAAATCCTCTTGAGTTAAATCCACCTCAGTTCCATAACCATTTCCACCATAACAAATCCCTTAGGAAAAAGCTGGCGATAAGGAAGCAATACACGGAGTGCTTTATAGCAGACTGCAGCCTTCACTGCAAACTCCTGTGCTGAAAGGACATAATGTTGACATCCTGCTGTAACAGACATCCCACTGTTGTTTACTCAAACCTGCACAGCAAATGGCAAACATCTAATTCTGTCAGACTGAACCCAGAAGCCAGATTATCTTTTGAGATTACTTATCTCTTTGTCTTGTGTTCCTTCACAGCCAGCTAGTCTGCTTGTAGCAACGCCAAATTGATTACTGAGTAACTGCATGCTTCTGCATTGATTAATTCCTTAATAACTGCCTATACTGCTCTGTGCCACCTTTCAGACACTTGGAGCAGAAAGCAACAATGTGCTGAGGGGTCTTACTCAGCAGTGAATGGCCACTAATACCTATTAGTCCAAGTCAAAAAGTGTGCTTCAGGAGACGTTAATCTGCTTCTTGTGATATAAAGAAAAGATTAATCAAACCTTACAGGTATTCTGTTTGTTTATTTTGCGACTGCTACTAAATATACACAAGCAGGAGATGCCTGCCAATTCTCTTTCCCAAATTCAGAAAGCACACCCAGCAAAGAACGCTACTGTACTTTTCAAGTTGCCAATACCTTCAGTTTGTGATGTATTACAAAATTCAAGAAAAAGATGACGTTTCAAGTGCGCTTCAAGAGATCCCCTCAAATAATTAAAAAGCAAATCCTAGGGGCATGTAAATGAAACACAATGTGTAACAATGCATTCACCAAAAAGTGTCCCACAGAAATTAAACATTAGACACACTGCAGACATTTAGCTAGCGTATCTCTTCCACGTGACAGTTAATTTTTTTGTTAGGCCTTTATGCACTACTGTGCTCCTGGCCTCTTGTTAGTGACATTTTACCACTGACACCTGAAGTGCCAACATTTTCAAAATCATTAATGAAAGCCATGACTGCAGGATGAATTATAGCTCAGCAAGAAGATGACAGCAAAAAAAAAATAAAAATAAAAAACCTGCTAGTGCCGTTTTGGCCTCTAATGGGTGGTTGCACCAATGTTTGATCAGCTGTCATGCCAAAGAATCTCCTGTCTCACAGTAATAACAAAAGTCTAACTTGACACAGAAAAACAGGTCACCCCCCTCCACAATCTAAAAGCATAAAAGTGATGCTCAGGCTGAACAGACTACAGAATCTCTATAAATATCCAGTTTAATTTCTTCTGTGGTTTGAGTTGGAACTTCAGATGCAGATGAATATCACCGTGATCCTCATGGCATAAGCCGATGTAGCACTGATGTGGAAAATCTCATACACCCTTACATAATGTCTGATAATATAAATTAACATCACAAAATATTTCCAACATCATCAACTGTATCCAAATAAACTGCATATGTATGAGCAAAAATATTGGTCCAAAGAAAAACTGGGATGTTTCTAACGTTGTCATTTATTTCCAGAACTTACTGCAATAATAAAGAAAAGGGTTCAGTACAAATCTCAGACTGGAAACACAGGGCAACTCCAAAGTGATTTTGCAGCATTTCAGTTAGGTATTTGGATAACTGACTAAAAGGGTAAAATAACATTGCAGTACTGGAGGGGGGGGCAGGGTTTGCCAATACTACCAAAAGTGTTGTTAGAAAATATGTATCACTAAAGAGTCAACACACCAACTTTGCACACTTAACCCAAAACAACAGCACTGCTTCACAGCCTACAGCCTTATCATGACTAACAAGTGTAATGACCCACACAGACATCCCTGTAAGTATTATCTGCCAGCAAGGAAAACTGGTGTCTGGTCATTTAATATTGAAATTAAACTTGAATTTGAACACTGTTATTGATATAAAGGATTTCAGTGGGTTTTCATTGGGTTTATAGAATATCGTGAAAGAAACATTTTACATTTTTATATTTGAAACTATGACAGAATATTGATTATCTGAACATGAACTCTAAATCTAAATTACCGCAAAACCTCCCCCCACTCAGAAAAAAAGAAAAAAAAAAAAAGACAGCATATACTTTTAGTGTAATGGTTATTGCTGAAGTATTACTACTGGTGCTTAATGCATTCATTTGTGGTTTCATATGTCCTTGATGCGTCAGTCTGTTACACCACTGCATGCTGGGGGGGGGGGGGCAGCTTGTTTTCACTCAGTTTGCCACGAGCCACTGCACTGTGAGATTATTGCAGGCATTTTGTTTCTGATCACTGAATGTTCCAGTTTATGGTCATGGCTGTTTTAATTGTGTTATTGTATTAACAGTATTCACAGGTAAAAGAACCCACAATGTGCTGTCAATCAAAGACAAGACAACAATTATTATTAAACTGGAAAAGGGAAAAACACGTTTATCTCTTGCCAAAATTTTTTATGTTGGTAAAGCAACCGTATCCGACATACAGAGCAGAAAAATGAAATTCTGAAGTTGCTTCAAAGTTTAACAGTGAAGATGGCTCCAAAAATTGAAACTGAAGTTAGTGTTCAGAATTAAATGCTGTTGATTTATGGTTTCTGCAAAAGAGAAGTCAAGGCAAACCTGTTTCTGGACCTGTGTTAAGTGAAACTGCACTTTGCTGTGCATAAACTGGATATTCTCATGTATTTAAACTATTTGATTAACTAAACCAACCTTGGTCTCAACTATTTTGAATAATCAATGTTCTACTGTGTTTGCAGTACTGTTACGCTCCTATACTCATTATTATTATTATTATTATTATTATTATTATTATTAAAAATTTGGGAAATTTTCCAAAGACAACTTTTTTTTGCTCTCCACAATGTATAATTTTGGCTTGACTGAAAAGCATTTTCACCCTCACTTTGTTTATGCTCCAAAATATATATACCGCATGATGCTGATGCTGTGGAAGGACAAACCAGAAAAACGAGGTGCAGTGGAGATAGCTCCCCACAGCTAAAATAACAGACTCTGATGAAATCCTAACACTGGTTTGTGTCTTGCAGCGTGGAGTTGGACTTCAAGCAGCAGGAGGACAAGCTGCTACCTCTCATGAGGAAGCTCTGTCCAATGGAGGACCCCCAGTTTCCATCGCTACCTTACCCCCAGGAAGCCTTCACATCAACCCCCAAACGCAAGTCCAAAACAGAGTCCAAGAAGCATGCGCGCTGGAAACTCTGGTTTCTATAGAGATGTATCAAACTGGTTTCTCTTTTTTCCCATCCACAGAAAAGAACCTTATAACCAAACAGTGAATTTACACACTTTCGAAGAGTCTCTTACAATTTCTCCTGGATATCAAAACTTACAGCTGGCAATTGCCACTATTCACACTTGAAAATGAGCCAACAGCCAATAGAGGATTCTTTTTCCCCTCCTTTGCCAAAAAGGACTCAGACCCATTGAAAAAATTTGTGAAAAACAAGCCAAAAAAATTAGCTATACCTATATATTTATGAAAGAACATGGTAAGAACTGGATTTACTTCCCTTTTTTTGGAATCTGTATTTATTTATGAGCTCAAATGCTTTAGTAGCTTTTTAATAAACAAAGTGGGGTTTACATTTTTCTGCCTGAAATCCCACCCCACCCCCGGCATTGGGAACCTTGCTGGAAGGATGAAGGACAACACCAGTCTCAACAAAACCTGGTCAGTGGTATAATACATATGGCAAAGCACAACTTATTTTATACAATGTTCAAGATGCACTACAAGTACATATGTATTTGAAAGTGCAAGCTGAGATGTGATCAGTGCACTAATTGTATTGAGAACTGTGTCTGCATTTCTGTAATATGGAAGAAAGAATTGCTTGGGATGTTTCATTATTCCCAAAGACTCAGCTGAATACTTTTATAGAATAACTCTGGACTGCAGGAAGGTGAAAACCATGTGAATACTAGAATCTACTACCTTGAATCATTACCATACTATACTCTTGAATTCTTACTTCTGAGCAATTAGAGACATGAATAAAAGCCAGTTATTTTTCTATGAATACTTGTAAAAGTAGGAACCTCAAGTTGTTTTTTTTTTTTTAGATGCTATATGGATTCGTGTCTGACTTCAGAATTTATTAGTTTAATAGGACTGAGAAGTATTAATCATTTATAAACTATACAGTATTTTGGTACAAATGACTTATATCACAAAAGAAACAATAAATAGTACAAATTCTGCAATAGGGATTTGAGAAAGATCATTTCTTTTAAAATATCAGGGTTCAAAGTAATTTATTTTTTACTTGGTTATGTATAGGAAATGCAGATTTTACATTCACCTGTCCCATCAAATTTTGCATGTGAAAGATGCAGATGAGAATTTTTAATTCTTTTTTTTTTTTTTTAATGATGGTCATCATATTACGTTGAATTTCTTAAAATTTTACTATAATCCTGTCTATCAGACAGGCATCAGAACAACTTTAACTGTCTAACAAAGAGAGTTTAAGTAAACAACCAGTCCTGTACAGTCAGACATCCTTTTATGTCAAGTCCTGAATGGATACGTACACTTAATATAAAAATTCACACTGTCACACACATCAGCTCACACAGCCATAATAAAAATGCACTGAATAAAATACTGACCATCTGTTTCCTTATACCTAACCCTGGAAGCAGAAGCCACACTTCAGTCATCTTAAACTCCCTCAGAGCAATGAGTAAAAGTGAAGCCAGGCCTGACTTTGGTTATCAAGGTACTAGCTTAATTCAAATATTCAGGTGACTCGGATACCATGTACATCAGGCTTGTGTTCAGCCTCAGAATTTAGGCTTCACATTAAGGAAAGAAGATTAAAGCAAAAAACTATAAACACAGTCTCTCAGCAATGTCTATTTTAATTTGTTTCCAAAAAATGTATTTATTCGTATCATTACAGGGTCAACTCAGCATATATTTTACTGTGCAAGCAACAAATGAAGGCTAAAATACAGCCCAAAAAGAATCCTCTGCTAAAGTGTCAGAAAAAACAAATCCAACTTGACAAATGCTGCTAGTTAAAAACAGTTAACCAGTGAGTTACCATAAACAAATCATGATAAAATTGACAATCCACAATAAAATACACTCCCATCCCATTTATGAGAGGGTTTTGAGTTCAAAACTCTGTAGCATAAAGAAATGTCAATGTTTATCTGTACCTTAAAGAAGTGCAATTGATTTGATATGTGCAATATTATGCATTTTATAGCATTTATAAGTCAAAAGAGAGAATTTATTAAACAAAAAATGTGAATAACATCTGGGGGTTCAAATGAGTACACTACCAAGACAAATGAAGCAGGAAGGCAACAAGACAATATGACAGGAAGAAACACTGCAACAACTTGCATGACCATGAACCTTCGCACAGCTGGTGATGGAGAAACCAGCAAATTAGCAGACGTATCAGGAAACTGGCTGTCAGGAAACAGGTGTCAGACAAACGTCCTGAATGTAACTGCCACTGCCCTCTGTCAGATGTCCCAGGTGGTGTTCTCATATATTCACCTCCGCAGAAGGAAAAGTTTACTATCTCCTAAACCTTCTAGTAATGAAAACTAGCACCTTGTCCTGAGCGTCACACTGGAGATCACACATATGACTAGTCTCTCAAAAAAATTTGTGTTTTCTGCATATGCCAGGAAAAAATGTCTTCCCCTCAGAGTATCATTCCTTATTTTATACAGGTTGCCATTTTTACTGGAGAAAGTCAAAATTAAGTATGTTTTTCTCAAGGGTACTACAGACTGACCTCTCTTGAGATGTGAATAAGTATCATTTTTGATTATAAATTTACCCTTTCAGCTACTGTAACAACTGCCCGCCATGATATTTTAGCTAGCAACAGGAAGCAGCATAGACTGACTTGGCTGGGGGGCTATTTGTGATGTGCAATACCAATACCTACACCCTCTTTTAACCACAACTAAGCTGTTGTGTGACCATGACAACTATATACCCTGGCAGCATGGAGATGCACACCAATGCTCTTATGAATTTAGGAAGTCATACCCCACAGTTGCCTGAAAACTTTTACAATTGCTCAAAACCAGTCAGAATTCTGATTTTGCAGCACTCATTTAAAAATTCAATTGCCTAGAAATAGTAAGCTATCACCACACCTATCTAGTACTATCACACAAGGCAGGAGGGATGGGGAGCTTAGAAGAGGTAGTGGTAGCTTTGACTTCAGGGACATCAACAAAACAGTAAGCTATTATCACTAGAATGGAGAGACTAGGCCCAGGAATAAGAGGGCAGTTTTGTAATGGGGTCAATCCCAGACTCAACAGCAGCCATTTGAAAGAACACCATGAAAACCATGCTTCGCCAGGCCCCTAATAATGAATATTGGTTTTCCATCAAGGCAGGGCCAAGACTGAGATCAAGCTTACACCGAATGTCTGGTAAATTAACTTTGATAAGACTTAGTCTCTGTTAGCATAACACCAGTGTATGTGACACATGCCAGTTCTGGGTTTTAGAGCTAACTCTGCCTGCTGTAAGCCCAGATTGCAATTTGATTTTGAGCTTTGTCAAGACTCCGGTTGGAAAGCTGCAACTCATCAGGCAAAAGCAAGGAAACATTGAATCGTGCAGTGGAATGGGATAATATCACAGAAAACGTCTCAGTGGAACACTAGTGCTAAAGTATGACTAAAATGTTAAAAAAAAAAAGCTACTAAATTCAGCAAGGCAATGACAACAACAACTAAATAATCCTAAACAGTGCATGCATCATTATGTCTCCGGAAACTTGTTGAGTAAATTCTTCCCACTGACAGTATAAAAAAATACCCTGATTCAAATTCTTCATGTGTGGGATGCAAGTAGTGGAAGGGTGGGGTTAATGCATAATCTAAACCTATCTATCACCAAATCCACAGAAGGTTGTTGTTATTACAGTACTTACAACTGGGGTCCTGTCACATTCAAGCTCAATTTTAACTTGATCTGCTGCCCTTTAAAAATTCAGGTTGGTCTTTTTGATCATTAAATAATAAAAGACTGCCTCAAATGCAATGCTTAAAAGCAGCACTCAGCAGCTTGGAATTTGTGAGGGATGGACAAAACTTCAAGAGCCAAGACAACCAACTGGTAAATCTGTAGACCTTACATTATTATTTGTGACTGTTTCTCAGAAGTACAGAGTGGCAAGGTCAGTATGTACAGCAGTACAGCCTACCCCAAGGTAGATGTCAGCTCCAGTGTCTGGTCCTAACTGCTGTGTTAACAGTTTGTTCACAGTTAGAATCAGCAAATGCAATCCACTGTGAAGTGCAAATGTACCCTGCACAATGGGTGTCATGTATACTGGACAAATACACATTTGCACACACAAAACATGGTTCAGGCCCTAAAAAAGGATGCTGCCAGAAACATTTAAAACTAAGGCACTGTTTAAGACATGCACAAATGATAGTGAAGATGGCAGGAGCTCTATAAGGGTCAAACAAGTCTTTAGGGGAAATGCAAAAGATGTGCACTTTAGCTGTTTCTACTGTTCCTACAGTGCTGGACGAAGGGTGCCAGGAAATGAGCAGAAACAAAGGCAGGTGGTGCCTGTATGGTTAGCCTGATGGTGCCGATCTGCTAGGTGCAGTCTCAACAACACAGCTCATGCATCTGTCACCACCAAATCTAATTGAACACCAAACTGCAAGTGATTAAAAGAAACATTGTTACACCAAAATTGTCCTCCTTAATGCTTTGCTGAGTGAACACTGACTCAAAAGACCACTTACATGAACATCTCCTTAAATGACTGCTGACACTACAAAAGTTATCCCTGAGAGAGAGGCCGGTTTGTCAGCATTATATCTGCACCACTTCTGTTCTCAGATTTTGACTCAGTAGGGTTCCTGTCCTAATGCTGAACCTCAATTAAATTCTTCAATTATGTCTCCTCTGAAAGTCATTTACTAATAAAAACACAGTAATGCCAAGGCTGTTACCCACAGTCATAGCCAACAAGCAGGGACTTTTTAGTGTCTGTGCTCCTGCTGATTCCACAGTAAGAATACAGAAACACTTGGAGAAAGACCCAATGTTGAAAGCAAATTATGCAACAACAGATCAGGGTATAATTTCCACTGAACTCCACCCCACCCCTCCTGCCAAGACCCATCCAATCCCATACAGGAGTCAACCTATCGTACTTACAATGAGCGGGGAGTCTCTGCTCATGGAGATGACTGTCCTGTTCACTGTCCTCAGCAGCTTCTCCATGATGATTTGGATGTGCCATTGTGCAGGGCCCTTGGGGTCAGGTGAATCAGGAAGGTGCAAAAAGGGATAGAAAGGAGACTGTTATACATACAGTGTGTTCAGCATGCAATGCACCTGGACATTTTAAGCAGACTAGTTAAGAATTAAGCACAATTCTAAATATGTTACACTTAATTCTTCAAATCACTGTTGCAGCATAACCTTTCCTTATAGTCTTGTAAAGGCTCTCAATGGTACACGTTGGGTCTCTGAGCATAAACTCCCTCTGCTCTAAACACATACAAGTACCCTTACTAAAAAGTTCATTTGGGTAGAGGTTGGATGACCTTCCTTTCTCAGGCATGGAGGACACACTTAATGATTCGGTTGCACCGTCAGTTTACATCGGCTTTGTTGTTGTTGTTGTTTTTAATTGCACAGAAAAGTGGTAACAATAGAAAACAGCAAACCACTCGCTAGCTAAATTGCTCCCCCAAAACCCCAGTCCCACAAGAGCAGCAGCAGCCTCACGCCATTCAGCCGAATATACTGGGTTTCACATAGCGAGGAGCAGCCATCGTGAAAAGAGATATACATTTTTCAATTTGGGCAAGTATGGTCACAGGGGCCCCACCAGGGACTGTGCTACGTTGTAAAGCAGAATGACCCTATGATAGTAGCCCATTAGCGGGAGGCAAGATGAGGGAAAGAATCCATCAAAAGGGAGAGCACACCCCCCAGCCTCCCATCCTCAAAGCCTCTCAATTATTCATGCTGCTATTTCAGTTGCCTCCACAAACTTTGCCTCAGCTCGTTTTGTCAGAGCGCAGACACAGCAGGTCTCAGATCTCTGCTCTGTGTGTGTCATCGACACTCTGCGTGCAGCAGACAATTGGGGGACTTATCCCAGGTATGTGGAAAAAATAAAAATTCACAAATGCCGCTATTTCTGTGTATACTGCACCCCAAACTGCTAGAGACGACATCTTTATGCTTAAATTACTGCAACAAATTGGGCCCTGCACTGCAAGAGCTGCGAAGAAGGGATTTTAATCACATCAATTTAAATAAGAACTTCAAAGTCAAACATAAATAACCAAGCCAAACCTCTACAATTTCTTAATGCTGATATTGTCCCAGAACTATTCTTTTACCCCTTTCATATTGTAAATGATGCAGGCTATCAGGCTAATATATTGATCAACATGGGGAAACCATAACACAATAGCTGTTGAAATAAAGGACTTTCCATACAAGGGCAGAAAAGCAAAGGTGTAAGTTTTAAGCGCTCAGGGAACTTTGAGGTACTGACCACATCTTTCCTGTAGAGCACCTCCAGGACATCACTGAGTAGTTCACAGCAAGCCTCCAGCTCCTCCTGCTTCTCCAGGTGGAACTTCAGCTGTTCAGCCATAAGAGGCAGCAGGATCTCACGGCAGTCTGCGTGCAGGGGTGGGGGTTTTAGGTTATAACATACACTTATCAATGGGAAGACTACACATTTTATTTATATATATATATATATATATATATATATATATCTCTACGTTAAAGCTTAAAAGCTCTGCCCACATGAATGGGACTTTACTTTGCATCTAGTACTTTTGTAATGAAACAACCATATGCTGGGCAACTGCATGCAACAATATTTTGAAGAATAAAACATTTTTAAAACTAAATGAGAAATTCTGGACAGAGTCTGAAAAGCTTTGAGTCACAACAATAAAGTTGTTAGAAATATGGAGCAGCACATAGTGTAGAGGTTAAAATTGCTAAAACTCTTGAGTTATTTCTTAAATTAAAATTCCATCTACACCTAAAGAACCCAAGTTCAAATCTCACTTTCAGTTCCAATAACATTAAGCAGAATATTTAACCTGGATTGGAACATTTAAAATTTCCATGCTGTGTAAATATATATAAAAGCAAATAACTTAACATTGTAGGCTGCTTTGGAGGAAAAAAAAAGTCAAAGATATAAATAAATATGGTGTTCTAGAAGATATACTTCTAAAAAGTACTATCACATAAATAGAAAACTATGAAATGTAAGAATTAAACAACCACACATCTTAAATGCATATTTTGAATTTGTTCTAACGTAGTCCAGCTGTACTTGGATGTTTAACATAATTATGAAGAAACCCCTTAGGAAAATTGCTTGCTGCCAGTCCATTTACAGTATATATATATATATATATATATATATATATATATATATATATATATATATATATATATATATATATTCAGACATTTAGAAATTAAACAAAAAGCAGAAAATAAAGTTTAAGAGAAGGGGCTGATGCCATATTACCATATTTTTCATTAAACTCAGCCTTGCAACTCCAAATGCAGTATGGGTAAATGAGGCTCAGAGCCTGAGGGACAAACAATAGGAAGCTGCCATCGATAAGTGCCAGCAACCGAGGGCTGCTTCAATCAGGAAGCAGCACCCGTAAAGGCAGGACGGACTGACCACCTAGTCGAAGGGAGGAGAGTGCTGGGTAAAGTCAATGCCATATGCTTCCCCAATCAAAAGCCATCCGTGCAGCACTGTCCTCTGCAGTGGATGTGAGATAAGAAGGGTTGCAAGTAGCAAACAGTTCCAAATAATTTTCAGGCCCGATGCCTTACGGCCTGAAAATTCCTTGTTCAACTCTCACTGCTACATTTGTACCCTTTATCAAGGTACATACCCTGATATGAAAGAGTAAAATTACTATGCTTTAAAAATTAACAAAGTTGGTTTGCCTGAACAAGACAACAACTAAATAAGGATTAATAAACAAAATCAGCTTAAAAAAATGAAAGGATGCATTTTATTCTTAACATATTCAGTGCCGTTTTCCTTCAGCCAATAATTTCACTACACAACACAACGATAACCTTGCACTGCCAATTAAATTTTAGTGCTTACAAATAAATAGTGATAACCGGCAAGATCACCACAGGAGGCTTAATTAGGAGACAGAATTGGTTCCATGCAGGAATATGATTTCTTTTTAAATAACTACACGTCCAGAATCATCTGCAAAAATGACCAGTCCCAGAGGTACTGAGTTCAAAGATGTAACAAAAAAGCTCATTACCTGCATACAGCACAATGTATGCAGGATAGTCATTTGGGCAGGTGAATCAAACAAGCTTTGCAATATAGGTTTGTGCTTTTTTTTTTTTTTAAAAAAAAAAGGAAAAAATTTAATTTGAGAAATAACCCTGCTAACTGATGAACTGTTAAACTCTGATGACACTACTAATATTTTTAACAAGGGAAACAATAATTCATTTCTGAACTCAGTTATTAAAAAAAAAAAAAGCTAATCACAACAATATTACAATAAAGACTATGTATGCAATAAAATTATCACATCAGCATTTTTTACTGTGATTTATTATCAGTAAAAAAGATACAGCTGTATGTAGCTACACCGAAATTGCTGGAACATGATTTGCACTGAAAGTGCTCTCACATAAGTAAAATTAAAATCCTGATTCATTAAGCCAAAGGCCTACTATGTGACGCAAAGGGTACCCACTTCCACATACTGCTTAACTGAATTTACTTCATGCTGGAACTCATTCTGCAAAGCATGAGTGTATTTTTTGCACAACATTCTGAGCCCGTTTTGGCAAACCAGGTTAAAAATAACACATTGTACCACTTTTTAATTTCATGCTGATAAGGGTTGACAAGCCTAACATGCAAAATGCTAAAATTGTTTTGTCTGCTGTGCTAAAATAATTAACTATTTTTTACAGTGAGGACATATTCAAAAACAGCCTCTAGCCAGCAGCAATAGGCCACATTACAGACTTCTCATAGTTTACCACTGCCACTTAAAGTTCATACCTTTCATAATAAGGTGACTGTTCTCATTGGAGCGGGCAGCTATCCATATCTCATATGAAGTGCACCTTACAAAAATTAATTTGTAGTTCACACAAAATCCATAAATGTATTTTCAGAAATAGAAAACCCAAGGATTTAAAATGGAAAAAAGACAATACAGCTACTATATTTTATACTTAGGTGATTTATGCATACCACAAAAATAAAAAACATAAAAAGTATACATAACATATTTAATAAACCAAAACTGTTTAGCTCGTGAAAGGCATCTGAACCAACATGCCCTCAATCAGCCTGACTGGAGCTCAGGTTTTATCATGCTTGATCACCATTTTCCATTACAGGGCTGTACTACTCTGGGCTTTCAGAGTGTTCTTGGAGCAGCAGAAAGGGCTGGGTTCCAGTAATCCTTTCCACTGTCCCATCGCTTGAACCATAGACTATGGAGGAAATTTAGCACACAGGCTTCAAAACAGTAGTTTTTTGGCATCAACTGGAAATAAAGAAAAAACATTTCTTGACTACATTAAAACTAATGAGCTTTGTACATGTATTTTACCAGCAGATACATTATCAAGAACCTCATGAAAAGCCTATGATTTATCATGCAAGCCTGTCACAAAACAAGTAAATGCTTCATGAATACAGTAAAACTATTCTACTTATACACTTCCCACACAAGTGAACTAACACTCACTTTTATCTGTATGTGTTCTCAAGACTTTTTTTTCTTAACAAAAACCCTAAACACTAGATTTAAACATAAAATTCTACCTCTGCACTGCAGACCTACAGAAAAATTTGACATGTTGCAGCTTTTGAAACTTATTTATAAGCACAGTCCACACTGACCAAAGTGCATCATAAACTACTCCAAATTCACAAAAGACAAAATTCAGACCAGCAAGTTCACTTGGGTTTGAAAAATGTAGGAGCAACACTGAATCCCAAGAGGTAGTTGGGGAAAAACACCCAAACTTATCCACCGTAATATATGCCTGTCAGAACCTACACTGAATATGTACTTGTGATTTTAACATAAGCTGCTTAATAACTGTATTCCGCAAATTTGGATGTAATATTTGTACAATTAGTAACTAGAGATTTGTAACTAGAGAGCAGACATTCTGGTCAACTCAAGGGGGCTAACAGTATGTAGAAAAAGTTGGATTTGCCATTAAAAAAAAAAAAAAACAAGACAATTCAGGAAAAATTCCTTTGTTTTAAACAATGTGAGTGAAGAAATATACAGTAGCAGAGATTGGACAGCTTTGGCTCTGAAAGATTTTTATCCAAAGTTTAATGACTTCTTCATCTGAGATCCTGATCACCACTACATGATCCCCTTTACATCTGGAACTATGCCAGCCATAGTGCAAACAAACCAGTAAGTTTAAACTGACCTGGGTTTTACCCAACCACCCACATGACTAAAAAACATTATTGGGCAAAGCCCACAGAGGATCCAAACTCAGTATTCTTTTCCAATACCACATTCCTGCAAGTGGTAGTGCATGTGACAATTTAAGTTTAGCATGATAGTGTCAGGTTTATATGTCCTCTAGACAAAAATCATGCTGGAATGCATGAATTGTTTCAGAAGCATCTCTGGGCAGTGATTAAGTAGTCAACATGTTGTGATTGTTGTACTGAATTCAGCATAACAACAATGTTATTTGATTACAGTCCACCAGTGTCCCAGCTGCAGAGCAAAATCACCCAATTGAAATTCATTTCACAAAACCAATAGAAATTGATTTGTTTCAAACTTTATCTTGGTAATTTAACTAATAATAGTTAGTTATTTAAAGGTTTATTCCCTAAACAGTGCAATCTTTTCTGAAGAAATACTGTATAGTGTTTGGCAGACTATAGTGTAGATGTAAGTAGTGAAAAGGGCATTAAAAAGTAAACACAGCAATGGCACAAAGTAAACCAAAAATAATGTCTAAGTCTATGAGGCCTTGAATTCTTGATTTGAAATTTTTCCCTAGTCTTCCTTGCAGATCACCTTCAGTTGTGAGATATTCTTTTACTCAGCAAATAATGTAATTTGGCCAGTGGCATACAAACCTTTGCATGGGAGTACATCTTTGTCTGGGCTATAGACTTCTTATGTACATATCACATTAATTTGGTTTACAAATATTAGCGTGGTGTCTTGGTATCAAAAAAAAAAAAATGCTGGCAACACAGAACACTGTAGAGTATTGTTTTATACACTAGTGACCATGTGGCAGACCGGGAGATGTGGATCGCTGTCGCTGCCCAGCATTATGAGAGAGTATCTTACCTCATATTGGTTGCCTGGGGGGGGAACTAAATTTAAAATTCGATGTACGGTTGCTACTGAATGTGTATCGCTATCCCACCATTGTAAAGTCAAAATAGCGCAAGTCGGGCCATTGTAACTCAGGGACCATTTGTATATATAAAAATATGCAATGAATGAAAAGATAATCAGACACAAAGGAGTCATATTTATTTGGGCGTTCCCCTGACACAAACGCTCACAGATTTGCATTACATTTCACCTTGGAACTTAATGCCAAAAACCACACCACAGGACCAGTTGGGATTTATAGTTTAATTTAGAGTAATGCATTATGGTGATCAACTAATTGACAGCCAACAAATACAAAAAGGACAAACTACTGAAAGGGCTTTGGCTGATTTTGCTTGTCCATATCTTCTACTCGGGATTTACATGGGCAGAGTACTGCTAATAATGTGTGCTAAACTTTATTACTAGATGATTCCAACTATTTAACGCAAACAGGTGACTACTAGTTCTGTACAAAATACCTAGAATGTGGTATGGAACATTTCAAAATAATCCACAGTAAAAATTCTTAATTAATACCACTATTCTAAAATATGTCCCAAATCATTACTATTACTATAAAACCCTGGAAATCTAATTTTAAGAAGAATCTGGGTGATGGCTATATTATGATTTAAAAAAAAAAAAAAAAAAAAAAAAAATCAGAAAACAGTCATAGTGTTGTGAATGGCCCTCACATCAACATTTCAATCAACTGAAAAAATCAAAGGGAAATTGGTAGCATTTCCATGAACTGAGTGACAGCATGGCTAGCAATTTCTGCAGATCACTTTCTGCTGGTCTAAAACTTCAAGTTTGAACACTAAAACTTATTACCCTGTGTCTTATCTAATAAAATTGAAGTATGGCTGATTTATTTTCCAAAATAAAACAGAAAATCAAAGCATAATACTATACATTTTAATTTTCTCTACTTACCAATATGCAGTTATTGAAAAAGTACAATGTTGTCTTTTGCAAATGTTGAAATTGAAATGTTCACTGAATTTTACACTTAAACCATCACCAAGGGAACTGGCCTAAAGTCACCTGACACCAAAAAAGTATTTGCATACCATTAATAGTGCCAAATTAAAAAACACTCAGTGCTTTAGAGGAGCTATCCTGCCCTCAGCCCTCAAAAAGCAATCTGTGCTTTGAAGGTGTGCAGGTCTCAGTCTGCTCTGGGAGTCATGGCTGTGCATTTCCTGCCAAAGGCTCCTTTCTTCACCTCTCACAGAACACATGTGGAGACCAAGATCAGACAATGCAGCAACCCAAAGGTCCAAAGCCCAAAGGCAAGGCTGTCTCCCTGTTCACAAGACTCCAGTTAATCAGTGTGACAAACTCTGCCACCAACACAACCGGTCTTCCAACCCTGTTGAATTCACACTAACAGGTTCCACAAACTGGCATGTACCTCTGGGCAACATCCACTACTAAAGCCCCACCTACTGCACAAAGCTGTTCAGCATAAATTATACAAGAGAACTCTGTTCCAAAGAGCTTAGCAGAGACAGAGGAGAGGAAAGAAAAAGAAAGCAAGTGTATCATGAGGCCATTTGTTCTCGTGATAAAGAGGCTCACCAGGCGGCTTAGAAACCGTGGATTAGTGAGCACACAGTCCTCTTACGCTGAATGATAATTGTCCTGCTGACACATGCAAGCCTTGCCTCTGGACAGACAGGTTTCTGCCTGAAGGACAAATGCAGGAAGGATGGGGTCAATGTGCTCTTACCGTGCTGAGTGAAGAGATCACTGTGAACAATGTCGATCATGCAGTACAGCTTCTGCTTCACCAAACGTCCCAGTGGAACTTTAAGGATGAATTCGGTGAACAGTTTGCTGAAAGATGAAATGGGGAAAAAGGTATTTTAGAGTCAGTCCAGCTGAGTATTTAAAAAAGGATTCAACATATAAAGTCATTAACACTGAATGCTGGGATACACCAGGTTTTGCCAGTTAAAGTTCTATTTTAACATACTACTCAAAGGCCCCATGTATGAGGTCAGTAATGTCTCTGTGAACCTCTACCTCTGTGATTTGGGATTAAAAGGAAAAAAGAAACCCAGTCTGAAAAACTGAACAACAAAGCAAAAGAGATGCACTGATGCTTTATGTTTCATCTATAAAAAAAAAAAAAAAAAAAAAGCAGCAATCAAGAGTGCTTTCTGAAAAGCATTACAGATGAATGCTCTGTGAAGTGTGATAGCCAGTTAAACATGAAGGTTTAGTCTACAGCAAAATTGCTCAGCTCCAGCTTACTTCTCCATCCCAGAGTGAATGAAAAGGGTCAACATAACCCTTGCTGAGGGATTCATGGAAAAAAGCTGACAGTCCTGGCAACATGAGAGATAACTAAGGTGGAACCTCTGTTAGACCAACTGTCATGGGGCCAAGATAAAGACATCCAGTACCTTACCACAGAGCAAAGGCTTTCACATTCTTTGAAACTGGCAAAGGGAAGGAGCTTGCAGCAGATCCACCCCACAATCTGCCCCCGTAGACATCTGGGAATAACACTGGGCAGGAGTACATATTTATGTCCCGCATCCTCCCTAAGCTCCAATTGCTGCTGAGCAGAGAAATTTTAACAAAAAACCTGAGTGCAGAAGCAAGCAGGACACCTTGGCTTAAATACCTTAAAAAACAGGCTACTGTTGCAGAGGCCTGTATGATAAGAAAAGGAAAAAGGAAAGGAGGGCTGTCTTGGGATCAAATGGTGATGACAAACTACTTTTTATGGGATTGTGACAGCACTTTAAGGCCCCATTACCTAAGCCAAAACTTTGCTGCTTATTCTTTCAGCAGGATCTCTCCATGATCCTAAATATAAACACAATTATATCTTTAAGTATACTAACATCGAAGGTACAGAAGCAGATGGAAAAGTAAAAGGGAGGTACTAATGAATTTTAATGAGCACAAAAGGCATCAAACAATTGCCTGTGATCCTTAACAGCAAAGTTTGATGCAAAAGATAAGAACAAGCAGAGATTGTTTCACATGGTTATGGTTGTCATTTTTTCTTGTCTTACCAGTGACCACTTTACAGGGTCATGTGCAAACTAAGTCTCTTACGGGACATGTGGGAAACGAATGATCCAAAAGTAGCACCAAATCAAAGGAGAGATTAGCACCTCACACCTCGAGTCTCCCAAACAAGGTAGCGAAATAAAAAGATGTAATATTTATATGTCATATAGATAGAACACAGGTATAAACGCTACAAAAAATGCTAGGTCATTACTTTGATATTGCATGGGTGTACAGCTTTGGTCCACAACATCCACACTCCTACAAGGCTTTGTCTATATCATAAATTAGCACCTGTTTCTATGGAAAGGTGACTTACAAAAAAATTACTTCAGTAAGAAATGAGTGATGATGTACAGAAAATGCCCTTAGGGACATAAATGTAAAAACTCTGCTGATTATACAAACTGATGTCCTTCACAGACTGTTTTCTCTCCTCATGGTTACCTCTGTAGATACGAACTATGGCAAAATTAAGAACATCCAGTGAAGAAAATTGCTTTTTTTTCCCCCATTTTTGTTACCACTGTTATTTTGTTTCCTTTATCAAGTTGCTGTTATGAGCAATTAAGTGTAGGGAAGACCTCTATCCTTCCAGGTGTCCTGCAAAACCAGGACACTGACAGCTGCATATAGACAACACTGGTACAATTCCAAAAAAAAAAAAAAACTCACCCCTCATGTTCATACAAAAAAGTGCAAAGAAATACATTCTAACCTGAAAACAGATGTCCTTGGTAAAAAAAAAAAAAAAAAAAAAAAACCTCATAATTTCAAACACTTGGGTTAGAGATTTATCAGCGGGGAGAATGTAATGTCCTTTTCTGTGTATAGTGTATTTAGCACACAGACAGCCAGTTTTGGTTACAGAGAGCCAGCTCTTAAACGTTTCCAAAACTGGTAGGAAGTCTGCCCAAAGGCTGCCTACAGGAGATGTTTTTCCAAGTAAAGTAGGCCTCACATGTATGCAGACATGATACAGGAAACAAGACACACAAAACAGATTTACACAGCTTTCTTCTCTAAGAAATGTAGGTTAAATATAAAAGTAAAAATTCTTCCCTAAAGGGGTTAAACATACACTAATAATTCTACTCAGTAAAAGTAATAATCATAATGAAAAACACAAAGTCATTTAAAAATTTAAGCACAACCATGTAATATTTCAAGACTAGAAACAGAGTAGACAAAAAATTTGATTTTTAAATCAAGTGGAACTGCAACCTTTAACATAGTCACCGCTACTATTTCAACATAATCTGTTCTAATTATAAAGCAAATGTAATTGCATGATAATCATATTCATGTCAGAGAGAATTAACCACTAGACTGGACACAGTTGTGGAGCAGCTATCTCAGGTTTCCACAGCAACCTGATATCAATCAGCCAATCCCATGTCTACAATGGGCACGTCTGGAGAAGCAGAACTAGAAACGATTCCAAAATGAGACACCATGATAATTAACTGTGTCAGGCGCTCAGTGGGAAGACGGCATCAAATCGGCTATTTAACAGCAGCGAAAGCAAATGCTAATCACTTTGAAAAGAGCAGTATCTGAGAGTTGTGGAGAAATTAAAATTGTTATTAAAGGAAGTTCATTTATTATCCCTAAAAAAGGCTAATAAAAATTAGCTCTATAGCGCTGAAAGTTTTTTTTTTTTTCCCCCCCATGCATTACTCACACTTGCCATTTGGGTGTTAATTACATGTTAAATAAACCATTTTAAATTCAGTTTCCATTTCAAAAGATACCTCTCCATCTGAAGAAGATGTCAGAATTTAAAACCAGCACATCACGGTCTCACCAATAGCACACTGGTATATTGCCATACACTGGCAATGGCCTCTATGCCAAGAGACCCAGTGAACACAAATTGGCCACAGGGATGGGGGGGAAATGTCCTTTGATTTTTTATATCAGTGGAGATGGATCAGTAATTTAACCAGGTTAAATAAAAGTAATAATGGTATGGTCATTAAAATAAAAAAAAAAGGAAGAAGAACACAAATTACCTGAGCTCCTTTGGATCAAAAACTAGTTTGACGTCATTGACAATAGTCGGAAGGTACTTCAGAGCAGCACCCTGGAGAGACAGGAAATGCAATTACACAGGGCTGAGGCATCCAACTCAAACAAAGCCCAGTGTCCCTTCCACTGCCAGAAACAGAATGCCTTTAACTCTCATTAGTCTAAAAGTTAAAGCACAAAACAAAACACATCATCGTTGTGTCATTTCAACAGAACCTCAGTGAGCATGAAACACAATCAGAATGAAGGCTGACAATGTTTAAAAATTAATGATGCACATTTATTCAACAAAAGGTCAAGCATGACGACGTGTTCTAGTTAGTCACACCCATAGTCTTACCCCTCCTGCTATGTGAGGTTTGTGTGACACCATAAATTGCCTTCAGAAATTACCCACCCACTTACCCACAAAATGATCACAATAATGCCTTGGGCAGCTACAGCAGGTTAAATCATTTGATATTTGCCAACAGTGCAATGTCAAATTTTCTCTAATCTGACTGCTGTATCATCTAGAGGGCTACTGTATAATGCAGCCATAATTGCATAAACAGTCAATAACCAGTAGGAGTCATGCAGAGATAACAGATGCAAAAAGAAGCTCTTTAACATGGGTGTACTGTACAACTGCTGTAAGGACAATGGATCAATGGAGCCTTTTGTATTCAACAACACCATACAACTACATTGGAAGGGTATTCAAAGGGTATTCAAAACTCTTAAGTGAGCAAGGCTGTTTTATGAAATGGAAATAATCTTTAAGACATGAGCATATCAGAAGCAATATGACTGCAAATATGTCTAAAGGACGACGGAAGGTGGTGTTTTAGCTGGTAATTAATAGCTTTTTACAATTAAGATGAGCTGTACATCAATAAGTGCAGAATGCAGAAGAGCTTGAGTGAGCACAATTTCAATCTAACAATGTTTCTGTGTACTTCCTCAAGTCCCCACGATGAAGGATATCCAGATAACAAGAAAGTCATTAGCACAACAAGTGTGTCTGATAATAACGTATCCCTTAATTATAAGGATTGATCGCTGTATAACTGACAGTGGGCTGAGTCACAAGAGAAAGCCATGCTTGGCATTAGCTAAACATATACCAGTCTAATAAAAGTATATTATGTTGTCAGTTGTCAACTGTAAGACTTTCTAGTCCTACTCACTGGATAAAATACTGTAGATGTGATTGATTTTCTATACTAATTTTCTTAATGTCAATGTATTTAAACATGCAAAATCTGCTGAAAAGAGAGATGAAAACACAGCAGAAGCAGAATTCTCGGTCAAACCTAAAAAAACAAATGTTTTAGTAATTCAAATGGATACAATTACAAAGTGTGAAAAGGTGGGATACCTTATCCATTTACACAGCAGGATATTATTACTGCATAAATTCAGGGTAAACACCTCACTCCATTGAAATACAATTGGAATGGCGATTCACACCTGGACCTGCAAGCTACAAGGAGATGGTCCTAAATTCTATAGTAACAAACGGCTCACATGTATGTAGATGGAAGTTAATGTGTTGTACAAACAACAAGCACAAAAACAGTCGTCATGGAAAAAGCAAGGCATTCTCCAGTTCTAACATGGGATGGGATGGAGAAATATTTATTCCAAGCTATGTTCTGTTTACTGTCATTCAGAAAAGCCATTTAACTTGCTCAGGTCTGTTCACAGGGAGTTTGAACTTTTTTTTCAGATGCAGCACAAATGTGACTAGAATTTTGTCTCCTTTATCCAAACAAGTACAGCTGGTTCCCCATCAAAAACATGAAGCACCAGTTCTGCAATCTGGGGGAACTGAGACTTTGTATTCAACAGGATTCAAAGGCCTATCAATGTACAAAAGAATGACTGCAGTTCAGGTGCTAACTTGTGCTTCTGAACTAAGCAGGGGATGCTTCCATCCCAGCATGGCACCTGCTCAAGACATGAAGGTTAAAGTCAGATCATACCTGGATGATCTCATCACTAAACCAATGCCTGTGTGTCACTAAACACAAACAGTTCAATTTTCACTTAATATAACATAATGCAGAGCTCATCTGCTCTTCCTTGACATTTAACATGAGAGGGCAACAGAAGAGCATAAAAATGCAATAGAAGCCCTATTTAAAGTGCTTGTGATATTTGGTACCAAAAAATGAGTTTGACTGATGCTAATATTTACTTCTGTAAGAACTGAATCTGTTTAACTAAAAGGATCACAAAGGTTGTTTTACTGCACTATTAATATTTATGGAGTGGCTATTTCCACACCTGTCCACCAGACCTTAGCTGAAACATAAAATTAGGTTAGCGAAATAATTTTAAGTGCCTAGCCTAGTGTTGATGATGTCTTCCAAAAGCCTAATGGATACTGAATCCAGGGCTGGAAGAGGAACGAGTTTCATTTCGCTCTGTTCTGCTACCAACGGCAAACAGCTCCGCAGCACCAACCTTCTTCCTGAACGGTTCCTCAAGATCAGTTTTTAATTTACCGACAGCTCGGCTAATAACAAACCCAATTACACAGCAACTGCTCCCTAATTAACCTGAAGCTTTACTCAAAAATTTAACCCCTCCACCCACCTTCTTTAACATGCCCTTTACCCCTTTTTTTTTATTTTTCTTGTGATGTAAGGAGGGTGTGAAGACAGGACCACTATGAAATCGGGAAAAATGGAATGAAAGCAACAAATTCACAAATACCATCAATAGGAAAGAGAATTTGAATACCTTGAGGAGGAGCTAGGAGAGGAAGAGCCAAGAGATCCCCCCACATATCACAGAGAGGAAAGGGAAGGGTCAGTGGGATGATAGGGTAAGGGAGGAGAGGGTAGAAACCATGAGAAAGCCACAGATGACTATAGCAGACTTACAAGAGGAAGTTCAGAACATAAAAGAAATAAACAGATGTCAAACAAAGAGTTGGTTAATCACTGTATTATATGGGTGATGCCATCTTGTCCATGGGAATTGCAGGCAAACAGGAAAGAGACTAAAGAAAAAAAAAACATGCCTTGCAACAGTGCATAAAGCATAACAAATACCATCTATAACCTTAATTTGAATTCCAATGACCTATAAACTACTTTACATTTTAACTTCAGTTAATGCTAATTAATTTTTAAAAAACTTAAATTATCCAAACTCATTATAGAGCTATTAAAGAGGTATAAAAAGTGTAAGTGCATCAGATTTGGATTTAAGAGCGGTGTACCTTCACAGTGCCTGTGTTCTCTGAGTTGCTGTTCATCATGTCGTTGAAGGAGTTGAAGAGGCTTCTCAGCGACTCCATGAAGTCAGCCTCCCCCTTGTTCTCATACAGCCTGTAGAAAAGAGATTAGGATCGTGACAAGAGAAGCAGATGCCACATCAATCACTGCCCAGCATTACCAAACTCACACGTATACTGGATTTGTCACATAATTAATATGTGCATTGCATGTATGCATACAATTATTATGCTTACTTCCACATGCCATTTTTTTCAAATTCAGTCCGACAATACTACACCTTTTAGCTACAATGGAGCCACAATTGTCATGTCCATCACAGATCTGGAAATGCTTTAGGTGTGAAGCATGCATCTCAGTAAATCACTGGTATTTGACATGTGCATCCAAACATGGAATAGCACCAAGCTAATGTATGTGACACCTCTTCCAAGAACAGAACAATTCTATGGGCCAAAGCCTGGTCCAGAGATCCAATAATAAATACATTTTTAACATAACTAAGCCTGTAAACATTTTCAAAGTGGATCTACCAGAGACAAATTCCATAGAAAACCAAGCAAGCCTGGTCAATTGCGACTATTTCACGTGTGATTTCGACTAAAACTTTCAACTTCAATAAACAAGAAGACTGCAAAAATAAGATGAGATGACTGAACGGTAATACACCTAACCCGTGGTGTACATTGTCTCTATTTATGGCCTCTTGATAGGACATACTGTAAATTTGTTTTTTTTTTTTACAGCAAAGATTCATTGCTCACCATATTTTTTTTTTTTTTTTTTTAACCTAATCACATACAAAAAACCCCATTCACCTCCAAATGCTTGATACAGCGGTTTTCAGCTGAACGGTGTAATTAAGAACTCCCCTTCTACCAGAAAACAAGCATAACTTATGTTGGGCCTGAGCTGTAAATCATCATACTTTCATCTATTTGCCCTCAAATGCCATCACCTTTCAAATCCATTACCAATTATTAATACTGCCCTACCAATTAAAAGTCATTTTTGGTTGTCTGTCAAACCTAAACAGCCTGTAAGCAAGGTTCTGTTACATGTCCGATCCAGTTGACCAGCACTTCGTGTAGTCAATAACAGTTTCTCAAAATAGCAGGAGACGTCAATGAAACCTTTTCAGAAAGGTTACGGAAGAAACAAATTGCCAGCTAAACCTAATCTATTTAATATCATTAAAAACACAACAAAAATGTTTTCAGAATCACAGCCCAAGTTAATCTCTAAAACTACATCCTTCAAAAACTGACCTGGAGGCTAAGCGGCACAAAAATTAATTAAAAAGCTAATTACTGATCACTAGGCCATACCTAAAGTATCTCATTAAATGTTATTAAATTAAATGGTATGTAATAACATGCAAAGTTCATATTTTTTTATTCAATTTCATCGCAATTACTATCAAAGCAAAAAAGGTTTTAAATATATGTCTGTGCCTGTACATATGTATCTTGCCAAATTATGTGTTTAAACCATTGAAATTCAAACCACAGAAATGATGAGTAATTACAGATATATTTATCTTGTCTGCAAGTCCTCTAGTAATTTGAATCACAGTAAATTTTAGTAAATAAATGGATAAACAGATTACTAGAAAGATCAATAACTAAGTGGTGGGAAACATCTGACACTTGTTGGGATTATAATTTGCATCACATGGTGTAGAAAATAAACATCTAAAATGTTCACTGTGCAGTAAGACACTGGGTTTGGATATTCCTTTGAACTTGCAACAATCTATATTAAGTATGTTCTCCTTTGGTCCATGTGTCCTTTTGATCTTCCTCTTATTGCTCCAGTTTTTTCCCCACAGTTCAAACACAGGTTTCAGGTGAACTAATGATTCTGAACTGCACCTTGGGTGGGTGGGTGGGTGGGTGTGTGTGAGAGTGTGAGAGAGAGATTGTATTCTGATCAACTGTGTTTCCATCCAAAATGCACATTTCAGTGATAAAAGGGTTTAAAGGGTTAAAAGAGTTTGCCACATTCCCTCAATTTTTAATCCCATCAACCCTCTACAAAGGGATACCACAAACTCTGTATCCAATACGGTTTAAGGTTCAAAATGTCATTTCTTGGGGGTTCACAAACACACACAACAAAAACCTTGCAGTAAGATGCCATCCAGTATCTCCATCATTTCATCTTTCTGTAACAGGTGTCAGACACCTGGAGAGATCATAAGCTTGAGGCACTCACTGGTTGAAAAGTACACGGGAACGGACAATGAACTTGAAGATGTACTCCAGTGCCTTCATGGCCTTGAACAGCTGCTCTGTCAGCTTGTCCGCATTCTCTACATAGTTCTTCAACACCTTGGTGAGCTTCCTGCAGGAGCAAAAACAGCACAAACACAAGTATAGCACTCAGCACTCATTGATCACCCACAGCTCTGAACATATTACTCATGGTAACACCAAAATAAAAAGCTTTCTGCAGGGCAGAATTTAATTGTTTGGAGACCTAAAGCATAGATAGGAATAAGCTCTCATCAATCTAAATTCTCAACCTGTTCTATATGTATTGGTCTAAACAATCGGGCTGAGTTATAAAAATGACCTCAATGGCCCCTGGACTGCTTAGTTGAAAAGCTGCTGCAAAGGCCCAGACTGTATCTTGCATGCTAATCTGAGAAAATAATTATGTACTCGGTATTTACTCATTTATGACACGAATATAAAAGTGCAGCCCACAGTAAACTCTTAATTCCACCCACTCACCTTGTTCTTTACTTAGGCTGTCTGGACTGCTACAATATTCTTTAATTCAACCTGTCGTTTTCCAACATTTTAATTTGCATACAGCTAACAGTATCATATGTCAGATAGTTAATTTTTTTCTACTACTGTTTACAAGTAATACAATGCAAAAGACAGGAGGCAGAGCTGGAGGTGGCAGAGTTAAAAATGTTAAGATCTGCATTGGGTGTGACGAGGATGGACAGGATTAGGAATAAGTATATTAGAGGGTGAGCACAGGTTAGACAGTTTGGAGACAAAGTCAGAGAGGTGAGAATGCATTGGTTTGGACATGTGCAGAGGAGAGATGTTGGATATATCGGGAGAAGGGTGCTAGGGATGGAGCTGCCAGGCAAGAGGAAGAGAGGAAGGCCTAAGAGGAGATTTATGGATGTGGTGAAAGAGAACATGCAGGTGGTGGAGAAAGATGCAGAGGACAGGAAGAAGTGGAAACAATTGATCCGCTGTGGTGACCCCTAATAGGAGCAGCCGAAAGATGAAGAAGTAGTTTACAAGTAGTATGATACAACTGATCATAGCAGACTAACAATCAGCCAGCAGCCACTGTGGCTGTTCCAACCTGCAATAGGTGTATGCTGAGTGAAATTGTTTGCATACACTGCAGCGAAGTGTCAGTTGAGGCTTCACAAATCAGTGCATCATGTTAAAGACAAGCGATATTTTCATCGACCCCTGAATATGTGATATCAAACTCACAGTGGCTATGATTACAGAAATAACCTAAATTGTTATATTAATGTTGACAACACTAACAATAAGCTGAGACATGACACATTTGAGTATAAATATTTAGTCTTCAAATATTGATAAATTTGTCAACCCCCAGTGATTTAACAAGTATAGATCCATTAAAATCAATGCAATGTAGCAACATTAAAATAAATCCATGAGTTGGCAGATCTTTGTCCTTTATGTTTATTTTAAGTGAATATGGTATAGCTATACTACCTCACATTATTGTTCATATAACACACACAGTGCCAATACATTAAATGCAGCTTTCTTTTGTTAAACCCATTTGTCAGCATGAAAGTTTTATAGCAGGAATTAAAATCTAATTGTCCTTTAGCAGTGTTTTATTGTGTACGTAATAGGAAAGGATGTCTGATTAAAATAAAATCAAAATGCTAATAATTTGCTTTTACTATTGAAAAGCAGATCGATTGCATTTACAAATCTCCAACCAATGTGTCTTGACAATATGTCATATCTGAGTGTCCCAAACCAGGTTAACAATTGGCTAAGTCACTGTGGCCGTTCCAAACTGTAACAAGTGCAGTGATTTTGTTAAAATACACACTACACCAGTGTACAAAACACAGTGTCCAGGGTTCACACAGTTATGCTTACAAGCTTTTTATCGCCAGTACGAAGTTAGTAATGTCTGTTAGACTTGGAATTGCAAGATACTTGGCTTTGGTGATGCAACTATATGGAACTACAGAGAACAGTTTTTTACACTCTGGACTGAAGGGTGGGGGTCACATTGATGACAGGCTACTGAAAATAATGGTTATGACTGTAGTTTTTGCATGTCTGATAATTTCCATATAAGTATACTTTAAAAAATTAATGCATATATACATGAAAATATTTTTATAGTTCTTATAAATCTTTAAAAAAAAAAAATTGTACTGATGTCAGATGATATGCCACATTTTAGATAACAAAAGTTGTCTAGTAACAGCTAAGCAAGGTGAGAATTATTTTACATGTGTGATTAGTGAGTCACTTTCCACAGACATGACAAGCTGTAAAAGTTAAGCTCAGTTTAACAATGACTGTAAGACCGCTGTAAAACAAGTTAAAAAAAAAAGTTTGTAAACAACCTATTAAAGTGTCATATGTTGAATACTGACTGACTACATCATAGATTCTTAACAACCTGACTTTTTGCAGGTGGTCCCTCAGCCCACTTGATTTGACAAGTCTTAAGATTTTCCACATGTGCTTTCTTAAATAATAAATTTGACAAGCTACTCATTAATCTCCTTAAATGGATAACATTTCAGTGGAAATGCATGGTACTACATTTTCACTCAGTGACCAAAGCCCTTCATACATTATTGTTAGCAAGCCTAAAAACTAGCAGTGGGACAAGAGAACCGATTAACTAAAAAGATGAAACAGCTCCCATTAAAGATGAAATCACACATAGGCATATAAACCTTGTGTAATTAGGTAGGTTATGACAATTACGAAGATGGCTAATGCAGCCAAACATGTAGACTAAAGGTATAAATTAATTAGATGTATAATTCAAACTTCAATTAACATACACAAATTTGTGTATTTGTTTTACGCAAATTGTGATTATACCTTTATAAAATTTAAAAGGTAAAAACACCTTTTTGGTTTTCAGCTGACTTTTCAGTGAGAAGAAAGGGGTTATGAAAGATAGAAGGCCCATTATGTTGGGAACTACTGGCTAACATGTTATGCAGAAGCAAGGATACGGGGGGGAAGAGAGAGAGAGAGAGAGAGAGAGAGAGAATCAACTATTGTAACCTGGTAGCTATAAATACTAGGTGCATCTAATTTGAATGTCCTTGAATACACATTTTTAAATGCATTTCTTCAATGCATTAAGAGTAAATCAAAATTGTGAAAAATCAAAGCTATTTTGAATAGTCATAAGCATGTAACATCCTATATTGTGAATTTTTATATACAACCACTGCATAAAGTAGTACTGTGTAGCAGTATAAAATGTATATAACAGTTATATCCCCAAACTACACTGCCCAGCCAAAAAAAAAAAAAAAAAAAAAAGTCACCACCTGGATTTAACTTCATGTTATGATCTGGGGTTGCTTCAGTTGGTCAGGTCTAGGTTCAGCAACGTTATGTGCCCAAAAAATGAGCTCAACTGACTACCTGAATATACTGAATGAGCAGGTTTTTCCATCAATGGTTTTCTTCTTCCAAATTGACAATGCTAGGATTCATCAGGCTCAAATTGTGAAAGAGTGGTTCAGGGAGCATGAGAAATAATTTTCACACATGAATTGCCCACCACAGAGTCCAAACCTTAACCCCACTGAGAATTTTTTTTAGGATGTGCTGGAGAAGACTTTACGCAGCAGTCCGAGTCTCCCATCATCAATACAAGATCTTGGCGAAAAAATTAATGCAACACTGAACGGAAATAAATGTTGTGACATTGCGTAAGTGTATCAAAATGATGCCACGACAAAAGCGTGCCGTAATCAAAGCTAAAGGCGGTCCAACAAAATATTAGTGCGTGACTTTTTTTTTTTGGCCGGGCAGTGTATTTCACCTATACAGTGGTTGCATTTAGTATGCAAGCGAGAAAATCCATTACCATCACCTATGTAAGCCTAGCAACATTCATATGCTCTCTGTGATGTTACATGTAGCATCAATACTCTTGCTTTTCCAAGCCTTGTCAGAGACCACATTTTAAATTTTCAAAATAGTAAGCAATCTATAGGGAGTTTGGCTATGCCGAAGCCTAAATTATGCTAAGGAGTATTCGTGTGCCAAATTACTAGTCTGTAGCTTGAAAAACAAAGCTGGGCGTAAAGAACAAGCAGAGGTTGACCTTTACAGATATAGAGATTTAATAACTAACAACTAACAAAATACCCAACATTATTAGGGTTGAGTCTCCATGATTCCAATTACAATTTGCTGAATTGCAGTTTTTCTTTTTCTCTCTCTCAAGACGTAAAAAGAAAATCAACTCAAGGAAACCTTGAGAGACCAGCAATAAAAGACACAATCTAGTGTTTAAGTCTCTAAAGTCTCCAGCACAAGACACAGACAATATAGAATGGAAGTTCTCACAGAACAAGCCATAGGTAACATTAAATACATAAAGATGTGGTTGCAAGTATCGGTGCCCTTACACTTTTTCCAAGACACAATTTCCTCTGAAATAAGTTAAAACTGTTGGGAGTATTTGGTATTCACCACTGTATATTTGTCATTTAATAGATCAGAAACTTTCATGACTTGACTTGATTCATGACTTGTTTTAAATAAAACCAATGAAAATGGCATGGACATAAATATTAGGAGACTTAACATAATACTTCTGCTCCAGTTCTCTCAGGTTTAATGGGTCCCTTTTGTCAACTGTGACTTTCAGCTCTTCCCACACATTTTCTATGGGATTTAGATCAGGACTCACAGCAGCCACTACAGAATGGGCCGATGTTTTCTTGTCATCCATTTTTGAGTGCATTTTGAGGTTTATTTGGGGTTATCCTTAACATTGGACTGAGAGCTGTACATTTCTCTCCAAAATGCCTAGATAGTCTTCTCATTTCATTGTATCCCACGCAGATTCAAGACACTCTGTGTTTCGGGGTAGAAATGGTTTTGTTTGAAACCTTTATTTTGTTTTCTGTAAACACAGAGCTGGTATGACTCTCCAAAAAGCTGTAATTTTGTGTTGGCTATCCAACGGATCTTCCCTCAGAAGGACTGTGGCTTGTAAACATGCATTTTGACAAACTCCAGTCGAGATTTTTTGTGCTTTTCTTGTAGAAGTGCGGTCCTTCCCATCTTCATCAAGACAGTGATGGATGGTATGAGTTGAAACTGCTGTGTCTTGAGCTTGAAAGTTAGGTAGGATTTGTTTAGATTTTTTCGTTGGTTCCTTCTCCACCATTCAGACAATATGTTCAGTTTTTGGGTGAATTTTACTCTTGCAGGGCCTTCATCTTCATGATAATTTTGGCAACAGTGGTCACAGAAACATCAAGTTCTTTGAAGATGGTATTGTAGCCGTTACATTGGCCATGTTTGGCTGTTACCTTCTTTTGAACCTCCTCATACAACTGTCTGCCTTTCCTTCTCCTTTCCTTATTTATTGTGATAGGCACAGTGACATGAAACAGCAGGGTGAGGACTTTTTGCCATTTAAACGGGCTGAATGAGAGCTTATAAGATTGAAGACCTGTGTGTCACTACTTTATGAAAAAACAGTCTGCGTTAAATATCACTACAAAACAATTCTCTCATAACTTCTAAAGGATATCAATAATATTCACAGCCATTTTATTATGAATCATGAAAGAATTCAGTTCTTTTCATAGCTTTTTCATTTTGTTCAACTGCAAAACCAAAGAAATCCATGTACTGATGACAAAAAAATCTTTTCTTTTTGACACTTTTCAGGAAGAATGAAGCATTATTTGAATAAAATGCAAGTTTACCAATACTTTTGGTAACATCTGTAGTTTTTTTGCAGGAAAATTACATTCAAGTTTTTGGTGCACATAGTAAATACTGAACATAAAAGCTACCCCTAAGCGCACTTTTGAAAGTACTTTATGCCACAAATAAATGTCAAAAGTTTAATGAAAGGGAAATGAACATACATGTAGGCGAGCGTGGCACTGAAATGCTTCCGAATGTAAGTTTCAAGGACAGGGTTGAAGTGCTGGAACTTCCTGTCTGCAATGAGCCCAATTATGAAGACCTGTCAAGGGTGGGGGGGCGGGAGAGGAAGAGAGAAACACAAATTTCTGTGAACAACCATTCAACAAGTAAGTAAAGCAAAAAGACTGGAATATATAACTTCATTTCAGTTGGATGCTAATCTAAAACTGTGGCTACTGCAAAGGTATCAGTTGAAGCAAAGTGCTTTCAGTGGACAGTGTGCTTGACTGTATTTTATCCCTCCAAATTATGAGGGGGAAAAAAAAGGTTGTACAGTGCTAAAACAGGCAACAATATATAAAAAAAAAATTTTAAAAGTGCAATATGATTTATTAACTTATTAATCAAGGCTCATCACTCATGTAGAGACCCAAATTAGCCTATTAACAATATGCCCACCGGTAAATGGAAACAAAATATTGATTAACATCACAGCACCTCTTATGTTGAAGATAAACCTGAGATACCATCCCCCCCTCTAGATATTTTCTGAGCACCTCTAAGGCCAAATGGGAACAAGAAAAGATCCAAACTATAATGAGTAACTCAAACCCTGATTTTTAGCAACAGGTTTCTCCTTATCTTCAGAGAAAGGTAGTAAATGAGTGACACTAAATAAAAATATAGACAACCTGTGCTATAGACAAGTACACGAAGAGTGACTTCCTTGTCTTATGTGAAAATAGATGCAAAGAAAAAAAAAATCATAGATGAGGGCCAACAAAGCATTACAAATACAGTATTTTAATCGCATCACACATTTCCATCCAACCATTTTCTGTAACAGCTTCATCCTGGTTGGGGTATTTCCTGTAGTTTATTTAAATTCAATATCTGATGCACAGCCATCTTTGATTTCAGAAGAAAAGATTGGATGTTACAGTCCCTAGCACTTCTGCACCACAATTGTCTTCCGATGGGGTTGTTGGGAGACGACAACTAAGACACATCAGTTGTGCACCTCCGCATCATTTGGTGTTTTGGCCTTTTATCACAAGACACCCTCCGCTGAGGCAGGCCCACCACAGCCTGATCAGACCTGGGTGTGTGTCTCGTGGTCAGTTGGTCACCTTGGCAGTCCAGGTGACATCTTTCCTTTTTAGCCACAGTCAGTGGCTGCTCCTTTCAGCAATGTTAGCCAGTTCTTTGGTTACTTTTCTCAGGGCCTGCCCTTGGGTTGCTAACAAATGCATCTGTGCACTAAGCAATGTTGAAAATGAAAGTCATGCCATCAGGGAACATCAAAATCCTACAGCTATAGACAGGAGTTTGATTTACATTACCTGTCAGTTATGACCACGACAAATCCCAAGCCTAATCCTCATGCTGTTGTTGATACAGAGTGTAGCCAGAAATTAAATAGGCCCTCTCCCACCTTCTCTGGAAGGTTATGTTCAGCAGAGGAGCACATACCCAGTTCCAATCATGCAGGCTGCCTGAAGTAAAGCACTGTAGGCCACTGAGATCAGAGAGAAAACGAGAGAAGACCAAGAAAAAAAAATTTTGAGCTAAAAAAATAATTTTCTTACCAGAGCATCAAACACCAGGGTGTCAAAAGTGTCACTGTCTGAATTCTCCATCATAATGTTGAACAGAGCATCCAAGGTGTCTTGCAGAAACTGAAATGACAGCAACTCAGCATTTTAAAACATTGACAAAAATAACCGCGATTCTTTACATAAATGGCCTGCAGGAAGAGTCTTAATAGTTCGTTTTAATGCAGTGCATTCTACAGCTGGTGACAAATCCAAAAAGATCTGCCTTTACAATTGGACTGCATCTGCATAAAAGCACGTCCTATTTTACACTCTCTCGCTCCATGGTGTTTTGTCGCTTTGCATTTTTCCATGCTTTGTCATTCAGGCCAAAATTCAGCCCAGAAAGAATAATCAAGCTTTTTGAGCATGTTTATTACAAAGCACAGCTGGGCAATTCAAAGGCAAAAAAAAAAAAAAAACTAACTAGTGACCCAGGAGGTGCTGTCAAACCCCCACGACTCACAGTGATTAATATTTTATTTAAAAAGCAGGACCTTGAAAAATAAAAATCTCCCAACAGTCAAGGCTGCTCTTCTGCTCACTCTTACTTATGAAGACATAATTAGCTTTCCTGTTGTGAGCCCAAGAACTGCGAACCCCCCCCCCCATGTTGCCCAGGAGTGGATGAGATTGCCTGCTCTGTGGTCTCGACATAACTTTGGCTAAACTCCAGTTAGACAGAATAGATACAGCCCTGCAAATCTGAACTTGAAAAACTGTGAATGTGGCAGGAAGGGGGAAGAGCCAAAGAGACACCTTAATTATTCACAGCGCAGGCCAGAATGAAACAAAACATTACTGCTCCTTTTCCAGACTCTTTGTGATTCTTTCAAACAGACAGAAGGTGTTGAGAAGACTGAAAGCTCTACACAAAAGAAGCCATTAATCTGTACAACACTTAGTCCTTTCATGAGAGCAAAAAATATATTTTGAAAAAGCTTTACGGTAAAAGTTTACTTTTTATATAAACTTGTGTAGCATTTACAATATTATTGATTACTCATTTTCTTTCAATATTCATTTCGATGATTTTCCATTTTTTCCAACTGAAATAAACCCTTTAATGCTCTATAAAAGGAACTGAACAACTTAAAAGATTGATTCAGGTGTTTAAGTATAAATAATAATGACTGCCTGAAAAATTACACTACACAAGAGTACAGTGTGACTCAGCCATCCAAGTGCAACTTGTTTCTGACAGACGTTCCTATTAACATTGCCTTTAAAGACTGGTGTTAATGGCTTAACTGGAATCAGTTACTTCAGTTACTGTTTCAGCAACAACGCTGCACCTGCTATACCTGTGTTTCATTCAGTTTTCTTCCATAAACAGGAAATGAGTTTATTTTTACAGACTTGATATTCAAAATAACCATCACAGGAGACCAGCAGCCACATTTTCAAGTTCACTTATTAAAGAACACATGCATATCTCCCTTTTAATAGGCATGGAAATAAAACCAATGTTCAAAACTACCATGCCCTGATAAAATGAAGGAAGGGCTTTCAGTACTGTTGCCATGTTAGATGAAAGCGTTAGCTGTCAACATACAACAATCAACAGGCCGCAGCATAAAAACAAAAATAAGCAATCGCTACAACTGTATTTAAGAAGTTAGGAGCAGAACAGGTTAGCATTTTTTTTAATCCATTTCACCTCAAAATACCACAAGCAATACTCAATTTCATAGCTAGGGTCTCAAGCTGCAATAGTCCACTTTTTTAATTAATCTACAAGGAGGGCCATACAACATGGAAACCAATCTCCAGGGCTGTCAGCTGACGCAAACTTGTGCTTGTGTCCCTTCCATTTTTCATGTGCAAGAGGTCCAGTGTGTGCCAAAATGTAGGTTTTCACTGCTTTAAACTATTCCAGTGGCAATTAGAGTGTAAATAAATGTTTTCTAAAGACTTTCAGGCAGATACTTGGCAAACACTGCACAACAGAAAAACATGATCAGCATAGCAAAACAAATCACAGACTGAGCTAAGTACTTTTCTTGATGACCCACAGCAGAACTTTCTGGGAGGTTATCTCACAAAGCCAAACAATGAATTAGTTGAACCAGAGTTGAACCAATCAGAAGGTCATACACTCAAATGATACATGGTTGCAACATCTTTGTCATCCGATGTACAGTACAACAGACACGGCAGTTGCTACAATAAGGCTGGTTCTCACCTTTACTACCTCACCACCATCCACCTTCATCAACTGTCGCAGGTTCTGTTGTAGGAGACTCGTGTTGGACCGCCACTTGAGGAGACCCAGTAAGTCCACTGCAAAAAGCCCAGAAACAGAGTGGAGAAAAATTTAGCATAAAAATGCAAATATCTTCCCAGAGTTTAGCCTGTATAAAGTAGAGTTCTGTTGGAGGTTTTTTTTTTTTTTTTTTTTTTTTTTTTAAAAAGGTGAACGGGGAAATTTACCATGCAATAACACCACAACCCCATACGTGCAACACCCTAGTGACAATACCACTCTTGAATCAACAGTCACATGCAACACCAGTCACCATGATTCTTTGATATACACTCTCCATAAACAGAAAAAAAAAACACTTAAAATAATTATGCCTAACCTGCACCCACCATGCACAAATCCCTTGGCACCTATATTTAAGCTCCCCCCACCTACACAGCAAGGGGCCTGTCTCTTTTCACAAGAGAGACAGAAAGACTGAGGACTGAGTTTGAGCCTCCACCTAAAGTTCTGATTGCCTTCTCTCAAACTTTGTTAAATAAAGGGAATCCTGCATCTGTCATCTGTGCCTCCAATTGTCCTGCAAACTAGAGTGACCACAGTAGTGCACTGTCCTGCATTTTACCTGGAGATCACAATCCTCAGCCATGTTCAAAGATGAAAAAAGCTTCTCTTGAAGGACCTTATTTAAAATCAGCAGCAGTTTAAAAAAAAAATTATATTCCTTCACACTGGCAAGACAAACACTACCAAATGAAAATAAAACCCAGGGGCAGTTACAGTCTGCAAGCTGAGCAGAGCAGAGAAAGAGGTTTCTTCCATTCTCACTCTTTGGCAGGTGGTGCCTTAACAGGCCAGGATTCACCTGCTGGCTGCCATGTCCATTATTTTTGTCAGCATTCATGATTTCCACTGTTATTACATTGACGGCACAAGCAAAAAAGTTACATCAACAGGAACCATAACAGCAAAAAAAAAAAAAAAAAAAAAACTGCAATACAAAAAACCAAGAGGGTATGGGTATACCTTATAGGAAACATGTGTACAGCACCTTTTAAAGATAAGCCATGCTCCACTTTGATCTTTGACAGAACCAGCCAAAAACAGAAACACAAAAAAAAAATTACTAATTACCAAAGCATCACAATATGCAGCATATGTTAATATTATAATCTATATCACTGATATATCTACTTTCTGTTTAATGCTATCCTGTATTGTGCCTGACAAAAAAATGAAGATAAACTCAAAAAACAAAGGCAGACTATACAGGTGCACTTGTTCTCAACTTTCTTTCCTGAAGGGGGGGGGGGGGAGATCTTCCTACAAGAGATTGTCAGCTTAAAATAATGTGATGGAGGATCAGATGAGCAATTTCTATTTGTGGAAATAAGGAATTATCCATAAAGAGCAGCAGTACATGCCATCACATATTCATTTATTCTTAACTACAGACCATAGATTTAAAAAAATAAATAAATAAAAAATTTTAAAAAAAATTTAAAAAAAAAAAAATCAAAAGACAGAACATCCTAATTCTGTTACTTGTAAAAGCTATGTCTGAGGCATTCGGTTCCAGGTGCATTTCAGCTGGTCAGCTCACATCAACAGGACCACATAAGCTGAATGCAACCAAAGTACACAGTGTCATTACATACATCAAGGAGGACCACATCGGGAGCCAGAAACTAAACTGGTCATCAGAGGTAATATGAGGGAAGTAAGGTCACTTTAGTCTGACATCCAGTTTTATAAACAACTAAGCTCTAAGGTGCAACATGAACACAGCTATATAGAAGGATGAGATTGAACAGGCACAGTACATAAATCGTTACCTATAGAGGCTATTTCCAGACACTGATAGGCAGGCGAAGATCAGCTTGGGCAGAGAGTCATGTGAGCTTCTGATCTTTTTTTAAAAGGAATAGAATGTCCTCCAGATAACAGATGAATGTGCCCTTTCTGTTAAATCAAAGATTAACACCACCATGTAGCACAGAGCATGGTGTAAATAGTGAAGATTCATTCTAGAGGCAAGGAAATTCTGTCTTCTGTGGGAAGTTACTGTATCAGATTCTCTAAATTGCATCTTAAGCAAACATTATGCTGGCTGCCACCTAATGTAACCTAGAGATCAGGGTATATATACATAAATGTTTAATAATAATAAAAAAAAGAGTATTAGCTTGAGTTCAACTTAAATGCTGGTTGAAAACTAATAAGAAAATTTAATAACAGGTTTTCATGGAAATTGACTTACATTGGGTTTACATGGCTCTTCTGCAGCGATTCCCAGTGGCATAGGACATGGGCTGCTTTAAGTTCACTCCTCTGTCCAATTTTTCCCCATGCAAGTATTGCCAAAATGTACTCAAACTTTTCACTGGTACAGTACATGGAGCAGCTGATCAGTTCAGAGGCAGATGTCATTTAGCAGAGAAATAACTTTTCCATGCGTTTCTGGTCTTACAAAGACCTTAAGCCAAACAAACTTTGTTGTGAAGCCTTAAACACCTTCATCAAAAACGGGCGTAAATGTCCGCATCCGAGAAGACAAAAGGCAACTTTCATGCCTTTTGTCTCAAGAGATCTTGGACTGTGCATTTAACTGTTCTTAGTATTACAAGAAACAAAAGCCAGCTTAATGAAATATTGATGGAGTTCTGAGCATTTTTTGCTCCCCTCAGCCCCTATTTTTTTTCCCCCCTACTCAAGGAATTAAACACGACATTCTCCTGAGTAAAGCTTTTACATTATGAATACATGCTTAGGTCAGCGATGCTATCAAAATAGCATATGTCTCAATTGTAACATCCCATGTTAATTCCTTTCATTTTGGCTTAAAACTGTTGCAGAATCTGATCCAAAACTTACTAGCACATGTTAAAAAATCTAAATTAGGAATAAAATCAAAATCAGCAATAAAAACCTTTACTGTTCAGTATTAGGAAAAGTGGGTTGTAGCATAGCTCAAGAATAGGCTTCTGTCACACACTTACATCCCCAGAGAGACTACAGGTGTAATAACCTTGAGAAAAGAATGCTGTTCTGAACTGCTTCAGCAATTATCCTGCTGCAAAAACAGATAAAAGTGCTGGCTAAGAAAAGTAAATACGGTAATTTAATTAACACTTGGATGACGATATAAACAGAAAAAACTAAGATCACACTTCAATGCCAACACAGCAAAGTGCAAGCTGTTCCCTGAACTGTGTAAACAATTTGTGAGAAATCTGACAAATACAGCACAAAACCACTTTGCCTGCAGTGACATACTTCATAATATATGGAAAACAATTTTGTAATCTATCTTAAGACTATGAATACATGTATTTCTGTGTGTACTCAAACACATTTCCAGCCCCATATTGTAAATCGTGCAGATTTCATGGCCCCTTAGAGATAATTTGCTTTTGTGAACTGTAAATTGTCAATTCCATTAGAAATTTAATTGGTTTACAAACAACAGACACACTGAACTTCAGAAAACCTTCAACTTCACTGAGGGATTTTCTAACCTTTAATCACCTCATCTTTTGCCCAGCCTGGAAAATTAAGCATGGTGTGTGGGAGCAAGTCTCACCGTTTTGGGTGAGCTTAGTGGAGCACACCAGGGTGGAGATCTGAAATGAGTCCTTGGTGATAGTACAGCTACCCAGGTTCTGTGTGCTCTTCCCCACAGTGGAGTAACCCTTCTCCTCCAGCTCCATCTTTGTGGCTGGTAGGCTCAAGTAATGGGATGAGTCCTCCAGCTTTTTTGTTTCTGCCTGATGAGAGAGACAAGCAGAAATACATAATGAAGCACATTCAAAACATTATCTCTTTCTGAAAAACATTTAAAAAAAATGATTCCAGGAACAAAATACAAACTGAGTCAATGTATAAAAAAAAGAAACAAAATCTAACTTGTTTAAATAATCACATTACCTCCTTTGAAATAAAACTTTTTTTTTTTAAATCAATCCTTAACATTCAATAACAGAAAATAATGTCTAAGTTTTAAGCATTAATTTAGCACTTATCTTTAATGTGAATGAGTGATCTTTGCTCTGCATAGCCAACAACGATGGCTCGTACAATGTGTCTGACATATCTAATGATCTGTTAGATGGTACCTTGTACACGATGAGATCGTGTTCTCCGTCCCTTAATGTGGTCCCATCATAGCGCATCAGCTTCACGAATGACAAGGCAAATATCTTCTCATACTTGTCTTTGGCTGCATATGGAAATTGAGAGACATCTTCGTGAATATCTACAGCAGAGTCTCTTACCGGTCATTAGCAATACACTATGGAAAATCACAGAACCCTACCTACTGGGGGCATTAGTCAATATTTAGACATTAAGTCTAAAATTAATAATGACAACAATTAAAATACATGCATAATTAATTCTAATTTAAATCATAGCTGGACATAAACCAGTTGAATGAATAAGCAAGGCTGTCTGCAAGAAAAGGCAAAGTATGGTGGATATCAAGGGTATATGCTGCTTTTCTTTACCATCTGCACATCCTCACAACAGGCTCCTCTCCCAACAGGACCTAAGTCCACACATGTGCTTTAGCCACAAATGAGACAATCTGTAAAGCATATTTGCTCCAAGTGACACAAAAAAGGAGAATCACTAACAACTGCTATGTTACTGGCACTTTCCAGCAGATGCTGGAAGCAGCAGGTCAGCACCCCGTTTCTCAATAACAAGGGGAGAAAGTTAAAGAAAAACAAATGTTCACCCCAAGGGAGGTAGAGGAGATTAATTAAAAGTATCATTTATACGCACACAATCAAATTACCAGCTTTTCACCCATTTCCAAAAAAAACAAAAATGAAGGGAATTTTGAGAAGGGTTTTTCCACAGACAGTACACAGTCAATACAACATCGCAGCGATGAAGGTGTCAAGCACATTTGTTTTGTATTTACAAGTGACAGTGCTCACACTTTACACAACAGCCAAGAATTATTCAAAAGGGATGTCAATAAACAGAGTAGTGACTTATGACCTGATGAGCATTACCTTAGGATGTCTAAGCTCAAATTTACATGTAGGAATGCGATTCATGTGAGGATTTTCGTGCACTGCCTATGCATAAATCCTGTTCAAGGCTGCAGGTGAATAATCTTTCTGCTTACTGGAGTAATACTATTAGTGTGAGTGTGTCTGGGTGATGAGAAACCCTGCCTCACCACTCTTTTGGCACAGGAAGACTTGTTTATATGCCTGGGTTTGAAAACTCAGGCTTAGTAACCCATCTGGGACACGGCTGTCATCACAAATCTGGCTTTCGTTTAGTCTAGGCCAATGTCACAATCTCATACAAACTTAACATCTCATAAAAAAACATTGGTAATGAAAATCAGTTGAAAAATCAGACCAGAAAGATAGGAAATACCAGTTGGTTCTGAACTGATGCATTAGCCCTTCCCACACATCTCCCTGTCTGTCTGTCCAAGCCGACTGCTCTGAAGTTACATTAGAGGTGTAGAGCAGGATGTTCAGACTGAGCATGACACTATGAAAGGTAAATAACGGGACGCTGGGTCATCCACAATTTATTTGTACTCTAGGCAAGGATTGGGATTGCCGATATAACTGGAAGGTTGATTGTTCCATCCTACCAGCTTCGTTGTAGGTAACTCATCCGAATGCCTTTTTTTTTTTTTTAAAAAAAAAAAACATTAGTTCAATATTTATATATTCAATTTATATTTTACACTTATATTTTTACTCACAGTCCTGAGAAGACCGATGACGGAAAGTAAAACGCAGATGGCTGCGGTTGACATCCTCGATAGGAATGGCAACCTGGAAGGAAGAAAACAGAGCAAAAACAACTCATCATTGACTGAACAATGGGGACTGTGTCCCACACTTCAACACACACCAACTCATCCATTAGATCTTTCCTCCATGCATGCACATACACATAAATACAATAAGTTAATAGTTTGAGAGTGAAGACCGAGTTTCTACTTTAAAAAAAAAAAAAAAAAAAACTCGTAAGAATATGTCCTCCTTGCTTGAAACACCTGTAGTCGCTAATGAAAAAAAAAAATATATATATATATAAACAGGACTGATTTCGCAGTATTCTAACAGTTGTCTAGATGCACTGAACCTTTGATTCCATATAAGCCATGTTGCTGGTTGACAAAAAAAAAAAAAAAGTTGTATGAAGAATTTATGTTTGAGACATGCATCATTTCATGCACTTCAGAATGAACAAAGTACAATACATGCCATTTGAAAAACACAGTGACCCACCTTGACTGTTTCAAACCAGCGAGGTTGCTTCACTTGATAGTAGATGACAGATTTGTACTCAGAGATCCCATCATCCCCTGCACCAGGGAAAATGACACCCTGGAGGGCAGAACAAGGAAAAGCAGGGCAAGATATTAAGTACTGTACAGTACTGGATGTTACCAAACATCCGTCTTTTGAATGACAAACCTCCACTCTGATAATCCTAGAATGAGGTACTTAACCTGAGCGGTTTCAAGGAAGGAGATGTATTAAAGTATGGGACAAGAGGACAGAGATTCAGGGTTCCATTTGTCTTTGTTTTGGAGTAGGTAGGCTGTGGAAAATCGCTGAAAAATATGATCTGCAAATGTGTTACTGATGATGCAAAAAATAGGGATATGATGTTGCTCTCCATCCACCAGGTCCCACAGGCTTTCACAAGGTTCTTGTAATTCAGACTCCACAATATGTACTAATGTGGAGGAATTCTGAATGTCATCAGGGAGCTCTGGGAGAAAAACCCTAGCCCTAGTTAAAATGAAGCCCAGTACATCCTAGACTCATGTACAAAAATGCACTAGGGAAACCAGTTTGAATCATTTGCAACCACAAGGCCAGCCCAGTCTGAGGCAGAACATAAAGCTGTTGTTCTTTTCCCAACATCACCTTTCAAACTGCTCAGAAAGTTGCAAGGGGCATACAAAAATAAAGCCATTTCACAAAAACAAAGATATCATGAGAGTTTCTGACAGTGCAGTGGTGCATAATACAACCTTTTGCACTAAATATATCATTACATTTTCAAAAGTCTGTAAGCTGCATCTCTAACACTGAGTATTGAAGAATAAAATAAAAACATGGACTTTTTGTGTTATTGAGTAATAAATCGTTCTCACATGGATGCAGGAATAAAAAAAGAAATGGTACTCTTTGCAAATAATATTGCTAACAAGAAATTAAAAGTTCAATCATTAAAGCTGCTATAGCCAATTTTGGCTCATTGGATTAAACAGGAAACTAGTGTTACAAGTAGTGAATATTACTATGGCATTCATTATAATATTAGAACTAGAACTTCAGGCCTGTACTTTTAAACCTCTTCCAAAAACTAAAATGCCAAAATTGGGTAATTAATGTTGCACTCATTCTAAAAGTATTATCTGTACATGTCAAAATATGTATTGGAGGATGCAAAAGATTCAGAATAGGAGGGGGCTGGCACAATTGCAATATGTTAAAGTTTAAAAATATTGAATCCAACAAACAAACCTCCAGTTTCTTGCCATCCTCATCATACACAGACATCGTGACTTCCACATTCTTGGGCGTGGTCTTACTGCCTTTATCAAACTCACCCTGGACCAGAGTTACGTATATGTCATTCCGTACATCACCTTGAAGGAGGACAAATAAACATGGTTGGGGTCTGGTTGCTGAAGAATATCAGCCAAAAGAGTAATTAAAAACCTCATGTGGAGGAAGCCACATTCTGTACTGGTAAAATGTATCACTCATGCAGATGTCAAAAAGTACTATATATATATATATATATATATATAGTACTTTTTGACTCATGTACAAAAATGTAGTATATATAGTAGATTTTTAAGGTGCCTATAAACAAACTCCACATTTTAGTTTGTTAGACCATAGAGCCATGATGCATTTAACTGAGAATTTTTGCCATTCTTGAAAACAGAGTATTCTATATTGTTAATGTAAAAAATAAATAAATTTATCTAAATTATTTAAACAGCAAAATAGTTGAATGCCCAAGTACTCACCCTTTGCTCTAACACACCTAAATTATCTCTTAAGTAATCAATTCTTTTTTCTAAGTCACATGTTTACTTGACTGGAATGCACCTGTATGTAGTTGAGGCGTTTCTCATGATTTCACAATAGATAGCCCGTCTTATGATGGGGTTACATTCCAATAATCCCATCGTAAGTCAAAAATGCATTTAATACACCTAACCTACTGTCACACCTGTGGCCTCACCAACAGAATGTAGGTAGCCTCTCCACCTCCATCTTCAGACTGAGCATCAATTGGCATAGGAACCAATCGTGAATGGGATTTAGTTTATACCCAGACTTCCTGCCAGCGCTCAGTTTCCACTGCCCCTCATGAACTCTCCTGCAATCACTACCTTGCTAAGACCTTGCATTTTGTTTTGTTTTTGTTTACTGCCAATCGTTAATGTTTAGCTTTGGCTCCTGGCTAATTTGTCAGAGAAAACACCATGACACCTACTGAACATAGCCCAGCCTACCTTAAAAGTTATTACGGGCTTGCCGCTTTCAGAAGACTGAGACACAGATGGGCGCGTTGTAGACATGATGGATGTACAAAACATTACATCGATATGGGGGGGTAAATGCAAAAAAAGGGTGGCAACACAGAACACTGTAGAATATCGGTTGTATACACTAGTGACCACCTGGCAGACTGGGAAATGCAGATCACTGCCACCTCCCAGCATCATGAGAGAATATCATACCACATATCAGTTGGCTGGGGGGGAATCTAAATTCGAAGTTTCTACTGAATGTGCATTGCTATCACACCATCGTATGTCGGAAAATCATAAGTCAGACCATCATAACTCGGGGACCATCTGTAAATATGTGTCTGGGAGCTTCCCCACTTAGTGCATTTCCAATGAAACACTCCCTCATGAAGACCAAAAACAGACTAGACAATATTCTTGAAAAATACCAGCAAGAGGAAGGATATAGGAAACTTTCCAAGTTACCAAACGCAGTCCTCCAAAAGTGTCTGAACAAGTAGCAAGAAGCAAGCGCAAGAAGACCTGTACTTAGGGAGGACACCAAGAGGCATGCACCAATTGTAGCTATGGTCCTCCATGAGGAGGTGATACTGTATGTGGCACAAACCTAACACAGTACATCACCAACTCTACAGTGAAGTATAGTGGTGGCAGCATCAGGATTTGGGTATTCTTCACTGCAGTGCAAACTGAAAAACTCAAAGGCAGAAGGAAAAATATATGGAGAACAGAACAGAAAAATTCTTGATGAAAATGTGTTGCAGTTCAAAAGAGCACTGGGACTTGGAAGATTATTTAGCTTTGACAGTAACCCAAAACATACAGGAAAGGGTTGTTAATTCTCTACAGTGGCCCAGTCAAAGCCCAGACCTCGTTCAACTTGGAGAACTTTTTTTTTTTTTTGCAGGGAGAAAACATAATCAAACACTTTATTTTGATGGATGGCAAAAATCTTATCATGGTTCCATGCTATTATAAAATTAAGTCCAGGAAGTGGTTGAATACCTTTTATAGGAACTGTACTATGTGTTCACTCATACTATCCACTATCCCATATTCTCCAGAATCTCACCTGGCATAATGATTTCAGGGAAGCCCATCTTCCGTGCTACAGCTGTTGAACGATCTACCAGATGAGGAAAATCCTTTCGAATTTGATGAATATCTCCAGGTAGAAGCTTAAGAGTGACCCATAGACCTGAGAAGCAAAGGTTGCATTCTGATTAGTGCCACAGTCCTAGGCATCATCTCCAACCCAAACTGAAGAACCTACTTCTTATTGTTCAGTGGTTCCTACTCAAGAAGTCAGAAACCTTGTTTGTGATATGCCCTCAAACTTCAAACAAAAGAAGAATGTCAGTAAGCCAACCTTCGAGATCTGAGTTTCCTATGGCAGAATTAAAAAACTTTGCACTTTAGACTTTCTCTACCTAAAGGGTAAAATGACATATTTAATGCACCACCACTGAACAGATCTGTAGTTACAGCCATCCATTATCTGTATGTCAATTGACTCAATACACTATGTGATTGTTAATATCACTTTAGCTTCAGTGATGCACTGCTTGAAGATAATGTACTACATTTAGTTGCAGTGTCTAAAAGACATACTATGAGGTTGGTGGCAATTTCTGTAGCTCTTAAATACCTGCAGAGATTAGTGCTTGTACAAGGTAGGGAAAAAAATGGATAAGGATAGCTACTTAAGCTTCGGGAGGTCTAAAACCTTGATTATGACCAACACTATAAAGATAAGTAATAGAGTAGCTCATTATTGAGAATAGTATGTTTTCTGTGACAATGTAGCAGCACTGTGGACATGGTTATTGCCCTCAAGTTATGCACTCTTCAGTCCTCTCTTTTCATTACAGTATCAAGCACACAACTCTGCTGAGATAAAAAAAACATTACCATGTAGAAGAGTAAGTAGCGGGAATCACAAGGAAAAAATTAAACTAAAGGTCACAAAAATATCTTACATTTACTCATTTAGCAGATTCTTTTATCAAAACCAACATACAACTTCAAGAAAAACAAAAGTGCATTTATCAGACAGAAAAATACAAAAACAGACATGCAATTCTCAAAGTACTATGAAATATCACCATTTTTGCAAAAATATGATATATCAGTAGCTACATACTGTATAGAACGGAGTACTTTTTTTTTAAACCACATAATGGAGTGGAAGTTTGTAGAGCAAACAGGAGAGGAATAAGAAGTAGGTCTGAAAGTAATGCCTCTCCAACCCCTTTCTGAATGTTGAGATGGATTTAGCGGTTTTAAGAAAGGAAGCTCATTTCATCACATTGGAGCCAGAACCAAATAACTTTGTCTTTTTGATTTTGAATCCCTAGTGGGTGGGATTACCAAGCAGTGGTGGAAAAGTATAGTTGTCTGAATGAAGTACTGCAAATGATTATTACAATTGTCATTTGGCTGCATGTGAATTTTTAAAAGGAACTCTTTGCGTACCTGATTTTCTTTGCTCACATTCAGCATGTTGCAAAAATGTATAACAGCAGCAGTCATGCTCCTAAGCATCAAGTCATATGCATTTCACAGCTGTAATATTGAAAACACTTATAATACTAATATTGATGCCAGTGTAGCCCAGGTCAGAAAGTAGGAAGATAAATAGTAATAACAGATTTGTATAACACTAATATGCATTATCTAGAGATTGAATTTAGTACATAGGTATTGTTAGTGCTGTCAAACATTTGGGTGCTTACCAGTCATAGTTCAGTAGAAATGTGGTGAAAAAAGTAACAAAATATAAAGAAGGCCTTAAGCACCAACCTGTTACCCTTACATTAGTAATGTGTGCAGTGCTGTGTGTGTCATGTCTAATTTCTTACCCACTCCTGTCCTTCCTCCACCACTTCTGTGCCCTATTCTACAACTGGCACATTTGACGTCATGTCCCAAATTATAGAGCATTTCACCCTTCACAGAAAGGTGATAACAGAAACCAAATCCTAGCAGTCACACTATATTAGATTGTCTTTGAGTGGTTACTGCAAGCCAGTTAAAACCTGAAAAAGTTGCCAGATCCAAGGAGAAGCTGATCATGTTCAGACAAATATGAAAATCAGATGGGCAACTGCTGAAAATATGTGCTGCAGTACAACTTGAGAATACTGCAGTTGGGCGTGACATTGAAAAACCAGGGTTGGCAATGAGAAGCAAACAAAATATTTCTACTCTTGAAAAACATATGTTAGTGTTATATTGTTTCACCCACCTTCCTGCTTTAAAAAAAAAAAAAAAAAAAAAAAAAACCCATGACAGACAAAAACAGACTACTGAAAACTGTAAATATTCAAAAGGGTAAAAAGCCTCAATACAAGTGATGACGCAACTAAATTGAAGAAAATGGTAACATATAAATTTATGTGGTGAAACAGTATTTAACATCAAAAAAAGTGAAAAAAAATTCAGTTCCACTGTGGCAGGATAGCTGGAAACACGAGACGCCGCCGAAATTAATTTAACAGGGTAAGATATTCCAAGACAGAAATTAATACACATTTCTTGCTGCATACAAAAAAGTTTCATAACTCTCTTGTTTATTCTATTTTAGTTATCATATATTCCTTAATTTGTTTGCAAAGCAACTTTACATAAAAGTCTGGACAAAAGGCAGATGAGGAGATGTGTTCTTGGAGCATGCAAAGACCAGCTCGGTACCTTGGCCTTTGTGATTTACTTCTTTGGCAGCAATGACTTTGTTGATGACGGTCTGGAGGAAGTCGTTCTCTCCTGCCACCCTGGGTGAAAAACGGGAGATGTTCAGCTGCCTGTGGCGAATGGCATCATCCAACGCTAGCCTGGAGTGTACACGTGACAGGCAACACCGCAGGGAGAAGTGGGGAGGGTGTAGAGGGCACAGAGAAGCACAAGATCATGGCCATGAGGATGAGATGGGGAAGGTTTTTTGAGGGGTGGGGGCAAGGGTAGGGGGGCAGTGGATGAGAAGAGGACACAGAAACACCAAAAAGTAATGCAAATACCATGACATGGACACAGCCGTTGTTAGGCAACAGTGAGGCAAGATGGGTAACAAGAGACACAAACAGAGAAACCACAGTTTAGAGAATGATATCAGGCAGACCCCTGCACCACCAAAGCAAAACAGTTGTTCTGACTTCCACCATATGGTGAGAAAATTCTGGAAAATCCATCCACCCCAAAACACATCTTCCACCATATACAAAGACACCAGGTCTAAAACCAGGTCTATGGGTGTGCACGGATTCACTAAAACTGCAACTATAGTTCCATAAGGTGGCGGTACGTGTCCCCGCACTAGAACATGACCCTCACAGACAGGCTTCCTGGCATTTAGAGTTCTTAAAGTTAAAAAAAAAAAAAGCACTCAAGACAAACTCCAGCACAGTATTGAAAAACCATGGTGAAAACCAAATTTCTCCTTTTTACTGGCCCTTGATCTACCATTTTAACAATTTCCCCCTTGCTACATAACATTTAGTCACCTATGTGTACTATTTTGAAAATTAATCCTACTGTACATGTGAAACAACTGACTGTTGGACAGATTGATAAAGCAAAATCTTATTAATGTAATCATTGCCTGTCAATTCTCCTTGAGATCACGCACAGGGATTCTAATTATGTCCATCTTTGAGGTGTGGCCTTGGTACAATGGCTGCAGGTAATCCAAATCATTTCAGCAATATTAGACCTGCTGTTTACATCCATAAAGCATTTAAAACATACAGTAAATGTAACAGTTAATTATGTGATTACAGCATCCTTTTTTGACAAAATGTAACTTTTTGCTCAATCTTCTGCTTGCATACACTCCAAAAGCATGCAGTTTGGACTGTTTTCCCAGTTTGTTGAACTTCTGCTCTTATCAAAAAAAGAGGAACAAGACATACATATTTTATCAAGTGATCCAATTCCAAGAAAACCATTTTAGACACAGATAGTCAGCAATGATTTAAAAAAAAAAAAAAAAAAAAAAAAAAGTCCTGGAATAATGCCAACAGCACCTAATTACCTTTCTTAAAAGAGAAAAGTTATTAAAGCATAGACACTGATGTACACTTACGGCTGGAAAGGAATGAAGTGCTGTTTATCTTCATCATCCATTTTTCCGGTGATGATGTCAGTGACGTCCATTACTACGAAACAAGACAAATCTGAGTATATTACAGTCATCTGGACCAAATAATTTATTTGGTCAAAAATCAAAACATCTACAGAATGTTCCAAGCATTCAGCCTTGTAGATGTCAAGAGGACGTGAGCAATCATTAATGGACAGATAAGAGCAGGCTTAGAGGTGTTAAAGGTGGTGCCAAGCAGGCTTTCATTCCCCCTTCCTGACCCAGATAGATGCCTTTGTCGTGGATGAAAAGACATATTTCTGAAAGCAACATGAAAAGTCTTTGATGTGGAAGTGCATGCATGCTCACCTGCCCCCACCCACATATCCCAGGTTAGCGCTCCCGAGGATTAGGAAGCTATCACGTAGCTCACAAGGTGTCGTATAAACCTCGGGTTTCATTTGACGTGGCTTTGCAGTGGAACTGCATGTTCCAAACCCAAGAAAACAAACCTGCCTTATCCAACTCCACACTTTGCAAATGTGGCAGCAATAAATACTTTATACTTTGATGCAGCAAGAAGTTGGTTTGCTCCCTCAGGAGAAGGGGGTGATTTGAGAGCAACTGCCCATCTTGGCAAACCAGAGGAATCAACATATCCTAATTCATTATAAAAAGACCAGCCAGTGAGTTGGGAGGGAAGGACTGGCCAGAAGCTCAAAGACAAGCATGCCAAAGTATTACAGCAACAAAAAGAAAGCAAAAAGTAATGAGCTTTAATTTTTTTTTCCATTTTTACCCCAGGTTTCATTACTTCTCTATGAATGAATGAATGAATGAATGTCATTCCTTCATAAAATGTCTCAAAAAGTATTAATTTAAAAGATTCCTGTGGGTTTCCCCAATTTGCTTTACAATTTGAAGGAAAAGCAAGGCAGAGACTGACCTGCAACCCCAAAGGGCCTCCTCAGGCCTGAGGTCAGCTTCTTTGTGTTATTATCCCTCAGTTCCATGCGGCCCACCCTGACAATCTGACACACAAAGCTGATCTTCTCTCGTTTCAGGTCCTCACTGCCAAGGTCCTGGAAAAACACACAGAGAAACCGATACAGATGTCCAAATGCTGCTGCTACAGACTTAAAAGAAAGCACATAATCACCATTTCCTTCTAAAATATCTGAAATGCATGAATGGGAAGGGATCTCCTAACATGATTTATGTCCCACCAGAATACTTGCACCTACTGGAAGCTAAAAGGCTGACTTTAACCACAAAAGCTGCATTTCAGCAGGAACTCAAACCAAGAGGTTCAACACTTTTAAGTGTATTTGAGGGACAGCTGGGAAGGAGTCCTACCTGACAAATTTTACAGCATCACAGATTGTACTTCAGTGGCCATTAATGAAACCAGGTTTAAAGGACAGATATTCATAAACAAATTGCAGGCTTCATTTTTTAGCCTAAAGAGACACCAACTCAACAAATGAATTTTAACAATAAAACTGAAAAGATACAACACTTACGGTGAAAACTGATCGCAGATTGTGAAGCTGGTCGATATCTTTCACCAGTCCAGAACTGGACCATCGCACCAGGTAGTTCTCACTTTTACAAAAACAACGAAGGTCAACTTTAAATGTTCTTTTTGCTGTAAATACACCCTAACAATGCATACCAAACTCATAATTGCTATGAAATCAGCTTTGTAAATATGCATAATGGTACAGCTGTTTGCAAACTTCAAATCAATGAAGCTGATAAGTTGTGAAAGCTGTAAAACATTATTTAGACAGCCTCTGCAATAACAAATGGACATATATAAAGAACCCCAGAGACAAGCAGACAAGGAATACAGAATTAAATTCAAGGGAGATGAGAATGGGTGGGCAGCATCACCTGATGAACTTAGACTCCACAGGGTCATAAAGAGACATAAGGACCTCGGCATCTTCTCCAATCTTGCATACCACATTCTTCAAGGTGACAAACAAAGCGAAGGAAGGTGTGGAGGCGAACTTTGCCTGCCTAGTCAAATCAATATTTTGCTTCTGGGACTGTTAGAGAAAACAGAGAAGTCAGTGTTCAAAAGAGGCTGTGTCCATGAGGATGCTGAGAGGTTCAATTTGACCACTTGGTTGAAAAATTGCATCATTCACTATAGCTCTCAAGACAAATCAGATTAATTTTCACAATGGGGCAACTTCACTGATCCTTTGTACTGGATTTGCAGTGGTTCAGTAATTCATCAATCCCTTCAAGGACAACAGACAGGGAAATTCATACCAAAATCTCATGGTCAAACATCATTTGAAAACCGATATCACAAAACCTGGCTTAAAATTCTGTTTGACCTTCACAAAACTCAATCTCAAGATGGAGACAAAACTTTTGCATTAATGAAGGAACTCTGAGTCAGTGGTACAAACTGTACTCATGACAAAAAGAAAAAAAATGTATCTATACACAACTGTTATGTTTAAAATTTCATGACCGGAAACAAAGAAAATAAACATTTTAAACATCTCAAAACTGCATCCACATCACTTTAATACGGTATCTGAGAAACTCCAAAGGGACCCAGAATGTAATAATCTTTTGCAGTAAGTTAGTTCTGTCTATGAATATGACAGTTAGCAAAAAAAAAAAAAAAAAAAAGCAATTTATTGTGAAAAATCTGGTAATATGGCACCTTCCTAAACCTAATTCTTGACAAATAATTTTGCATAGTAGCAATCTAAACAGATACTATAACTAGGAGAATGAGAACAAACAGGGATTCTGTTTTTTTCTGTGTTAAAAAAAAGCCTCCGTTTACAATATTTTTTGTTTGCATAAAAAAAAGAAAGACATTTTCCAGAAACTAATGCTTCAGGTTTTTTCAGCAACAGGGCAACCTGACATATCAATCCATGAAAGCCAAGGGTATCTGTTTGCAGTGCAATTTTGGTACAGAAAAAGCAAGCGGAGGAAGCATGTGGTGCTGAAATGAGACTTCCTGGCTAATAGGAACATGAAGAGAGATGGCCAGCACCTGAAGCAAATCCTTAAAAGTTGATTAAACCTCAGGGCTCAAAGCTCCTACACTAACATGTCACTCAAACCCAATCCACATTGCAGCTGAGCAAATTTCAACCCTAAATGAGCTTCTACTGCAAGGGATTTTTTTCCAATGTAAGAAAGGTTCAAAAGACAGCTATATGTGCAGTTTATTGTCTTACAAATTACTATACATGCATCATGTGCAGTCCTATCTGTTTCTTGGTATAAACAGTCTCCATGAACATAGCAACCAGCACAATAGTAAAAGAGCATGACTAAACAAAAATGTGATTAGTTCAAGATACTGGAGAAGACCTGCTCTTATAACTTTAAGAAAGATGCAAAAACTTCTTTAGGGAGAGAAAGTAGTTTTGTAAAAACATGACTGCTAATTGGGCAAACAGATGATTGAAGTCATTGCCCAGTTATTATATGCAGTCAAAGACCAAACAATTTTTGGACTATGTTCATTAATGCTCACTTTAAGTATCTCCCCCCCTCCAATTAAACCACATCTTTGACCAAAATCACAGAACCTACCAATGACACACAAGCAGTTCAGCTTGCACATGTGCACGGCTGACATGAAATTTCATTAAAAACCCTGAACAAACAGTTGAAGACACACAAGACAACACAAAACAGGAGCTTTTTGTAGCAACCACATCATAACAGTCTGAACACATTTATAAATTAAACTGTTTTAAAGTGGTAACCGTATTAAAAGGTACAATATAATAATACTGTACCAGTCACAGGACCTTACAGCAGGGCAAATTTAATCCAGTGATGCAATTAACAAACAAGTTACTGGCACAGCTTTAGTTCTTAATGCCTGACAGGCAGTGACTACATAAAAAAAAATAAAAAAATAAAAAAAACTTTTGTTTAAAGAGGGATTTACCTTCTCCTCCTGAATCCTGTCTTCAATCTGTTTAGAAGCAGCTTCGTGGGCCCTGAAAAGGCTGATGGTGCTTGTGAGATCTGGGTCTAGGATGTTCCCATCCTTGTCTCGGACAACAAGGTCTAGGTCCAAGTACCTAAGTAGGGTAGGGTACAAAAAGCCGACTCAGTTCTACAGTGCCTCTTGTTCAGTGATGCCTCAGTTCTGAGGAGACATGAGCTATTCCAGCACAAAGCACATTCTGAAGTGAATATTCCAAAGCAGCAAGTAGTTTTAACTTAGCCAGATCTACTCACTCAGACACTAATCAAAAGCCAAGTGCTTCTTTCTGTAACAAAAATGGCTACTTCATTGTTGTCAGGATTTAATTACCACATCTTCTGTCATAGATCAGCATCCCTCAGCCACTGGTAGTAAAGACTGATGCTTTCAACAAAGTATTAATGCCCAAAAGCAAAATCAACAGAAAGGTATTTACTTGTTCCCATAATCTATTCTGGAAGTGACTTTCTGTTTGAGCTCAGTTAGCTCGTCCTGCGGAAGTGTGCCAGACAATATTTGAGATCGCCACTCAATAAGGTCATATATCATGTCACGGACACAGTTGAACGTCTCTCGTTTGTCTCCCTGTGGAAACAAAATAAACACCACATTGTGCATGTCAAGACCAACACAAAATCATGTCAAACAGCTGCAGCTCAGCCTTTATTTCAACATTCTGCATTATTTCAAACAATTTATTGATTTCATATGTAACACTGTATGTTGCAAGTCGTTCTTAATCCGAGAAGGCTGCAAAAAGCATGGTACTTTAATGCTAATTTAATGCTAAATGTGGTAAGTGTTCATGTTTGTCTATCTGTGCATGTGCATAATTGTGCATTGTGCAACTTGATCTTTTCGAGTGTTGATGTGTGCCTTTAAGTAGATGTGTCTGTATGAGCACCATACACACTTACCACATACAGGTCCCTCCAGATGGAAGCCCACTCCCGAAGAGTTGTGGTCACCTCATGGACTAGTGGCAGCTCATTGGGAATCACAGTCTCCTTTTGCCTGATGAAAGCAAAGGCACAGATATGAGCAGGGACCTCACACCTCTGCACCCCAAACCAAAGTTACTAGGTGATAATTCTAGGTGTTATAGTAAGGTCTGTTTTCAAGCAAAACAAATTTGACAACATAAAATTTGGAACGCTCAATGGCACATCCATCCATCCAAAATGACAGTAATTAAACCTTTTTGAATACAAATGATCCACTTTATTTGCATAACTATTATATTGAAATGTTGGTTACAGCAAGAGCCATAAAAAGAAATATCCAATCTTTCATCCGAAGCTCATTTTATTGGAATATATACTTGTATATAGGGTAATTTAGAGATTAGATTGCTAAAATGCAGGTATCACCTCTGACCTACAACTGTGGGGAAAAACTGTGTGAGAAAAGCAATGGAAGCTTTTAGAGCTCAAGGACACAGAAGTTGGCTCACAGGAAGCACAGGGTCACGTGCCCATTAATCACATCACATCCAACGGAGGGTGCAAACGTGCTAAGCATTGACAAGCTCACTGCACCCAGAAACTTGACAGAAAAAAGGGACTGTTTTGGTAAGTAATGATGCTTTAAGTATGGTCAATATCAATCACAGATGAGCTCAGGATGTGAAAGAGCTTCATCAAGGTATATGCTGAGCAAAAATGAAAGAATCCAGTCAAAAGACCAAAAAGGAACCACTAACCCGCTGCCTTCCACTGTTGCATCTTTAAGGTGTATATAACATACTGGAAAAATGCCCTGCAAATTAGAGAAAGATGAGACACACTGTTAAATAAAGAAACTAACATTTAATTAAAGTCATATGCAGGTATTGTCACAAATTATAGAATCCCCCTTCAAAGATATTCATCAGTCAAGCTTCAAACCATGCAGGGTTGGCCGGCAAGTGAAAATCTACATTCGGCTTCTGCCAGTGACATTCCTGACACTTTTGCATGTTCGTGCTTACCTTCTTTGATTTCCTCCTCAGCCGATGTCCTCTGTACCAGCCTGAAAGTGCAGAGGAAATGAGAACAGGCAATATAAGGAACACAGGTATCGCAAGGAGCTTAAATGTCAAAAATCAAATAGCAATACAATACAGCAGTGTGACAGATCGTGAAATACTATTGATCTGCATGCAAACAATAATTCTAAATAATGACCTTACAACTTTAACACTTAAAGAAGAACATACAATTTACTGTTAGTACACAAATTCTACCTGGTAACAGAAGGCAACAATTCACGCTTTCCACTGTCAAATCTACAAACTCATAATACAGAAGTCCTAATCATACACTTTTGCTAAAGAGGTTCTGTTCTGTCACATCTTAAACATGTTTCTCTTTTTGTTGCTAACAAGACCTACTTTAATGCTGAAGAGGACCACAATCTGAAGAATAATGAACTCATATTTCCCAAGACTGACATTACCCATTTTACTACCATTTTAATTCTGCAGCACGTGTTGCTGAAATGGCCTCAAAAATTATTAGACAACCAAGAGACCTATGGTGAAGGTAACTCAAGACACCCTATTGTAAAACATCATTATGCATTTTAGCAGCATGATGAAAGTGGTTCATTCCCGGTTACCCTTACACCATGTTATCTGGTATAACACGAAAATTGGGGCAAAGGACTGACCCTTGCCATCACCAGGGTAGGAGGCACTGTCTCACCTTCATATGTTTCCAGGATATGCACCGTGTCACCTATCTGCAATGACAATTCCTCAGCTCCTCTTGCCTCATAATTGTAGATTGCTGTTGGGAAATTAAGAAGCAAAAGTGTTACTAGATATTAAAGGCATAGAGGGGGATGATAAAATAACAGTAAGATGCTAAGACCAACTAAAAGTCCCTGACTCATCAGTCTCATGGCCAAAGACGCCTTATTACAGTCCATTAGTATCACAATTGTTTAGCATACAAGACACTTGTCAGTATATACCTGATTCATATTCAGTCCACTTAAGTATCACTGGATACGCAGACAAATAACTTAGGTGAATACTGTCTTCATGGTACTGTTTGGTATTATTCACTTCAAAGGTACACAAGTTTAGATAACTGGATACCTGGTAAGTGGATAATTTGCTTTAGAAGATAAAATTTTCCAGTCCTGTAGTTCATATTCCTATGTTCATGACATTGGTTAAGTGGATACACACTGTTCGTCCCTTTGGTGACAGTAAATAAGTAAAACAGCCACACCAACACCAGCATGACTTGTCAGTTTTCCGTTGACAAGCTGCGTCTATCTCCTGCTGCATAGACAGAGACTGTTGCCTGTCATTTACAACCCACATCATTAGCTACCACACCAAGTTGCTCATCTATAGCTTCCTTGTCAGTTCAGAGGATGCAGACATGGTGATCCCACAGACACTAAAGCCCCCCCCCCGGTGGTTGTGCTACAAGCAGTGGATGTCCTGTGCATTTTATGAAAGCCTGCACCTGCATCTCTTATGAACATATTGTATATACAAACTGAATTTATATGTAAAAATGTTTTGTAGTGCTGAATAACAGTATTTTACAAAGAATTAGAAAAATAGAATAAAAATATTAGATATGCCTGAATGAGAATTAAAAATTTGTGTAAAATATGAAAACATGTACAATCATTAAAATAAATACCATCTGCTGAACCACATCTGGCTTAAGTAGGGAATGATTTTGCCAATTTAGTCTTAAATGCTAAACTTTTTCTTGGGGGGGGGGTCTAAAAATATAATGAAAAGGCTAAAATGATACCATGATAAACAAGTAACACTAATCAATAACAGCAACTATTTTCTGTAAGTGCACTATTCTATTTTTTTGTTTTTAAAGTGGTTGTTTTTAAATAAAAAAAAATTCTGCTTTATCACGGGGGAAGGGGGGCTTTTTGTGCGGCACATTACAAACAATTGCTAAGTTTGGGGTACTTACTTCTCCAAAATGGCACCACGAGAGAGGCAGCTAGTTACAGGAGCTCTGACCACCTTCCAGTTCTTTGTCTTATTTAATCAATTTTCCTTACTCTTTTCACTCTTTATTATGATCACTCACAAGTTCGCTAGTCAAAAGAAACTTGTAAACTTATTTTTTTGTTTTTTTAATCGTATACGGACTGTTTAAACCAGCACATGGAAATTCGTCAAGCAGCGGTTGCATCGTTTACACCCGGGATCAGCTGTTAGCGCTTGGCAACCAGCTGATACACCCCAGAGAAAGACCAGAGACCCCCAGGGAGTTACGGCGGAGGAGACGGGGCCGTAGAGCTGGAGTCCAATGTCGGGAGCAGAAGAGACGGTACAAACCATCTGTGCCCTCGATCATCATGGGGAATGTTAGATCTCTCCCTAATAAGATCGATGAGCTAACGGCGCTGACCAGACTTCAGAGGGAGTACCGGGAGGTTAGCATGATGTGCTTCACGGAGTCTTGGCTGACACACCTCAATCCAGACTCTCACGTGACTGTACCGGGATTCCACCTGGCGAGAGCAGACCGGAATGCGAAGGATACCGGCAAGAGGAAAGGTGGGGGTATTGTGATGTATGTGAACGAAAGATGGTGTAATACGGGGCACATCAGTGTTAAGGAGCAGTGCTGTACACGGGATGTGGAGCTATTAGCGGTGAGCATCCGACCGCATTACCTGCCGCGGGAATTTTCGCAAGTCATCGCGATAACTGTTTACATCCCGCCGGCAAGGGATGCGGCAGCAGCATGTGAGAAAATTCACACAGTTGTGTCCCAGCTGCAGACATCACACCCCCAAGCCTTCCTTTTCATCTCAGGAGACTTCAATCATGCTTCCTTGTCCTCAACCCTCCCTACCTTCACCCAGTATGTGGACTGCTGCACCAGGGACAACAGGATACTGGACCTGTTGTATGCAAATACTAAGGATGCATACAGAGCATCACCCCTCCCCCCACTGGGTCGTTCAGACCATAACCTGGTCCACCTGGTTCCCTCATACATACCTTTAGTGTGCAAACAACCCCCCACTACAAGGTATGTGAGAGGATGGTCTGAAGAGGCAAGCATGGCACTGAAAGACTGCTTCCAAACCACAGACTGGGAGGTGCTATGCAGCCCACATGGGGAGGATATTGACGGTCTAACAACCTGCATAACGGACTATATCAACTTCTGCGTGGACAACACTGTACCGACCAGGAAGGTACGGTGTTACTCCAACAACAAGCCATGGCTGACTCCAGATCTGAGGACTCTGCTGGAGCAGAAACGGAGGGCCTTCAGATCAGGTGACAGAGAGGAAATGAGGGGAGTACAGAAGGAGCTAAGGAGAGAAGTAAGAAGGGGAAAAGATGGCTATAGGAGGAAGCTGGAGGAGCAGCTCCAGCAGAGCAACACCAGAGGTGTGTGGAGAGGACTAAATAATATGACCGGACGGAGCCCAGCGTGCAGAGGGGGTCCAGAGTCTGGAGACCAGGATTGGGCTAACAGACTGAACCTGTTCTTCAACAGGTTTGACTCAGAAGCCCTTCCCCCCCACCCGCCAGAGATCATCACACCTCCTTCACACCTCTCTGCAACCCCCGACAGCACCAGGGACATTAGCGGCACACCATCTACCCCCCTTGTCCCCCAACGGCTCTACTTCCCCCTCCCCCCTCGCTGTTCATCTGGAGTCACCCAAATACACCCTACACTGCAGCCTCTCCATCACATCTGACCAGGTGCGGAGTCAACTAATGAAGTTGAAAACCAGGAAGGCCACGGGTCCGGATGGAATCAGCTCCAGAATGTTGAGGGACTGCGCAGGTCAACTCTGTGAGGTTATCACACACATCTTTAACCTCAGCCTCAGTCTGGAGAGGGTCCCCACTCTGTGGAAGACGTCCTGTGTGGTGCCAGTCCCCAAGACAACGCACCCCAAGGAGCCGAACCACTTCAGACCCGTTGCCCTAACTTCGCACCCGATGAAGACGATGGAGAGGATCATACTTCACCACCTTCGCCCTCTGGTCAAGAAGGATCTAGACCCGCTGCAGTTTGCATACCAGCCAAACATCGGGGTGGATGATGCCGTCATCTACCTGCTACATCGGGCCTTTTCTCACCTGGAGAGCGCCAGGAGCACTGTGAGAGTCATGTTTTTTTGACTTCTCCAGTGCCTTCAACACAATCCAGCCCTCAGTGCTGAGGGGGAAGCTGGAGGGAGCGGGAGTGGACCATCAACTGTCCGCGTGGATTATTGACTACCTCACCAGTAGACCGCAGTACGTGAGGCTCTGGGACTGTGTGTCTGAGGTGATAGTCAGTAGCACGGGGGCCCCACAAAGAACAGTACTCGCCCCTTTCCTCTTCACCCTATACACCGCGGACTTCAGTTACAATACGGACACTTGCCACCTCCAGAAGTTCTCGGATGACACTGCCATTGTTGGCCGGGTGTCTGAAGGGAACGAACTGGAATACAGGGGGGTCATCAACGACTTTGTCAGCTGGTGCGAACAGAACCATCTTCGCATCAATGCCAGCAAGACGAAGGAGATGGTGATTGACTTCAGCAAGAAGTCACCCCCTATTACGGCAGTGACCATCCAGGGCTTGTTCATTGAGACGGTGGAGGAGTACAAGTACCTGGGTGTTCACCTCAACAATAAACTGGACTGGTCCACAAACACAGAGGCACTTTATAAAAAGGGCCTAGGTCGCCTTCACCTGCTAAGGCGACTGAGGTCCTTTGGGGTTAAAAGGACTCTCCTAAAGACATTCTATGACACTGTGGTAGCGTCTGCTATCCTCTATGCTGTGGTCTGCTGGTGTGGCAGAATTGCGGAGAGGGACAGGGGGAAACTCAACAGACTGGTCAAGAGGGCCAGCTCTGTCCTGGGCTGTTCTCTGAAGTCCATCGAGCAGGCTGGGGGGGAGAGAATGTTGTCCAAGCTGACATCAATCATGGACAACACCTCCCACCCCCTACATGAGTCTGTACGAGCACTGGGTAGCTCATTCAGCAGCAGACTCTTACAATCCACAGTGTAGGAAGGAGCGCTACCGCAGGTCATTTCTACCAGCAGCTGTCAGATTGCACAACACAGTCTGAATTGGTTAAATTATTTATTTATAACTTATTAATGTATATAGAGTTATTTTATTTTATTGTACTTGTGTACAGACTTACTAATCTAATTGTTCGTGTCCCTCTTTAATACTAACCTACTTGTTCTTCTCCTATATTCCCTTCCTGATAAGAGCCCTGTAACACCGAAATTTCCCATTCGTGGGATAATAAAGGTTTATTCTATTCTAAAATTTCATACTCTCCAGGCAAGAAATTCATTGGATATTTTACATCACTGTTGCTTACTTGGACAACCTTCTACACTGCAAACATTTTCAGATTGTAGCCCAGCACTGACTAAACATTTTGCTCATCCAGCACAAAGTTACTGCATTTCCAAATATCGTTTGAATTATCAGTTAAATCATTAGTAGGATGCAAATAAAATGGAAAAAAATGCTTGCCAAAACTGGTATGATTTCAATACCATAGCACATCCCAATAAATAATACTTCACATCTTGACATGGCTGTACATATGTGTTGCTCTTTGTGTTAGCTGGAAATTTATGCAAAAGGTACCGTATTTTCCGCACTATAAGGCGCACCTAAGAGCCTTAAATTTTCTCAAAAATCGGCCTTGCGCCTTATAATCCGGTGCGCCTTATGTGTGCACTGAGTTCCAAAATCTGTCAAAATGTTGTTGTGCGACTTCGATAAGCGCTCCGCTTGACTAACTGTCGGACCATTTTCCCGCTGACACAGGGATGTAATACGTATACTGGCAGCGATAAACCAATCAGAGAACAAGACGTAATACGTACAGTACGTACGTTGGCAGCGATAAACCAATCAGAGAACAGGACGTGATACGTACGCTTACCTCCGCCACGCCTCCGGTAGGTATACTACCGGTATGCTGCAAAACAACATTTTGTCTAAGGACCTCCGAAAATGGCGCCAGTGAAGAGACATGCTTACGAGGCACAATTCAAACTACAGGCTATCAGTTACGCGGTTGTTCATGGGAATAGAGCAGCTGTGAAAGAATTCAACAACAATGAATCTATGGTACGGAAGTGGAGGAAGAAAGAAAATGAACTGTGCCAAGTTAAGAAGACCAAACAGAGTTTCCGCAGGAACAAAGCGAGGTGGCCACAGTTAGAAGACCAACTTGAACAATGGATTATTGAACAAAGAACAGCCAGGAGAAGCGTCTCTACAGTCACTATTCAACTGAAGGCAACAACGATAGCACAAGACATGAAGATCGAAAACTTTCAAGGAGGTCCGTCTTGGTACTTTCGTTTTATGAAAAGGCAAGGACTACCAGTGGATTACAAAGATAAAAAATAATGTGTGTATTGTTAAATAGTAGAATAAAGTTCAACTAAACTCACTGTTTTGCTTCCGTTACCTTTTTTTTTTGTAGACCGTATGTTTTAGCATGCGCCTTATAATCCGGTGCGCCTTATGTATGGGTAAAGTACAGAAATAGACCCCGTAATTGAGACTGCGCCTTATAATCCGGTGCGCCTTATGGTGCAGAAAATACGGTAATATACAAATATGGCTCAGTGAATACTCCATAAATGGTCCCTAGACTATCAACTAAAATGGACTGCACCTGAAACACATGTCAGGCAGACAGCATTTTGGGCAGGAGGCTCTGTAAGCAGAGGTCAGGGCTGCAAGCACAGGGGAAAATCTGGACCTTTCTTACTCGTTCTTCACCTGACAGCTCACCCTGATGTTTGGAGCTCATGGACATTAGAAATAATTAAATAAAGGGTAGTTCTTCAAAATGACACTACACTTTGCAGATTATCATGAGTTGCTGTAAATAAGAGTCCTGTTCAAAAGTCAAAATTCAAATGTTATTTATTATAGTTCTAAACTGCCCTTTGAGGTGCCACTGTGTGATAGACTGGAATCCCATGCAGCGCATACCCTGCCTCACTCTGCATGCTTCTGGGATAAGCTCCTGGCTAGAGCAACTCTGAACTGGACAAGTAGTAAATAATTTCTGTATTCATAAAGGTCAATTTCTGCCTCTGTTCTTTATGCTCGCTTTCTTTTTCAAGCCACTGACTTGAAGTTTGGCACAAAGGTACTTCTCACCCCAAGTTAGGTTTTTGGGTAGTCAAATTCATTAAACCCCAAAAGGGATATTTATTATTTTCAATACTTTAAATTTGTACTCTGAGAAGACTTGGAAAAGTAGTAACATTACATACAGAATGCAGTAATGTCTCTCTCTCTCTCTCACACACACACACACACACACACACACACACACACACACACACACACCCTCTTAGTAAAGCAGAGCTGAAAGATTTTCTTGCTACACACAAATGTATGCACAACCACTGCACATGTGCTACACAGACAAGCACAGCGGCAGATGTTACACATACTGACAATTTCTTACTGAAACACACACAAAATGGAAGGTGATAACATCTGGTGACCTATAATTTCTTATTACTGCCTCTGTGTCAGTCTGCACATACCATACATGCTTTTCATACACCTACAGAAATGCAGCAAACACATGCTGATGCACTTCAAACAATTTTGTTTTTTATCATTATTTACTTTTCCAATTCTACACGTTTTCACTTGTTCATCAGCAGCTCATTCAGTTAGCAATAAAAGTAGTATGTATTTTTACAAGTAAATTTCTTCGAAACACATCTTCAGCAGTGAATCACATGGCAACAACTCAATTTGCCTGTAATGGGTAAATTGGAAATAATACCCTGACCCTCTTCAAAAAGTTGACTGAGAATGTTATTGTCAAGTAACAGATGAGTCAGTACAGGGAACATCAGTGAATACCCAGCTGGCCATGGTTGAGTGTCTGCAGATCATTGCCAAGTCACTAGGGCCCATCATGGCCATTTCATGCAGCACTCAATGTCAACGCAAGTCCTTTGTTCTCACCATATCTTCCCCTCTTGCTGCCTGGTCACAACTCCCTGCCCACACTTCTTGCCATTGGGACTGCCAAGGTCAAACAAAAGTCACGTTGTCTAGATAAGTGAGCTACCCAATGCTCCAGAAACCTAGACTTTTTTTTTTTTTTTTAAACATTATACAGTTTGTGCCTCTATCTCAGAACAAAAGTGCATAAAATATGGACACTTCATGGTCCCTAAGGACTGGATCTGGTAAAGCAGAGCAGCTGAGATGACTTATGATTAATAAGTAATCTTCATATAAAGATGATTATCATATAAAGGGCTTATTTACAAAATAAAAATGCCACATGTATATGAGTACATCGATCAAAACAATGCATGTAAAGTCCTGAAAAAAACTGAAGAAGTATAAAGGAGAATGAAAGGGCTGATTAACAATGACATGGTATTTATAGTGACTTCATTCCTTGATTTGTGTAGAAAGTCCTCAGCTTTCATTACATAAACAGCTCACCAACACCGCCTTTATCGCTTCTTAGTCAATTACCGATCAAGTAGAGGCACACAGGATGACACGTGGTTGTGGCTGAATTAACTACAGGCCTAGACACCATTCATTAATATGCCCATTCCGTAAAGACTGTTAGCGGAGGAAAACATGACAGCAGAGAGGTAATTCCGGCAAACCAAAAAGTAGACGCCTTGACTGGCACTGTATTTATACACAGAAGTTTTTATCAAAAGAGATGGCCTAATCATCTTTAATATAAAACCCAGACAAACAAATTAAATGCATTCATCATGCTTTGTGAACATTCACACTCATGCAGATAGCAGGGGTATTCTTCTGATGATGTTTATCATCTTATGATAACTTGCCAGAAGGAGCAGATGATTCAGGTGGTTTGTGGCAGCACCTTGGTAAGTCAGAGACAACTCGTTTCCCTTTATAGCTCTGGTAATAGTATGACAAATGTAAGCCGTAATGCCAGTGGCTTCCCATGACACAATGGAGGCATGCCATGGGATACCGTAGCATGAAACAAAGTATATTCAGCCAATCAGCTAAGAGCAGGTTTTGGATTTCTTCTCAGTCAAAAGAATGACAGGATTTTCTTATATGTTAAAGAGGTTTTTCCTGTAGTTTGTCACAGAATGATTCAATTACAGTCAAAATAAAAACAATATAGATCGCACAAAAACAGTAAAATGACTAGTAAAGTTTCAAACCTAGTTTTACATGTTCATCTCCTTCATTACATATTTATCAGCGCAGTTTTGTTTTTTCATCAAGTACCTCGTCTGTGCTTTCTTTCACATGTATGTGTCACCTTTTCCTAGTCACTGGTGACACAAGAAGCCTGAATTTAACTTTTGCAACAAAAGAAGTCTGACATTTGGTCACTTTGTTCTTGCCATTTTTCAGAGGGGGGGGGGGGGAACCTCTATGCAATTATTCAACTAAGAAGTAAAATATTCCTATTTGATTTTGACATTTTCATGGAAGGACTAACATCCCTCTGTACATAGCAGGAAAAAAAAAATCACCTAGCATACAAGCAGGTGTAAACAGATCATCAGCTGTTTCGTTTCAACAATATCCTAAGCTTTCAATTGTGTATCTATCCAGGTGCAACTCCTCCACAACTCAACCCAAAATCATCTTCAGTTTCAACTTTATTCCCTGTCTGCAGAAAAATGATTTTTTGCCAATTTCATTAGGATAACAAAACAACCAAATGTTTAAAAATCACTTGCAAAATGGGCCATTTCTACCTTAGAAATCTCAGAAACTCAAATACTAGCAGACACCAACCTAAATGCAATGCCTACTGGTTTGAGGTGAATGAGACTGTACTTTTGACAATGCCAAGGAGTGGAAAAGTACAGTAGCTTGTATAAGAAAATGAATAGACTTTGGCTGTATGTAGAGCCATCCTAGGTAGACCCAGACAGTGTCAGATTAATTAATTATTCACTTATTAGATTGTGGGGTCTTCCATGAACAGCAGCTCTTATGCTGACATCTGGCCATGTGAGCTGTCACAAAAAAAAAAACAAGACAATAACAAGATGAGAAGTCCTCATTCTAGGGGAGTGGTCTAGGCTTCATGAGAGTGTTTACTTCATTTATTTGTAACTTTAAGCTCTAAAATAAATTTGTTAAGAAATAAGCTCCAACACAAGTCATTTGCTTTCTGCCCAAAGTTTAAAAAAAAAAAAGTCAATTATTCCAAAGTTAAAATTAATCAAACTGAATAAAAGTAAAACAAATTGAAATTAAAAAATCCTATTCTATTGACAGATATCTTCCAAAGGTTAGTTTCTCCTCACTGTAACAGTTGATTTTTTTACAGTTATGCCACTTATGACAGTAAAGACCTGTCCATTTCACTGTGTCGTGGTTGTGATCTGGGGGTCTCAAAATTGGAAAACTGAATTAACTGACTAGGGCCCCTCAACTGCAGTTTCGGGTTAAGCTTTCACGAGAACAATCCAAACTGATGTGTTGTCTCTGGGTATCCGCAGAGGCAGAACTTGATAACAATGGGCCAGGGAAAACAGTTCAATGGAAGTGTGCTCACAAACAAAGGAACATACTGGAAAAAATAAGCTCAGGAGGGAGTTGGGAGAGTAACACTAGTTAGGTCAGACAGACAATACTTTATTGATAGAAGTAAACATGTAAATAAATAAAATAAATAAATAAATCTGAAATTACCAGAATATCACTAAAACAAAAATTTAACAGCAAATAGCCAAAATAGTCTTTTTGTTGTGAATGAGATGGTGAAGAAAAACCACATAACATACTTTGACCAGTCATGAGAAACATAAGGTGAAGAGTTTGCTGTTTAGGTAGATAGGCTGACAAACAGCAAAGCAATTATTATAATACCTAGTTACATTTAGCCATAAAGTAAATTTTAAGCATGGCAAAAAAAGAACGTTAATAACATAATCCACATAAAAAGAGGAAAGTTCCGTAATGCAAATAGCTGCCAACCTCTGGTATTTAATAGGATGCTGACTCATTGGTGAAGAATGACACCGCATGTTTTGTTGCTAAGAGTGAGAATGTCAAACATCTGCTTGGTTTATGTAACAGAGTACACAATGGAGTCCAATTACAGCTCTCCCCTCTTAAAACAGTGACTTATACTCTTTACAAAATAAAGTGCAGAGCCTAATGCCCTTTGATAACTCCTGCCACCCACAAAATTACAAGCACTGCAAGTTTTAGGGTTCATGGGGAGTATATCATACTACTCCTGGTGTCTTCACTAATGCATCCTTCTGCATCTTGGGCAGAACAGATGTCAGAACAAATGTACACTCATAGGAAAGTTGAAGACAATCCCAGGTCTTCCTGCTCCACTCAGTAAGTTATGCAAGCAACGAAAAGCCAGCATTACTCTGCTTCCAGATTAGTTTGGATATCAATTGACGAGGCAAATTGAATAGAACAAATGGGTTTCATTAAGAACTTTAACAGCACACACCATTAACAAGCTCATATTCTTGTACGTTTAACACTAACATTAGCATAGACTTGAGGTTACTGCTACAACTGCAAGCATTATGCCTTTCTGAAGGTCTGGCTAGGGACTGAAGTCAGAGGGGGTCAAGGTTATCATCAACCAGTAATTTAGAGGTCTGTCTAGAGAAGTTATCTGCAGAACATTTTAGACAAGAGCTGTCATTCTGTTGATACCATCCTAAAATAGGTTTATTTCCCACCCATTTCTGAGTATATATGTCAAAACCTGCCAGTACTTAGAGGAGAAAAAACTGAGTTTTTTTTACCAGTCCAAAAAGGAAAGAAAGAAAATAAATCACCTGGCAGGGTACAGATAGAAGCACTCAGGCTTGAGAAAAGTTGAAAACTCACCATGCTAAATGGAGTAACATACAGTGTTCTGCTCTCTTTTAAGTGGTACCCGAATCAGTGACCCCCTAGTGGTGATTTGTTGTTACCAAGGTAACCGCAAAAGTTAAAAGACCTTATTTTGTCCAGGTATCACAACTAAGAATAGAAAATTGAGAAGTTAATCTCATCTCTCTTAAGCAGGCAAACAACTACATACAGTCCAGTCTTTTCCCACCTCTGAAGAGTATGTAACCCTCTCTTCAGGTGAATTCAAAGAGAATAACTGATATCAAACAGCCTTTTGACCTGTGACCAAATAGGTTGTGAAGGTCTTGCGAGATGACCACAAACCCCCATCTCTATGATGTAACCAAGCTTTATCACATAAACCCAGTAAGATTCCTCACTGCAGTGTTCAAAGCTCAAATTAAGACAGTAAGCGGATGCATGGTCTTTTGTTTTTAACATTCTGGCAGAATCATACGGGAGACTTTGAACTTAATCAAGCTGAGTCTGGAGCATGCTAAATTTTTAACAAGAAGAACATCTGGCCCCATGAGTCCAAGCCAGCGTTAGCCACCCCTTGGGATCAGGAGGATAACACTCTGCAGGGGTAAACCATGGGAGGGACTTTTAATAATTAATTTCAAGTCCCACTATAATGGATTAAATCAGAGTCTACACAATTCAGATAAAGGTCCAACTGCTTCTGTCTGAAGCAACGCCTGAGACAAATCGCCCTATACCCTGAAGTGCTCCCCCTTCCCTCTTAAATCAATTATATACAGCTAGTCAGCCTGTTTGTTTATGTTGAAAATAAGGATGCAGCAGACCTCAAAAAAATGAAGCTCATGGCTGGATGGTGATGAAAATAACCAAAATGTCCATGGTCTTGGCAACCCCATTGCTGGGTGGTAACAAGAGGGACATTTCATTGCCATGACAGAATAAAATTTCCATATTTCCCTACCATCAGAGTCTGGTAGTCAGAATAGCTCTGTAGCATGACAAAGTGGCTCAGTGGAAGCACCAGATACAGCCAAAATAGGAACTTTGTCAAAAGCAGTTGGATGCTAGTTGGTGAATGAGGTTTTGGAAATGGATGGATTCAGGTGTGGCGTAGAATATGTTCAGGACATTTCAATTCTGAAATACAGCTACAGCCACCTTTATGGCACTTGGGCCTGGAAAACTCACGAGAGGCACCCAAGTTCAGACATCAGTAATAGCCAGTGAGTGAACACAAATCCTTTATTTGAGCGTGCTTTCCACTTCTAAATTCTGTTTCAACGTGTAAGCCTTTGCCCTACAAACTAGGATCAGTAAACACTGGCAAAGGCAGCATTTGTTACAGCACAACAGTGTGCCAGTCAACCATGTCCAAGGTTTCATCCCCGCAACAAAGAAATAGAAACACTTTTTATGTTTCCCTGTGGGAATATCTAGTTATAACACCTGAACAGATTACATCCACTTAAGAACAACACTTCAGGAAGCTATTTTGTAAATATTTATTTTAGGAACAACCCTGCTGGACACACAACTGTAAGAACAAGATCAACTCCCTTTTGCCAGGTCCTATTTTAAGATGGAAAGCACTCCTGTGGTTCAGTAGCATTAAATCTGAGAAACCTTTTGGGTTTCAAATAAACTTGAAACTATATGGCTGTATAAAGCACATCTATACACTGGTATCATGATACTGAAGCTCTCAGTTTTCAAATTCCCAACAGAACAAGTGGCATCTCTATATCTATAAAGCTTTGTTTTTCAAGTGACAGATTTGAAATTTGGCCCACAGGCACTTCTTGTACCAGGACAGGTTTCTATGTGGTCAATTACACATACAGGTGATGGGTGACAGCAAGCATCTTCTAGCTTCTTTGACAAGATGAAGACAAATGGGCCACATCTCACAAACACGCACAGAAACAGCACTACACACATTAGTGAGGACTGCCTACAGACACACACTTACATACACAAATGTACTGTGTGCATGTTACTACAGTTCGTAACGGTCAGCATCATTCACATGATCTTACACAGAAAACACATCGGCATTACTTTCTAAACTGCAGATGGCAAACCCTGCCTCTTATAAATCACCACTTCTCTTACATGCAGACATACAGAATTTAGTGGGTGAGGGCACAGACAGACACAAACCAACAGGCCAACACACACCAAAAAGTATGAAGACAAACTTCTCACAAAGTTATTACACATGGTTAAACCACAGAAGCCTAATGTAACTAGCACTGTGACTAAAATGAACAGGTATTGAATAATAAATGTAAAAGAGAATAATAGAAATAGCAGCAACATCACAGTGACATAATAAAGAATAATAGCAGAAAACAGACCCCACAGGGTGTGGTTCCGGCACCCCACTGCAATAAAGAGCCCTAACAGAGGGGAGCTTTACACAACCTTCCCACAAGTCAGTGTTGTAATTAAATGTGGATCAATGGATATAAAGGATTACACTCCACTCTTGCTTTCCTTCCCTCTATGCATTACCAGTTAGGTAGGAACTTCCATACTATATGTGGTCAAAAAAGGTGCCAAAAGTAATATATTCCCAAATATGTTTGTTTTTTCTTAAAAATATTCCAGACTGCAAAATTAACTCATAAAAAAGATGCTTCAGGGAAATTAATATATTCAAAAATGCAATTATTAGCTACCCGTAATACTATTTCATTTAAACTGGGTAAATGTGACTTGCGGTGGTCTATATTCTGCAAGTAAATGCAGAATCATGCTGCCTGACCAAAGAGATTCTGTAGCATCTTCACATGGAAACTCCTCAGACTGAAAAACAAAGCGTTGGGTTGTATACATTAGCATAAATGCCACATTCTCAATAATTAATTCATAAGAGATTCAACAGATTTTTCAGACAGGTATACTGTGACACACATCCCAACACTCTGCACTCAAACCCACAACCGAAACAGCTGCGCACTCCACAATGCATCAGGAAACACCCACAAGAACAATGCCTTCTGATAAAAAAAAAAAAAAAAAAAAAAAAAAAAAGTGCCCATCTGGTAGGCTTGTTTTGTCATGTCTATATTTCTCTTTTCCTGTGTGTTAAAGTTGTCAGCTAGAAGCTTAAGAACCATACTCTCCCAAGAGTTAGATGGGACCGATTGCTCTATCTTGTACATCAGCAGGAATATGTCCAAAAGGGAGCATCACTACAGCATCATAGAATAGGAGTACTTGGCAATCAAGAGGGCTTTCTCTATTATCCCATAGCATGGGAATCCCTCCTAAGCATTGACCATGCCCCCTTCCGCTGGTGTCACATCATGAAGGATACAAATGCTTGCATCACACAGTGGAACCTTGTTCTGCAGCCTCTCAAGTTTCCATTAGTCAACCAGCTCTGCTACTCCTTGACAGTCTTCCCTTCCTCTCCACTGTAGGCATCAGGCCCAGCCCTTGCCTTTTTTCTGGTGGTGAGGGAATGTCCCACATGCCATGTGCACACACCACACACAAACCCACGGTCAAATATGCATCCCAAATTTGCACTTAAACACACACTAAAATATATGCGATAACAGCCAGGGCTCAAACACCTTAAACATATCTTAGTGTGCCCTGTTGCTGTGATACCTTTGTAAAAACTTCCCATCTCTCCATTTACAGTAGATCTAAGTGACCTTGAGTGAGAAAGCAAGGGACAGACCCAGCAGAGATCCCACTGAGCCTCCGCCCCAACTCCCCTATTTGTCTGAATAAAGCATTGATCAAAAGGGATCTGCTTCTGACTCCTTTAATTTCCAAACCAGGCATGCAATATATACACACTGGGAACTATTTGCACAGAGTTTAGAAATGTAAGTTTTATTCACAGCTAGCAATGCTACTTAATTCCTATGTATCTTTACAATGCCACAGAGAGGAGATTCTTCCTATATATCCAGCCACCCATCTATTAGTAGACACCTATCCACTCCAGGGTCACAGTTGTCTAGAGCCTACGTTTGAAACACAGGGGGCTAGTTGGGGTATAGCATGTCAGGATATCACAAGGCACTCACACACATTCCCACATTCTTCAAATGGCCAATTCAGCTAACTATATTTTGGGTTATGAGAGGAAAACTAGGGCACTTGGAGGAAAATACACAAAAACCAGGAGAATACACAAACTGCACAGACTGAGCCAGATTTAAACCTACATCAAAATGCACTATCCGCTGCACCACTCTCCTATAAACATAGAATTCAGATACTGCAAAACTGATTTTTCCACTGAACATAAACTTCTGGGACAGACACCAGAAGCAGTAAACTGGGCTTTTTTTTTTTTTAAAAAAGGCTGCCAGTTTGAGTCCTATTAACAAATCTTTTGTTGTAGCTTTGCTAAAAGCAACTTATCTGAACTACTATATGTAAACTATCAATCATATGAAAGGGATGATGTGTAAAACCTAGGAAATTTGCAAATGGGCTCCAGAAAATGTCATGATCCAAAGACACAAGTGAATGTGACTAAAACACCTACAAAAGGTCCTGAAAGTTGGGTTGGAGCACCCTTCTTTATCTGCATTTCAGCTATACCAACAAAAAAAGTTAACCATTACATTAGCACTCCAAATCATTCTTCTTTCCCACAGAATAAAACTGAACTTACTTTAAGTATAACTACATCATTTTTTAACCAAAAGTTGTCCGCCTTTTATCTTAATGTAAAGACAAAGACAACAAAGTAGCCACCACAGAAAGATGCAGGACAGAGCAGAGTTTTGAGCTAGTTCCTTACTGGATGCAGTCATTCATTTTTAATAAAACAAATATATAAAAGGTGCACCAAAAAAAAAAAAAAAAAAACTTTCTGCAAATTTACCACATTTTTAGTTACAGCTCCAAAATCAAATTATGTTAAAAGGAGAAAGGACCCTTCAGCCCAAAGTGGTATACATTCAGACTAATATGGCATTCAACAAGGTACAGGCAAATTAAAGACTGCTTCGACATGCATTGATAACCCGTTCTCAGAGCATGCAGCCAATGGAATTCACCACACCTCGCTGGGACCAACTGTCTGACCCACCAGAAATGCACAATTCTCTGTAGTTTTTAATAGGGTGATACATGTAGAAATTCTGACTGCAAGAGTCAGCTCAACAGAGTGTGCATGCCTTGGAGGGTTAAAGGAAAGCATCTGCTTTCAGAAACAATCCATGCTAAGGGAATGTGCAGCTTGCAAAAGGTACTTAAGCACGCAGAGTACAACATGTCCAAGAACCAACACTGGAGAATGACTCTTAAAGCCTCCAATAGGAGATACTAAGGGCACTTCAACACATAAGACGTGATAGCATCTACTGAAATCTCCTCAGGAAGACTGCACTATAATCTCTGGTGTTTGGGGTAATCGGAGGAAATCAGAAAGCAGTGGATCCTCAAGGACTCCAGAGACCTTTCTCCATCTGGACTTCATATTTACTCCATCAAGTTAGTTCAGCAGCTTTCATAAAACAATTTCTCAACACTGACAATTTAGGCATGGCTTAATGTATGTGGGCAAGTAAGTCAGTTTACAATTACAAATGATAAGGCATTATAAAACCTGTGCTGCCAGATCTCAAGGAGATCTCATCAAAGACTCTGACCACCATCAAAGGAATGCTCTATGATGACCTCTCATCTTTTTACAGGCCATATCAAGTTTTGAAAAAGTAATCATAAATGTATCCACAAAATGACAGTAAACACGTTTGTATATGTCACACTAATGTAATTAAACCAGACTTTAGTAATGAATATAGAAATATATATGAAGTTTCAAATCGTTTTAGTCCAAAAAAAAAAAAAAAACTTTCTGAAGAGTTGGGACCTTAGACTAGGTGGTATTTTAGTTATATGGCCAAAGTCAAGCCTATAACAAAAAAATTTGATTGAGCTTTCGAGAAATAAACAGAAGGCTCACTTAAAGACAATTACCTTCAAATATAATATCTCAGATTTTACTTGTTAAGAAGAACACCTATTTATGCTATTACAGCAGTGGATGTGAGGAGGTCACAGATATAAAGAATCATTGATTTGTGAGCCCAAAGCTGTTTCAGTCTCATCAGCCCAAGACTCCACTTATGTCATTTGCCACATGGCAGGAGAACAAGAACTGCAGCAAACAGCACAAGTGGGGTAGCCTGAGGGACTATAGGGGCAGTCGGAAATGCAGCTGTGTATGACCTGCCAGTGGATTATCTCAAGAATCATAATCAGGCTGACATGACCATCTCTTCAATCCACACATAATTACCCCTGCTTTGAACCCTTTATTAAGGGTCCATAATTAAAAATAAATAAATAAAAACGTTATTCAATGTCTGAAATGTCACAATCAGTATATTTTCTCATCTCCTGGGATTTTGAACCCATAATGTCTATAAAGTATGGAGCCAGTCAAGAGAAAATCCAAAAGTTATCAACTGACTGAAGCTGTAGAGGAGGACATCAAGAAGATCACTCTTAAAATTGATAAAAATTCCAATGAATTGTTTTTGTATGTATAAACACAATATAAAACAGCACTGCTGAGTTGTAAAGCAAAACACGTAACGGCAACAATATCAAAACCATGTATTATAGAGGACATGAAGTGGATATTTTGGGTACTTCTCAGGAAATCCTAAACCTTCTTCTGAAAGGTAAACTAGAAAAATCCATTAGGCCTGCTCTACATGAGCTCAGAAAGCTCTCTACTTTTCCTTCTCTTTACAAATGAACATCTTGGTTGAAGCCTGGTGCATAATTCACAAAGCGACCTACTGAAAGACCTGCAAATATGAAATGACATACATAAATTGTACAGTAAAGCAGATGCAGATTGTGTGTGTGTGTGTGAAGAAATCATAAGAAATGAGAAGATCTGAGAAAATCATGTGCATGCCAACAAGACACACTGCCCACTTACAAAGACTAAGCAACAATGTCTATCCTCTATCTAAAATGATCCATCAATTTTAATAGGACTTCATCAACCTGTTGTAACCAGTACTGTGCATAAGGTCATGCATGCATGGCTCTTCAACCTAGATCCTATTTCAGTATCCATTCATTATAGAGCATGCTTCTCACACAGTGAAAGTGCTGAACAAAGGATCAAAAAGACAAGTATAAACAAAAACATAACAGAAACAGAGTAAGCTTTAGTTGTACACCTCTATATTCATAAAGCTCACCTCTGTTCATCGGTTTGTCCGTTTGCTCTTTATGCACAGCTTTGCATTTCATGCTACAGACTTAAGATGTGGCACAGTGCTACATTTCACCTTAATTGAGGTTTTTGCATAGTCAATCTCCAAAAAGACTACTTACCATTTTGAACACTTTAAATTTGTTCTTTCACAAGGCTTGGAAAGGCAGTGACATCCTACACACAGAGCATAATGACAACATACAGTATGTAGCAGATATAAGGCGACATTCTGCAGCCTTTTCAAAGAACGACTTTTTTCATCCACACACACTTTCTCAGTCCACCACACTCACAAACACCGCGAATAGTAAACTCAGATTAAAAGATAAAATTTGATAATATATCTCATTGCCATCTGCACAGGAACCAGGAGCTGCTGTGTGTGAGTACCAAGCACAACATATACAAACATATACAGACAGTTCTTTGTTTTCTGATCACAAAAGCTAGAGGGCAGGGTAGTGACAGGGGAGTCAGCAAAAGCTTGGTTTAAAGAACAGAACAGGTGACAAGTTGGGAATGGGACTGTGATGGACTAATAAGAGGGAGGCGTAATGGAGGGGGTCCTTCAGAACTGGGAAAACACAATCACCACCACCACGGCAATTAACAGCAGGAGTCAGTAACCTTAATACATGTGCAAATAAAATTTGTATAATCTGTTAAAGTGAAAATGTAAAAATTAATAAGATTATGCCTGACACATACACAGTACTGCAAAACATTTTTCAAATGTAACTAAAACACATACAGTATGCAGCAAAAAATAATAGGGAGGGTCTACCTCTCACATGCACCTCCCCATCATACCTTGCTGTTATATATTTAATAGTTATTTATTGTGGTTACAGGATAAATATTGGCCCTGTTGTTCAGTGTGTTTGACAGCTTTGGAGCAGATGTGTCATGGTACTCAGTAGGCCCTGCTGCTGTAGAGGCAGGATAGTAAAGATCATGTTCCTAAGCTCTCCCAAGTCCTCCATTTGTAGCAATATGGATGGACCATTACAGTGTGGTAAAACGGTTTTGTCTGAGCAAATGAAATGCATCTTCAAAAGAGGCAAACAAGCACAGATAAACATAACTAAAGCAAAACTGCCTTATTTTGCTACAGATAAATGCAATTTTGCTGGCTATTTGAATGGATGTATAGCATTTTTGTACTGTTTAATTACTATGCCCCGGGTTCAAAAAAAAATTGGGTATTTCAGAGCTCAATTACAAATAAAATTGCAATTTGCATTTTCTATCTATGAATTTTCAGCTTATGAATAGTAATCATGGGACTGTTGTACATACAAAGGTCAGCATTTCACCAAAAAACTTTTTGCATAAAAGACATAATGGACAAAAACTGGTCATGCAGTAATTTCCTGGGAGCACCATAAGAATGTGTGTCTACATATTTGCAATGGAACTGTGCATCCGTCAGTTGCAGAGTTATGTGAAAGTGGCAGGGTTTTCTCATTGTGTGTGTGTAGTACATTTCTGCAGATACAGTACTTCACACATTAACAGCCAATGAATGGCTATTAGGATGCAAGATGCAAAACACAATGTCAAGTAACATTAATGATGTACTTGGTAGCAGGGAAAAGCAAGGAAAATGAAGTGGTTTCAGCTTTGCATAATGACTGAAAGACTAATGCGAACAGCAGGACATAATGACAATTTTTGGATTTTTTTTTGCTGTCTCAACAAATGAGAGACTGGAGTACGCAGCGCTTTAAATAAAAACGTGACACAGTGTCCCATCAGACTAGCACAGGCTTATATTCTCTGTGGGCAATCTACTGTAGTACTCTGTTTTATGCAGAGCAGTAGTGGTAAAGCAGCTCCTGGGTTTAATGGAGAACTCAGCCTGATTAAAAATCTCATCACCTCCTCATCACACATCCATCCCATCCTTTCATGACAAAAAACTTGACTCCTTTTGTTATTCATCCACCACTTGCATGCATATCTGTCCACCTCTGCTCTGTAACACCAAACCACTTGGAGGGAAAATATTTTGCTGCTACTTTGGTTAATTCAGCTATTTTCAGTTTAGCAATCCTACCTAGTAATAGTCATAAAGGTTTTCAATTCATGAACACTGTACACGTTGCAAAATTAAAAAAAAAAAAAAAAACACAAAAACTAGTCACACTTGATGTGCGCCACAGTTTTCTGTTAAAGAATATTAAGATACAGCACTAAAGAGAACAAACAGAGTAGACAAGGGAAATGTTACATGATGAGGAATTAACAGCATAAGATCATTTGCTTTTTTCCTTTTCAGCATGGAAATATTGCATCCTGGTGGAACACAGGCCTGAGCAAGATGCTTCAAAAGCCCAAAACCCAAAAATATATGTACATTAAGATGCAATAACACCTCACAGCACCTGACAAAGTTTCAAATCCAGCTCAATCTATATTAAGTTTATGCATCCTAAGAACACAGAAAAGGGAATATTAGAGTTGTGATCAGCAAGCCCACAGAGAAGGGACATAAAACCACAACTAACTTCAAACCATCACAATGGAAGACCTGAGAGTTTACTGAGCAATAGGCAGTAAGAAGTCACACAATACAATGTTGGGGAAAAAGTATTTGCACCTTTTCCGAGTTCCCCTATTACTGTACATTTGTCACACTGAATGGTTTCAGATCTTTAGAATCAAAAAGTAATATCTGACAAAGCTTATCTGAGTAAACACATACAGTTGCAATCAAAGATATTCACCTCCCTGAAGACTTACTATTATTTACAAATTTTATCTTTGTATTGCTTGCTAACCAGTAAAGATACAAAATTTTGTTAAAACACACTTAAGATACTGAATAAGCCTTACCAACACTTGACACACTTCTGCTGTGATGCACGTACAGATACCACACATCACACTTCTTCACAACGTCAAACTGATTTTTAAACACTGCAAAGACAAAGGAGCTCAGAGAAGGTAAGAGGAAATCTTATATTGCATCTAAAGAAGGATATGGATACCAGAATATATCCTACACACAAAGTTTCAACAGCCTCAGCTGCCAGCATTATACACAAGTATATGCAATCAGAGTTGAAGTGATTTTTGCTCTTTTCTTTCACATCCAGATAAGTTAGCTGTTGTTCCAAGACATTTAAACTACTGCAACAACAACTAAGGACAACCCTTGTATTTACTGAAAAAGACTTAAAGAATAAATGTATGCTACAAAATACTCATTTTGGAGGTTGAATGATTCTATGATAAGATATTCTCATTTCTGGTAAAGTGCAGATAATGACAAGTCATCCAGACCTGAGGCAGCAAAACATCCCCTCAGCATCACACTACCACCACCATATATGACTGATCGTGTGCAATGCAACAATTAGCTCATGTCCAACACACTGTTCAGACTTCTACTTTTGACTGGCGAGGCCTCTCTAGCCTACAGTTGCTTTGATATTCTTCTGGGATTTTCCTGTGACTTTTGGTATTAGTTGTCCCTAGACCTCTGGAGTAATTTTCACAGGCCAACCACTCCTGGGAAGACTCCCCACTCTTCCAAGTCTTCTCCTTTTAGAGACAATGGCTCTCACTGTGGTTTAGTAGTGTCCCAGAAAATTAGAAATGGCTCAATAATCCTTTTCAGACTAATATATTTTGATAATTTTTTTTAATCTCCTCTGAAATTTTCTCTGATTTTTGCGCAACTTTATGGGTAACTACTTCACTTTCATGGTAAGGTTTAATATATAGTAAGGTCAACATTCAACAGGGCTGGCTACAAACTAGCCTGGCTGTGTTCAATCACCTGAAACTAATTATGAATTGAATTTACTCATGTTTCCTTTGTCTGAAATCATTGAGTACAACAAATACACAATAATACATAAAATCAAGAAGGGGGAAAATACTTTTTTAACAGCTCCGTAGACATATGCATAGTGGCTTTGCAGATGGACAAACTTGTTTTATAGAAGCATGGCTGTCACATGCATTGAAATTTGGATACGTACTATTCATGCCCCAAACAAGGAGCTGGACACATGAACCAGAGGAAGTGACATTTTATATTGTCAGAGTCAAATCTGAAACACAAACTCTACACAGCTGAGCTTTACTGGCTCCAAGTACATACAGGTAAACAGGTAACACTAACCCCTAATACACTGAGAAGTATACTTGTCTCAGTAATTCCCATGGTTTCCAAAATCTTTCAGACACACAAGTAGTTTAATGCTCTGTTAGGAGTAAAATAAATTATTTAAATGTAGAAATGTACAACAGGGCACTACCTAGGATTGTCATCCAAACAATACAGCCTTATACACATACTGCCATCAACAGTAAACTTTACAATGGAATTTAGAGCTGTGAGCAAAAAAGACCTAAAAAAAAAAAAAAATTAGAAAGCATAAAAAGTTTTCAATCATATTTGTCATAGAGAATTATTAGTTATATGTTCTTTACAGTTACATAAAAAAGAATGTGCGCTCATTTTCATTTCTATGGTTTTACATATTAGGACATAACAAAAATAATCTGTTAACTCCTCAAATTTCCTAAATCTAAATTCAAGTGACAAACATGTAACTAACTTCACTATGGCATTATCTATTCAACAAACAGTAAGCCAAAATGCAGAAACTGCGTAGGAAAAATTAAGCCCACTACTGTTTCTATAGGAATTAAAAAGGTAATACATCAAGTAGATACTATGAATGAAATGCACTTTACCACAGGAAGAGTGACCATCTCTATAAAAGCAGAACCTTTGAAAATGTGGTATTCTGGAACATTCAGGTGTGAGTTAACATCATGCCAAGGAGAAAAGATATCAACAATGAACTAGGTAAAGGTACTGATGCTGCTCATCAATCTGCTAAGGGTTATAAAGCCAATACAAGCTATCAAATTCACCATTCTGCAGTAAGAAAGATCACTTACAAACAGAGAACAATCAAGACCGATCCAAATCTTCTCAGGAGAGGGCATCCCAGAAAATTCTCCCCAAGGTCATTATGAATAATGGCAAGAGAAACAGCAAAGAACTGTAGAGATACATTTAGCTTTCTACAGTCTTTGGTTAATTCAATAAACATCAATGAACAGAAGCAATATTGTAATATTGGGGCCATAATTCTTCCAAAGTGATCTGTGAGACTGATAAAATCATTACGTTAAGTTATGCTGTTACTGCTAATTCTACCAGCTACCAAATCATGGGGGGGGTCCACAAATGGCTTCTTCATGTTGGCTTATTTTTTTAATAATTACACAGTGAAATCTTATGTGTTGTTTATCATGTGAGGTCAGATTTACTTAACTTTAAAGCCTGGTAAAGATAAAATGATTTTTTTTATGCCATAATGCAGAAAGCCATAGAACTGAGGATACGCCTTCTTTCTCAAATGACTGTAACCTCATGCTCATCTTTCATCTGAAATACAAATTTCATAGGTATGCACCAAAAATAACCAAATTTACTTCACTGTCCCAATACTTATGCTTCTCAGTATATAAAGTCTTTCTAGTACATGCAAGTCTGTGTCATAATTTGTCACTTGGAGTATTAACAACAATTGGACATAAATATACAGAGCCCCTTGAACTTTGCTGGGTTTTTCAAGCAGCAAAAAAAGAAGTTACTGAAGCATTACTATACAGAGACCACCAGCAGAAGGCCCGCTATGGAAATGTTAGGGTTTTCACACCGGCCTGGGCATGTGCGTAAGTAATAGGGCAGACTTACAAAGAGAAAGACAACACACTGGCAGCATTCTAAACATTACTGTGGAATTCAAGACATTCAAAGAACAGGAAATGCTTTTGGTCTAAAGGGGGATGCTTGGAGGGTTGTAACATTTTTAAACTTTTTGTACATGTATTACATTTTGAAAAAGTACCAAAAAAAAAAAAAAAATCTTATTATACACCCCAAACTAACTGTCTGTACAAATGGACTGTAGCCATTTCTTGCATCTCTGTATTCAAAACAGAGGAAGTTCTAGGTCTGAATTAAAGCCAAAATGCATATTCCCATTCCTTCCAAGATAAAGGAAATGACTGGCCTCCTGTTCCCTTAATTCCATTCTTATCTTTCCACATCACTAAATTGTCATGGTGCAATGTGCCTCTGCATTAAGTTAACTAAGGTGGGGGGGGGGGGGGTCACCAGTATAGAAGAATATAGTTTACAGGTGCCACCATGATATTGATGTATTTGTATTCTCTGATGACAACAAGGTAACAGACACAAACTGAGATCCTGCAGGAATGAGTGACATTTTTTCTATATATAGTAAGTGGACAATAATCCCAACATCATCAAAAGCACCCCCCTTTATTATCTATTTTAATTTGAATGTGGTTGTGCATATTGAGAACTAACCAAACTGCTTCACTACATGCTATTTTAATGAAAAAGAAAATTTGACCTCTGAAACCATACTGCTCCCTTGGCTCTAGGTAAAGCACTTCACATTCATCTTCTTCTTTTGGCTGCTCCCGTTAGGGATCGCCACAGCGGATCAATTGTTTCCACTTCTTCCTGTCCTCTGCATCTTTCTCCGTCACACCCACCACCTGCATGTCCTCCTTCACCACATCCATAAATCTCCTCTTAGGCCTTCCTCTCTTCCTCTTGCCTGGCAGCTCCATCCCTAGCATCCTTCTCCTGATATATCCAGAATCTCTCCTCTGCACAGGTCCAAACCAACGCAATCTCGCCTCTCTGACTTTGTCTCCAAACCGTCTAACCTGGGCTGATCCTCTAATATACTCATTTCTAATCCTGTCCATCCTCGTCACACCCAATGCAAATCTTAACATTTTTAACTCTGCCACCTCTAGCACCTCCTGTCTTTTGGTCAGTGCCACTGTCTCCAACCCATAAAGCATAGCTGGTTTCACTACCATCTTGTAGACCTTCCCTTTCACTCTTGCTGGTACCCTTCTGTCACAAATCAAAAGCACTTCACATTCATGTGGGACAAATTATCACATCAGCTGACATTTCACTGTCACCTCAAGTTCCTCAAAAAATTATGCATAGGATCCAACAGCCCTCAACACAAGAGAAGTGAGAGTAAATATTCAAGAAGAGAAAAAAGGTGCGTGCAAAACAAGTAGTCACTGTTTTTACAATGAGTAAGAAACCCTTGCCCTAACACTACAAATAAAAGTGGGAAAAGGGGGCTAAAACACATTATTCGAAGGGGGGGGGGGGGGGGGAGAAGAGACCTCAACTATTTTGTATGTTCATAAATGGTAAACTACTTGAATAAATGATCTGACTAATCATATCCACAGCCTCTTAGTCAATTTATTTTCATGTTAGCACATTTGTGCAGATTCCATCATTCCGATGATTATTCATTTAGCTGATACTTGACCAAGGTGACTTAGCAATTTTTATTCATTTAACTTTTTTATTCGGCGTATTCATTTTAATTTGCACCTTTCCAAGGCGACTTGTTAAGCTACTAACAATTACTTACCTATATGCACAGCTGGGTAACCTTTTACTGGAACAATTCAAGGTAAGTACCTTGCTCATGGATAGCATAGCAAAAGCAGGGATTTAAACCTAGAACCTTTTACTACACAGCCATGTTCTAACCCTACCTTATTTTGTCTCAGGCAAACACAGACTACAACAAATTCCTCACTAACTGCTTCATATGCATAACAAAGGACTAAATAAAAGGTGCAGGTTTGTTTTTTCATTTTTCTTATCTCTTACTGGAACAACTGTGATCTTCTAAGCACACCAGTATAGCTGCAGCCACACCCAGTCTTACACCACATGCAGCCTTCTGCCAAGATCAGAATGAAGTCAAGAAAGGTGTACTTCAATAAAGACAGAGCACTTCCCTGAGTCACAGAGGACACGTAACTTCGCCATTCCGTGCTACTGCTCAGACCAGGCACAGCCACCACAACTCAGCCCATTTCGACTTTTTTGCAGCCATTTGCCATGACAGACGCGCACAGCCTGTAAAACCAGTGTGTATCATGTCCACAAGAACGGTGTCTCAGGAACTAACAGTGAAACAAGACACACATGAGGACCACACACACAAATGAAGGGAGTAAAGCACTAAAAAGTTAACACAAGCATATTGACTACCACAAGCAACCAGCTTATTTTAAGGCTTCAGAAATATGCACATGTGAACAATAACCACAGAACTATTTTTAAAGACAGCGCAGTATTTTATTTTCTGCATCAACTCACTGTGGTTTCTTTGTTGTAGAAGCCTTACTGAGTTACAGTGCGCTGTAATGGTGGGCCTCTAGCAGCCCCCCCCCCCCAAAAAAAATGAGCCAGTAGACCTGAGAGCTGTTTAATAAAAGCAACCATACTGTCAACACGCTGAAGACACAAAGCATCCAGAAAGGTAGCAGCAGGTGTCACAATGGTTACAGATGTTGCTTTGCAAACAAATGACTAAGGGTTCAAGTCCTCACTTCTTCCATAGCACCCTTGAGCAAACTGTTTATCTTAAACTAATACAGTGAAAACATTACCCCACTGCAGAAATGGGGTAAATCATTTAAGCATCTTAACTACACTAAATTGCTTTGGAAAAAATGATCAGTAAAAGGAATAAGCACAACTTTACCTATAAACAATTTCCTGTTGAGGACTTTTACTCTATAGTGTGAAGGAGTTGGGTTCAAATCACTACTGCTCCTGTACAGTACAGTAGTAGCACTGATCACATTACTCACTCTCAACTGAGACTGGAGAGATTACAGATTACCCTGCTGCATTTTAATATGGAAAAGCAACACTAACATGCATCAGAAAAAGGTTTCATCTAATTCATAGGTGATAGTATTATTATTATTACTACTATTATGAGATAATGAGAAAATGGGTCAACCAAGGCCTGGAAGTAGAAGACTGAGAAAATTAGATAACAAGCACTAAGGAGAAGTTACCCAGGCGCAGTTTAAAGCAAAACATTTTGTGTTTCCTACAAGGGCAGGAAACTGGGATGGCAACGAGGGGCTGGCGGCTGAAACTAATTCCTGCAACCCGTCCAAGCGCCGTGTGCCCCTTTTAGTATTACGGGAAGTAGGCAAAACGAGCAAAAAAACTCACTGAAACAAGTAAAACTTGGGAAGTTTTTGGTGAAAGCCGTCGCCTAACGGTCTTGTTGGAAAAAGCAAAAATCAATGCAGCTCAATTTTGTGAACTTCCCCGGCTGTAGAAGCGAAACAGACGCTGGAAGGCGACAGAGGAATAAAATGGGGCGCTGTAACGGAAACAAGGCGCGGAGTGAGGAGCATGGAGGTTCCCAGGAGGCCCATGGTGGGAGCAACAGTGTAGGGACGGCGCCCGAGTCCCTCCTCTCTATTCCCCGCTCCACTCCGTCAGCAAACTCTCTTTTCCTCGCTAGGTGTCAAACGTTGCCTCTCTTTACTACTTAGACAAGGCTGAATTTGTGAGAAGGCTCGGGAGGTGTCCGGACGGGTGCGGGATTCCCACAGAAGTCCCGCAATTCAGCCCCCTTCTCTCCTGAAGAACTGAAATTGCGCCCAAACTTGGCGGCTCCACTTACCCACTCCGTACTTCTCCTTCTTCGTGGGGACCCAGCGAGACATTTTCACGAAAACCTCGTCCTCGATTGTGTCAAGGCCCTCGTATCACTCCCGCGATACGACTCCCAGGCTTTTTTTCTCCTGACTTCTTGTGTTTTACTGAGACTTTTCGTGGCCCACAGCCTCAGCGAGCCGCCATTTTCCGCGAGTAAGAGGGAGAAGCGCGAGGTGGGCGAGTTCCCGTCCGCGCGCCACTCCTCCCGAGCGCCTCGAAAACACGTTCGTCGCACTTTGAGCAAACTTATATTCTTCTTAAACTCCGCACTTTTACCTTTATCGCTCGACACGCTACAAGTTGATATAGATTCTTACATATATAACTGAAACTAAAACTTGTGAACTGTAACACAAAAGCAGGCTGTTTTTTTTTTGTTTTTTGTTTTTTTTTTGCAAGATTTGCAGTTAAATTTCAGTTAAATTGGAATTTGTTACTGGTTTAATAAACTGACGTGAAAATCCAGTATTTATCAAAAAGTACATATTTATGTCAGTATGAATTAAACTGTCTATTAGTTATAAATGAACATGAATCTGTACCTTTCTAAAATATGTACATATGAATAAGTATCCCATTGCATCCAGTACCACATTTTGTCAAATGCGATTGCTATAAAAAGTGCTGCTACTTTTACTAATATGAATAACCTGTTTTATATAAATTTTCAGTTAATATTCATTTTCTGAACCTTAAGCACAATAGCATAAGGGATGGGTGCTGTAGTTCAGTGTAAGTTGACAGTTATGTAGTGTCCAAAATGCTGAACAATAAACTATTCATTCTTTATGAAAGAGGATGCCATCAGTCAGTCCAGGCATTGTTGATGAAGAGGAACTGCGGTGTTTACAGCAATGGAGGGAGTGGTGGACTGAGGCCTGAAGCCTCACTGCCCTGTGTGGCCCTCACAGATATTATGCGAAACAAAATCCAGTGTGGTGCAAGTGATCACAAATAATGCCTTTCCTCATCTTTTGCAATAAATTATTTTTGTGACATTCTCTCAGTGAAACAACTGAAAGCAGCACGGTGACCCAGCAGGTAGTGTGGGAGCCTCACAGGGTTCAGGGCTGCTCCAGGGCTGTGCAGTCAGATACAGGTTCACTCTTTGTGGAATTTACATGTTGTTAATGTGGGTTTTAACTCACAGTCATAAAATGAATTTTCTGATGAATTAGTGATTGTGTATTTCCCTCAATGTGTCCAGTGAGTGGTGTCCATCCAGTGGGTATCCTGTCTAGATCAATGCCCTAGATCCAGAATGGGCTCCAGACCACCATGACCCTATGAAATAATTTACTTGTTGTTAATAACTGGTGGTCCCATTCTATAATGGGACCACCAGTTATTAACAACAAGTAAATTATTTCATCATAAGATCTGGTTGTAGTACCTTTCTGCAAGATACTGTAAAAGTTACCATGATGTATCAATTAGTAAAATCATTGTAAATTTCATTATTTATCATTGTAAGTCAGCGTGAGTAAATCATCAGCTAAATATCCATCCATCCCTTTACCACTTATCATGGTCAAAGTTGCAGCAGTCCAGAGTTTATTCTGAAATTACTAGGTGCCTGGTAATGAGACTATAACCTGGATGGAATGACATTCCATGATGGGGGATCCACATACCTGCACAGACACACACAGACATACAGTCAGTTTACATATGCACACGCCAGGGGCAACTACAGTGACTACTGTCTGAAATATTTCTTTGGACTCTGGGAGTAATCCGGAGCAGCCGTAGGAAATCCACACTGATGCTGGGAGAGTATTCAGCTCAATAAATATCTATAAATGACTCTCCCATCTTGAGGAAGTTTAGGTAGACAATAATCAAACATCTTTGTTTACACAGTTCGAAAATATGACTCCTTTCCTTAAAGTTTCTTTAGCTTTCTGATGTAGAAAACTGCACAGTGACACAATGCCTGCCAGGACTAATTCCAGCCATTAAAGTCTCCTCCAAACAAAAACCAAACAAATCTGTGTATCTTCTATTCTAAGAATAATTGTAGATTATTGAAATTTTGTATTTAGGTCAGTTAAGATATATTTATATCATGCATTTGCTTCTTCAACAGCTTATTCTAATAAATAAATAAATGTGGTTCTGGTTGTCTCCCTTTGGTGTATATGCATTTATTTGCTCAGTTTCATACCCAAATCTTTTTTATAACCTTTGTAAGTGACAGTGTTTTGCCGCCTTGGAGAAATGCCATGTTATGAGAGCCATCTGTATTCTATGTAATATATGAACTTCATCAATTCAATGTCCCTTTTATCAAGCTTGTTTACACTCTTAGGTCATACCTTCAGGGCTACTGCTTTTCTCATAATGGAGACTTACATTCATGACAAATTATTTATTCAGACTAGATAGATTTTTTTATATCTCACCATTTAATGATGAGAAGTCAGTATAATATGAGACCCAGAAAAACTTTGAGGAAGAGACACAAGTCAGGGGAACCAGTGTGGTAAAAACAAACAAGGCAGTATTTTTTGAGCTATTTACATTATTTGCAAGCATGCTCTCCCAGTATTTGAACTGGTTGCCTTCTAGAGCTCAGATTTCCCACAGTCCAAACATAAGTGTTTCAGGTGGCTTGAATGACTCTAAATTTCCCTTAGTTGAGTGTATATGTGAGTGAATGAGTGTGCGCAATTGCTTGGTGAAGGACTGATTTCTCATCCAGACTCCATACCACCGTAACCATACAACGGGTGTTGAAAGTGATATACCAGGATGTAAATTCACAAAAATGCAACAAAAATACTGACATTAAGGCTGGCTCTAAACATGTAACACTGGAGCAGTGCATCAGCACCTCAACTTGCTGTCTTCTGTTTCTTTTTTACCGGAATATTTATGGTTACAGCATTCGCTGTGAGGTCTTCAAAAGGGCAGCCATAGAAGATGAACAGAACAGCACATGGCTCATAGCTTGCAGCACACTAACATGTGAAGTGAAAGCTGTTCCTTCAAGAGTCAGAGGATAATGGGGGTGTATTTCTCTTGAGTTCTTGGAGCTATTACTTTAATTACACCAGTTAATATCATCCAGCTTTATAAAATTGTAAGTGATCTTGTTTTGCTCGAAAATGTTTGCTAAGCTGCTAAACAATATTAACACTAAGTAAATCATAAATAAATGCTTCACCTATGCTGCATTTCAGCCATAATCCTCCCGAATCTTTCTGCATAAGCAATGAGCAACATCAGTAAAACATGCTGTGTACACCAATTAACCTTATCTGATATTGCCGTCATGCTGCTTTCTCTAATACCTTTGCTAATAACACCATCGCTCTCAGATTACATGAGATATGCATTTTTTTGTCACTGTGCCATGAGGATTCTTAATTCAACTGTGCAAGTAAAATAATAACACTCCTCCCAGGCAAAATAAAATGTCTGTTTGGGCCTTATGTGGTTCCTCTTACTTTATTGCACTTGTGGAGCTGCTGTTTTTAAAAGTATGCCACATTAAGCATTTAGCATAGAAACTAAGGGAGCAGGAAGACAGCTGGCAATTGCTATGCAATCTGAAGGTTCTGGTTCCAGATCCCCACTTCTGTTACAGGCCCCTTGAACAAGGTACTAACTGATAAAGTCAAAATAACCTGTTATGTTAGTGGAGAATTAATATAAATCTGAATATCCAACAGGTCACCTTTTGTAAAACATGTTAGATAAACAAAATTTTATGATACTGATAATAAATCCCACAAGGTTATCTGAGGGTTTAACTTTCAGCATCATGTCCACAAGAGGGCATTCCTATGCTTGTCTTTCTTTCCAGCTGCCCTTACAAGGCAAGCAAATCCATCACCCTCAATGAAGCTGATCCAATTTGCACTTTATTGAATCAAAACAATTATTATATACTAACTTTTGTTTTCTCACAGGTAAAGAAATTACTGTCAAATGTAATATAACTGGTATCGACAAATGGAAAAAGGATGAAGGATAAATGAGGAAGATGACATTACGAGCCTCACCACTAAGTGATGTAGAGTCAGAATATGAGTTTATACAGTTCAGTTTCCATCTGCTCATCCTAGGGACATTCACTGTACTTTACATCATGTACAGCTATTTCAAATCACATTTGTTAAAAGGCACAATGACAACTTCAGTGCTGTATTCTTCTTCTTTCGGCCGCTCCCGTTAGGGGTCGCCACAGCGGATCAAAAGCTTCCACTTCCTCCTGTCCTCTGCATCTCTCTCCGTCACCCCCACCACCTGCATGTCCTTCTTCACCACATCCATAAATCTCCTCTTAGGCCTTCCTCTCTTCCTCTTGCCTGGCAACTCCATCCCTAGCATCCTTCTCCCGATATATCCAGGATCTCTCCTCTGCACATGTCCAAACCAACGCAATCTCGCCTCTCTGACTTTGTCTCCAAACCGTTCAACCTGTGCTGATCCTCTAATATACTCATTTCTAATCCTGTCCATCCTCGTCACACCCACTGCAAACCTTAACATCTTTAACTCTGCCACCTCCAGCTCTGCCTCCTGTCTTTTGGTCAGTGCCACCGTCTCCAACCCATAAAGCATAGCTGGTCTCACTACCGTCTTGTAGACCTTCCCTTTCACTCTTGCTGGTACCCTTCTGTCGCAGATCACTCCTGACACTCTTCTCCATCCACTCCACCCTGCCTGCATTCTCTTCTTGACCTCTCTTCCACACTCCCCATTACTCTGGACTGTTGATCCTAAGTATTTAAATTCATTCACCTTCGCCAACTCTATTCCCTGCATCCTCACCATTCCTCTGTCCTCCCTCTCATTTATGCACATGTATTCTGTCTTAGTCCTACTGACCTTCATTCCTCTTCTCTCTAGAGCATATCGCCACCTCTCCAGGGTCTCTTCAACCTGCTCCCTACTCTCACTACAGATCACAATGTCATCTGCAAACATCATAGTCCACGGTGCCTCCTGTCTGATCTCATCTGTCAACCTGTCCATTACCATTGCAAACAAGAAAGGACTCAAAGCTGATCCTTGGTGTAATCCTACCCCCACCCTGAAAGCATCCGTCACTCCTACTGCAGACCTCACCACTGTCACACTGTCCTTGTACATATCCTGTACCACTCTTACATACTTTTCTGGCACACCCGACTTCCTCATACAATACCACAGCTCCTCTCTAGGTACCCTGTCATATGCTTTCTCTAAGTCCACGAAGACACAATGCAACTCCTTCTTACCTTCTCGGTACTTCTCCATCAACATCCTCAGAGCAAACAACGCATCTGTAGTACTCCTTCTTGGCATGAAGCCATACTGCTGCTCACTAATTGTCACCTCCCTTCTTAACCTAGCTTCCACTACTCTTTCCCATAACTTCATGCTATGGCTGATCAGTTTTATCCCTCTGTAGTTACTACAGCTCTGCACATCACCTTTATTCTTAAAAATAGGTACCAGTACACTTCTTCTCCACTCCTCAGGCATCGTCTCACTTTCCAAGATTCCATTAAACAATCTGGTTAAAAACTCCACTGCCATCTCTCCTAAACACTTCCATGCTTCCACAGGTATGTCATCTGGGCCAACAGCCTTTCCATTCTTCATCCTCTTCATAGCTGTCCTAACTTCCTCCTTGCTAATCCATTGCACTCCCCTATTCATAGTCCCTACATCATCCAGTCTTCTCTCTCTCTCGTTCTCTTTATTCATCAACCCCTCAAAGTACTCTTTCCATCTGCTCAACACACTCTCCTCGCTTGTGAGTACGTTTCCATTGCTATCTTTTATCACCCTAACCTGCTGCACATCTTTCCCAGCTCGGTCCCTCTGCCTAGCCAATCGGTACAGGTTCTTTTCTCCCTCCTTAGTGTCCAACCTCTCATACAATTCACCATAAGCCTTCTCTTTAGCCTTTGCCACCTCTCTCTTCGCCCTACGCCTCATCTCCTTGTACTCCTGTCTACATTCTTCATCTCTCTGTCTATCCCACTTCTTCTTCGCCAGCCTCTTCCTCTGTATACTCTCCTGTACTTCTTCATTCCACCACCAGGTTTCCTTGTCCTCCTTCCTCTGTCCTGATGCCACACCAAGCACCTTTCTAGCTGTCTCCCTTACCACTTCTGCTGTAGATGTCCAGCTCACTGGTAACTTTTCACTGCCACCCAGTGCCTGTCTTAATTCCTCCCTGAACTCCACCTTATAGTTTTCCTTTTCCAACTTCCACCATTTGATCCTTGGTTCTGCCCTCACTCTCCTTCTCTTTTTGATCTCCAATGTCATCCTACAAACCACCATCCTATGCTGCCTAACTACGCTTTCCCCTGCCACCACTTTACAGTCTACAGTCTCCTTCAGTCTGGCCCTCCTGCATAAGATATAGTCCACCTGTGTGCATCTTCCTCCACTCTTGTACGTCACCCTGTGTTCCTCCCTCTTCTTAAAATACGTGTTTACCACAGCCATGTCCATCCTTTTTGCAAAATCCACTATCATCTGACCTTCTGCATTCCTCTCCTTGACACCATATCTACCCATCACCTCCTCATCTCCTCTGTTTCCTTCCCCAACATGTCCATTGAAATCCGCTCCAATCACCACTCTCTCTCCCTCAGGTACACTCCTCGCCACTTCATCCATATCACTCCAGAATTCTTCTTTCACATCCATCTCACACCCAACTTGCGGGGCATATGCACTAACAACATTCAGCATCACACCATCAATTTCCAGTTTCATAACCATCACTCTGTCAGACACTCGCTTCACCTCCAAGACACTCTTTACATACTGTTCCTTCAGGATAACCCCTACCCCGTTTCTCCTCCCATCCACACCATGGTAAAACAGTTTAAACCCCGCTCCGATGCACCTAGCCTTACTCCCCTTCCATTTGGTCTCTTGCACACACAATATATCAACCTTCCTTCTCTCCATCATATCTGCAAGCTCTCTCCCTTTACCAGTCATACTACCAACATTCAAAGTTCCTATCCTCACATCCACTCTCTTAACCTTCCTCCTCTCCTCCTTCCTCCTGACATGCCTTCCTCCTCTCTTCCTCCTTCTTTGGCCGGCAGTAGCCCAATTTCCGCCAGCACCCTGTCGGCTAGCAGTGCTGGTGGCGGTCGTTGTTAACCCGGGCCTCGACCGATCCGGTTTGGAAATTTCTATTTTTGTCCGCATATTTAGTTTGGCAAAAATTTTTACGCCGGATGCCCTTCCTGACGCAACCCTCTCCATTTCCGGGCTTGGGACCGGCACAAAGACATGCACTAGTTTGTGCATCCCCTTGCGGCTGGATTTCAGTGCTGTATAAAGCTTTGTTTATTAAAACTGTATACTGTGGTTACAAGGCAAGTGCACATTATACAAGGAAGGAAATAGGAAAGGTGCATGTGTGCTGGTGGTACAGTTTGTAAATTGAGACACGGTAAACAATGATGCAAGATGTCATTATCTTTGTGTTGTGATCCATAAACACATTTTAATAAGTTGCTCTATGATTGAACTTCTTTGGTTACACTGACATTACACTTGTTTTCACAGCAGCCCACTTCACATAAAGGGAAAAGTGAGACTTGTTTAGACTAAATAAGTAAGAGTAATCTGCCAACAAATATACTGCTCTGTTTGATACGAGCTTTAAACAATAACTGCATCGTGGTTTTGGGCTGTTGGTGAGCTCACAGTATAACCTTGCTGATCATGAGGATGGATGTGTACTACATATCAGGTAGGCTGACCCTCTGGGGTAAGGTACCTAACTTATGTGCAGGTATGCGATACATTTTTTTTAGCTAGGCAAGTCACAGCGTAAAAATTAACTGTGTTATGCATTTAGGTCCCATTGCACGGACTTCTGTTTATTTTGTTAAGAGCATTGCCTCCAACTGGTCGGAAATTAAATACATCAGAGTGGAATTCCTTTCCACTTCATCATTACTTAATGAGTAATTTTACAAAGTCCACAGGAGCCTTAAGAGCCAGGCAAATATTATTCTTTATGAAAACATTCTCATCAAAAACAACAGCATAAAGCAGGTGAACAAAGCATCCTGTTTTAAACAAGATGTAGCTAATGATTACGTGACCCGTAAAGCATTATGAATGCATGAATTAATTCAGTTTATCCCAGTGAAAAGTGTTGACATTTTGATTTGGGAAAAGGGGCTTTTCAAAGTTTATCCAGCTTTAAATATAATCCAAATATTAGCCTATTTAAGTACGAGGACTGGATTTTCGTTTCCCTTTCATGGGCGAATTACACGAAGGGTACTGTGACAAATTGTATGGCTGAGAGGGAGAAGGCTGAAGCATAGCCGAAAGTTTGCCTGTGGTCCGCAGCTTTCGGCGAATCTCATTTGCAGTCTGCACCAGTCCTCGAGATGCCTTGTGGCTCATCCTGACACTGACTAAAACAAGAAAAGTTTCCTTTGTACAGCATCTCAGGGCAACCCATTGCTTGCATTTGGAAGAGTCACATGGTGAGAAGGATTGGTAAGAATAAAAGTTAACAGAAACTAAGAGAAAACTAAAATTCCAGCCAAATAACCCTTACAGTACCTTGTCCTCTGTTTTACTATACATATGCCTCATTTTCTGAGTTAATATATTTCATGAAGTCTAAGACATAATCTATGCTGCATGTAGTGTGCAACATCTGACTTAGTTGTTTTTCACAATGGCCAGATGTTTGAACTGGTTCTGTCATTGTACCTTTCAGCAAAGCACTCTCCCTGAACTGATACTAAAAAAAATTACCCTGCTATATAAATGGCGAAGTCACTGCTTAACCGGTAGGAAAGTGTACAAACCTAACACTGTAATTTGCTTTGCCAGAAAGTATCAAGATAAATAAATAAATTATAACAGTTCCCCAAAGACCTCATATCTGACGTAATTTTAGTCTTTTACTAGAAAAGAGTGCTTTTTACACATTGGAAAGGGGTAACCAAATATTTTTCAGAACTGCAATATAACAGTTGAGAAATGCATATTACAGATTTTTGTTATGATGTTTAAGTGAGACGTACAACATTTGAAGTGGAACGATTTCTAAATATTCCTCTTTATTTTCCACATGAAGTGAAAACAACCAAAGCATTTAAATAGATCTTTTTTAATCTAAAAAATAGCCAGAGGCCTTAAGCATTGCTGCTCCCCCTCTTCACTTCAGCTTGGCTCCCTCGTCACTGTAACTCTTTTGTTCATTCAGAAGGTCTTGCAAAGCTGTTTTCTTGCTTCGTTGGCGATAGAAGTACCAGGAGGAACTACTTTCCGCACAGGCTTCGGCGAGCAGGATGATTTTCAACAATTTAAACGAATATTTTATATTAATAACTTTGGAAAGCTGAGCTGTTTGCAGTTCATGAAAAAAATTAGCATTTCATCCTGCGTCAACATTCTGTTTCCTGAACATCTGTAACAGCAGGTAAATACATCTGGATTTAATGAATATACTGTATGTTGCAGTTCATACATACTAGTTTTGGCATGGATAAATCATAATTAATTTTAGATATAATGTTCACATTATAAACATGTTGGGTTTTCTAAGATTGGAAAAATATTAGTCATACGTAAATTATTATTTGAAGTAGGTTCATCACAGGGGCAAAAAATGTAATTCTTCTTTTGCTTTAGTGAAACTTGTTGGGAGTCTCGAATCCTCTCTGGGACGTTTTTGGCATTTCACACCATCACCACGGGAACAGGCGCTGAGAGAGAACCCGTCATGGAGCCAGTGAACTGGCAGAGCTGGCGGAGGCGGCCCAAGCTTTGCATCAGACAGGGCTGGGGTATAGAAGGCACCCTCAAGGGAACATCTGACTGGGGGAGATCAGGCAACGAGTCCTCCTGGCAGAAGCCAATGTCCAATGTGGAGACTCCTCTCAGGCCTCACAGGCCAAACAGTTGCATTGAGGGGTCCAGCATCACATGGCCGGATCAGTGGCTGGAGATGTTGGAAACAACAAATGGCAGACCCGTTTATTGTGAGGGCCAGACTTTCACAGAAAGGGCAGGGTCCATGTCTGTTCCACCAAAGGAGCGGTTTGGCCAGGAACGTCGGCGACACTCAGACATCCCAGCTTTGCCCATCTCCTGGAATACCACACTCAAAACCTCAGAGGAACGACAGACGGCTCATCTGAAGTGCCTCCCTAAGGGGCAGCCCATCAGGTCCTGTGCTCTAGCTGCAGTTCAAACCGGCTGGCTGCCGGTTCAGAGCAGAGCAGTGTTGTGCAACCTTCCCAGCCGTCCAAACATGTCCAGAGAACGTGCTGCCCAGGTAATTTAACAAGAATGCTGGAATCCAAGGAGCGCTCTTAAAGATCTCTGTTGTGGTTCTTTATCATTGCAGAACTTGTCTGCACAACCCAAAATTCCTCACAGATTACATCTCGCAGGACTGCATTTTCCCTTCATAAACATTTGATGCATGTTTAGTACTGATGACTGGTTCCATTATTGCTCATAATATTAAAATAAGAATTAATTTTGTTCCTCAAGATGCTAACATGCAAATCCTTTGGTAGATTTTCACATAATGTGTAAATATTTATATTTCATATTTATATTTCATATTTAAACCTATTAAGGTCTAGTTTGGTTTTAAGTAATTTTTTCGCTGATTTCATATAAATGATTTTATAGGGAGGCTGGCATGGGGACTCAATGAGTAGCACTGCTGCATCCTAATGTCCAGGCTGTTTGGGTGTGGATTCATGTCAGTCTGTGTGTTATTTGCGTGTTTTGCATGTGTGTCAGGGTTGTCTTTGAAGAAAAGGATGGAAAGGTGTAGTTGGTTATTCTCAATTGCCTATAGTCTGTGTGTGGCCACCCTGTGAAAGACAGTCCAGGGCATAGTTTCATAGATCAACGCCTGGTAATTCCTGGATTAACTCTAGACAACTGTGACGCTGAACAGAAAAAAGTAGGCGATAGTTGGATTTTCTAGGGGGTTCCAGATGTAATTTAAGTAAAAAAATCACAAAAGGTTTATTATCTTCAAAGGCTCCAGCTGCCACTCAGCAAAATGCTGTCGCTTCATACTTGGGATCCAGATATGAAAACAATCACTGATACACAGAGACACCGATAAATGCCAAATGGCAGAAGCACTGTGGAGTTCATTTTGCATACAGTAGGGACTGTACAGAGAACAAACTGATAAAAAAGCATAAACGAAGAAAACACCAAGCTGAATTTCTGTTAAGTTTAAATGCACTCCATTGGTGACCAGTACCTGGGGCCTTGCTGATATGACTTTTGCTACTCAGGATACCAGAAATCAAAGAAGAGCCTGTCAGTCAACAGTGAGGGCAAAACCACAGGGATGCGAAAAAGCAACAGAGCCTGTTGAGCAATAACTGTTGCAGGACTGACTTTAATAGAGGTTATTTCAAATTACACACAACAGATCAATTAAGGAAGGGGTGGATATATCTTCAAAATTAATTTTATATCATTACCATGCTTTTGTTTAGGTGATATTTTAACCCAAACTCACATAACATTTGGCTGGGATGGGGGGGAGAACAGAGCAGGACTTGCAGCTTTGGTTATACAATGTCCTGGGGAGAAGTCATACTTCACTGGTACAGACAGACAACCATAGTGAGATGATACACCTGCAACCATCATTGGTAATCAGTCATGGGTGATTTTCATCTGCTACACATTTTGAGTGGAACTAGCATGTTCACCCTTGTGAATTTTGTTTGTTGTCACTGTGTTTTTTTTTTTTTTCATCTGAGCTACTTCACAGCTGTTAAATGGCATAAATTGAATGAAACCTAGTTAATAAATTCTTATTTTCTTCAAAGATGGGTCACTTTTCAGAGAATTTATAGTCTTTGATTTTTACACTGAAAACCCATGAAGATTTCATTTAAAATTGAACAAAAAACAGGCAACATGTTGAGTCTGAAAAATAATGTTTTGAGTTATAAAATACTGTAAAATGGGTGAATGATGGAAGGGTGTGATTTGATATTTTTACACAATCGAATGCCTGATATGGTGGGCAGTTAATCGTCCTGTTTATTAAGCGGTATGGTACTTGATTCAAGTTTGCTTTTTTCTTTGTATTTTTCAGGCTCCATTTAATTCTGTCATTTCCAGTATAATGCCTGAAAATCTCTGCATGAAAAATGGAACTGAATTAACAGGTAAGCACTTAATGATCTGAGAAACAAAGTGCATTTCTGAATCCCGGAGAATGAGGAGTGTTACTTTAAAATAATTGTTTTGAAATTGATTGTTTTTTTTCAGCAGACAGCAAACAAGAGAGCAAGTAAGGCACAGTAATAACTGTCAAAATCAATATGCATCCAGGTTCAAGGTTCACTTGTTGTTCCACACTTATAAGAATGTACAAAAGAGAATGAGATGCAGATCCTCCTGAGCTATAGTGGAAAAATGCAATTGACAAACAGCAAAACATTACAAAGCAACACAAAACAACAAGGAAGGGCAGCGACGGTGGTATAAAAACTAGACTGAGGTAGTATAGATGTATAAATAAAATAGGGCAATAAGTAAATACTTAAATATATTGTATTGGCATTTACAGTAGATGCAGGTAATGATGCGCAATATGAATTACTGAAGTCCCAAGTATCTAGATTGCAGGGTGGTGGAATATAAGTGCAGACACGAGGTTACCTTTTCTGAGCTAATTTTTTACCACTGGAATGGTACAATTCCAGTAACTTTTTAGATGTTCACCAGAAAAATGCCATCATCTTTGGATGTGGACATGTGACACTAAAGCATCTTTTGACAAATCAAGCCCACAAATTAGTGATAGTAATGGTGGAAGGAAATTGTATGATCCAAAACCCAACTGCTACAACCACATGTGGCTCAGTCCAGTGGTGTGTGTTGTCTTGAGAGCTCCTGCTACTGCTGCTGTGTGTAAAGAAGTTTTTTAAAAAGCATGATGGTGTTTGTAATCCGTCTGCTGTGCAGGTTGCCCATGAGGCTCTGCCAGGGTTGGCTTCCCTGAGCAGATGCTCTTCAGAATAGCCCCAATGCAGTGCAACGGGAGGCCTCGCACCCACTGCCTCTCCCCTTGTTTACATTTTAATTACTGAGCAGAGGCCTTGAGATTGTGCAGAAATTGCTGGCAATCTGGAGTTCTGCAGGGTAGCCCCTAGGCTGTTATATAAATTGAGTGCTGCTTCCAGTGGGTACAGCCAGGTGCTCATTCATTTCCCACCACCGAAGGGGAGCGTTGTTGGACTCTGCTCCAGTGAAATCTTTTACTCATTTGTTGAGATACATTATAGGTTTTCAAACACCCTTTGAAATGTATTTGTATCATTTGGCATTGAATAGACAACTAACAAATAAAGCTTACTGGATATTTTTTACTAGAGTAATACCAGGATCAAGATACAAGAACACTAAGTTAAGTGCATCACATGAAAAAAGTGAACTGAATACAGAAGAGGGGAGCACTGCTGGGACTTGAATTAGAGGACTCATGGTGTGTTGAACTGCCACCCACTGTCCTTTGATCTATCCATCCATTATCCTGAATCGCTGTATTCTGATGAGGGTTGCAGTGGTCTAGGGCCTATCGTGGACTCAGTGGGTACCAGGTTATAAAAGTACATTTGCATAGGATGCCAATAAATCGCATTACCGATCTTTTATGAAAAACATTTTACGTGCCCCATGACCACTTCCAATTGTATTGTAGTTTTGAATGTTTATAAGCACATCCATTGATAAGACATGTTCTTTCTACAGGTGGTTACTGTGGAAGACCCCAGCCACAATGGCATGGAACTGATTTCTGGTTGTAACTATGCATGCCAACTATTTTTTCAATGTGCTTCAAACCGTTTGGGTCCCAGTCGGACTCTTGTTATGAATGTGGAATAAAACAGAAGAAAAACAATACAATTAGGCTGTAAGACGAAAGAAAAATTGTCTTGGGGTCTACAGACAGTATAATTTGCTTGGCAGATGTTCTTTATTCGGCAAGACATGAGAAAACCCGCATTTTCAAGTCATCCATTTATTCGGCCAGCTCTTCACTTCAGCTATTCAGGTTATGTAAAACAGCAATGGTCCATTTGGGGATTCATACAGAACTTCTGGTCCAGTTTACTGTTCCTTAACTGCAAAGCAAGCAGATGACCAAGTCAAAATGTCTGAATGCTGTAAGTCCTGAACACTAAAAAGAATTTCACCAGCATACAGTTGAAGAACCATAATAATATATTTCACATTCTAGTCAAGATTCAGAAAAACAAGCAGGCTCATTGTCAATATGTATTTTTGTCATTTTTCCAGTAGTCATGGTAACAGATACACTGGTTCCACCAACTGGATTATATACCAAAGAAGATTTAGAGTTTTAACATAAAAACCAGATCTTTTACAATCTGGGACAGTCTGTGTTTGGATAGCAACACAGATTTAATTTTATTTGTATTGCAAAATCATGTTTGAAGCAGACCTTGTTTCAAATATTATTTAATCACAGGGCTGCACAAATGCTCTTATACTGTGCTTTTGTGAAAGTGATATTTTTCATGAGAAAATAATTGCAACCAAGAAAAACAAGTTTTAGGCCTGTGCTCAAAGCTTATGTGGTAAATAAGGGGTCAGTGCAGGAATGGAAAACCCCATTGCTTAGAATACAGGATTCGTCTATTGCTGAGAGGATGTCACAACATTCTAGAGTCAAATTTAGAATAATTATATTGAAGTGGGTCCATCATCATGAGACTCAGCTGAGACTGTGAATAAATTATGACAGGAATGAAATTAACAATAAAGAAAACTACTGCAACAAGGGATTGGTAAAGCAGCTGTTGATAAATGGATAAACAGACAATAAGATTAATGTAAGATTAAGCTGGAACAAGAGGAGATGTATAAAAAGTCAAACATCTGTCTAAATGAGATCTTACTGTAATAGATGCAGAAACTTGCTTTAAATTATACTCAGCTAACACTAAAGACTAAATCGAGACGAAAAAAGTGTCACCACACTAGAAAATTGAATATTCATTTTAGCCCCAGAGTTAGCATCATTGGCATAGCTTTAAGCCAGCATGCTATAGTTCACTCAGTGCCTCATGAGTGAAATCGATGTGGCTTTATGTGACAGCTTCTTTCTGGTTATCAGTTCCATTTGGTGAAGAGTTCACACCAGGCTAAAAGTGCTGCTGAATGGCCACAGGTAATACTACAAGTCCACAGACATTTGGGAACGTAGAGCAAATACACTTCAAAGTGACTAATACAGAGGGATAAATAGAGCAGAGGTTCTCATAAACTCTGCTCTGGAGGCCTCATAATGTGCAATTTCTGGAGTGGGAAGTGCTAGACTGCAAATGTACATTTGGGCAAATGCATTGTGTGCTTTCCATCTTGGCTTGGAATCTGCTGGAGGGCTCACACCTGCCGCCTAGTTGGGTTGAACTTGCCTGTTGAAACACTTTTGGACAACAGAGTGGTTGAGGAGGGTAGTGGTGGATTTGTGGAAAACAGCACATATGAGCATTAAGGTTACTGGGTATTTATACAGACGTTCAGACATCTAGACATGGTGAGGGTTTTTTTCTAGTAATTTACTACCCAAATCTTGTTTAAAAATTCCAATATAAGTTTTACCTTATTTGAGCTGAATAGACAGCTTGAGGAAGTTCTTCAGATTTTTGAGATGAATAGGGTAGACCTTGTTCCAAATACTTAACAGCTTCACTTAGAATATATTTATTCCCTCTGTTGAGGAAAAGTCCTCTGAAGTAACTTTAAAAAAGACAGAACCTACTGGCAGTAAATTCCTTCCTCAAGTACATCACCTTTATTCTGCTAATAAAGTGAATTTTCAGTTTATGGGAATAAGGTGATACTGCAGGGCACACTGAAAATGGTTATCATCACTTATTTAGCTGATGCCAGTGTCTAAAGCAACTTAAAATGTTTTAGGTTTGAGCCCTGAGTTTATGATGGTTATTTATCCAGTTTTTAAAGAGTCCAACTTTTACTGAAACAATTCAGGTACTTTTCTCAAGGGTATCAAAGACCAATGATTCAAACCTGGACTTTTGACTGTGAAGTGATGGCTCTAAGCACTATACCACTTACTGCCCAAAAGCTATGCAAATATGTATTAGTATATGCAACAGTGCATAGTATCAATAGCATGTTTGTCCTAAATTTATAAGCATTTATTACCCCTTATACAATTTTTACATTGCTTTTACTAGGTTAGAGAGTGAAATTTTTATGACTTTTAATTGTCCCAGATCAACATCTGACCAAGCTTGACTGATGTTATACCTGAAAGCAAAGGACATGTGTTTCAGCCATAAATCGTTTATTTACAGCTGTCATGATACACACCCGTTTCACTTCTGGGTTGGGGGGGGTGTCTGTGAGTAGCGGCACTTTGGTTTTTACAAGCCCTGTGAGTTCTCTGAGGAGAACAGCTTGTTAAAATCCACATGTTGCAGGTGCTGTCTGGCTTGACAATAGGTCCTGTTTGACAAAGGCCGTCAAGAACAGCATCGACGTGGCGGTTTCTGTTTCCGTGAGCACTTATCCGCCTCTCAGAACATGAAAAATGCAATTAACAAACAATAAATGGGCTACTGTTATTGTGGAAATAATTATGACATTAAAAAAACTGGCACCAGAGAGCTATTTGTTTGCTCAGAGAACATATCTGAGCAGTTTCCTTCTGCCTTGACAAAACTACTGCTGTGCTTAATTTGCTGAGAAAGGCATTGCATGGGACATTGAGGGTGAATTGTGGTGTGTATGTGTTTACACACTGCAGTGCCGTGTCCTTTGAAGCAATACATCTGAATGGATGTGGGATTGTTACCATAATGGAGAAACATAATTGTTGTCGGTCATATATTGAAACACAGAGTAACATCTACTGTAGTTCAGTATGTTTTATAACCAGAAAGGCCTTTGCTGTCAGGTGGTAGTCTCAAGTGAAAGCCAGATGAACTGTCCTAATGCTGCTGTTCTTCATGCATCAGTGTGATTTACTTCATTATGCCTGCGTCTTCACTGAAATTTTACCCAGGTAAGCAATCTGTAAATACAAGTGAGGTCATGAACTGATTTTCTGATCAGTAAGTCTGGTATTTTTCAATGTGTGTACTGAGCTACTACAAAAGAAGAAAGGAAAGTCCAATGTGAGGAGGAGCAGCAGAGGCAGTAGGAAGATCAGCTCAGGCTTTGAAGCAGGTCTGTGAGCTCAGCTCCTGATGGGCAGATGAAACAGCGCAGGTGTCGGGTGGCGCTGGGTGGCAGCCTTCTGCACATACCTGACCGACCTCAGAATTTACTTTGGATGGGAATGCTTTTACCTGAGGGAACACCTTTTTCTGTAACAAATCCCAGGATGCTAAGAAAGACCATAGGGCAAGTCAGAAGGAAACATAACTTTTTTTGAAGTATCAATTAATATCAAATATTTTCTGATGGTGAGTAAAATCTCCCTTGCTATAGTTTTTTGTACCGTTATTTTGTTATTGTTTACTTGTGATATAATGCAGACATTCAACGCAGGCAGAAATACTCATTACTGGATGAAATTTGAAGCATGGATGTTTGAAATGTTTTTAGTGGAATAGATGCTTTGAAAAAAATGATCTACCATCATGGTCATTTGATGGAGGAGTGTGTAAAGTGCAAAGTGACTGGGTTTTCCTCACTGACGTTTATGACAGGATCATGTTTGCTATTCCTTTCCAAATGCAGTAGACCTTGTCTGAGATTTGGAAGCAGACATACCGAATGGCATTTAGCACACTGTGCAATCTGGTTTGTGCACATCCCTCCCCTTGGCTCCTGCAGTCTGATCAGCACCGTTGCCTGGCCTGCTTTCTCTCTTAAGGAGGGGAAATCAGGATCCTGGTTAATCTGACCAGTGTTTCCAGGAGCAGTGTCCATTACCATGGCAATAGCAACTCAACACATCAAAATCCAACTGCAAGAATCTGGCTAAATTTGTGGATCTGGAGTTTTACAATTTTAGATGGTACTGGGGGTACATGTTGTTCACAAAAGTGTTGGGTTGCAGCTTTTGCTTTTTTTCCCCAATGCAGATGGAGGATTGTCAGAAGTGCACAGCCAAAGGGGAGACACAATGAGCTCAAGAAAATGGCACTTCCCTGGCCAAGCCCCAGTTAAGTTCAACCAGGTAAATGTGGAGCTCTCAATCTGGATCTATCTGCTGTTATCAAACCTCCAAGTGGGAAAAAATACTTTTTTAAATTGAATGCCCAGGAGCACTAGATAGCCAGAGGTTTATTTCTGTCCTCTTCTTTGATGCTGGGACTTTTTTGTTTTCCTCTCCTCCCTTTTATTTTGTTTCACCAGCTGACAGCTACCCAGCTGGGTTGCCTAACAATAGAATACCTTTACTGTCATTCACATTCCTGTTGCCTATCTCTCTAGCCTTTCCTCAGTGCTCTGTGTTACTGCAACTAAAGTGATTTAATCTGAAGTAAATTGGGTTGGTGTTTTGTTACTTCGAGTAGTGCTGCTGCCTCACAGCACCAGAGCTGTTCTGTGAGGTTTGTAGCATTTGCATGTTCTGACTGTGTCTGTGTAGGCTTTCTCTGTGTACTATGGTTTCCTCCCAAAAAGACATTAACGGTTAATTGGTTACTTTACCTGCAGTGTATGACTGTGTGTGTACGTGACTTCCCATCCAGGGTGTAGTTTCATTGCCTGGTGCCCAGAGACTCTGGGATGGGTTTTGAACTGCCACGACCCTGACCGAGATACAGTGGTAACTGATAATAGATGAATAGATGGAAATATAGAAAATGTATGTTAATGTATATAGAATGGAAAGGCACATCTTCATGCTTGTTCACGTGTGCTGTCAATTCTAATACATATTTTATGTCTAGATATTACAGTGAATAACCACAGTATACACTCATTATTTATACCGAATAATAAAATTAAAAATGAAACTATTTTAATCACAGCGGTAATGGTGCCAGCTCTACAGTAGTTCTTTACTACAAAACAGATCCTGGTGGAATATCAGTGTCGCTATCAGTCACCATGTTGCATTTCCAGTCAGAACCAGAAAATAGCCAAATGCCACTTGAATAAAATGAAAACGTTCCTGTACGTGGTTCCCAAGGAAAACCTGAGTTTTCAAAGTAAACATATTGGTGTTTAACACAACCTGCCAAATGTTTCCTGATGTCTGTCTGCTTGGAAGTGTGGCGCACGCCCACATTTTCTTTCAGCTTGAAGACATTATTGTCAGGGTTAATTTGCACAGCACCCGAGTGTTCCCCAATGGATTATACATTACCATGGCAACAACATCTGATTAAGATCTAACCGCCGGAATCTTAAATACTGACAGAAACCCTGATTGTTCCTAACTGGCTTTTCAGGTATCACTCAGGGAAATATGCTTTGCTGAAAACTATGTCCCTAAATTTGTGTTCTTCCTTCCCTCACAGGAAAGCAGGAGGAGCTTTGTTTCGGTGGGCAGTCATTTGACAGCAAGCCAGAAGGGTCAGCTGAAGGAATGGAAGACAACTCTGCCAACTACTCCCTTAAGCTTGGGGTGTGCAGAGCTCAGCAGGGAGAACTCCCGATACAGAACCACAAGTGCTCCAGAAGATCCATCCCTCACAGTCACCCATATGGGTGGCATCACAGGGCTGTCCAAGATGAAGTCAGGTTTCTCCTCCATTACGATTGCTTCACGGAAGGTCCCTCAGTCTACAGATAAAAACAAATCTGCCAGGCCTGAGCATTCTGCCCCAGTCGACACCCCGGTACTCAGGTCTCCAGTGGTGTACAGGAGGAAAGCAACAGCAATAAAGGTGACAAGCCGTAGGCAGAGCTACACAGTGGGAGAGGTCTTGGAGGGAGCACACCCAACTATATTCAGACACAGTTATGCTGAGGGGGACAGCAAAGAAAACAGCCTCTCGCCCTTGAGCCTACAATCCTCTGGCTCCCTCCTCCATGAGTCGGTGAGCATCTGTAACTCACCAAATGTATTGGTAGAACCCATCTGCTCTACTGCATCCCTGAAAAAGTCTGAAGAACCAGGTGGAGGAGAACAGAAGATTCATAGGTCTACCTTATCCCTTTACCTGAGCAGCCCCTCCTCTGGAGCCTCCTCTGGGAGCAGGCTCAGAAGGTCCCTGAGCTTCACTGGGGGGCTCAGCCAGACCAATGACAAAGCAGCAGACCTGGAACCCAGGAGAAGGAGCCTGGGTCCTTCTGGGGAGAGCAACAATGACAATGGAGCAGCCCCAGCTTCAAACACACCAATCATGCAGGAGAGGCCGACACATGGAGATATGTCACACCCACCTGTGCAAAAGGCAAAGGACCCAGGGCTTCTGAATCTGTGGAACCCTGCCAGGAACCCTCATCCTGCCTACATCCGAGCTCGAGGTGTGAGTGCCCTCTGTCACAGTGGGTTTCTAAGTCTGTATGCATTTGTGTGCCGTTTCAAGTTTAGTTGTGTTTCTGCTCTGTCTTAAGTTCCCGATGATTATGTGATTGTAGCACGCAGACTCCTGTAAAAGCCTCTTGCTGTTAGGTGGCAGTGCTGAAGCAGAAGCCCACAGGATTCCACCTCACTTTCATGCATCAACAATAATTACATTAGTTTTTTCCAATTTAAAAAAAAAAAGATTTCACAAGCAGAAAACCTATTGACCAATACAGAGTAAACACAGCACATAACCCCACTTTATACAAAAACAACCCCCCACATAAACTAGCACTTGACAACTTAAAAAGGAACATAAAAAAGCAAAATGTAAGTTTTGAGGGAAAAGGGAATTCTAGATTGTAGTGGATAGAATATCTTCGGGATCTGGCAAAGTTGTGGACAGACGTTGTTCAATAATGGAAAGCAAAGGAGCCCCACAATGTGTGCCTTATCTTTTCCACTTGTATCAGGTGACCCAGTGCACATTGGCAGGGAAACCATCATTCTTCTGACCCTTAAAAATAAGGTTATGAACCAGTAAAGATGAACGTTGGTCATAGGAATTGCAACTAACGGTGAGGGTGGAACCATGACACTTACAGTAGCGCAGAATGTGTCTAATACTGAGGTCCAAAAGTTTAATTTAGAACAGGTCCACAAAATTGGGGAGATCCACCCAGTTTGGCTTTAACCACTTGCAGATGATGCACTGCCAGCAACAGGATGTGGGAATGTGTGAAAAAATGACTTGAAACTAAAATTCAACTTGAACTTTGCTCAAGTTTAAAGTGTCAGATTTTTACTAAATTGCTCATCCTGAACTCAAAAGTAAAATCCATAATGTTACATCAGATCTTTTGATAAAAAGTGAACATTTTCTAAATGTTTTCTAAAAATATCATATTAAATACACCTTATATGTTATCTATTAATGATAGAGGCATATAAACATGATTTTTTTAATCTTTAACAGATAGACTGATAAAAATGCTCAGTCGTGTAAGATATATTTTATATGAGATTATAGGTGCAAAAACACTTAGCATGACATTTTTAAAAGACTTTTTAGAAGCCTTTTGTTTATAACTGGATTCTGGGATTTTCAGAAGCTGCATGTTGTGTAGTACATGTGTGCCACAAGAAGGACTGCTTCAGTGTCCTTAAATTTGTGTAGAACACAAAGATTTAAGGTGACAGCAAAAAAAGGCATCATTTTTGCCATGCGTGCATAATAAAGGGGCATCAACTCCTGTTTTCAATGTTCAGGGTGAATCTGATTCAAAAAGCACCATTAAAAAAGCCAAAACACCAAAACTATTGACTTCCAATGTTTGATTTAGGGGCAAATGCTTAACTTTTAATAAATGACTGCAACTTAAAGATTCCTGAGCTCACCACTGTGCCAGAGAAGTGGCTATCTCCTCTTTGAAAATGCTTTTACTTCCCATCATTTGCAATGTCTCCTTCTGAGACTGTGAAGTCCCGATGCCGATCGGAAAAAAACAGTACAAGCTGAACATAAAGCTTTTTGCCATCCCTGAAGCAGAAATCACAAAAATCTTTGTGTATATAATACATAGCATGCTATCAATACGTGCAGTAGTTTTGCTTCGCAAAATTACAGGGGTAGGTTGAGGGGCATTACTGGGTGGTAAGGAGTGAATCGAGGCTGAACAACTGATCCTGTGCATATATTTGGCAATATAAATATGATACCCTCACAAGAGGTCATTGAAAACTTGGATGAATGAAAGAATGAGTGAAGCTTGCAGGCTCCAGCCTTGAATTATGGTTCTGTGTACAGCTAGAAAGTCTAACAATGCTAAAAAAATTAAAGTGTAGCCATATACACAGCGCTAACAGGCAGTACTTTAAACCAGACAAAAATTCCTTGCATAGTTGTTGTTCTTGACGATACCATAAAGTCAAACACTTCTTTTTTCTTGTTCTAGATAATGGATGGCGCCATAGTCCTGATCTTACCTTGGCACTTAACGCCGCATCTGTTATAGCCTATATAAAGCGGCAAAGTCAACTGAAGAAGAGCCCAGTCATCCTTCCGAGCAAGAACTCCAAAACATCTCGTGACTCTTGTAGTTTGGGTATTAATCCAGTATTTCCTCCAACTACATAACTTAAGATGGGTCCCAGATAAAGAGTTGCTGTGTAATGTTCAGAACTACATGTCCATACGGTGCCATGAAAAACTGTATGTCTCTTCATTATTTCCACTATTATTACATATTTGTTAGAATGAATGCTTTCAGATAATTATATAAAATAATTTGACCAAGCTAACTTCAGTAAACATGTAGTACAGTTTTTAAAATTACCTTATTACTATTTAAGGAATTCATTTATTCAGCACCCGTCTCACTCATGTGATAATGCAGCTGCCCCCTTAAACTTAATAACTGGTTGCACCACGTTTAGCAGCAAAACTTTCACATCACTGTTGAATTTTACCCTATTTTTTGCAGAACTGCTTTAATTCAGAGAAACCGATCATTTTAGGTCTTGCCAAAGCAAGGGTTCAAGCAGGACTTTGTCTAGGCCAATCCAAAACCTCAATTTTGTTTCTTCTCAGCCTTTTAGATATAGATTTGTTTTTGTGCTTTGGGTAATTCTCTTGCTGCAGAAACAAATTATGCTCCAACTTCAGCTCAAGAACAGAGGACAAGATATTCTCCTTTCTGGTAAAGTGCAGATAATGACAAGTCATTTTCTCAGATTTTTGCACAACTTTATGGGTAACTACTTCACTTTCATGGTAAGGTTCAATATATAGTAAGGTCAACATTCAACAGGACTGGCTACAAACTAGTCTGGCTGTGTTCAATCACCTGAAAATAATTATGAATTGAATTTGGTCAATTTCTTGAATGAGTAAGTAAGGGGCAACTACTTTTACAAATTGGTGACATGGGTATTGGCTAACTTTGTTGCTTAAACAAAGCAACAGTTTAAAAACTTGTCTTTAGTCAGGTTCCTTTTGTCTAAAGATCTGAAATCATTCAGTGTGACAAATACGCAGTAATAGGGGAAATCAGGAATGGGTAAATACCTTTTCATAGCACTGTACACACCCCATCCTTGCTAACAGACCTCAATTTCAGTGCATGCCAGGCAAAAACTCGGTTGCTACTAAAAAACCGAAGTCTATAAGAAAACAAACAAATCCTTTCGCTGGCTGTTTTTCCTGCTTGAAAATTAAGACCGCGGAAGAGCCGTACAAATTATTGATCACAAAAGTGACTTTTTAGCAGCAGCCGATTTACATCTGCAGGACTGAAAAAATGATCTGTTGTCTTTCAGCAAGCTGCAGCGTTGGGGGCTGTGGACACAATGGCACCGAATCAGCTTTTTAAACGCTTCTTCCAAACTAGTTTAATTATTGCTTGTTTAATTGGCACAGAAGCGATCAATTATGTGATTTGTGTGGAAAAAGTGAGAACGTCTGTTTAGAGCAGCGATCTGAAGGAAAATGCATTTAGTGGCGCCGAGGCTTCATGTGGGCCTGCATATTAATGAGAGCGTCTGGGAGGAAATAGTTGGTCTGGCTGTGCGGGTACAGCTCGGCACGTCGGCGGACGCGACTGCAACTGCGACTGCACAGATGGCAATTCCTGCCTGTGCTGCCGCACAGCCAGACTTTACCCTGGTGTCCCAGGGTATGTTTGCTCCTCTGGTCTTCTTTCCCCTTAGTGCTGGAGGATGCTGGGAGGTGCACCAAGGCTGTGGGGAATGAGGAACTGGTTGGACCATGTCCAGGTGGGGTGATGAGAAAGGGAACTGCTGGTCCTGCTGAGTCCGGATCTACTTGGGTTCAGCTGCTGGATAACCCACAGAATACCTTAACCCTGCAAGTATGTTCAGCTTGCATACAGAACACCTGTTTTTCGCACAGTGTTGCGAGCAAACAGATTGGTCTGTGTTCTGAATACATAATAAAATAAAACTAATTTATTTGTCCATCAGTTTATTATTAATTATCATTTGTCCAGTGCGGAGTCACAACAGTCAAGTGCCTGTCCTGGCAGCATAGGGTGTGTGGCAGGGTATTCCCCCAGACTGAACTCCAGTCCATCACAGTAAAATCACGTACACCCATTCAGTCACTCATAAACACATGTATTTGGACTGTGGGAGGAAAGCAGAGCATCAGGAAGAAAACATACTTTCCAAATGTGCAGTCCAGCAGCTGTAAGGTGCCATGCACTTTGCTGCCCTAAATGATATAATCTTATGTTAAACTGACCACAGAGAACTTCTAAAATAAAGTAAAATTAGCTTGATTTCTGAATGAAATATGTTTGCTCTTAACCGATCCACTTAAAGCTTATTTTGGCTCATGGTACAGCTGTCACAATATCTGCCAACTTTCATCCATTACTGTCTTTACCTGTATGTGCATACATTGTGATAGACGGTTGAAACATATTAATACCGTGTCCCATTTGATTAACTGATCGATCGATCGATACAGGAGGCCTTGGTGCACCATCGTCCGGACTTCATTCGCCGCTCGCGAGGACGACTGCAGGAGCTGAAGCGTCGGATGCAGGAGAGGCGAACCGAGAGGAAGGCGGACCTCACAGGGAACTCTGGGGGAGGATGCACCAGGCCTCACCAACTGAGCGGTACTGCCACGTCCCCCCACAGACCTCTACTGTGGCCCCATTGTGTCCCCACAGCTGCCATGGCTCTTTGCCATGTTTGGGGGGCTGTGGCAGCTTGGCACAAAGCAGGGGCTGTAAATCTACACTGGGAAGCGCAGTCTGTAGCCGATCTCTTTAAAGGCCACTCACCACTGAGCTCTCTTCCATTTGAAAAGGTGCTAATATTACTCATTAAGGGGTCTCCAGATGGACGTGCAAAATTAGGAACTCTTCCAAAATGGTTTTTAATTTAAATTTAATGGTTAATTTCCCTGATCGTGCTCTATTCAAGTCACTGTAGGGAAACATACACGGAGTGACCTAGGGAAATGCATGCAAGAATGCAGTGGGTTTTATGTTTGCATTTCATTGTGCGTCACGCCCTCTCCTGGTTAAATGCAGAATGGCATCCATCAAAATCATATTAAATTCAGTATTGGCGTGTTTTTGCCATTGATGTCTCTCTTCTACTCAGTAGAGTTTTATATACTATATACGTTGGTGTATAATTTGTCAGGTCCATTTAACTGTCTTATTATCGTGTTCTTTCCATAATGGACTTAATGGGTCGAAGGGGGAAAACTTCCATGTCAGCTGTGAGGTCTGCATTTCAGAAAATCTTGGCCTTTCCGACCTTTGATTTAAGCACAAACCTCCAGCTTCCTTTCCACACAAGCAAACAAAACAAATATTATACTTTTTGACGTGTTCACTTACTTTTCTTTAACTTAGTCCCACAAATTGTTTTAAATTTAATTGTGTGACATAACAGCAGTAATAACGTAATGATTCTGTTACACAAATGAAAAATATTTAAGTTTACTTAAAGTATTTCATACGTAAATATAAATACGTGTTAACCATATGCGAAAACTTTCACTTTAATGCTGATGGTTCAATCTTTAATCGCTTTATTTCTCAATTAAAACAAAAAGAAGTCAGCAGAAACTATAAACACTATATGACACTGTCATAAACTATAACACTAACACCATTAGCCACATACAAGCACCTTGGAAAAAAAAGCATACAAGAGCGCTGTAGATATGAAGACAATTTAATATTTAAATAACTAACCAACATGTAATTTAAGAATTAAAGCCTTGCATAAAAACCTGGGCAACTTTTCCTTTCGCAGGCCTCATGATTCCAAGTGATGTGTCACTCAAAATATTATTTAAATTCATGAAAGGAGGAAAAGCACAATTTGTTCTCTGACTAATTTCTGCTATGTCTGCTTAACTCTGCCAAAGTTTTAAAACTCTGCCAAAGTTTTAAAACTGCCAAAGTTTTTTAAGAATTAATTTGTATGGCCCAGTATTCAGCGTTTTCCATCGAGTCTACAAATGCCTGCATGTCTGTATCACTACCTTAACTGAATAGTCATGCCTTAAGTTTAAGCGCTGCTCTTTGCATTTATTGTCATGTTAAATTATAATTAAATTTTACACAGGTTTTAAAACTAAGTGTAATTCTTTTAAACAAGTCTTCTGAGCTACTCAGAAAACAACTAAAAACCACTGTAAATAAACACCTCAAAAAAATCCCTATAAACTATAAAGTTCAAACTATCTGAATGGACCGAAGAGGTAATGGTAGCTTTTTTTTAAAGCATAATCCTTTTGCTTTGAAATTTGTGCATTGATTTTTGTAATATACAGTTAGAGAAAACAAAACCCTAAAGTTAGACTCATGTGTTGATCATGTGTGTATGTGTGTGGGCTTGCAGATAACCACGGCAGACCCCAGGAGCGAGGTGTTATGAACAGATTTAGGTGAGAGACGTTGCATGTCAGTGACCGCATGGTCCTGTCTTCCAACGCACTGGCATGTGGAGAGGAAGCGTAAATGGATGAATGACGACAGGAAGTTTAGCCTCGCTTACTGTTATTATTAAAATTTGCTTTGTGCAGCAGTGTCACTTAAAGTACTATTCAGCCATCACTGTTTTGGGGAAAGTAATCTGCTAAATAAATGGATATAAATATAATAGCTGAGAGCGAACAGCCACTCATTCCCCACCTGGCCTTAAGGGGCACCCTTGGCATGTTGGTGCTGAAAAGGCATCGTGCCCAGGTTCCCATACCAGGTCCATATTATCCACCATGGCTCCAGTGACATTCTCAGTGACAGTGACAGGCCTGTTTCTTGGCAGCCAGCAGTATGAGCAAGCTGGGAAATAAGTCTGGCCAGGAGAGGTCTGCTGACAGAGCATCCAGTAAAACACTGAAACTGAAATGCTTCCAATGTACTTATTAATATGTATATATTCCTTCTGTCTTGATGGGAAACGCTGACAGTGATTACAAGGGTCTTGCTGATGCGAAGCGCAGAAAGGAGGAAAATAAAAGAAAAGTTGTGTCGCAAACCAACCGGATGCGAGTGAACGTTTTTAAGAAGGTAAGAGTCCAGCTGCTTTTGCATTGGCTCTTGTTTGGCTGCGGAAACCTGCTTTTCCACTGCAAACACAATTTTGGGAAGCACCATTCCCTGAGTTGATGAAGTGCCCTCACTGAAGAATTTAGTAGGATTCTCTTTTCTCCCTTTTTTGGTAGAATGAACAGCTGGTGTTTTGCAGTTAAGCTTCCACAGGGCGTAACAAAAATAATCCCTCATTGCCATTGTTACTCTTTCTCAATCTATTGCAAGAAGAAGCAAAGTGCATTCCTTACTGTGACATAAAGTGAAGAAAGCATTTATTCTAATGCAGATTTTTACATGCACAGCTTATTGATTTACGTAACCCCCAGCAAAAGTCTATCAATGAAATTTATCTGAAGCGCAGGATGAAGAGATAGGTTTACTGTTCTAAAGATAAGGGCTCTTCTTGAGTACATAACTTTAACTATTGACCACACTAAACCAGTGACAGACAGTTAAACAACATCAATCCTGGCTACAGTCCTGTTATACTTAACCTAGTTTGTTGTACAAGAAGAGTTAAACGTTGACACTAAACACTGATTTTTTTTTCCTTTGGTCATAGCAAGACATTTGTCATGTGTCCTTCTGTAATGAAAGAGTTACATAACAATAAGATGCCCATAATACATAAGGAAAGCAATACAATTTTAATGGCATCTCAAAGTTTCAACAATTTGCAGAGGAGAAAAGGATGCTTTTTGTATTTTTACACTGAATCATTTTGTTAGCATTGCGGCAAAACAGGTGAGATATTGAAATGTTGTTTAATGCGCGCTTCTAGATGCGGTCCTGAAAACCCTTGCTCATAAATTCAGATATTACACTGCTTCATTGCCTGCGTATGTTCAAGTCAGACAAGCAAACCAAAAGAAGGTGAAGAGCTGAAAATATTTATCGTGAAGTTCATGTGGGTCCCAGCAGAGGTCAGTCTTTACCTTCCAAGTGACAGCTCTGCGGCGGGCCTCTCCACTCCGACCACCAACAGGTTTCCGAACCAGCGGTGCTCAGGAGATCGCAGGGCCAGTGAGGAAAAGCTAATTTCCAGCAACTTCTAACTTCTGCCCGTAAGCTGACAGCATCACTCTGCCACTTGGTGCATCCACTGATGAATTAATGCACTGCAAACAGTGTAAGGGCGATGTAACTGCTCTCAGGGCCATGGGGGTGTTTACTTCAGCTTCGCCACATGCTGCTTCTCCACAGCCAGCTGAAGCCGGGTGTCTTTAACACCCATAAGGACTATTTGGGGGGAGGATGAGTCCTCGCAGGCTGTTTGGAGGAGCATGCAGACATACTTGTGGATGCATATCAGCTCAACAGCCCTTGCAGGGTTTTTTTAACTAATTGCCAGCAGTGTGACCTAAATGGGCCTTTTTAAACAGACAAACACTCTTTTATACTCTTTTTCCCCCTTATCTTGTGATTAAACAGACTGGAAAAAGCCAGAGCTAAATATAAACCTTGTAACCGTGGCAGCAGGAAGGGGTTTAATGGACGTCACATGCTCCTGCCATGCGTGCCCTTCTGTGCCAGGCTGCAGGGCATTTCCGCCCCTGTGGTACCAGCTACCAGGCAGGTGCTGATGGGACAGGAGCAGCCCAATGTCCTCACCTCACCTTGAGCATCTACACTTGGTTGCTAGGGAAGGACAACTGTAGGGCAAGGGGTTTCAAAGTGAAGATCTGACAGACAGGGAGATGCATCTTAGACGTGGTGTTGGGAGGTGGTGGTGGTGGTGGTGGGGGGTTGCTACTCTACAGAGATGAATTTTGGGATACAAAGGTATTGCCACTCAGCACACCACTGAGCTCCTCCCAGCTGGACTGATGGACGCCTTGGAACACGGATGCAGTCTTGGCTCCTGCAGGGCCGTGTCTGTGTAGGGCTCCACGCTGCACTGCAAGCATTAGTATTTTTTTTAAAAAACTTTTTAAAGTGATGACTCGCTGTGTTTTAATATTGCTTATTATTCCTAGTATTGCATAAAAAGGTGTACTTTCTGCTGACATTTAGATCCATTACCTGAAAGAAGCAGCTTAAGATGCCTACCCGAACGCATTTGCTTCTCTAGAAGCATGAAATGTTTTCAAATGAAAAAGATTTGGACTGCAGTGAAAGAAAAGTTGCTTGCAGGCGTGAATTCAGATCACAGACAAATCTAACTGCATTTCATTTGCTCGCTTGTTTATTTGTTTGTTTTCACAGAAACTCCTGGATCAGATCCTTCAAAGGAAAAGTGACTGAAGTGGACTGCAGATGGACTGATGCAAGACCGTACCTCTCCATCTGAGTCCATTCGCCCTTCTTTCTTTTGGGCAGTTACAGACTCACATCAAATAGGTTTCAGCTGCAGAGCATTCAGGATTCCCTTTGAAAAAGGCAGCCTCCAGATCCATCATATTCACTAGATAGAATAATTCTGGCATGGGGGGGCTGCTATTGGTTCTGCTTTTTCTGTTTCATGGAACTATTTTTCCATATTACTGGATGGTATCCACTTTGCTTTCAACGTGTTGCATTAATGTTGGGGAAATGTGCATGACCAGCATGATCCACAGTCCCCACCGTGTCCTCACTCACTAACCTCACAAACAACAAAAGCAGCTTTTGTTTGACTTTGCGAAACAGTGCTCTGTGGTCGCTGTGCGGAGATCAGGAGGGGATGCAAACAGAGCCTGACCACAGATAGGCTTATGTCAAAGTCCTCTTCATCTTTTATGGTTATCTCTCTGAGGCCTCGGTTGGAGGCCATGGTGGTGACACTACTTTGAGGCTGGGAATTTCAAACATCTCTGGCACAATTTCATCCACATTACGCTTTTAAAATTGCTTTGTGTTATAACAGTTCAACGCTTGAGTCACATTTGCTCATGTTGCAGGTACATGTTTGGTTGCTTTTCTTTACTTCTGTGGTTGGCTGCCATTTCGCAAAGTAAACGGGAACAGAGCTGATGCTGCGTGTACAGTTCTAGAACGTCCATAACCTTCATCCATGTCTTTATACCATTATTTAACTACCATGCTTCTTCAAAGCAACATACAATGTGAGCTTTGTACACTTTCTGTGCCATTTTACTGTATCCATGTACTGTGTCCATTTAGGGTAAGGACTTAGCTCAAGGGTACCGCAGCAACAGCAGAGTAAGGACTGACCAACTGCTAAGCAAGAGCTCTAACCATTATGCCACCTGCTGCTCATATTACATATTATACAACCCTAAATACTACCATGTGGTTTGCTCCTTACTGGTTTTCAACCTTTTAAGCTGTCATTTAAGGCACCCTCATTAAATGGAAAATTGCAGTTAATCTACGTGTTTGACATTTTTATCCACAAGAAGCAATTTCTTATCAAACACGTACGTTTTTGATGCGCTCTCTCGCCCCCTCTAGTGGTCATTAGTAGTAGTGCCTCGACACACACACGCAGCCACTTAAAGCAGGAGACTCTGTTCACTCTCCTCTAACTCACAAATGTGGTTGTGCAGGCACATTTAACCCACAGGATGGTGAGAGGAGTAGGCAGGGTGGCAAATACGACGTCCCAGTTCTCATTGTTATTGCTCCTGATGGGGTTTCCAAGAACATGGCCTTTGAGAAGAGGAATTCGGCGTTAATGAAACTCAGGAGAGCTCTGGTTTGAAAAGGGCCTTTGTGCGCACCGAGCTTTCCAACAGCACCGCTACTTCAGATCGTCTCCCCCCCCCTCTGTGCACTTGTTTTGCAGCAACCTCACATTTACCTTGGCGGCGAGGAAAGTAAAACACCTTATTAGGGCACGGTGTAAAAAATACACATCTTTTTCCACAGTTAAAATTGTGACTTTTTTTGTGGGGGGGGTGAAAGCCTGAACGACCTCATGTCTATTAATATAGCGACGATTGTTTTGCATGAAAGGATCTAATTGTCAGGGAAAATAAATGACAGATTGTTTGGTGCTAATGAAAAGGTGTTTAGGGTCAGTAGAGACGGCAAGAAATGCAAGGAGAGATTCATCATAATAATGACCGCATCTGACAAGTGCCCCATTATGTTCATTTTATTCCCAGTTGATAATACTCGACCCACTTGACGGAATGTATTCGATTTTGGTCCGACTGTTTAAATACTGACATCATACTGGTGAATATATAACTACCTGTTTTCAATAGCGGGAGATGGCTGGGCCTTATTTTTATGGGCTATGTTTTTTAACAGTATGAAATCATATTTATTGCGCTGCACGTCGAAGAAATTTCTCTGCGAGTCCCTCGCCGTGTTCTTGGTTGCTAAACGTCCCCGGTTTGAAAGAGAAATACACGCATGAATAAGACATGGCGCACGCCGAACGGCATTAATTCCTTGTGTATTTTTACGTGGGGTTCCTTCTCTGATGCCAGATGTTGTTATTCTATTTGTTTCTTGTAGCTGTGCGCTATTGCAAAATCGTGACATCTTGCACTAAGCGCTTGGAGGGGACCACGTTGGGGAGCATGATAAATAAAAATAAATTGACCTGAATTGAATTTGGTGCAGCTGTGCATCTGACAATGACTCCAATGTCACCTTCGCTCCAGGCTGAACAGTTCCCACCATTTTGCAGCACAAAACCCAAGTCCATTCTTGGTCTAAACATCAGATTAAACGTACAAATTCGTCTTCCTCGGTTTCTAATGTTTAACTGTGTAATAATTCAAGGAGTTATAAAACCAGGCGGGAGGCAGAGCTTACAGTGGATGATCATGATGGACACTCTGGAGGGGGGGGGGGTCCTGGATGGAAACTGCGAGAGGCTCCAGGAGCACCGAGGCAAGGTCCCTTTACGTGGTGCCTGAGGAGGGATTACTCTCCTTCTAGTGTGAGGAAGGAGGTGTGGCTGGTTTACATCTGCACAAGTTTGGACACAACTGCAGACCAAGCAGAAAACACCTCGCCAGTGCAGCCTTTGCCTGCTTTGACCACCAAAAATCCCTGCATCCAGTGTCAATGCAAACCAGGAACCGCGCGGGTTCAGTTTGAAAAATGATCCAGTCGGTGCTCTTTTTAACCTCTGAAACAAAGCCCAGATATAAATTTTACGTATCAGATCTTCAGAAGCATCCAGAACAAAGAAGTCTGTTAGTGAATTTGGCCCTACTTGCTGTGGTTTCACCCGTTTTTACAGAACGCCGACCCTGAACAGGGCTGTGGTAGTCCAGAGCCTATGCCAGAAACAGAGGGTGCGAAGCTGTGAAACGTCCAAAGAAATGCCGGCCCATCACAGCGTGACCGCGCACAAGCTAATAACAGAAATCAATTGACCTAAAACATATCTTTGGACTGTGGGAGGAAACCAGAGCAGCTAGTTGAAACCCACACAGATGCAGGGAGAACGTGCAGCCTCCGCGCAGACTGGGCTGGATTCAAACTCCGGCCGAGGCGCTATGAGGTGGCAGTGCTTCTCCCAGAGCCACCGCGTCCCCCCACGCTGTAACACCGCTATATCCAACACTATAGTTTTGCTGAACATCTACATCCCTAACTGAGCAAATAAAATAATTTTTGTAGGAAATCATTACTGCGTGGAGGCATAGCTGATAGTGCCGGTGCCTCACAGCACCTAAGGTCTCAGTTTGGATGTTGGCGTGAACCTTTCTGCCTGGGTTTGATATAGGTGCTCTGGTTTCCTCCCACAGTCCAAAGATATTTGTTTACGATGACATGGTGGCTCCAACCCATCCCTTGTGTGTACACACGTGAGTGAACGCGTGTGTGTATGATTTCCCAGAGATGAACTTGTGCCCTCCCCCCCAAAGTGTACCTTGCCTTACACTCTATTTTTATGATGGGCTGCAGAGCACTCGGTCCTGTACCTGATAAGTGGATGTTCATAGCGATCAAATTATTTTCATTTTATAGTTTTATGTCAAAACGAAGACCCAAGTAGCAACTCGGCCACGGGCGATCTTGCTTGGATGGGGGGTCCCGGGTGTCTGGTGGATCGGAGAGCGGCGACCGGGGACCTCGAGGTGTGCGGTCTCCACGCTCGCAGTCCTGTGGACAGAGCTCTGCCTTGACTTTGGGTTTCTCCGGCATGTAAATGCATTTAGCCGGATGGCCAGCGTTAACTAAGACCTTAACTTCCGACATTTACGAAGCACGAAGCGGCGCTCGAATAACGGTGCCCCCACGGACATCTGCCCGCGTCCGGCCCGCGGCCCTCGGCCTTCGGGCGGCCACGTGGCTCATGGTGTCGCTTGGGCTCGTAGCAAATAGAGTGGAACCACAGCATCTGACAGCGGCGTCGCCCGCGCAGAGCCCGAAAAACAAACCAACGATTCCGAGCCGCGCTTTCAGGCAGAGGTGCTTGACGTTTGGTGAAACAAAAATCCAACAGGACATTTTTAACAACAACAACGGAGAAACTGGGAAGCAAAGGGATTATTGGCAGGAGATCAAGTGCGAGGTTTCTCTAGCGCAGGGGTGGGGTTAAAGGGTACAGCAGGGTACAGCAGGGTACAGTCGGAGCGTCTCCACGAGGACTCTAGGACCTGGAGGAGATCCCGCTCCAAGCACATGGTCGCTCCAGAAGACAGCTCTGGAGTTCGCTGCATGAGCAGCCACAGCCGACGTGCGTGCGGGAGAAGCGCATCCCACGCAGCTCTGCCACTCGGACCTTCGGCCGCCCCCGCACTCTTCGCGCGCCTCCTTCGGGCTCTGCGCCCGCACGCCTTGGTCAGCGCGGACTCTGAGTCGCGTCGCGGAGTTTCTGTGCGCCCGAGCCCAGCGGGGGAGCGGGGAGGGGGGGGTCTGCGGGACCATCCGGCGCTCCGCCGTCTTCCTCTCCGCGACCTCCGGGATCCCTGGGACCTCAGTCGGGATCTTCCGCAAACCTTCAGGATCCGTAGGATCCCCAGCACCTCCGGCTTCGCCAGAGAAGTAGCTCAACCTGCAGGCATCCTTTGATGAGACTCCCCGGGCGGCCATTCCCCCCAGACCGGGCACCATGACCTCCTGGCCTTGGAAATACACCGTGGCCACCCTGACCCCCCTGTGCGTGTTGTGGGTGACGGCCGCGACCCCCAGCGACGGCGCCTCGGCCAGCGGGAGCCCAGGTAAGGCGCGATCTGCTGCCAGACAGGCAGCGCGAATCGCTTAGACACGCAGGATGTAAAAAGCAAAATTTCAAAATTGCCTTATCATGACAGTGTAATCGCTCAAAATAAGGTTCATACCAAACACAAAGTGCCAATAACAATAATAACAATAACAACAATAATAACAATAATAATAGTAATAATAATAATAATATATCACCTCTGGTGATCCTGGAGATTCTATGGATTCTCTTTTTGCACAAATAATTCTTTTCAAAGCACTTTGCAAAAGTTACACACTGTTGTGTTTATTTTGTGCAAAAAGGTTCCCTTTAGGGCAACACAGTGGTTCAAGCAGTACTGTAGTGCCTTGCTGGTTGGGTGTGGGTTTGAATCCGGCTCAGACTTTGCGCGCTCTCCCCGTGTCTACGCGGTTTCCTCTGGCTGCTCTGGTTTCCTCCCACAGTGCAAAGGGATGTTTCAGGCTCACTGGTCTCTCTAAAGTGCCCCTTTGTGCATGGGGTCACTGCGCCATGAGCAGGACTCATATCCAGGGTGTAGTTCCATAGCCTGACACCCAGCAATTTTGGGATAGGCTCTGAACTCCCGTGACCCTGACCAGGATGAGGCGGCTAAGGATCGTGAATGGAACGCTTCCTTTGTACGACTGAACAGGACCTTTATTTGGAAGTTGGTGCCTTGGGTTCTAGAACGAATGAGGTCATTAGTGAGTTGATCATATTTCTGTCATTTGCTTTGACAGTGAAGCAGTCGGTGATATTTTGGGTGGCGAAAGAGTCAGAGATGTGGGTACAGTCACAATTATACTCTATGGAAGAGTGTCATTGTTTTCACTGCATTTGGTGAAGTGGTTTACATCCTGCATGCGCCTGTGCGTGCGTGCGTGCGTGCGTTTGTGTCCGGATGGAGAGTCACCATTGAGGAACCTGCTGTTATCAGGCATCGGACTGATAAACAGTGGAAGCGGTTCCTGTAGGTCTTCATCTTGGCCACGCGCCGCTGTTTTTTGCTTTAAGTCTTACACAAAGCACTCCTGCAGAGAGTCACGTTCGCTGCCGGTCTTTTCGCATCGCAGCTGCAATGTGTAAATGTAAGTAGAATGGGGTTGTGGGGTGCAGCGCTGCTCACCACCGGGACAGTTTATCTGCTCCCTCCAGCTTGACCGTCACTGGGCTCTCAGCTCCTGTGAGCTCCGCTCCTAATGACCAACACATGTGGGGTGTGATTTACAGCCCTAATCCCTCAGTGTGGCGAACGGCCGCAAAACTTTTCCTCTGGGTTAAATTTAGAGGCCTGCATGTCATCGACCGCCTCTTTTCCAGTTCAGCAAAGAGGAAATAAGGATTATTATTATTATTATTATTATTATTATTATTATTGTTATTGAGCTGATGCCTTCTTCCAGTGCAACTTACAGAAGGTGACCAGTGTATCCCTACTGCAGCTTTACCGCAGAACATTGGTGTGGGTACAAGGGGCAGCAGGTTGCCTTGTAATGAGAGGACCTGGATTCAATTCCACACTGCAACTCCTGAACTGATGTGGTAAAAATTTACCCAGTTGTGTAAATGCTTCAGTAATTGCTCCTCATTGTTGGCAACAACAGCCCAAGTCACCTTGGAAGAAGGCATCAGCTAAATAAGTAGAAATGGTGACACCTTGTTCGGGGGAATTACAGCGATGGCAGGAAGTGGGATTAGAATCAGTAAGGTTGACAAGAGCATGTGAAAAATGTGAAAAATACACACAATGATTTAAATCCATGATGATCTGTGTGCAGTTCCCTGGCTTTTACTTATTCATTTTTTGTGATAGATTGCTGCTATTTATTTACCTGGCGAAGCGTGCGGGTGCCCCCCGCCGAGTGCGTTACCGCCTATTCAAACAGAGAGTTCAGCGCCACACCATTGAGTGCAAAGCCCACTGGCGGTCATAAATTTAGTTTCACGCTTTATTTCGACATCCCCCCTTCGAGTGCCGGAGCAGTTGCAATGTGTGGTTTCACGTCTAGATTATTCCCATAATGCCAGGCGCGAGGGATTTGACAGCGGCAACTTTCTACTCCATAACAAGCTGATGAGGAAAAGCTGAATTAAATTGGAGTCAAGACTGTGTGTGCGATTGTTATGACCACCTCATCGGTTAAAATGATCAGCTGAGAAAGGAAGATGCTTTAAAAATCCCGTCACGAATTTGCCACTGTTGCTGTACCAGGCTGCCAGGCTCAGACGCGCTCGGAGCGCGACGGCAAACTATTTGCTCGAGGTTTTGCGCCCAGCCTTTCGGCAATCCTTTGAAATCTCGCCGAGCATTAAACGCATGCTGGAGTTCTCCGTATTATCCTTAGCCGATGTTCTCCCGCTTAGTGGTTCTCCGCTGCTTTCTTCCAAATTGACTGCACGTGGGTCTACCGTACGAAAAGCAAGCGGAGTCGCAGCTTTCCTTAAAGACGCGGCTTTGTGACCTTTTGCATAGCAGGTTTACCATAAGAGGATGCTCTGTAACACGTCTGCTCCACCTTCTGTGAGTACCCCAGTTCCCCGACTGGTGTGTTTCTCGGATTTATAAACAGTTGAAGAGTAGAACTTTCTGGATATTTCAGTAGGGTTTGGCTTTCTGACTGCCATCTCTTTAGTCTGCTGCAACGCAGGCCCATCCAGTGAAAACGATTCCAAATCCAGTTCTGAGGTGCGAACCTTCACTTCACACTGCGAGAGCCATTATGCATACATTATTAAATTATTAACCGACATTATTGAAGGTCAAGGATTACTGCCCCATACTTATATTTGCAAATTTAGACACTTTCATCCAAGAATCGAGAATCCTTCATTGTCAAACACACTTTACACACGGGTACCTACGTGCATGGAATTAAGTTCCTCAGGTCAAAGATGAGCAGAATGGGGGGATGAAAATGTGGCGAATAAATAAATAAAAAGATATTATAGGTACAGGTAAACTCACATGTAGCTCGGAGTAAATAAACGTGCATTTTCTAGCTGATTTAGCAGATACCACAGTGTGTGGATATTCCAGCGGTCACTAACTGACGTGGAGAATAGGAAAACCGCAGTCACAGGTGGTGAAGGACCAAACTGCAACGTTGAGGCTAGAAGGGATTCGTCAGTTCTGAGGGACAGAGGGAGTTCATTCCATCACACAAAAGCCAAGATTCAGAACTAGAGGGTTTTCAATTTTGGATTCCTTCTGAGGATAAGCAGACAACCGCAGGTGGAGCACCTCAACGTTCTTGCGGGGTTCAGTGACAACACAGAAGAGTTGCTGTCTGTTGCTGACAAGCCCCTGCTGCTCTGGCACCAGAAATCATGCTGTTGTGCCTCTCACACTTCAGGACACAAAGCTCCACCGCAGATGCTTTTGCCGAAGTCCCACCGTCAGTCCTTCATTGGCAGAGGAGGACATTTCCTCATTGAAAGGATGGGTAAAGCAGAGTATGAAAGTGTGACCACCATGGCAGATCTTAGCTGCAGCAGGAATCTGGAGGAAGCTCAAGTTTCCAAGTGCAGGGGCTGGGCAAGATGGACGTTGATGTTTCACCCCATGGTGTTTTTCATTCCTTCCTTTTGATCTGCCCCCCACAAATGTGCGCAACAATTTGTGAGAGAATTACAAGGAGTTTATACCTTCTTTCTTGCTTCCCCCTGTTTCGCAAACCCATGTGAAAGGCGTGGCTAGGTGAACCCTCTCCCCCACCCCTGTCCTCAGACTGTCTCTAAACAATTCAGAAGTAGAAGAAGGGCATCACTCTACCCTGAGGATGGCCTGCATCAGAGCTCTCGGAATTTATTGGGCCCATACGGAGTACATTTAACAGACCATAAACGCCTCCGCTAAGACAGCGCAGAAAACACCTGGATGGCCAGACTTTGCACTAACTTACGGCTAATTTGCTTTTGCGGAACCGTAAATTGGGTCTAAATTCGCGTGCTTCGACGGTGTCCTGTTTGGGCGTTCTGTGCTTTTATTAACTAGTGTTTAGCTAGACTGGAGCAACTCAGGGCTCTGTCGCTCAGTACAGCCATATGTTTCCTTGGTTTTATTACCGTGGCGTCGGGGCTTCGTGGCCCGTGTCTAGTGTGCAATTTCTTCCACTCCCTTGGAATCGCTCCTGAGTTACTTCAGCTGATGGCTGGCTGAGTTTGTCAGGTTTAGTTTACAGACCCCTTCAGGCAGCGACTTCATTTTCGCATTGCTTATAGAAAAAAAAAGACCGTTTTCAAATAGAAGGTTCCCCTTCTGTGAAGGTAGGGGAAGCAGAATAAGAAGCGAGTCCGGTTGTGTGCACAGCCACAGATAAGAGCCCTTTGCGGTTTGGTTCACCTGTGGAAGCGGTCATCCTCCTCTCTGCATCTGTGTATCACCTGCTTTATCTCTGGGTCCTTTGAATGTGGGCAAGATGGATACGAGGCGCCTGGTGTTTGCTACTAAGCGGTCCAGGACACTTTCAGAGCGTATGAGTTCCTGTACTGCTGTGGAACAGTCTGGAGCTGCACCGAAGGTGTGGAGATCAGAACAAGCCCTTAATTTGAAGCATTTTTGAACCCCGTGGTGCTTGGCCTTTGAAACAAGAGAGGGAGGCCGGCACAGTCTTTGAAGATGACCGAAAGCTGTGCTGTAGCTGCTGTACCTGGACTGGACAAGCCGAACCTCTGTAGCCAGATGTGCTGCTGCAGCCCCTTCGTTCTTATCCCTCCACTCCGAGCCATGGTTTTCAGTGCCGCGTGCTCACTCCAAGCATTCTTTGTCCTCGTCACCAATATGCTATCCAACATTAGTTGGGGGGCTATAGAGACGGGGTCGCCAAGGCAGCATACACAGGTGTGGCACGGTGCTCGGAGTGCAAGCTTACATGCCTTTAAACGCCTCTGTAAAGGAGGTGTAAATTCACACTCCTGAGGTGTTAGGACCATGTCCGAAGATGAAAAAGGAAGGGAATTTTTGTGTTTTGCATGTAAGACGGAGAGATTTCCTTCCCATTCTGCTCTCTCATCTCCATACTGCTGAGTTAATTGCATACAGAAGCTATAGGAGTGCAGGCTTGAAAGTGAACCCAGTTGTTCTCTCTAGTTTATCCAGGCACTCACTACCCCCCAGTTGAACTTGGAGGAGGGCAAAAGGGATGGAGGAGGACTTTGCCACTTTTTACCGTTTCATCTGTTGTTGAGATCTCTTTCTACAGAGAGGCTTTGCTTGTATCTGCTTCAAACCCGGCCTCACCTCAGAGAGGACCCCTGAGGGGCAGTCAGCTCCATTCATCTAATCGCTATGGCAAACGCTGTGGGCTCCCTGGCTCTTCTGCTGAGTGTTCTGCGTGCGCCTCACACTGTTGGCTAACAGTGTGTTCACCCGACACAAACGCAGACACACAAATGCCAGCGCTCACACCCATGCAGGAGTAGGTGAACATCTCCACTGCATTTCTTCATTTAGCTGGTACTTTTCATCTTACTGGACCTTAGGTGAGAGGGGCCTGCTCATCTGTGAGTGCCCAGACTCACGCTGAACTTACGAGGAGGAATGAGAATGTTAAGTCTCCAGGAAGTCACTAAGGACCTTCAACCGACATGTCAGAGGAAACAGATTGGGCTTTGGAATGGGCAGCATCCAAAGTTATTAGACGGAGGTGGGAGCGTACAGCCGACTTGCTGTGCTTATTGATGGGGCTGAGCCATTCATGTGGACATTGAGCATACAAAAACACGTGGACTGGGAGATAAGGCTGTGGCCAGAGCTAAGCGGTATGAGCCTGCGCCAGGAACAAGCCTCCCATGACCCGGAGGATGCAGAACCATTTTTGCGCATAGAATCCTTTTATTAGCGCCGGATTAAAGGCTTTCACACAGCTCTTGTCCAGGAAGCTTGTGAGCAGCGAAGCTCTCGTCTGCCACAGCGGGCATGAGTGCTGGTGATGAGAGTGCTCGAGGCATCGCCCGACAGGGTCCTTGCTTACATGCGTTTTGGCTGACCTGTCCTCCGGGCATCTCTATGCCTGACAGAACGCCCCAGCTGTGCTGCTGGACTGAAGCTGCGATTGTGGAGACAGAGGGAGACAGAGAGAGGTGAGATGGGAGTGAAAGGGAAACGTGAATAACCCCTGCTCCTGTAGAGGGCGCTGTTCAGTAAAAGGTGATCTGTCTCATTCCTCAAATGTCTGTTTGTAGCGGGTGAGGAACAGGTGAGTTCCTGGAAGACTTAACACAGGCTAGAATATGCTATACCTGTAGATGCACTATATGGCCGAAAGCATGAGGATGTCTGAGCTACTCACCCATATGTGCCTGTCAAACGTCACATTCCAAACCCATGGACATTGATATGGAGTTATTCCCCGCTTTGCTGCTGTATCAGCCTCCACTCTTCTGGTAAAGTTTTCTACCAGATTTTGGAGCACGGCTGTGGGAATTTCTGCCCATTCTGCCCCAAGAGCATCAGTGAGATCAGGCGAGGAGGCCTGGCTTGTGGTCAGCATTCCAGTTCATCTCAGAGGTACTCAGTGGGGTTGAGGCCATTCAGATCAACCTGTCTGTTCACGGAACTTGCTTTGTGCATGGAGGCACAGTCATGCTGGAGCAGGAAAGGGGCTTCCCCAAACTGTGGCCACAAAGCAGGAAGCACACAATTGTCTAGAATGTGTTTGTATGCTGCATGGGTGCCGCTGAACCAGCTCAGCTCAGTCATTAGAAGGGGGGTCCACATACTTTTGGCCATAGAGTGTATTTTGGATAAATGAAGAAGCCTTCTAATAGAGACTGTGCTATTGAGGGAGTATTCACTTCCTGTGAGTTTGTTCAGCTAGCATGGAAAACCAATTGAACTTCTGTAGGTGTACAGAGGGTGGTCATTCATGCGCTGTAGGGTTTGGACTGTGGTAACGCATGATTACTATTGATCTCTCATGCCCCATATCAGGGTCCTACTGTCAGCCTATCAGTCATCTTAAGGACCACAGTGATGGAAGTGCAAGTGCCGGGGAATGGGAGGCACCGAATTGTGTGTTATTCCTGTGCGCTCCCTTGATAGCTGCAGACCTTCTGTGCCTATTGGCTGGGCATGATCAGGAGAAGGAGGAAGATGAGCTGAAGGAGGAGAAAGGGAACGATGAGGCCGTGGGCAATTATGCTTGTGAAGTGACCACATCCTGAGCACAACTGGCCCGTGAGGAAGCCACAGCTGTACTAAAAGACCTCTCAACTAATAGTTTTTGACTGCAGTTAAGCCAGCATCATGTTCCCCCCGATCCACTGAAACAAACCTCTCTAACCAGTAGGAGACGGTGAACAGTCCTCAGCATCACTTACGATTGACTCTATGAGTCCTCTTGGTGCTTTAACAACTGGGAAAGTTTTAACTGTAGAGAGCAGACCCCTGGCAAAGAGCTAGGAAAACAAGATTCGGGTTTTAAGAACACAGCTGCAACCCTTGCCGTGTACAAGAGCTGGGAATCCTGGTGCTGTCCCTGTCTTTGCGCAAACAATCCAACTTTGGAACCTGCCCCCGAGAGGTGGGCCACACAACGGTGCATTAGGCCAAGTCGTGCAGAAAATGCTGCTAGGACGGAGGTGGGACTCCTTGACCGTGTCTGCTGGCATGGGGACGGCGTCTCGAGTTCTGCTCGCCGGTTTGAAAGACGCACGTAGGAAATTGCCTGAGACTTAGCGCTCGGTGATTTGTACAGCTGCAGGCAGCAGTCTCCGCTTTAAGGTGTGCTTTTAGACCCTTAGGGAGGCTTTCGAAACGACTGTGCTAAGGAGATCGCTATCCGAGCAGAAGCACACAATGTTCAAAAAAGCACCTGCCTGCAAGCACCCTTTACCGGGAAAATTCGCACCATTCATCGACACCGTGCTGCCGGCTTGGTCTTGGTCCTGGGCCGAGTAAATTGATTACCGGTGCCACGTGAAAAGGTTTGTAGAGCGCACTTTTTAGTCAGTTCCGTAAGTACTGCTGCCTAAACGGTCGATGCCGCGATGAAACCCGCATTGCGTCTCCAACCGGGCGGCTGGTACATTTAAAGCAAGGCCGACGCCAACTAGCAAGCTAGGGATGATACCTTAAGAAGTGATTAGAATGGACTCGTCTGACAGCGAGCAGAACCGTTCTGCCTTTTGAGCACAGGATGGTGGACATTACATTTAACTGATGTCAAAGCCCATTAAGGAAACTGTACCTTACACAAGGAGATGCCGAGCCTGCGGAGGTAATGGCAGGCGATAGCCATCGTGCTAAATTAGCCACGTCAGCCGTGTACCTCCAAAATTTCACCCGGGAGAGCTGTGTGTCTTCGCTCTTGTGTCTCCCCATTTTAGTCCAATTAAATTCTGTCTCCCTTTGCAGATTGGAGCCATTTGTTTCACAGCGTTGGTCTTTATTAGGTACTGCAGGAGCTGTTCTTAACCAAGTCCCGTAACTGAATGAAGAGATGCCTTCGGGAAGGGTTCTTTGGTTTTCTCATTTCTTAAACATAAAGTTTTGAATGTCATGCTGAAAGAAAGGTGCTGTCTTTCAGTGACAGAAGGTGTTTTATGCGCAGATCCAGCGCGACCAACCACCTTTTAAGGCCATGCGTAATTTCTCACGAGTCCCTTTAGAAATGAGCCACTATTACCTGTTCTGGCTCCAGGCCAGGAAGCCCCCCCCCCCATATCTCAGCTTCCTCATGCTGCTACCTCGCATGGAGTGTCGGACAGAAGGAATCGCATCAGAAAAAGAAGGCAATTGTTTCAATTTATTGTTTCAAAATCATTGTTGGGACAGCAAATGTTACTGGTTTGCATGGTTTTAAAAAAATGTTAGCGAGCGGCTTTGTAGCGCAGCACAGACTGTGGGAAAAGGCGCCGTGGCAGGCGCACCAAACTGGCTGCCAGCGGAGATACATTGGAAGCCTGTTTTGCAAATCCCTGGAGCTCTCGCTCATGGTGTCGGGCCTGGGAGAATAATTACACACATCCAGTTTTTAGCAGACCAGATAAAATTGTCATGAAGGATTAAAATCCAGGGGAAATGTAATATATGAATGCCATTATTGTTCCAAAGCATATACATATCTAAACTGCCCCAGGTCATACAATGACTCTGGACCTTAACTGTTTTCTGTTGATTTTATGTTTTTTTTCTTTCAATTTTTTTTCCACGTGCATATACAAATCGAGCAACCTGGTGGCTGCAGCATTTTTCCTTGCAGCTAAAGGACCCTGGTTCAAATCCCTTCCCAGCACCTGTGAAGAACGTACTTACACTGAATTGCTCCAGCGAAGTGGTCGCCCTGTTGTATAAAAGTGTAAATAATTACACACGGTTTAGTTTGCAAGCCTAACTTTGAAAATCAGTTTGATGGAATGGTGTTGAGTAATGGCTAAAAAAAGGAGCATTTCAGGACAGCGAGCTTAAGGGTTACTTTTTAGGTTTAGCTGGGTTCTGGCATTAGTAAAATGCCCATGAGGAAAATTAAGATTTTTGCTCTGGGCTCATGGAAAATGAATTAGACTGCAGTCTGATCTTGTGTTCAACACCATATTTACAAGTAAGAATTAATACTTTTCATATGTGGCATTAACAGGAACACCCTTCCCATAGTCTCTTTGATCCCGCAGTAACAAATAAGCCATCATCCCGGACCCATTTCGGAGTAAATCAGATTACCTTCGCAGTTAAAGGGGAGGGACGCAGAGTCATGGGATACAAATGAAGCTTGCTGTGGCCCATGCATGTCTGCTGTGCAGGCTGCCATTAGACATGGAGCTCCTGAATGCATTAAGGGTTCACGAGGAAGAGGAATGAGAACAAGGCCATGCGGTCTGACTTCAGTGTTTGCTCCTCCAGCTGTTTCAACAGTAGATGCATTTACTGTTGCATTGGGATATTTCATGCTGCATGGTCCCCTGGGCACGTCAACCTCAGTTGAGGAAGGCATGGAATTGGGGCCCGTTCATGACAGATGACAGGCTTCGCTGGCAGCATGCGGTTAGATGGAACGGGGGCCGATGACGCTGAGTAGACAGGTTGGTGCAACTAGAGTTATTGCTCAGGATAAGGATATAGTGATGGAACCACTGATCAAGACATGGATGGTTCTGTCTGTACCAAGCTATGGACTATATCTTAGTATGTAGTTCGTAGAATCTCCACAGTCTATGAGTCTCTGTGGAACAGTAACCATTATTATTGCTCAGTCTGTTTGAAGCATTATAGATTTTTTTCTTACTCTGTTGTGCCTAACCACAAACTTACACACACTGAAACATGGGAAGATACATCATTTCAAAACAAAATACTGACATCCAGCTTTCAAACATGGGAATAACACAGACAGAACTGTATAATTCTTCCTTCCTTCCAAAAAGGTAATCGATACAAAAATGATGAAGCAGCAGCTCAGGGTGATCCAGATGCTAGCGGTGTTTGATGCTGACTTGCCGATCCTTCCTGCTTTGTACATGTTTTGACACATTTTGGGCCTTGACCTGCCATTGCCTCCTGCGTGGTGGAGACTGGCCTACTACAAAGATCTATTTCCGGATGCACTGATACTTGGGTGCGAGAGATGTGTGTGAACAGGTGTCCCTGACGACTTTGACGGGGTACCTACGGAAGTCAGCTGCAGTTTTCCCAGCTAAAGCCGTGCTCTGCGCTCCCAAGCAGGTGGAGGAAACCCAGTAGACAAAGCAGGCAGGGTGCCGAGACCTTGGGGACTTTAATGGCTCTCACATATGAGTGAAGAGGCGCCTTGGTGGCCTGCGGCTCCATCTATAACCAGAATCCTTACCGTTATGCATCTGAAATATGGCCATAAGCTCTACTGACATTGGCATGGAGACAAGGGGATGTTCTGGAGTCCCTTTTCGGGAGCCATGTGCATACGCGCACCACAAAAGCAGCTTAGAGCGAGCTTAGTTTGGGGCGATAATGACTTTCCCAGTACAGCTAAAGGTTTTTTCCCCCTTGTATATACTGTATGTATTAATTATGCACAATAATTTTTACAGCGGAGAAAACACACAAGCAGGAAATGGTGGTCTTAGATATCTCACTACTATAATTTCTCGGTTTTTTGAGAAGAAACCTGATATTCAGTAAATTTACACAAACTGCAAATGTTTACAGAATAATATGTTAATAAAAAACAGTGATGAAAACTAAAAACTGACTGAAATGCATGAATCATAAATAATTGTATGCTAAAGTGCCATGGGGTGCAATGATTATTAAGTGTGTGATCTCCACTGCTGGAGTTACTTGCAGCGAATGAGCGGTGTAGAAAATAAATATAGATCATGGATACCGATGAACTTGGAGTGGGAAGACAAACAGGAGATTTAGGAGATACAAAGAATTTGGTGGAGACGTGGAGTCGTTGAGGACTAAGGACCTGGGGAACGTGGAGGTCGGTTTATCACACAGCGCAGGGCTGTCAGTACGAGCAGATGCAGATTTGACAAGGAGCACAGCAAAATCACTCAGGCAGGCAGGCAAAGTCAATAGCAGCATGAGACTCCACAAGTAATAAGCTGATAAAGAATGGGTTTGTCGGTGAAGCCATGAGTGCAGGGACCCCTGTTAGGCTCCCAGGGGATTTCACATATAGTGTGTATATATATATATATATATATATATATATATATATATATATATATTTTTTTTTTAGCAAGTAAGCTTAAAATTGCAACATAGTTTTACAGTCAGAGAAGGAGATTCTCCTTTTCTGCTTGTCCAGTCAGCTTGAGGCCGTGTTGGTGAGATACAGTATGTGCATATGTATCCTGGTGGATTCTAATGGCACTGCTGCTCAACAGGAACCAGTCCTCGCAGGACCCGGCGTGAGGATGCACTTTACAACACAACACAGCCTTTGCTCCTACTTCAGGGCATGAAGAGACCAATCAGCCTTCTCCAGTTCATGGTAAGTATCCGAGTCTGCGTAAATCTCTTGCTTTTGTGCACACGGGTGTAAAAGGACGTTTCTTAAGATGAGATTTGCTGGCCTGATAAACTCAGCACAAGCCAAAAAGAAACGGCTTTCATGAAGCGATTAGCGGACTTCTGCGATGCACTTCCATTAGAAGCAGACTTGAAATTTGTCTGAAATCTGTGCCCTTTGTAACCCTGTCCTTTTCCCTGCCGCAAAGTTAAAGTAACCCCCCCATGTCCTCAGTGAAACACGTGCTGGGTTTGAAATTAATCCTTGTACTTCTCGGATTTGGTGCACAGACTGCTGGTGCGTGAAACAGATGTAGCAAACAGCTCGATCAGCAAATTAGAGATTTTAAAAAATGTGCAGATTCGGTAATGGATACCTGAAATAATATTAATATTAGGCTTTTGTCCAATTTGCTACAAAGACCTATTCACGGATGCACCGATACTTGGGTGTGAGAGATCGGTCTGAACAGGTGTTCCGGGCAACTCCGGTGCAGCGTAACTTCTCGTGTCAGCTGCAGTTTTCCTGGCTAAAATAGCACTCCGAAAGCTGTGGTTATGGCTGGCTAAACAGACGTGTACAACTCAGCACATTTCCAACATATTAAAGGGACCTGTACAAAGTAGCCTGTGTTTCCCGACCCAACCTGCGGTCGGCAGTCCTCGTGGCACAGGGAAGCGCATTGTGGCCCTCTGTAATGTTAATGGGTGGCTTTAACTCCGGGCAACAAGCGTGCACATTAATGAAAAGGGTGTGGAGCATTCCTGTGGATGATTATTTCCAAAGGGTAACTGAGAAGCCTCATATATTCATTCATTTTCCTGGCTTAACCAAGTTCAGTTCTAGAGGGAGATTGAGTTTGGAAGCACTTTCTTTGAAGCACACGTGGGTAATACATTATGAATGTGTTCCCTACACGTTTAAAATGTGTAAAGAATGTTGAGCTCAGCATTCTTGGGCTCTGCTGAAGAAAATGTCTAAAACCAGGTTCGGCATCACATCATACCATATTCAAGTCCAGGACCTCAAACTTTAAGCGGTGACAGAGTAGACGGGGTGGTGGACGAGCTGTGATGGGATGACATTTTCTTGCCGTGAACTGTTAGCTAGCGTGGTGCTGCTTGTAGAGGGTGAAGCTAAAGAAAGCATAGACGTGGGTACAAGTTTGTGAATTAGCTTTGTCCACGTAGGGATCTGACAGTCAGAGGATCAACTTGATGCCCTGAGTCATGGTTCCGACAACTTTGGCAGTTTGGGTGGGGAGTGGGTTGCGGGCTTCCCCAACATTCCCCTGAGGTCGTGTGCATGTCATGGTGTTTCACAAACTGTGGTGGTGCACAATCCCTCATCACCACAAATTCCTCCCCTGCCAGCAACCCCCCACCACAACCCGAAACATAAAAACACAAAATCCGTAATTCCCCTGTGCTTGAAGGTTTGCATCTGTGGCAAGATTAATGTCACTTAAAATTTAAAACTAAAGATAATCCCCTTATGCTCTGGTGCTCGAAAAACAAAAGAGTGCTTGCTTAGCTCATAAAAACATATAAACCATTGAAGCCAATGTTTGCTTGATGGCTCCTCTGGGCTTTTCTGTTTCTCCTTCCATGGCTCTCAAACTTCCCCCCCCAAAAAATGAAACCAAATAATGCAATTCAATGTAGCCATAAAATGATCAGAGTTTGCCAAGAAGTTTTCAATATCAGGCTAAAGTAAATAAAAGCCTTTCTGAGGAAACCAGTGTGAACCCAAATAAAATGCTCAATTTCTTTTTAGGATCACATGAACTTTGGTCAGGTGTTGATGCTGAACAGGGTGTACAGTTGAAGAGTTGTAAAGATTTTTGCTCCAGGATGTCAAGCCAGGTTTCTGGTTAGAGTGCCTCAAGTCACAGTCTCGGTCCATTCTAATTTCAGGGCTATCCCGCATCAGCGACTCTGTCGATTGAGGCTGAAGGGAAGGAGCTGCTCCTCGCTCTGGAGAAAAACGAGTAAGTCCCTCCTCTTGTCGCACAAATGTCGAACTGGGAAAATTCTACAGCCTTGTAGGTTTTGAGGGCTTCACCATTAAAACTGCAGGCGTGGAAACCCAAGAATGCTCTGCAGGACAGTGTGATAAAAAAAAATCTAAAGTGATTTTTCTTGTACCCACGTTTATGGCCAGTTTGTTCCATCTGCTGGAGAAATGCTATGGTTTCTGTTGCATCTGTATGCCAGCACATAAGTATTCCCTTTTCAGGGATAACCCCTGTTTTTCTTGGGCTTGCAGGTTAGATGTTGTCCACGTCTATGTGAGTCTTATGTTAGTAGGAGTTATCGACAAAGCTCAATGTTTCTTTGTTTTTCAAGCCACCCACTTAAAATTTGGCACATACGTACTTTTTCCTCTGTGTGAGGTTTTTGTGTAGTCAAAAACACACACACACACACTCCAGGGAGGGGTGATGGGAGAGTGAACTTCTGAAAGAAAGGACCCGAACTTGAGGGATAAAAAAGCGCGCATGCGCACACACACACACACACACACACACACACACACACACACACACACACACACACACACACACACAGACATAGCACTAGCACTGCACACATTACTAATATGAGGGTAAAAAAGTTTGACTTCCCTTTCCACTTGACTACAACTAGCATTTGTGTCACTTTCTGCAGCGTCCACCTGTTTCACAGCACTAACAGGACTGATGCATTAAATGAGATCACTTTAAGGTAAAGCAGTTTGTTGAAATATAATGCATTATTACTTTTTACCTTTCGGTTCTCTTACCTAGGCAACGCCAGGTAGCTCAGCTGGACCTTCTTTATTCCACTCTGCCTTGCTGGTGTACTAGTGAGTGTAACCAGGAAGGCTTCAGTGGTGAAAGGAAACTGATATGCTAAGCTTGGTGTGCACCCCATAAAACTTGGCACCTGTCTGAGTCATATCTAAAGGCTTATTGTGGGTACACGTGTCAGTATCGGTGCCCGGTGGTGGGCACATTTCTAATATTCTAGAACTTTTTCGTTAACCTTTTTTTCTCCACCCTCCTGTGAACCTGTGCCTGTTTTTCAAACAGAAATTAGGCGACTTATTTGACACTGGCACGCAGATCCACTTGGCTTGCATTTCTGTTTAGAAGTGTTAGAACTGTTCCAGAATTTGGGAATTTCATTTTTTTCCGACTTAAAGGGCTTTTACAGGTTCATTTTTTATCCAGTTTCACCTTCTTTACGTCTCATTTCTTAGATACCTCTTTGATCAGTCGCACCGAAAGCCAAAGGTAATTGTAACCCACCTCCACGCTTGGGCTTACAAGAGATCTCATTAAGGTTAAAAACTACAGGATATCCATAAAGTAGAGCTGATCTTATGAGTTTAGTGCAACATACAAACTGTCATTGAAGATGTCAGACCGAGTGAACCTTAACAAGGCGCTTGTGGTGTGAGCACACGATGGACAGCTCCTCAAGCATTACCGCAAACAGCGTGACAGATCTGACTCTCTGCTCAGAATATTAACAACCTTCTCATCTGCGCAGATGCTTTATTTTTTTTTTTTCCTCTGCGCAAAGTCATTACAGTATGTGATGTGACATGTCTCGGAAAACGGGAACCCTCGTGGCTCCATCGCTCACCACAGGCTTAAGTTTCGCATGTGAAGTAACCAAATTTTTTTTTTTTTTTTTTGCGGAGGATCCAAAAGCTGAAAAATATGATAATGCTGAAACGCGAGATTGTTAAGGAGCAGCACTCATTAGCAGTAGCCCGAGGGTTTAGATATTGTTAGCAAGCGTCTCATGACAGCTTTCTGTCGAGGATTACACTTTTTGACAAGTGTCTTTATATATGCAGTCAACAACATCAAGTAGGACTGTAACCATTATCCACCCTCAGCTGTGTTACCATTTATTTTCAGGAAACAACTTTCCAACTGGGGGCAATTGGTATGTACTGTTTATTTCTGTGATCAGACCAGACATCCTTTCAGCTCAGGGTTTGAAAACGTGGTTCTGTCCATACACTGAAATAGCACATCCCTGCAGTAAAATTTTTTAAGCCTTTTGATTTAAGCACGATGTGACAAAAATAACAATTTGTTCTGAATAGAATTTGCTCATGTGGACTAAGTTCTTATTATGTTTTACGAAGTCGAATGCGAGTGAGACCACAAAGGCTTTAATAATGTAAACATAAAATATGATGAGTATAAGTGGAAAGCGAGAGGGGGGGAAATGGCTTTTCAGATTTAAGCACAAGGGCGCATTCCACCGCATAGGTATAAATGGAAACCGTGTCTGGCGCGTTCATGTAATTTACATAGTAGCCCAGAAACTGTGTCAGCTGGAAGAGGTTCAGAGTGATGATAGTGAAATCGGCTGCCTCAGCTCTGCGTAGAAACGTAAGTCAGACAGACAAATACGAAGCAGAGGTAGAGAGAGTCTTAGGAACTGGATCTGCGAGCCTGATTTGCACCAGTTGTGAAAACACGGCCGAATGTTTCAGTGGCAAAGTGAAGTGCGCTGTCCAACAAAAGTGGACTAATGGAAACTTGACTTGGGTTTCTGTCCTGCTTGGCAGAAAGGTGCATCCAGAATGGCTGAGATTTTTTATATATTTTTTTAATGACACACATCATTTAATAAATTATTTGTTAAAATCAATACTTCGAACTGTTGATAAAAAAAATGAGGTTTTCCATGTAATTAGTTACGTAGGCTTTATGCAGTGTTGTTTTCCTTCAGAAGCTGAGATGTGTGCTGTGGATTCTGTGTGCGGTCTGCTTCCAAGTGAAGCAAGAAGCAGATTGTGAGGAGATCTGTTTGCACACCCCATGCATAGAATTTGGAGCACAGATAACTACACAATGGGGCTGACTTTCAGCCCTCGACCCGATATGGCCCTAGACGACAAAATATTGATGCTCTAAGTTCCTCCAATGCCCTGGTGGTGTCTGATCCAGCCTTGTTTGAGAGAATTGACACATGACCTTGAGCAGGAACTCTGGACCCCTTTGCGGTCCTGGATCTTTAGATTTTTTTTTTTTTTTTGGCCCGATTGACTCTTCCCATTGTGTGGTTTCCGTAACATGTGTTCGAAATGGAGGAACCTGCAGACTTTGAGCCAGCTGACGTTGGCCTGAAGTGCATTTATTTTGTGGCATCCAGTCCCAAACGTGCACGACAGACCTGCGAGCACATATCAAGTTGCCAATGCAAGCACTAGACTTGGTCCAAACAAAGCTGGAGTGTTCTGCGTCTACAGCTGGACCCAGTTTTGTCAAGCATAAACATGGACCGATAATTCATTCTCCTTGGATTTTCTTTCACAGCCATACAGGGCATTGTTGAAAATCGTATGATGTACGCATGCAGTTTCTCTTTCCCTCTCGTTAAAATCAATTTTTGTTTGAATTCACCTTAGTATTGGTATTGGATGGGTAGATCCAAGGAAGAAGCAAAGCCCTTTTAAAACCACTGGAAAAAAATAACAGGCCCGATATTCCCAAAAATCTCTGAACCGTATCAATGGAAAAACACACACCCGTGCGAGGTCTGAAAGAAGTCAGCACCTGTCTGTCCAATTTTCCCACTTTTCAGTCCTCCTCGACACCAAGCCGGATCCATGTTCGACAAAATTGTCAAGCCCCGTCTAAGTATCTCCACAAATATTCTCATATGCAAAGGCGATGTGCAATGCCTCCCTCAAGACTAAATGATGACAAAAAAGAAAACCTGCAGTCAGTAAGCAATGGGCAATGGATGAGATGAAACAGCCCGAGTCTGAAGTGGCTGGAAGCGCAGTCTGGTTTTGGAAAACTTGACTTACTGGTCAGAGTAAGCCAACCTCATCAAACTCTGTTCGCTACCATTCTATCAAAAAGTACAGCCCAGCACATCATCCATCAAGATTAAATATCCAGCCCTTTCAGCAGTGATTTTCCAATTCTGCAGATGTTTAACAAAAATTGATGCACCATAGCCAGCTGTATATAAAACCGAGTTCAACATAGCAGACGGTGGGTGTTTTCGGGCTGTTGAAACAAAGTGACAAAGAAAGCAAGCCGAGTTTGAGAGTTGAAAGACCTGATATGCCAAACGGCTACCGACCAACGTCTCCATGGTAACGACTTCCAAGGGATCTTGAGGAAACTGAAGGAGAAAGAAATGACTCGGTTTTTGGCCCTGTTTGTTGCTGTCGTATCTGCGCCTGCAAAACACGTCTGCGCATTTCCTCTGTATTCATTTCAGGAAGCCAGACAAGTCAGTGTCGTGCGGAGCATCCCTGGCTCTGGCTGAACGCAATATCTTTTATACAGTGACCTGCTGAAAAGCCAAGGGGCAGGGGAAGGACCGTCATTACAGCTTTGAGCAAGTTATTTCCTGCGACGGCCTTCCAAGGAGCAGCCTAGCCTGACCGTGATCGCAGCTGTGACGCAGCTCAGATCCACAGAATGACCTTTGTCCTTTCCAACTGTGGCTGTGGGAAAGACAGCGGTTACCCTCATCTCACGTGGGAATTTACATCCGACTACTAAGAATTTAACAAAAGGGAGGAGACTGGCTCACGAAGACTTCCCCATCCTTCACCACCTGCCGAAAGGGAGACCTACAATCGACTGGTTGAAATAAGAGACCGGGAACCGGGTTCTCCTCATCACCACCTTGCTCACAGCAATTTGGCCGATATCAAATGAATAAGCTTTCCCTGTCGCCGAATTACTTTCGCTCGCAAGCTTCAATTATTTCCCAGCTTAGAGCCGTAATTAATAAGACAGCCTTTGCCTCTCAGCAGTCCCTATTAATTGGGAGAGGCCGCACAAGTGCCCTTGGAAAGAGGCGGACATATTTGTGTGGTGTGGAGTGAAACTCAGAGTGCATCCAGAGTGCAGAGAATATATTCGCTCTCTGGCCCGGAGGGCTGCAACCTGTCCCCATAAGGGACGGAGACAGCCCTTACACCGCTTAATTCTCCGACCCACTCGCCCCGCACCCTTGGTGACCTTGCTGGAATGCGGTATTGCGAGATAGTTTTTTTTTTTTTTTTTTTCCGGGCTGCACCCACCGAGGTTTCGCACTCAGCACCATGAGTGAGATGATAAAGCATCAGATTGTGACTCCTGGCGGAGGAGTCCATGCGCTCCACACTCGATCCCTGCTGAGTTTTTACTGCTGCTATTGTGCTTATGGCAATGGGCGTGTAACTAAAGGTTTGCACAGTCAAGCAGGCCGTCTGCTGTGGTGCCCTCGAGGACCGTCGCTGACCTAAATTGCGGCTTTGTTTAAGGGGGAGAAATGCAGGAAAGTTGTGAGCTCCCTTTGCTGCTTTGGGTTGAGGTATTGAGGTATCTGCTTGGCAGTTAATGAACTAAATATCTTATTTCAGCAGTAGAATAACAGAATGCACAATCTCTCTTTGAAGTCTTCATTTGAAATGAAATCAAACAAATGGCTTCAAATAAAAGCCATATAAAAGGGTTTCTGTCTCAACACAAATATGTCCCCCCCCATCCCCTCAAACTTTACCAGACACGTTTGATATTGCCGGAAGTATGAAATTACTTCTTTGCTCTTTTGCTTTACTTTTTGCATAAATGTTAATGATGTGTAATGCTCAGATTGTTTTTTTTTTTCCATCAAAAACTTCCATTGACACAGTGTAAAATGTTTCCTGCAGCATCAGAATTTGAATGTTTGTCTGCTTTATGTTTCTGACTACCAATAGTTCCTTTGGGTTCATGAAAGCTGCACTCATTATTCTTAGAAGGACTTCTTAGACTTGGCAGTAGTGCTTCCCAAGAAGATAAACTTTCTGACCTTTTAAAACCTTTATTGCAGTTGGCATATGGTTGGTAATCGGACCGATTAATAAATAAGTAAAATATTTTGAGTCGTACTGTAAATATAAGAGGCAAGGCAAACGGATCCTTGCAATACTTTGCATAACTCCATTGAGTAGCATTGCAAATACCTCTAGGCCCCTACCAATACCTGACAAATTGTTGTGCCACATATTGGCATAATTACAAAGTTCCCAAATGTGAGGCTTCAGTGCTAGGGGAATTTGAGCAAAAATTAGTAAAGAATATCTTCTGTTTAAACATTGTTATTATGCCCTCTCAATTGAAAAGTGATGAAAAGGACTTCACCAGAATCTACAAAAGCTTAATTTCCCTCCTCTTTGTTTGCATTTGGCTTAGGATATTTTTTTATTCCTGGCAATGAAATTACAATATAAATACACTTTTAAAATGCAAAAGTCTCAAGACATATATTTGCACCGTTCAAGAAGACAAATAAGACTTGGAATCACTACGGGTTATGAATGCTGAATATTTATTTTGACACTCAGTTGTCTTCAGTTCATTTATGACCATGGTATATTCACAGCCTCTAATTCCCTAAAAAATAGGGAGCTCATATCATGTCCCATAAGCTTAAATATGACTAAAAATGGTTAAATGGTTTAAAATGTCTCACTGCACGAGATTCAATATTTTTATTCCTAATAATAAAAAAAAATTGTCCCGGTCTTGGTGTTTTGGGTTAGCATTTGGTTTAACCCATATAATACAGGCCATAAGGGCAATGTAATAACTAAACGAGTTATTAAGACAGTAATCCTCCCAATACTTTTCCGGAAATCACTGGAATGAACGTGTCTGTAAAGGTCAACATTGGCCATTGTGTTAGAGCAGACACAATTATTGCATTTAAAATTAATGTCAGAAGCATGAAAAGATACCACACTTGGTCTCAAAAGTATCTGTTCATACTAAGTAATCCTCTAAACTGGATGTCTTTAATGTGGAAATCTTGGGAGAAATTTGAAAAGCCTTTCCTGACAATCTGGTCAACATGTTTTTATGAATTTAGAGATAGGATGGTAGATGGTAGGTTGATGGTAATGCAAGTGACTGAAACAGGTGAAACAAAGGTCCAATAGCAGCTCTTTTTTGTAAGTTTGAAAAAAAAAAAAAACAAGCAAATGGGTACCACTGTGTGATCTGGGGCCTCAGCTGTGGTCAAGTGAATGCCTGGTGAGTGTAAGATGTGAGCAAATGATTCCTGATGCACAGACCTTCTGCAGACATGGTTTTCTGAAGCTTGCAGAACACTGCTGAGCACAGCCTGCTGTTCTGCATGTCCCCAATGACCTCTCAGACCCCATTCCAACTTCCTTCTGCAAAAATCCTCCAAGATCTGAATCAGCTTTTCCTACTGTGGGCCATGGGAAAATGACAGCACTGATTTGAGCCATAACTCAAGACTTCCCAATGTGCTGGGAGATGTCTGTGACTCGGAGGTCGTGTACCCCGCAAGCAGAACTGAAGAGGACCAAGAATGTTGTAACGGTTTCCGTAGGACGGTAGAGTTGCTGAGGAGTGTGTGTGCGTCAGCTTCCCCATCCCTACAGGAACTCTCAGCCTTCTTGCCCTACTTCCTGTTTCCACAGTACCTCTGAGCCTGACCTTGTGGACCTCTGCTCAAGGTCCAGAGCCAAGGGAGGAACTGAATGTCCATTGTGAGGCAGATGTGTGTGGTTTACGTTCACTCTTTGCCAGGGTTGCAACTGCCCAGTGACAAATGTGAGGGAATCGACAGCATCCTGACTGGACAAGACAAAAGCATTCCCTTAAGTCTGACAACCACTACTTCCAAAGCAATGAGTCTACCAATGTGTCTCAAGGTAGTTTTTTTTTTTTTTTGCCATTAAATAATGCTAAATGATATTAAGCTTTAGCAGTAGCATTAAAAATGAAATAAACACAAACCAAAGAAGGATGTTGTGGAAGTGCTGGGGTTGAATATCTATCATTTGACTTTTGTCCCAATATATGCTGAAACAAGTACAAAAATGTGATGTTATTTTTCGATTATTACTTTGAATGTGTTTTTGCCTCATTAATGTCACTGTTAACCTTTAGCAGGCCTTTGTGGAACGGCCATCAATAACTCTGAATGGAGAAATATTTGAAAGAAAAGGAGAGTCTTGGTGGTCAGGAGTTAGAGTTGTGTCAGTGATGGAACTAAGGACCAACTCCTGTGTTTCTTCATGTGTCCATATGGAGATGAGCTGGGAAATGACCTTTGCTGACTCAGCTAGTGATAGGAATGGTCATTGTCAGCAGTTTAAAGAAAGTGGCAGTCTCTGTTGTTTCATGAGCTTTGAGATCCAAGTGAAGAGGCCAATTTAAAAGAGTAGCTAACAAGCATACCCTGTAAGTACTGTACTTATTGCAGCAGCCCTGGACTGAGGCGTCACCTTTCATCCTAGCACAAGAACCTGTTCCTTACTATTGTCTGCGTGATGATGCACAAAGGCATGAAAGACCCTCTTCATCATTATGGGCCTTGTTCATGCATTACCCTGAGGGCAGGACTTCAGCATGGACCCTCTATTGCTTCTTCAATGTTGATTGAAATGACAGAAGGCACTCCTTTGATGTGTTCAGAAGAAGACTTACCATTACGCAAAGAAAGGCGAGATCCTAGGGCTTCACAAATCTTAGGGTCTCACAAAAAAAGATATTTGCATGTAGGCATACATTGATTTTTATTTAAACTTATACCAAAATATCAAGGGTTAGGAATTATGAAGTTTAATGAATTCTTGTCGTACACTGTATTGCCAAATGGATGTGGACCCCCCTTCTAATGATTGATCTGAGCTGTTTCAGCTGCACCCAAGCAGCATACAGACTCATTGTAAACAACTGTGTTTCCGGCTTTGCGGCCACAGTTTAAGGAAGAAGCTCCTTTCCTGCTCCAGCATGACTGTGCCCCCCATAAAGCAAGCTCCGTAAACGCATTGTTTGCCCAGGTTGGTGTGGAAGAACTTGAATGGCTGCACAGAGCCCTGACCTCAACCGTATCGAACACCTTTGGGATGAACTGGAATGCCGAATGCAAGCCAGGTCTTCCTGCCCGACTTTGGTGCCCAATCTCACTGATGGGTCCCACTTAAGCGAATGTTTTTGTTTTCTCTAGTCAGCATCCTGTCAGTTCCCTCACATTTGTCACTGGGCAGTCACAGTCCTGGCAAAGCATGAACGCAGACCACACACATCTGGCTCACAATGGACACTCAGTTCCTCCCTTGGCTCTAGACCTTGGCTGAATGGGCACAAATTCCCAAAATCTGGTGGAAAGGCTTTCCAGAAGAGTGGGAGCTGTTACAGCAGCAAAAAGGGGGGTGGGGCAACTCCATATAAATTCCATAGGTTTAGAAGGGGACGCTCAACAAGCAGATATGGGTGTGATGCTCAGGTGTCCACATACTTTTGGCCATACAATGTATCTATTCATTTGAATAGCCTGGTATTAAGGTGAGCCCCTTTCTATTAGGGCTTTAATGGACAATTCCATGCTGCATCACTACACCTGACAGTACAAACATAATTAAGATAAGCTCACAGCATAAGGTGTGAATGTTGGAAAACAAGTGTAGTTTGTATCGTGACAATCTTGCTACAGATCTGTGACAGTTTTCAGCGCCCAAAGTCCACAACTACATACTTTACCTCCCAAGTTAAAACACATTGGTTGGAGACCAGGGGCAGTTACAAAAACACAATCTACTTTTTAGCATTAAAAGCAAATCCAGGTTTTGATTTTAGTTTCATAAGTGAGTAAATATTGAGTACATATTTTCTCACAGATTAGTATGCAAGACACAAGCTGGACTTTTGCAGCAGTCCAGGGTGCCAGGGAAAAGGCATTTCTGCAACCAGACCTGATTATTTAAACTATTAATTGTAGAAAAATATGGCAATTTGGATTGATTTGGATTTGGACCCCATTCATATCCTTTCCTTATGCCCCAAACCATTAAAATTTCCCCAGGTTATGCGCAGAGATAACCGGTGACTGTGATGGTAGAGAGATCATGGTGAACCCTCTGCATCATTTCTCCATACCTGACCCTTTCCCAGCTGAAATCTGCAGAAAATTTCAAACCCTCTGCTTCCTTGTAGCTGTTGATGATCTTGGTGTGGAAACCATTGTCCTCAACGGTAAGAATGAATTGCAGTGATTTTTATGCACTGTTGAAACAGAGATACAAAAACCTCAAGTGGGGAAATTTGTATTCAGCCCGTAATTGTTTAATTTCCCTTAAGAAACCAGTGTGGAGCATCATAGTGGAACCCTGAAAAGAGGCTCGCTGTGTGGTGGGCAGGTTAAATTAATCGGAGCGACGCTATTTGTGAACATACTTGCTGATCACATGAAGTTTCCAAGTCGCTCATTGAAGCTGTTATGAATGCAGAATTGGAACAATCCAGCTTCGGGCCATCTGACGAAAATTGGAGATATGCAAAAACAGAACATCAAAGACTGTGCTGAAGTTCTACACAAATGTGACCTTCACTGAAAATCACACGTTTGCAGCAAAGGCCCTTTCTTTCTAACCCAGAATTAAAAGTGGGCAGGAGAGCCAGGAGATATGAAAGATTCATACATTGAAACACAATTCATTATTTACTTGGCTTCAGACAAATCTTGCCACTCAGGGTTTTTTTCCTATCGTACCTCCAGTCTAGACTCAAACCTACAGAGGGTTGACATAGACAGAGTAGAGGATTGTGCAATATTAGTCACCATGTTGCTTGTGTCTGAGGACTGGCACACATTGGAGAAGTCTGTGAAAAAGAATGAATAAAATATGAGCTGGCAAACATTCATCATAAGTTTAGCTCTTGTGCCACGGTGGCACCCCCCCACTCCGACCCAGTCTAAGTGCCATGGCAGTCCCATTTCCCTTTCTCGACAGACACGTCACATTTTCACATTGAACCATTTATATGGGTCAATCCTGGGTAGCTCGAGGTTTCGTAGTTTGCTTAGGACTGCAAGAGTCCTCCCACACTGGACGCTAACCCTAACCCAATGCTGTTCAAACAAGATGTTGCAAGGCAACCTCAGGGGTGTTGTGAAGACACTTTTCATGATGAAATACTTAATTTACTGTAAAATTTGACTTTCAATATAAAAAATAAATTTTTAACAAAATATAAACCAACATATACATTTTCAGACCATGTACCATATATCCAAGTACTTCACAATGACGCAGCAGCAGCACCAAAAAATGAAACATCAGAATGCATCAGAACCTCTCTGACCAATCTTTGCCCTTTAAAGACTGAAACACAGAAGTTTAAAAATGCTTAATGAAGAAATACAAGCTAATTTGTCTCTTATTTGACCTCACATCAAAATTTTTTTTTAAACTTACCAATGATGTGAGTCACAAACTGTAGAAAACCTTTCATTAAAAAATTATTTGTAAATGTAAACCTGCCTTTTTTTTTCTACTTCCCTTCTAAAATCTGGCGATGGATTGTAGTGATGGGTGGAGCTGTGGCTCTCCCATCATGCTTCGCTGCCTGTCTTAAAAATTCTCTAAGCATTGTGGGAAATTACAGGGCAGACATTGGCCCTGGTGGTATTGAATATTGTTCTATACTTTATATTTGACAAGTCTGAGGGGGGTGCTCAGTGTGAGGTATTACTTCAGACATACTTTGTAGAAATGTTAATTTTACCATAGTCCTGTCGCCGGAACACATGGGTGAGGTGCGTTCTTAGAGTATGAAAAAACGCAGACTTGTTATGTTGGGGTGTGAAGCAAAATTTTGAAAGTCCCTGAGGTGTGGTCATGGGAAAAGTTAGGAAAGCACAGCTTTCTCCATTGCAAACAAGGTACTTTTTCCAAGCAAAATCAAATTTTTGAGCAAGGATGTGGTGGTCTGAGTATCAACAAGCATTTTGGGTCCTGTCACCCACCACTGAAATGAATGGCGGTCCACAGCCATTCTCTTTGGTGAGTGGGCAAGATGCATCCTGGGAAGGGAACATGTCAGAGAAAGATGTGACAACGTTGGCACTTCTTAAAGAACCACTGGTGGAAATAGAAACCCCATGGGGAACTGAGAAGAAAGCTTCCCTGAGGGGAAAAAAATCTGTAAAATATAAACCTCCAGAACAGGGTGCATTGTGAGAGTTCTCTCCATGGCTAAAGGAACCAAGGGTTGACTCCGATAACAATTTGAAACACTCTCTTTGGCCTCCGGTGCAAAAAAGGAAACTGGGTAAACCCTGTTTGAAGAATTCACTTTTATTATCTTAATTCCATATGTTGTCTTTAGTGGTGCAAAGTTATGAAACATAAATCTTCATGAACTTGGCCAGCTGACTGCTAGCATTTGTGCACTGACGCACAAAGGCAAGAATGGCTGAATAAATGATCTCTGAATTGCAAGCAGATCGCTGACAACGAAAGTGACGGCTTGCATCTTTAGTTTACGTGATGCTTTTCTGCAGCCACGCCTCATGATGTCATCATACACCAGATGAAAAATGACAGTTTTTAATCTCCCAGAGTGAAATACAGTGTATTCAAATCCATGGCACCCTAAACCGCGTAAAGGTACACTTTCTGTGAAACGTGTTGAGTGCTTTTGCGTAAGGGGCTAGTGCTTTATTTCCCCTCCTGTGGGTCTGATAGGAAGCGTAAGGGTGACATGAGGATCAGGTGGCAGTTTTAAATGGCCTAGGAAAGCACAGCTCGCGAGATCAGATCCCTGCTCTGATGGGTCCTTGAAAACGTTTGCATGTATGCAACGCATTATAGGCAGAACACGGCCAAGTGCTAAGGCAACACGACAGGCTAAGAACACCGTGGCTCCGTGTGTGTGTTGAATTGTTTTTTGCAGCCCCAGTTCCGGTGATCACACAGAGGAGCAGTGTTTGAATTTTTGATGGCTAAGCGTGACCTTTAAGGAGAAATTTTGCATGACATCATCTGATTTTTCTGGCCCAGATTTGCACTTGGAACTGGGGAATGATGGCAGAGTGCTTCTTGTTGTTTCTCCTCTCTCCTCTGCGACCTGTCAATATGGGAGCATCTTGGTTGTTGTGTCATCTTAACAGCGATAACCTGCAACAGTGCTGCTGCGATTCTTTGGCAGAGAATGCGGAGGTGATGTAACTGACGGGAAGAAGTTTCGATGCACACGCACATCTGCTTGTCTGAATAATGATGCTGAAGTTGCTTTTTTTGCAGCTGTTTAGGATGAGGCTGTATCCGCTTGTCCTACATGGCTACCATCTACATACTTAACAGTGACTGGGGGAGAAAACAAAAATGCTCATGAATGTGTGTAACATGCATGTGTCATGCTTTTTTCCAGAACGTTTTGGCTCAGCAATGAAAAGGGTTGCCGTCTGAGCGGTCTCGTGGGCTCTGTTGAGGAAACCGTCTGTAGATGCACCATGACCTCCTCAAGCTGTGGTACCACTTTGGCAGCAGAACTAGAACAGTTGTCAGCCTCACTTGAACCAAACATTTTAGGGAAGTTCATTTAAGCAGCAAAGCTCATCTGAGTGCCAGCAGGCATGCGTAGATACACGAAAGGCCCATTAGGATGTTTTATTTAAGGTTTGTGACTCTACAAGTCTGCATTTGTCCTCAGACATCTTGCATAAACTGCAGCATTTTCTGCCCTTTCCACCTTCATGAAAGCATCTTACACATGATTTCCACTGCTGTGAGGCTTTGTGTTATTCTCATGAATGCATGCTGTCAAAACAAGGCAGATTGGCCATGCTGCTCTGAAATCCTCATTTGTTTTGCACTTATTCCCACACTTCAAGACAGACTTACAAACCACTGAAACTTTTCCGAATGAATACAGGTATCCTCGTACTTACAAGTGTAATGCATTCCTGGAACTCCTCAGGTGAATTCTCGTAGGTCAGAGATGTTATTCGCATTAATTTCAATGGGAAAAATATTTCCTAGGCTCAAAATGTCACTCCCATGTTTGCTGAAGTAACACCAACACCAGTCAAAATAGAGATAAATACATCCTATGATGCACTCACACAACATATTTTTGCTAAAACTCAGTTGGATTTTTAATACCACTACTTGATTTACGCACTGATCTGCTTGATACAACACGCTCTGGGCAAAAAAAAAAACAAAAAATTCCAATATCACAAGTTCATCCAAATATCTAAATGTGTAGAACAGCATAAATTGCACCCTTTGTGTGTGTGTGTGTGTGTGTGTGTGTGTGTGTGTGTGTGCGTGCGTGCGTGCGTGCGTGCATGCATGGTGATCCCCCTATGATGAGTTTTTTGTGCTATTTGGGAAACTTGGTCTTGGGGTTTTTGGATGTGCTGAGAATGTATAATTATTTTTCCCATAAGATATAATGGAAACAGCTGCCTTAATTTACATGTTTTCACACAGTGCGGTCTTTGCAGGAAGGAGTTAGACATGTAAATTGAGGGATGTCTGTAAACATATTTGTCTTAGAAAACAGACTTCTTTCATTAATTATGTGCAACAATGTAAAATAATAATAATAATAATAATAATAATATTAATAATGATGCACTAGATAAATTGAGACAAGATTGTACACAAAAATCACAGAGGAGTCATTAAAATGTTGTGGAGACACTAACTGTGGACAAGAAAAGGTGGCTGTGCCACCAGTGAACTGGGTGTGGTTGTTGTGTCCTCATAATTCAATGAAGGATATTAAATAATTTTACTTGTATACACAAAACTTATAAATTAAGACGTATGTCTTGACAGACACCATTGTTGCGTCACTTCAAAGGATTAACTCTTCTCTCAAGGCTTTTGTCTTAGGCTGAGTCTTCATATGGATGTGTTTTTCCTGTAGCTCCCAATGAGTGAGTAAGGATGTGAGAGATCTCAGGAATTTGTCTATTCATCATTAAAAAGTACCTTAAGATTAGTAGAAAGCATTGCAGGGAGGTGTCTACTTAATAACAGACTGGCAGTGTCATGGAAGTGTTGAACTGGGAGTGGGCAGTCATATTTTGCAGGTCTCCGCTGTATTTGTATGTCATCAGTTACTCTCATGGCATGGTAGGGCATAACATTACCTGGATATTGGATGCATGACGCATTTACTAACTGGCCAGCAAATGTCACTAGCAAAAGCAAGATGTTAATTTGTACACAAGCACTGACTTAAATGATCATTTGGGAAACTGACATTTAAATGAAACCATGACATCAAGGAACCCCAAAGAGCAACTCACAACATTTGTAATAAGACGATCTGGAACCGGCCACCATGTCCCTAACTGACCCTGAACTTCACATTACTTCCACTTGCTTCAGCTTTTACATGGGTCACCGAATAACTGTTTTCAAAGGGAAAAAAGCATTACGTATCAGTGACCCTGACTGTAACAGCTATGGGTCTGTGATGGACGCAGAGCTCCTTGTGTTTAAATGAATTCACCAATAATGGACCGGAAGGGATTTGTGTTTCAGAAGCTGTTTGATGTTCTGTGAGGGAAGGATGCCCATAGCTTAGTAGATGTGTGGTTCGAGCAGCTGCCAGACCTAAGAACCCATCTCTGCTCTGTGTTGACATAATGTAGGTCTCCAAGTCAAGGTGAAACTATATCAGGTGAAACACAGATGGCATCAGACCACCAGAGGAGGTGTGACTTGCTCTGTTCCGTCATACCCCTTTGCGACCCTCGATTACCCTGCCCAAATACACTACGGCTACTCATCTCTGATCTCTGGTGTTCCAACATCTTGGGTTTCACTCATTTTCGATCCTTCTGTCTTGAACCTCACATCTTCTCTGCAGTTTTTTGGACCTAGGGAGGGTCCTCACTCTACCCTCTCATTCTTAGGCCAACTCTGACTCAGGCCCTCAGTCGTTCTTTGTGTTCTCTGTATGTCTTGTCAGGGTAAATCATATGCCACGCATCAGACTGGGAAAAACGTTTGACATTACACTACAGTAGTGACACGGATGATCGGTGCGGTGCTTATCTTCCATTCGTTTCCCTGTTCCCTGTTTATTCATAGCCAGACTGTGTGTGAATGTGGCTGGGAAATGTTTTTAAACAGAGGAGATCCATAAATGTTCCCAGATGCCTTTTTCATGCAATTCATGCTTTTGACTATTTGGTTATAAACTCTCACATGTTTGTTTTGCTAAACTGACCAACACTTAGAAAAAAATTCCGCTATACATTATTTCTGTCGTACGTCTGTATGTTCGCAAGGGTCACAGTTCTGCAATTCACCTGAGGTGCTATCAGCTTAAACTTAGGGTTACGGTTAGATAATGTAGATCTACACCAGGATGTGTCCTCATTGTTCAGACATGGCGATGAAGTGGCACTTTGTTGACATGCTTACATAGCTTCATAAGGAGATCTTCATAAACACACCTCTGGCTGTGCTTCTATGGATGTCGCTTTGCTGTGGTCAACAAGCGCACGTGAACTGGTGGGTTTGCAGAGAAGCATCTTGAAAGGTGGAGGAACATCACATCTTCTTGGGTCTCTGGGGGGCACGTTGGACCCCTGCCTGGTGATCACCGCCTTACAGAGACTATGTCATTACCATGCTTCATTAGGATTCCGATCATATTGCTTTTCTAATTATAACACGCGAGATGTTTGCTGATATCAGTCACTGAGCCTCAGTAAATTGGTGTCATGTGTATCCAAATGTATTTATCAACCGCTGCGAAAATTTTGCCCACGTGCCAAACAAGTATTCGGTTTTGGTGGGTTTGCCGTAGTGGGGTTTGGCGGATTCGGCCATCGTCGCCCTCCAGGTTCCCGAAGCGACAGGCAGGACGGCGATTTCGTACCCTGTCATCTAACAGTTATCTTTCCCTCCCACTCCCTTACCCCTAGTGGCTGTGGCACAGAGACGGGATGAACAGAGGAAGGAAGATCGCTGTGAAAGGGCGCCGTCTCGCTGTGCTTGCAATTCAAAGATGTGACCCGATTTCTTTTCTTGAATTAGACACGGGCAGCTTATTTGCACCCCAGAACCGCGAGTCATTTTTTCACATGCGTTTTGCTGCATTGTGTCGTCTCCCTCTGCTTCCTATGCTTTTCCATGAAGGCTATCTTTGTTCAGGTGAGGGAGGTGGGTTACTACACTGCAGGGGGTTGTGGCTGATGGTGTGGCAGCCCCCCCCCGGTTCACCTTTTCTGCATGTCACCTCCATGTACTTCCCTGAAGAGTTTGCTTTCTGTACTCCATTTTTCTTCAGTTCTTCTTCAGCATCCTCTGTTTCCTCTCTTAATTTCTGCTTTCCTCCTCAAAAACTGTTTTCCTCACCCCTTTGTTTCTTCCTTGGGAGCAGGCCCACCTGGAGCTATGGATACAGAGATGACACGCTTTGCAGAGGGATGTCACGTCTGCTCTCTGGAGTTGGAGTGATGATGCTGTCCTGCCTCAGACTGAGTGTATGTTGCTAGGCTTGGGTTAGGTTAGGTTGGGTTAAGTATTGGCAGCTAATTGAAATGGTTTGAAGTCTTATGAAGGTTTTTTGACTTTGAAGAACAACCTCAAATACCTGCTGCGTTTGTCCCTGTGCTACTTGAAGAAAGATTAGAGGAAAACATTTTTGTAAATCTGGTGTGTGGACTTGTGTTTTTAGACCTGCTGTGACATATCTGCTAAGTATTGTCACATGAGATTTTCTTCAGACTTTTGTGTCACATTCAGCCTAAAGTATTTTAGGGGTGTATATTGTTAATATGCAAAGTCATGCACTGTATCAGTAATTATTCAGTCCAGTGTCTATTGTTTTAATGAGAATGAATGAGTTTTCAAAACAACAATAATTTGAAAGTGATGTTGGCATCTATGCTTTCTAAAAAGATGTACAGTAAGTGCATTGTATAAAAAATGTGAAAAATTTAAGAAAAACAGATTAAAGTACAACCGTGCAATATGCACTATATCTTCAAGCTGATGCAAGCAGTCCTTCCATGACATTTAGAGCCCCAGCCGGAGCGAAGTGAAAAATTACACGGCAAGAAGCTTAAAAAAAAACACATTGGGAATGTGAGTGTTTGACTTCCATGTGTATAAATTTTAACTGCTTTCTTTGACCAGTGAATAGATCCTACAAAACGCTTTTTTTTTTTTAAACCAATTTCTTGCTCTGCTGGAACTTTACTTCAGCTGATATATAGTAGATCATGAACATCTGATCTATCTACCAGTCGTGCCAGTTGTTCCTGAATGGGAAATAAATGGTTAACCAATGCATAACTGCAATGCAAGTCCCATAGTTTCATCAGAAAATGCTCTTGTTCACATCCATGGGTCTTATCATTCCATAGAAATGTCACGAATGTGAAGCAATTACTGAAAAGACCAAAGTTAAAGCATTAAAGTAGACAACTCCATTGCTGTCTCCTTAAAAAGCTCAGTAAGTCCTTTGACGTGATTCAGACTGTACTGCCGAACACGCACTGACAGGAGAACCAGAAAAGCAAGAGGACAATGTGATTTTGTGGCAGAGCTGTGGTTATGCATTCACATTAAATAACGCCGTTTCGTAAGCAGTGCCGAAAAATATCGTTTCGTGAGACTCTGTTGCAGGCATGTTGACTGATCGGACCATATTCTCACCTGTCCGTTGCAGTACCAACGTTGTGATACTGGTTCCCTGCTTTGAAGCCTAGTCAAAAAATCCATCTGAGGGGAAGAATTTATTCATAAACCACAAAGCAAAATGAGTGGTTAATGACATTCTATAAAGCCATAATCGCTAGTGTGAAAAATCTTTTCCATTTTTGTTGATCTTCTTTGCCTGTATAATGAAGAGTGATAGAAAAATTAAAACTCATTTCAGAGGTGCCTTGCAACACCAACTCTGTTTATGGCAAGAGATAAATGTTGCGGTAAAAGTAATGCTGGTATAAATTACCGCACGAAATGTAGTAAATCTCACTGGACTGAACTGATTCAGTTGCTCTGTCTGCGTGTGTGCCCTTAGCTATAAATAACAAATGAAACTCTTACTTTCTGCATTTCTTGCACAACATTTGCCTTACTTTTGGTATTGCTAGGGCTAATAATGTTATGTAAGTAATGAAAAAAATAGGCACAAACCCTATAGCCTTAGCCGCTGACATTGTTTCAATTCCGTATATGAGGATTTGAAAGTAAAACTTTCAAAACTTTCACTGTACTTAAAACTGCAAGTACAGTGAATATAACTTTCTGTTTTTGAAGAAGGTAATAAAATGATGCATAAAATTATGATGGATCATAGATCTGTTATTATTCTTGCTGACATGGACTTATAGACCGTCACGCTAAATTTTATTAAAAGTTCAGTCACTTTTTTTTTGTCGATTGGCTACAAAGCGAAGATTATCTGAGCTCAAACGCAGAAAGGCTTTCGCAAGAAATCTTTGCAGCAGATGGAGAAGGAAAACAGAGAGATGAAGGGGAGATAAGTGAGGCAGACGAAAAATGTCCACAGTCTAACTTCTTCTTCTTCTTTCGGCTGCTCCCGTTAGGGGTCGCCACAGCGGATCAATTGTTTCCACTTCTTCCTGTCCTCTGCATCTTTCTCCGTCGTCCACAGTCTAACCGAATCGTGCTTTTTCAGATCAGCGTTGTGTCCTAACGCTTGACAGCTACCAAACAAATGTTTGTGCCACTTCTGTTGTCACCGCTTGAGAGGATGTGCTCATTTCAGCTCTGTTTGTTGTGCTGTTTGGCTCGGGTCGCATGCCGTGTTCTGTGCAGCTTTGCTGAACAGGATGGCCAGCACAACTGCAGGCCTGGGGACAAGGCTATGAGGAACACCAAGGACTGCTGCCAGGAATGTGACCAGAGTTCCTGCTGACAAAGAGGGCAAATGAGGATTCCGCTAAGTGGAAGAAATTACTTACATTTTTTTTTCTGTAATTTTGGAGCACCCAATTTCAGTGACTAAAATGGATAAAACATTGTTATGGCAGTTTATCTGATGCGAGATCCTGCTCTTTATCATCCTTCTTCATTGTCGAAGTTCAGAACCTAAACACCCCAAGTCTTTTTGTACCCCAGTGGATGGCACTTGTCCGTACACATAGGGTGTAAGGCTAGACAGACTGGCCTGTGGAAGCGGATCACTTGGGATGAGCCTGTGAGGTCTTGACCAAACGTGCTTTATCACTGAGGTTGGGCACCAGGGTGCTCTCCGTCCGGCTGAAAGCACACGAGGGCACTGTGTACTCACCTGTCTGTGTGTGGTAAATCTCCAAATGATCTCCTGTGCTACTTGCAGGTTATATTCTCACTCCTTTAGGAGATATAATGTCTGTCTTGTTCCTTTCCTTTGTATTTGTTTTCCCAGTTCCACAAACAGTACATCAACCTCCAGTGTTTCTTTTCACCCTGTGTTTGGAGCAGCCTTTTTCTTATGTCATCCGTCCTTTGTTTTTTCCTCTTCCTCTGCGGCCCGTCTCTCATTCAACGCTCATTTCCACCTTCGGAAGTCTACCAGAGCCGACATAATGACATCAGCGTATCCTTATTTCACTCGAATATGGCTGGTGTCCGCCGTTCACTATGTTTACTGTTTCTTTATTTTCTTTAAGTCTCCGTTGTCAGGAATATTTGCACTGCCAGACTGTTGAAGACTAATCAGTTCGTATAAGCAGTCCTTGGTGTTTCAACGGTAGAGGTTTCCAGCCCTGGTTGCAACAATCCCTTCATATGATGTATTGCGTGTTTCATTAAACTATGAATTAATTTGTTGTGGTTTAGTTAATAGTAGAACGAATGGCAAACCTCAAACCATTGCCGATCTCAATCACATCAAACGGCTCAGCATATTTAGTTAAATATTCAAAGGTGAGTTGCATTTGCCAAAGTAAAATATGTGTATTTGATTATTGGTAACACTTAAAACAATATACCGTTATTAAAAGTGGATTAATCAAGACTTTATTTACTTAAATGTTGAAAGGCTAAGAATGATGAAATACAGAGGCATATTTGTTGTAATAGCTGTTTAAGTAATAGCCACCCAGCTATTTGTTTTTAAGAAGAAGGATATAGAAAGGGGGGGATAGTGAGTTCTCAACCAGTTCATTCTGAGTTACATTACTTGCATACATTCAATCAACAGCTAAATTCATGTATAAGTCATTACGAGCTCAGCTGGAATAAACAGGAGGTTGCCAGGTCCAGGGTGCAAAACTCCTGATTTTCTGGCGTCAGTCGAAGTTTGGAAAACTAGGCCACTGTTTCCTGCTGCCTTTGATAATCTTCTTCCAACCTTGACGTGCCGATGATGTCACGATCCAGTACAAATAGACCGGACTGCCCTGTTAAAATATACTGTAATCCGTTAGAAACGAGAGCGCTGAGGAACAAACTACTGGTTTCCAAAGCCTTCCTCATAGTCATTCTAGCATCAGTCTGTCACCTGTTGGCAGCATCACCTGAAAGTCATAAAAGCAACGGGATCTTTCGTACAGCTACTTATTTCTATGAATTTTTGCAGTTCTTCTCTCTCAGATCCCCTGAGTGGAGAATTTATACCAAGACAAGAATGAGCATATGTTCTCAAACAGTGGACAGATGTTCCAGCTCAGCCCATCCGAATCAGAAATTGGGTCTAATTAAGACTTCTGTTTAAAAAACCCCAGCTCGATGGGCCAAGTTGCTCTTAGCAGCCATTCTTTGATCATTTCCAGCACTCCGTTTTAATAGTTTTCAATGGGGAGGGGGAGTCATTAGACAGAAACGAACCAAAAAATGACAACGCCGGGCTCTGGTCCCCTAGCACCTTCAGAGGTGAGGTTTGCGAAATGGTCTGGCTGCGCATGATCGGCGAGGAGGCTATCAGTGGCGGGGTCTGGATGTGAAGCACTGGCACCCAGGTGCAGTCACAGCAAGTTTGTGAACTTTAGCGTCACAGCCATTAATGGATAAATCCTTACCAGTGTTCTTCCCATTTCTCCTCTACCCAGCACATATGTGCACTTGTAAGTCCCGCCTTTGTACTTGGATCAAAAGGTTGTGATGTCGTACGTTTATGTCTCATTACACAAAATCAAAGGAGTATTAATCTATATTATATTCATTGCAATAAGATATACTGTAAAAATTCCTTTGGGTTTTTTTTTTTTTTTTTTTTTACAGCTTTAGTGAATTTTTCATTTGTACTTTATTGATGTGATTGTGTTAAGGAAGCAAGGTTCACTCCAGACTGTCGTTCAGGGAGATCACAGAAGCAGCTGTCGATGCTCTGCGCCTGTGTTGCATCCTCTTTGTTCTGCTGTGTGGTAGGAGATTCAGCAGCTATGACATCAGCCACCTGGGTTTAGTTATGGGAAACATCATGGAAAATGCTGTGACAATTTTGTGCGGCAGAACCTTCGCCGGCTTCTGTTGTCAAAGCTCGATACAAATATGCATCAAGACCTCGAACCCACGGCACCATTTTCGTGCGCGTAATTGCGCAGCTTGTAGAGGCCTACGTTCGGAAAATGGCAGCTGCAGATTCGATCGGTTTCATTTGATCCAGATTTTTGTCATTATGCTCCACTCCCAAGCTGTTAATTCCAGACAGAAAAACACCAATTCCGTTCATTGCAGTTACAGGACTTAGAGTTCGGTATTGTTATTCCACCATCTGTTTAAAAACTTGAACTGTAACTGGGATTTTAACGAAAAAGGACATTTAGCTGTCAGTGTTATTAGAGATGGAAGACTTGGGAGACACAACTGACAGAACTGACATGTCTAAACTGAGCACCATGACACGCCTGCCCCCAAAGCCTCTCAAACACCATAGCCATCACCAAGACCAACATCTGCACCGTGACTCCCCAGAACGGTTAAACTGTTTCCACATGTGGACAGCAGCAAGGCATGATGGGAGAGCCACAGCTCCACCTGCCACCACTTGTTACATTGCTCTGTGATTAATTCAATTTTGATTTTAATCCAACTACCGGGATGAAAGTGTAACCTTTTCTTTCCGTTTGCACTTTCCCTTCTTTTCCTCTAGGGGACTGTTTGCAAGCCATTATACAGAAACACACTACCTAGAGGATGGCCGGTTGGTCACTGCTACTCAGAATCTCACGGTAAGTCGGCTCTCAGGTTGTCATGACGCCGGTGCTTGAATAGAACCGCAAGCTTTGCAATCTGGCCGGCAGCGAAGGTGACGTGTGTGACAGTTGGCACTTTGTGGGGTTCCGGCATCTCCCAAAATGCCCGCAAGTGGTTCAAGTTAGCATTTCAATAGACTCATTTTGTATTTTTCATGTCGTCCCTGGTTTCCCACAAAACAACAACACTTGGTGTATTAAATTTTGCTCTCAAAGTAAAAGCTTATTTGGTCTGATTTGTGTAATTAACCAGTGGGAGGAAACAGCAGAGGACAACTTGTCAAGTGTTGGACATGTCCTGCTGGAAAAAATGGCTTTCCTATGTGTACGTAAAAAAGAATTCTGAGGCAAACTATGAAAAAAGAATAAAAAAGCAAAAGGCAAAACTTTTGTGGGAAAATCACTTTGAGCTACACCACCGTTGGAGCTCACAAGAAGATTCATACTTGGCCAAAGAAACCACTGACCAGAAGCCAGTGTAGTGGGACTGAAGTTTTTCCCTTGGACATGCAGAGAAAAACAACTGCAGTCTGTGGGAATAACAATGTATGAAGTTTGGGGGGAACTGGAGGACAGCCACGTAGGACTGATGGGAAGCATTGTCTTTGGGTTTAGAAGTAATTCAGCCTAATTTACAGGCACTTTGAACATGAGCGCAAAATTAAATGAACAGAATGAATCCCCAGTGCCAACAACATGAACCAGGGCTTAGGATATCAGAACTGCTTTGATAACAAACTTCATTCTGCATTGATCAATAGAAGTCCTCAGGGACAGATGTCCCCCCACAAAGGCCCCTTGTTGTCCATTAGAATTCCCTAGATGGCTGGGCAGCCACTGGTACTTGGACTGCCCAAAGGTACATTTTTCCCCCAGTTACTCGACCTGGGACTTTTTTTTTTTTTTTACCTTCCTTTCCTCAGTTGCCAGATGGCTTATTTCACAAAAATTCATTTTCAATTGTCTTCTTTGTTCATTTTTTTGCCCTTTTTTAGCCTTTGCTTTCTTTTTTGCCACTTTGATTCACTGTATGGTATGCCAACTGGATATCAGCACAGCACATAACAGATACCAAAGTGATAAATGATTTTTTTCCTTGTTTCTGTGGTAGGTTGTGCTGCACATTTCACAGCAGACTTTTATTGTGCCCTTGTAAGCACATTTTTGCCTTGTGTTAGCCTGTCCTTGTAATTTGTAAGTCACTTTGGAGAAAGGTGTCAGCTAAGTAAAAAATAAGAATGAATAATAACACGTAGTTCATTTATATAACAGAGCCTGTAATACTGCCTAGAGCAGAGGCTTTGACTTGTGTTAGGATTACCAAATTATAAGAATAAACATATATCTGAACCTTATTCTCATCTTCTTTGCTTTGTGTTACTGACGTTTGTTCACGTCAGTGTTTGCAGCATATTAGACACAAGCCCCTAGCAGAATGACTGCGCACAGTTGCCAGTTTCTGTTCGTCTCCTCCGATCTCCAATTTGCCACATAGGAACGCATCGGCTGAATCATAGAAACCCGGGGATTTCTCAGCGATACCGCTGAAGTGCGTGTCTTCCCTCAGCAGCCGTTTCCTACTCTGTAGTTAATCCTGATAGAGTACTGGGAAATCCTTGCAACATCTCTCCTGAACCAGTTAATCACCGATAAAGCTGGCCATGTTGCTGCAGATAAGGTTGTTTTATCTGTATCCCAGTTTCAAATTATGAAATAGCAATGGAATATTCTTGATGAAAAGTTATGGCTGGCTCAAGCTTCTCAATGGCCGGAACGCATCTATTCAAATTTCATTTCTTAATGTAAAACAGTAATTGCAGCATTACAGAGCCATCATGCAGTACGCTGTGTATTGATATAACTTCTAAACTTAGTGCTTCTGCATTCTCGTTTCATTTAATAACGCTTTTGTCTCTTTTTTTTTTTCCCAAGGCTGCAAGCCAATGCTTAAGTAACTGATATTTTACTTATATAAAAGATCTGGTTGCCACATGTCCAAGAGCTTTACTGGATATTCGTTTCTTCACCAAAAAAAAAAAAAAACCCTTTGGTGTAAGGATGTTTATTGGTGTAAATGTTGGTGAAGGTGAGAGCACGTTATTCTGTTACCAAAACAATAAACGTGAGACAGTGAGCAAGTGATTCCCATTTCAGAAAAGTGTCATTTCTGGACTACAATCAAACTCAAAAAATGCAGAAAGAGTGGAAAGGTCTGTGGACCATGAAATCATTATGGTTCTTGACTTGTTATAACCTTATAGACAGCCAATGTTTCTTCACCAACATCTGTCTTTGCAGTCTTTACAAGTATCCTGCCAATGAATTTATGCCATATGAACTACACATATGGGTGTACATATAATTACAAATATGTCATTTTTCACAGGTAAACTGCTATTACCATGGCAAAGTGGTTGGACACACCCACTCGGACGTTAGCCTCAGTACCTGTGCTGGTCTCAGGTCAGTCTCTGGCAGAGGTTGAGGAACACACACCATGCCTTACAGGTTGGACTGGTTGAACGCAGAAGATCCAGGGGTTTGATAGCTGATCCAGAAAAGAGGCCCAGTTCCTCAGATGGAGTGGTGTTTTCATAAAAATGTTCTCAGCCACTATCACACAGTTGTCCAACGCTATTAATTATCATCTCTTGGAAAACACTATTTTGCTATTTAAATGTCAGCAAAGACATGGACATCCCAGGGCTGATTCCTCCGCAACTGCACGTGCGCAATACTACAGCATGAGTACCACTTAATTTACCATTTGGGCTCCAGCCTAATAATAAGATGTAATGATGTAGTGCTATTGGCTATGTCAAGCAAGCAGTAATTTTGTAGAAAATATTTCTGGACAGCAAAAAGAATTTCATTGCGAGCCAGCCAACAAACACATTTGTTGTCCAAGAAGTGATTCTGGTAATTGTCAAGCTGTCCTTGAACACTGGCCATATTTTAGCTTTCCGTAACCTGCTTTCAAAATCCTGAGGCGGATAGATGTTGATGTCTCCTTTGACAAGAACTGTGTTGCTTCGCTCGTGTGCCAAAACACATTGCTTTCACTTGTGTTTGGCCTCAACTGAGCTTTTGAGGTTTTGCTGTATGTTTATGTGGATCTACATATGTGGAGTCAGGAAACTTTCCTAAGGCCTTGGGTTCACTTCACAAAAGCAATGGGTTATGGTATTGCTTTAAATCTTTTTAATATAAATTTTTAATTTCTGTCACTGTATAGTATGATATGATTACAATATGAGTAAAAAGCAAGGCTTGGTTGTGTGACAGATATGGACTGAGTGCATATTAAAACCTTAGAAACGTGGTAGTAATGCAGCTATACAACCGTTTGTTCAGGTGTAAATAAATCGCATGTCCCTATGTCTGCCTATCTCAGACTGTTATGAACCCATAAATTCTGTCCTTCCCAGGGGCTTTGTTGCACTCACAGATATGACCTTCATCTTGGAGCCAGCTTTCGATCCTGACAATGGGACACACTGGATTTACAGAGGAGAACATCTCAACATGGTCCCTGGCAACTGTGGACACGGTTTCAACATTTCTCAAGCTGTCCTGGACACCACGGATAGCCCTGCTCATCTGTTTGGCGCCAGGGTAATGAACCATGAATTAATTATTAACATTGGTCAGATTTGTCAGTTAATGCAGACAAACCCAGGTGTGGTGGCCAAAACTTTAAAGGCAAGGAGAAACCATGCTGAGCAACAGGGAACACCCGCATGAACAGAGCCATACACAGCCTCCTCAGACATCCTTGGGACCAAAATTATTCTTCTATTTATTTTTGCTCATGAATTCAGTCACTCTAACCGCTCAACAAGAATCAATAAAATCTTAATAAGACTTGATTAAAAATGTTATTAATCTCAAAGGAAATTGCTTTATAATGCAATTTATTTTTGGGCCAGGTTATGGCAAAATGTGAGATATTACTATAGTAAACGGAAAAAAAAACCTTGTAAATAGTTTTATTATTTTAATTAACTTTCAGCAGCATCGAAAATATAAATAATTAGCTGGAAACTGAAAATATGGAATGTGTTTTCTTTCAAAATTCCAGTTGATCCCGGACTCTGGACCAGTTCATCGCATAAGCACGTGCAACCTTACTGACCACTAACACTCTGAAAGGGCCGACAAGGGCTGTAAATACCATGGAAGCAAGAACTAACATGGCCCCACATGGTGTGTCAGTGCTCGAACTGTAAAATCAGAAGTCGGTGTATCTTAATTCTTGTGTAAGATTTCATTTTTTTTAGCACCCGCTACACGTAATATTTGTCCGATCTCACTGACAATTCAGCCACCGAAGGGCAATGTCCTTGCTAAAGCTTTCTGTACACAGTACTGCATACCAGTGTTATCTCCTCATCCACGTACATCTCGCAGACGTGCAGGTAAAATTGTGCCTATATGCTGTTTACATCATTAAATTCAGTTACTCTGTCCCAGAGCGGCTTTTCTATGGCTTTACATGATTGTCCCGCTTCCGGTATTGTGCTATAATGCTTGTAAATGCACTATCCAGTTCCAAGGGGTACATAAAGCTGAACATTGTTAAGAGCTTTGTGATTATTCAGTGCCTGCTAATGCGTCCTGACAGGAGCACGATTGCACTTGCACGTTCATGAGATGGTAATTCACACAATTTATGATGCTCCGTAGAACACGCCGAATCTCAGGGCCTGGGCTGAGTTTACTTCCCAAACTGCTGCGTTATGTTTCTCGTCCCAGTTCCTATCTGATGGCGTTGCACTTCGTTCGCTTTAGATACGCTGCTCACAGCTCCCGTGTCGTTGAAAGAGCAGATTTCTGCAGAAACTCGCCCCGAAGATCTGTGGGGAGATCTGACACCGCCTGGGTGACAACAATGCATTAAGATGAACGGCAGGATAAAATTCATCCACTACTGGCTGCTTGCTTCTGCACAGATCATCGAAGGCTTTATGATCAAAACAAGGATGGTGAGAGGAATGGCGATGGTGCGGTATGACATTTGTGGAGGGCAAGCTGGTATTTATGAGGACAGAATGACCTTCCAGTTGATGGAGCCGCCGCCTTCTTCTCAGATGTGCAGCGCTATGCAGTGCTGTCATGCAGAGGTCTAGCTCTCCCGCCACAACTGTTCCCCCAGAATTGGGGGTCTGCATTGTGGACTCCTCTCCGTAGAAGAATGGTGCTGAAGTTAAAAATCCACACTGACACATGTGCTGGCCTGGCCCCGAGGAAATTGATATCTGGTTTTTGGCCTGTAGATTAAATAAAGAGTCAGAATGGTTTAAGCAAGTAATGCACTGAAACCATGTACACCATCAAAGGCCATTTTGAGGGGCAAGCAGGTCATATTTATGGGTTATTTTTTCTGGGTGAAATCATGCACTTAATCCAGGTTGTTATAAATTCTCTTCAGGGCATCATCTTACGTGTTACTTCATTGGTGAAGTGTGATTCTGTGAGTATGGAGACCTCTCTCTCGGGATGGCCATCACGCTGATTTTTAAGCTGACCTTTTCAGCGGGCAAAGACATCCCTGCTCTGGTTCCTGTTCTCTAAACCTTCACTTTGTCTTTCTCCTGGGCTTATGTGCAGCACAAGAGACACACACAGAGGACCACCAAATATGTGGAACTCATCATTGTGGCTGACAACAGAGAGGTAGGTAGACTGAACGCTTCCCCTTTGCTGGCCATTATTTCCCACAAGGCCTGAGGCAGCTATGTAATGGGACTGGTTATTCCTATCCTGCCTGGCTACCCAAGGTATAGCAAAGGGATATGGGAGCAGAATCCCAGCTCGTAGGTCAAACTTGTGGAAAAGCTGGGCTCAGGGGAGTTCTTCATCCAGTGCCAGCCGTCAGGAAGGTCTGGAGAAATGGCGGAAAAAAGAAAAAAAAAAACAAAAATAACAGAATACGGAAACGGAAAAGCTTTATCACCTCAGAATGGGGTCAGTAGGCAACTGTGGGTGGCAGGGAAGGGTGTTTCACAGGAAGCTGTGTGCAGCTTCCTCTGTAGATGGACAAGCATGGAGGAAACACCATGGTGACCATGCAGTTGTCTGGCAGGGTTTTTCTGAGGGCAATCCAAGGTTGTTCCTGGCTCCTTTGCCCTGTAACCTTGCACTATGCTTCACACAACCAGTGCGACTTTACCACATCAGTCAGTTGCTAAGCAGCTTTGTTCTCCAATTCAAGTCAATTTAAGCACTTTAAACCACTGCTGGGTATTGAATCTGCAAAGAGTTCTCCAGCTTCTCGACTACCTCTTTTCTCATACGGCCACATACACAAATAAACACACACAGATCAAGTTGGTCGAGTCCCGCAAGACCCTACCGTAGAGTTTTGAGACGGATTTGTCTCTAATGGACCTCTGTGTGTTCAGTCAGTGCTGCTGCTTAGACCTCGAGTCTTCACTCCATCTAAACTCCAGCAGAAGACTTTCTCTTCAGCCACTAAACAGCAGCAAAGCTCATTGTGCTCGGACTCACTGTTACCCCAGACCGAAAGGAAAGGTGTTGAGGGCTACTGAGTAATTCAAAGCAAGAAATAATTCCTTCGATTTTACCATAAGGTGGTACATTTTCAGTTCAAATCTTTTACCACCCTTCATACTCAGTGCTCAAAGGAACCAATCCGACATAAAGCCATGCCAATATGTATTTGCTGTGGCTCAGTCAGCTCTCAGACATTCTTGTAAATTTCTAAACTTGCTCCAGCTGTTGGTGTGCAGCATGACATCATGTTCAACAAATTACGCTGTCTGTGTTTAAAGGCAGATGTATCCGTAATGTCTGGACAACATCCACAAGGGGTGTATTGCATGAAACTTTCTTGAGAGCTCTGTTGTTTTATATGCCCTGAATGTGCATAAATTTGAAGCGCTCTGATGAGGTTCGGTCTTCCACGGTGCTAACGTGTTTTCAATCTCCAGTTTCAGAAACAGGGCAAGGACGTGGAAAAGGTGAAACAAAGGCTGGCTGAGATCGCAAATTATGTGGACAAGGTAAAGGGCGACGTCACACTGCAGGAAAATCGTCACCATCTGCTTCCAAATTGCTTCAGAGATGTGTTTGCAGTTACAGTTATTAGGGTTACCGGTTTTCGTGTTCGAAATCCGAATCTGTCCCTCCAGTTCTACAGGGCCCTGAACATCCGTGTGGCGCTGGTGGGCCTAGAGGTTTGGAGTGATGCAGACAGGTGTTCCATCACGCAGGACCCCTTCACCACTCTGCATGAGTTCCTGGACTGGAGGAAGCTTAAACTACTGCCACAGAGACCTCATGACAACGCTCAACTGGTCAGGTGGGTGGGTCTGCGGTGTGGGGTCTCCTGATTCCCTCCGCTTCACTCACCGTGTCTGCGGTACCCAGCCCAGGGCTTTGCGTCATTCTGCATTCACAGGTTTTCATTATTCCGGCTGAACTCCTAATTTAGTCCTCACTGAACTGCTATTTGGATGAACTGCATGATTAAAAGAATTTGTCAAAGAATGGATTCCTTAAGGGCTTCATCAGTTTTCCATTTTATTTAAAATGAATTTGTTTATGCCAAGAAATACACAGGGGGTTTCTAGGACAAGGGTAGAATCTCTTGTCTAAACAGGTCTGGCCCGTGGAGAGAGAACTTCATCTGCAGCCTAGGTTGACTCTGTGTCTCTCTGCAGTGGCGTGTATTTCCAGGGCACCACCATTGGAATGGCGCCCATCATGAGCATGTGCACAGCAGAGCAGTCGGGGGGCATCGTCATGGTGAGTTTGGTCCTAGGGGGGATGCTCACATCGCTCTGCTGCTGACATTTCGTCCAAGCCTCTTTTCGGGAGAACGATAACGTGCGCACGTCAGGATAAATCGGGGTGACGTTAAATAAGAAGCCCTTAGATGAACTAAACAGACTTGTCAAACATGCCAGGTTAATTGAATTGAGATTTCTCATGGGCCCTAAACCTAAAGCAGCATGGATTCAAGTCACTGGCTCTCAGATCAATAATGCAGATTCTAATCGTTTCTCCTATCAGCACTTTTAATCACACAGATAAGTGTTTCACGAATCACCATTGGTTTTCTTTATTTTCAGTAGAAACGGCAAAAGGTTTGGCGCTGAAGAAACTTGCTAGTATTCAAATCTTATAATTATTTTAATACAGCAAATACAATTACAGTTATGCTGCGTGTGTAAAGGAGCACAGTGTTAGAGTAAAAAATGAAGTATTAAGTGTTCTGATTAGCTGCTGTAAGAAATTGCACGCAGTTTCGGTTTTAATTTTATACCCCATACAGAGATGTTTTTTTTTCAATTGATATATGTATGATGTATATTTTTCTTTTAGAGGGGCAACACATTTGCTGCTTGTTTCCAGATGTTTACCTCTTTCGTTTACAACAGACGATAAAGTTTAGCCCCGTGATTAAAGGCCCACGTATCGAGTTAAAGGTTTGTACGAACCATCCGTGGGCCCCGCGCATTACTTTCCTGGAGACCGGTTTCCTCTGAAAGCACTTCAGATAGCATTTATCCTCTTGCATTTGGAAACAAATTTCACTGGGAACATTAGTAGTTTTAAGATCCACTGCCAAGTTTTTTTGTTTTTTTTTCTTTCAATATCTGAAAAAGATTATAGCTTGCAGGTTGAAAATATGAGCGAAAACCCAAACTGAAACACAGCAGTTATACAGTGGAAAAAAAAAAAAAAATCTCCCTGCTGTTTGACTAATTAACAAATCTTTTATTTCATTTGAAAAGGTGTTTATTTAGGCACTTCATATTTAATCCTGACTCGCAAACTTTCGATTAAATAGATGTTAAAATAGCGTAACCTCAAATTGTCCTTGAAGGCCGAACAGGAATTTTTGATATTTATGATCTGTTTAACACAGATGTCGACCATTCCCGGATAATTTATCTCTCCCTTAGAAAACAGCATAAGCTTTACTGTAGTAGAAGTAATGCAGAGTTGTACATTTTATTTATGCATCTTTTATCGGTTATTAAAGAATAAATCCGTGGGAACAGGTCTGGTTTTAAGTCCGAAAAACTGGATGTGGTCTTGAAGAAAAGGCAGCTAAAAGAAATAACAATAATAAATTCAGCATGTAGGAATGAAAGGGAGGTGCATTGGGGGTGGTGTGCTGAGTCAGCAGTCCCACAACACAGGCGAGGCATGGCGAGTGTGGTGCTCGCAGCGGGGGTCACATTCCTCCAGAAGAGGGGCAAATGAACCCCAAATCCCCAGATAGTCCACCATTTAGTGACATAAACCTAAATAGTACACATTGATCTTGGACCTTGTGCAGAGCCCTGGGGTGACACTGGGGGTTTCTCAGCCCAGTGTTGGTTGCCCACTCACCTATCCACAGCTTCCCACTAACCTCCTGGCTTTCAACACCAACCCCTAATCCACGTGACAGAGGTGCATGTGGCTCCTGCACCTGCACACACCTTCCACGGGCATTGTGCAGGCTTTTGAGAAAAAGACTTGTTCGATGCAATTCTATTTGTGCAGTTTATTGAATCCCGAGTAGCGCAGAAGCCATCGCACATAATGAAATGCAGCACTCCGTATGCGGTTCTATTCTCAAAATGGATTTTTTTTACAAAAGTAATTATTTGCCACCGTGTGTGCGAGTTGCACTTCTTCCTTGTTTATCGATCATTTTCTGCATTTCCGTCATGTGTGAAATCCAATTAGGGTTTGTAAATAATGGCAATTATTCCAATGGCGGTAAGAATACCGGCAAAGGTGCAACACGGCTTATTATTCTGAGCTGTACCGTTGAATGGAAAACAGAAAGCTGGAAAAGTGTTTAAACAGGTGCAAGAGGCAGAATGAGAAAGTAAATCACATTCTAACGCTAAAAGGTCGACGTCTATCGTTTGTGACCGCGCGTGACTCTTCTCCCATTCCACCCCAGGATCACTCGGAAAACCCCCTCGGGGCAGCAGTAACCCTGGCTCACGAGCTGGGACACAACTTTGGAATGAACCACGATACCCCGGAACGGGGTTGTGGCTGTCGGATGACGGTGGACCGAGGGGGCTGCATTATGACCCCCTCCACAGGGTGAGTGCTGCTTTGGGGGTCAATTCCACATCAAAGAGGGTGCCTCTGGACACAAATGGTAGGGGTTGAGATGAGCTACGGCTTGTATTCCTCTTTCCTTGCTTGTTTGTTTACTCCTGCTCACCACTCTAAGGTGGACGCAGCGGTGCTGACTGATTTATCACTCTCCGTAGAGCTCCATTACGCAAGGCTTTGTGAACGGTGCCTTAAATCTGGAATACATGAGCGAGTTACCAAAGAGTCATTGACCTCACAGTAGCCCACTGTTAAGCGACATTAACCGGCCATTAATTTCTAAACACTCGATTACCATCACATGGAAACCTTTGTACCCACATAATTTTGCTATTAATTTACTGTTCGCCATGCACTATAATATGGCTCCGTCAAACCAGCAGCTGTAGAACAGACATCGCCTGGGGTCAAGAGTCTGAGCAAACACTCACACCACATTAACGGTGGGACTTCTCCCCCGAGTTGCTGGCACCGTATATTACGCGATAGTGGGCAGCGGATTCTGATAAATGTATTCTGGATGTGTTCCAGTGGAAGCTCTACGAGATAATATATGCCAGATTAAACAATACAATGGACTTTTACTGCCACTAGAGTGTAAACATTGCTGATGCTGGGACCGTAGGGCTGTGCGGTATTCCAAAGTAGGCAAAGAGGCGTGGATGTGCAGAGTAGACAGGTTCACAACGCACTGTAGCTGGGTCAAAGGTCTGAAGGCTTTGTGTTTGGATGGAAAACAATGTTCGGGGCTTTGGCAACGTGTGACTCATTGTCAAGGCAGCGAATCGGTTATTGTTTAGTACGCAATATGTCACCATGAGGAGATCTTTTGCATATCAGAGCAGTTCGAAACAGATATTAGGAAGAACCTCTCCAAGCAAAAGGGGTTTGCTTTGAATATCCACGCTGCTGTGCCCTTACAGAAACATCGCACTGCTCTGAGGTCTCGATGTCACTAACGTTTATTTACGCTTCCTTCATCCTGGAAGATGACCTTCGTTCAGTTCACTGAAAAAGTCTGAAGCTTGAGTGAATATCTCGGCACACAACAATACATAGCACTTCATGAGAGATGTTTAAAATAAATATTCTCTGAAGAAGAACACCTTGCTCGCAGGCAGATCTTCGATGTTCCACATGGTAGGGAAACCCCTGTGACCCCTTACATTTGGTCCCCAGACGTTGCTTTGCAAATGTCCAAGAGCATGGATAAAATACAGGTAACTTTTAATCGATCAGCCCCATAGCAATATTTTATTTGTTGAGAGTAGGTAAGCCTTCCTCTAAGTTAACTTGAGGTCAGAAGTTACAACTTGACCCATATTCATCTGTAGGAAGACTCCCTTGGGAACATTTTGTAATTCTGTGGTTAAGCACAGCTAAAGAGGTCACAGGACCTCATAGACTTGCACTGTAAATCACCCAAGTCCTGGAAATGCTGCATAATTCTTCGTAAACACCACACACAGCTCTAGTTGCATTGTTTTCTTATTCTGTTTTTCTAGAAAGACTCATTTTGTTCTGACATTTACAAATTCGCCAGGAAGCATTCCAAAGACCAGAACCTAAGCGAGCCTCTGCCGTGGCATTTTTACAGCTTTTTTTTTCCGCTTCTGGATGAAAATGCAAGGTGGTTGTTGAAATACTCAGTTTAAACTTAACTTCTCTTGTCAGAATACCTGAGCTAAAATGTCACCCTGAGATTCTGGGATTGGCGAGATGGCGTGTCTGAAAGTATCAGGTAACCTTAGTCAGAGTCTGCCAAGTATTGCTAGTAAGAATCTTCCAGGTGCTAATATATCAAGTAGCCTCAGTGATGGTGACAGAGATTCTACAAAAGCAGTGTAGCATTTAGCATCGGTAGCATTTGTAACAGCTTAAACTCTTCAGATAAAATGTTTAGTTGACTATATCAGGAAAAGTAAAAAGTCATCTGTGGTACTGGATAAAAGTTCTTAGCAACCCATCCCAACTTACAGGATAAAAAGCAGATTTCACCATTTTTGGTCATTTGAAATGGAAGGAGCCATCAGACATGCATTGACAGAGTAGGTTGGGTTTGTGTGATTTAAAAGGATGTTGGCTGAAGTGGTTTTCAGTGGAAATAAACTGTTTGAAACTCGGGCGAAACGGATTCATAGATGCTCCTAAATGGAGGTGATGGATTGGAATTGGATCCTTTACTAACAATAGGCACCGCCCTCTCCCACTGGCATAATTACACCCCCGGGGAAGTCAGTAGGAAGGCCTGCTGTTGTATCTGTATTCCGAACCCTGAACTAGAAAAGCATTATATCATATCATTTAATGGATTCTCTCTGCACTTAACTGCTATTACTTCCACAATGAATCCTCCACCAGGATGAATGATCCCCCCCCCCCCCTTTTTCTTTGCATTGAAAAATTACTCAACACGCTAGCTGCTCTTCAGTTATTGTTTTGGCTGCCATTACATTTTTAATTTATTGTTAATGTGTTTTTCATGTACAACATTAATTTCAAGGCACCTTCTCTACCACTGAATGAACACGCGTACAACATTTATCAGAATGCATATTGGTTGGTCGAAGCGCCGTGCGTCAAAGTTATCGGCAGACACCGTAAATTTGAATTACTTTGAATCTCACTAAAGATTGTATAGCGACCATACAGGTCATGGAGCGGCACAGAAAAATGTGTTCTTGGTGTTGGGCTCAGGTACTGGAGCGGTGAAGGGGCCATTAAATAAGATGGCAAAAGGCCAAGGATGGAAGGTTTTGGGTGTAGCTGTCATCCAGAAGAAAGATCAGGGGATTTTCAGGAAGGGTTTATTGTTAGGGACAGTAGCAATAATGTGAAAATATGCAAACATAATGGTGTTGTGCTCTCAGGTGTTGCAAGTGAAAAACAAAAATTTCCTTCTACAACAGAAAAAAGGAAAGAAAGTCTTCCCCACTACACTGCTCTAAACTGTCAAACCAAAACACACAAATAGGAACAGGGTGCTGCTTTCCACACAAAACTATACACAAGCATACAAACGCACACATTACACACTCCAAATACAACAAATCACTACTTAAAAAGTACACACAGGAACCACAAATCTATTTACTAACACACGAGCCACAAAATGGCGGGGTTTTTAAAAGTAGCGGAACCTGGAGCTGATTGGTCCAGATGCAGGATGCGGTGGCGGCATTGATGATGGTGGATATGAACCAGAACCAATGCCAGACAGCAGACCCGTACAGGGGTGTAACAATTGGAAATTCAGCACCTGAACAACCACCAAGGTGGCTCCTGCATGATTTCAGTCTTTTTACTTCCCGTTCAGTGAGATTTTGTTTTTCACCACTTCAGATGTTCAGGATTAATGCAAAATTTAATTGCTAATGAGCCACACCTTTGTAACAGGTGAAGGGCATCTTGGGAAACCATTTCTTGGCCCCTTTTCCACCTGCTGTTCCACTTTTAAATTTTTTTTTTTTTTTTTTTTTTTTTTTTTTAAATCTTCACCAGTCTCTTTAAAGAAGAATTTATACATTTCCACTGTCCCCAATAAACAACAGAAAGTGAGCCCTGCATGTGCTGGGACTTAATGGCAAAGGAAGCAAAGTGTTTCTGAGCCACGATGTTATTCTGGAAACGTGGCATTATAGAAAGATTTATGAGAAGTCAAGCTGTTTGGTTTGGAAATGAGGACAGGAGTTTTGGAGGTGTGAGTTAGTGTTTTATTTTTTTTAATATGTGCTCTTCTTCAAGGCACTTTGTAATGGAATGTTGGAGCATCATCACAATACTCTTTGCAGGTTTGGTAGACATGAAAGAAGTTTGCTCGTGTAGTGAAAATTACAACTCATATTAATGTCATGATTTGTGTAGCTTTCATTTTTCATGTTATGTATAATAAGCTCTTAACACATGAAGTTACCAAGTTTTGCTTCCGGCAGCTAAATTCTAACTCCGTTGTTTATGTGAATAAGTTCAAAGAACAATTCCAAGATCTGTTTCTTGAGACTAGAATTTAACCTGTCTTGTTTTCTCTTTGTACACTGATTTCTATCAAGTTTTCCATCCATGATGCTAAGTTACAGTTTGATCCAACAACTCAGGCCGTGACTGACTGTGGCATAAAGTGCTTTGGGTGTTTATGGCTGCTTGCTGTACAACAGTCCCCTTTGCTTTGTGACGGCTGTGTGCAAAGTTTGTATCGCTTCTCTGTTGTAAATTGTTTCATCCTGCCTGCTTTTGATCCTCCTGAGATGTCACAATTTTACATATGACAATTTCCCAATCACTTCTTTCAAAAAGGCTTTTTAAAATGTGATTTATAAAGTTGTCAGCAAAGGGATTCTGAATATGCACAAGGGAGATGTGGGAGGTGCCCTTTGGGGGCCAGCACGTGAAAGACATCTGTAGCAAGTAGGAACTGTAGTGCAAGAGATCCACAAAGTTCTCAACCATAGCAAATAATTCTGGAACCAGAGGCAAAAACTAATGAATCCAAATGCAGAGTTCAGTATTAAATTCACAATGATGTGCTGTTGTTCTCGAAACCGTTGCTGTACAGAATTGCAGCCCTGTCGAGTTCGTTGGGGGCCCAAAGAGACAGTTTAGTAAGAACCTCAAAAGCATACGTGAACCACATGTGTGCCGACTACGCATCTGTGTCATTTGCTTACCTGCTGATTGTTTTTCTTGTGGCTTTTTCCACCGAATTGTAAACATCTCTGAAGCACGCTTGATGTCGACAACCCATTAAAATTCATAAGCTTCATCACTGAACAGCGTAGAGCTCCTTCAATTATTTATTTTTTTTAAACCGCAGCTTGTACTTGGACTCCAGCTGCCGTGCCTTCTCGAGATGTCGAACATCGTTCCTGCTCTCACTTTCTGAAGAGGGGAATAAAAGAGCGACGGTCTTGTCTGGCAGCGTACGCCGTCAAAATCATTGCGCTGTGCCAGCTTTCTCGTGATTCTCACCCTCGGGGCACTGTAGAGACAACAGGCCTTGCCTGTCACGTCCTGGAAGCTGCCATTTCAATCCTAGGGAGAGCGTGCGGACACCCCCCCGCCCCGCCTCGCCTCGACGGCTGTTACTTCTGCAGAGAGGGGTCACCTAATGCTGTTTGAGGGAAAGGAAGCCCAAGCTAAGCACACCCTTCTCTGTTAGGGAAGAAGCAGGAATTCTGACCCACACACACATAAGCATGATAATGGGCACACACAGATTTCCATCCAGCGAGCGCCTTTGTCAGCTCAATAAAAACAGCTTGACGTCCATAACAAAGCACTGGCAGATTGAGTTCAGGGCTGATTTGTTTCCCCGTGGAGCCCTGCTCCCTCCCTGTCACATCCAGACTGAATATTACAAACACATTATCCACATGCACCATCTTTTTTTTTAATTGACGGGTTTTTGCCATTCTAGTTGTCAGCTGGGTTTTTTTTTTTTTTTTTTTTTTTTTTTTTTTTACAAGATTCTTAACTTTAAATTTGTCCTAGGCTGTGTCACGGTGGTTTCTTAAACTACGCACAAAGCTGGAATTAATTGAGCCAGACCGAGTTATTGGACCGTGCGGGCAAATCGATCCGTTCTTGTTTTTCCCAGGTAATTAGGAACCGTGGGACTGCAAAGTTCTGACAGTGCCATGGAGTATCTGAACCTTTCCCCCTTCCACACACAGGTACCCCTTCCCCACAGTGTTCAGCAGCTGCAGTAAAAAGGACCTTGCTGCCAGCTTGGAGAAGGGAGTGGGCATGTGCCTTTTCAACATGCCTGAGGTCAAGGTCCTCTATGGGGGTCAGAAGTGTGGCAATGGCTATGTGGAGGAGGACGAGGAGTGCGACTGTGGTGAGCTAGAGGTGAGAACGGTTCACCGTCTGACGTCAACGCGACTAAAACTAGTGTCTCATATTCCTCTCGGATGCGGTTACCATTTTGTGCCGTCTTGGAGAAAAACACCTTCTGCTGCACACGCTTGTTGTAAACTAGGTTTCACTGAGAACTAAAAACACTGAGAGTGGCCAGAAGACCAGCTGAAGTGGAGCATTATTATTGCTAAATAAAGTTAACAGGGATGTTTTGGCCACCTACTTCAGATGTGCTCTCCATTAGGCAGTCAGGTGGCTGAGGTTGAGGGTTTCCAACAGTCAAGCGTGGGCCTCTCGACCAGTCAGTCCGAAACACCACTGCAGAGCAACACACAATCGGTAGTGTAATAAGGAAAGGAAATGCTACTTCTTTGAATGGCTTTCTGTTTTCTTGACATTTCGCTGCGTGGGGTGGAGAGGTACATGGGGGACAGCCAAGTCCGATACAAATCTGACATAAAAACTAAATTGGGGGCGAAAGTCTGGAATAGATGTAAAAAATATAGAATTAAAGCCCATGGTCCAAGTTTGTCCCCAGTGAAACACAAAACAAGCCAAGATCTGATCAAGAAAAGATTCATTTTAGCCATGTCATCAAAACCAGAACACAAACTGACATATTTCCATGGAAACAAAAAAATATTTCCTCATCTGGTTAGTCATGTCACACTGCTTCCAAATGAAAAAGACCTCTCTACCATTGTGCATGTAATGCATTGGGAGGAAATTGTGAAGAAAGAAAAAAAAGGTTTACCATAGTTAAAGGCTTTTCCAGTGTTTGCTGTTTGAAGCCCTTGTACATCACTGAAAAAGTTCATGATCATATAAATCTTTTAATCACCACTTTCAGCCTCTGAATGGTAGTGGGAGTCGGAGTTTTTTAAGGTACAGCTCAAAAGCAATAATCATGAGGAATCTTATAGCATAAACATTTTCATTCACTGTGGCAAGGCTTCATAGATGCACATCACATCACAGACGGAGACAGCAAGTGAGTCAAAGCAAGTCATCTTCAGACTCAGTTGGACCAGGCAGACGAAGGTGCACCTGGCAGTTAAGCGTGTTCTTGCTCTTGTGATGATACCCCTGGAAGCAAAGGGCTGGCACGCATCTTGGGGGAGAGAAAAAGTGTCCCTTATTCTTTTCCTACAATAGGCTAATATCAAACCTGGGGACTGGAGCCAAACCTATAAAACCCCACACCGTATCAACCAGCATCACTGTGGAACTGGTTCCAACTTTTCAGCACCTTGTCTGACGCCAGCTTCGGGACATGGCCCGCAAGGGGCTCATTAACCGAAACCAGGTTCACCTCCCTCGATTATGGGTCTCCCATTAGCATGACTCCCACAGCACCCTGTGTGGCATGGGAAAAGGGGGCTTAATGTAGATAAGCTTGAAAAGAGTTTTGAAAGCTTTCAGGAACCTCTTCTCACCTACTAACACCTCTGTGTCCCACCTCCTACAAATGAACCCCTGTCCAAACCCCTATCAGACCTCAGCCTTGTGATACAGTGTAGATCAGGGAATCATACCTGCCAAAAAGCCTCCAACACAACCTTTCACATTCATTTCACGTTCCCACAGTCCTGCTGGATGGTGGCAGTGAGAGATACCTTATTATTAAAGCCTGGCTTCGAGTATCTGCTGCACTGCAAGCCGACCTTAACTGTCTCTGGGTTTTAGCTATGACACTAGGAACACGTTAATTATAAGGGTAAATCTCCCATAGTAACGTCTACTCTGGGGTTTTCAAGATGAGAAATCCAGTACAAGTCAGAATAGGTTTCTTTCTGGTGCCACCTGAGCAAGTGGCTCAGTTTGAAATAACCTTAGAGTCTATCTTTCTCCTTCCTACCCATGTCTGCCTGGCCCCTTGACCTCCTAGGAGTGCATGAATCCCTGCTGCAATGCCACCACATGCACCCTGAAGGATGGCGCTGTATGTGCGCATGGACAGTGCTGTGAAGACTGCCAGGTAGGACACCTGAGTGGTCACCTGACTCTCTGACCCAACTTCTTCCAGGCAAAGAGACATTTAGTAGTAGAGAAGGACGCACGACTGTGAATCTGGCCCGCGCCACGAATACTCAGAAACGGCATCCGTGAATATGCTGCATATGCACTCACATTTATTTACGCTACATGGAGGCTTTCAGAAAGGAAGGTTCTCAATAAAGGTCTACCAGATGACAGTTGCATCTCTTACAGCTGAAACCAGCAGGCACCCCTTGCCGGGATTCTAGCAACTCCTGTGACCTGCCTGAGTTCTGCACTGGTGCCAGCCCACACTGCCCCGCTAATGTCTACCTGCATGACGGACATGCCTGTCACAACGTGGATGGCTACTGCTACAATGGCGTTTGCCAGACCCATGAGCAGCAATGCATCACACTTTGGGGTCCGGGTAAGCGCAGTGCACCTTGCAGAGTTTGTGGCGTTGAATTATTTTAAGAGAAGAGCCCATCCACCCTAAAAACGTGTAGTTGGGCATATACCCAATCTTTGAGGCTTAGTACAGTGGCCTGATCTTTGCTAGTTGCAGGTTCTGAATTAAAGGTGGAAGCCCCGATAATTCTCAATACGTTCGTATCAACAACCCCTTCTGCAGGTGCCAAGCCAGCCCCAGAAGTCTGCTTCCAGAGAGTGAACTCTGCTGGTGACCCTTATGGAAACTGTGGGAAGGACCCAAAAGGTTCCTTTGCCAAATGCGAGGCACAGTAAGGGCATGCCTGGGTTCACACTGATTTATACCGCTTTTTTGGTTTCTGTATCTAAGCAGGAAGTATCAGCTGAGCTCAGAGAAGGGTCAGGGATAGATAAACCTCACACAACAGGATGTGACCCAAAATATAATCATTTAAAACTGTTGTAATCCATGCGGATGGACATTTGGTCCTTCATGTATTTAGTGAACATTCATTCATACATTTGCGGATCATTTTGTAAATCCTTCACCAAACATCTCATAATTTATGTAATTGCTCTAATGACACGGGCCATGACAGTGTCAGCGAGTGCTTGTTAGAGTAACAAAGGCGGTGCAGTCATTCCAAGTGGAAGCCTTGGTCACAATGACTATGGCAAGGCTGAGTGCCGAGGTTCGGTTTGGAAAGAATCCGAAAAACAAGCCGGCAAGAATTCCAGTAAGCAATTAAGCGGCGATAGAAAAGCACCATTGTTTAACAAGTTAGAGGTTTGTTGATTCTGCATTCAGTGCGAACTGAAAGTCCAGGTGGGCACGGTGAAATAATTGAATGCTTTTCTTCTCAAGGGATACCTCCTTTTGTGAAGATTAATTTGAAATAATTGTTTGAGAAACTGCCAGAAAGAGTGCTTGATTCTCATGGAGTGCTGTTGTGTGTTTTACAGAGATGCTAGTTGTGGCAAAATTCAGTGTCAAGGCGGGGCCAACCGGCCCATAATTGGTACGAACGCTGTCTCCATAGAAACAAACATCCCTCTGCAGGAAGGTGGACGTATCCTGTGTCGTGGAACACACGTTTACCTGGGGGATGACATGCCCGATCCAGGCCTGGTCCTAGCTGGTACCAAGTGTGGCGAAAACATGGTGAGAGCTGTCCCTCAAGTCACACGGGCTCTACTCCTACTGTCACTTGTACCTCCGGTGCTGTGTCACAGAGGGGTTGAAACTGTTGCCACGTTGCTCTTTAGAAACCATATTTTCAAGCTAAAAACCACATTTTCTCTGTGTCTGTTGCTTCCGTCCCAGATGTGTTTGAACCGGCAGTGCCAGAATGTCAGCGTGTTCGGGGTGCACGAGTGCTCTGTCAAGTGCAGCGGACGAGGGGTGAGTTAACTGGGGATCCACACCGAGGGGAAGGCAAGAACAGACTAGCAGCAGCCCCCAGTATCATTCCACACATCTACAGTGATAAGCAAACACTTAAATGCACTTTTGAGTTCCTCAACAGGCCGTGGATTGCAGTAAGTCTTAAACCACTCATTATAATCAATCTTCATTGCTCCACAAAGACTCGATCTGTCAGATGTAATGGGTTCATTTGTGTCCTACCTAAAGCACAATTCATCATCTTCTGGGCACAGGCGAGACTGACACTTCTTGAGGTGCGCCGGAATCCAAAGTCTGCCGTGATTTACCAAAATTACTGCCAGCGTTGCTCCTACGAGCACGTTAACACCGAGCAGTTACGGATGCTGAACGTGGTTTTCGTCTTGGTTTGTATAACAAGCAACACCATATGTTCCCAAAACCTATGGGAAGCTCATAGCGCAGTAACCAAGCTCAAAGGTACACGCATTAGCAGCGTAAATGCATTAAGAAAAACATTGCTGGTGTGAGAAAGAAACGACTGCGTCCAGGCTCAGAGGAAAGTCGAGAGCGCGGCATATAGTTGAGAGCACGCAAAGGGCAGGACTGGGTTTGGATGTCGGTGGAAAACCATCTTGGTCTTGAAGGACGCTTTTCCCACAGTCAAATCCAGCGCAGTGAGACCGTTCCTGTGCAAGAGGCTCCTGATGCACTTTAGCAAGAGCGGCTGCCTAGAACTGGCTCAGCGCGCTTCTAGATTGAATCAAGATGCCCCCAACTCCTCCCCGGATGAGAGTTTGCAGCTTACCCTGATTACGCTAACCCTGGGGAATCCTGTGAGATCCCACCCCACAGGGCTTGCGATACCAGGGGTTCGGTTCACCAAAAAGGTTCACTCGTTTTCTCACCAAGCGTGCCAAATGTGTGCCTCGTCTCTTAAACATGCAGGCAAACCATCTGGAAAATAATAATTGCTGTGAGTACATGTAAAACCTGGGTTAATCCCCATGTAGCACATTTGCAGACCTTTTTACATCCTTTCCCCTGTTTACCTTATTATTTTCTCTTTTATTATTTTGGTGTTTTATTCCGTTTTTCTTTTGCGGCGCAATACTGAGACGGGTGCCTCAAGGGATTTTGAAGGTGGGTTTTAACCCGATTAAGTCTCTAGAGCTTTTGTGTTCTCCTAGAGTTTGTGTGGGCTTCATCTGAGCGCCCTGATTTCTTACAACAGTCCAAAAACATGTGTTTCAGGAGAATTGCTGACTCTCTTGTACCCTTATTATGTGGGTGAGTAAATAAGTGTACATGGAATTATTCTGCAAAGAATCAGTTGTTTTTTATTGGTCTCATTTTTAATAGCTATTTTAACTGTTGTACAGCAGTCAACATACTGTATACTATACACACTGAATTTGTGATTTGTTAGGTACACCCGCTCCCTGCTTTTTCACAAATTGTGTATTCCAAAAAGTCATATATCATGTGACTGCATTGCATCACATAAATCAGGAAGATCAGCATTTCTGGCATCAGTTAATGTTTAACTGCACATTAGAATGGGCAAAATGAGGGATCTTACTAACTTAGAACATGGCCTGATTGTTGGTGCTAGGTGTGCCAGTTCCAGCATCTCCCAAACAGTTGTTTTACTGGGCTTTTCGCATGCAAACATTTCAAGAATTTGCAAAAAATGGTGCAAAATGTAAATGATTGTCAGTAATCTGCAACCCTATGGAGGAAGGCAGCTTATGGATCGGAGATGTGAAAGGAGAATGGCAAGAATCGTGCAAGTGATGGTTTTGTTACGCACACCAGGGAGGAGCTCTATGAGCATCCTGGGGAAAGGACCCAGACTGGAAACAAGGAAGGCACAGCACAGCATAGCACACGTTCCTAATGTAACTAAAAAAGTTTGGTGCTATACGCATATCCACCTTCGTCTCACTCAAACACTAGCACTAAAAATATTTGTGGAGAAAATGCATCACTTTAAAGGTAATGCAGTCTAGTGACTATAAAATTACTATTTAACCTTCTGCTTTCCCTCTCTGCAGAGCTATTAGTAAAGAAACATTTCCCGTAAAATAAGAGGGAACTCTGCTTCACTGCGGCACATTTTTTTTTAACTGAAATGTGTGTTCTTGTAAAGCATTAAGCATTCACTCTCATGTGAATGTTAACCACCTCATGTGAATATTTGAGTAAAAGTTACATTTGCTTCCAAGTCTGAATTCTCATAAATGGAGCCTTTACTGTACAGTTCCTCGCAAAAGTATTCAGACCCTTGACATAATCGCACATGCCGGAAACCAAAAGAATCCCTTAATATTTATTTAAATGTGATATTTTAATTCAAAATAATACCACTCAAAATGATGCTCAATACTCAGTATGAAGAATATCGATATGAATATGAAAGTATGCAAAATGGTCAGCTCCGTTTTACAAAATCACAAAATATTTATTAAAAAAGAAAAAACTGAAATGCACAATGCAAGTGTGTAACTACTAAAACAAAGGACACAAAAACGTGGGTGAAGCACAATGCAGCAGAGGAGATGATGTGGCATCAGTGTAGTCCACCTATGGCAGAAAGTCAGTGTTTTGCAGCAGTAAGAAGTGTTTTCTAAGGCAGGTTTGTAACAGGAAAGGGTACGGGCATTTGATCATAAGGTGAACTTTGTTCTGCTGGTCTTGAGATGTCAGTGGATGTTGTAATGTACATTTGTGGCAAGAAGCGATGCCTACACCTGAAATAGAAGCAATACATTTCTGTGTTGTACTCTTTGCCAGGTCTGCAACAATAACAAGAACTGCCATTGTGAGGCTCACTGGTTGCCCCCATTCTGTGACAAATCCGGGTTTGGTGGTAGTGTGGACAGTGGACCTATGAGACTTGCAGGTACAGAGCACAGCGCTTCTACAATATTACCTCTGTGGGAGGAGGTACATTGTAGGAGCATTTTCCATCTACCTTTTCTCTTGCAAGAACGTGTTAAATAAACAAAATTAAAGCTGCGATATAAATCAAAACTGACAATTGTTTTGTCATAGGGTTTAAATTCTGATCAGTGGTGTGAATTTTGTACAAGTGATGTCTGCCTTAAATGCTACTTTATGTGTTTTTATGTGCATTAAGGTTTCATTTTAATGACTTTATTGTGCATATACTTAAATGACATCACTCAGTATAATTTTAACAGTCTTACAGAAAGCATGACTCAGTTGTCTACGCCGCAAGTGTTAAGCGCGGTATTAAGCATGGTGAAAGTGTGCGAATTTGGCTGCTGATATATTTGAAATATATGCTTCTGCGATGCCATCTGTGACACCAGGAGAAAGTCGGAGTCTGACGGTGGGCATCCTGGTGGCCCTCTTGAGTCTCCTGTCTGGTGGCTTAATTATTTGCCTGAAGAGGAAGACCCTTGCTGGACTGCTCTTCAACAGCAAGAAGAGCACCCTTAAGAAACTAAGGTAAGCACTCACTGAGTCTCTGTGCGAGTCTCTGGTGGGAATCCATGTTTCTGCTGTCAGCTGCGTACCGCTTAACCAGCATCTCAGCTCCGAATTAGTTTCCTTTGGGTGGGTGCAGAGAATGATAATGCAGCTACAGCTCCTCAAAACATTTAATAATTTAACAGTAAAATATCCCTCTTCCTTCTGCAGATCTGTGAGTCAGAACAGGCCGTCCAGCCCGAACCCAATGAATTCTGGGCACTTGGCTTCCCCAGCTTGCCAGACACCATCCCGACCCCAAAGCACCAGCATATACAAGGTGTGTCCGCTGCTTGCTTGCAATTCTCCGCTGAAGACTCAGTGTGAGTCCCAATTTGATCAAGATGTTTTCCCAATGCTGTCTTCTTGCCTCCATGCAGAGGCATGAGCAGTCCGTAGGCCGATGCTGACTCACCTTTTCCATTAACCCTGAGCTCGGTCTCATGGCAAGTGCTAGCTTGACTGCTAACAAGGGCTCTGAGTCATTCCCCTCCATTTAAGCACAAGGAAGAGGTTCTTGAGTTGGACTTCAAAAATGCAGATGCTTTCATCAGAAGGAGTCACAGTTTTATTCAGTCTACCCATGACATGGACCAGTTGAGTGATTTGTTTTTAGAGGAGCCACAAAACTTCTAGATTCTGACAGAAAATGGCATGTGTGCTAATGGGAATTCCGAACCTCCGTCGGAAGATCTGGCTGCAACACACCTAAAAATGACAGCATCGGTTTCCTATTTGGTCTCCCAGGTGGGTAGTTAGTTACAGGGCTGTGCAGAAGAATAGCAACTCTGTTAGAATCTGACACTGGGTGTAATGGTCGACAAACCTTCGTCACAGATTCCCTGGTGGATGGAGATCAGCTGACCACAACTGAACATGTGCTCTGGGTTTGACAGTTCAGAAAGGTTTTAAATTCTCTAAAGAGTTCAAATTGGAACAAACAAGCATTGATGCAGGAATATAGGAGACATTCCGGAGGGAAGCAGACATAGACTGATGGTTCTGTCTATCCACAGCTGGGCCACCATGGAACTGAGCCGCTTCTTCCTCCGCACAACTACCATCCACAGAGCCTCCGCCGACTGCCTCAGTACCACCCTATCCATATCAGCCACCCCATCCCCATTGTCCCAGAACCTGGCTCCCAGTCGGGGCCTCTGGTGCCCCTTCCACATCGACAACCACCTACACATGCCCGCTCCATGTCCAGGGGGACACCCATGCAGAGTCTTTCGCAGCAAAACTCTTTCAATGCAGACATGGTGAGTCCTTGTTCAGGTCAAGACCCGTTCACACTTTTTCATCTTAACAGCTGGGATTGGAGGTTTGGATTGATAAGTTTTTAGCTTTCTTCCAACTGTCATAACTTTACATCTATTTTCACTTGACATTTGTCAATTTTTATTGAGTCAGTTTGATCCAAGCCGAGTTTCACAGTTTACAGCTTTTCAGTTGACCTATTTATACATCTGGTTATTTTTACTGGAAAAGAAAAAGAATCAAGTTAAGTAATTTCCCCAAGGACAGAGTGGCAATGCCCCCTCCTTGGACATTTTGGTTAGCAATGAATGTCCTTCACCACTGAGTCATCTGCTGTTGTTGCATTAGAGTGGCTTACAATCTACTCAGAAATTCCAGTAAAGCATTTTTACGTGGCACACATTTGATGTTTCTCTATAAAATCACGGACAAAAATCTAAAACAAATCTCAGTATTTTTGTTTTAATCTTTCTTCTGTGCTACAGTTGTATTTGTAACTTTCATTTCACCTCAACATTATTACGCTGAGTTGAATTCTTCCTGAGGAGAACCAGATGTGAACTGATCCCTGGTTCAGCGCAAATGTGACCAAGTGTCTGTGTCCAGTTTCCCAGTGACGTGCAGTGTGACACACGGCGACCAGTGTGTGTTTATGGTGGGCAAAGGATAGAAGGTGTCAGTGAGTGGGGCCGCTGAGCCAAACGGTGAAAGATATCTTTTTGATGTCCTGGCCTTACGCATTCCTAAGGTATCGGGAATAGACTTAAGTGAGTCCCTCTCTAGGGCTGCAGAACACAAATGGGGAGCCAGTTCATTTTGAGGTTTGAGATCCTGTAAACAGACCCTTCCCTGAAGAATGATAGTACTGCAGTTCAGTGTTCACATCCTATTTGGGGACCTCATTGCCAATTCCTTGATTTGACCAATGTTCTGTGGATCTGACTGTGGTCCAAAAGCACTCAGAGGTGAAGTTTGGATCATGTTGATAGGCCTGTTGGAAGAAACGGTAGAGGAAGGACATACTATGATCTGCGACATCAATGCTTGGAACCGAGCTCCTCACCGTTTCCTGCGGGCTTGGAGACAAGGTTGGCAGCCTAATACCGTTCTTGTTGTCACCATGTTAGTGCCCAAGTCTCCAAGTTAGTATCAAATTCAGGTTAACTTCAATGTTTGATGGTTCGTTCAGTTAATCATCGATCTATTGGTTCTAAAAGAAGCTGCCACCAAACATTCAAACTGGCTGCAGAATTATGCACAAAATTATGTATTAAACAAATACACCCAAGATAAACCTCTTTAGTTTTGAATAAGCTGCATCCAAAATCCTCTAATGTCTGTCTGCATCAATCCTTTACCCAACACTCCCTCGTGCGTGTTCTGTCAGTGCACATTTGAAGGACCCAGGTTCAACTCCCACCTCTTGCTGCAGTACTCTTGACGGAGGTACTTACGCAGGATTAATTCAGTAAAATTCCCCACCTGTATAAATAGGTAAATCATTGTAAGTCGCTTAACACTGTTAATTCCTTTGGAGAAAAGTTTCACGCCATTGTTGGTCAAGTTCCATTAAGTCCAGCGCTGCAGGTGTTATCATAGGTGCACGTGTGCCTTTGCGAGCTCACAACACACTTGACGGCGATCTCATCCCCACCCACCTCACAGCCATCGACAGAATGAGCTGCTGACTACGGCTGTCGGACGTTTCCTGTCTTCCATGTTAAGTATGACAGTGCCCCTTCACAATTCCAGGTCCCTGAAGCAAAAACAAATAGTGACAAGAGTGCCTCTTTGCAGGCACCCTGATGTTGTCCTTTCAAAAGCATCAAAGCGTGAGCAAAGTTAATCGCTTTTCACGAAGGCTCCGGCAGGCCTAGTTTTATGGAGACACAAACACATAACACTGTCATTTGACTGGAATACCTATGATTCCAGGAACAGGTGACAAGAGCAGAGGAGTGTGGGGGGGGTGGTCTTCAGAACAACAGAAAACAAACCTTGTTTAAAGAACAGAAAAAAAATAAATAAATATTTATGCCAAGCTGTGCACTTCTTGCTGGAGACTCCAGTTCCAATAGTGGAAACGGTATTACTCCTGTCTGAGCAAATCAACGTAGCGTAGCTGTGAAGTGGGTATCAAATGTTTATTATTATCTCATCTTTCCAGAGAAGATTAGTAACACATGGCAACGCTTCATCACATTACCAACATATCTGTTGTGTACTGTGGTTTGTTCAACAGCTCTTACAGGGTGTGATCCCCCTCTGGTGGTGGATGTAGCTGAGCGGGAGGATCGTATGTGTAGTTCACATTGTCAACTGCAATAAACTGAAGATTATTAAATAATTTTAAAAATAAGTTAACAAATTGGCCAGAATTTGGCAGGTGGTCTGAATAACTATGATGTGAGTTTCAGCTGCTGTTTCTCAGCCCGGCATCAATCATTCGCAGGACCCGGACAAACCCAGCCCTCCACAGAAGCCTCTGCCAGCCGATCCTGTGGTGCGGAGCCCTCAGGGGAGCCGGAGTGCCGCTGCCATCGGTGCCCACATGCCTGTGCACATCTGCAGCATTCCTGTTGTCCCCAGGCCTATGCTGGCTGTGCCACGTGCCAGCAGGTAAGGAATGCCCTGAATTCGCTACGACACTGCGGTGTAAAAACTGTCCACGCACCCTTTGTGTAAAAATGGAAGAACCTGACAAAATGGCAACAGCTTTTGCTAATGCACTGCTGTGCAAGAAACACTTAAAGAGCATTTCTTTTAAGGGGCTCAGAAATAGCGCAGTCGGCTAAAATAATGCAAAATGTTTTCTGAAGTGCTCAGTTGTGGCATTTAAGCACACATAACTGACTAAAAGGGCTCAAAAATGGGGTTACTTTTCTATCTGTATTTTAGACCCTTACCCACGAAGCCTCCAAAACAAGCCAAGCCTCGACACCTGGAAAATGCTAAGACAGCCAGCTGATTAGATGAGGCAGGAAGCCCCGCCCACAGATGAACACCTATTTGCACTACGAAGAAAAAACCATCAGAAGGCAGAATCTGTGAGTTCTGAAAAAGGAGACCATGCCTTCAGTTTGGTTTCCATACGGTGCTATTATGTGAGGCCCTTCAGGTACTTGTAAATTATTTATGATTTGTATTTATTTAAAAAAGAAAAAAAAACAAAAAAAAAAACAGTGCACTGTGGTAGACACTTTGGACAACAGCGTCAGCAGCAGTTTTCTGTTGTCTTAATTTCTTTTTTTAGCAAGAAACACACTTTGGGGATCCGATAACTTGCGCCACAGCCGAGGGAACGTTTCATTCGCCTTTGTGTTTTTATCTTGTGTGTGGCGCAGAAGGCAGTTGGAGAGACTGAGAAATGCAGAAGCAACAAAAAAAAAAAAAACACGAGTTCTTGAAAAATTTAATAGCGCAGTGAAGGAAAATAAATGACTATAGTTTGATTTAAAGGGAAACGTGGAGAAGTGGCCTCTCCCTGTGCAGGGGATCCTGCACACAGTTTAAATCTGTGACCCCTGTGCAGAGTATCAGGACGGAGCCTCTTTCAGACACATCGCAGTAGATGTGCACAGCTCACATTGCTTGGAACATAGGCCACCCCCGTGAGCTCTAGGACGTGCATTTATGAAAATAAAGCCTGTCGTGTTGTGTCTGATGACTGGGATGGAAGAAGGGATTACAAAGAAATCCTCCAACTGGTACAACATAGATCCCCCAACATCTATACCGTACAAATATATAATAACTAGGTGGACAATATGACTTTAAACGTGAGATTTTGACTGTGATTACAGGGCATGAAACATGCACCACCCAACCAGCGCAGCTCAACCTTCCAAGTGATCCCCGGTTGTCCTAAAAGAATTCGAGCCTTACATGACATGCAGATGCTGTGGTTATTGGGGTCCCACAATGGCTAATTTATGGCCCACAGGTTGGAGAAGGATAATGATGGAGGCTGACAACTGATTATGGCCGCTGTATTGAAGCCTCAGTCCCCCTCTTCTCATCCCCATTCAGAAAAGTTTTCACTAATCTGGTTTGAGGTCTGGCAACTTCATTATAGAATTATTATTGCCTTAATGAGAAAATGTTGGTTATGGCAGCAACATACTGCAAAAAGGGAGCCGCAGCATCCTTTCAAGCAACAGCACGTGTTGGCAACCTGGACCCAGTCTGGCTGTCTCTCTGAGTGCAAGAGGGGTCCAAGAAATGTGCCCTTCAAGGAGGAACTTGGCTGTGTGGAAGTACATTTGATGCCCCTAAGAGTCCTGCTGTCAATGGTCAGTTAGATTTCTCAGATAGCTCCAAGGAAACACCTTGATGACCTCATTTTCCATGCAATCCTAAATTTGGCCTGCTGAATATAACCCTATAGACAGGTAATCATGTCCCAATTCTGTGGGATTATTGGCATTCAACCTACATATTGTCTGCTCATTTTTTGTGACTGCAGCCCCCATAGAGCACTGTGACCTGTGACCATAGTACCTACAGACCACTGTGACCTGTAACCATGGTATCTACAGACCACTGTGACCTGTAACCACAATATCTGCAGACCACGTGACCTGTAACCATAGTACCTGCAAACCACCGTGACCTGTAACCATGGCACCTGCAGACCACGTGACCTGTAACCATGGTATCTGCAGACCACGTGACCTGTAACCATGGCATCTGCAGACCACGTGACCTGTAACCATGGCACCTGCAGACCACGTGACCTGTAACCATGGTATCTGCAGACCACGTGACCTGTAACCATGGCATCTGCAGACCACGTGACCTGTAACCATGGCACCTGCAGACCACGTGACCTGTAACCATGGCATCTGCAGACCACGTGACCTGTAACCATGGCATCTGCAGACCACGTGACCTGTAACCATGGCACCTGCAGACCACGTGACCTGTAACCATGGCATCTGCAGACCACGTGACCTGTAACCATGGCATCTGCAGACCACGTGACCTGTAACCATGGCACCTGCAGACCACGTGACCTGTAACCATGGTATCTGCAGACCACGTGACCTGTAACCATGGCATCTGCAGACCACGTGACCTGTAACCATGGCACCTGCAGACCACGTGACCTGTAACCATGGCATCTGCAGACCACGTGACCTGTAACCATGGCATCTGCAGACCACGTGACCTGTAACCATGGCACCTGCAGACCACGTGACCTGTAACCATGGTATCTGCAGACCACGTGACCTGTAACCATGGCATCTGCAGACCACGTGACCTGTAACCATGGCACCTGCAGACCACGTGACCTGTAACCATGGCATTTGCAGACCACGTGACCTGTAACCATGGTATCTACAGACCACTGTGACCATGGTATCTACAGATCACGTGACCTGTAATCATAGTACCTGCAGACAACTGTGACCTGTAACCATAGTACCTACAAACCATCGTGACCTGTAACCATGGTATCTGCAAACCACCGCGACCTGTAACTATGGGATCTGCAGACCACTATGACCTGTGACCATGATATCTGCAGACCACGTGACCTGTAACCATGGCATCTGCAGACCACTGTGACCCATAACCATGGTATCTACAGACCACTGTGACCTGTAACCATGGTATCTACAGACCACTGTGACCTGTGACCATGATATCTGCAGACCACTGTGACCTGTAACCATGATATCTGCAGACCACTGTGACCTGTAACCATGATATCTGCAGACCTCATTACCTGTAACCATAGTACCTGCAAACCACCACGACCTGTAACCATGGTATCTGCAAACCACATGACCTGTAACCATAGTACCTGTAGACCACTGTGACCTTTAACCATGATATCTGCAGACCTCATGACCTGTAACCATGATATTTGCGGACCACGTGACCTGTACCCATAGTACCTGCAAACCACCATGACCTGTAACCATGGTATCTGCAAACCACCGTGACCTGTAACCATGGTATCTGCAAACCACCGTGACCTGTAACTATGGGATCTGCAGACCACGTGACCTGTAACCATGATATCTGTAGACCACGTGACCTGTAGCCATGGCATCTGCAGACTATGTGACCTGTAACCATAGTACCGGCAAACTACCGTGACCTATAACCATGGTATCTACAGATCACGTGACCTGTAATCATAGTAGCTGCAGACAACTGTGACCTGTAACCATAGTACCTACAAACCATTGTGACCTGTAACCATGGTATCTGCAAACCACCGTGACCTGTAACTATGGGATCTGCAGACCACGTGACCTGTAACCATAGTACCTGCAGACCACTGTGACCTGCAACCATGTTACCTGTAGAACCCTGTGACCAGTAACCATGGTATCTGTTACCCCATGACCTGTATCTGTAGAGCTCTGTGACCTGAGCCTGGTGGGACCATTAGATGCTGCCACTGTGTTAACCCAGCTCAACTAGGCCCATACCACTGCTACATCAGAACCGCGTACACGAACATTAGCAAAATGCTGCAGTCTTGGCAGATGTGGTTTGAAGTCACCTGTGGGTACATGAAGGTAAAAAGAAAACCTGGAAAAAAATACTAATTGCATACTTGACAGATGACTTATTTCTGTACCACAGTGAGCTCAGTTTTTAGGCTTTTTCAAACTCTTTACCTGATGGCCTTTGATCACATATTTTCCAGAACTGAGAGTCTGGGCCATTTATAGCAAACATTTAACCTTGGCATCATGTTGTTCTTTAGCTTTAAATTTTGTACGAAGTGTATATCTTAACAGCTCACGTTTTTCTGCAGTACATTGCTCGCTTTTTCTTTAAAATAGCTTTGCCTTGTGTAAAGAAAGCTGGGGACAGGGACCTATACTGGAGGAAAGCTGTTCTGCAGCTTTTTTTTTTTTTTTTTAAATAAAAACTTCTCCTTTTGTACTTTTAAGGACTTTCCTGTTAAAAAAAAAGTTAAACACCAGTGTCATTAAAGTTCACACCACCTTTTTTATGATTCATTCCTGAAATTTACATTTGTTTTTTCAGATATTTGAAACCCATGTTGCAGGCTATGTGAACACAACCATCAGTTTATGTTTATGTTTATGTATGTGATTGTTTTTTTTTTTTTTTGTAACTCTCTGTATAGTGTTGCAGGCAAACACAACAATGTACAAAAATATTCAACATTCAATAAACTAGACGCATACTTATCTAAGGGGTCTTCGGCTGTGCATCTGCTTCCCATATAAAATGCTGAAAATTCAGTTTACTAGTAGTACCAACCACAAGCTCGACCAAAGACGTGAGGAGAACGAATCACTTTGTGCCATAAAAGTGACTGATATCTAAGTCTTGTTACATATGTTTGTATTTTTTGTTGTCAATATTCTGAAAGTTCAATGCTGGTTTGCTCACCAAGGTGGGAGAACAAAAGGATGAGCATGAAAGGCAAACAGTTTTCTCTGTTCTTTCTTTAGCGCAGAAATGGTTTTTAGTCAGAAACCCAGTTCAGAAAAGATTGTATAAATTATCCATGACTGTTCTAACAATGTTTTGTGGGATGGATTCTGCCATTATGTTTACATTGCTAAAAATACACACTAGACAAGTTAACTCTTACAGAAATAGAAGTCTTTTACTATATTTTCTTCATGTGTCACCAAGTAGATTACCTTCAATTCTATCATTTCAAAAATGATGAAAAAGAAGTTTCCATAACATCCATTCTTAGTAGCAATTATTAAATAATTCTACCCCTAAAATGGCCCAAACAACCTCATACACTGACATCTTTGCTTTCCCTCCCCAACTCAGTACCTCCCCACTTTTTACTGTGAGACTGGTACTCACATGTCTAAGTACCAGAGATCCCAAATCCTACTTCCTGCTCAGAAAAGTTAGGCTGACCTCATGCCCTTTTGTCTTCTGTATCATAAATGTTTTAATCACATTTTTGAAATCATCGAATCGTTGAATTGTTAAGTAAAGGCCGGCAGGGAATGTGGCAGCTAGGGATGTCGCCTTGCGATCTGATGGCGCCTGTACTTACAATAAACTGCTTCAGTAAGAGTACCCTGTCATATAAATAACTGGAAAGTTTATTACCTAACACTGTAAGTAGCTTTGGATAAAAATGTCAAGATCAATAAAGGTTAATAATAAATATGGAATAAGTAGGTCCGTTCCGGAAGTTGCCACTAGAGGTCGCTAATACGGGTCATTAAGCCAGACTCACTGAGAGTCACTAAACCATTAAATTTTATTAACTTTATATTAACTGCAAGAGACATCAATGTGCAGCGTCACTGTGGTCCGGTTTATATAATTCTACCAAATCTCTGTTTTCAGCTATCACGACTAACTTTTTCACAGACTCATTGCATTTATTTGCTTTTTACTGAAGGCGTCTGCAGAAAATAAGACAAATGGAATCCCAACAGCAGCAAATAATAGGCAAAGGGATTATAACTTATAAATTTAGTAATTTATAACTGATAACTTAGTATAGTGCTTAATGCTATCTCTCTTTTTTTATTAGGTTCCTGGATGTTGCATAGTCGTTTAAGGTATACAAATATGTTATAAAGCTTAACTTCGCATTTCTCGTTTGGAAAAAAACGTGAACAGCTCCTACCTGTTACTTAAAAAGACTCATTTTAAAAGTTTACATAAAAAAGTACAGGGCCCAGTTATCTTGAGACATCAAACTATAAACTGTGCTTTTTGCAGTTTTGCGTATTTTTCGCAAAGGCTCTACAGTTTAAATAAATTTCCACGCAAAAATGTTCGCATAGACTTGCACATAAATGTTCAGAGGTTTCGGATTGAAAAAATCTGAAATAAGAAGCAGCTGCCCGCTTCCCTCAATAAATGGGCAGGCGAAGTTGGCCGCGGTATTTTAAAATAAACTGGAAAAGGTGGGTTTGGGGTTTATGGGATGCTCCCTGGGTTCGGCTGGAGTTCGGGCAGCTCAGCGAGGCTCATAAATGGAGGCCGAGAATTTCTCTATCCGGACCTCCAGCGGGCGCAGTCGCTCCCGTCCCTCCCGTCCCTCCCCGGGATTATAATGGGATTAAAGGGCCACATGACCGCTGCCGAGGGACACAATAGAGCCAACGGGCGTGACGCAAGAGCTGCGCTCTGGAAACGAACAGAAACAAAAACGCCGATTTTTTAAATGATAATAATATTAATAATAATAACTGGGGTTAAAAGTCGGTTCCTTGGCGTGTAAAGTTGCCTTTCCACTCGCTGCTTTTGTCGCTTTCGAGAACAGGTGCTTCGCTCGGGCGCTTTCGGTCGTCGGTGTTGACTTGCGTGAATGTGCGCGGTTTGCGCGGAAGCCGCGCGTTTTCTCCGGATTTGACGGCGGGGTCGGCGCTGCCGTGTTGTGTCGGTCGGGATGACGAGATGTGGAGTTTTCTTCTGAGCAGTGAACAAAGTTGAACTTCTCGGCTGAAGCCGTGGTTTGCAGCAGTCATGGCGGAGGACCCGTCCCAGGACCCGTGCTCCGACGGAGACGATGGAGACCAAGTTCTGGATGATGGACTTCTGGACTTCGGCGACGACCTGGAGCTCAATCAGTTCGACGGATTGCCTTACTCGTCCAGATACTACAAACTGCTGAAAGAAAGGAAGAACCTGCCGGTGTGGAAGCTGCGCTCCGAGTTCATGGACACTTTGGCCCATCACCAGATCATCATCGTCTCCGGAGCAGCAAAAACGGGGAAAAGTTCTCAGGTGGGGCTCGAACATGATCGCACTTTCCGTTCGCATTAATGCTCAGACCCAAGACAAAAAGTGATATTTCTTGATGTTTTATTTGGTGAAAGTCGGATGGGTTTCTTTTCTCATCCAAAGGACACACGCAAACCTGTTGACTCGGTTAATAATGCATGAGAAGATAAGCAGCTTTAAAACTTTGCTTTAAACTTTAAATATGACCTCCAAACTCCACACCTGGGGGCTCTACAACTAGAGAACCGCATGTACTGCATGTACACTGTAATACATCTCTTCTCTCTCCATCTGAGAAAATCCACTTATGATTCCATATGACTTCTACGTTAACATTTTATGGAGCACAATGGCTATAGCAAGTGTCTGAAGCTGTTTTCCTGTTGCTGTGCAATTCAGACTAGTGCTGGCCTGCTTTAAATGTCGCTGGCCTCAGCTGCAGCTGTCGGGTTTTAAAAAGGACCTAAATATAGGGACGAGGAAAGGAGTATTACTTTACCGTCACTTTACACCCGGCCCTGTATAGCATTACTCTTTGGGTTATGAACAGCAAAAGGCGTTTATTATTTAGGTCAGGTGCAGTGCATTGTTCCCTCATTGAGCTTGTAAATTTAAGTCCGGGTATCCTAGTTGTTTATTTCATCCTTAATCTACTCGCTCATTGTTTTCCCTATAAGCCATCAGTTCCAGTCTGAGGCTAAGCTGATAGTTTGGTTTTTTTACCGACACGTGTTGCCGAATCAGGAGGCCAACAGTGGCAGCTATAGAACTGCCCTCTTTTCTAATTTAATAAAGACGGTCGTAAGGAAACGTTTTAGGGAGGCCATTATCGCGAATAATGTAAATGGATGCTGTTTATTATGACTGGATTTTTTAAGTCTTCATTACATGTATGACAATATCAAAAGTCAAAAGAGTTTATTTGTCACTTACATGGTTACTGAGTATACCATGTAGTGAAATGTGCTGTGATTCGACAGGAGACTGCGTGGTTACATTTAAAGAAAATTTAAGACAAACAAACAACCAAACCCAAGAAAACAAGGACACACAGCAAATAGATAAGTAAATAAATAAATAAAACAGTAAATAAAATAAAACAAAATAAAACCTTAAGGTGCACTGTGATCGTGTGTGCCACGAAATCTAGTTTTTGAAACGGCCGAAACCTACCGGATGAATGATTAAACATGCGATGCGGATTTATTTTTTTCCCAAAGCATACAATGATGTTCAGGAAATTCTGGGAAAATGAGCAGATGCCCTTGCTCTCTGTTACAAGACTCTGCTTTGCAGGCCTGACAGCTGGACAACACAAAGGTCCAGCTGTTCACTGCATAAGATGGGTTTTAGAGCCTCCAGCCGATAAGCCCACCCCGTGCGCAGAAGCTGTCATTAGCTGTCGAAACAATTTTGTGTTACGGTTGCGCTGTGGATGTAATGGAAAGTGCTCGGCCGTGCCATTGCTTCGGAAGCGTGGCAGAGTGTCAAGAGAATTGCTCGCAATCCGTGGCAGTTATAACAACTCGTGGCTCTTGTCCTTGGGAAGCCTCCTGAAATGAATGTTGCATGACAAATGTTGTATTTTACATTCAGCGCTCGGTTAACTTGGCTGCCAACTTCCAGATACCTGAGTGGTGTGCGGAGTTCTGCCTGTCGGTGCGGTACCGGCACGGTGTGGTCGCGTGCACTCAAACCCACCGGCAGCTGGCCGTGGATCTGGCTCTGCGTGTGGCCGATGAGATGGACGTCAACATCGGCCACGAAGTGGGTTACAGCATCCCCCTGGAGACCTGCTGTTCTGGGGACACTGTGCTCAGGTGTGACTTCCACACTCCACCCTCCGCACACACAGGAAGCGCCGATCTTCCTTATCAATCCCATGAGGTCCCTCTTGCTGTGCTATTCAGCTGTTTCTCCTTCCATCCAGCCATTCATCCATTATTGTTCAGCTGACTCCTAGGTCAGGGTTGCAGCCTTCAGAAGCCTGTTGCTATTTTTAAGATGATGATATTTATGTGTCCAATTTTATATTGTATAAAGTGTGGAACTCAAGCGTTCAGGTTAAAATGATCTATGAAGCAACGTAGCTAAAGAGTTAATAGAGTAGCCTGCTTAGACACATGACTGGGGATGTAAATACTGCGGCCTGCAGTCACCAGGGATCACAATACCACCAACTCCCCCTCCCTCTGACCCACACCCCCGCCAACTCCCTTTTTGTTGCGAGCATGTGTTGCTGAAGAAGAATAGGCATCAAAGGCCAGGGAGTGTTCATGCCTCAACTGCAGAGTGCTGGTGAGGCCCTTTCAACCGCACGTCATCCCCCACACCATTAGAATCAGTAGGAGTTGGGCCAAAGGACAAAGCGGAGGACACAATGGCTGCGAGAGCACAGGAAGAGGAACGAAACGCGCAGCAAAGTCGCATCTGTTCAAGTAGTGTTTCGCGGCTGCAGCCGAGTAACAGTGGGCACAGTGAAAAGGGGCCTAAAATTATAATGTGACATCTTGTTAAAAAAATGATGCACACCAGAGGTCAAACGCCGTCTATGGAGAGCAACTTTTTTGCTTGGGCCTCTTATTTATTTGGTCAGTTTATGCAGCCAGTTTTGTGCATCGGCTTTTTCAACTGGTTGTAGAGTTGCCACATAGCCCATAAAAGTATTTCACTTCAGTTTCGTGCATATGAATACGTACACAACTTGCTGCCAACTGAAACTCAAGTTAGAAAGGGCGTGAAAATGGCCAGGTTGTTACCTAAACCTCCTGAGACCCAGCTATTCGTTCCTGTGCAGCAGAGGACATACACCGAAGTGCCAAAAGCTATGCACAACGATACCAAGAATTAAAGCACCTCGCAGAGGACGTTCGGGACTTTTTAAAATGATATAACATATATGGGGATGGGGCTTGAACTAATTCTTAGAAATTGCCAAAACTTGTCTGAAAAACAGTTTTTGGTGCATCTTGAGGTTAAACTTCAAACTGGAAGTGAACACATTGCTGTTGTAACCCCCACCTAAATGCCACAGGTACTGCACAGATGACATGCTGCTGAGGGAGATGATGTCGGACCCCTTGCTGGAGCGTTACGGAGTGCTGGTCATCGACCAGGCCCATGAGCGCACCGTGAGCACAGATGTTCTGCTGGGGCTCCTCAAAGCCATCGTACCCCAGAGGCCCGAGCTGCGGGTGGTGGTCCTGACGGCCCCACGTGTCCCTGCTAAGCTGCTCACCCATCTTAGCGGCGCCCCTCTGCTACAGCTTGAGGACATGCCCCTGCCTGATGTGGTCAGCAGCAACGCCGGTCATGAGAACTACTTCTGCGCCGCACTGCGACTTGTTTTTGAGATTCATCGGTCCGAGGAAAAGGGCGACATTGTTGTCTTTCTGGCCTCTTCACAGGTAAAGTGTGCTGTTACCCAATGTTTGAATCTCCCCTGCCACACAAACAAACAAATTCAGACACAGAATTTGTGGCTGCCAACGATCATTTTGGACCCACTGAGATTGAACTAAGATACGTCTGCACCTGAATTATACAGCGACCTCCTCCTTACAGCCCTGTGTAGACACCTTGTGCTTCTGGGTGACCTCCTTGCGCTTAACTTGTAAAAGATGATCCGCACGTACACCACAGTACGCAGATACGCCAACAGCACATTATGGAAATTGTGGGTTTGAACAAGCCACCTTCGGCTCTCCTCTGCAGGAGATCGACTGCGCCCTCAACATTCTCCTGCAGGAGGGTGCCGGCCTCCCGGGGAGGAGTCTACAGGGGTTGGTGCCCGTGGCCCTGTTTCCAGGACAGGTTGGCGGGTTGCCCCTGCCTGGGGAGGAGTTGGGAGGCAGCAGGAGAGTCTTCCTCACCTCCAGCCATGGGGAGGACCTCTTTTGTGCCTTGAGCACAGTTAACTTTGTGATCGACACAGGAGTCGAGAAGAGATACGTGAGTACGGCAGAGTGCATGTTGGCTCTGGAGATATACTTTGCATGTTAAAATGTGCATCAAGGTTTGTCTCAGTGTGTGCTGTTCAGGACCGGTGCACATCACCTGTCAACTGCTGATGCAAACTAAGAGTAATAGATTTGCTCCAGATTCTCAAAAAAAGTCTCATCTCCTTTGGCTAGGTATACAACCCACGTATCAGAGGGAACTCTGCAGTTATGCGACCCATCAGCAAATGCCAGGCAGAGATCCGCAAGCAGCTACTGGGATCTACGGGTATGGTTTTGAGCATTTCAGTTTAAATATCTCAAAATATCATTAAGGTTAATGTTCCAGCACCTGTGTTTTGTCCTGCTGAAGTTGATGTTCACACTGAGCTTTCATTTAGTTGATTTCTTGAGAAGCTTTTGAAAGACGTCCGTTGAATGCCTCCTTTTGGTTTGCTTTAAATTTAATTTTGTAGTGCGTTTTGTTTGCTGCTTTGGTAAAAGTTAATTTCCATAAAGTCAGATGGGAACATAAAAATGCTAGACCATGTGAGTCACTGATGACCATGGCAGTGCTTGGTCACGTTCTCTGTTGTTTACCTCAGGCAAGTGTTTCTGCCTGTACTCTGAGGAGACCACTCTGCCCGAGGAAACATCTCCACGGATCCTGGAGTCCAACATCACATCCACTGTTCTGTTTCTGAAGAGGATGGAGATAGCGGGTCTTGGACAGTGTGAATTCATTGACCGCCCCGGTGAGTGATACAGCATAGACCCAGCTTTATAAATAATTATATGTGAAACTCATGAAGAAATGTAAAAATACGTCTTGCATCACATATAAGTAATTGTTTGCTCAGCACAGGGTCTTGGGCCCTACACTATAGCCTGTCCAGAAAGTAAAGGACATGAGACAAGGTTCTCCCTTGATGGGATGAAAGTCTATTGTAGGGAAGTCAGACCCTCTCATTCACATCGATTTGGAATTGGAAAGTGAGATTGAACCATTGCTGACTCCTGGGTGAACACTGACATGATTTCCAAGACAAGGAAGAATGGAAGTGGTTTGCCATTTTTCCTTAGAGGGGTGCAAACATGGAGAACACCGAGCTGGGTTTGAACCCCACATCAGGCAAACTCAAGGAGCTGTGAGGCACCAGCTTACCCCAATGGGCCACCACATCCCCCATTCAAGATGACACTATGGAGTCACCAATTTACCTGAAACTCATCTTTGAACTGTAGGGAAAACCAGTGCACATCTAAATCCTTTTTTCATAAGCTGTAAGGCAACAGCATTGCCTGCGGCCCTTCAGATCAATTTGTCTAAACCGTATATGTGTATCATACAGTATATTCAGAAGTAATAATTAGCACCAAAGATAAATAAGGTAAAATGTTTCTTAGGTAGTGCGAATGGCTTATAAAAGGGTTATTTTCGTGCTTTTCTGCATTTTATCCCCATACCCCCTGTGTACGAGTACAACATTGTATGTTAATAGTGTTGGAAACTAGGATGGGGTCACCAGAGGATCGCTTGGAAGCGGTGTGCAGTACAGATGGGCCCACTTTGTCTTCTTTGGGCTCAGTGAGCCATGCTTTAGCCGAGCCGACAGCACCCCTCCGGCTGGGCGGTTTCCTGCCTGGGAAATGCAGCACCATGTTTGCCGTGCTATGGACAACGGAATGGAAGAGGTCCGGTTCATTAGTGAGCTCCACATTTGCCTCTCTGGCCCCCTTTGGCGTAATGAGCAGGACTCGGGAATCGTTGATCTGGGTTTGGTCATGGTGAGAACTCTTTGGGCAGGAGGTACTGTATGCTTCTTGTGTGGTTGACTTTGTTGACACTGGGATTTGCTGTTCACTGTAACTCTGCACATGAGTCACGCCATTGTAGGTTGCTCGTGGGTTGTAAAGCTGTTGCTTATCTCAGAACAAATGTCAGAGCACGTTCATTCTGTGGTTTCAGGATGCGTAAATGATGGGGCTAATGTTTGGCTTTGTTCCTTGATTCTTGTGAACTTTGGAATTAACATTTGTGTAATTTGGTTTGTTTGCTACCCCAAATAAAACAAGATCATTCTTAAGAGGGAATAACAACATTTTGTATGCATATTTGTGTGTATATTAGGAAGAAAAAGCTGGTTTTATAATGAGTCCTGACCTTAATATCCAGTTTTATTTTCAACTTCTAATGTGCTGGGACTCCAGTAGATTAAAAATAGGAAAAATTGAATAAATGCCCAGTAGGAGTAACACAACATTTGGCTTGAGAGTGGCATGGATAAAATTAAACTGAGGTCAGATTCTGAGGGTTTGAGACTTTTCCTGGTTACTGGGGGCTGGGACCAGGCTCATAGAACTGTTGTCTTCATTGCAGATCCGGAGGGCCTCATGCAGGCTTTGGAAGAGCTGGATTACCTTGCAGCTTTGGACAATGATGGGAACCTGTCAGAGATTGGAATCATCATCTCAGAATTTCCCTTGGACCCGCAGATGGCAAAGACTGTGTTGGCTTCCTGCGAGTTTGACTGTGTGAATGAGGTGGTGACCATCGCGGCTATGCTAGCGGGTAAGTCGGCCCTCCCAGCCTTGGAGAGATGTAGAGCATACAAGTGTTTTAAAAAAATGGTGGTGGACTTTGTGCTGATATATGGCCTCTTTCAGCCCCAAACTGCTTCCTAGAGCCACCCATCAGCAGCAGACAGGAAGTAGCCCAATGCCACCTGAAGTTCCAGCATCCTGAAGGAGATCACTTCACCCTGGTCAACATCTACAATGCCTTCAAGCGCAGCCAACGAGAGCCATGTGAGTCTTGAGCTCCGAATGGTCACTGCGGATCATACAGCACATTAACATATTACACCCCAGTACAGACATCTCCTCATTGCATGCTGTTTCAAATCCTGTGGGACTTTGCTGTTTAAGCCTTGAGACACCATTTATTATGGATTTTCTCACTGTTTCTTATTTGGGTGAATTATTCAGGGGTGTAAAACTATAAATAACCTCCTTAGTAAATTAATTCAAGAAATTACTCTTGTTTTTGCTATGTGGAATTTAATCAGGCTAAATCTCAGTCAGAATCCCACATACTCAAACACAGATCTTTACTGAACCATAAACTTGCTCATTTGCCATTATTGTTCCATCTTCATTTTTGCATTCAAACTCCTTAAAATGTGGTCTTTTACTCTGCCTTCAAGACCTACGCCTTGAGAAGTGGTGTCAGGATTACTTCCTCAGTTACACGGCCCTGCGCACAGCCGAAGCCATCAGGTCTGAGCTGATAGACATACTGAGGAGAATTGAGCTGCCCATATCAGAGCCATCCTTTGGGACAAAGAGCAATACCCTCAACATAAAGAGAGCCCTGCTTGCGGGATTCTTCATGCAGGTAAAGTGTTCAGAATTTAGCTTAAATCAGCAAAGGCTGGGGTGGCTCTTATGTCAGCATATTGTATCGGGCAACAAAAGGTTATTGTTTGGCAAAAGCTGTTTTTTATCTCTCCAGGCATGTCTGGTCTAGCCAGTGTGGTTTTACACTATTAAATAGACTTTTATTTCATAATTTCCAATATAGGGCAAAAAATGCTAGTGAAATACACAAAAGTAAAACGATCACATATAGTACACAACACTGAAAAGTAAAACAAGCTACCAAATGTCTAGACGACTGAAGAATGATTTAAAAAAAAAAAAAAAAAAATCTCATTCTCAGCCATTGTCTCCTTCAATAAGGTTCTGAGTTGGGATAGGTGGCCACACCTGGAGCACATTGTGCTTTAATGTTCCCTCGCCTGGAGTGTCTGTCAGACTTGGACAGGGGTCATGGTTTCAGGGCTTCTGTACCACCCAGTTTTTTTTGGTAGATACCATGTTCTTATACAGCTTGGTGTTTTGAAATAGGGTCATTCATATATATGTTTTTAAAAAAAAAACAATCCATGTGAGAGAGGTGAATTTTGTATTGCACATAATAAACCTCTGAAATCGTAGAACAGTGTGGCATGGAAAATAATCCAGGGGTGCAACATTCTTTTGCTTTGTTTGTCCTGGTGTCCTAACAGAATCTTGTCCCCATGCCCTTGTTCAGATTGCCCGGGATGTGGACGAATCGGGAAACTACTTCATGCTCACACATAAGCATGTGGCACAGCTGCATCCGCTGTCCAGCTATGGCACGGAGGTGCAGAAGCTGGGCCTCCCAGAGTGGGTGCTGTTCCACGAGTACAGCCTTTCCGAAAACAACTGTGTGCGGACTGTCTCGGAGATATCCCCCCACGTGTAAGTCAGCCGTCTCTGAGCTTTTACTGTTACAAAAAACCATAAGCTGTTGCAGATACCCTTACGACTGTAGATGGAATTTCACCGAAATGTGTAAAATTTTTTAAACATACTGTATATGGTAATTTAAATTGTACCCAAACATGTTTTTGTACTCCAGTAAAATCAGATGCATCCTAACTGATGCCGCAGGAACTCAAAAATCCTGCATTACAACTCTTGGTGAAAGAAGATTAGTGATCGTACAGCACCGAGAGAGATTTGTGGTCTAGTGGACTGGATTTTTGTCAACCAAAGGAAACTTGCTGAATTAATAAAAGTAGGTCTGAGGAGAAAGGACAGCATTCCAGATCAGTTTAGTAGTGTTTCTGTAGTTTTTACATCCTTTTCTTAGTTGGTCTTTTTTTTTTTATTTTTAAAACATTGATAAATAATACAGCCACACAAATGCAGTGAGGTAGTCAGAATGGGGCAACACTCAGTGACATGGGAAAACACTGCAGCACCCAAGCACAGGAGTGTGAGAATACAGTGAATTTCTGGCGAGAACAAAAGGCCGCATTGAAAGCTCAGCTGCACCAGGTCATTGCTGAAGAGTCTCGATGTACAATTAGGAGAAAGCGAAATATATTGATCAACAGATGGAAAGCTTTGGCTACAGACACAACTTACCAAGTCAGTGTTTGTTCAAAACCACTTTTTTGCTTACACATTACTGAAATACAAAGGTGACCGTGACAGATTTACGTAAGTATACGTAACTGTTCAGATTAGGAATGAAGTGGTCCAAAAGATGTTTTGAGGCCATTGTTGAATGCGGAAGGAGATTTAGCAGTTCTGAGGGAAAGCGGTAGCATTTCTCACCACATTGGAGCCAATGCTGAGAATCTGCACTTTGTTTGTGAGACAATGCTCATGTCCATGAATACAGGATCACATCTCCTCCCATGTGTCATTGTGAGCTGCCTTGGCCTTACCCAGGCTTTATCAGGTCATGTAAGAGTAGACTGCTGTCTGCTTGATTCCTTTCACAGCCCTTTTGGTACCAAACTGGTCCGGTTGTGTTTGCTAGATCACTTAAGAGCTCACAGCAAAAGACCAATGCACCACTGAGGAGACCCATCACCCTACACATTTGTTTAAAACAGTTTTTTATCTTTTTGTGTATTACTGATTTAACGCAATACTTGTGTTCTTCTTTAAAGTTTCATTCAGATGGTGCCACAGTACTTCTTCTATAATCTACCCTCCAGCGAGAGCAAAGACCTCCTGCAGCACATCCTAGACCGTGCTGGCTCTGTGCATTGCAAAGAGAAGAAGCAGAAGACACACACGCTCAATAGCGAACCACACAGTAACTGCAAGGCCAGCGAATCCCACGAGCGATGCGTCGTTCAGTGAAAGTGTTATGGGTAACCACCATTCCCACGGTAACGGTATACAAGTCACCATGTAGGCCAACCATCAAAATGGACAGCTTTTTCTACTGGAGTCTATGAAGTAAATGTTAACATTAGGTATCAGTTTTATTACCAATTCATTTAAGGAACTAATGTTTGCAGATAATTAATACAATGATGTTTTTTTTTTTGTCCCTTCTGTGTTAGTTGGCACCCCATGAGGAGAATCTAACCTTGAAAGTGTGATACTCTGAAGTTGCCAGACACCTAGTGGTACAATGACTAATATGACATACCTGTAATATATTCAGCATGTGCTTTATAGGGAAATAAATTATTTCACATTGTTGATGTCGTGAAAGGACATGATCATCCTCCTGAAGCATGTATGGTTGGTTAATCTTAATTGTTAGAAAATGTAGTCTGAAAACTGCAGTGCCTGGATAAAGCAGTGCCACTTACTTATGAACAAAAACCATCTTAGAAGACCAGTGCACAATTAAGTAATTCAGAAAATAGGAATATCATGTGTATGAACTTTTTAATATTTTACATTTAACAAAACGTGACTTTAAGCTCACAAGTTCTTAATTTTGCAAATGCCAACAGCGGCAAAACAACTCAAGCTTTCATACCATTCCCAGTTATAGGATACTCAGTCCGTCCATAAGGGGTGCCACACACCAAGTAACCAGGATTTTAAATTTTTTTTTTTTTTTTTTTTTTTTTAAATTGGTATGTCCAAATTTCACACGGTCAGGTACTCCTTAAGTTTCTCCATGATGGTGCCCATCCGGTCTGTGGGAATGAGCATCACTGTCCGAAATGGCTTCATGGGGACATCATCAAAAGACCAATGTCCACCCAGGCAGGAGTCGGCCTCTTCTTCAACCGAGTAGCTGAACTTCAGTGTGGCTTGCTGGAATGACAAGATTCCAGTTTGGTTCTTATATTGTTTCACGGATGCCTAAGTAATTTGCAGCAGGTTTAAATCAAATGTAACATCTTTATAATTTTTCGTGGTCAGTACTTTTGAATACAAAATACCAAAAAATAAAAATTATGTCTCACAATTAACAGCCCATACCTACACCTGTCATATGATTGTAACAAACAATTTTCTAACAAAAAGAATGAACTCATTTTCAGATCTGTTTACTGCAGTGCACCTGACCCACCCTTGAAGGACAGGTGCTGTGCAGGAGACAACTGACTGGACGGTGAGGAGCTCAGTCTGCTGTCAATAATCAGACTGCAGGCACATAACAGGGTTGTATGGAGCGCTCAGTGCAGTTAAGTCACCCTGGTGAACCACTCCTGTGATCAATTACCTCTCGAGGCAGAAAAGTGCCAACTATGTTCTCAATGCATGATGCGCAGTCAAATGTTCCATTCTACCCAACTAATACTTCAGAAAGCAAATACTGAACTAATAAATCATTTGAAAGAATACTAACAATACAGGATGGACATAATTTTCGCACAAATTCATAGCAGCTCCATGCCAGGTTAAAGCATGACAATCTTTCAGTCATTCAAGGAGTGATTGAAACTCATGAAAATTCGACAAATTATATCAGGCTGAAAGCAAATAGTGGTTAATACGGAAAGGCTTTGTACTTTCCAGCAAGGCACTGACTGATGGAAAAGGCAGAGGCTTACATCTAACTGGGAGGGCATGAGGTTCAACATTATAAATGGAAACGTACCTCGCTGAAAAACTCTTCCTCTGCGTTCGAGAACATCAGCTCCTCCTCCTGTTTGCCAGCTTTCCTGGAACCACTCTTCTTAGCTGCCATGCAGGTCTTGCTGATCATAAGCAAGTAGTGGCACTTCCCACTGGGCTTATTGGTCCTCTGGGCTTCAGCCATTTCCTCTCTGAATTAATATTGATGGGGGCAGCAGGTATGCATGGTAGTTAAGGACATGTAGTTGTTACTGGAAGGCTGTCAAGCCCCCACTCTGACCTCCTGCTGTAGTACCCTTGATAAAGGTACTTATCCTAAAATGCCCCAGTAAAATCCCCAGATATATGCATGCTTCCATTTCTGCAAGGTGCCTTGAATACTTTCCACTATGTAACAAACTGAAGATAACATGACTAAATGGGAAAACAACCTCATTTAATAAAGACACTGAAGAGCCTTTTTAGGATCCACGTGAGAAGCGCCTGGCCTGGTCTGACCTAATTCCATAGGGCAGCGTTGCATAAACAGATTACGAATCCACGTGATGCCATCAGCACTGCATGCCAAAACACATTGAATAAATACACAAGCACTGGACAGATAATAGCATGCAAGCCAAAATAATGAACCAAATAGGGATGTTGAATTATTATAACTGTCATAACAGTACTATTGTGCAGGGTATGGATGGACAGAGCTAAATTATTACATCAAATTAAATCAAGACTGTTCCAGCATCACCACATTCAAATCTGTTACAGCAGCTTCTCTGATTGAAAAAGCTGCAAGGTGCAACATTTTCCTGACTATATGAGTCTTCGCAAAGTTCTTGTGAACGCATGAGAAACAAAAGTACTGTTCTGAGTGACAGCAGAAAGTCACCTGCAATGGAAGCTGCTCACAAATCCAGATGAAGACATTAATGTAGTAATGCGATGGTGGGGCAGATGAGCGGTCTCACCGGAGCTGCTTGTGCAGAGGCAGGGCAATCTGTGGCGGCACATTGATGAAGCGCTCACTCAGAAGCAATCCAACCGGTCTGTCGGTGTCATTTAGGACCTTCTCCAGCTGCTCCGTCGCACTGTGGGCACACACCTTCTCACACTGGCTCAGTAGTAGCTCCTTCACCTGCTCCACACATCGGACACCCTGATGAAACGCAAAGGCATGCATGTGGCAATGATTCACACACAACAAACTTAGCAATATAGCTTCCTCTGACCCTTTATTCTCACTGGACTACACTATATTATTGTACAACCAGGTAGGATACAAACAAATTTCCCCTTTTCAACCCTGAAAGATCTTTTTCCTCTATACCTTTCTCTCTGTGAGGTTGACCAAGCTGATGAATCCAAAAACTTCATCTGGATCATCATCATCGTCACTGTCCTCGGGTACCTCTGCTTGCTAAGGGAAAATGGGTAAAGAAACATAAGACCGACGCAAGTATTTTCAACTTTCAATGAACCTACAGCAACGACTAGATACTACGAGAAATAAAACATCAGTATTACTTTCACACTGAAGTAATACCAGCATCACTTTCCCTTCAAAAACCCATTTGCTCACTTTCATTAAACGCTTGATCTCATTGGAGTCTTGAGTGGTCTGGAGTTTGAATCACCTATCGTAAAACCACTGGCTGTCAGGAAAGGATGACAAGATCCTGGATAAGACACCAATCCACTGTGGGGTGGTCCCCCCCCACACACACACAGTCACACAATGCTGGAAATTTGGAGCTACCAATTAACTTTAAGTGCATGTCTTTGGATTGTGTGACTGTGTGTGTGTGTGTGTGTGTGTGTGTGTGTGTGTGTGTGTGTGTGTGTGGGGCACAAACTGAAGTGCCCCAAGAAAACACATGCAGACAACATGCAAACTCTATACAGACTGAGCTGAATTCACATCTACACTGGAACTCCCCATGCTGTCAGACAGCAGCACTACCCGCTGTGCCAATGTGCCACCTTTAATTTCAAACACAGCACAGAGCATTTGGTGGTAATCTTACCCTGATCACACTGCCAATATGGTTCTGCTGTATGATGATATCAGCGAGCTCTGAAATATCAACGTTCGCCTTCAAGAACAGCTGTCAAGACAAATAATATTCCGTCGTTGGTTAAGAAAGGACTCACACAATACTTCTGACAAAGGGTTGCCACGTACAAGGATGTACCGCAGTTAAACAATTTTCCAAAAACATCTGGTAACAGCCAGATGTATTGAATTAAAACATACAATTTTTTTAGTACAGTAAAAAAAGTCAACAACAAAGTAAACCAGGAAATGAAACACTGTTAGCATTAGCATCCAGCTACTGCCCAGGCTAGGACAGCGGTCACCAACTCCCATGAAGTCCCACCGGAATGCCCTATGGGTGATATGATTCCCCACGACACGAAACAAATAATCTTTATGCTAAAGTTATGAGATCCGAGTAAGCAAACTTGTGTGGAAAATGAAGTCACAAGTGATTTTCCACATTTTACATCAGGGACATGGGCTAGTGAAAGAGCAGTTACTTACCTGTTGCAGCAGTTTCCTCATTCCGCTGAAATCATTGTCTGAGATGGTGTGGGCCTCGAAATCCACAGTTACCTCCTGTACAGAAACACCGTTAAAAACGTAAATGTAACGTTTTAGTTCATCCTCTACTTCATTCAGGTTTACTGTTTTCCTCGCCGAGCGAGCCAGGCCCAAAGCTTTAAAACCGGATCTTACTTCGTTGATCTCTTCCTCGGACTGCTCGCAATCCTCGTCCCCCGAGTCGCTCTCATCCTCAAAGTCGTCTCCTGAGGACTGACCGTCTTCATCCTCGAGATTCTCGCCCGGCGCCACGGCTCGCCGCTTCGCCGACGAAGCCATGCTGGCAAACACATGCGACGCACGCACGGCGGCACGCAGGGCAAAGGTCAGAAGGATCGCAAACCCCGAAACTGAGAACTGTTTCCGCCATGTTGACTCACACATTTCGTACATTTCCACATCAAAGACTCTCTTCTCAGAGCCAAAATGTCTTCCTTTTCAGCCAAACGTGTCTTTTCGGTGTAACCCATTTTATAAGAAAGGGGGACATACAAACATTAGTTAAAACATATATATAGCACATTCACGCAAAATAATTTGCAAAGGATTATCGGCGATTATATTTGTATTTTCTGTGGCACTGTTTAACATTTATTCGATTCAGTTATTACTTATTAAAGGAAACGTGCCCACTTTCTCATGATACTAGTGGAACTGCCCATGTTTCAGTTTCCGGGTTCAGCCGCAATATGTCGCTGTGCAATAGTATTTTCGGTAGATGATTTTCCTGTTATTTATACTTCTTTAGCTTAGGTTAGCTCCATTTTTGCTGCACGCAAACGTTCCCCGGTACAATAAATGTCGTATAAGAGTATAAAAAATACGAACATGTGCAAGTGGTCATATTCGGGAATGTGGCTGTGTTATTGTGACAACAGTCTGTTTTAACAGTTATCATAGTCTTTCAGTACTGTTGTTAATGCTGTAACGGAAATAGTTTAGAGCTGACACGTATTTTATTTTACTTCACTTTATTTTTTTTGCTTTATTTGGCTTGAATTTTAAACAGGCACGTTATAATTCCTACTGCTTTGTGTACATTTATTTCCTCTTTTTTTTCCCCCAGTTATAGCACATAGATATTAAACTAAAATATTTCAGTTCAAGTCCTGCTGTAATGTAGTTGTTCACTTCACACCGTTTGCTATCAGGGGCGCCCAAACTGGGTGTGACCTGCGCTTACTCACCCTACTTGCAAACCCTCCACAAAACGGACTTTTGTGCCGCAGGCTTCATTTCCCTCTTCAAGACTTTCAAATACTGTAAAAATTGCCCTTTTTGCAGGTTACTGTGCTTAATGTCAAGATGAATGTCCTGCTGCTAAAGGAACCCAGAGAAGAGGATTGTGGTCCTGACCCTTATGTCAAGGTAGCTGTGAATATCATAGTTATTTTACAAAGACTGTGTTTTTATTAATATTTTTGTAGCTGAAACTTTTGTCCAAGGTGAATTGCAGTGTTAGATGGTCACTTATGGCTTACTTTAGCAATTCAGAGTGCTACAACAGGAGTGAGATTTTAACAAATAACTTTTAAGATTAGTGGGTGGAAGTCATAACCATTAGACTGCCTGCAGACCAAATAAATATTTTATTGTGTTGTTAATAAAAACAGGTGTACAGAATCTAGTTCTACTAGAATCATGTTTTTTTCCCCCCGTATATGATCGGTATATTGACATCGTACTGTATGAGCAGTGCTTTTAATATTTATATTATGTGTAGGTCATGCACTTGGATGTCAACAAATAATGCTGCAAAATTGTCACACTTTAAATTAGTTTCTTTTGATGAGTAATATTAACAATCTTTGTAGATCATTGAGTGCATGTATTTAATGTGCTGTTGTGTTTATTGACCTTATTGTGTGATATTTTAGGAGCTGTGGTCATATGGACATAAAGCTACCTTGATTCCAGTGTTGTCTTTTAAATTTGTGACCCTCGAGAAACTTTGTGAAAAGGTAAAATTTAATTTGTTGTCCACATTGGACTGAATTAACTCGCAGGGGTTTTCGATTCAGTGATAAAGAGGTGAAGTCTGTTGAGATGTGTAAATGCGTTTTTTCATTGGGTTCTCTCAGCTCTGTCGGCCAGAAGAACACGGAGGACTTATCTTCACCAGTCCTCGGGCAGTGGAAGCTGTCAGCGTGTGCTTGGAAACTTACAATAAAATTGAGGGTAGGCGAACAGTCTGTGCACCAGATACACCTACAGCAACGTGTGAGAAAGAGTTGGACAATGAAATAGTTTAAGTATACAAAAGACACAGTCAGCGCCTTAACAATATCTCAGACACCTTTATGGCAGGCCAGTGATTACATTGAATCAAGTGTGAAAAATTGCATTGACTGTGAATCTCCCATAGATGTCAGCATCTTCTACACTTAAGCCATTATAAAATATTTATTTCTGTTGTATAACTGTCAACAGTACTGAGCACAGTAGACATCATATTAGTTTGAAGACTGCCATCATAGAAGATTATCGAATCATTTATCTATTTGTCTAACCAACATTAAAATTAAATTAAAATGAACATCTGAATAAATTAATTTACCGTTTTATGCCCCTGGTCATTTTTACGGTATCGCTTTAGGGTTACTACCTCGATGAAGGCGACTACAGCAGGAGGTGGGATTTGAAAATGGGTGTTTTTTACTGCTAGGCAGTGACTTTCACCATTACACTCCAACTGCAGAATGTGTGTTTCATTACAGGGATGTTATAACACACATCTTCTTAAATTTTTATACTTCTTTACAAAATTTTCACATAGGTTTATGGGCATTAAGGGATTTTTGTATATTGATCAAAGCATTTAAACTAAATAAAATGTTATTTATGTGTTGCTGATAATTTCTATTATAATTATATATTTTCTTTAAACTTAAATTCAGATAAGTCAAAAACTAGTATGAACAATGAAAAAATCCAATTAGATCTCTCGGAAATTCACATTTCAACAATAGAGAATTCCATTTTCCAATCCTGAAAACGTGAGATGTGTATAATACTATTCTGTCAAACTGTCCTCACCGGGTTTCTGTCTTCTCATAGGGATGGATGTGATCATATTACACTGTTCCTTTTAAAAGGTTCTTGCATGTGGTCTTGGCATTTTTTTAACTCCCATTTTTCCATTGAACAAAGGTAAATTGACTGTAGTGGCATTCTCAAAATGTAGATGTTAGATAAAAATATTTATAGTAAATTGTAACAAAAAAAATTTACATTTTTAACCCAAGCTTAGGAGAATCGACAATACAAATAGTTTATTGACATTCTTACGTAGGTTTCTTGTGCGGGTTATTTTAATTAACATTTAGAAATTTGCATGTTTATATTTTATCTATGCAGTAAAGTTTGATTTTCATTTTGGGGACTAAAAAAGATTCAAAAAGATTCTTACCACAGAAATGTCAATGACAATTCCATCAATCTGCTCCACTTGTTGCCATCCGAGAAACAAAATGATAATTTTTGTCGTCCTCTCCAGCAAGTGACGTTGTCATTTGTTAACTCTGCTTGGCTTTATGATAAAATCTTGTAGCTTTGGCTCAGTCCTGATGCTGTGCTGATGTAAACCGGTGATCACACACGTCTGGTTGGGCTAGTTTCTTTCTCATCAGCACCGTCACGACGATTAACTCAAATTGCCTTTCTTTTCTTCTGGGTTGTCAGTACAATTTGGCTATGCTCGCAACACTCTAGGTTTCCTTTCAAGAGGGGCTCACAGTTTGTGTTCAAAACGTTCCTCCCAGTAAACGCTCACAAAAGGTGTTTTTAGGGTTGATTTCACCTTGTAAATGAACACCTGAGTTATTTATTGTGCTCTTCACACTGTCCCAGCTGGCTTGAAAAGAAGCGAATCAAGACAACATGAAAAATAGAGCCAGCGCTGTTTTTCATTTTTTTTTTTTTTTTAGCTGTTTATATTTGTGGTTTGTTTCAGAGCAGAGCGTCATTGCTTATCTCGAAAATGCACTCTCAAACAATTTCAGTTCTTTCTCATCACAACAAGCTTTTTGCATCACATTTGAACCGAATTGAAACGGTCCGTCACCTTTTCCGACAAACCGCACCACTGTCAGATTGTGTACTTCCTGACATATTAGGATTAATGCGTGTAAATATATGTAAATTTATGTGAACTCATTACGGTTCCATTTCACAGTGCACCTTGTTGAAATAAGAATCATCCAAATATAACTAAACAGGAGAAGTTTTGCAAGACAGTTGTTCCATCATGCTGTGGCTGCGTGCTCCTGAAATTGTCTTTTCAGAAAGGGTTTTAGCAGTAATTGATTTTAGATCTGCCAGTTGTGCCTTGTTGTTGTTTTATTAAGTATTATTTTTGTTATTACTTAATAGGTGTTGTTGTGAATTATAGCTTAATTAATGCTGAGAATTTTCACTGCAAGCATCATTTCTTGCCTCAGTCTCATGGCGACTTACTGCGGTGTCATATTGCCATCTTCTCAGTAGAAACGTATGGCGTTTGTATGCAGCCACCTTGACAGTGGCTTGTTTTATTTTCTTATAGATACATTTGAATATGTATTAAGTGTGTAAATTTATGTTTTATTCTTCTGTCCAGAATCAGTCATTTGTTTCTGTATTTTTTGGTAGGTGAATGTTCATGTTTTATTTTGTTTTATTTTTTACAGAGTGGAACAGTTCTTTGAAGGACAAATGGAATGCCAAATCAGTCTATGTTGTTGGGAAGGCAACCGCTGCTTTGGGTAGGTTTCAGCTTGTTTGACTTAATTCCCGAGTGTGGGTTTTGCTGCCAACGTAGTACTAAGAGCTGTGTTGGAGACATGATGGGCAGGGATCAATGATAATAAGTTTTGTGACAGACTGCATGGAGATAGGATGGGGTTGCTGTCCCTGACATGAAAGGTCATATGGTGTACACTGGAAGAGAGTCTTCTCTGTCGATAACGTGGAGCTGCTCAGCAGGTGCTCCAACTGTTTGCGGGTTTCTTCCCCAGCTCAAAGACGTGTAGAAGAAGGTAATGGCAATTGCCTCTAAACCTTCTACAAGAAAACCACACGAGTGCTTGTCCAGTGACCACTTGCCCTCAGCACTGGGTTGCTAAGAAGGTGTTGGTAGAAAAACACGAAATCCAAATGGGCATATTTCCCCTTTCCATAGATTCTCTCTGTTCGATGTTCATAAGAGTCTCCCTAGAATGCATTTAAGTTCAGGGGAGTGATTACAGAAGCTATTTTAAATTTCCCTTGAGGGACAAAAAGGTTGTATGATCAGAGATCATAGTTGCATTTGAAAAATTGAGGCTTTAATGTACAGCTCCACAGCTGCTCAGTCTTTGATCTGCCTGGGGGAAGGAAGTGCGCACCCCCAGCATACGCACTTCTCTCACCCTGTTGCAGAATTCACAGGTGCCCGATGTTTCTCTTTTCAACACATTTGCTCATTGACTGCTCATTGAGATCCTGGACAAAGGTGTCAAGGCCATTTCCACCCACTTGAGTGAAACTGAAAGTCAGCTCTCCACAGGTGACAGTTTACTGTCAAACTTCACACACCACCCGACTTGCAGCCAGACAGGCAATACGTGCAAACACACACACACACACACACACACACACACACACTATAACTAATCAAAGGACAGTTTCTGTCCTTCAGGCATCAAATTGGATCTTTGTTTTCTCCTCTCCTAGAGGACTATTATTAAACCAGTTAATAGTAATTTTCTTTGATTACTAATAGCAACATTGAAATAATATAGAACTAAATTTGATTTAATTTGACTCTGTTCCTGAAAGAGATATTTAATAAGGTTGTCCCTGCTGGTTTTTTAAATGAGAAATTAATACAATGTTTTTTCTTACAATGCGTGTGATTGTTTTTCCATGTAAGAGTTTTGTAGTAAATGCTTTCGTTCAAAACAAATCTTGATTTTTTTTTTTTTTCCCCCTCCTGTAAAGATGTGTTAAAATGATAGTAAAATGTCATATGGCTCTGTGTTCTCTATGTTTCTTTGTTTATGAGACATGTGCTCATAAAATGGGTTATGATTAACAATAATTGCAATAATTGTCATGTTTCCTAGTGCAAAACCTGGGTCTCATCACACAAGGAGAGGATTCTGGAACAGCAGCTGTGCTTTCACAGTTTATACTTGAAAGTATGTAAGCAAATGTTAGTTGTGTGTGTGTATAAAACAGATGTATATAACATGTGCAACAGTGCAGTCTCAGGTTTAAAGACTGTTGTGTCTGGTTTGTCTTTCAGAGGAGAAATGCTGCAAGTTGCCCCTCTTCTTTCCGTGCGGATCACTTAAAAGAGAAGTCCTGCCCACCACGTTGAAAGAAAATGGTAATTCTTCAGACGTTAATCTTTTTTCTTGCAGAAAGATGGCTAAGTTCAGACACATTTGACATTTCAGTCGTCTTTTAAAATATCCCTGTCATTTTCATTGTGTCTGCTTGCTGTGTGTCTCAGATCGATGAGGCTATAAGTAGAGGACATCCAGCTGGGATGTGTTGTGACTCCTGCCTGTATTCCCCAGGTGTACCTCTGGAGTCCCTCACTGTCTATCAGACCATTGAACATCCTGAGCTGAAGAGAAACCTGACAGACTATTTCACAGAGCAGGTAGTGATCCACATCAGGTCTGTTGTTCGAGGCTTTGTTTCTGGGTCTCGCTTTAAAACCCTAATGACATACAGTTTCTGTGGTGACACTGTTAGTTGCTTTGGGAAAGTGTCAGATAATGAACAAATAATAAATAGTAAAGTAAGTTTTGGATTCGGTACATTTTCAGGAGACAATCTTGTCCGTAAAGTGTTAAGATCTTTTGTGACTTGAGATTTTTCTCTGTGCTATTAGGATTACTATACACGTTTCAATTTTTTTGTTTTGTTGTTTTCTTCTTGAAAACACATAGGGTGTTCCTGCAAGCATTGCATTCTTCAGCCCCTCGGGGGTCAAATTTTGCCTGGAGCCTATACGGAAACTGTTAGGACCGAAGCTGAATCAAATTAAGGTACAAGAATACATTGTAGCTCCAGATAACTTGAAAGTTACATAAGACACAAGGCTGTCCCTTCCCTTATGAGACACCATTCCATATTATAGCCTTTGGATGACCTGATATTATACTTTCATAAAACTTTGGAAGCAGAAAAGTCAAATTTAATGCTTTACTGACTAACCCAAAAGCAGAGAAAAAAATTAAAATAGTGTTGTGCATTTTTATTAGGTAACCAATAAGCAGTTACAGAGGGGTGTTACATGCCATTAATGCTGAGTTTAAGTGCACTGGGTCGTTTTGAGAGTGACACCGACTCTTGCACAGTTTGCAGCCATCGGACCCACTACAGCCGATGCCATTGCTGCAGAGGGCCTGGAGGTGAGCTGCTCTGCGGTGAAGCCCACAGCTCAGCACCTGGCAGAAGGGATTGCACGGTCACTGCAGTGAGAGTGCAGCACGTCATCTTCATCCTAGATCTTTATTTGATGGACAAATGTTGGATTAAATGTAATGATTGTTGTGTTTTGTAAAAGGTATGGAAAAGTGAAATGGAAACTGTTGTCCTTCCCTTTCTTTTAATACTTGTATTAGAGATGTATGATTATCATCTTAGTACTTGAGGCATAGTATGGTCTGTGTTTGGCCACTGGATTGTTGTGAATGTTCAGTGTATATTTTTTTTTGGAAACCATGTATTTATGTGTAATAATAAAGGAATACACATTTATTTTATTTCATCTTGTGTGTTTTTGTGTGTCATTTTGTTTGTTTAATACTAAACAAAAAGAAATGGACAGGTCCATAAATGAAAAAGTATTTTTCTAACACACCTAATTTAAGACCAAAGGTACACTAATGCATATACTGAATAGTTAAAACACAGTTTAAACACAGTTAATACCAATTTCAACTGCAGCAATTACATTACAATACAATGAAAAATTGTGTGCAAATTTACATTTATTCATTTAGTAGACAGGTTTCTCCCAAGCTACATATAATTCTGAGAAAATAAAAGTGCTTTGAACAATGTGTATAGATCATTGGCACATCTACAGCGCACATGAAGTCACTCCAATTATGCAGTTACATAATGGGCTCCACAAAAGCTCCATATCTCAGCGTTTTAGAAATGCACATGAAAGGTTTGAACAAAATTGTTACATTTTTACATTTTAATACATATTTGTTTTTTTTCTGCATATTGATATGAGTACAATGCAATTGTGATTGTTCTAAAGCGTCACATTTACAAGGATTGTCTCAAATGATTGCTTTTCATATTTATTGCTGGAAATGTTTGGCTGCCCAGGTGTGAGTAACCACAAGGTGCCACAGGTGCACCGCTGCATATGGCTTCCACTCTCAACACCTGCGTGTCAACGCCAGAGCTCACCTGTGTTCACACTCACACATTCAACATGTGAAAAAAAAACTGTACAAATACAAGAAAATCAATCAAATAAATCAGAAGTGGGATGAAAAATAATACATGATGATGGAAAAATGAATATTTAGTTTTGAAATACAATAGGAATTCTACTGTAATCTTAAAAATGAGTAAAGGTGTACATGGATTTTCACACCAAACTGTGATCCCTTTAGAGATGGGAAGCAGTAGGCTTCAGGCAAAATAAAGGTCAGCACATCTTTGGGTACCTGAAAGGTGTTGGCATTACACTGGGGGTGTGGCCCCCAAAGGGAGTCAAATAAATGTGACCCTCGTGCCATTATTTTGGACAGAGGTTTCCCTGAAAGGACAAAGGCATCACCAGATCTGGGTTCCAGTGAACCTATGACGATGCTGACTTCAGTGCAGCTGATGGCCTTCCTAATTCTGATGGACATGGGCTCTGCTAATGCAGAGAAGGTCTTTCACAGCAGAGACCACTCCGATGTAGATATGACGCCCTACCATCATGCTGATCTGGTGGTGGACAAGGACACCGCATGGGTAAGTCTTCATCATTCTGCACAATCTGCTGAAAAAGTGGAAAGGTATTAATCCACTACATCATTTTAACGGGATAGATAGTTTTATTCAGCCTTAAATAAAAGTTTCCTAATTATACATTATACATATACATATTTAGAATTTTATATATACTGTTTATACACACACACACACACACACACACACACACAAATGCCTTACTCTATATATAAAAATATTCCAACTTAGACAACACGTACCATATTATTGTCTAATTTGCTTCCACCATTTTTTCTTTCCAGCAATTTCTTTCAAAGTACGGATTCTTAAAATCAAAAACATGGGAGAACAAACAGCCTAAAGATGCAGACATTCTGCCTGATGAGAGCCCTGATATCATGGACGCCGTGCCTTTGATTCATGAAGGGACTGTCTCATCTCGGACAGGCGGCAAAACTGATAATCCAACTGAAAGCCCTGATTTTATTTCAGGGCTCAAGGACTTTCAGATGATGTCTGGCCTCCCTGTTACGGGTGTATTTGATGACGCCACCAAGGCAGCCATGAACAAGCCCAGATGTGGTGTCCCTGACCAGGGGTCTCCTGCCATCCCCATATCTCTACAGAATCCCACCGTTTCTATACCTAACATCAGAACCCATAATGGTACTGAGACCATTGCTAACATTAGCGCTCATGACATTGCTAATGAGACTGCAAGCCATATGCCCCACCAACAGTCCCCAAATCATGATCATTCCCGTAAAAAGCGTCACCTTGCTATGCTGATACCCAAGACCAGAGCAAAAAGGTCAACAGAAGAATTTGGGCTGATGGCCTTCTCCAAGAAGTTGCTCACATGGAGGCTAATTGGTGAAGGCTACAGCAGCCAGCTGTCCATTGATGACCAGAAGTACATCTTCAAGCTGGCTTTTAGGATGTGGAGCGAGGTGATACCATTGGAATTTACTGAGGATGTGCACTCACCCCTGGAAGAAATCGACATCAAGCTGGGTTTTGGAACAGGTACAGTGGTCGTGGCTAATGATGTGATGGAATGATGTTGCAATTCTGATATTTGGGTTGTAAACTTAAGATGGTTGAAGGTGCTAATCTCAGAATGCTATTAAGTGAATGATGCGCTGTGTAATTCTCAACAAGGGCAGTAGGTAGAGAAGTACTTCATGTCGTTGCCCTATGCTCCAAGGGTTCAAGTTCAGATACAACCCCCAACTGAAGTGCCACTGATCAAGGTTCTGACCCTGAACTGCACCAGTAAAAAGTTACCAAGCTGTTCAAACTGGTCAAAGTGCAAATAGCCAAGCGAACAAACCCAACACCAGGTAGCTTTAGAAAGAAGCTCAGAGAAATAAATTCCCGTGTTTTACACAGGTCGACACCTGGGCTGCACACAGACTTTTGATGGTGCCGGGCAAGAATTTGCACACGCGTGGTTCCTTGGAGATATACACTTTGATGATGATGAACATTTCACCGCCCCCAATGCTGGCAATGGGATCAGCCTGCTTAAGGTGACTGTGAGGTAGTTCAAGTGACCAGATTCTACACCGAGGAGCTGACTTTGCTCAGAACAGGACACTGACCGACTGCTAGACAGAAGCCCCGAGTAAATACTAGACAGTGACTAAATGCCGGACCGTAACGCACATTACATGCTGCACAGAGCTGCTGAGGGAAGAAATGCGTGGCCTCTGGAAAAACATATCTGCTTAATGTCCCCCACACCAGGTGGCTGTGCATGAGATCGGCCACGTTCTCGGCCTGCCGCACATCCACAGGCCCGGTTCGATTATGCAGCCCAGCTACTTGCCCCAGGACTCCAGCTTTGAGATCGACTGGCTCGACAGAAAGGCCATACAACAGCTTTACGGTAAGACATTCTTGAGCATTGCCTGCAGAGTGGAGACACCCAGACACGCGGCGCATCTGAAAATACAGATCGTAGCGATTTCTTTTAAATTCATCTCGACTACTTCACTTTGCCAAGACTGCGAGTTAAGACAGGATTTCCTTATCTACTTGGACCTGCTGTAAAAACCTGTCAAACAACACAGTGTAAAAATGGATAGACATGCTGGTCCACCTGCTCATGGAAGGCATTTCAGTACAGAATGCTGTATTTTCTGATGTTTAATATTGCAGCATATACTTCTGTATAACAGATTAGCAACAATGATAGCAAAGCTATTTTTAAGGAGCGTGTAACTGTCACTGAAATGTATAGAACTTGTCAGTTGTCGGTACCCACATCCATTATTAAGCAGCTATGACTGTTTGGAAGCATAATACAGTGAGGCCCAGTATGTTTTCAAAAACCCAGGTTTGCATTGAAAAATCTTGGCTAAAGCTGGGGAGAAGGCCTCTTTACTGTACAATAGAAACAGAAATGTAAAAAAATAAGGGCTGCAAAAAATAAACTTAAAGCACATTAAAATGCAGTGATTCGCTGCTCCCTGTGAACTTTCCTGAAGCCTTTCTCAAACTTTCTCAAACCAGCTGGCTTTTTCTCACTTTCCCAGCAACCAGTAGCTGGTTTTCATCAGAAGGGATGGGCATAGATTAAGTACTAGACATCCATTTGCCAAGTCCACCACAAGGAGTGGGTCCTTCTGCCAGTTCACATAACTTTTACCATAAATCAGATGTTTGGTCTTTTAGGACATAAAAATGGCTCCAGCAGCATTTTTTTACAGTTTATTCTGACAGTAAGTGCATCATAACCTACTGTAGTTTCAAACTTCTCAAAGGTCATAGGTGTTCATAAAAATTAACTTTGAACAGGGATGTAAAAACTCCAGTACCCTAGGGAAGCGACTTGCTGAAAGCTTAATGTTGGTGTTACAGTTCCATAGTCATATTGGCTCAGTTTATTGCATAATAATGCACTCCTTTGAATGTATTAATTTACCAATAGAAACAAATGTGGTGCAATGTTTAGATGTGCATTTGTCTTCACTGCCAAACTGAAAGGCTGTGTGGCTTTCTGACAGGTAAATGCAAAGTGCGTTTCAGCACAGTGTTTGACTGGATCAGGAAGGAGCAGACCCCCTATGGCGATGTGGCGATCCGATTCAACACCTACTTCATGCGGGACAGCTGGTACTGGCTGTATGAGAACCGGAGCAACCGGACGCGGTATGGTGACCCCGTGGCAGTTCAGGTGGGCTGGCACGGAATCCCAGCCTCTGGCGTGGACGCCTACGTCCACGTGTGGACTTGGACAGCTGACGCAGTGTACTTTTTCAAGGGTGAGCAGAGTTTATCTCCAAGCAGTGTGGGACGATTGTGGACCGATCAAAGGAAGATGCTGACAGAAATGGCCTCTCCTCCTTGTAGAGGCATCCATCTCAGTCTTGGTTATTCTTCCTTATGCATTCTTGGTTGTGGCAGGCACTCAGTACTGGAGGTATGACAGTGAGAACGACCAGGCATACACAGAGGATTCTGAGGGGCATAAATATCCGAGACTCATCTCAAAGGGCTTTCCCGGCATCCCGAGTCCCATTGACACTGCCTTTTTTGACAGGAGGAGCTCTCATATCTACTTCTTCAAGGGCATGGATGTAAGTGCTACAGTCATTAAAGATTTAATATGAGAAGAAATTGTGATTATAGATCGAGATCTGGTAAGGACCTGCAAAGAATACCCCAGTTAAATCTCCAATTGATCACAGTGTACATTATTATTTTTTATATTAGTCTAAAGCAAAAATTATTATTTTACCACTGTTCTCCAAAGTATAATTTGCACATTCATACCCTTGGGTAACTTTAACTGGAGCAACTCAAAGTACCGTACCTTCATCAAATAAACACCAAGGGAGCCCGGATTGTCTGAGTTTAAGGCAAGAAGTCTAACTGCTAAGCTACATCCAGCAAAATTTCCTGTTACACTGAATTTGTGTAGTGAACTTTGTCATTTGTGTGTTGAAGTTGATGTGTTTGCTGGAGAGCAATTATGAATAATAAAATATTTCCTGCAGGTTTACAGCTTTGATGTGGTGGCCAGCGCTGTGGTGAGCGGCTTCCCAAAGAGAATCGCGGAAGCATTTCCTGCGGTGGTTCGTGGCGACCATCCTAGAGGCTACCTGGATGCAGCCTACTTCTCCTACACCCACAATGCTGTCTTCCTGCTGAAAGGCTCCCGCTTCTGGAGGCTGGTGAGCGGCCGGGACCAATGGCTCCATCCTTCCCTCCCCCGCAATGGGGTGCTACCTGGCCAGGAGGTAGACCAGCAATGGTTTGACATCTGCAACGTGCACGATTCTGCTCTCAAAATGGCAGGCTGAGAGTAGGACGAAGTCTGGAGGCCAGCCTTCGCTGTAGCCATCTGCAAAAATTCAGACTGGAGGCCAGCTTCTCACTGTTCAGTTAAATCTTCACATCAATAGACTGGCCTTCATTTTCACAGTCTGAACTTCATCATGCGCATGGCCTTCACGCCAATGGCGAGCTACTATGTACGCATTTATCCCTGGAAAAGCTTTTGTAAATGTGCGCAACACCTGTGAAAGATCTTATCTGTCAACTTTCTCGGTGCAGAAAGCTAATGACGCTCAGGTTTTTGTAGCGCTAGGCCTGTTTTCTTTAAAACGATTAAACAGCCAGCAGGGCCCAATGAAATATTCAGCAGAAATTCAAGGAAAATGTCCAGCACTGTCAGTGGCAAGTACCAGCTGAATATGAAATCTGGATTTAGTTTTAAATTGAGAGACTGTGGCTCAGAATATCATTTTCTTCTTTTCGCGAGAGGTGTTTTCAGCCATGAAGGACAGTAACTGATTAATCGGTTTACTGGATAGTTTAGGCAGTGACTTATACGGTGGTGATGAATTTAGAGCACAAAAACTATGACAAACGCCTATTGGCAGACTAGGATATGTGAGAATAGCTCAGAGATTTAAAAAAGCAATGAAAAAATTGATATTGCAACAAATTTGACAACAAATTCAAATCTTAACGTGGAGCTTACGTTAACATTTTAACTTATTAAAATGTCTTTACTGAATTTGATGAAATATCAGTATTATGTGCATGAGTCCTCTTTAACCCATCTTGTTCTGTGCATTTCGTTCCGTCATATACATTATAAATTCATCAGTTGCAAATATTGAAACTGTTTTCAGCATGACAAAATACAAATTAAGTGAAAATTTTGGTTACCATTCAAATGTATTTCAAATTTTAACACTGCAGTTCACAACCTTCAAGCTTTTACCTTTTATTTTGAGAGCAGCTGTTTGATGAGGAAAGATAGCAAACATTTTTTGTTGAACACTTTTGCACTTAAGGCGATCGTATTTCTGCTTTTAAATGAATTGTCTTCGTAGGGTACATGTGTTCATTCAGCATGATGTGAAATTTATAGGGCTTAGACAAGGGTTTATAAATACATTTGACAATAAAGGAACAAAACCCTTCATCGGCTTTGTTTAGTCTTGACACAGTGCAGCTACTAGCAGGGAAATATGTGTTTTTCTCAGTTCAGAGAGAGGTTTGTGTGTTTTGTTGGGGGAGACAGGAGGTGCAGGTGAGGGAGACCTGACTGTGGGTGTTGTCATGACAACAGAGCGCCATCTGAGGGCTCCGTCTGGAGGGGCGGCTGGCCCTCAGGTTTGGAGGAAAGCTCTGTAAAATGTTTTAGAGGAGTAACTTACTAAATATTCACACAATAAAGCCTTCCGCTACTCTAGGGAAGCTGAACGCAGGGAAGGTAGCAGATTTCATAAATCAACAAACCATGGATGAACAGCTTGTCCACCCATCAATGGATCAATTGATAACTCGGACCCTGATCTTGACAAAACCAAAAGTGGCACCGATAAGCAAAGTAGTGAAAGAGAGCGCTGAAGTCAACGTTGCTGAAAAGGTGAAAAATTTTAAACCATCTCCCTATTAAAAACCGGCCTGAAATTTAATTTAGACGTGGCTTCAGTTCCCTCCAAGTGTTGCGCCGAACACACCTCTTGGCATTCTTAAAGGTTCGGTAACATCTCTGTATTAAAAAAAAACCATTGACAGATGTTTCTGCTAATGCGTCACAGTTCTCTGCTGCAGTGAAGAGAAGACATAATCACAATTGGTCTGTCACAAAGCAAGTGGTGTTAAACTGAAGCCTTGGGATGTTATTACTGGTTGATCAGCTCATATTTTTGGCCGATTTTCCCTTCTCCATGGTGCAGGAAAAAAAAAAAAAGGTGTGCACCCATGGGAGAGCACACGTTTGGCAAACACAAGGGGAGGAATATAGAATGCTATAAAAACTGCAACAATTCAGCATCTTAGCTACTTTAAACTAAAGACCCCTAGGCGCAAGAACATATACAGTGAAATAAACGGAAAAATATTTAAGATGTAGCTTAGCAGTTGCGTAACATGCCAGAACTAAATAGAAAATAAGCAAGGAAAAAATACCCTCAATATTTACACAGCGTGTCAAAGCTAACCCCAGTCTTAACTTTTATGGTCTGAGACTGACAATAAATAGGAGATGGAGGTGAATGTGGAGAAATCCCTGAAAGAAGGAGTGTAGCAAACAGTCTGTCAGCAGTTGATGGAACTTAAGTTGCTCAAACCTCCAAACAACAAACAAAGGTACAATCCGGAAGCTTGCCATTGTGTGCACACAGATAACAGTAATAAAGGACCCAAGCAGGCAGCAGAGAGGTGGTGAAGTGCTTAGAACCACTGTCTTGAGTGAGTCCAAGTCTTGGCCAAGAAGCAAAATTGCCAGTAAAGTTACTGACAGTAATAATAGGGCATAACTTGGGTTACATTAGCTATTGCTAACACAATTGTGGCACGAATGATGTCAAATTATCCTCCTGTTAAAGTTTTTAAAATGCTCAGAAACATGTGGTATTTTACATAACACTGGTAAACGGGATGAAAATGTACTCAGTTTTAGCACTGTACACGGTGCCACAACACTTCTAAAAATGGGGAGAGGAACCAATCACTTCTGATGCTTTCGAGTACCTCTCCAGCCTAACACCGCACATGCCCACTCCACACGTGCCATTGGAACAGCAGTATCTCCTGTCTACATGATTTCTTCCCAACGCTGAGGCCACTGTATCCTGGCAGACCTCCCATTAAATGCTGCCAGGCTGGGCAATGGCGATACCCCACCTCCCCTTAGTGGTTGTTCAGGGCCCACAATGCATTTCCAATGCCTGGCTTTCATCTTTCGTGGCATGCTGGGACTGTGCTGCAATCCAACACATCCCACGCCGCAGACGTAGCGCTAATTCAACAAGCTCTGTCCACACCGTGACACACTGGATTACACAGTTGCCTAGCAGACGCTTTTCTTTTTTCTACCCGGAGTCCAGACGTTCGCTTTGTACCAGAATGCTTCTTTTGTTCCGAAATGTGACTTAGAAGTCAGCATAGTACATCAAAACCAGCAAGTACTTTAGTGCACGACTATTGAGCTTGCGCTTCTGAAGGACCCGGTCCAGCTGGTGAAATGACCACACAGCTCAACTTACTGACTTGAGCAAGCCCATTTAATTCACTCCGAGTTCATAAATCATGTAAGGAGAGCTGGAAAACTACTGGAACCAGTGCTTCACGGCCTTAAATGTTTGCTGGAAGGAGCAGGAGGAGGATGTGGCCTTTATCCACTTTGCCTCAAGCTGACATCATTACTCACCCTGCACATCAAGAGAGGACTGTGGTACTGTGGTGGTAGCGAAGCTTTCAAAGTAATGTAAGCCCGGCCTGCTGAAAAACACGCAATCCTTTTCACCTGCCTCTCAATTGCATCATTCACTCTTCCGAAATACATTGCTACGGTCGCTCAGTGTCCTCTGACAAGAAACACCATCAGCCGGCAACCTTCACAGGGAAGTTCTGTTCAGTGTCACATTCATTGTCATCAGGCCAAGGGATTACTGGCTCATGCGATGAAGGCATCGATCTCTACAGCTAAAATGGGAGAGAAAACACTGCAGAAGCATTTTATGAGCACACAAGAAAGTCATTATTAGTCATTATTTAGTAGACCCATTGGTAAAGAGGCTTCCAACATCACCTTTGTACACTAAGCTATTTATTCAGTTCTTGTCAAAATTATTGACACCCTTGCATTTTAATGATGTCACGTTCAACATCTTTAGAAATAAGAGGAAATTTACCAAGTCTCATAACAATGTTCATTATATAAATAAAATATTTTAAGAGGATGTCCAAAGCCATAAAACAAAAACCACGTCTGAAAATATTTCCTGAACACCATTAACAGTGCCCTTCCCTAAAATTTGGTTGCGCAACCCTTAGCAATGACGACAGCATCCAAACACTTTGTGCAGCATCACTCCAAATTGCTCCAGGTCAGCTTTAAGCTCTTTGGATGTTTTATGTGGCATTTTTACCCCCCCCCAAACACTTCCCACTAACCTTCAAAGAGTTCTTTGATCAATTTTCTTCTTTCTACCACTTCCTGGGAGGTTTTTGACAGTTCTGTGAGCCAACAAACTTCTTAATGACATTGCGCACTGTGGAAACAGGGATGCCGAGATCTCTGGAGATGGCCTTGTACTCATTTAAATTGTTATGTTTGATAGTTTCATAGTAGTAGCTTTTCAGATGGTTTCATACACCTTTTACTTTCCCTAATGTCAAAAAGGAACAGTGGGTGAAAATGGCCTTTTTTAAGCATAAAGCCATCATTCATTGGTTAATAACTCTTTAATTCCTATCATGTCAGTTCTGGCAGTTTAGTGCAGGTGAGTATAATTTCACTGCAATGAGACTCTACTTCTTCTAATCAAATAGATGTGAATTGTTAAAGAGGCCGATATTTTTTCAGTTTTTATACCATTTCCCCACATGTCCGTTTTTAACGTTATTGCTTTATGCTGTGCTGCTCGATATCAAATAAATGAGCGTACATACAGCAAAGCTGTTTCACTGCCTACTTTTTTTCAGAACGTATACTACATTATACACCTCAAATATGAAGGTACCAAAAATGTTGACCAGATTCGCAGTTATTTACCCATTTAAACATTTTGGTTAATATCTTCTAGCATAATTCGGGGCAAGTATCTTGATCAAAAGTACCAGAGCAGAGGCAGAGAATCGAAGGTCAGTCTTCTGCATACAAGAGGGTGGCTATAACTACTACATCACCCTTTGCCCTCAGAGAGCTGAAGAACGCATGGGGCAAAGAAAAGGCTTTGGTTAATCTAATGAGGCACAGGAATTTAGGAACTAGCCTAAAAAAGTGACTCCCGTGGTATTTCTGGAATGTAATTATATTGTGCAAAAAAATGTGAAAAATACAGAATACACCAAAGTGACACAGAGAACCCACACTGAATATCTACAATGGAATTTTGCTGTATGAGGAATCTTATCTATTTATAAAATCTTTTGACGTCCGTGAGTGAAACAGCAAAAAAAAAAAAAAAAATGTACAAGCACTGACTGAGTGATATGTGGCAGCGTGAAGACCTTGGCAAGAGGTTCTTTTGTTCTTTGGTGGCAGAAGCTCAGTGTCTCAGGGCAGCCTTGTTCTTGACAGGAGCACACAGCTTCCAGAACTAACTGGGAGTGGCAAAGCGGGACTAGAGACTCGAAGCTGGCGTGTAAAAAACGCATTGTCAAAGGGAAAAACTGCTTGAACATACTGCTCCGACATATTGCCGGAAGGGTTAGACGGCAAAGTTCTGTGAACTTTCATTGGATTGCATCACGAAAATCACTGCGTGCAAATAAACAGCTAAATCAGGCCGCTGTTGTGGCAATACCAGGACACGGGTTCTTTAACACCATGTAATCGCATTCTCTGTTGTGTAGGCCGCCCAGGATGAAGCATCACCACCTTTAATGCCGATTATAATCCTACGACGTCCTGCAGAACTTCAGCCCTGACGCTGAGGATAATGCCAAAAATGTTCACACAATTTCCATTTCGCCATCCGTTCGCGTTGAAGATGAACAAGAGAGTCAGTGACTATTTATTTATTTTGGCAGCTTACAAAAAGTAAGTGGCCGCTTTCCCTTTCTCAATCGTTCCTGTCGCCGCGTGAGAAGAAACGCTCTGTAAAAATAAACTGACCTGAACTTAAAGGGTAGGGTGTTTGGCAAAAACGCGTGCAGTGTTTGAAAGGCTACCTGTACACACGTTCTGACTCCATTCCATTCCATTCCCTTTTTACGTTTATTGCTTACTTTCATTCAAGGTTTTACCCCTTGTATCTTTGCTCCTTATAAACTTGTTTAAGCTTTAACTGCTTCCCGAAGCATTTAACTCGGTTGCGTTTAATTAAAAGCTCAAATGTGTTGCACGAACATTGCGGCGCACCTGTTCATGAAAGATAATGCAAAAGTGCGACTCTCATTCTGACCCTGAACGCAAAGCAACGCCGCAGCTCTTGAAATACGCAAATGGAAAAACTGGCGACGACAATGACTTCAAGTCGCGCAAGCGCAGCAATTTTCACATTCGAACTTGAGCCGATGCAAGAAATCTGGCACCGCAAAATTGTTTTTCGGCCGGTAAGGCAAAAAATAAATAAATAAATAAATAAATAAATAAATAAATCAGAACAGCATCGATGAAAAAAGCCCACTCAACCACGAATGCTTGTTAAATATGAGCATTTCGAATCATTTTTAGACCGACAAAACCGGACCGGAAATCTGTGTTTTTCAACATAAGCTTTTCCGCTGAATCTGACGCCAAGCTAACCCAGCAGGAATCAAAAATGATTCAGCGTTGAAGTGCATCGGTCACTGAATCCGGATAAAAAATTTGGAAACCAATGTTGATTTGGTGTCACTTTGCTCTCTGTTTATAATTATTGCTAGTGATATGCTGGTTATGGTTATTTATTACTTAAACATGCATTTTAGGCTTACTGTTGTGTAGCAATTCATGTCAGGTATCGGGCTGAGTTCCTTCATGAAGAATGGCAGAAATTTGTCCAAAGTGCAGGCTCAAAGCCGCTAAATAACAACTGGTATCCCTCGCCACCGGTTCGTACAGGTGGAACGTGCAGCAGTGCCGGCCATTTTCAAATATGACAAACGTTTAGAATTAAACAGAACCGAAAACGTGCGTTTAAACGGGCCTGATCATGTTGATAACGCAAGCGCAAAGCCTAACACGGGTTGTCATTTCTCGCAAGTCGACACGGAACAATTGCCTCGGAATGGATTTCATTCTAACAATGACCCGCAAAAACCGGAGCGGAACCCCGGAAGGCCCACGCAGATCTCAGGGTCCGATCAGCCCGGTAATTATAATCTTAACTCTCCAAGAACATTCTTCTGCGTGGGTTTGTCTCCTTCCAAGGCACCTCTTAAATGCAAATGAAAGATCTCTCCCGCATGTAAACACGCACCTCGGAAACACTGAAATATGTAACAATCCTCAAGTACGCGGGGTTTTAAAGAAACAGCCTTTCCGTCTTTCAGGGAACGGGCGGCGAGATTATCCATATTCATCTCATGATAACCCGCGATGAGACACAAAACGGCATTGAAGTGCCTGATACGGTAAGTGTAATTAAACAAGGATCGACTTCAATAAATGAATGACTTAAATAATTTAATGAAAAATAATTCATGTTGACACCCTGTGGATATGTTTGATTTTACATTTAGAGGCTATAAAAATGCAGTGCCATGAACGAGTGATTTTTGATCTCAAGGTTTAAAATGCTAATGCATGGCTTGTTTGACTAATGAATGCACATGCTTTATATTTTAGGATCCGGGCACCGATTCAAACAGACATCCAAGCAGGGGGGTTTGATGTTGCGATACCGCGTTCTGCCGTTATGGCGCCGGTAACGGTTTACGAAGCCGTGAAAAATGCAGTAGCTCGGGAAGCGACGGGGATCTGCGAAGAGGGCCTTCGCCACGAGCCCTTTCTCTGCGCTCGGGCCAGGGCCGTGCACCCCGTTTTAATCTGCGGCCCCACGATGGCGTGACCTGCCTTGGCGGGAGAGGCGAGGTTGGGTCCGCCTGTCAGTCGGACTATCAGCTGCCAGGCAACGCATGGCCTGTGGGAGGATCTTTACCCAGAAACCACTTACAGCGCCGCGGCGCCGCGGCGGCCTTGGTCCAAGGCAATACGTGTTGTAATAAAAACTCAAGGTCCGTCCTCACCTCGCTGCCCTTAACACGCCGGCTGTCGCCAGCTGCCCCCAGCTGCCTCCAGGCAGTGGACGCTGCGGGTGGTGGACAGATATGGTGAGACTGTGGATGTTCGCTTAATGACCTGCTCCGATCTGCTTATTTTTTCAGACATCGGGGTTCGCTTCTCCGCTGTCGAGCATTAGTTACAGCGGATTTAGCGGCGAAGGTTTATTAATAGAAAGACCTTGCGATCCGTTAATACCGTACGTATGTAAAACAGTGAATAAATAAAGGGCAAATGTATCAAATTATGAGTCTTTTTTTTTTTAAATCAAAATTCTCAAGTAAAAATATTGATTTTGCATTAAGTGCATTGCCGCTCAGTACTCACAGATTTATTAACATTATCTATGAGATTAGGCTCCTGGTGAGCTTCAAATGAGTGGCTCTAAGCTTCAAATGCACCCAAGGATTTATTAATAAATTTAAGCAAAAATCAATTACAAGCAGAATTACAGAACGGAGAGGTAGGGGAAGGAGGACGGGGCGGGAAAAAAAAAAAATCACAATTCTGTATGCACAATATTGCAGCAGCCTTGGCGTCTCCAGCGTTCAGATCAATGCCTGAATTAATCTTTCTTGTGGTGGAAAACGTTCTTATTCTGCTAAGTCAATACCGCCACATATGCGGGAGGCGGGCCACTGCTGTGGTGTCAAAGATCACCGAGGCAGAGATGATGTCCTGTTACTCGCGTTAGAAAATATTTCTGCCCTGGGATAACCTTGGTGACCCCTGGCTGGTCATTAACCATCAAGAAGAAACAAAAACCTATACGCCTGTGTCCTTAAACGTCAATAAAAAAACGATACAACTATATCTCTAAAGGCCGCATTGCATTTCATACCGAAGCACAGGCTTGAATCTCACCTCCTGCTTGCAGTTCTCTTGTTGAAAGCACTTGATTGCGACCGTGACTTGACCGTGAATTGCTCCAGTTAAGGAGGCACCCAGCGGCAGGATCACCAAGCAGTAGGACTAGCAAAAGTGGTCAAATGCGCGGAGGGGCAGAAGCTGCCAAAGGGACTTCTCCAAGGTACATTTCAGCTGGCTGCACAGCAACAGAGATTTCGGAGAGAGGAAATTTAAAATGATGCCTGATTTCTCAGGAAAAAAGTCATGCAAATAGCTTAACGGGTACTGCAGAGGTTATGATCCCTATTTCTGTGGCAGTACGGTTGAACATGGTGCTTACCTTAAAATGATACAGTAAAAATACTGTATTGCTGTACCCGTACTTGCCAAAATACCAGGGTCTCAGCTAAAAATGTAAAACAATTCAATCTTTTGTAAGTGTGCGTGTGAATGGGTGTGTGTGCCCACCCTAAGATGGATTGGTATCCAATTCAGGAACAGTTTTGCATCCTGGCCCCCTATGATTCTGGGATAGACCCCAGACCACTGCGACCCTGCTCAGGATTAGCACTTGATGAAAATGGACCTTTAAAGCAGTTGCGTTCTGAGATATTCTACCTGCCACACATTAGAATTTACTTCCAAATGTTGCTTAACATTTTATTTTAAATTCAACTTGAGCACTTTCCTGTGTTCCTAAACTAAATGATGAGAAAAATGAAGACATGCTGAGAATGAAAGTACATACACAGCACCATCTGTGGCGCTGCATACTGACAGCTTTATTCTGCAGTTACAGTAAAATGGAGTCTATCTATCTATCTATCTATCTATCTATCTATCTATCTATCTATCTATCTATCTATCTATCTATCTATCTATCATTCTCTCTGGTTAATTTGCCTGTCTGTCTGTTTGCTTATTGGTTTGTTTGCTTAATAGCACGACAGAAGGCCACACTTGAGTTTATCTTCTTTGGGATCACTTTTTAGGGAGAGATTCATCATCTCTCCAGGCCTACTCATGTTCACGGAAGGTCCGGCCTGACAGTCTCATGTTAGAAATCCTCGGGCTTGTGCCAGAGAACATTGGTGATTTTGATTCAAGAGGAATGGGAAGAGTGTTCAAGCATTTGGCACAGCCTTGCTGTATGAGCAAGGTGGATGTTAGATAATGTGGTTTCGGAATTTCTATTTCTGTATTTCTCAGCTGGTTCTCTCGTCGCCTGCTGGAACCGAGCAGCAGCACCACTGATAACAACCCACATGGCACCTTTTAACAGAAAAATCTCAAGATGCCCAAAACCGGTGCGAAAAATCGACACACGCTGCTGCGTATTAAGCTGTCTGCAAAAGCAGCTAAATGATGTTCGGCCGACCTCCGTCAACAAAACTACCTCGCATGGGGTACTCGTGTGGGGTAAAGCCGTACATTTAAACTGTACAGAGAGAATGTATTTGCTTTGCAAAGCTCCAGAGATTTAAAACAGCACGTAGCGCTTTGTTAAATATCCATAGATTTAAAAGTTAATGTAGTGATTATGCAACTGTAGGCTACACAAGCAAATCAATAATAAAGTAGTTGTCTTTGTGCTTCCTCGTGTTCTTTACAGCGTCTGTGAATATGCTGTTGTGTTTGTTTTCTCCAAGGGAAGCATCTAAATTTTTAAGCAATATCCTTACATTTAGTTCAGCAGCTTGTTTCTTCCTGAAAAGTTTTCAGAAGGTTATACACAGCAGTTATATTTACCCATATCTTAATTTATTCAAAGACAATTAATACCTCTTTTTTTTTTTTTTTGCATTTTCCATTCTAGCATATTTTGCTGCGCCTTGTGCTTTTTCTGCTGTTCTTGCAGGTTTACGGGCATCATAATTTGATAAGGACTGAATATTAGCTGCAGTCAGGAGTTGTAATTAATATCAGGCAGTTTGTAACGCTGGGTAAGGTCATCTGCTGGAAAACCCCATAGTAGCTCTAGCAATGAATAGGAAGAAGAAGAAGAAGAAGAAGAAGAAGATGATGATGATGATGATGACAATGCTTCCATGAAGGTAATTAATGCATTTTAAAAAAAATTAGCTATTCATAAAATATGTTTACTTTTTTATATTATTTCTTTCATAATTGATTTGTTTTATAATTATTCTTATATATTTTTAAAGAAAAAACAAGAACAAATATGATAAAGACAGAAAATCTGTGTAAGAAGTATTGAGCAATGCTAAAAAATATACTATGAAAAAATGTAAATGTAAATGAATGGGTGTTTACGTGTGTGCAAAGACTATGCAGAATCAAAGTAGCGGGGCTCCAAACCGTTCCTCGGAGAGCACAGCCCTCGCTCATCAGAGCTCTTTCTTATTAATGTGTACTCAAGCCCACATCCTTCGCCCTGAGGCCTTACCTCTGAAAATAAGTGGTATCCACTCCCCTCTCACTGTACAGTTTTCCTGTTAAGTTAAAAAAAGATAGATTTCTTCTGGGCTCCGGCATACAGAAAAAAAGGCTTTGGAATGGAAACAATCACATTACTCCAGGGGTTATTGATCAGTTTCCATGGTGAGACTCACCCAGATATAACAGTCACCCTCATTTCATTTGCTCATCTGCGATGCTGCACTGACAGTTATGTTCTCCCAAACTTACAGCACAGTAAAGTCCATCTGTTTGCCCCAGAGCCTACATGCCTGTTATTGAAATCCAGTCTCATTTGATCTACCTGCACTTTGGGACTCAGGATTGAATGCATTTGTGCTTTTTAGCTAATAATAAGGTTATGGAGATTGGTCAGTGATACTAATTCCTGTTTCACTCAGATGGCTTCTGTAGCATCTTGTGAAGTTTAATCAGTAAAAAAGCATTAGCTGACTTATTACCTGCAATTTAACAGCTCAGTACTTACAATACTGTACTATTGACACAGCTGCCACTTAGTAATATCTCAGAAAAAAGCAAATTAATGTGACTTGTTCTGTGTTTTACCTTTTTCATAGATTTACACTTTAACCAGTCTATAGTGTCAAGAAGAGAAACTTTTGTATGATTATGTGTAACATTTGGATTTAAGTATGACACGTCCCATGTGTTTATATTTATATGTATATGTATATGTATATGTATACACGTACTGTGTTTAGGTACCTTGGATAAACAAAACATGAGGTACAAAGGCAGCTTTCAAGTGTCATTCCATGATTTAACCAGCAGGGGGAACAACTCTGTAGGCAATGAAAGATTTAAACTTAATTTCACGTAAACATGGGTTGAGAACAGAACAAAATTCCATGGCCTTACTGAGCAGACATGTAGGCACATTTCCACGCGAGGGTTTTTCTTCATTTTTAGTTTGTTTTCATTTTGCTTTTCTTTTTTTGTTGGCCAAAAAGGCTATTTATAGCGATTAGGTCAAGGTTTAAGGTTCAATGGTTCAAGGTTCAAAGGTCCAAAGGTCCAAAGTTCAAAGCCTGTACTGTGAATGTGAAATGTAACATGAAAACGACAGTTTTCCTTCACATGGATAGAAGGTGCCTTCTTCCATAGGCTTGATATAGTCCCATGGCACTTAGAAAGTTTAATGCCGAGGATGCTTGAGGTGGAGGTTTGAGACCCATTAAGTTTGAGACGGTTGCCAATTTGTGGGCGGATTTCAGATTTATCGGACACTAAGAATTATATGCTCACCATCAATATTCCCTTACAAACCATGGCATTCTTTGCCTGAATTATGGCTCCCTGTGCAGAAAGAAACTGAAGTCTCTGGCATAATGAAAGCTGGAGGCCTCATTTTTCGGAACTGATTATGGACTTTCCAAGATGTTTTGGGAGATTTCCCATCTAAGGCTGAATAGACTTAAATGTCCTGTATCAAAAATGTAGAGGAACTTAATAAATTATTATTTCTTGTTTCATAACTGAGATATACGTGCCAAGCGGCTAACAACTTACGCTCTTATACGGCCGGATGTTTTTTTGGACCAAGCCAAGTAAACCACTCCCATTAAAGGTTCAGTGGTAGAAGCCTGTTGCTCACTATAACCTGCATCCCTTCAGGTTAGAGACCGCGTGAGTAAATTAAGAAATCACTAGAGAAAAACATGGTGCGGTCTCCTAAAGACTTAATGAACAATATTTCAACCAGGTCTTCCCCAATGACATTCTAGCATTTTCTGCTTGCACCACCCCCCACCTACAAACAAAGGACCTGATTCTGACTGCGTCTACCTTCTTTGCATTGCGTACACCGGCAGGGATGACGGATGCTCGAACACAAGATCCCCAGTCATGCTCTGTAGCAACCCGGCCCATACGCATTCTTATTTCCACTTTAGTTATCTTAAATGTAATGCCTCGCACGGGAACTTCATTAATCCCTTCAGCGACGTGTTTTTCCATGTATCTGCTGTCGCTAACCTATGTTTAATACACTGACCGTGTTTTGATGCAAAACAGGAATGGAGAACATATGGTTGTAATTTTATGCTTCATCTCTCTGACTAATTTCGGAGGGCTGCAGGTAATTATATAGCATGTTAGTGACTGCCAAAACTACTGCTTTATGAACAATAATAATTGATATATAGCTTAAAGTAAGGTAATTTCATATATATTTTGCGTGTAGGCATTCTGTAATGTGCCGTGCAGCTTGAAAATCATACCTGGAGCCGTACTGCTGACATCAGTGTCTTTTTTTTCTTTTGCAATGCTGCAATAAATTGAACATTATAAGTCATTGTTAGGCGCTATGATTCAGTGAGAGAAAACTACTCGGGCCGCATTCTTCGCGTTATTGACAGAATGAAAATACAGTTTATTTCCCAGCAAAAGGGAAGACTGACAGATCTTCAGCTTTTTTGACTCGATCTGAAAACGAGCAATGAAAGATTCTTTTTCGCAGAATGCACTTCGGCACTTTGCTTCATCTCTCTCGGCTCTGAATGGAGGCATTGAGGGCTGAATTAGCCTGCGATTTGACTGCGGTGCCGTATGGATGCGGATCTGCATTTTATCCACGGTAATCAGCATGGAATTCAGCCGCTCTTGAAAGGCGGATTCGGGTTCGAAGTTGACGGGTGAATAAACTCTCGGAGGCGTACTTGTGCACGCTTGTTGACGGGGGCCTTGAGTGGGGCTTATGCACGCCACTCTCCTCGTAGAGAAGTTGGGATTAGCAGAGAAAACATTGACTGCTTCCTTCACTGCCGACAAAGTCGCCCTGGTTTCCTATTCATGTCAATATTTCAAAAGGTTTATCATCAAACACTTACCTGGGGGGAAAAAAAAAAGTGTTTATTGTAGTCAATCTTAAGTGTTGCAGGGATAAGCAGGAGTTTCAGTCTGCGTATCCAGGGTATTTTGTTGTTGTTTTTATGAACATTATGCCTAAATAAATCTCTTTTGTAAATGTGCACAACAGTCACTAAGATCTGAAAGGTGCACTCGAGTGGACTGAGGAACTTCTTTGAAAGCTGCGGAAAAGCAGTGGGGAGAAAAACAGGGATTTGAAATCTCTCTCATGCCTGGTGGTTAAGTTGGTACTGTGCAAAGACCAAATAGGGGCTTAAAATTGTGGTGAATATGCTGTCTTCCCGGAAGAGTGAACACCACACTGTTCAAAAGATCCCCAACAAAAATTATAATGTTCCCTTCTATTTGTGTACTTGTTACTGCATATAATCATTCAAAACTTATTTATTTACAAAGGAAACCCAAATGCATTTACAAATGTATGTTCATTTTTCTTACATATTTGTCAAGAAAATGTTTTTTATTGCTATACCTGGCACCAGAAGCTCCCTCTACAAATATATGGTTGGCTCACATTTGTCACTTTTGGAAATTTGGAAGATTTGTTGTTTTTTTTGCTACTTCCCAGATAGGACTACATGGTCACCCCTACGACATCTTCTGCCCTTCTGCTGCGTTTACCTTCATTTGCGTGAATTTTTATTTTCTCACTACACGAAGTCTATCTCTCAAGAATAAAATTTCGGATCCTAACACATTTTTAAATCTTTTGTTCATTATTCTTCATATTCTGCCATGCTGCAAAATGTTCATTAAATATGAAGTGAACTGTGGCGATGCATGGATTCACTGCACATTTCAGGAATATTTATGCTGCCGGCGGGGGGGGGGCCACGGGGCGACAGGTGGTTCGGCATCCAGGCTAACAAATTTGCCTTTTCTGTGACAGAACAGCACCAAGGCACAAGCCACCCAGCTGGCTGCCCAGGATGACCTTTAACCCCTGCTTTAGGATTTGAGCAGACAAAACGGTTGGTGATGTCAGCGTGAGTGACAACCTCAGGCAAGAGGGGGATGGGGCAGGGCTGTGCCATGTGCTGCCTCCCAGGAATGACGCCGGCCGTGTGCGCCGAAACCAGGAGCGAGACAGAAAACGCGTGGCAGCATCACTCTCCGACGTCCCTCTCTCAGGAGCTGAAGCAACGCGTTGGCCGCCATGTGGTGCAGTTTGCCGGTCCAAGACCCAGGAATCAAGGATCCTGCTTTGGTATCTCGGCGAAAGGTGCTTAACCTAAACTGCTGGAAGAAAATTCCCTGCAATATAAACTGGCAAAAATTATAAGCTGCTTTGGGGGAAAAGCATTGCTAAGAAAGGAGATAATGATAATTGAACTGTCGTGCAGCTGCAGACTCACATGATGTGACATTTTGTCTGAGGAACGGTTTGCTCAAGCTGACGTTTGTTTTCCTATCATCAGTCCAATGACTCTATTCAAAGTGTACATGCCAGTTACACGGTTCAGTCGGCGTCTGACGAAACCGTTCCTTTTTCAGATCCCACTTCCATAGTTATATATATACTATCCGCCGCTTACGCACGCAGGAAGACAATGCCGGCACTCCTGGTGTGTACATATTCACCAGTTGTGACTCACCCTCCAGTGGCACACACTGATCCATTAGTGTGAATGTTGCTTATTTAGAGTCATGCTGTTTCTCGGTCCTGTTTCTTTTCTAAAGTGCATCAAACCACAAAGCAACCCTAAAACACGGGGTCCTTTAATCAAATGTCACTTTATTCAAAGGCTTTTCATGCTTTCTCATGCTTGGGCACGAACATGGCGCATAGGGATGTTCGGTGCATCTGGGCCAGCGTGACAGTCTCTCAACGGTCCTGAGGCACCGATGCTCCACAGATATCACGAGGGTAAGACGTAGCTATGTATGAATGCTGTTGTTTATTACTTGCTTGAAATAAGGAAAATAAAATGAGCAAGGAAGATGTAATGGAAATCCATTATTGAATGGCGCATTTTTAAATGCTATTAAAATATGTAATGTAGGCAAGCTATTACCCTGGTTCTGTCGCTCGTAGAAGATCACCTTTTGGTGAACCATATGTGCCCCCCTTCTGGAACGAGTCCTCGCTTCACCCGTCAGGAGTGAGACCTCTGTTAACACTGAGAGGCATCACAGCTGAGGGACACAGCTTTTGCACATTCCTGGGTGTGCATGAGAACACTAAGACAAATTGGCTATGAATGCAGAGAGAAATATTGCATTTTAAATGTTGATTTTTCAGCTACTATTTGTCATAAAATCCTCTGTAATGACACACAGATTCTACCTAGATGAACTCAAAAATCCTCTGAGGTTTGCCATAAAGGCCTAAAAGTCAGGAACATTTGCTTAGATTATACATTCTGTAAAGATTACGAAAACACATTACAATAAAATGAGCTTTTAAATAGTCTTAAAAAGTAAACTGTACATTTCTTTACCTCGCCGTCAATATAAACACAAAAGAAGTATTTGAACGTTCATTTGGATCTAAGGGAATATTAAAATGATCTAAGACTTGCATGAAAAAAGTAGCAAATGAGTATATCAATAATTTCCTTGCTGAGAATAATATATCACCATGACAGGGCGATGCATAGAAAAAGAAAACGAATAAACTTCTACACAAAAATGCAAACGTTTATCTTGCTATCAAAAAAATTGTATCGATGCTCAATACAAGTATAGTTTTCTCAGCCATTGAACTTTACAAAAATGAACAGTGAGCAATAACCTCAGCAGTTTAAAACCTTAGTAGTAAACACATCATAAATCTCCCACAAACTGAGATGTCATGGGCCAGAATCAAGAAAATGGTTCTGAAAAATACCTCGGCCAGTAGCCTGGCTGTGCCTACAGTAGCTACATAAAAGTTTGCTGAAAGCAAACACATTTAGGATGCTGATGCTCATGCTTTTCTTATTTTAGTCAGTCAGAAATTAATAGAATGGCTTTTAGTGTGGCTATTTTTATATGGGACCAGTATTTTAAGTCATTCAAGGTCATTCTTGTTTCTAATATTTTGAAATTGGCCTTTGAGACTAACCTCAGTCATCAGTTTTGAGTCCATATTTGTGGATTTTATAAATCACTAGCTGAGGGTCAAAAAGCTGTAGCAGAGGTAAGATAAAGAGTAATGCCAAGATATAATATCCAAACTGTTTTACCTTTAAAGTGGTTGCATTTAGTACAGTCTCAGACAAGTGGAAAGGAAAAAGTCACCAAACTTTGCCACCCTTATATCACTAATATGTGCCCGTGCATGTGTGTGCTATGTATAGCTTCTTGCAGATTTTTAAATTTTTATCTGTGCATATATAACAGCTACTTGCTCCTGTGGTTGAACATGTGGATGGCACTGACAGGAATACATCATAGTGATGCACACAGTACATTTATCTGTGCTTGTGGGTTTTAAAAAAAATGAGTTTTCGCACGTGAAGTGTCCTATTTGTATTAATCTTGACAAATTAGCTGGAAACTGCTTGGAAGTACCCATTAGCCATGTGTGTATGCACGCGCGTGTGTGTGTGTGCTTGACAGTGCAAAAGCCTCACTTAGGGTGAGAAGCACGTGTGCCAAAGTTCAAGTCTGTGCCTTGAAAAATGAATCTGTGAAGGACAAACAAGCAAACAAACAGAGATTCAAGTTTATAGATACAGAGATTTGTATCTGTGATATACAGTAAATGTCACAATTTCAATGGATGTATGTGTGTCTGGAAACCAGAAGCTGTGGTCATGAAAAGGGAAGTATGATGTATACAGTTTTTCCTGTTTCATAGAGACTACCACTGGATTAAGGTTTTTAAAATGGATGGATGGATGGATGGATGGATGGATGGATGGATGGATGTTTTATATACATTTCTGCTTCTCAGTCATTTTCTCAATTCAAGAACCTCTTATTTTTATAGTCTTCCATTACTTGCCACTGGAAACCACTTTTGTGTACAAATGACATAATGCGAAAGTGGTGCTAAAAAGCTTTCCCAATATCTGAAATGGAAATGCCAGACAACAGTAGATGTCTGAGTACTTACCTATTAATGAGAGTTTGCTTTCTATGGGGTGAAAGCGAAGGGGGTACATTGTCTGAGGACATTGTCTGAGGACAATCTTGAGAACCCAATTCAAAAAGAGGCCTTCGAAATTATGGCCTTTCATTACTCATTTATTACAAATGTCATCCCGGAGAAGTCTGAACGTATATCGGTAGCAGGAAAATTGCTTTATGCTACGTCCTCCTCCGTATGGTGCAAGCATGTTATGTTGAATGAAGAAGGATATCTGTGAAAAGCTAATCATCATTGTAGCATTTTCACCTTGGAGGATTGGATCCTAAAATAATCTTCAAAATGTTGTTTGGGGCACGTTTGCTTCCCACAAACACACTTTGTTCATGAGAGCGGCCCCTTTGAATATCTCCATTTTACATTTAGACTGTTGAATAGGCTGTAAATCTCGCTGGAAGTGAAATCTTACTTTTGGCTTTTTCCCATTTAGGTCACTATTTAAAGTGTTTTTTGGGGGAAAAAATGTGCCTTGAATATCTTTTTTGATAATGCCGAGTGTTTAAGTCTGCATGTGCTCTCAAGTATAATGCAATGCATCACTTTTATGTTAAATGTGTGGTTTGATCGAATACAGCGTGCAGTAGAACTGGAACGGCCTTTGATGGCAGAGTGAGAAATTTGGGCTGACATCGACACCACGTGTGCCTGGAAAAGGCGCAGTGCATTTGCTGCTGTCTGAGAGTTTGTGTTAACGTCGTATCCGTTGCCCCGGTAGCTTGTTGATCGACTCCAAAAAAATAGGGAGGAGGCTGGGTGGAGACACTCTGCTCCACGATCTCAGTTTGGATGGGGATAAAAAATCCTTTTTACTTATTGATAAAGCGTGGCCTGCTGGAAGGAATCCTGAATCTGTCTGATATTGCTGTGCAACCGCCAGTAAGGATGCTTGCGAGGGCCTCACTCTGCCAACTACAGGCTGTCAGGGCATCTGTAGTCAACCTCTGTGTTGAATTAAGTCAAAGGCCTTCTTCTGTGAGCTTTGGGTTGGAGGAAAGGGAGATTGGGAATTTTCTAAGGAATATTAAGAATCTCTTCTTGGTTATTTTTTCCATCTACTTGATGGTTGGCTATCAGGAAGAGGTTAGCATGTGAGTAAAACACAGTATATCCTCAGGTGGCAGCCCCAATGACATCGATGTCGTATCAGTTGCTTTTCCCCACAGTCATCCTGGAGTGAAGACAGTAGGGTTCTGGACTGGCACACAGAAAGGTGCCACTGTGCTCCGGGCAGAGTGGGGTGTGATAATTATGTAGGTGGTCGTCTCAAGGGAGTCTTGTGAACAGAACCCTACGCTTGCAGTTACTCGGGAAGGGTAGAAGGGGAGGGATAGACAGCAAAACAAAAGTAATGCAGAGGGTTTAGTGATGATCAAGTTTCCAGAAATGTTGACCCGTTCTGAGAACTTGGTGGTTAGGGAGATGGTGGGCATCTCAGATTGCTCTACTTACCCACTGGAAAACGCGTACCAACCAGCCAAGGGGGTTCTAAAAACTACTCACAAAATACTTTGGCTTTTTCTTAACTGTAGTCCAACAGGGGTGGGCAACCAGTTGGTCTTGAACCACAAAATCCCCCCCGCAACCTTTCCCAACTTTTCCTCCTCTTGTACCTCCTTGCTTTTTAGTCCTACAAATCTGACAGGCACAAGCCACATGCTTGTCACCACCCGCTTCACTGAATGCGCTTATTACTGAAAAGGTAGACATTTCCCACCCCCTGTAGTGTCTGTGTTAAATTTACTCCTTTATGTATAAATGAAGGAGGTGCAAAATGATCTCACTGCTAAAATATCCCATCAAGTGAGTGACAGTTTCATAGAATTTGCAGAGGGAAGGTGACCATCAGCTGCAGTTTCAGGGCGGAAGAATATCCCCTCAAATTCTTTCTGCACTTCTGTCCTTAGCAAACTTTTTGCAACGCTGAATGGCTGAGGACAGAGTGAAGACAGCTTCTGCAGCACCAGTTTTCAGGACTTCAACTCCTTTAAAAAGTAGGGTAAATCCTGTTAAGTGAAGTTCAACTCGCAGCACCGACTCACATGGTTTTTGTTGTAAAGGAAGGGCACAGAAGTGTTGTACCATTGCCTTCTTCCATGGGTTTCTTTGGGTTGTGAAGACAGGGAGGAGGTCCACACCGCGATACAGGTCTGAATGTACCCTGAGCATGCAGCTGTGAAGCTATGAAGCTGTGAAGTGTCGGAGTTATGTAGTGGACCACTGTGTCCATTCAACCGTTGTACACTGTAAAAAAAAAAACAAAAAAAGACTTTATCCCAAGATGCGCTTGGTTTTCATATAAATTGCTAATCTTGTCTCTAAGCTGAACTCAGACAGCACACAGATAAAGAAACAAAGCTAATGATCTTCAGGAGATATTACTGAAGAAATATTTGGGGATGGTCATACCCCCAAGTGTCCCCCTGGGCTTAGATCATCTGCACACCTTGCCTTCCTCACGACCCATCCATGAGGTTTGCAAAGGCTACTGCTCTCCATGAGGGATTTTTGCATCACTGTAGCTCACGTCAAACCAAAAGCCTCATTAGAAAAATGCACTCTCAGAAATATTTAATGTCTGTGCAACAGTCTCTTTGTATGTGAGTGTGTTGAATAAATCGAAGAACGTAAGTGCATCACTAAGTCTACCAGCTAGACAACAGCGGTAAAACAAAAGCTCACCGCGGTATTCCCTGATATGGTTTTTTTACAGCTATCCTATTTCTTCAGCTGTGTTCCTGCTGTCTCCTGACTTGGCAAGATTTTAATTTCGGTGGCAACAGGGTCCTAATGAATTCAGTTCGTGGAATATTCAAGGACAGTCAAGGTGCCCTGCTGCTCTTTTCCAACACCCAAGTAACCCGCAGTAAAATTTATAAATCGGACCAGCATTCCTACTCAGGTTTGCTCTGTTCTTTTCTTGAATCAGCTAAAGGAGAAAAATATGAAAGGTGTGCGCTGATGGCAACTTAGCGCCCAATTTTACTGGTAGACATCCTCTCAGCATTCATCCACCCAACTGGTGATCTCATTAACTGGATTCTCCTCTGCCTCTAACTCAGCTCAGTGGTTTCACCGGAGCAGCAGCTCTGTGAAAAGGCGTATTTAATGCCAAAGAACAGAACCCGGGAAAAGACTAAGGCGTAAAGAGGAAACCTCAGGACTACAACAGCCAGGTACACAAATGTGGAAGTATATTGCTTTGAAAGTTCATTAGAATGCGTTGGAAGAACAATAAAAGCAAACACTACAGGATTTGGGGGAATCAACAGTTTACGGCAGGGATCCAGATGTATCTGAATATATCCCTACTGCAAGGCATTACCTCTGCGATTTCCTTCATTCTTCTCCGTTGTCTTCTTCTCGCGCACCTCCTTGTGCACCGTTACAGGTGTTAAAAGCATCAGTTTCTCTCTGTGGGTCTTGAGAAATACACGTCGGTGAGAGCATCCCAACCCCTTTGTGAAGTCTGAGGTAAAAGAGGCCACAGATTTGACAAAACTTTTTGTTGCACAGATGCAAGGAGCTTTGGATGCCATACCTGGATCCTTAGCATAATGTTAGCATTCGAGTTAGCAAAAAAATTAAAAGCAGGATGGATTTTTTTTCTAAAGCCGCACTTCAAATAAAATATGTCAAAATAATAGTGAGATTGTCCTTATTGTAAAGATCTAAAGCTCAGTATGTACGGTGAGTTATATAGGAAATCCATGTGTGACAAATCCACTTCAGCTTTTATAACTACTGAAATACTGGCTTGTAGTTTAAAGGCCTTCTTTTTATTGACCAAGATGATGTTTTCCAGAGGGTGGTTATCTCCTCCCTGAACTACTTGAGCAAATATTCAACTTTGTAAATGTTGATGTGGTGTCAAACTGTCAAGCTTTCTGAGGTGCTTAAAAAACTGCCATCACTTAAAGGCCTGAAAGGCCAGCATTCTGTCTGCGGAGGCTCTCCTGCTGATGGCAGTGGGATGAGGTGCTGCTTAAAGATCCAAAGCCACGCGCCCTGGGGGTCTTTTAGCGGAGGCGTGTCCTTCCCAGCTTTCAGCGGATGCTGCCTCATTATGTGACATGTGCTGCAAGTAAGGGAAGGGTCTTCGCGAGGGCAGTGGGTGACGGGGGGGCGGGCGACTTCAGCGTTCAGATGAAGCTAAACAAGACACGCTCTGATACCTCATCGACCAGACCTCCATCGCACAGATTAAAAATCAGGTTTGGGATGCCATACACATCATTACTACTTGCAGGATAGTCAGATCACAAAGGTTATTGTTATAATGAGGGCACCACGGCTTGTATAAATTATCCTGCGGTGGAGATGCGCAAATTCCTATCTGACGTGTCTTAAAGCGCATCTCGCTTTCGCTGACAGGCAGCCTCAACAAGGACAAGCTGTCCAATTAAACAGACATGTGGAATGCGAAATCGCCGCCGTGCCGTTTCAGAGGGGATCCGATCGTTTGAAATTCATCCCCCGCTTTGCATGTGCGTAGAACACGTGTCGGCGTCCGCTCGGCAAGGTGGGGGAGAGCGTATATTTTGTCTAATCCCTACAGCTCCGTGTCCGCGGAATAAATGTTGGTCGTTCATCTGAACCTCCGCTCCCCCCCGCCGCTGCCCTCCGCAATTCACAGTGACACACACGAGAATAAAAAAAATCCATTTGGACAAATACCATTTGGATTTTCAGGTGATCGGCGATGTCTCCTGCGTATCGATGGGGTAGATTTTGCCCCGGTGGTTCCAACTGATTGATCCACAGTTCAGGCAGCAAGAGGATTACAACGGTTGGCCATGTCTGGGGTCCGTAAAAACGGGTCTTTTTTCCGTGACGTAGTAGCCCATACCGGCCGCACTCTGACAAGAAAACAAGTTGATGAGTTGATGAAATATTATGAAAATGGAACCAAGTTCCCATGAAACAAGTGCTTTTCAGCCCTTTCGCCTGGTTATGAAGTCACTGCTAAACTGCTGCTAACCCTCCATCCCTAAAAGCGTGTCTCTGCACGCCGTTCTAGTAAAAGCACTTCTGAAGGAGGGCCTGTCCCCCTGGAAGACTTTCAGAATATCTGGATAGCTTTCAGAAGCAAAATGTCACATTTTCATTGCTAATTAAACCTTATTTTTATTTAAACAGGCACTTAGTCTAATTCTCCTACGAAGCGGGTCTTTCATCACCTTGTCTTTTCATTACGATAAAAAAAGAGGATCCCAGCGGATTAGCTGATAGAGAGCTCCAATTAGGTAGGCAAATAAACTCATACCAGGTTCATCCTTCAAAGAGAGAGCAGAAGAAGGAGGGTGAACTCCCAGATGAAACCACCCAAAATGCAAAGTGCGGCGTCACCTGACCGCGCGGGGTCGGCCGTCTTTCAGCGCACCCCTACTCGCTTACGCACAATGGACAAAAATCTGGATTATCGTGGCTGCAAACAAGTTTGGCATGAAATAAAGCCGGCGTGTGGTTTATTTCCATTTCCGAGTGTGACTACAATAATGAAGTCTCGAATGTGATGTTCCTGTCATTACCTATTCATTAAAGATCTGATTGGAAGTCTGAGTTACCATGGCAATGGTTTTGTAAATTCTCAGTGCATTATATAGAATTTCATTGTTTACTCTGTTGCCAAGACTAATGGCTGCAACAGGGATATCATCTTCCTCCCTCATCTATTTCTCCGTGCTGCTCATCATAAATAAAATGAAGGCTGATTTAAACCTTGCATTCTCCTACAATTCTGTCTCTTGGTACAAAGGCCATTTCACAACCTTGTTCTCAGTATAAGAGTTGATGCTGTTTATTAAGCCAGAGGGAGACAGGTTTAGGAGGAGGGAGCAGGCATTCGGCGACATGCAGACGTACGGTCTCCTCCTTTCCCCTTAACGCCCCCCAGTGCTGTGGCTGAAGCCAGTACGGCCAGGTCACCCTGGGTGCAACCATGGGAGCTCAGCAACTTGTAGTGTGGAAGTAACGTGGTTGAGCTGTGGAACGCAAATCTGTCATGAAAACTCTTCACCTTTCACTAACGGACAGATCTGGCCTGTCAAATATCATGCTTGTGAAGACGCAGTGCATATTTAATATACCTGTCAACTTATCTATTTCAAACACTTTGTCAATATGTATAAAGTGAGTAACATACTGAAAATGTATTGCCATGTATAGCATCTTGTCATGTATGTCATTTTATGCTAATAGACACTTACTGTCGGGAATAAATGTAAAGCAGAAAATACAAATGTCGCACCTTTACTCTTCACCTCAAAAAAGTAAACAGCAGATGCATTCATAACTGGTTTACTATAATGCCGGAAGTCAGTATGGATGAGAAAATTGAATTTGTATATTTTTTGTCTCTCTAGTCACCTTTCACATAAGCTAGAGCTCAAACTAGTGCAAATTTGTTTTTATATATATATATATATATATATATATATATATATATATATAGTTCTCTTGGCACCTAAGGGATATCTTAATTATATTTTATTTAAACTCAATGCTAACATTACGGTGATCTCCAGCCATGCAGCTTCTGTACAGGACGCAAAGGCCGTGTCTCAGACACTCCTTCAGGACCAAGTGGGGACTTGCGCCATGTTGTATCTGCATGTCTTCCACGGTTCTCGGGTCATGAACCCTGACACAAGGGGCTGGGGGAAGCAGACATTGCCCTCACACAGCCAAAAATCACACCCTGGCTGTAATCTACCCAGAGACCAGTGTTCAAAAAAATAATGTGGATTTTTATACTGTAGTTGTACATAATACTGGATAATAAAGTGCAAATTAAAATAGCTAAATTATTATTTAGATGGCACCTTTGTACACAGCAGTTAAGAATATTAGGTTTCCAGATTCTGCTACTTATAAATATTTACCCATTTAAATTTGCTCATTTCTGTTGTATCAGTGATGCTATAGCAGGAGTAAGGATTTGACCCCGAGTCCACGGAGTACAAACAGACTGCTGTATCCACTATGCCACCTGCTGCCCTGAACATCACTTCCTCTCACTGTTCACCAAATGTAAATTCAGGTTACAACACTGATAGCAAACATTTCTATATCCATTTACACTATACATGTATATGTATATATTTCTGTCTGTCTATTACTTGACCTCCATGTTTGAAGCCCCAGTCAGCAGTAGTAATTCTCAACAATAAATCATCAAAAATAATGATTCCCTTCCTTGTCCTAGTCACTCAACCCCACAAAATAGATAGATAGATAGATAGATAGATAGATAGATGGATGGATGGATGGATGGATGGTGGGCAGTACTTGCAAGGCAGGGGCAGGGCTGAACTGACAGACAGCTCTCCATTACCCACCCCTGTGCTACCGCTTTGGCTTGGTGAGGACCAGCTGTAGTTAATTAGGGGCTGTGGATTGGATTATTTAAGGCAGCTGGTCTGAGGCGTGTGTGTGTGTGTGTGTGTGTGTGTGTGTGTGTGTGTGTGTGTGTGGCTGAGAGCCTTGTGTTCTGGTGATGTTGACTGGCTTAATGCGACTAAATACATACATACATAAAATAAAAATGCATTAATCCTGAAAGAAATTGCAAACATGTGAAACTGGATAATTGATCCTGTACTTTCGATCTACCCTCGTTCTTGGTTTGAAAGCTGACGCTACAAGAGAAAATCTGAGAATAGGTCACTGACATGTTTACTGACCTTTTCCAGTATAATTTGGCTAAATTCAGTGAGCGCGTATCTGCTATGGTCATCTGTGTAAAATTTGTTGCAGTTTATATTTTACACACACCGACGTGTTACCCCAAAAAAGTCACTCAACATGCAAGGAGAGCATAATGACTCCCCTGTTTCTGGATTACTAGTGTGTTTAGAGTCCAGCACCGCTGGCATTGGTGGCATTTAAATGGCAGGCGTTCGCCCCGTGTGCATGTGCCCGTACTACTCCCTGCTCATCAGCCACATTTTCCAGGCCATTAGCGCTCGACACTGCCTCCTGCACTACACCACATCGGTGGCTCTCGCCCATTTGCACCCTTCTCATACAACACACTGTGATTAGTTCATTCGGGGCACATTGCATTGGTTCCAGTCCAGTACATGGTGGTTAACCCTCACCAAGTCCGTAATTGAGGCCTTTCCACTAAATAACACAGTCTCCATGTGTTACAATTAAACACAACCTGCTAACCCCAGTATTCACACTCGTGCAGCTGCACTTGCAGCCTTGAATCAAGCCGAAGCAAATTGTTTAAGTCCAGTCCGTCTTTCTTTACGCCGCAGTTCATTTGACCCGGCGTGCATTTAGAGACACATTCCCGGGAATGAGTTGAATCGTTTCAAATTCCACCTTTTGGTGGACTTTCTGAAAGTGGAAGCACTCCTTGTCTCTTTCATGTCTGTGAAACGTTTTGTAAACTCGCTCCCGGTGGCATTTTTTTTCTTTTTTCGCAAACTCCGCTTTCTGTGCGCTGCCGCGCCGGGCCGTCTCTCGGCATCACCGTAAAAAGGGCCACTAGGACCCATGCCTAACCGAAAGAGTCGAGCCTTGGTTCCACAAATGATCAAATTTGCCAAACGCCTGCCTTGTCATTAGAATGACTTATCAATAAATATAAGGCAAAAATGGGGGAATTGGAAAATAAAGTCTTTATTAGTACCACACACAGCTCAAATAAACCTTCTATTATCTATTTCCACAAATGGGAGCCCACACAGCTGATCTAAAGCAATTATTAAACTGTTAGTCTGTCAGCCAAGCAATACTTTAATAAGCTATGAAAATGGGCTTTAACAAAAACTTAACACATTTTTTTATATTGCAATTGACATCCTTTGATAAATTCTATAATTATTAGCTCATTGCACTTCTCTTTTCCCTTCAAGCCACAGCAGCATTTACTGCCTCCAAAATTTTTTTTTTTTCCCCCCATTTCATTTTCCCCATTGACAAAACTTGCCTCATTCTTTCTGGACGCATTGCAAAGCACAGCCGCCGGAAGCACACCCGAAAGTGCGGACTTTATCTCGAATTCACGAGGCCAGCACATTGGTGCGGAGTTTATACCAGATTTAAACGGTTACACAATATTTCCCCCATTCTAATAATAATAATATAGAGACGCAACTTTGACGGTAGCTAAAGCGAATCCGTCCTCTCGCTGGGGGGAAATGTTTCACAAGGTCAGAGCCGAATGACCGATATTAAAGTGACTTGCCTTCTTTTTCTTTTCCCTCTTCCTTTCTGCCAAGGGCGCACGCAGACATTTATGTGAGAAGCAGTGGAGTGAAATTAGCAAATGGTTTTTTGCTCTTGTGGCATTTCTCCTGACTCGGATCAGCTACCAACCCGAAACTGCCACGTGATATAAACAACAGCGTCTGAAAGCAGGGGATGAACTCGAAAAGGAAAAGAAAAAAAAAATTAAAAAATGCTAGCGCACAATGGACATGCAGAATAATAACCCTGGACACAAGAGAGACAATGCTTAATATATCACATTTTATTTGAAATCAACTCATTTTTTCCTGCCGGCTGTTGCAAAGTTTGTGCCGGATGGGAAAGCACAAAAGAGAGTGCAATTTTTTCTTGTTCTGCTCCAAAATGATAACCATTACCTCATGAAATTGCAGTTGTTTTGCCCCATTTTTCTTTTACACTTTACCGCATATTGTTCACAAACAAAGGCACTTTGGAATCCGAATGGGCAATCTCAGTTTTGCGCATTTATTATATTCCCATTTTCATAAAATTCTGCATGGTTGCCTCATAAGCATGGAATGACTTGGCTGGGAATGCATAGCAAAATGAAAACACATTAATGCAAGGAAATTGTTCTGTCCATTAAGGTAATTAAACAAAAAACTGGTTTACCTTTAGGTCACGACTGGATTCTCGATGCAAACGCTGTATCCGTCAAGAGTTGATTTTAACAAAAGTTCCCGTGTTTTGGTTCCCCTGAGGGAATAACAAAGAAAACCCAAGCGAACCCAACTGAAAATGAATCCCTACTAAAAATAAGGTGTTAAGTGCGACCGCGGAAAAATACAATATAAAAAGTTATCACAGACGAATGAATTGAGCGGGGCCGTGCGGCAGTACGATCCCGAGTGAGCTTGCAGCTCGCCGGCTGCAAAATAGAGCAGCAGATGCAGAAGCGCATACACGTCCCTATGCCAGTTTGTGAAAACAGAACTGACTAAAGCCCAATAAACTGTGCGGCATTTTCCGCCCGAGCGCATCCAGCGTCGTAGGTCTTGCCGTGCTGCGTCGAGCTTATAATCGCACTTCGAGGTTTGCTGCAGCTCTAAATGGCAGAGGAAAGTAAAATTCTCAAAGGTTTGCAGGACAGGCGGCAGAGCACAGAGAGGAACGGGTCACTTTTAATGGAATTACAGGGCCTCCCGACGGAAGTCCAATTGAAAATACTGGTCCCAGTAAGTCGGGTTTGCCGGCCGATTTGCTTGCGGCGAAGATCGGGCTGTAATCGCGAACGTTCACCGCGTTGCAGTAGTTAAATCGAGCAAAGGCAAGCAAGCGCTTGATAATCTCAAGATTTGCGTTGTCGGGGAGAAAACCCCGCTTACGGGCCTACCGCCACGATGTTCCGGGAATTTCAATAGTGCAGAGGCATCTTTCGGCGGCAGCCGGCGTTACAATAACACTTGAGATTTTTTCCCACAAACACTTTTTGGAAACCAAGCCATCGTTTCAAAACCGGCAACAACTGCGAAGATGGAACAAAAGGCTATCAAGAGGCTGGTAGGGGGAGACTCCGAGACCCTCCGCTGTGGCAGGCAGCGGCAGGTACGGCAAGCGCGGAGCAAAATCGGCTTCCGCGAGGCTTGAAGTCTGATTTCTTGGTTGTTGGCTGCCTGTCCAGGGATACGTTGACAATCGTGAAATCTGTCTGCGCCTGGATCTGTCCGGGTAGACGTGCTGACTTGACCTTGCCAGTAGAGAAGCGGGACATTTTTCTTCTCCTCGCGTAACAACCTGATAGGATTTATTACCGCCTATATCAAGCTGACACCTTTGTCTCTGCTTATTTCATTTTACCAATCTACTCACAATTATTTACTTATTTATACAGCTCGGTAATTTTTACTGGAGGCAATCGTGGTAAAAGTACCTTAATCAAGGGTACTAGAGGCAGAGTGGGGTTTCATTCCCAGCTCATTCGCTGCCCTACTCATAAACACAGCAGAAAAATAAAGCGAAACATCGACTTGTCGCAGCAGCATCAGACCAACGTCGTGCCCTAAAAAGTCAGCATTGAATAAAACAGCAAACCAAAAGAGGAACCGCTCCCATCGCCGTGGATTTACTGGTTCGGGTTGCGAGTGTAATTTCGGAGAATCTACCTGGTTTGCACGAGCAAAAAAGACTCCAGCCGTACGAAGGCTTAAATTGTTTACAAGCATGCTGCTGCGCCAGGCCGTTCCGATAAAAGCCTCGGACAAGCGGCTGAACAACGAGGAAACATTAGTTTCCTACATTTTACAAGGCAAAAGTTTGAACACTTAATAGACTTTTAAGTAAAATGGGCTGCTGCCTGTATTGGGGTTAAACAGAACGTCCTGAGCACAAATAAATCCTCCAATGAGTCAATATCTGCACCAGTGGCATGGATTAATGCTGGAAGTGGGATTTCTTTTTCTTTTTATGGGAGACAACTAATATATCTAATCAACATGTTGACAAAACATATTATAAACATTGTGCAAATTATCAGGGAAAATTGTTATGAGGGCTCATAAAAGCATTGAGGCAAAACTTCAATACTTTTCAAAACATCCCCTTGGTCTCCATCCGCTGCTATTATTTGAATGGTTTTGGAAGGCCTTTAATTTGCATCTTAATGCGGTGCCCTTGTTCAATTTAATTTACATTGCAGATGCACACACGATAAGGACCGCGATGGTTCATCCTCCGAAGAATAAAAAAACTAACTAAAACATTTTATCCCCCCCCGCCCCTTCCCCACCACACGCACACCCTTATGAATCTAACTGATAAAACATTCATATTAAACAAAATGCCATTCGGCCTGACTAAGTGTATTATTAAAGAATGCAATGTGGCGACATGAAAAAATTATTCTCCGCACAGCCGTGAGATAAGAAGCGGCGGCATATACTGGAGCTCAGAAAGAGCTTCCCTTTGTTTTATGATTTGTTTATTTAATTTTTCCGCATGTCTACATGTTTGCTTACCAGTAATTTATGTGCTCTCAGTCAACAGCAGAAGACAGAAGCAAACAAACTGTGTGGGACAATTAAGGACCAGCAGGGAATCTCCAGCATCGACACTCGAAAAGGAAACACGGTCTTGTCACAGGGAACATATTGTGTTCACATTTCAGATCTGTTGCGTGTAGAGAGGAGGAAATGTAGGTTGCCATACTGGGGGGGGGGGGTCGCGTGTACGACCCCCGCGGGTTACCACCCTCACAGCCCACAGGCTATAACAAAAGAAAATAGGACAGTCTCTCCATTATGGCCTCAATTACCAAAGTGAGATAGGGGAACTCATTGTTTTGGAATGCCTCTTTGGGGCCGTATTGTTTTCAAGGCCTCTGATTTTACTCTAAAAAGAACACCCAAATCACAAGTTATAAAAGAAAAAAGAAAAAATTTACTAAACGTGTGTCTTCACCAGGTACAAACTGTCTGCAAGCATGCTTCACTTCTACTGCATTCAGTCACGAAAGATGGTAAAAACAAAGGCAACTCAAAACACGGTGCCTTATTCTATTGATTTATCAATCTATTTATTGATTCGTCATCAAGAACCGCTTGCCCGCTGCAGGGATGTGGGGGTCCGGAGTCTTATTAAGAACCATAGGGAGAGGCAGGGAGCATCTGGAAGAGACACGAGTGCATCCCAGGGCGATCGCACCCACTCATTCACTCATGCATGCGCGCACTGCTGGCATTTTTGAACCACTGGTTCACCTATCTGTGGACTCTGGGAGGAAAGCATAAAACCCGGGAGGAAACCCCCTCAAACATGGGCACCGGGTAGAAACCCCACGCAGACCTAACCAGATTCTAACATCCGAACGCCCGGACCGGGGTGCCACACCTATTGATCCGTTCGGTCCAAACGTGTTTTTCAGTGCCCCCCCCCCCACGCACGCACACACACTCTCCGTGACCAAGTTACGTAACGGTTTGTTAGCTGTCTTTCTTGCCACCTTGCTTCTCGTGTTGCCCCGGCTCCAGTTTCATAATGAACCGCGCGACCGGCCTGCCTTGTATGTGTTGAGCCACCCCCTTAGCCTCAGGTTGCCGAAGTTAATTATTTAAAGCCATAATGCCAGGGAGACTGCTTAATGAACCCGGGCCGATCTCCGTTCACCTATGTTGCGAAGCTGCGTTGTGAATCATAAGCAAGAAATTTGGTCACAGCTGTCTCCTGGGGTGAACTCTAATGTGTCATAAATATGCAAAAACATGTCTCATATCTTGTGCAATCACTAAAACACCCTTTTCTAGACATGTGGGAGGATGCTTTATTTCTCGGAGAATATTTCCACTCTTCCGAACGTTGGCGAGAAGCCGCTCTCACGACTGGAGGTTGTTGCTGGCCAGGGACCACGTGCATATCCTGCTGGTGTTTCATCCCCCCCCCCCCCGTGTTTCCGAACAACTTAGAGGAAGGCGTTCGGGAACAAAGGGTAAACATAACTCTTCAGCCTGCTGAAAAATGGCATGCGGTTACTTCTGCTGCGAGGGTGTTGCGATCCCGTTGGGCGTTGCGGCATCAGACCTCCGAGAGCCTGAAATGTTTGAGTCCGAAACGCAGCACCTGCTCTCTCTCAGTCTCAACGCTGCTGTTATCTCCAGAGAGATCAAGGCCCTGCCTTTGGTTCCACACATATTCTGCTCGCACTCAAAAAAGCGAGCCTGCCCAGGAAAGTACAGACAGCCAAAAACTGCGTAGTATCTCACAAAATGACCCCCATCTTGTGCGTAGGAGGGACACGGTTGAAAGTCTTCGTGCATCCCGGTGTTAGCGAGGTCTCCCAAGTACGGTTCACCGTCATCCGCTCAGCTCCGGAGTGAGATATCCATCTGCAGTCTGATGTTTCCCATACAGCCGCCGTATGTTTCCATTTTGGCAATATCGGTTGGGTGGGTGTTCCGAGCGCTTCTCAGCCCCCTTGCTGATCATTCACTGACACTTGCATTGGCTGACCATTCTCCGACCCAGACGGCACTCCTGGAAAAGAGGCGAAGCCAAGACGCAGGCTCACCTGCGTGCGACTCGGGCTGTCCTGGAGACTCCCACATGCTCGTTGTGAAACCCTGCACTTGGCTGACAAGGCAGCGCCCATCCTATCACCCGCTCCACTCGGCTCCCCGGGCACGAGCAGGCCCCCTAATACCGTGACATCCGTATCGGCTCCTTTCACTCAGACACCCTTCCCAGCCTAACTGCAGCCTCTACAATTTAATCCCATTAGGAAGGAAAGTTAAATCTATCCAATTTTACAGATTAAGAAGAGCACTTGGTGCACAGAATTTGCTATGTTAGGTCTCCGGTGTCCCCACTGCCAATGGGAGAGACACTTTCAAGGAGCTATGAAGATATTGAAATAAACACGGTTATCTGCAGCATGCGAGCAAAATATTAAACTCAGGCAGACAAGGGCTGGATATACCAAAAAGCTTACGGATGTCCTGTCTTCAATTCATTTTGTGTTCTTTGCTTTCGGTGCTTTTTTGCGTTGGTGTTCTCACTTTGTAAATACATTACGACTCATTGTTAATTGGAATTTGCCTGGAGACATGAGATGATATTAGATATTTTGGAACTTGTTTTACTTAATCTGATGCTGCCCTAAATATCCAAAGACCCGTCTGGTTTTCTCCAAGGATCCTCGGTTGTTTTCTACACGTTTGCGTTTGCACAACAGTTACCTGACTAAGTCACTTTGGCCAAAGACATCTGTGAAATGAATGCAATTGGAAATGTAAAGCAGGGACAATGCCAGGGGTTTTGGCACCCTTCTACACATACATATACATATAACAAAAAATTACTTTGGTTACAGAAGATGAAGAAAGGAAAATGAAATATTTTTGTGTGATTATTTACATTTGTGGGTGTTGTATGTGTGCAAATATCACATTAATGAAAACAGTTTTAAAGCGAGGAACTTGTGAAGGGAATGAATAAATATACTCAAATGCTATTTATTATGTACTGTACATCGACAGTCTTACCTGGAACATTGCAGGGTAATGATGTATGCTTACAATGCTTGCATAACACCGTACATAACTCACCCGGTTTTCAGTTTTCTAATCAACTTTTTCAGTAAATGTTTTTTTTACTGACTTTTCCCCCCAAGATAATTTATTTTTCAACTCTTGTGTCAAAATGTCCCTCCGATTTTGGTCCTCCCCGAAAATTGCTTAGGTTTGTCTAACTATGAAACAGTCTCAGTCTAATATTATCCATCAGTGTTTGTCAGATTTACACTGTGCTTTAATTTTTCATCACTTTGTGCATTGCTTAACAAAAAACTTGAACAAATGAAATAATTTATCAGACAAACTGTGCCATGGGTTGCAGCATGATGTTTTTATGGCACATAAGTTGGGTTTTAACGCTGAATGGGGGTTCTATGGGGAAACTTAAGCTTATTAGTTAGCTTAATCTTATTAAAGTATATCTTTTCATACAGGCTATGGATATAAAATTGGTGTGAGGCAGTGACACACAAAGTGCAGCCTTTAATTTGGTGAAGGCACATACTGTGCCTCGAATGAAAACACGTTCTCGGAGACTGTTGTGGATACGCAACTTCGCTAAATGACTAAATGCACGGTAACGTAGGCTGTATGGGGTTTTTGAAATACTCCACTATACAGACCAAGAAGGCAAAAATGAGCTTAATTAAAATAAAAGAGAGTTTTAACTAAAAAAAAGGTTCCTTTACACCTATACCCATATTTATTGACATCTACAATCTTCACCAAACTTCTATACTTTTTATAGATGTGTTCTTGGCTTTATTATTGCCTTCTTGAGGGGCGCTCATTTGAAAAGAGGCAAAATCTCAGTGTGACTGTGCTCAGTAAATAACGGTGACAATAAATAAATAAATAAATTTAAAATTTAATATTTTAGCTCCCCCAGTCCATCCATTTCACTTCTTCACACTTGTCATTAAAATTACTACTGCTATTATGTAGTTGATTCCTTTGTCCCAAGTACAATACAGCTTTGTCCTTTTACAGCTGCATAGTTCACTGGAAGAGAAAGAGTGCTATAATCCAACACCAGCTGGGACTTGACCCAACAACCTTCAGCTTACAAGGCTGACTCCGTATTGACTGTACCACCTACTGCCCAGAATAAACAATACATACTGTAGACAGTGTTATAAAGTGCTATTTATAGGAAGTGATAGAATGGCCTCCAGATTATTTCATCATCTGAAGGTGACTCAAGGCCCTATAAAAAGTGTAATCTTTATGCAAAGGAGCATTATCTTTGCTCATAAATACATCACTACTCCAGCGCTCAAAATATGCAACAGAGACTGGGGGATAAAACTGTTTGCTCCCGGTGTTCAGCTCTTTTCAGAACGAAATCTCAGTCCTGCTTGGCTGATGTGTCGGCCTTCTTCCAGAGACACTCCCTCCCATAATTCTCTTTGTCTGCATGACATTTCCGTGACCTTGGGAGGGTGATGCTTTGCACTGACAACAACATACAGCGGTGCCAACATACAAATCACAGCGCAGACTTCTGAGATGATGTTTAAGAAAACGAACAAAATACCGAACCCGATATGCGAGCACGTCGCAGTACATTATTGCCAGAGGTGAAGCAGACCCACTTGGGCTATGCTATCATTCATCTTGTATTTCCTTCTTAAATAGATGGAATATAGATCTGCACGAATGAAGAAAGACACATAAATACACAAATACGCACCGAGAGGTTAGTGATGTTGCTTCTTCCTGCTTCAAAGGGGCACTTTACATTAAATGTTTACAAGGCAGTAAATATTAAGAGACCAAGGTACCAAGGATTTGGGCACCATCATCACAGGAGATGTTACAAGCAAATTTGGCTCTGTTGCTTTCATTGGGTTGTGTAAAAGACTCTCCTTTGGGCTGCCAACCTCTGAAGCAGTTGATAAATTATACTTGAGAATTACACGTTACAGCTGTGGGGTTTGGGGGGGGGGGGTCCTTAAACAAGCCCCACCCTTTACACATGCAAACGTGCCTAAAAAAGCAGCGCTCTTCTGTGCCGTCGTACATAAGAAATTCAGCTAAAAATAAATCACCGTAATTTACTTCCTTAAATTTACATCTCCTGCACAAGTTTCAGGTAGCAGTGCCCTTGGATAAATGGCGATGCTCCAAAATAATTTATACAAATATCGGGAGTCTGCCTTTTCATGTTTCTTATTGTATGCCTAGCATCATATCAACCAAGCTTTAGATACACACTATTCCACAACAGGAAGCTTATTCCTGTTTTCAAAAATTATTGACTGCAGCATTTATTGAGGTGTTTATGTGTTAGGAGATTTATTTATTTATCGGTTTATTTAGCCAAAGCTGCCACTAGCGTTTCCGATACAGACAATGCAGAACAAAAGCAGCGTCTTGCAACTCGCAGGAGAGACTTGGGAGGACTTGCCTTTTCATTTCATCATTTGCAGCTGCTTTATTTAACACTGTTCTGCAGGACCAACTTATGCTGCCACCCACCACACTATCACCACAGCAACTTTGGTACAGAACACTTTCACAGTAGAAATTAAATCGCTCCATGCCCAGCGTCTCCTATCACGTCTGTTCACAACCCAGCAGCTTTCGGGTTAGGATGCGGTTGAAACTGGTTGTGGGCTGGCACTTTTCCAGTAAATACACAGAAGATGAAAAAATAAATAAATAGGAAAAAAAAAATACTCCAGGATGGGAATTCAACTCCATTAAGTTGCTTTTTTTGTAAATGAGCGCAGTGGTCTGAAAAACAGCACGGAAGGCACAAAAAGGGCAACAGGTGGCGTAGCAGTCAAAGCCGCTGTTCTGCATGCGAAAGCCCTGGGTTTTGAATGCCACTTCCTGTAGATGCTCTTAACCTAAATAACTACAAGGCCTTTTTATTATTTTTTTTTATTCTACTTTGTACCTAATGAGTAAATTAATTGTAAGTAGCTTAATGCTGTAAGTCGTTCTGGAAAAAACCAACAGCTAAAGAAATAAAGGTTACAGGGATCACAACTCCACAGCTGCGGGAGGAAAAAAGAACAAGAGAAATTATAGCGAATGAGCTGCTTAATGAATCTGAATACTTGTGCCTCCTCAGTCACACACACTCTCCGCTCCTCATAATCCATGTGTGCTGCCGCGTATCATAAACTATTAAGCTATTGTGCTCGGGAGTTAAGGGCAGCGATCCAAGTTTTACATTATAAAGCGATTACAAAACGAAATATATGTCTGAAAACTGCTGCAGCAATGAACGCTTTAACATTGCTTTTATTTACATTAAATACACTATTAAACTTAATTTAGCCCCGACTGTATGGTTCTCTAATGGATTGACAATACAAAGATGAGACAAGTTAAAAAGATCCACACATTTTCAGTCTCTGACATAATTTTTTTGTTTATAAATAGACATTGAATACATCCATGATGTCGAGTTTCCATGGCAGCTACATACTCCCCCCATGTGTGTATGGAATGCACATATAATAAACTGGCTGGTCAAATGTGTAAAGCAGCTGGGTAACAGTAGATAACAGTCATTTTTGGTTATATAACTTGAATATAATTATAGGATGAATTAGTTGTTATGCGAAGGGATTTAACCAAAGTTATTGTTAACCTGCCTGTGAAAAATTATTAATGCTTAAAATGAATGAAATCAAAAACTTTTAGCGATAAGGATGGCTAATTAACAAAACCGACAATTTCTTGGGGGGAGAAAAAAAAAACTTTGGCGTTCGATAAGTCGCCGAACTCTGACCGTTCAAAGCATTTGTTTTGCTTCTGAAAAATGACCGTCGGCCGCTAAAGCCGTGCACTGTTGCCCCGGCGTCCTAAAGGCCCCCGACGATGCCGTCTCTCACGGAGCCCAGGTGAGATTTATCTTTTCGCAGTTGTCCAAATGAGCATCAAACATGGTTAAAGTCCCCTGCTCGGCCACATTGGCGGCTGCGGTGATCTCAGAGCCCTCGCTCAGGTGTAATAGTGGCCGGCAGTCGTCCGGAAAACGTTTAATGCGCACGGCGATGCTTTAATGACATTCCAAGAATGCGCACAGCAGGCTGACTTTCCATTGAAGTTTAAAAAGGGAAGAAAACACTGCCCTTTTCGTTAATTGACTTGTAGCCGTCAGAGCTGACATTTAATGCAGCAAATAGACGGAAAGGTTACAGCACACGACAGGTGCAGACAATTTGCTTTCCTCGATCAGAGAAAAAGAGCCGACCCTCGCGGGGCCGCACTTAGATTTGGGTCCCGTGGTCCAGGGGCTTCTTTGCATCGCGAAAATGTTTTGCGCTTGATGCATCTTTGTGAAGTACGCCAACCCCGTGCATCGCTCCTGCCAGCACATGCATTTCATATTTAATGCACAATTCTTTTCAGCCCCTGCAGTACCAGGCAGTGAGGTACCATGCGGGAAAGTGAGCTCAGGTCAACATTAAATATTAAATAAGGAGCGGTGAGGAGCTGAGGAGTGAACTAAGGCATCATTGTTGGGGAAGCTGTGGATGCAACAAGGAAGCTACAGTTTACATTTTAGACACCTAAACTGCTTGAATTTCTTTCCCTCACAAAGTATTAATCCTTTCAAATTTTGTATCGCAACAATCAGTCGCCTTTTACTTTTCAGAATTTGTGAATAGCTTTGCATTTTAAAAAGGTCAGACTTTGATATCCCTGCCAGGCATTAAAAGGAGAGGAAAAAAAAAAAAAAAAAAAACTTGAAATATGCATCCTACTTCCTGAACTAATCCAGTTAGAATAGACACCCGGTTATATAAATACACACTCTGTTCACATAGAAACAATATTGCCAAAACAGCTAGCTTCAGCACAGTCTGCCAAAACATTTTCTGTTGCAATTGGTGTGTCAGCTACCGCTCGAGACAAAACAACAGCAGCTGACAGGGAAATTAAGGTCCGATACGCCCGCTGTAATGATGTCGATTTGTCTTTTGTGCTTTCATAACTTTGCTTAACAGTCCCACTTAAAAAGTCGCTTTTGCAAATTCCCCTCACGTGTAAATTCTGCGCCGGCTGCGTGATTTCTTCCCATTTGTTCGAGGGGAAAACATGCAGGCTCGAAACGCCTCAAATACGACTGAAAAATTTGGATGCTTTCTCAAAAAAATTTGATTGTTCTGCCGAATTCCTACAAAAAAAAAAAAAAAAAAAAAAATCAGTGCGAAACCGAAACGTTCATAACTTGTTGTATTTCGGACAAACGTTGACACCAGCGTTCAAATGAAAACGCACTCGAAAACAAAGTTGCAGTGCTTCTGTTTAAAAGTCACCCTTCGATTCCATTCCGGTGCAAAAACCTGCAAACCTCTGAACCGTCCGCTGGAAATAAAATTATACAAAACAATAAAATAGTAAAAAATACTTTCTGCATGGGCTCCGTTTTGTGTCGACACACGTGTGACATATCAAGCTTCCCGCATTTTCCCCGCATGCAGTGTCACAGTTTGCTGCGCTAGCGTGAAATTGGTTATGTTCCCTTGAATGTTAGAATGTATTTGAGATGATGGTAGCTGATAGATTCGTCTGCGGTGAGCCGTGTTTTGATCTGGTGCTCATGAGAGGTGGCTGTCATGTGTATCGCCAGGGCCACACAAGGTTCGCCTTCAAAAGAAGAGCAGGCTGCAGACCGTTCCATTTTTTTCCCCCTCTGTACCATGTTAGGAAGAGGCAGGTTGAGGCTCTTCCTGGAGATACAGACATGTCAGCGAAATTCATCCCACGGAACTGAGTTCCCAGCACCGCAGTGACAGCGCAGCAATATTTTTCCTCTGTTTCAGAACAAATTACCAACAGCATGACACAGGAGACCTCCACGTGCAGCTAGCGCCCTGTAAACCCCTGATCTCCTGTGTACTCTCAGACAATAGTAGAACCATGGATTGGCGCTTAAAACGTACAAACTTGCTTGCAATTAAATGCATCACCAGAGAATACAGAAGCCTGAGCTACACTGAAACTAACAGGTCCAGGCTCATGAAGCAGCACCACAGGACTCACTGCTGCTCAGAGTCTTATTCCTGGAGTTGTGTCACACAAAGTAAAAGTGTCCTCCTGTAACAGAGATTACAATTACCGTAAATATTAAGGACAATTACTTTTTGTGAGAGGGTTGCCAAAAGCAGTCTGGTTCTCCAGTCTGTGTGTAAGGTTGAGCCAAAGCACCTACTAGAAAATGAACAATGGTATTTCCACTTCCTAAGGAAACTGAGAACAGTTAGACTTCCACCCCCAACCCTCACCAGCTTCTGGAGATGTGCTATAGAGAACATCAAGACCTCCTGCATCTCCATCTGGTATGGGAACTGCGCTGCCTCTAACCAAGGAGCTCTGCAAACAACCAAAGGAGCTGCATAAAACCAGCATCATGTCCACATGGAGATGTGAATTGTGGTGGACTCAGGTGTGAAGTTGATGTACTTGTGTGCTGTGCAGCTGGATGGGGAGAAGTAGCAACGGGGAGGATTTGGAAGACTGGGGATCATTGAGGCTTGGTAACAATTCAGGATAACCTGGAAGATGGGACACAGGATCACACCGCAGACAGGGACCTCAAAAATGGGGCCCTTACCTGAGATCAGCAAACGGCAAAAACGTTCCTTCAGGTGCAAAAGCTGGAAGAAAAAATACAGACACGTTTACATGCAGCCGTGGTAACGCTTTACTGCCGGTGAAGCAGAGTTTAAACTTTGGAAAAGGCCGTGAGTCTGAAACACCGGTAAGATATCCAGTTTGACTTTTTTACTGAGAGATGAGAGGTGTATGAGTTGCTTTTAGAAAACTGTGTTCTAAGCAGCTAAATAATACAGTGCCATTGAGCTGTGTTTGGGGGATGCAGTGGGGTAAGCTGGTGCCTCAGCTCCTGTGCTGCCTGTCTGATGTGGGGTTTAAATCCAGCTCAGGTGTGTGTGGGGTTTGCATGTTCTCATCCGTGTTTGCACCCCTCTAAGGAGAAAATATGCTGATGGAAGGCAAGGGTAAACCTCTTCTGTTCCTCCCTGAAACCCATGTCAACAGTTGTTCAGGAGTCAGCAATGACTTGATAGCACTTTCCAATGAATCGCTTTCAGTCGAGTGCCGAAGAGCCAAACGGGAGCTACAGGCAAACCTGAGCTGTAATTGCAAATAGGGATGAATAACTAATGATCCAACAGGAGCACCCTTGTTTACACACCGACAGGGAGGAAACTTGTTCCTTATGAACTGTAAGAAGCAGGTTATTCCTGACACTGACAGTGAAACAATCTGAGCCACATCTCAGGGAATTATTGTGCCTGCTGAGATAGATGTCTGTAATGATCTAGTTCTTATGAGGAGCGTATTGTGTGACATCTTTGAAATATGCAGCTTACAGCTGTCTTTTACTTTTTCCTTTTCTGAAAAATAACTTCACTTGCAGTTAAACTCATCAACAGAATAAATGCGAGAAAAAAATCAATTTATTCTTCCCAAAAGGCACAGTTGTTGCATTGTGTTTGAGGTAACGTGAAGGTTATTCTTTTAAGCCCTGCTGTTGTACCCTTGTGCAAGATATATTTCAGTGCAATTGATCCGGGCATACAGAGGCTTTCAATAAAAGTGTTAGCTAATCATATTAATATAATGCTCTCTGATACGTGCTGATAACATCGCTGCTAATCTCAGATCAAGTTCAAGTAGTTCAAGATATTAAAGTTCTTGGGAATGCACATCACCAATGATCTCTAGTGGACCGACAACACAATCCACCTGGCAAAAAATGCACAGTGGTATCTCCACTTCCTGAGGACTTCAGTTGGATTTCCATCCCCCTCATCAGCTTTTGCAGATATACTATAGAGAACATCAAGACCTCCTGCATCTCAGTCTGGTATGAGAACAGCATTGCTTCTAACGGAAAAGTTCTGCAGCGAGTAGCGAAGATGGCCAAGTCCATCAACAGGACCCCACTATCCACCATCCAGACCACTTACATCAAGCAATGCATCAGAATAGCTTACAACATCACTGTAAATCCCTTCCACCCTCTCCATCATCTCTTTTCATCACTGCCACCTAGAAGATACTACCACAGTCTGAGAGCCAACACCACCAGGCTCACGAATAACTTTCTTCCACAGGCCGGTGAACTCTGACAGCTCAGGCCCGATCACCACTGCCACCACTGACCACAATCACTGCCAATGACCACAACCACACTGTATATTGTTTGCACCGAAATGTATACATCTCTTCTGTATTGCCTTCAAATTTACCTGTTTTACATTCACCTATATTTTTTATAATTATAACCTTTGATATTTATGTATATTTATCTCTTAATTTACTTCCCTGTGTTTACTTTTCTTGTTCATGTCAAGTGTTCAGTGCACAAGGAACCTAATTCCATTGTTGTTCATTTACCTGTTGTAAGGGAGTTGAACAATAAGCAATTCTTGAATTCTGTTGATTCTATTGTAATCTAGCATTGTCACAAAAAAGCACTGTTTGCTGTAAATAGTGTTATAATTTGAAATAACGCAGATTTTCTATGATCAAGAAGATCACTAAATCCTCATGTCTTTCAGCACGACTTCAGTGTATAATGTGTGGTACCCTGATTTTTAAAGTGCTGGCACATAATGAGCAACTGCACTCAAATTCAGCAGATATCACAGTTCAGACTACACATATACACACACACACACACCTCTTCTACCTCTATTTTCACTTCCAATTTGACAGTTACAACAGTTTTAACGGTTTAACATGTGGCCTGATAATACCGGTGCCAGTGACCTCTATCAGGAGGACTGAGAAGATGAAGATACAGAGCTGAGAGTGACACAGAGGCCAAAGGTCATTAAGGAGGAAATGGTATTCAACAGACTAAAATGGATGTCTCAAAGACTTTTTCAGATCTTATCCCATATTACGTATAGCGTGTCTTGGTTATTTTCACGTTTTTCACAAACTGCCTAGAAATTTTTCTTGTAAATAGAGCACTTCCTGGAAATTACTGTGACCTGTTCTGTGGCTATTCCTGACATAATCGAATAAATTTGTTATAATATCCTCTGTCCCTAAACTGCAATAATTTCTCAATCGCAGCATGATCGAGAATTTGAAAAAAACAAATAATTCACATTTTATTTTTTCATAGCTTACAGAGATGATTGTGGCTTTGTTCTTCACGGCAATCCTACCACTTTGATTTACCTTCCAAAACAATTTTGTGCCGCCTTTTTCCCAAAAAGTTGGCAAAAAGTTTTGGTTTCAACGAAGTCTGTGTTATGGTTTAATTCTTCTACAAAAATTTTTTGTGTTTCCAGCATTTCGAATCACAGTCCGGTTGGCTTCGATCTGCCTTCTTGTTCCTACTGTGCTGCCCGAATCATAGAAAAGGACAATGACTTCAGCTAATTCAGCTCTCTAAATAGAAAAGGTGCACTTTTTCAATTGTCTATCTCTGTGCAGAAAAACAATTCAGGGAATATCAGCATCCTGCATATTCCGCACCTTTCATTAATAACTCAATTTCCGGCCTTTAATTTGCAGGGGGGCACACTTCTCGCTCTCATCTCATACCCATTTGTAACCAACATCATCAAACACTTGAGATTTGTCTCTGGGTGATCGGGCAGTGTGCACAATAAGGCAGTTCTATTGATTCATAAGTGCAGCCCTTCAGGTAGGACCTTACATAAGCTGACAAATACGGAGGGACCGACTGTGATCCGGAACTAACAATGAACCGTGTCAATCTCTGTGAAAAAGTTGTCCGGAGCTGTCATGCTGATATTGGTGCTGCTCTGTTGATGGGGAGGAATCGGCAATGAATTTTTGAGTTGGTAGAAAACCCTGATGAGTCAAAATCAAAACACGGAGAAGTCCAAGGCAATAGAAGTCAGCGCCCCATCAATCCTAAAAACAAAACACATACGAAAAGAAGAGAAAACTACGATTCAAAAGCAGAACTTAGACATGAGGCAAGTCCATCCTATGTTCTTTGACATGCATGCATTGCATCTTCATTTCCATCCTGTGCTTTTACGGGGCTGCATGTAGCATTAAATTTCGATTATTTTGCAGTATTTTTCAACAACACTGATGTGACACAATGGTTGTGATTTTTCATTTCCTTCCTGAAAGGTCTGAATAACAAAAATATATCTACAGGGCTTTGGCAATTTACAGTTACCAAACTGGATCAGTATTGTTTGACACCTTCTGTAAAGTTCAAGAAGTCCAGTCCACACAACTTCTGTGATGTAACCCTTACAGTGTAAAAAGCTGAATGCCATGTCATTTCCATGTCTAATAATGTCCCAGAAGGGAGACAGTATTGTTCCAGTTTCATCTCAACCGCTGATGTCAATCTACCTACTACATCCCCCCATGATTTAGATCTGATTCTGTCTCATAAAAGCCACTAACAGGGTTCACCAGCTATATCCCAGTGGAATTGCAGTCCAGTTTCTCCCAGGTGACTGACAAAAATCCATTTTTGATTTTTGTAAACTGTCCCCAGCTGGGTGGTGCAGGAGCAAGATAACATTTTCCTTTCATTCTTTGTTAACCCAATGTTGACATCAGAGAGCTGTGGATAACAAAAGCAAATGCAACAAATATGATCCGTTAAATGGTGCAGGACATTTTCCATAAAACAAAAATTAAACTCAGATTTGTTCTAGAAAAGTACTGTGACACACTGTCCATTCCAGTCCAAGGCCACAGGAAGATTTTATTAGATTTCTCCATAATAATCAACCCAAAACTAGTAAAATTAAATCAATGGAAATGGAAAAAACTTTTGGGCATAAAAATTCCCACCCGTAAGGCAAAAGTTGTAGCCACTACATGAGCTTTCGATGCCTTATACCCAGCTGTTATATTTCAACATGCAACAGCAGATTTTTCAAAACGCATCATAACTCAACCATACATTCAGGGCGGTGTTTTGATGGTCTGGTTCAGTTCATGTTTTTGCTCACTGGACTTATCTGCACCATCTCCAGCCCAGTAGGCAGGAATATAATGCATATTGTGCATGTTCAGTGCTTTACTGTCCGCAGACTGAGCAGAGGCCTCGGAGTGAAATCTTTGCACAGGTTATCACAGTCCCGATCCTGTTATTTCTGCTCTGCTGAGCGCAGTTTAATGCGCAGCCCGTCTCCTGCAGGAACTCTTATCACACTGAGCCAAAGGTGTTCCACAGTAGCCAAAAAATGGCAGAACACTGTCCGTGGTTTCACATATGAGGACCAACCTAATTCTGTTTTTTAAATGGAGAAAAGGCACATAATGCCGGCCTTCAGAAAAAGACACACAACTGGGCAGTTGTGTCAACATCCAACCTTCAGGAAAAATCCATTTATAGGTCAACACAAGCAGATACAGCAGACTGACAGAAAAACAAGGATACAGAAAAACTATGTGTTTGTAACTGAATTATGCATTACATGTACTCGGGCAGGAAGTAGTGTTGTGCTTAGAGTGGCCAGTTGAAAGATTCAGGTTCAAATCCCACCTGCTGCTACCGCACCCTGGAGCAATGTACTGGTCTAAATTTGCCGAGGTAAAAATTACCCAACTGTATAAAAGGATAAACAAGAACCCAACACCATAAGTCACTTTGGAGAAAAGCATCAGCTAAATGAAAAAATAACAAAAGTAAGTACTATTTACAGCATTTTATTGCATCTTATAGTATGGAGACCCTTGTGTCTGAACTAATAGGAAAAATACAAACATTACTGGGTGGTCTTTGCCTTCCAAGGGAGACCCTTTTGACTGTAAAATAGTATATTAACTGGTTATCATGTCAAAACTATGCCAGATAGGAATAATATACTGCATCTTCAAATCCCATGGGTTTGATTCTGGGATGGATTGCTACTCTACCACTGGACTGGCAGAAGGCATCCCTTTCACATCCTAGAAAGTTCCTCTTAAAACATGATCTCTTTCTGAGGGTTTGTTTTTTCTCAGTTAAGAAGACAAAATACAATAGCATTCAAGCTGTAATAAACAGTGGTGTGTTAACATTAGAACTCTTCAGTTCCAAATTTTGGTTGCGCTCATATTTTTATCATCGTAGGTCAAAATTCTACAAAACAGGAGGAAAGTGCCTGTTTTGCTTCATCTCTCTGTTTATTGCAAATTTACAACTGAGCAGCCTTAATGATTTCACAATTTTTTATCTTTTTCAAACAATGAGCGCAAACAAAAAAACGGGTTGTGTGGTATGATGGTAAAACATTTTTAGAGACAAATTTAATTTATTACCCAGTGTAGTGTTAGGTAGAAACCATTTACGTTTTTATTCCGATCTGCCCTGTCGGTTATCTTGAAATTTTAAATGTGATCCCCTGCCATATAACTCAAAACTTTCAAATACATACACTAAACAATGGACTGGAAAGTACAGCATGTTTTTACAGCTGCAACAAAAAACAAGTTTATGAAACCAAAGCTCTGGCTAATGCAAGCAGATTTTTTTTTTCTCCATAATTAATATACCACTAAATATTTTACGTGCATGTCTAGAATAGTCAGACAGGTTAAGAAGATGACTGTAAGTAGTAGTTGGTTTATAAAATAGCTGTGATTTCAAAGAAATGTAGATTTCTATCCCGAGGCTGATCTGCACACACAGGCGTTTCAAGGGCACAGCCATCCCTGCGAAGAGCATTTCTCTAATCAGTCAGAATCCAGCAGTTTTGCAGGTTCTGCAAGTCATTTTATAAGTAATACACAGCTTTGCATTTGAGAATTTTAATCCACTACAAAGTAGATAAGAGTGAGGAATAATACGTTTTGTCTCCATGCTCAAGGTCCAGTCATGCGTTAAGAATTGCGGCTTTAAGCTTCCAGACAGATGCTAATGAAGTGGTGTTTACATTTTTGACACACTCCCCGCCACACAGCACGCCTGAGGTCCAAACATGACCATTACACGTCGCCAGGGACCCAACAGCTTCTTCTTGTAACCGCTTTGGTGGGAGGGGCTTCTTTGCATATTAATGAGGATGCAGGGGGACAGCCGAGTGTGGGCAGGGGTGAAGGAGGGCCGTAGCTGTGTTGGAAAGGGGGATGGGGGATTGTTGAATGGATGAAGGGTCTGTAGCTCAGCGGCTTGAGGCAGTCGTATCTAAAGTGCATGCCTCGCGACACCGCGCGTTCCGCTGTTTCCTAAAAGTTGTGCGAGCGCTGTGTGGTTAGCAACGGCAGAAGCCCACCTATATGGCAAATAGGCATTTAGCATCCTTGGCCTACTCTAGAGCCAGTTGGAAGGGACAAGTGACATATGTCCTGCCTGCGACTTTTTCTGAAGATGTCCCTTTTAATCCTAAATCGTCGCCGCCAGCACGCGTTTACTGCAGCACAGTAACACTTTATTTTGTGCGGATAAATTTATAAATATACGATCCGACGTAACCGTTCGGTGTTTGTTACGCAGGGCCGCGAGCGGCTTCGACGGCAACCCCCACCGCCAAATTTTTTGAGAAAGCAGATCAATATCGCATCGGAGCAGTCCTCGATTCTGCCAATCGACTCTTTGTTTCGTCGCACGAGCAAGGGTGTAAAGACAGCATGAGAGCCATTCCCGTTTTTTCCACTTGACTCTCAGAAGGATATTGTAGACATAATATTCCAACATGTCATGTATGTCATTAGTTCGCTAAATTACAGGCGTCATTACCGGAATTGATTCCAGTTAGCCTCCCGAGGGGCTGCAGTCAGACCCTGCGACATGGCGGGAGATCGACCGAGCATTGAGTCACCATTGCCATGCCATTCCAGTTGGGGGGGGAGTTCCAGTGTTGGGGGGGGTGCAGGCAGGCGGGGCTGCCTATATGAGGCTGGGGGACACAACACACAATGAGCTTGTTCAATAAAATGGAAACAATGGTGTTGACCTGGTCAACCAACAACGCCACCTCACTCAACAGTGAAAATGTCGCGGGGTCGGAACTGAAAAAAGCCAAAAAATTTAAGCAGCGCTCCGAGATTTGTCCGGTCGGACGAAAAGAGCTTTGTAGCAAGAAGTCAAAAGCAGAGCGATGAGCAGAGTGGTTCCTTCCGTACACCGCGTGATGCATAGGCTGCAGAGCCACTTGGACAGACACAAAGTAGAATGAAATTCTGCAGACGGTAGCTTGAACTTCCCTGATCGGTATCCACAGTTCGACAAATGCGCTGTTGTGACTCCCGATGACTCATTTCACATCTGAATATAGATTATAGGAGGCAAACATGCCCAGATATATTAAATCTCTCTTGTTTCGCTGAAGATAAGCAATATTTATGAACTAATCTTAACCAAACCAGGAAGAAAATCATTCCCTTGAATGGTCACTCTTAAAATTAATCATATTTTCCCTCTATTTCACTTTGCACTCTGCTCCCAGCAATCTGTTTGTGGTGTTTTTACTCATAGATAAGAGCGAAACAGTAAAGACATATGGGGCTGAAATCGTGTACAAACATAGTAATGGTTTCTTACTCTCAAAAAAGAATTTTCAGGTGGATTCTTTAACATTCGTACATATTAAACCATTAATATAGCATATATATCATCATTAAGCACAAATTAGTTTCCTGTCCTATAAACAAACTGGGCTTAGAGTAAAGTTCTACAGACATCAAGAAGAGCCGTAACTGAGCGCTACATGAGGTGGGAAATCCTCTTTCTGACGTGCAGCCGTAAGGAATTGGAGAGTTTACCTGAGCGAAGTGATCCAGGTGTAAACGCCGCAGCAGTACGACACGTGTGTCAAAAGCAAAAAAACTAAAATCAGCAGCAGGTAAGAATACAAACCATATGGCCCAAGAGAGACAAAACTTTGTCCTCCACAAGCTCTCCTCTGGATTGCAGAACATGTTTGGGTCTCGCAGTGTGCAACCATCTGTACCACAGGTGGCCAAGTATTAAATGTCATATGTATTCCCCCCCCGCCCGCTCGGGTAGAAGGTCACTCATGTGAAAAAGGGAACCTTTCGCAGGTTTCCTGCTTGGCACAAGAGCTCCTTCTTCAACGTCTGTCTGTGGCATGGAGAGGGACTGGGGCACTGATCCGAAATTCATGGCTGGGAGCACAAAGTGCCGATACGAGTCATAAGAGAAATGCATTGTTGTGTGAAAGGAAGTTTCCATGGAGGCTGCAGGAGATAACATGAAAACAATGGAGTGGTAACAGCAGCTGCTGTGGAAAGTAGTAACACTGCCGTGAAGTACGTCACTTCACATTTTCTCTAAAACAAGGCTGCACCGCACTTATTTATATTAAACGTTAATGCAGCAATGACCTTGGGGAATTGATAGACAAATTTGCGTTGGAACCCTCCCCCCCGCCGGCGTGATTTTGGCTGTAGCGCAGGGAGATGAACGCTGGTACCGATCAATACTCGAAGACACAAAGCTCAAGGTTGGCGAGCTGAAACGAAAAGGAGAAAATTGAATGTCTTTTTGAACAAGCCCACTGGTTAGTGGCACACACGGCTGGCTACCATTTATTTAACCTTGCTAAGCGATAGCACAATGAGAACATGTCTGTGGGAAAAAGGCCAAAGAAATAATCTGCAGACACATCCTGAATTCAAAGCATTCATAGCGAAACTGGATGAATTTAGGTATAAAATCTGCCACACAAAAAGGGCTTTTTGTCCCTCAGCACATGACATGTGGAAAAGCCCCTTTGTTACAGGCATATGGTGACACGCAAGTCACATGACTCCTTGAGCAAGACCATTGGAGCGTTGTTCTGAAGTCCACTTGGAGTGAAGTTGAAGGTCAAGGGTCAAGGTGGTCGGCATCTTTACCGCATGTATCATCCCTAGGCCACGTTCCACGGTGGCACCTTGTGTTCTTGTCACGCTGCTTCTTGCTGCTCACTTTTTGCGTGGCTTTATTCCGCCATTGGGGGAAAATTAAATAAATAAATAAATAAATAAATAAAACTGTGATTTTGTGCAGGGGAAAAAAAGATTTTTTTTTTTTTTCAAGAATGTAAAGTGCTGAGGATCTGTTACAGTATAATATACTTTACTGCTCAAACATTCCAGTGTGTCCTTTTCATAAATCCTCTATTATAAAGATACATTTATTGGTGTGATATAAACTTAATATCCAGCAATATCCGTGGCTTCATAGGTTTCAAGCACTTTGATGCTCTCTTCATGGAGTGAGGCAGCACATCTGCCAAAGCACTGCTTTCTTAACATCAGACCTGTGCATAGAACGGATGTTGCGGTCACTTCATTACTGGCAGGCATGCACTTACACAACTTCTGTGAGTATGTTTGCTCAATGGTCACTAATCTGTCATGTTCATCTTTTTTACATTCACACAACTCCGGGCCGGTTAGCATAACTCTTGTGTCATTATTTATTAGGCATAAAGAATGAAAAGGAGATTTGAAAACTTTTTCCTTACTGAAATAGGTTAACACTTTAAGCAGTGAGGGGGCCTTTGCCTGCATGTCCCTCTCTGTCGGGATTCACCCTCCATACCCGCCAGCAGGGTGTGCCTGCTAATACCCCAAGTGGGAAAATTCATACAACAGTATCGTCATTTCGCTAAAACAATTTGAGATGTTTCTATGTGTAATGCAGTGGTGGCTACCCAAAACCTGGATGCAGGTGTGACGGTATCTACAGAGCTTGTTGCTCTGTAGACAGTAACATAACATAATGTGAAAAAACAGAACATAATGTGAAAAAAACACGAGGATGGCTATATGGATGCTTTTATTCACATTTAGTTCTTGCAATGGGGTGTCAAATGGGAAGTACGGTAGCATCTTTTTCACATCACCTTTTAATTCTGCTATAATGTCTTATTACGATATGTTTCATACTATTTTTATGGTTGCAGCATACTCCAAGCAGATTGTTTACGGTATGTTCAAGGCATCTATCTCTTTGCTGCAGATCATACAGTGAAGCAGGCAGAAGGGCGTAAAGTTCTAAAATAACGGGTTTTAACAGATAACATTAAAGAGTAAAATCATCCAGCCTTACCAGCCAGCCCACAACCACACACACTGCCGACAGTGAATTGTCAGGTGAATTGTCAGTCAGGTATGACTCCAGAGAGGCATGCTTGTTTTCCACCCTGTCCCTGGGACAGTTGTTGCACCCTGGGACACATAATGGCGTGCGGTGATTTGGCAATAAAAAGCGCTGCTTCATTTTTCATGTCCGTAAACAAAAATAACTGCAAAAAAGAACGACACTTTTCGATGGGCGCACCTGTACCTGCTGCTCATCCTCAAACTGTGACAGCATGATAAACACATCACTTGAAGGAACAGATCATCTGTTGTTGTAAGTGATGATGAACAAGGCAAAAAAACCTACTTAGGATGGCAGATTAATAAATATATAAACCGTAATGTAAACAGAGGTTAATTTTCCAAAAGAGGCAAAAATATTTTGAACAAATGTAATTTTTGAGGAGCTTTATACTTCCAACATATTGGTGCATTAAAATAAGTCACAATAATAATAATAATAATAATAATAATAATAATAATAATAATAATGTTGCCAAATAGCTGGAGTCATTTGGCGTGAAGGATAATATTTGCACATTTTGTAATCTGTTTCCCGACCAATTGAGTAAACATTTTTCCTTGCAATCCATCTTTTTATCCCTGCTGAAAGGAATTCCTCCCGTCAGTTCATGTTTAATACTGATGTTTTTTTTAAACACCCAGAAAAATCCCTCTGTGGATTCCCTTTTCGAAAGTAGTGAAAGTGTCATCACAACGGGTCTCTTCGCGCAGACCCCCGTCCCGGGGGAAAGGTGTGTGTGTGTGTGTGTGTGTGTGTGTGTGTGTGTGTGTGTGTGTGTGTGCGTGTGTGTGTAAGGGGGCGAGGCGCGCTCATGTGGGTTTGTGTCATTGGTTTGGACGACCCAAGACCCCGCCTTGTTGGGAGGAAAAAAGAAAGGAGAAAACACACACATGAAGCTACCTTTGAATAGGAAAAGAATTGGGAGAGCGGCGCTCAAAGTGCGCAACCCTGCATCTGGGGAGACTGGAGCATCCCGGACCACCCGCCCCTCTCCTCTCCTTTCCTCTCCTCTCCTGTCCTCTCCTCTCCTCTCATCCCCCCCGTAGGAAAGCCATCCGCAGCTCACACTTTTCACACTTAGCCCTTGGAGGATTAAGTTCTTTTTTTTCTCGTTTTAAGGTGGATCAGTTTTCCTAAATACAACATCTCCAGGACCCGATCTCAGATGATGGTATCGCCGGGCGCCTAAATCCCACGATCAACGCATCGCGCTCCGAGGTAAAACGCGTTTTTAATGTCGATGCCAGGAGGCTGCGATGTGTGTGTTGCTGCGGACGTGTGTGTGTGTGTGTGTGTGTGTGTATGTGTGCGTGCGATGTGCGTCGCGTGCGCGCGCGGGCGAGCGTGTGCGTGCGTGCGTGCGTGTGTGTGTGCGCGCGTCCGCCGCGCTGCGCCACGGAGGGAAGGGACGAACCGTTACATTTGTGTTCCGAGGACATCTTTTGGTCACGTTAAAGCCCCCGTGGTTCTCCGTCAAAAGAAATCGCATTTCCCGGCCGTGTTGCGCCGTCGTTCAGACAAAAGTCCCGCGCTCTTCCCCGTCCTACAAGTACATCGAAAGGCACAAGTGATTCTGTCGCAGTCCAAATATTTCACCCCCTCAAGTTCGCCCTCTCCGCTGGAGAAAGAAACAGGGTGTCGGATCGAAGTGAGAAGCGCGAAGTGGCGACCCGCGTGCGGTTTCGCGCCGTGGCTCTGACAGGATTCCGTTGTCGCGAAGGTCTGCACGTCGCCGTCGTGGAAGGACTCGAGTGCGCGTTTAACGGAAGGATTCGGGACCGGGAAGGTGAGGCCATGTGAGTGCTGGCGCCGGGGATTCGTTCAGATGTTTGGCACTTGGAAAGTATTCGACTGCTGCCGCGCGGAAAGGATTCGAGTAGGGAAGGGATTCGAGCGCTGGCGCTGTGAGCAGATGCGGATTCGGAAGGGGCTTCCGCGGTTGGCACCGGGATGGATTCTTGTGACTGCACTCGGAGGAGATGTCCTTAGTGAAACGGCACAAGATGGTCAGATCGTGTCAGAAAGCGAAAGCGACTGCGGGGAGAGCTGCCATGTACTGGCATGGGAAGTGGCTTCCTGCACGTCTGCTCCCGCTCCCCACAGTTATCAATAAAGCGATTTTCCCAGCATCTCACGGGAAGGTTCAAAGTGTTTAGTCGTATTACAGAATAAATGTTAAACAAATGCAGTAAACAAAGTAAATAAACGCAAATAAGCTATGGATGCACCGAAGGAGGAGTAACTTCTCCCGGGTCGAGTTTCGGCATCTGTCCCTCTGCCCAAACTGATGCCTATTTGGACATCCCTGGCCTGCACATACGTGGTTAGAAAAACGGTCCAGATGCAAGATCACGGTAGTTAACTGTGGGAAATGTTAACACAAAAAAGTACTGATAGTTTTATGCTCCATAATCACTAGGATATCAGTAAGTGGGCGCAGAAATGGCACATTTGAAAGCTTTACTGCTGTGCGAATATGTTGCTTAGGAACATGATGCTCTTACTGTATTTCTCAATATAATAAAGTAAACTGTCCATTGACTACTGCCGTATCCCTGTTAGCGGAAGTGCTTGTTAAATCTGTTTAGCCTACTTCTGTATCAATGCAGTGTATATAAACAGTACAGTGCTCATTCCAAGCGGATGGAAGTTTTAAACAAAAAAAAAAAAACAAGTACACAAGTTGTTTTCATAGGGTCCCGCCTTTAGTTGCACAGCTTACACAAATATAAAATGGCTGAAGCGCAGTTTTTTTGTGCCCTTTGCGCTAAGATTTCCTCGGAAACACAATACATCTGTCTGGGTTTTTTTTTTTTTAATGCAGCAGTGACAGATTACTTTTTTCCAAAAGGGATAAACGTGCCCCCTCATCTGCCATACAGTTTTGCATGGATTTTTTTTGTGGAATTTTGTAAGCGCCGTGTCTTCCTGACTGACAAGGCACTTAAATAGAAATCTCTGAAACTCCAAGGAAACTCGGGAGGTGTGTGATTTGTACCTATAGACCGACTTGTTTTGTGTCTAAATATTTAATGTAATCTGAATTTGTGCTGAGGTATTAACTCTCGCAGTGCCGTAATTCTTCCGCTGTATCGGGAGCGGCAGTTGAAACCGATATTAATACCCATAACCGGTTATATGCATGCATCATCTCCGGGTGATGAGGTGTAATTCCTTACATCCGAAGACAGACATTTTGATGGGGGCTCCTGCTGCATCTTTCACTCACCTTTTTTTGCGAATGGTTATGGCAGGAAGGCCGCAGGAGAAGGTCCATCTTCTTTGACTGACTGATGTTTGGAAGGCTCTTTGTGTGTCATGGAGGAAGGGCGGGACGGCTCGCCTGGAGGAGATGGGACCGTACAGATGTGGTCTGCCTAGACTTCTGCCCTTTCTTTGGGCATTGTCAAGGAAACATTTAAGATGGCTCACAGCTCGACACAAAGAGCTCTCTGAGGAAGGGAAAGTAGTCTATTGTGCGCTCGCCTGAGTAGGCATAAAAGTGCTGCGTTGTAAAACTTTTTTCCTTATTTATTCATTTGTGTAATACTAAGTTAAGTCAAAAAATTACCTTTTGTTTCCCTCCTGGAAAAAAAAGACAGCTGAGTTTTTCCTCTCTCATCTGGGGAAGTAGAATTTTGTTTGCATGAGTGTAGGTTTTTTGAGGAGAAATATGGGTTGTTTGCCTCCTCCAAACCTCACGTTAGGAAAGTTTTATTATTGTGATTTATTATTCTGGACTGACAGAGTGCTTCTCCATCTCCAAACATATGTGCCTGTGGTTAAACTCACAGCTTGAATGAAAAGCTGGAGATAATGTTGCAGTTTCTATGTTCACGCGTATCCTTATTCTCTTTGACAACTAAACATGTACGCGTTGCATGCATATGAAAGTGTGGATTTGCCATCTACTCCCCCTCAGTAAACATCAGCAGAGCTAGAACTCGCCAGGGACACTATGGTAAAAACTGTGAAAATGTGTAGCGCTTGTAAAGTAATTGAATGGGGTCTCATTTTTCTCCTTGCGGTATCAGTTCCTGTGAGCTGTACTTGTCTTGTTGCATGGCGCTTCATCACCTGAAGCAAACCACACACAAGATGTATCTCGGATGCAATGTTTCCTGTACTCCATCAGCTGAAAATTGTTGCTTTCCTGAGTCAGGGCTTCTGCCAGGCCTATGTCTCCAACAGCCTTCCTGACAAGGTTTTTGGCCCAAGCTCACTGGAGTTTTAGAAGTGTGAGGAGACATCAGCTCTGGTGACTGTGGTGTCTGTGGTGTCTGTGAGACCTTGGGGAAGTTTTAAATCAGATGGCCATGAGATCTTCTCACTCATTCTAACATGAGGACCGGAGTTGAAGTACTTGTCGATTGTTGCTCAAGTGATGGTGAGGCGTGGTTAAGGTTTTATTGGAGCATTACTCATATGTACCTGCAGCAAAGGTGGACCATTTCTTGAGCATTGTGGACATTATGTAAAGAGTTAGTGGTCCTTTGGTGGAACACTGATGGGCCTTTGGCATAGTGTGGGTGGTCCTTTGGTGAAACATTGATGGGCCTTTAGTGGACAGTTAGTGGTCAGTGGAGCATTGGTGACCCATTAGTGAAGAGATGCAGAAGATTTGAAGTGTTGGAGAGCTATTTGTGGCCTGTAGGTGGGCCATTGCCAGAGCATTGTTAGACTGTTGGTGGAGTATTGCTGGAGTGGTACCTGACTGTTACTGAGTGTAAATGCTACTGAACCTTTGGGAAGCTGGGGATTGTGGACTGTTGGTGGGCAGTTGTTGGACGGCAGGTGAAGCACTGGTGGAGCACTGTTGAGAACATGTTTCAGTCTTGGAGTCCTGGTGAGGCCAGGCCATGCTAACTAGTCTGCTCACTAGTCTGCTTCAGGCCAACGTCCTCTGAACATCGCATCCCCAATGGTGTAACATTGTCATGGTTTGTGTTTTCTTGGCCCCGACTAACCGGCTCATAAGATGAGAACTGCAACCCAGCGGTTTGTACCGATTGACTGTTGCCGGCAGCAGATATGGTCCAGACAGGGACTTTCAGGACAGTTCAGTTTACCTCGCACTGGCTTTGGAGGAGGTTGAGCACATTGCTAGCTTTTAATTAGTCTCTGTATTGCTGCTCTTACCATTTCTCCTTTTTTTCTGTAGTGACTGCTCATTGCAGTACCTGAACATTCAACAGAGGCAATGTCGGGGCATAGAGGTTAAGCGGGGTGCTCATTACCATGGTGATGAATCAAACCGGTATGGTTGTCCTCCAATAAAGAGTTTCATGAAAGTGCATCTATTTTATGGTACTTAGCCTTAGGTCTGCTGTGATCAAGGAGAACAGTAATGTTGTTTTGGTAGTACATCAGGATGATCCTGCCTTCACCGTAGTCCTCCATACTCATTCATTTGCAAAGTCAAATATTTGCTTGCAGCGGCTCCTCCACAGGCACGCTGCCTTTTTAATCTTTGTGGGAAACAGCCACAAGTTAGGAGCAAAAAGGCAGATTTTGCGCAACTGACAGTGACATTTACATATTTTTCAGAAAAAGTACTCACTTTGAGAAGAAGCAAGATGAAAGTCTAACAAAACTGCTCATAAATAACAGTTAGCTGTTGCCTCCTTTTCCCATACCCCCACCTGCAAAAGGATTCATTTGCCTACCGTTCTTCTAATTTACTTCTCAAGAAATCTTTTTTCTGTGTCTTTTGGTTTTATTAATAATGCATTCTCCCTGTCCCAAATTGTATCTTTCCAAAGAAATGTATGAGGCAATTGTACCTGTGTTAAAGATAGAACCCTCGGCCCTGTGGTCGCATCTGAGGGCCCCTGTGGTTAAAGACATGTTGACAGGGGACGCAGTAAGTGCCTTGCGCTTGTCACTTTCCACTGAGTGGCACTAAAATAAACAGTACAGACTTCCTGGTGGTTTGCCTTCAGTGTCGGGGATGTTGCTGCTACTGTCACAGGGACAAAGCTGGAAGCAGAGCAGTGAAGTACCTTGCTTGTAAGGTTCTTAATACCCAAGTAAAATTGCTAATAACTGCTCTTAGCTGATACCGTACTTATTTTAGAACCGGAAAGCACCATCAAGTCATATATAACTCCTAGGTAACCACTGGTGTGATTTTTTTATTACCTTCTTCCAGCATATTTTTTTTTCCTTGAGAACAGTGCAAATACAGAAAAGAACATGCAAAGTCCAAACACACCCCTGAGCTGGACCAGAACCTAACATCAGGCAAACAGCCCTGGAATTGTGAAAAACCAGCTTACCCCACTGTGCCACCACATCCCCTCTTTCTCTAGTAAATTGCTCACAATTATTTATACATCTGTACAGCTGGGCAGTTTTTACAAAAACAGGCTACTGTAGCAGAGCCAGGGAGTCCAAAGCTGCATTTCTAACCACTGCACCTGAGAACTGCCTACTGCAAACTACAGGAATTACTGAAGGAGCTGGTGAAGTTTCAAAACTGTAACTCAAACTAGAAAAAAATGAATTTGATGCCACTAAGCCACATACGGCAAAAGTAATGAACCCAAATAATAATAAAGAATAATCCAGTTAACACGAGTGTTCAAGTTAGCATCCGGTTGTGAAGTCCTTTTAAAGAGCGCGTAATAAATTGCAAAGTATTGGAATTATGGGAGCGCTACAAAGCGCTGCTTTTCTGATTATGAACAAAGAAGCCACAACTGGGTGTCGTGGCGCCGCACGCAGTTGACTAAGGGGAGCAGATTGCAAGCTGTGTTGCGTCACGACCCATATTAGCGCGTGTCAAGTTTTTTGCCATGCGAAGACCGAACGTGGTGCCGAGCGCGCGTTTGAAGTCAAGCGGTGGAGCAGCGCCGCAATTATAGCTGTTAATTATTTAATTATTTTATTTTTTATTTTTTTTACATCTTAATACTCTTTTATTTAATGCATATTAATTGATGCTCTCCTGAATTTGTACTTGGATAATCCACCAAGGATTTCTAAAAGGCAAACCACAAAAAGCTTTTGTAATTATAAGGAGGGACCCTCTTGAGACATGAAAGGCCTGCTCGGTTGTGTATTGCATTATGTAGGAGACGTAAGTGATATGAAATTAACAGCGTATCATCTCCACGAGAAGGGAATGTATTGTATAATTACATTGTTCACAAGTTGGTGGACGTGTGCGGTGTCAGGGTGTTCCTTTTTGAGCCAGAATGGTTTCTTTCTATATTATTATATAAACCCTGCACGTTTTCAAATGTACAGTTTATTCGTTTTCCTGTCCTAAGTATCCTTGTCAAACCGCAGAAGCAAAGCCTGTCCACCTCCGTCGCGATAGGGATGCTGGTGAGCGTCGGGGGGAGTGGTTGGTAGGGAATCGGGAGGTCTTGCTCCCTCACCACAGTGTGTGCTCAGAAAAAGAAGAGGGTGAGGGAGAATAAGAGAGGAACGGTGCGTGTTTACATATTCGGCTTGGGTTCCAGAGTTTGGAATGTGTGGGGAATGTAGATGCCCGGTGAGACTAGCCACTGTAGTGGTGTAAATGAATGTGCGTCACGTTCCGGAGGGCCATGGTTCCAGGAAAAACATCAGAGTGCATCATTAATTCTAGATCTGTGCCCTTGGATCTGTGGAAACGTGAATTGCTTGTAGTCGGCTTTTTTTTTTTTCAGTATCTGGCCCACCTTGATCTTACTGGTTGTGTCATATTTCTCCATTTTCATATCTGTATCTGTTATTCCCAGGTGAATATGGACATTTTGGGCACGTGGCTTTCTCTGAAACTAGGAAACTTGGGTTCATCTAAATTTCAGACTTTGACCTCTGTGAATGGAAAACTGTAAAAGATTTGGGACGTCTGAGCGGAGGACAAAATGGGTGTGAAGAAACTGGGCAGAACTCCAGGGTGCTTAGAACTACAGTGGGGGTCTCTTAAAGCCCTTCCTCTCATCGATCTGCCCACGGCCCCCATCCGATCGCCTTGTTCCTCTGAGTAAATGGAAGTGTAATAAGACACGGGGCTGGAGTGAGAATCCACATCCCAGCAGGCTTTTAGGGCTGTAGGGTGGGGGTCAGTAAGCCACTATTGAGCGATGCTCTTTAAAATTCCCGTCATCATCAACCTTTATTTTACTGGGAAATCCCGCTGAGATTTAAAAACCACTTTTCCCAGTGAGGCGTGCTGGACCTTTTCACAGGGCCTCTCGTATGTCTCTCCTGACAGAACGTGGTTCACGCCTCCCGTACGACAGACACGGTGCACTTTATTGGTGCTCAGTCACTGTGGGGAGGTTGGGAGTGTCACAGCACAGCACTCGGTCGCTTGTTCCACGTTTGGAAATTGCACTGTAGGCTCAGCATAAACTCACCACATTCCAGAACCGAAACCCAGTATTGACATTTGAAGGTAACTTATCTCCTTCTTTTAATGTTTGTAACTTATACATATGTTCCTTCTCAGGTTTTTTATTTTGTTTTGGTTTATTTTTATTACGAACACCTTTCGATTATGAATATTTTTCTTCTAAATCCTTCTGAAGGAACCGAGACAAAAATTGTTTCCAGGATCACAGATTTGGCCACGCTTCCCATCCTGCCTCCTGTTTTAGTTTTTTTTTATCGTTGGCTAAGGAAGGCTAAGGACTTTAATCTCAAATTGGGTCCATGTCAGGAGAGGTGTCTACAAATGCTAGGATGACTGAAGGAACTACTGTAATAGCGGAGAAAGATTCCAGACTACAAGTTGGTTAATTTCAGCTACAGCCCCGGGGTAGAGGAGTCTGTAAAGTCAACTATAAAAGGTGATTACTCCGGATTAGGTGTGGCTGTAGTGGAAGAGTAGCTGACCTTGCACCCATGTGCCCTGGTGTTTTTCTCATTAATCACCCATCTGTGGGAATTGGAGGATTTTTTTTTAACCCAGGTTGCATTCTTAGTGGCTACGGTTTCATGGCCATGTAAATATGGACGAGAACATAAAAGAAAATGAATGAAGATAACCGCAGAAAAGCCCCAGAGGTGAGATCGAATGGCACAGGGATCATTACAACGGGTGGTTTATGGGCCGCCCTCCATCTGAAGGAGGCTCTGCCTGTCGACGCTTAATGAACAACCACCTGGAGAAACAGAAGCGCTTCTGATTTACTTTCCTCTAAACTGCAGGTCATTTTCGTCAAAACGGGCCCTAATTGTCCTCGGTGGTGCAAGGCCATGGTTTCGGGCGGGGGAGCTGCTTGTAGTGGAATGGCTGTGTGCGGTGGCTCATTATCTTTCGGGGGTCTCTGCCATGTGCTGATGTCCTTGTCTTTGTGGTACCCAGGGCCTCACCACCCTGACATTCCTCTTCGAGCACTGAACCTCTTTGTCGGCACTCTGCTCTATGAAAAGTTATGGAAATAACGTTTTCCCTTCGAGTGTACTTTCTTCTTACAGCTTTATTTAATGGTTTCATTGAAAGAACGTATCGCAACTTTATTATAGATTGTTTGCATTTCTTTGATATTTCTATGTTGTCCAGTTCTGGGTCATGGTTTTCTGGATTTTATCACGGGGCTCTAGGCTAAACAAGTTAGTAATAATTATTGATGTAATTGCTGTTATTGTTATTATTGTTATTTTAGTTGTGATCCTCACTAAGAACAGCAAAAAGTCAGTCAGAAGAAAATAAGATTATTATTATTATTATTATTATTATTATTATTATTATTATTATTATTATTTAAAAGGGCCCTTAGCAAGCAGGCACTATAAAGCAAAGCTGTCTGAAGCCACACGTTTGTCAAGGAGTGGGGTGGCAGCATTGGAGGGGCAAACTGCAGACGAAAGCGCCATCTGCACTCGACGGGGAGCGTGTGTGATACCAGCCACTGCTGGGAGACACTATTGCCTTCTTATTAAATGGCTGCTACCACACAGGAAACCATATTAAAGCAGAGATGATGGGCATAACATCAACACAAAACGTTTAAGTGGGGCCGAAACAGTATAGACACGGTATGGCAGAATGACAAGGCAGAAAATCTTTTTTTTTTTTTTTTGCTTTTCTTCCGCTATGATTTAACTGCCGCAATATGGCGTCCTTGGACAGGACAGTCCGTAGGTCTGCTGTTAAGCTCTGACAAGACAGTAGTCATTATGTTATGTCTGTTTTATTTGTCTTCATTGATTCCTTTGTTTGTAATGGGGTGGCTGCAATTACCGTTGGATAGCTGGTGCCATTTTGACAGAAGAGCTAATACATGCCATAGCCACCGCAGCAATGAGCGCCACTTCACACGCCTCGCTGTTGCGTCTCGTCCTGAAACGATAGCTACATGTCTGTATTTTGTTGGAGGACAATTCACCGCTCTATTACAGCGCAAAGTGCGTTTTCCCCACTTTCCACTTAACCATGTTAACCACATTAGAGCATGTCTGGGATAAAACTCTGCCGGAATATGGAGATATTTGTATGTGCTGTACGTACATCATACGGGGCGAGATGACTCACAGGAAGCCATTCATTGTGTAAGTTATCGTGAAAGGATGTGCTTTTGCATACATTTGCATACAAGTAGGTGCTCTTCATTTTGGGTCCGTATCAAAGGCTCATATCAGTGAAAAGATGAAATGGATTTGGCTTGTCTGTGAAATAAGATTGCTGTCAGCTTGCATTTGGAGTTGGTTTGCCTGAGCCAGCGCAGACAGCTCTATCTTAACTTTCTGGATAAGGTGTTTCCAGGAATGTCAATAGGAAGGCTTTTCTGTTGCCCCTTTGTGTGTGGACGATGCCTTTGAACGCTCTCTTGATTTGTGGACACGCACAGTTTATCAGGTTGTGTAAGATTAATACAGGGTGGGTGTGTGTGTGTGTGTGTGTGTGTGTGTGTGTGTGTGTGTGTGTGTGTGTGTGTGTGTGTGTGTGTGTGAGAGAGAGGTGGGGCGTGGTTGGTGGGAGGTAGGGAGCAGTTGGTTAGGGTCGTGACAGGAGAACTGGGGTGTTTGTTCAGGTCAGCTCAGTCATTCACTGGGTGGAAATGTGAAAAAACCTTCTGTGAACTTGAATTATTTATATTTGCTTTTTGTATGGCTGTTGGACCTTTCATGGTTTTGGGCTTTATATCAGATATTTTTGTAAAGTAGACGACGTGCAAATCCATAACAACACCAGAGAAATTTTGTAATATGCATTATTCTTGATTTTTTGGTCTACATTAGTTGTTCTTTTTTGGATTTTTGTAGCCCTAGGATAACTGGTAAAATTTATAAACCCCCTCCTCAAAAATCCATGCAAGCACATGAAATACAAAACTGAGACGTGTTTATATTTTTCAAAAATAATTTTCATGTGCAGTAGTAAATATAAAACAATGTCTGCAAATAACTATGACTTTTATCCTTTTTCATCCAAGAACTGGTGGTTTACGAGAAAAATATATAAAAATAAATACTGTACATTCAAATTGTGCAAGTTATGCAAAAATGGTTCTGGTCAAAGTGAATTTCATAGTTACTTGGTGTGAGTAAGAAGACAAATGTCATCTTTGACATCCAAATTTAAGTTTGATGACAACAATTGCTAAAATCCCAGAGTCACGACAAGGAGGTTGACCAGAGTGACCAGATTCCCTGCTGTCTAGAAATGAACTAATCCTGACCGTGAAATGTTTGTGGAACACGTTTTGAGGGATGACAAAACCCAAAAATGATTTTTGACCTAGTTTCTGTTATTACTGCAACCTGAGAGTTAATGAATAAATACAAAAACAAAACAAGAGAATAATTCCAAAAGTAAACAAAGCTTAGAAAATGTCTTGTTCATACTGACAAAATGTAACACACTCAGCCCTCCAATGTGGTTCTCAGATTTACAACTTCTGCTGTAAATGATGTTACATATGAACACCTTTCATATGTTAATTTGCTATTGACAGGGATATTTTTGGTTAACAATAAGAATACTTCTGCTGAATTTATGATCAGCTTACATTCTGTTTTGGCTTTTGATTCATTTATGGTTTTAATACAGATGTTCACCATAGCTTTAGTTTCTCCAATTTGAGGGTTCCTAATCAGTCTCAAGAAGCATTTCAGTTCCAATACTTCTACATACATTGAAGAAAAGATTAACAGTCTTGGGCACATTGTCTTTGTATTTAGCCGCTTATGAATTGTTTGATATGAATCACTTGTCAAGCACATAAAATATTTAAGTCAAAGTAAAATTTTATCAAACTGAAGCTGACCCAACATGTTTAGCAGAGGCCAATGTTTTTCAGCTTCTTCTTAGATTTAGAAATGGCTGCAAGCAGCATGGAAAACAAACTTTTTTTGTGTTCATGAAGATGTGCTTGGAGGGGACTGTCACCCAGCTTGACAGAACCTGACATTTAAAAAGGTCTGTTAGGAGGGTTTGTTTGTGAAGGCTTCAAATTACAGTGTTGAACAAGTAAAAGGGTGTGTGTGTGTGTGTGTGTGTGTGTGTGTGCGCGCGTGCGTGTGCATGTACAAGAAAAGAATTCCTGCTTATTTAAGTGTTTAAAAGCTGTGAGCAACACATGTGAACAAAGAATCATTTTCTCTCACCTGAGTTCTCTGAATTATTATGTTCCCTGTTATTTGGGTCTCTTACATAATATTTCGTTTACCCTTGTAACTCTACCTTATTCTTCTAACCTGGAGAGCAATTGACAGCACAAAGACATCAATAACCTAGAAACTTTGAAAAAAATCCTAGGATTTCTACTCAAAGTTCACTTGAACAAACAATAAAAATGTAAAAAAGAAATAAAATTATTGTTGCAAAACTGGAAAGTTGGAATGAAGCCTGATGTCACTGTTTATGACTTTCTCTTCCAAACATAGCAGTGTGGAACAGGTTGAAAACTGGTTGGAATTTGACGGTTATTTTGCACAGATAATAATCATACATTTAGTCTTACAGAGTAAAAACCTCAGCCAGATTCTTTGGAACTGCTTCTCTTTACATCTAATCCTTTAAATGATTTTTGGTCATTTGAGGGAGTTTGCGTTTGATTGACAGCTGAGGTTGACCAGCTGGTTAGCGTGTGAGCTGTGGTCCCCTGGTCCTTGTTAACAGGCCTATACTGTATGATTCCCACGAATGTGAAAAAGTTCCTCCCTCAGGCATCTCGCACTAAGTCGGTGTCAGTAAACATCATATTTTTCTATTATGTTTTCTACAAACAAGTAAACAAGCAAACAAAAAAAAATTACATTATTATTATTCATAGCTCAGATTAATGGCACAGTGACATCATTCATCACAGTAAAATGTGAAGGTGATAATAAGGGGCTTTTTGTGATACAGATTTCCGTGTTACTTGTCAAACGCTGGCTCTGGTTACGCAGGCTAAAGACAGGTGTTTCTTCTGGAGCCGAAAAGAAACTGCTGTTCTTCTCGGAAGCCCAGTTGATGATTAAGAAACAGCTTTTCTTTTTCTGGCCATGAACAAGCACCATCACTGTCCGTCTTGTAGTGATAATGATCTAGGACCAAGTTTTAAAATGGAAATTGATATACTTTTCTTGACATGTTTGGATGACCTTGATACTCGGCGTGTCGGCCTAAATTTTGCTTCACATGTATGAATTATGGGAAGCAAACGCCAGAGGCGAAAGGCAGTGCTCCTAATATGGAGAACACCAGGGGTGCTGCTGTTTTTACCAGATCTGCAGCTTGTCAGAATGTGTTGTGGAAACGGGAAGTCTGCACTGACCAAGCAATGGCTGGGATACGTTACAAAAACCTCTAGCTTTTGATATTTCCACATCCGACAATAGACAGTGTTTTTTTGTCTGCTTTTCTCTGAAAGAATCTTGGGGCCAGTAAATGGTCCAGTGTTGTTCTGTGGTACAGCTAATCCTGCAAGTCCAGCACAGATTTTTGGCACACCTCTGAAGCCGCTTTGCCTTTCTTTGTTGAAATGTTGCTGATTTCCATTACTTTAGCCAGTCTTGGGTTTGAAGGAACCTTCCTTTATTTTGGATGGTGTGCTTTGAAGCAGCAAAGTTGGCCAGTGAAAATGGGGGCTGGAGCCTTCATCTAGCCTGGTGTCAAGTCTATGGTTGGTGCTACAGGCCAGTCCAGGGTTGGGAGATAACACAGGGAATGAGGAAAGAGCTGACCCAGCCGAAATGGAACCAAAACCTGTTGATAAGTTTTTTCTTAAAAAAGCCCTGGAACAATGCCAACAAAACAACAAAAAAATCACTCCTTTTGGTGTTAACTACACTGCCCTAGCAAGCAAAAACAAATGTACACCATTCTACTCTGGCTCCCTAACCACAGTAAAAACCAGGAAAAAAAAACTGTTCATAATCTATAGCACACCCCCTTTTGGCAGTTGCTTTACATTTAATAGTTACAAAGATTCAACACCACTTACACTATTGGTAATTGAATACAAGAGCACTAAAGATTGACAATTCACCAGCTACCACTAATAAATACACCATACAACTTCTTCTGGTACAAGACTACTACTACTACACCTACTGCTACTACTCCTTCGTCTCTCCCCTTCTCCTTGTTCAGATGTCCTCGTTCCTTAAATGCCTTCTTTGCAATTGGGTGGCCAGTGGCATTCTGCTTCTAGTTCACCACCTGTTGATGGTAGACAGAGCGTGCGCGCACACACACACACACACACACACACACACACACACACACACACACACACACACACATACAAACAAATACTAAAGGCCTTCTGACCAAGGCCGTAACCGTTGTGTGGATAATGAACATCTGAAACCAGGGCCGGGGCGGGACTCGATTTCAGCCCTGGAGTTACATGCTGTAGACAAGCCCTTGAAGTTAAATTAGTAAATTATATATTATATATATTTAATTCCCTTCATACTTTTAATAACATTGCCACACCTATAATTGTCCTACGATTTTCTTTTGCAATCATTATATAATCTGTATGTATATTTTTCCATTCTATAATACTCCAACCTTCAACAAGCAGTGTACCAAGAAATTTCATTGTATGCGTTTGTTGTATTAATTTTTTTCCAAAGTATCTGAACCTGTGGGTTAAGCCCCTGTAAATAAATAGACTTCAAGCAAGCATTAGGGACAGTGTCAGTCTTTTCCAGTGAAGTTCAACACACAGCAACCAATAGTTTATATTTATTTATTTAGCATATGCTTTTCTAAAACTCACAGTAACTAAACTTTGTGTCCATGAAAACCGGTACATTTGTTGTTCACATGGTTGTTGTGCCAAGCAACTTTTGTAACTTTCAGTCCATTTACTCAAGACCTTACTGGTCCTCTATGGGAAAGGCCCAGCTTACCTGATTGTCACTCTGATGTTGGCTGTAACCTTTTAAAAGATCTTGGAGAGAAATTGCTCCCAAGGTCATGGGTTTTGGCCCCACCTCCCATTCAGCGGCAAACTAGTTGACAAATTTTTGTGGTTTTTGGTTTGTTTTCCATTTTCTATGCTGCACCGATTCCTAACAGGACAGCCCTCAAGTTAGATGCAAAGGTTTGGCTGTTCAACGGGACAGTACCACTTCTTTACCTTTCTTTACTCAGCCAACAACTGCATACAACTTATTTAAGTTCTTGCACAACTCTGGTGCTGGAAAAGGCTGCCGTCACAGAAAGGAGGCTGTTAAACATCAGGTGTGAGGAAGAATAGCAAGAACAGGGTGTAAACATACTGGTTCGCTGCCTTGGGTGCACAAAAGAATTTGAGGGCTCTGACCCAGATCGAGAAGACACTGGCTGCTGTGGGAAGCCCTGGGACAGCCGGGTTCAAGTGTGGGGAGGGCTGTCTAGCTATTGTACCCTTAAGCAAAGTACTTACCCTGAACTGCTTTAACAAAAGTGCCCGGCCGCATACGTGTCTACACTGTATTATATGCAATACTTTTACAAGATACACTTGCTGCTAATGTGCTGGATTATTTAAGCCTTTATGGCTGATACTGTTCAGCTCTTGTATGAAGTCTGCAATCAGTTATGCTTGGATGCACTAAATTTATGAAATGCAATGCAAAAAACTTCACCAAACAGGTAGACAATAAAGCATCTATTTCATTTTTATGATGCACTCTGGTAAAACTGCATGCTTACCTTTAAATGCCACAGAAAAAATAGTTTTGCTAGAAATGCTGATAACCGAATATTTTAACAAGGTCTACTTTCATAATTTAAAAAAAAAACTTCTTTGCAGTTAACACCCTAAGGCAAGAATAAAGCTTTGCATACATTTTCTTCCAGATCAGAACAGATCAGAGTTCACTTGAATTGTTATGAAAGTTATATCTTTTTTCATATAACTGTGACCCTTTTTGAAATAAATAAATAAATAAATAAATTTTTTAAAAACAAAAAGAAGGAAAAAACTCCCCTTTTGGAATGAAAAGATGTATGTATAAAAGCAGATGAAATATTCAGTGAGTTTATTTAAGCAGTGCAAATTTTCATTTTCACACAACGGTCTTAAAAGATGCAAAGGTTTGGCTGTTCAACGGGACAGTACTGCCTCTTTACCCTTCTTTACTCAGCCAACAACTGCATACAACTTATTTAAGTTCTTGCACAACTCTGGTGCTGGAAAAGGCTGCCGTCACAGAAAGGAGGCTGTTAAACATCAGGTGTGAGGAAGAATAGCAACTGAAACTTCAGTCTCTGTAGCAATGGCTGTACCTTGGTCACACACAGAATTTATCCATTTTAGTGGATGAAGATCTTTAACAAAAAAAAAATGGTTGCACGGTTCACTTTCACGGAGGGACTCTCTAATTGTACCCTTGTTTAAAACACTTGTGTAAAATATTCAGCTGTTGAAATGCACGAAGTGTCAAACTGAAGCCCATGTGAGTCACTCTGGATAAAGCATCTGCTAAGCAAGTAACATAAACACTGACTCTAAGGAACAAATAGGGTTTTGAAAATGATCCAGCAGCATGATTTCTAGCTGGTTCTTAACATCATTTGTCAGCAGCTGGGTTACTATAGAAAAGGATTTATGAAATTTATGTCCCGTTAGCTGATGTGGAGATGACTGGGTTTCCCCGTTCGAGGGGGGCACTGCCTACAGTTAACCAAGCTGCAGTTTCAGTGGATTGAGATACCGCTAGAGATCATTCATCTAGAGATGGAGTAAAATATTTGACACTTTGTTCTTAACTCAACAAACCAACCAAAAGTGTTGCTACAGCTGAGTTGGTGTCCGCATTGCTGTTCTGTGTGACTTAAGCAGTGTGTGAACACCGTGTGTGTATCTGTGGGTGTTTTGTGGGTGGGACCGCTGTGGGGTCTGTTTTTTAACATTGAGCATGAAGTCTGTGTTTATTTGATGTTTTTGGATGTCTTTGGTTTGTGATGCTTGGAAAAATAGGGGGAAAATTATTTGGTGAAATAATGGAGAAAGCCTAAATGAGGGTTCCAGGCAGCTGCTAGCAGAAGCAGGTGATAAATGTGACAGTAAAAGTTTACAAGCCATTTTACGAGCCTGTGACCCAGTGTGGAGCAGGCAGTTGCTGCGACGGCCTGTTCCTGCCTGCCGATCACTGGGCTTAGGGTTTCACAAGGGCCTCCGAATGTTTGCTGCGCTTCCCAGATGTGAAATGTGATAACTCAGCTCTATTATCGCCAACCACGGGTGATGCTAAATCCCCAGCAGTACAACCCAAGGTCCCACTCTTTGCAGCTGGGTGGTGGGGGGGAACTCTCTGGTTAAATGAGTGCCACTTGATGTCTGCCCCTCAAGGACCCAGCAGGACCCTGACAATCACTCTCTGGTCACCATGACAACCATTCCAGGTCATGGGATGGGATGCAACAGTTTAAATGACTGTTGTTTGCAGACCACACAGTTACCAGGCTCCGATGCAGCAAAAAACAATAGTTTATCTGACTCCTCCTACCTCTCGTTCTTAACCGTACTCATGAAGCTGAGCACTAAAGACCCAGTTCAAGGGATGTGAATCCGCTACTTGGTGGAATAATCTTAGTGCAGTTATGAACTTCAGAGTCATCAACTGTGATAAGGAATGGGAACTGGTGCACTGCAGTGCAATTTTGGGAAAACTTTCTGGGCTGACGGAACAGCGAAACATATTTTGTTATTGGAATCGTATAGAATAGGCATTGAAATTGTACTCTCGGACATATTTTTGTGAGCAAGGAAATGTTTTCTAAGAAAAGGCACCCTGCAGAAGGAATTACCCTGGTCTGGGCAAAAGCAGAGCTGGCTGACTTTGCAGAACAGAGTGGAATGCAGAGTATGCTGCTTGACCTCCTCAAAGCCCTGTAATACCCTCAGCATTTGATGACCTCTTGGAGAGGATGAATAGTGTTCCCTTTCTTGCGCTGTGAAGGTTTTTAACAAGAAATGTCCAGCGTGACTTTGACTCACAGCTTCTGTACAACCTCCAGTCTTTTGTATGTGTGTGCTTGTCTATTCACAACTATTTATTTATGCATTTAATGATTTACTTCAAGTGACCCCTGGTACCATGGTAAGTTGGAAGAGGTGTGCTTGCCCCATCCCTGCTTCCTGTTTGTGGAGTTGGCTTGCTTGACAACCAAACAAAGCATCTCGGCACCTCACAATTAATTCTCACAGCTTCTCTGCCCCATTCTGGAGGTCATTATTGTTTTTCTTAAGTAAGCCACTGCTGGGAAATTGATTCCTTTGTTTAGAGTGCTTAGAGGAGTCCTTCATGAAATATGGATAAATGTCACTCTGGTGGTCTCCTGCAATGATGAGGATGAAAAGGAAATTGGGGTATTGTGGAAGGGTGGGGGGGGGAGGCTTCATTTCAGGCAAGAGGGTCTGTCACTCTAATTTCTTTACAGGCAGATACTTAAAAGATCCCTTTTAAATGGTTAAATCCATAGCAACAGTGAGCAAGTTGGATTTAGCAATCAAAAGCTGCCAGTGCTTATCTGGTTTGTTAGAACTTTTGGTACAACGACATTTTGTGGAATAAGTATGACCCCCCCAACACAAACACACACACACACACACACACAAAGTCCCCTCCAAAAATTATTTCCGGGGCCATTTGTTAGCAGGAAACCTCCATAATTAACCCCAGTTGTCACAAGCTGAAGGCCCTGTGAGGGATTCATTAAGCTCCTTAGGAGAGAGTTTGCCATGACCTGGTGCTTTGAGGTGGCACAACAGCTGTCCTGTGCAGGACCCCTCATTTATTGCAGAACCGAGAAAACCCACATGTTTAAATCAAACCAAAGCCATAAGCTGCCAGACAGGCCCACTGGATTAGGCTCGACATCTGTATCTCCAAAAGTCTCTGTGCAGTTAAATGGAGGGAAAATAATGGCTTGCACTGAAACGTATTCTTCAAACACCTCTGACCTGACGTGTCAGACCTGCTGATGGGCATCATTATGTAGGTGCCAGTCAATCACAAAATGTATTTTTTCAGGATGTACCACTGTATATACAGCTACGCTGTGGAGTGCTGAACCCAAATGGTTACTGCTCAAGCCAGATAGTGAATAACCTGAAATTATTTTCTGCCTTGTTTGACTTTTTTCTGAGCTCTCAGTGGTGCAAGGAGAGCTAAAAAATCTGCTGGTCTCCACAAACAGCCCTGATGTGGAATACACTTAGATCCTAGGATAAAATCAGAACTGACAACCTCTGGTTCCCCTGTTTTTCTTCTGTGTCCATTCAAAGTTTACAAAAGTGTATAGCTTTACAACAATAGCTGGAGGTCACGCGTAACTCTCATGGATCAAGGTGGACCACATATCCAAAATCTTGACGCGTAGCAGTTGCCAACTGGCAGGCTGTAGAGTCAATCTGCAGTCCACTTCCTCTCCAGCGCTTCGACTTTTTTTCCAGAATGCCTCAGGTTTCAAGTGGGACAAAGTGGAGAGCACATTCCCTCCCTTCCCAAACCCCACGGGTCTCCTTTCATCTTATAAGTGCCCCACCGGTCTCAGTCCAACTCAGTCTGTATGTTTTGCTGGTTCTCACGGCCCAGGTGAACCTGGCAGATGGAATCACTCCAGAGACAGGAAGTGACATAATCATGTGGGTGCTCATGGAGCGCGTGACTCTAGGTCAAAGCCTTTGTCCCACTGAACCTCGGCAGCGAAAAAGCACAGAGTCATAGGCTTGCGCCACCCGGAGACCTCGTGTCTTTTTAACAACCATCATGCAGACTTTTAGCGGGAGAAAAAACATGGCACAGCTTTCTTCTTGCCATACTGGGGGTTGCATGTGCCATATGAAATAAAGGAGCAATTTCCTGTTAACTTCCCCGAGTCTGACATTAAGGTTGGGTTCAAGTATTCATTAGGAGACATTTAGCATTTTGTTCCATTGCCAAGCTTCAGCAGCCATCTGCCATGTGAAACAATAACGAATTTACGGTGTCATGGTATAATGAAGATTAATTTAGTATTACCGTGTTGCACATATTGTCGCCTTTTTAAAGTCATGCCAGTTTTTTGTTAACAGGGATGCTACTACTGCTGTTCTGGCGGAGGTCTAACAGTAGAATCAGTGTTATTGTTCATTATTGTGAGTAACCCCTCTCATCCAGTGATCAGGAGAGCAAATTGTCTCCCGTGTTGCATGAAGACTGCTCTAACTTTAAGGCATCGAGTAGACATGGGCTAATACCACATAAAAAGACGTCAGGTTGTATTGTGTTGTATTCTGCTTTGTCCAAATTTTGATGTTTCACTTGGTATTTAACAACAAGACATGTCATTTCATGCAATCTTGGGCCATTAGCTGCACAAAATGCTACTCAGGCTGTCAAAGAAGAAGTGTGATGCTGAAGGGGTGGGGAGAAGGGGTCAACCCACCAGCACCCGCTGTGAACGGTCAAGCCTGAGGACTTTCTCAAGCAGGTTGTCCGACAGCAATCCCAGAGCAAGCGTGGAATGTGCCCTGCAGACTTGTATGGAGCCAACGAAACCGCTGTGATCAGAGCCCCGTGGGCCTGAAAAGCCCTCACTTCCAATGAAGCCATTCTGCAATAGGATGTGTATAAATATACCACCTTATGAAATGAATTTTCCCGCCTTCAGTACAAATCATTTTCTTAAGGTGCTTTACTGCTGGATGCTGTTTGTGAAATCCCGAGCGAACCAACCGGAAGGTTAATATGGTCAATGTATATAGCCGTGGAACTGTTGCTGGAGAACATTGATAAGATTGTTTGCGTGGGCCAAAAAGACACATCAAAGTCAACGTTCAAAAATGACAACCTCTCAAAAAAAAAAAGATGTGCTTTGTTGTCTTTTACCATTACTGTATTTTACAGGATGACAAAATAGGAAGACGCGTACCTACGTGTTCCGTCAAGATAGCACAAGTCTTTGAGTTGTGCCGCCGCTGCTTTTCTCTTGTTTCTGTCGTGTAAATTTCTTCACTGAATGGAGTTCTGGGTTTATGTTCTTACATGTTGGAATGCTTCATTATCAACCGTTTCCCACACTGAAGACTCCTAGTGGCAAACCTTAATGTGGGAAATAAATGCAATACAGCCACATTTTAAGGCCTTTTGTGGAAAACATTTGCTCCGTTTTTTTTTTTTTTTTTTTACTGAAATAAGCTAGTTGGCAATTTGTTGCTGTCTGACTGTAAACATATTATCTTACTTTAAGTATGGTGTCATTTTCCAAATTGCTAAAATTATTACGTTAGGCGGAAAAATTTCTGGTAATGGTTATTCTGTGGATGTGGCCAAAATTGATGACCGTATTGGAGTTAATGCACAACTTCCCATCGCCATCATCACACTTCTAGGCTTTTGTCCTTTATTTGTTCCCTGAAGACCACTACGAACTTGGTCTGAGCTCTTTTAACTTTGAACTTTGAGAACTTCATTAATCCTAAAGGAAAATTCCATTTACACAAGGTTTACAAAGAGCTGAGAATATGTCATGCTAAACGCAATTGCTGTTTATATACTTTATATTTTGCAAGCAACTGTAGCTTTACATCCTCGTTCCTCTTTAAAAATTGCCTTGAGAGGTCGGATAGAAGGCTGTGACGTGGCAGGACTCCTGGCAACCAGTAGCTTCGGGTTTTTAAATAAATGATTTGTTAAACACCCCCTGCACCTCATAACTCCCCCCCTCCCCAAAGGCCTTGCCAGTTTTCAAAGGGCCCACTGAGCTTTGATCTCCTTGCCCTTTGAAATGATCTGGGGGGGGGGATGATGGAGACCAGGGATATGGAGAGAGGCATGCAGGTAGGGACAACAAGGAAATGGGGTTTGTCCGTGGGCACTAGAGAGCTACTAAAGTGAACCAAAGAGGTGCATGAAGGTAGCCTGTGGCAAGATTAGCCATATTAACCTCATAAATCAATAAAACATGACAGATGTCTTCTCCTGCAATCTCTTTCCAGAGCACAACTTTCCTTTCCCCCAAGCTGGATGGGATCCCAGCGCTGTAAATCTAGCATCTTTGTCAGTTTTTTTCTTTTTTTTCAGCAAAGGCAGAGCAAAGCAACACCCAGTGTCTTTTTTTTTGTGCGGATTCACACACGTGCGAACGTGCCAACACCCAGTTTAACGCGAGAGCCTTTCGCTCAGCGTGTACCTTCGGATGACAGATTTAGACGGAGACGGGAGACCAAGTTGGTCAACGGCTAGGACGTGGATCCCCGTCCCCTCCCCACCTTGAGATGGCAGAGCCAGTCTGATATGTCCAGTCTTTGACGCATGTCTGCTCTTTTCCAGGGTGCATGGATGAAACTTGCATTTGCATATATTTGCATATATTCGGCTTGCGTTTGCTTTTATTGGCCTGTCCTCTGGGGTTGTTAATAGTCTGCGTGTGATTTGCAAGTTTTTCTTTTTCCTTACTATTTTTTCCTTTTTTTTTTAAATCTGTAAATCTCATGAATAATAAAAGTAACAGGGTCAGGCAAGAACCGGTGAGGTCATGCGGTGGATTTTTTTTCCCTTCTTTCCCCCGGACCGAAATAAAACACACACGGACGCACTCTTGCAAAGTAAATACTCCCCGAGTCTCCTGTCCTCTGGTTTAATGAGTCCCAGTAGCGGTGGTTTTATTTTCCCTGCTAATTTGACACGCTTCAGCTGTGTGTCTCTCTCTCTCGATTCTTCGGGCCCCAAATATCACGCAGGCGCCCTGACAAAAAGGCGGCTCCCCTCATACCCTGGCCCAACCAAAAAAAAAAAAAAAATAATAATAATTTCCTCATGCGTCTCAGGTGTCACACATCGGCCGATGGTTAAAGCGCGCCGGCAACATCTTGCGGAAACCTGCCGGCTGGAAGCGCAGAAAAGGTGTCCTTCTGTGTGTTGGGAAGTGATTTGGATTTGATTTAAGAAATCACTCATGGTGTAGAAGTAAGTGCAGGAAATTGTTCAGCGAGACCTTCCATTTGCCATTTATTTGAAATAAAATGTAGGAATGCTCTTTACAGCTTTGCTCTTTACTTAAAGTCAGATGCTAAGAATACCACCCAAGGTGAAACATTTTTACCTAAAATGCTGGCTGTTCTTTTCATGCCAATATTGCAGTATTTGTTGTCTACTGGACAGCCCTTTACGGTTCTGAGTGACACTGCTAACTAGGTCCAGAGGGCCAACATGGCAGGATGATGACAGTGAAGGTTATAGAGTCGACACACGGCCTTCACTATGACTTTTTCTTGATCTGTCCCCTGTCTTGGCACAAAATCAGCTTACCTTTAGCCTTTGTTAAAATATAGTTTATCCCAAATGTATAGAAAATGCATGCATAGTTTTCAGCTATACATATTGAACCAGTATAAATGAGCTACGATGTGCTACAATGGTGGTCCCTCATGTCTACTATGCTGAGCATTATGGGTCAGGCTTGGTTTTACTTGTGAAGAAACCGTGGCCTGAACTGCAGAGGAAAACTGCATCATAAAGGCAGTAACAGCATTGCTGAAGTCCACCTGGCAGCTGTGGTTGACAGGTAGCAGAAGGATGATACTTCACACCTGAACCCAGCATACATTTACAATTCGATTTACATTTATTCTATTACTTGGCAGATGTTTTCCACACAGCTATGCCCAACCTAGAATAAACAAAAGTACATTATATAACAAATTAAAAGTTTTAGATTGACTTCTTTATCTTGAATTCGAGAGCAAAGTGTTTGTGACCATTTGTGTGCAAATCTAAACTTTCTCCTCCCGTTCCAAAATAGTTAAGCTGCGCCCTTGACCCTTCCTGACAGTCAAAGATGCTCTGTCAAAAGCAGGAGCCCCTTACTGCAAAGTACCTGCCTCTTACATCTGTGTGATACAGAAAACGCACCATTTTGCTAGGGAAAAAAATCAGACATCTTTGCCCAAGCCGCATTTTGTGTCATATCGATGGTTCTCAGACTGATAATCACTAACATGTTAGTGTTTCGTATGTGAGCCACACAGCGACTGCAAATTCATTTTACTGTATAGGTTTTTTTCATTTCAGTTCCTTGTATCCCAAATGCTGTTTGGTTGGCTTTGGTAATATTAAACCTGCTGTGATAAATTAATAATTTTTGGGACACACATATCTATATTTAAAAAGCATCAATGAGCACAGATTTCTTTTTCCACATTTAAAGTCATTCCCTGTTATTGGGAAGTTGTCCATTAGTCAGAGTCAGCAATTTTGTGTGCTGCAATCTCATTACATTTGCAGGGGAAGGCTCCAGAACAACAACAAAAAAAGAAAAAAATTAATTGGAAGCATGCAATAGTTAGGATGGGATCCGGGTACAAGCGCAATAAATCACAGCCTTGGGTGACAGCTTTATGCTCCTGGAGAGGGATAAGTGGTTAACTTTAATGAGAGGAGATAGAAATGTTCAGTTACTTTTCCACCCCCTTGTCGCCTGGCCTCACGCATAAAGCAACCCCAACCCCCCGTTCACACGCACGCACATACACACACACACACACACACACACACACACACACACACACACACACCTCCCCCAGTCCGCAGACACATGTGCTGTTGGACTCTTCAGATGCCATGTGATATATAGAGTTAATTTTGCTGCTGTAATTCATGTGTTTCATGCATTTATTGTCTAGTGGGACAAAGCACTGTGTAAAATTGTTAATTTTCTGTGCAGGGGATTCAAGACCCCCATCCTCGCCTACCTCCCCATCCCCCACCAAACTCACGTCACTTTCCATTACCCCCCTGCAACCCCTGCTCCACACCCCTAATTTTCCTGGATTCTCCTAGTTAATTTGGTTAAAAGAAATCATGCTTGGGAGATATTTCATAGTGCGGCAGGTTTTGCAGTCGCTAAGTCACCCCCTGGGAACAGGCTCTTTTTGTGACGAGGACATATTCAGTGTCAGTGGCCTGTGTGCCACACTGTAGGCCAAAGCTCACCCCAGTCCTGTCTGTCTTATTTCTCTGTCACGTACTGGGAGGGTTACAGTCTTGATGTGGCGTTGCAAAGGAGCGTTTTATTTTTTTGGTTACTGTTAACTAGAATGCCTAACAGAGTAGTGCACCTGTGAGTTTTTTTTTGTGACTGAGCTTACCTGTGCCCTATTCAACCCTGTATGCGTAATTTTTGGGGTTTTTGGGTAGGGGGAGGTGGTTTGATGGCTTTGAGACAGCATTGAGAGCCCAGGACAGTAGCGTGGGCTTCAAGAGAAAGTGTGTGTGTGCGTGCGTGCGTGTGTGTGTGTGCGTGCACATACATATACTTCAGTAGAGGGAAATTTGTAAATGTGGGGTTCTCATACTAACCAAGGTGCTATGGGTCAGGACCACCTAGTGGTCGTTTGCGACTGAGTACTATGAGGTTTTTAAAAATGTTTTAATATTTACCATTAATTTAATTTTCACATTTGAAGAGAAATTTAAAGTCAACATTTATAGTATAAATAGAATATGCAGTATAACACATATACTGTATATTTATTTTTATAGATACATTTGGTCATTAGAACAGATGAGAGGTGAATGGTACCTACCAATAGCATTTATTAGTTAGTTGAGAAAACCAACAGTTTAACAGTCATTCAGCAAACTAGATAATTCATGTTCGGCAAATTATTTTTTTTTTCCATTGTCCGATGTGAGGGAGGAAGAGAAAAGTTGCGTGCGTTTATGTTTTCCGTGCTTACTCCGCTTACTTCGATCTGTCTCAGCAGGTCTGGTTAGGTGTTGGGTTTGAAGAGATATGAGAGTTGAGGCATTGTGACATCCCTTGTGACGCCTGGGTTCTGCAGACTGCTCAAAAAAATGAGCGGCTTAGACCAGCAAGAAAACCAGGAGAGAAAAAACACACACACACCAAGAACATTCCCCCCACGGCTTTGAGCACAGCTTTAGATTAAAATTGGATCAGTCACCTAAGGTCTTCGCAAATTGTATTTGTGCAGAACCAGGGAAGCTGGGGAGCGAGGAGGGAGGGGTGGGACACTGTTTGCAGTGTTTGTCTGTCTGTGTTATTGAAAACATTATTCCAGTCTGCGATCTGAAGGTGAGTCGGGGGTTTTTCGGTTGGAGAATTTGTTTGTCTGTGAGACGTCGTCTTGAGGAGGGAGGGTCTGCAACAGTGTGGCTTTGGGAGGCCAGTCTGGGCCGACTGCTTGAAAACTGTGACAAGCCCCTCGCTTCCATAGCAGGCGCATGACCTTTTGACCCGTGCGGTTGAAACGGAGGTCAGCACCCAGTTTTGCGGCCCACTGAAAGGCTTTTGCTTTCGCCAGCAAAATGAAAGTACAAGCACCATGTGATAGGCGTGGAGGCTCTCGATCCAAAATTCATGTGGGGCATCAATTTTTCTGGTCTGGCTTTTCTGTTCCCGTCATCCAGAGCCTCAGGCAGTGGAGACATTTTAAATGAGGGGTAAAAACCTTTGACCCATCGCTCTTTCATTGCGCTTCCACTATCCCACCCCCACAATGGGGACATGTCTGTCACTCACAGAGAAAGCACCTTCATGCTCTCCTGTTGGAATTATATACAAATCACAAATTCTTACTATACAAGGCTGGAATTTGACCACATCTCAAATTGTTCTTGGCTTTCTAATAGATTTGGGAGCAGAAGTGATGTACTTTGCCACTCCAATGGTTTTTTCAAATAAACAATACTTTTGTATTAGTTACCTGAGTTGCTATGGTGCTACAGCCTCATGCGATTGACAACAGGTCACATTTGAAAGACCTGTGCTTCTTTTAGCTTCTGCCTTGCATGGGAAGTGGATGCATAAATTTATTTGCGTTAAGCATTAAACTGGCCATTCCACTGACTGCTGCTGTCCACTTACTCGGCTTTGAGGGAGAACTTCTGTTTTGCGGGTTGGTGCTACAGAGAGGAAGAACTAGCAGCCTCATCTGCCTCCCCTAAGAGCCCAAGAGCCAAAACCACCAGGCATATAAACAGGTGTGCACTACAAGCTGTTGAGTCCAGCATCTCAGGCCTGGTCACAACCAACGCCACTGACATCCACCATATGTGTGTGTACTTGGGGAAATGTGTATGAACTTGTATGCTTTTGTTCATGCTTCATTTGTGTAAGTACAGGTATGTATACATGCATTTCTCCGTAGGTGTACATGTAGGCATACTGGAAATATTTTGTACTGTTTCTAAATGTATCTATATTTTATATTTATCTTTCATTTAAGATGTTTGTGTTTACGTGCCCATATTTGCATTACCTTTTATTACTCATTTTATAAATTTTCTTTCCCCCATTCTGTGCACTATAGACTCAAGGATCTTCATTTCGTGTTCCCTTGTGTGCCTGCTGTATGTGTCCGACAACGAACGATTCACGATTCTTGACTCTTGGTTCACCTGTCTGTTACAGCGGTGCATTCAGCGATTTTATCCCTTACGAATCAGTTTATGGAGGGCAGCCTTATCACTACGGCCTCCAGGATTTTGAAGACCACCACAAGTTAGGAGGCTTCTCCTGCGTCGGGTCCCTGTTTGATTCTGCTTCACAGTAATGAATCGCTGTGGGTTTTTTTTTTTTTTTGTTGGAGATCAGCGTTTTTGCTCCGCAGTTAATCTGGGAGGCTGTGGCGAGCACCGTCACTACACTCCCATTCGTCACCTTGTTCTCGCGCTCGCCTGTTAAGGCCGATCCAGCGAGGATTCGTACAAGCTCTTGTCCCACCCACTGATGAATGGCATGGGGGAGGGTGGTGCGTTTTGGCACATTTACAAGCAGCCCAGTGAGGAGAGAGCTCTATTCTACCTGCCCTGTGGGTTGGGTGAGGAGGGCTGTTAGTGGGGCATGGCAGGTTTTCTAAATGGACTGCTGCATTCGCGGAGATAATGTGGACCGCGTACCAAGAGTTACTACAGCAACAAAGCCTCGCACATTTTCCCACAGTGCCTTTCTGCCTCTCTTTCCCACCATGTACCTCTTGCTCTTCTTTTCTTCCAGCATCACTGCTGTTACTCAGTCTGTCATCACTCTTTCTTCCAACATTATTATTCTTTTTTCATTTACATACAGTAAGTCCTCAATTTCTTCCCATTCCACTGTTCGGTCTTTGTTTCTCACTTTTCTTACTTTTACTTTTATTCTTCTTTTTGATCCCATAGTTTCACTGCAGCCTTGTTTCCCTCCCAGTGTAGTAGTCCATCATTATTCCACCTTAGTTATTTTATTCTTTCCGTCTTGTTCCTCTGTTCATATATACAGTACCTCCTATCTTGTTACTGTCATTCTTTTTTTCCTCACATCATTACTCTTCTTCATTACACTTCTCTCTTGTTACTCTGCTCCTCTTTGCATACTGTGGCTCAGTTCTTTTTTTACTCTGAGTTCTATGACTGAGACTGAGAAGGCGAGGTAATGAAGGCTGTGTCTACAATCACCAGTCCTGCTCTTCTTCAATGTAAAGATGCTATGAGTTTAGCATGGCTGCTTTACGGGGTAGCGTCTGCGACTCAGAAAGACGGAAGTGTTGGAGGGTTGGTCAGAACCTAGCTTTTCCTCCTCTGCGCAACTTTGAAGAGAAGGTAGCCTGCGTAGCTGGGAGTGGTTGGGTACACATTGCAAGGTGTGTTACCCTGAGGTGCACAAGGGTGGATAATCCCTCTGTTACCAGCCCCAGCTCCTGATAAACCTGCCATCAGGGCTCATCTGGCACAGCAGGACAGGACATAGTGGGGAGGAAAGGCTGCGACCCCCCCTCCCCACCTGGGGCTCTGTACTCGCAGGACGGCCGTCTGTCAAGGTTAAATAACTGTCTGCAACACATTTTCAGTGACAGGAGGTCTTGCCAAGCCCTAGCAGACTGAAAAATGTTGTGTACTGTTGTGTGCTGGGATTCTACTTGGACTTCCGTGTGCCAGTTGTCTCCTCTTCTGAGCATTTTCTTGGCCTGTTCATTGAATGGCTTCATGGCTCGGAAAGTGAGCTGCAGTTTACACATCACCTCCAGGCTGCACTCATCAGCTGAGGTCACCGCGGCTACCACAGTCAGACCAGCCTCTGTGTAAACATAAAGCAAACTGACCTTCAGGCTTGGAAAGGGTAAGGGTTAGAGTGTTGATTCCAAATGAATATTTTTGTTGGGAATGTTAAAACTGTATGTGTACTATTGGCACCCAGCAGGAAATATGCACATCTGTATGGGTTTTTTTAGCAGTATTCTGTTATGTCAAAAATTTGGAACCCTATTTTGTAAATGTGCTGTGTGTATATTTGTGTCTGCTCACGCCCTCTAAGTTGCCTAACTCGCTGTATCTCTCAGATGATGGATTGGCTGGTAAAGACACACCTGGGCACACTGCTGATATAACTACACTACAACGCTGCACACTGCTGAGTTTAGAGATGCTGGGCTTCCAAAACAAACTGCTGTGTCTGTAACAAGAGGACTTGAGACCGTACAACTGCTACTGGCTATTTGCATCTGTGTGTTCGGGTGTGTGTATGTATATATCTTCTACAGACATATTAATGGAAGGCTTTCCGTAAGGGCTTGTGTAAGTACACACTCGTGCTTTTTTGCTTGGTAATTTTTAATCATTTTATAAAATGTTTAGATTGAATATGAATTTTTAAGACAGTGTAAAACTGAACACATTTGTATGCGAGTGTTAATGTGTCTGTTTTTGTGTATGCGACTGTGTGTGGGTGTGTTCGGTGTTTATTTGAGCTACTGGCCTACCTGATCCTCTGGACTTTATCAGTCCGCTGTTGTTCTTGGCCCTCTGTCAATGTAAACTGAAAAATGTTCTGAGTTGCACTGTCCAAGGCATTCTGCTGTCCTTGTTGGGGGTGGTGAGAGTATTTTTGGGAGAGGGATAGGGTGTGTGTGTGTGTGTGTGTTATGTGGGCATGCCTGGAAGGGAACTACCTTTTCTTTGAACCAGGAAGTTGTAAATCATGCGGACCTTCCTGTGGGGGTCCATGGGAAACTGTCTCTAAGCCTTTGGACTTTCGCAGATGCAGAGTCCAGGTGGGTGAGCAAACTGAGACCTGTGTATCTGTATGTGTCAGAGTGTAGAAGAAAGTGCAGAAAAGAGTGCTCTGTTGCACATCCAGCAGATGTGGGAAACAATTTCCACGGGGATCTCAGGTATAATTTTTAAAATGGCCAGTACACAACTTTTGCTTCAGTTGCTAAAATTCTCATCGATGTTCTTTCAGTGTTCAGAGGACTTGTGAAGTGATGGCCATTCGTAATGCTCTCTTATGACACGTATTTACTAACAGAGCCAACATTTGACTGATATCCTCATAGATTTGCTCTCCATGTGAGTTGAAACTCTTTCTTTTAAGTCATACGTTCTTGCAGGTATGAATAAATCATGTAAACATTAGTTTGAACGCGATGCTCAGTGTTTGGATCTTGGGTTGTGTGGTTGCTGTGATACAAATAGTAGGTCTTCTGTCACACTGGGGTTTGACAACAGCCTCCCTTCCAGTTTTGGATGATTGTTCTCAGGACCAACTGGCAATGCAGTATTCTTAGTGCAGCTGCCCATACTCCATCGTAGCTCTACCTTCGCCTTCCTGTTTCTCCCAGTCTGGCACCGAAAGATCTAGGTTCATGAGAAAAAACAATAAAATACAGGTTTAAGAGAGGATGAGTCCATTGTTCGATGCTAAAGTAAGGCTTTGGTAAAAAATAATTTTAATAGAAGTGACATTTTTTTAAACAATTCAAGAAAACAGCTAATTTCCTGGGAATGCCTTGAACTTACGTTGATGCTGGTGAGGCCTTGTCAACAGACCTTGAGGGATGTGTCAAAGACAGATAGACGCGGTGATCCTTTCTGTTTTCTTCTGATTGCTATTAAGTATTTGAAAATCAGCTGAGATCTGAGCAATTTTAAAAATCAAAAGTTCAATTAAAATGATCTTGAGAAACAACTTATTTTCTTAGTGGACCAGTTTATCAAATTTGTCCCCATTATAATTATATATTTTAACTCACTCATGCAATTGAAAGGTAAGGAACTCAGTTCTCTTGGTGCAGTCCTTTGGCATAAAGGTTTTAACCATGAAGTCAGTTGGCACCAGAGGCAGGGATCCCAGGAATGTGTCTAGTTCATTGCAGACATTAGACAACATGGGAAATACTGGGAGAAAACAATAGAGACCTCTGAAGGTCAGCTATAATTTCTGTTTGATAGACAGGGAGGTGAGTATAGGTGAGCGTAGAGAACTTTTTTCTATCGTCAGCATTTTTTTCGTCTCCACCTCATGCCTTCCACTTACCGTAGGTGGGCATCTGAGATGAAAAATCCACTCAAATGGCAAACAACTGATACAGCATGATAGTGTGGCCCTGACTGGACCAGTAATGTACTCTTCTTGTAGATGTGGTCTATGGATTGCAATTTTGGGCTGTTAATGAAAAGCGGGACGATTCAAGACCCAGTACATTATGTACTTGATCCAGAACGGGGCTGCTTCAAGATATTTTGGTGTAGTATAAATAGATAGAAATGATGGCTTTTGCATCTCACAAGGGATAAAAAAATAAATATTCAATTAAAAACTGTAATTCAATTGCTAAGAGTCACTGTCAAGTTGCCCCTCTGCTATTGCTGCTCTGCTTCCATCTGTTTTATTGCTTCTGCATTCGAGTGGATGCACAGCAGGCTGCATCCTGACCTTTTAAAAAGGGAATAAATTATTCAGGTGCAAAACTATTAAACTGGTGTATTAATCTGAGTCTGAGCGGGGCTCTAATTTTCTGATTTGAAGTCTCCCAGTGTGGCGACTTGGAAGGAATGGGACCGTATATCTCGCTCCGAAAACTTAATCCCGTAATGGAAGGATCTGCCAAACCCAGTGGCCTTATGCGAGCTGTCAGAGCAGTTTTCAGATTGACTGCCTTGTCTTCGGCCGTCTGCGCGGTCCAGAGAGGGTAAACTGGAAAAGGTCACTTAAGCCATTCGCGACTCATTGGTAATAGCCAAGTCATTGTTAGGCCTTTTCCTCGAAGCAGTATGGCAGCTTGCAAGCGTAAGTAATCGGTCTGTGCTAATTAGCATCCTAGGGCTTTATGATGTATTGCAGCTCCAAAGCCGTACTTCCAGCAAATTCTATTTTTTGCGTCGCAAACAATTCCTTTGCGCAAACTTGGTTTCAGGTGAGCGGGATTCACCCTTTTGTTTCAACCTGTAGTGATGAGCTAGCTTGCCGTTGAAATTCATTTTGGAGTTTCAGGCTAAAGATGTGAGGGGGAACGGAATTGAGAGGATGAAGAGGAGTCTCGATCCTTTGGGACCCTAAGGGGTCTTTGTGCGTTGATGGAGGATGGGGGAGGACTTCCATGCCGTACTTTTTTGCCGCACTGACAGCTACCAGTGGGGGGGTTGTGGTCTCTCTGTGTTTGTTAAGCCGTCCTCTGGAATTATCCAAGTGAATTATAGATTTTGGTCCCTTCCTTCAGAGGCTCTTGTGTTCTGAAAAGGCTTTTTTGAACAGTTTCTTTTTGTTCAGAAGAAGTTGTTCATACTGAAGAAGAAAAATCTTGATTTTCTCCATGCCTCTGTGGGGTCAACAGTGAATTTAGGAAGTGATTGGCCTGTAACGTTTTCAAAGGCAGCCAGCATCTGCAGAGAATGCAATGGGAAAAAAGACTTCTTCAGGTAAGAGCAAGACACTGTGGTGCCCTCCACCCCTTCAAATGCAGTACTCTGGCAACTTAAGGAGAACTTTAGTGGAAATGAAATTTGCTCTTCTTGACAGTTCATGTCTGTACCATGTCACTTGGGACTCTAGGGTGTAGGAAATGGATGGCCTTCATGGGGCGTTTCTCAGTGAGGTGACACTGATGCCAGCTGTATTAAACCAGCACTTCTCACACTATACATAGGGTACAGCTGCTGGGAATCTTAGTTGTTAGACTAGAATATTGTACTGTTACCTTGAAAACAGATTTGTTCTACTTTGACATTTAAGCCTTTCTGGCAGAGAATGTCAGACAAATGAGAAGAATGGCAAATGATATGTAGGAGTAATGCACTGAGTTTGTAACTGAGTGGTTGTGGGTTTAGTCCTTGTACTGAATCTGCTGTTGTACCCTGCAGCAACTGGAGACAATTTTACCAAAATTTCTTCCAGCTGTATGTATATTTTTGTGGCTGAAACGGTGAAAAAATTAGTTCAGAGACCCTTTGACTATCAGCATGGGCACTGATAAACAACACCGAAAAAGTGTAACAGTTTATTAAGGTGTAAAGCCAAAGATGACTGTGACCGGAGCACAGGGGAGGTCAAGTAGATTGTTTTTAATAAATGGTTCCTATCACAGGACCCTTCGTCCTTTGTGTCCTTTTAGATCCAAGAACAAGCAGGTTTGTCTGTCCTATGAGGGTTGCTGTGACAGGCTTTCCTTAATCTTTCCAAAGAAAGACAGCAGATTTGAGGTCAGGGGTGGGGGGGGGGTTTCCTGATGACAGATCGCAGTAAGTGCTTCATGGGTCAGAGATCACCCATGCTGACACAGGGTCTGCTCTGATAGCGTGGTCTCAGATAGCGTAGGAGGTTGGGATGGAGCCGGGGTGCAGATAAAGGTGCATTGTAGATAAAACACTTGCATCAGAAGGCAAGTGAGAAGGCTATGGGGTACAGGTGGGGAATTAATAAACGGTAATAGATTAAACTGTCCTGCATCGGTGCTATTGTAACATCCTCAATGGTTTCACAGCCATGTGTAGCAATGAAGGAAGGTCACCTTTGTTCTTTTCTTCATACCCTATTACTGAATTACCTATAAGTACCGTAATTCCCTCTTATGTATGAGTTATTGTTTAAAGATAACTTTCTCCACTCTCGTTCTTCCCATCATGCTTACTGCATCTGCTGTTGTCCACAGAGACAAAGCTAACCGTACAAATGGGACCTTACGCAGTCGTAGGAACAGTAAAACTTCATGTGTCTTGCAACCTGAGGCTCGTATACAAAGACGGTAGATTTGGTTTGGGTGTGGGCTACCTTATCCACAAAGGTCCACTCTCTAAATTCCTGCTATAACTACTGAGCGTTAGTCATCCAGCTTCCACCACCACAATGACCACCACATCTGCTAAGTTATAAATATATCAGTTCCCTTATTTGTGTTATTTGTTATGATCTATAAAGAAATGCATCTCAGCTCACTGAGAAGATCCTAGTTCCCTCTATTGGCTAGAATTTGGAATTACAGGTCACACTGCTTGAAAAACAAGGTTCATTTATTCATTTTGGAGTTACGCATCTGATTCATAATGTATCTGATATTTATTTTGGCTTGTGCTGGCATGTATTTCAAAGTACTCTCAGTTATTTTAACTCATTTAAGAAAATATTGTGAAACTTTTACTGCGAGATCATAAAAATGTCTATTAGTGGTATGTGTGCTCCATTAGAGCTCTAATTTTCTGTAAAAAAAAATGTACCAGCCACCATCAGAGTCCGGTTTAAAGTGCACTTTCTTCCAAGAAAGTCATCAGCGCTTTTCCCAGAAAATACCAATTCCTTAAATCTGGATATTTCTTCAGACTAAATCTGTGGCCCATTAAAAGAGTATTTGGTGTCAACTGCTCATGGGGGTTTTATTGAAAATTCACAGCACTCCATTGTTCTTGTTCTCCCATTTTTAAATGGTGTCTACTAGAGGCGCCTTGTGTGTGAAAACCAGCGATTCCTAACTGACGTGGTGATGTGGGTCTGAGTCCATTAACAATGGATCTCTGCCTTTATCACAGAGGCACGAGAGCCATATTCACTTCATCGGTTTTTGACCTCAGCGCTGCCCCACAGGACCACTTGAGTTGTAAAGTAGGACTTCAGTGGTCTTCATGTTCCACTGGTTATAGTTTTTTTTCCCTTTATTTCCTTTTACAATGACATTGCTTGAAGTAAATGTTGTCTTGAGTATTTTTTGAAAGTTCACCTTTTGAAGAGAGGTGGTGTGCCTAAGTGGATTTGCCTTGAATTGGTTGTACTGTGGTCTGTGTACATCTGAGTGTTTCTACAGCTAGATGACTAGATGAGTCGCTGCTTCATATTCCTAGATGATCATACGATCAAAGCATTTGTGTTTATTGACTTTTCACCTCTGTGTGTGTTCATGGTGTGAGGTTGGATTGGGGGTGTGGGTTGGCTAATTGCGGAGCCTGTCTGACCCGTCCTGTTGTGTGTTGACCTTGCAGGTATCTCCTGTAGGTATGCCCCGAGGAGGTCCCTGGAGAGTACGTTAGGTTTCTGAAATCAAGCCCTGACCCCAGTTGGAGGAGCAGCCCCCTGGTGCCAATATGGCTCTGACTGACAAACATAAAGTGAAGAGGCAACGGCTGGACAGGATCTGTGAAGGTTAGCCCTCTCATTTTCTTTATACATCTCCTGACATTAAGAAGACACACTTTCTTCTAAAATGATTTCATCAGTTCTTTTCCCACTTCACATCACCCATTTATAAAGCTAGATGTGACAACCGACTGAGGTTCAAAATCCTCAGCTGCTGCGATACCTAAAGCCTATTACTGAGACCTGTTTTCATTTGTAAGACAATGCAATTTGGAAATGGTTATAGAGCAAGTTAGGAGGTCATGGTTTCTGTGTTTGTTGGGTTAAGCAGCAAAATGTAAAATTATTGATGGGGAAGAATCACATTTTGCAAACACACTTGCAAATGTCTCAAGCTTATGTAAGTGTTTTGCATATTTAATGGAAATGCAGTCAATAACTGGTTGTGTAGCTTTTGTGGATAAGGATCTGGACCTGGTGGATTTTCTAGAAGCAGCTCTGCCGTGGTAGCCTTGAACAAGGAATTTAGCCTGAATTTCCCCTGAATTTCTTCAATAAATGTACAGCTGCACAAGTGGACAAAGTACAAGGGGATGATAAGCTGTGTCAAGCTTGTGAGCAACGAAATAATATAAGGTGGTTAGTGTCGAAACCTTGAGAGATGGAAGGAAAGAAATGCCTAAGGGCTTGTTAGAGAGAGATTAAGACAGAGCTTGTCTGCGCTTCTGGGCCTTTGATACAGAGACGTGTAAATCGTGTGCACTGACCCACGGGGCTTCTCAAGGAACCCCCCTTCCAGTTGCTGATGTGAATGGAAGGAATGGGGAGGGGAGGTATGGCGGTGGCAGAGGCTGTTGCCTGCCCATAGACCTTCTGTTACTCAGGATATATATTTTCGGTGGGCAAGATTCTCTTTTTGTGCTACATCCATAAGCAAAATATTAGGTACAACGCCTTGAGTACTGATGTACTCACTGCTGTAGCTATAAGGAAGGAAATGCAGAATTTGTTATGTTTGGAACTGGGTTCATGTTGGGGTCATGGGAGAAGCCTCTTGTTGGTAGAGTCAAAGAGTCAAAAGAGTCAAACGAGTTTATTTGTCATGTACATGGTTGTATACCATGTATTGAAATGTGCTCTGATCCAGGATAGACTGTGCATAAAAATCTACAATGGAAAATAAAACAAACAAACATCCAAACACCAAGAAGAAAAGAAACAAACAGCAAATAGATAAATAAGTGAATAAATAAGTAAAATGGTAAAGAAACCCTAAGGTGCCCTGGAAGGACAGTGACAGTGACAGTGAGGGGAGTGGTCAGAGAATAAATAGGTGAGCGTAAATCGGCTTGGCCAGTGACTCCTGGCGGGGACACCACCTCTGTAATGACGTGGTTCTCTGAAGAACCACAGTCTGATGGATGAGCAATTCTGTCTACTGGATACTTTTGTAGATGGGGTGGAGCTATGCAGTTTCTACCTTATATAAGAACATGGGTTGTGGTTTTTGTTTACATCCTCTACTGAGTATGTTGATGATCTCTCAATGCAACTTTTATGCAACCTTTAACAGAGAAGCTGCCATCTACTGGCCTTGTGTCCTCCTCAGCTTTGGCCTTCATCAGATCACCTGCCCTGGCCCCTCACCACCAACCTTCAAGTACCTTATTGGCATTTGGTACCTGAATGACAGGCATCTGTTTGTGCTGCTTCTCCCATCCAATTTGATGGGCAAACAGTAGAACCTGTCCGCAGACCCAGATTTAGAGGATTGAGGTGGGTGGGCAACAGCTTAAATGTGGTCTGATGTTTCGATTGGGTTTTTATGAGACACAAGAAGTTCATGCTGACCCTACCCTGACTCTTATGATGTGTTAGAAGCCCTATTCCCTCATAGCATGGCTTGCCAGTCCACTTAAAGGTCAATTTCCTGACCTATTTTATGACTGAGAGACCCATAAGAGAACGAAGCTCACCTGAATGCTGCGTCTGTGTAAATTCTCCAAACTTGCAAATGATTCCCCAGCTCCCACAACCTATCTATACACAGGACAATATAATAAGTCAGTGCTGTCCAAATTTTTTCCTTGCTGATGTTTACATGGTGCAGAAGAATCCAATAAGGCAACATTTACAGGTTTATAACTATAATAACAGGCTGGTTAGTTTGTTCTAGCGTCAACTATATCTTGCTGCAATAGAAGCTGTTTGCTAGCAGGATGAAGCCCTCTGTATCAGTAACACAGAAATAAATCGTGCTCATGTTCCAGCGGATTGTTCTGAAACACACTGTTTCTATAGTGTACCTTCAAAATGGTTGATCTGAGGCCACAACAATCTGTGCTGTGTGTGAAGATCAAAGCAAACATCACGCACATCATTTTTGTTGCACTGTCAGTCAAAACTGAGGCAGAAAAGTGAAATAACTTTTGTCTATGCTGCTGAAGAAGTGAAACACATTTGATGGGGTAGCAGGATAGCGCAGGGCTTTCAGCTGCCACCTTTGGACCTGAATGACCCTACTGTTGTACCCTTGAGAAAGGTACCCTACAGCTGCTCCAGCAAACCTATGCAGCTGCGTAAACGGGCAAATTATTGCAAGCAGTTGTACTGCAAGTCACTTTGGAGAAAAGCATTAGCTAAATGCATAACTGTAAATAACTTTTGATGGTCAGAAGGTAAATCCTCTCAAAGACAGTGCAGCCTTTAAAGTGTTTTTATCCGTCTGGGCTTGTTGTTCAATTAATATTTGTAAGTGTACATCTTCGTTGCTTACATTTTTCTATGCAATTAAAAAAAACTCCACTAAGTTAAATTAAGGAGAAAAATGACCCCCCATAAATCTAACCATAAAGCCAACAATTGTTTTCAGTGTTTCCCAGGGAATTATAGAGAAATCTAACTAACCATCATTCAAAGATGCAGTATATTCCGGTGTCCAAGGAAACCCAGTAGTTAGATGACAAGCTTCATCAAATCTTTAAACCAGATATGTATTTTACATCATTTGAGGCTGCTTGCACCAGGAGCACCACTAGGTTAGATTGTTTTATTGAAGGTGTTAGATTAATCGAAGCAGCCCCAGGCATGGAATAGGTCCAATTTTTTTGTCGTGGGGGCAAAAACTGCATCTATTTTGCAGTTTTACGGTGGTCTGCTTCTAAACATGTGAAGGGTTGCAAATTTTTGTTGACAAGATCCAGTATGATCTTCCATTCCCTTTCACAGAATGCCTCTGATCCTAATTAAGATGGACAGACTCTCAAGGCAGCCAGGCTAAGCAAGAAGCGAGTGCTGAAGTGCTAACATCCAGCCGCACAAATGTCTCTGCAAGCCGGTCGCTCCGAACCTCTTTATTCCCGATCAAAAGCTAGGTCAGAATCCTACTCGGCAAACAGGTTTCGTTTAATTGTCACTTGTTTGTCTTTCCTCTAGGAATGTTGGCACACAGTCATTATGCGTGCATAGATGAAAAGACAGGGTTTTTTTCCCCAGGATTTGTGACACTACAGTGCTAAGTGCTACTTAGCACATACACTCCATGTGGAAGTGTAAGTGAATAAGTCCATGAGCCCCATTAACCTCCCCACTGAGAAAGAAAGACACCTCTGCTTCTCTACTATCGTTCTGTCGCTGTATAGTAAGGGGGTGAAGTTGGGCCCAGGGTTGGATCGGCTGGCTGTGGAACTCGGAGACCACATACCCGGGGGAGAGGATGGATTTAAAATACTTGAAAGGGTAAATTAGTGGTAATAGGATGTTTTTTTTTCTTGGATGTGACCCCCGGCAATGAACTTTCATTCCATCCTAGTTGATCCTACCTAACACCTTACTCTTTGAGGAAAGACTCCAGACAGACCAGATCATCATGACCCTGCAAGCTGTAATAAATCATTTATGGGTGGATGGATGGAAGGATGGATGCACAGTAAATACAGGATTTACAAAGATGCAGATTATGTGTGTTTAATTTGGAAGCGTTCAGTCCTCTTGCATGAACAAGTTCATCCCCCTTTTTAACTTGTCAGTCTCCTGACTAATCTAGCCTAGTTAGTCACTGCTGAAGCCTGGTCCTGATTTCTCCCTGTTGATCTTTTAACCTTGATGGGGGTGGCTTTCTGTGAGCTGCAAACCCTTCATTTCTCCAGATTGTATGACAGGGCTGATTTCCCACTCTTCTGTCTCCCCCATCTGTAGCCCAGCATGTGTCAACAGCCGAATGAGAAACCAAAGCTGTGCCAAGACTTTATGTTGTCCCTGTTTGCAGTTACCTAGCTGGCCTTACCTGACAGTTAATACACTCACCCCTACAGAGGGCACAGGTGTGAGTCACTACATAGATGGTTAGAACTAAATTCATGTGGTCTTTAACCCATCCAATCTGTGCTGCACATCCTCGCAGTCTCTGTCATGTCTTGGCCTCCAGGAGCCCCGGCAGCATTTGGCACTCATTGCTCGTTCTGGAGGAATGAAACAACTACTGTATGGCCAGAGGCCGCAGAGCGATGGTAGACCACCGAGAACTGATCAGAGATCAGCACTGCTGTGTGAAGGATATGGGAGTAGAGTAGTCCAAAATTTAACCTAGACATCATGAATCATAAGGAGTTATCCCTGTAATTGACCAGGGTGTTGAAGTTCTGTGTCGCTTGAATTTATTAAGTCCTATGAAAGTTTAATGGCAAGATTGTTCAGTGGTCAACACTATCTAAAACGCACTATCCTCTCGCCTTCAAGGCCTTTGCCAACGCCCACCAATAACATTCCAAGCACTACAGTAAGATTAATAAATGTGAACTGTTCATACTGGATCCTGGTGTAATGCCAGACACTGGGCACAGTTACTATCCAAGAAACACCTTCTTCAGGCTTACAGGTTGTAGATGCACACGCTGCCATATCTGCTTATGTCTGTGGCCTGAATTGCTTTAACAACCATTCAAGGATCAGCTCAGCTCAACTTTTGTTAGGTAACACTTCTTTTTGGAGGCCGTTCACTCCAAAGCTACTTAATGATAGGTTTCTCTTCATTAATATAAGATTGACTGTGTGTCGCCAATCACCAGGTCTATAAGTTAAGTTCTAGAATCAGTATTTGATGGCTATGACGTGAAAACACGTGAAAATACATACTGTAGTTAAAACTAGAAGGCAGAGTTGTCCGACGTTTTGATGCTTGAGCTACTGCTCACCTAGCAGTAGCCTGGCCTGAAATGCATTATTAATGTTTTGTCAGGAAGCGAGACTATGAATGGCATTTAATGGCGGGGGCTTATTAAAAATAGTTATCTGTGCCGGTTGCCTTGGAGAGATGCGACACTCTGATTAATAGTCCATTTTGGAGCTGACAAACACACAGACGGAGTAACACTGCCTGGAAGGCCAGTCAAATGATCAGCCTGTTAAATGTGCGGCTTGCTGCATCTCCATAAGAAAGGCAACTGCAGAAATAAATCAGTCCTTTCCTCTTATTTATTTAACTTGGATTTTACTCCACTGTCTTCACATATAATCTTTTATTGCGCCCTGGTTGTGAGGATTTTATAAATATACTCCATGACCCCAAGTGATGCATCCGAAGGAGAGCAGAAGCTGTGTTGCGAAAAGGAAGTTCACAGAAGAGTTACAGGTGTTCTGCTGTTGTTCCTGAGACTCAGGTGGAGTTGCTGAAAGCAGGATGGAGGCGTCTGCCTTGGAGGGAAATTCTCAAAGAAGAAAGTGAAACAAGTTGGATTTGAAGGCTGCTGTGTTTTGGATCAGTTTACTTTTCAAACAGTGGGTGCTTTTGAAGTCCTCCTCTGTATGCTAGGGGCATGTTGAGGTGCTGGGATTCGAACTATAACTCTCCTACCGGCAAGAAGTGGCCAATTTCAGCGCAGCCGCTCTCTGGGTCACTGCAGCAGCTGAGGAAAGAAGGGAGAAACAAGGACAGGTGGTGGGAGCTGGGAGTTGGTTTCCCAGAAGACAGGAGGGCGCAGCCTTCATAGTCAGGGGTATAATAGCTGCTTTGTGGTACCTTCTACTCATGTAGCATGGTCATTCAAAGTGCCCCCACTTCTAGTAAGGTCAAATAGCAAAAGCAAAAAATAAACTGTGTTGTCTGCTAATCTGAACTGAAGCTGTCACATTTAGAGGATAGAAGAAGCAAAGCTGACCTAGGCCTTACATCACGTCAGAAAGCAGCAACTGACGGGTATCTGGCCATTAAACGTTTTCAGATGCTGGCTCCTGCACAGCCCCCCACCCACAGCTTTGGTTTTGTTTGCATCAGCAGGACTTCTCTCATGGTCTCTGAACATGCAGTGACCCGCAGGATTGTACATCCAGCGGCCCCACCCAACCAACTTACTGCTGATGCTGATGCGCTCTTCCTGCCGTCAACAAGAAGAACTCGCCTGCTTAGCAACGGGGCCACCGTGGAAACCTGCCGTGTCGGTGTCATGATGACAAACCCTCCATGTTCATTGAAGTATATTTAGATTGCATTTCAAACACTGCTGTTATTTGTTTTGTGCTTTGCCCATGTTTGCACTGCTTAGATGTGTCGTTGACTGTTATTGACTGTTTACACCATTAGTTACACAGTCATGATAAATATCACCCCCTGCGGTTTTGTGCCACAACGACCACATGAGCTCGCTTTACTGGAGATCTATACCTCCGAGGCTTATAAAACTCATTTTTATCGCTTCATCTTTGCGTTTCTGTAGCGTATCACACAGACGTCGGGGGTGATACACGAAAGCGTTGATCTCGGCTCTCTTGATCTGTTCCACGGTTCACCGCTCGCAGTTACAAATCGAAGAGAATTTTAAACAAAACAAAATAACAGGAAGGCAGGAGCTGAACACTAAGGGTAATCGCTCTCCCTGTCAGGAGGCTGCAAAGACAGCGTTCGGTAAAGTTGGCCGCTCAGGCGGATCCTTTTCTTCTGACACCATCAGCAGACATGCTAAGAGGAGTGTCTGGCCAGGGCTGCAATGGTGGACTCAGCATCTCAGCAGAGTAAAGAGGGATCCGTGACGACAGGGCAAGGTGGGCGGCATGCGGAAACTTGTCTTTCCTTTTTCTACCAAGCTGTGTTGCGGTTTTTTGCTGTGTTGTTCCAGAACAGCAGATGGTGTAGTTGTTAGATACTTTTCAGGTTCTTACCCTGAATTCATACATTAAAGATGACCCATCTGTAAAAACTGGTAAATAATTGTATGCAGCATAGTATGCGAACCTACCTCTTTGTGACTTCTGAGAAATGCATCAGCTAAATGAAGAAATAATCAGCGTGAGAAACTGCGTGTGGTGACATCGCAGGGCGGAACCTGTTTGCATAGCTCCATACATGTTAGAGTTTACACCTTCCAGTCTGCATGAGACTCCTGCTTTCCATTTGACATACAGGCATTCAGAGTCAAGCAAATTTTTCTGTCTTGGCCTGAGGAAAATTTAGTATAGAACGATTCTACTGGACCCCCTTCGTCCGACCCCACCCCACAAACATACCCGTAAACAGATGTTAAATACCTATTAACACAGTGTTTTCAACCGATTACAGACTGCACAAGGTAAACAATATGAGCTCTTTCAGCTGAGAAACTAAGTCCTGCAGGTGGAGTAAGGGGTGGTCACCTGTCAGGTGCCTGCTGGCTTTAGCCATACCTGGTGCAATATATCTGGTTCAGGTGATGTCACAGCGGGGACAGAGGAGCTAAGCAGGTTTTATTTGGACTCTAATCCCATATGGCAATTGCTGGGGTGAGTAAATGTCCCAGCCAGGGGAGGTTGTGATAAACCCTCCAGATTAGCATAGCCTCCACCCTACCCCAACTATGTGCTGTTTTCTTGTTTCTTCATTACTTTTTTCATCTGGAGTCTTCATATAAGCAAAGATTTCAACGTTCAGACCACGGGAGAATAATATAGCTGATATGTATGCCTGCGTGTCTCTGTGTAGTATCCTGTTTCCCTCATGATTGCCCTTGATCTCCAGCTACCATTTCCAGAGATTAATTATTGATGGATTGCCTAGTAACGCACTGGTACTTGATAGCACAGCCTAGGGAGGTGAAAAAACAGCTTGAGATCAGGTGAAACAGTACCTGTTTCTCCACCCATCCTCCATGTGTTTGATGCAGGTGTAACTGCAGACTTGAAAGAGAACACCCTGTACCCCCCCCTCCCTTCACAAAACCTTGTGCTGTCCTGCCTATGTTGGTGTCCAGCTATCTATGAGGTGTCAGTTGCTTTCAGAGCTGGGATGCACTGCGCTGACATGAGGGACACCTGGACTGGGATAGTGCCTGCCATCAGCCAGCCACAATTGCAGGGGGACAGAGTTTTGTGCCTTACGGGGCTGATGGTGGAGGGTGGTACGAGCTGCCACCTGGAGCGTGCATCCCTCAGATGGACCTTGCTGAGCCAGCAATGAAGGAGGAGGCATATCTACCCTTGGGCCCACTCTATGACTTGGGGTATGCAGATGGACTGGAGCAGCGGCCTGCCAGGAAGAACCTTCCTCTGGAACTGAGTGGTTTCTACCACAGGCTGCCCACTCCCACTAGGGGGCTCCTGGCCCCTCGAGATTACTACCAGTTAGACCTCGGTCCACCTGGACGGTTGCCCCAGGAACTTCCCGGCTTCTACAAGGCGGAGCAGCCCTTGCTTAGCCGATCAGTGCCGCATTATAGGATTGCAGGTGAGGGACGGTCCATGTGGGATCAAGGTCATAGTGAGACCGCTCCTCCTCTTCTTCCTCTGCCTACTGCTCCTTCTTCAGCTCAGGAGCTGAGCCGCTTGTACAGGGATCCTGTTGTTACCAGCAAGATGATGCCAGACAGGTTCCACAGCAGGGATCCGGCCGCGGTACGGTACGGAGCAGAGCCACTTCATTTCGCCAGCCGTCCGCTGTACAGTGACATCAACGACCGCCCTGTGGACCCACGCCAGACAACAGTTTCCGGATTGGTAGCAGACCCAGTCACTCAAGGAATGGAGGGAGCAGTCCCCCGCGGGATGGTCCTGCGCCAAGAGACTCCTTCTGCTTATGGGGTGATGGCAGCACAGAGGGTTCCCTACGACCCTGCCTATGATCCAACCACGGGCATGGCCATTACCCCGGCCACACCGGCACCCACAGGACTAGCTCAGCAACCTATCCCCCAGACCGTTGCAACTGCCCTGGAGCCCAAGAGAGTCATGGACCCTGATTTTCTGGCTATGCTGCGTGTAGAGGGCATTTCAGAGAACACGACAGCCCTTCTTCTACAGCAGGGTTTTGACTCACCCTCCATGCTGGCCTTGATGGAAGAGCATGACGTTCGATCGGTGGCACCAAATCTGGGGCAGGCCCGTGTTCTGTCCCGCTTGGTACTTAACTGCAAGATGGAGCAGCAGACAGGCCTTGGTACCCACCCACGTGCCATGCGCACCCGCTCAAACAGCTTCACTCACCGAAATGACCTATACCTGCAGCAGCCCAGCTTGCCGGCTGTGGACCCTCATGTCCTGCAGCAGCCCACTGGAGCCATGTCGTCTGTTTCCCCCCGGATAGGGGAAGTAATTGGCAGAAGACCCAGCAGCGCCCCATCACAGCACCTCCTGGAGACTACAGCCTATCCGACACCACGCGTCCCCAGCGGACTTTCCATGAACCTGGAGGGCTACGGCAGCACTGTAACCCCTGCGCGACCTGTGTCCTCCTTCAACGCTCACACTGGCGTCGCCTTGTCCGCTATCCCGCTGTCACAGCAGCATCAACCACTTCCTGCATCTGTCACGCCTGGCTCTGCCCCCAAGATTTTCTCCACCAACTACACCTTGCCAATGGAGCTAATGAAGAGAGCACCTACCCTTCCACCCGTGTCACCCATGCACAGTCCCCTTCACAGCCCGCAGCTGCTACGCAAGGGAGCTGCACAGACTGACACTGCCTTGCTGTGTGCTGTTGCTGTCAGCAATGCTGCCACCGCTGCTACAAATGCCTCTGCCGGCACTCTCCAGTTGCAGAATCCCAATGCCTCCAAGACCCGCCGAACTGGGCCACCTGTCATCATTTCCACCATGGCATCGCCTGACACAAGTAATGCCCCATTTCGCACTGCCTCACCCCCCTTATGCCACTTTAGTTTGCGTGTTTCCATGTGCCGGGATACAGCTTTGCTCTGTCCATGGACCTGACAAACTGCTCCTATTTCTTACTAGTTTTTTTCTGGTTGAAGTAGATTTCTTTTCATCGATTTCTCAAACACTACACTCTAGCATCCTAGCCTGTTTAAGTGTATACCCTGCGCTTTCACTTATTTCCTTTATCTGAGATATATTTGTCTTTTGAATTCAAAATGTGTATAAATAAAATGACACATACTGTATGCTATATATTGACCACAAAGCTCCTTATGCTAAGAACCCTTTTTTCTGAACGTGTATATATAGTACAGCACAGTTAAGCCATGTTCCTCATGCATCTTCTTGTGATCCCTGCTGAGTGAGAGACTCACCTTAGCTATTGAGATTAACAGTTCGTAACCTTGTGCTTTTGGTTCCATTTTAAATCTGCGCAAAAGTAACAAAAGAATATACTGTAAAAACTCCATGTATATGGTTGTATGCATGTTTCTGATTCGCATCTCCGAATGGGAGCTCACCATCTTTTTCTTCTTCAAGAGGCAACCTATGCAGTTCGACAACTATACGTATGTGACAACTATTGGCATCTCCCGTGACTACATTTAATTTTTTAAATTTTCATCCGAAGGCCACATCTGCTTCTGTGTCCTCAGTGTATGCTGGTTGCATTATATACATGAGTCTATCAGAGAAGATCTGAGTAGCTCGGTGAAATGTCAGAATGAAGAGTAGATGTGTCAGGCAAATGTACACTTTTTTAAAAAGTCAGACCAATAGCTTATGAAAAGTGTAAAAAGAAATGCAGAAGAATAACATTAGATTGGTCCTTACAAGCAAATGCCATTGCTGCTGGTTTAACTGGCTTAAGATTATTTATGGGTATCTATACAGAATAAAAGGGATGTGGTGGTGCACAGTTCCTGGGCTGCTTGCCTAAAGTGGGGTTCAAATTCAGATCAGGGGAGTGTGTGTGTGTGTGTGGAGTTTGCATGTTCTCCTCTTTGTTTGCCCCCTCTAAGGAAAAAATATACTGGAAGAAAGCAAGAGCAAACTCCTTCCGTTCTTCCTTGCCTTGAAAACCACGTCAATGGTCGCTCAGGAGCCAGTAATGGCTTGATGATGCTTTCCAGTTCCAATATAGAATAAAGCACATTTGCCCAAGGTGAACTGCTAAAAAGTGCTGGTTGGGAGTAAATAGGTGCTCCTTGGTAGTAACTGTGGGAAGTTATGTGAAAACCACAAGCTTGAGTGTTGAGGTGTAATTGGTGACAGAGTAGCGATGAGTGGGTTCTTTAAAGAGGAGAATTGACAAGTCATTCTGGTATGCTAGCCATCTTAATATTGAACAGGTGGAAGACAGAGAATACTCCTGGGGATTGGGGGCTGGGTCTACACACCAGAGGTTCACGTGTGAGAGTGCACAGTCTCTCAGTGAAGTAGCTCACGTCTTGACATTTTGACAAAACACTTTTCGGCTTCTTACATTTAACACCACTGTTGACTTGGTACCACGCCAGGATCTGGTTTTGCTAGAGCAGGGTTGGTGTCTCATGCATCCATCTTCCTTTTTTCTAAGGATGGGGCCATCATATCTAGTATCATTACTGGCAGAGGTACAGATTCACCAGACACCAAAAGTGAAACATCCACTGTTCTGTGGTTCTGACATGCTTGTCCACAACTCAGGTGTAATTTTGTTCACATTTTCTGGCCAAAATGTAGGTGTATAGAGGTAGCAAGACTATTAATCTGTGTTAATTTACCAGACACTTTCCTCCCACATGACTTGTCAAGTTTATATATAAACCACTTACAATGATTTACCACAGCTGGGTCATTTTTACTGTATATATTCAGCTTGAAATACTTTATTCAAAAGTAACATAATAAGAAGTGGGATGAATAGATGTGGAAGGAATCCCAGTTTTAAGCAATATGCGGTTAAAGGTGAGGAAATTTTGGGGGTTGGTGTGGCTGTGTGGTACATCTGTAATTATTCATACTGCACATTTGCACTGTATTTCCTTACACCAGTAACAGTAATAGTGTGAACACATTAAGAACAGGCTGTTGATTTTGAAACGTGTTAAAGAAAGACGTAAAAGTCATCCTCCCGGTGCTGTCGGGAGCCCCTTTTATATCTAATTAGGGTCTCAGCACCCTTTTCTGTTTCCAGGAATCTGGTTCTCAGCTGGCTCTAGATTGGACACTGGGGGAAGTAAATCCTATAACAAGACTGTTATATTATGTTTTAAAACTGTAGACTTCTTTCATCTCCCATCTGAAGATAGACACTGGTGGTATTGCTTGTGCATTGAGATGATGTGATGCTGAGTTCCAAGGTCACGTAAACGGAATGTTTTTTTATTATTTTTGTGTTGAAAACCCAATTCAGAACCCAACATTTGGACATATCCGTTGAATTCCTGACTAGGCTCGGACCTTTCAAAACCGTGCGGTTGAGTGCAATGTGCTGGAGCTATGATTATTTAAATATTCCCAATTTTTCCCCTGTACCCTCAAGCCCCTTTAAGCTTTTATCACTGTATTCTTGTAGAATGTGCAGCAGTTTAGCAAGGGGATTCGAAGTGCAACTCTATGGGTTGGCACCAGGTTAATGCCAGATTTCTGTGCTCAAATTAACACGAAGACAAAGAGAGGAAAACCCGCAGAACATTTACACGCATCCATTCAAACAGATAGGATCCTTTGATGCTCTAGTGAAATTCCCCTTGTTTGCACTTCACGTGGAATTGAGGCTGTTTGTAAATTGTGATAATAAATAGATAGACGGTAGATGTTGATGCTGCTGCTGCGCTCGGCTGCACACCTTAATCCGCCGACACCGCGCCGCATTTGCTCTGCCGTGAGCCCCGTGGTTCCATCTGGATCTCTAATGGGTTCAAGTATCGCTCTCAGTATCAAATTTAATTAAAATCCATTTCTTCCTCACCTTTTCTTCCCCCCTTATCATGGCTCAGCGATGTCCTCGTTGCTGTGGGTATTTGGGCACCGCAAGGGAGGCGGGCGGGGGATGAGGGTGGAAATGCACCCCAGCGTTTGCCCCTTCACTTTTTCCTTTTGCCACAGTCAATCTCCACGGTCACGCTCACCAGTTTCCTCAAGTTAGAGCACAACAAACACATTTGCATGTAGCTGACATTTGTTGCTTCGGTAATTTCCCCTTGATAACAGCCAGCCAGCAAAAGCGATCTGAAAGCATACTCCTTAATTGTGTGTTGCTAGGCAACCTGGGTTTTGCTTGTAATCACAGTAAGATTATCTCCTCATTTAAGTAACACAAAGGTTTAGCTGAAGAGGGGACCTGTGGAAATTGCTCTGAATTTGCATTGTGTACATGTTTTGCCAAAACGCGAGGTTTTGGCTGAGAGCGTGAAGGAAAACAAGCCATTTAGGGACACTTTATTGTTAGCCATTCATCGGCGCGTTTTGAAGCGGATGCACTTTACACGTTAAACAGAATTCTGATTTGTGTTATTTTTGGTAAATATCCATACTGATATATTTGTTACTGTAATACTTTGTTGGGAAGTTTCAGCGGGGCAAGCGGGAGCCTCACAACTCTTAGGCTGCTTTGCCTGCTGTGGGGTTCAAGCCCAGCTCAGGGGTTTGTGTGTGGAGTTTGCATGTTCTCTTCCGAGTCTGTACCCCTCTAAGAAAATAACATGCCAGAAGAAAGCAAGGGCAAATCACTTCTCTCGCTCCTTGGCTTGAAAACCATGGCAGAGGTCCGATTTGACTTGATGGTGCTTTGCATTCCAAGTTCCACCGACTTCTCGAAACTGTGTTTTTCATTTTGACTTTGTTAAAAGCATTTACTGTAGTTTGCAGCAACATATTTGTGGGAAGAACCAATGTGTGCATCTCTCTAGTGAATGACATGGTTCAACTGCACGTGAAATACTGCTAATACACAAAGCACGCAGAAGATGATCAGAACTTTTGCCCACTTGTGCACCCTAATTGGCAGAGACGCTAAGCAGCTTAGTCACTATGATGTTGTGGCTGGGCCCGCTGCCCCGATGTCATTGTTCGCCCGCTGTAGTAACACACAGCTCACGGTTGGTCACGGAACTGTCAGTCAGCTGCTCAGATCGCAACTCAGGTTGGTGTCACGTGATGTTGCAGCTGCCACCTGCTGCAGCTCATGGTTTTGTGTGTGCATAAATGGCGGTTTCAGAGGGGATTGGGGTCCAAGTACAGCTCACATGCTTCGGACTAGGGGATTACTGGGAATGCATTAGACAGCAAAGGCTTTTTTGATGTGCGTGACGTTGAGGGAGACTCACTGGGAGATAAGGTACGGCTGGCACGAACAGAAGATGCAGAGGTGGGGCAGAATGTGGGTGTGGCCGTTGGCAGCCGGACCTAGGACTGGGTTTTGGTGCTGGTAGGCCTTAGGCACATTCACTCTGAAAAAGTAAAAAATGAGGGGTAAACACCAATTATATTATGAAACGATGATATACTTTCAAGCAATTCTAATACTAAACCGTGGGTCTGATGGAGCCAGTCCAGCAATCGTCGCTTAGATACTTCTAGAACAGCTGCTAGATAGCATATGGTTACTGACTTGGAGCGTGCTTTTATGCTCATTTTTTGTTCATGTTTGAACTTTGAAGACAGTGAAATGTGTTCATGCATTGTCCAGTGCAAAACTTTTATTTAGCACTAATAAATAGTAAATGTGCTGCATATTGCACATTTTAAATTAAGACCGATGAGTTTCATATTTTTGACCCGCATTGGCTGAGGTTAACATGAATCTAAAAATGAACTCAAAAATTAAACCTAGAGAATTAATCGACCTAAGATGCGGAAGAAGACTCGCTGATCAATTTATGTTTTCTTCATTGTACACAGACAAAAATTTGGTAGCGGAAATAATAAAATCCCAAATGAAACATGAATTTACCACAAGTTTTCTAATATACCACATGGTATAGTATATACTTTGTTGAAGATTTATTAATTTTAACTGGATGAAATGCAGAAGTAGAAAAAAATATTTTCTAAACTTAACCAGATTAGGAACTACAGTATCTGCACTCATCTATGAGCTAAGATCACAGTCTTTGGTTTTTCAGTCCACTGAAAGCTACATTCTTTATCATTTGGACTGGAGAATATTATTAAAGACTTTGCTAAAAAGAAGCTGAAGAAAGAGCATTTTTTAGGAAATTCCAAGCAATTCGAGAATTATGTGTTTTGACATATAATTTTCAAGTTTAAGTTACAGCACATTTCTGTCTCACTATAATTTTTTCCCTGTTCCTTACATTTTACATTTTTTTTATGTTTCCCTTCCTTTATAGAAAATATTTCACAGGCCTTAGATGCTGTGCCTAGAGTGCCTAATGGGAAATGCGGCTTTGGTAGGATCCAGTGGTTGCATAGACCTGTCCAAGTGGTGAGAGGAGTTTACCAGCCACCATGCTTCTTTCATAAGAGGTAGAAAGTCTTTCAGCTGGGGCTTGTGATTCAGAAATGCACTAAAGGTCACATCTTCTGCATGTTCTCAGGTTCTCAGGTCAATCTTACGTATGACTAATTCAGATCTTATAGCGTGTCCTTGTTACTTATTTATTTTATTTATTGATTTTAAGACCCAAGGTCAAGGTTATATAATGTATAGAGCCAGATAACTGCTAACAAGGCTCCCACCTTACTTGGCTAAAAAGAGAGGTATATACCAACAAGATGCACCATCCCTACTGCTGTTCCGCATAAGCCTGTACCTTCTCAGCCAGATCCTCCCTAAGAGTAGATACAGATACAGGTTCAAGCGTGGCGCTACCATCAGCCTGTACATGTATGACATCAAGCTGTATGCCAAGACCAAAAGAAACTTTGACTCCATTTGGCCACAATCTACAGTGAGGATATTCTGATGTTTTTTGTACTACAGAAGTGCAGCAGGATGATAGCAAAATGAGGTACAAAGTGATAAGGACAGAGGGAGGCCACACCACCACAAGGCAACATAACAAATGTGCAGGATAACTACAAGTAGCCAGAAGATAGCAAAATCCAAACATCTCCTTAGAGTACAACAGGTGCTAAAGAGCCAGCTGAGTGGAAAGAACAAGATCAGAACTATGAACACATATTCCATGCCAGGCATCAGATACCCAGCGACCACAGCAAGCTGGCCAACAGAGGAAATGGAAACTGCAGACATCAAGGCACAAAAACTGCTTACAATGCATGGAGCCTTTCATTGAAAATCCAGCACACAGGGACTGTAAACCAGCCAGACAGAAGAGGGAAGGGGCCTAGAAAATATTGAGACAACCATTTTGAGAAACACAACATCTATGAGTGCATCCAAGCAAGGTCCCCTAAAGATGAGCTGTTCAGGGAATGAAAAAGATAGGGGATGTGGACAGCATTGAAGCAGAGCTACCTTGGCAGGATAAGCCCTCCATGGAATGTACCCCAGACAGATAGTAGTGGTGGCCAACATGAGGAGATCCAACCAATGGCTGGAAAAAAGCAGGACTGAAGGACAATGCAGAGGCACTGATCATGGCAGCACTAGAACAAGCACTCGGCATCAGGTCAGTCGAAACAGAGGTGAACCATATTGGGCAAGACCCCAGGTACAGACTGTACACATATATATCTCATTGGTTTTACAGCAAGTAATTCAGGAAAACCACAGCTCAGTCATTAACCCCAGATGCCACACAAATACATGGCATGAGGTGAGCCATGAACGAAGAATGAAATTTTACAGTTGGGTGCTGAACCTGACATGAACCCACACCATGTACCCAAGTTACGGACTGGCACTGACCAAGCAGCGGCTGGCTAGATGCTCAATCACACATACTGTTTAGATTTAGAATAACCAGTTAACCTGAAAAGTACTGTGTGTGTCTTTGGTCTGCGGTAGGAAAGGAGAGCACCTGGAAGAAACGCACACAGACACAGGAAGATCGTGCAAATGTCGTGCAAACTGAGATGGATTTGAACCCATGCTGGATTTGAGCCCAGACACCGAGCCATCCAATGGTGTAATATAATATATCCAAATATCCATTATCCTTAACCGCTCATCCTGGTCATTGTTGTGGCCTGTTCCAGCCATTATACTGAATCTATCCTACCATTGTTTCACTGTCCTGGAATGAGGAGGATTGCAGTACCGGTGGGAAGTGCTGAAAAATGCTTAAACCGTTGTGTATAACAATACAGCCATTTAAGGTATATGTCAGAGTGTATGATGTATCACGAGATTTCATTTGACATAATCTTCATAAGCTCTTTCACAAGATGGCATGCCGCAATGGGCTTTAAGCTTTGCAACTTGGAACGCGTAGAACCACTTGGACCTGATAAGCCATTGTTTAGATTTGTAAATGCCTTTGTCAAGCGTTGCAGTCCACCATGTTATGTCATGGATAATTTCCAGTGAACAGTCAATTGTTTAAATTGTTATAACCTATTAGAGGTCACTGTACACATATACAAATGGATATTTCCATGTATATATACCCACAGGGCTTATTTTTATTTTATTATGAAACAACTGACCTGCTTGCAGTGTGGCTACTAGCCAAAGAGTTTATTGATCTTTAGGTTCTGTACGTGTTACATGGAAAGGAATTTGATCCCAGCAGTGATTTTGCTCAGGGGGAACTGGAGAACTTCATGTTTTTCCACAACTACTGCATTAAGCCACACCTATAACCAAAACTCAGAGTCAAAATAATCTGCCATTGCAGGTGACCTGAAAATCACTGTTTGGTTCCTAATTAAGAACACAACTAGACTGCTGAAGACAAACTTAAAAAATATTCAGCGTTCAAAGTTTTAGACAGCTAACCATTAAAAAGCATCCTAGTTTCAACTTCTGTACTAATTTCACGCTCGAAACTTAGCTTGCAAAAATTCTCCAACGTCCAGTTCCTTTAAATATGTTACATCCCTTCCTTTGAATTGTTGTACTGACCACGCCTGGTTCTTGTTTCTTCTTAATGATTTGTTTCCAGGTGGGAACTGGCAACATGACCTGCCACACTGTATTGCTATTGTTGTTACTCAAGACTCAGGAGATTTTTATTGTCAGCCCACCCAAATACAAGTGTACAGTATGATTGAAATATCATTTCTCTGGGGCCCATGGTGCTACATTCAAACAGTTATAGATTTATATACAATATGTTGGATATGGGGGATGTGGTGGTACACCAAGGCAAGCTGATGCCTCACAGCTTCTGGGCTGCTTGTCTGATGTGGGATTCAAGTCTAGCTCAGGGGTGTGTGTGGAATTTCCGTGTTCTCCTGTGTGGTCGCACCCCTCTATGGAACAAATATGCCGGTGGAAGACACAAGCCACTTCCATTCGTCCTCGCCTTGGAAACCACGTCAGTGGTCACCCAGGAGTCAGCAATGGCACTTTCCAATTCTGAATTTTATGTATCTTACAACAACAGGTGGATATATTTTCAAATATTCTTTTATAGACTGAACATGGTCTATTATTGGACTTGTCTAACAGTCATATTTATGTTGTCTGTATTTTGACCCACCTAAGTGGATACCATTTGTGTGGAGTAATACGTGTAGATGTGAAGCAGTGCTATTAATACTGAAATAATGACCACCAGTCAATCGGAATTAAATGCTTGACAAAGCTGTACAAATAACTTTGAGTACAAGGCCAGTAAATTCATGAACCTCACTAGTTTGAAAGTTCAAAAGCAGCAATTAGACTGAGATATTAAATGACTCTAGTGCTAAGCAGATGCTTGCGAAACTTCCGTTGCACAAAGTCCTGCCCATTTGATGCAAGTGGACGTTCTGCCGAAGCAGTTCCGAAAAAGCACCTTTAAGGTGCAAAAACGGAGACTCGGCCGAGGCCTTTTGGTTGCAAATCGGTCTGCTTGACCGCTTGAGATGTCGCTGCCGTCTCTTCCCACTCGTGGGTAAGGATTAGCGCGCCATACAAGGGGGTGTTGTTCTGCGCGCACGCAGTTGGCACCGCGTCGTAACCTAATCCCGTTCGCACAATGCACATGCACATTGCATATCTCTGTTTTTCTGCGCACAGAGTGCGAGTTCATGGGATGATATCACTAGGGGTGATTGTATGCTAATGTAGTCATTATTATGTGCACACCAGCACATAATAAAATTTAGGGCTCCTTAAAGTAAATCAATATAAAAGCTGAGCCATTATAAAAAAATAAAAAAAAAGGCTGGGGTTGCTGGGAAAGTAGCAGCTGGCCCCATTTAGGGACTGGGCAATAATGGGGTTTAGCCTTTGGTCCCCTAGACTCTCAAGAGCCTCTCTGCTCTCGTCATCTGTTCAAGGGTTCATTCAGTTTAATATCAGCAACTTGTTTTTTTTTTTTTTTTTTTTTAAATTGAGTTTATTAGCATATGGCTCAAATTCATCTTCCCTGTTGGGTGGTCTATCAGATGTGCCAATATCCCTTTTCCTTCCACATTTGCCATCTCAAATCAGCTGCATTTGAACAAATGTGAGCAGATCTATGCTGAAGCTAGGGGAGGTGCAACTGCGTGGCACTGTGTAGCAGAACATCTGCCGGGATGCCCCCCGCACAATGAGGGGTCGTAGATGCAGAAGGAGGCCAGGGTGGTGGGGGCGTGGGGTGGGTGCATGTTTCTGTCATAATGAAAGGGGCTGGGAGGACAGCTGCTTCGCTATTCTTTCTCTGGGCCTGCTATCCTGGAGGATGTAGGAGTAAGAGAGAGAGGACCCAGTCTGCCCTTGCATCTGCTCATCTTCCTCTTTGTTTCTTGCTTTTCATGCCGAGCAGGTCACCCTGAATTATTTACCCCATGAAAACAGAAATCTGGCTGATGGCGGATTAGCAGACTGAAGCAGCTGACCTAACCTGGCACCCCACAGAACTTGAGCAGAAGGTGTTGCTGGCAGGAAATACCTCTCCCATGTTCTTTACCTTTAACATTTTTTCATGTAAATTTGCCTTTGTTCATTTTGGGCTCTCTGTGAAGCAGCGCCACGAGGCTTATTAATTTTCTCATTGTTGATTATGATTTACTTCCAGAGAGCAATAACATGACCATCTGTTGCAGACCACTTGTCAAGCTCAAAACTCATTTTCTGTTGGGAATCCTCTCGCTCGCTTTTTCTTTTTGCACGTTTTTTTTTCCCCTTTTTCTTTGCAGATAGCCATTGGTGATCTAATTTGTCACTTCGTTCAAGTGTCAGAGGGTATTCTTGTTCATTTGTTGGTCGTGTAATGCATGTTGAGTGGCTGTGTTGGAGGGCAGAGTTTTTAAAACTGTCTTTTTCGGCCTTGAGTCATCAGTCATTTCAAGCAAAATCCCGCACACAAGCAACCATGGCCCTGTTTTGTGAGCTGCATGACCAGAACAAAAGGTTCACCTCTTGTTCAGATCGCCTTATCTATGTATATGAAAATCAAAAGGCTCACTCTGTCGCGTTTTTGGGACTCCAGGTATTAATACACCAGCAAATTCTTCTGTTGGATGCCTGGGCCTTTTAATGAGGGAATTGGGATGTTGTGTCCTCGGAGGGAAAATGGAAGAACTCTCACAAAGGGAGGATGTAAATAGATGGATAAACGAGTAAGGTATTGAAAATAAAAAAAAAAAAACCTTTTTTTCTTACGATGTGGCACCGCTCAAGAAAATGGAGCCACATCACCGTGAGAATCCTTTTGGGTCATCCTTTCTTTCTATTTTATCCCGGGATTTGTAACAATGTTGTTAACAGACCAGGCTGTTTAAATCATTAGCTGTGTTGGCAGTTGACCGTATTTGATAAGAGCCCAGATAAACCCCCCATCTCCCAGAATCCACTGCTGCGTGCACAATTACACTGGAATTCCTGTTAACAGCTTCTGAAGGTTTCCACATGGGCTTCTGCCTGCCAGCGGCAGTTAAGAAGGAGCATTTCCAACTCAAAACTTAGGGACTGCTCACTGCCTCTTCTTTTTACTGCCCTGGAAAGTGTGCAAGAAGAAATGATTTCCAGTAAACTAAGTTCCAATTGTTTCCTCCATTTAAAGCTGATTTCCAACAGATTGACATAATTTATTCCATGCCAAACCTTTTTTTTCCCTTTTCTGCATCAAAAAACTGCTTGTTTGGTTTATTTTCTTCCATAAATATGCCTTTGCCTTGGTTAGGTTACTGCTTCTTGGTCAGTTTATATTTATTTGTTTCTATCTGAGGAATCTTACACTATTACAGTGATTTAACCATTTATTCGGCAGGGTATTTTTTTTCTATGTGAAGCATCTTTTTCAAGGGTACTACTGCAAGAGTTGGAATCGAAGCAAGAATTTTCAGGCCGCAGGTTGTCCTGCCCTAACCATTAGGCCACCTGCTGCCCCGTGGTCATTTGCCAGGAGGTGAGGTTTGGACCCGAAGGCTCGGATTTGCAGCTTACGTGCCGGTTTTGACAAGAAGATTCGCCATCCAGGAGTGCTGGGTTGTACATCATCTGCAGATTGAATGTGAGCTTATGATGATGAGGAGGAACCCACTGAAGTCCACCGTGGGGCAACATGGTGGCTGTGAGCACTGTAACTCGATGCTAAGTGTTGTACGCCGAATCCCTGCTAGCCTGGGAAACTGGGTGTGTTTACCGTAATGAAGCCCAGCTGCAGAGTGTGTACTGGGGCTAATCGCTGTGTGACCAACTGGGGGGGGATGTGGGGCCTGGAACAGAGTCATGTGTCGGAGGCAGGGGGGGTGTTGTAAATCTGCAGTATGCCCTGTGCAGGGGCTTGCTATCGCCTCATCATGGGGGTAGGGCTCTTGCCATGTTCCGCTCCCTCTGTGAGGCCAGATGGCTCTTGTCAGAGAGCGTAGTGTGTATGTTTGTCTCTGCCCGTGTGCGCGTGGAAATAAGTATCTGTGTGTCTTCGCTCGCGTCTGTGGAAACAAATGGGTCTTTGCCCGCGTGTTTGCGAATGGCTGTCTGATTTCGTCTTCCTATACCTGGAAGGGGCTCACGCAAAATACCCCCCCCCCCGAGAAAATTCGAGACATCAAAGTGGCCATTTTAAAAATTAGACAGCTTTAAAAAAAAAAAAAAAATACAAAATCTAAAAATTTTTGTTTCGCACGTGCAATCATAGCTTCTGAGTTTCACTGGAGCAGGGTTGCCAGTGTTTTATCGCAGTAAAAATGTGTGGGAACATGTGAAATCCATGTAAAATAATTATGCGTGCTTCTGTGTATCTCCGACTGTGTGTATTTATGTGTTTGCGCGCGCACATACCTTCCTTCGCGGCAGACGCCCACCCCAGGAGGTTCCACATCTGGAGCCCACCTGCAGCTGTGTTGTCCCTCCCTCTGTCCCTCCCGCGCTCTCCCCCATCACACATGCTCTGCTTATCCTCGCTCTTTATTTTTCCAGGGGGAAACCGGGGGGGGGGGGGCGTCTGAGGGGCAACATTAAGGCAAGATTTTGCAAGGCTGTCATTTGTGGCTATGGTACACCCATATTTTAGCAAACCTCGAGGCGAGTGGTTGAATGCTGTGGGGGCTTGCGGCGGGGGTTAGACTGGGGGAAGGAGGGGTGCACGGGCTTGAAAATACTGCTGGAGCATCATCAGATTTCATTACCGAAATTATGGGCAATTCTACCGTTGTAGACGACATCATGCTCAATAGCAGCTCTGCTGCACAAATGAAATCCACTGATGGGTGACACGTTTGCTTCCCATATTTTGGTGTAATCTCATTGCCTTTCCACCTTCACCCCGGGAATAAAGGAAAGCGTAAGGAAAACAAATCAGTCAGTTGCTATTGATTTGACAATACGATCTGGCCAGTGAAGGTAAACATGGCCTTAGTGTGCTTACGCTGGCCGCTGCCAGCACAGGTGCATCTCTGTGAGGACGTAAGGAGAAGCTGGTGGGAGTGGACAGGCACAGACTCACAGAAGAGGATTCAAGGGACTAAAAGTTATTTGCTCAGTTCAGGGAAGAGGTTTGGCACCTTAGTTCCAATTGCCTTCAGTTGACTAAAGCAAGTTACCAAACTTTTACGGCCCACATTAGTGGAGCTAAATTCCAGGCCTGTTTTACGCACCTCCCCAGTCCCTGACGTCGGCAAAGTGAACTTGTTTGTGAAATGGAGCTATGTTTTTTGCAGTGTGGCAAAAGTATTGTGACATGAAGCAGCAAACCTTTTCTTTCAAAATGAATAGGAGCTTAGTGAAAAATAACAGCCCCGTTCCCATGTATTTCAGGATTCAGGAAGTGGTGAGGTCTGCTGTTTGACTTTCGGAAGAATAGGGGCACAACCATCTTCTGCTTTTCGTACCGCATAAATGGAGGGGTATGGACTCTGCCTTCCTCAATGGAGATCCTTATGCTGAGCAGGTAGCTGCTGTGTACAGGCCCATTATCTTTTAAAAACCAAATCGTGCATATTTTGCAGAGTTTGACTTTTAATGGATCATGGCCCTGTACGCAACAGCTACAGGGATGCTCAGAATGTCTGCCCAGGTGTGGGAGGCATGAAGCAAAGTGAGGATTTTCCCCAAGATCACAGCTGACTTCGCTACTTGTGCTGTAGATTTCAGTTTGCAACGGCGTCGTTCTCAGTGTGTCGTAGAACCTGCAGAGAAATGCGTCCTCGTCCTGTCAAGTCCATGGTGTCTGTGCGGCAGAACATCTCGTTCATTAGAGCTGAGATGAGACCCCTCTCCATGCTAATACATGGATTACTATGGTAATCATCATGGTCCACAGCTCTGTATGCCAAAAAGACCCCCAGCAGGTTGTAGTAATTGTAGAATTGGCCCCACAAACAAAAGTTTGCCTGTTTGAATCCCAAAAGATACCTGACTGCTAAACTTCTGAGCTAAAGATACAAGTTAAATTTCTTCAGGAAATTTGCAGCTGTACAAATATTAAATGTATAAATGTAGTAGTCCTGTAAAGCCCTTGGGGTATAGACTTATACCTAGCAAATAAATAAAGTAAGAATGTGAGTAATCCACAGGCTGAATGTTTATCAAGAAGGTTTGTAAAGCAGCTGCGGTTGCTCAGCCCTCAGCCTTTGGCAGTACGGGTTTAGGAGAAGGCTGGGTTGCAGTGACAACAGGGATGGAATGGGAAGGCGCAGGGGTGCGTATGTGAGGGGGCTGACAGCAGCCGCCACCCCCCCAAGCTGAGCAGCACTGACCACTCAGCTCACGCCACCTTCCCGCCTCGCTCCCTGCAGCGATTGGGGTGGTGCAGTGCGGCTGTGCCCATTGTCCATTCCCCGCCACACTGGTTGCCCAGAGGGCAGGACCACATGGGGGGGTCCTATCAAGAGGGGCATGCAGAGGGAGGGCTGGACTCCACTGCCATTTTAAACAGGCTCCTTCAGTGCCTATTCTTGCCATATTAAGGCAAGCGGTCATGCCATGCTCCCTTCCAAGGAGCAACCGGTTGTGAACTTAACCCTTTCCCTTAGGTTGACTTGCAGACATCTAGAAGGTTCTGCATCGTCCGAGCTTGTTTGTGTGCATGTATATGTGGCTGCTGCGCTCAGAGAAATACCTTTCTAAATGCAGGATGGTAACGCTCAGCTGAGAGCGCGGAGGAAAAAGAGGAACGAATAATTGGGGGGAGTGAGCGTGTGATAGAGAGATAGAGAGAGAGGGAGAGAGAGAGAGAGAGAGAACACACAAGAGTGATGGAGCAAAAAAGAAGAAAAAAGGGGCAGGCGTTCTTAAAATACTGTGGAGGCCAGATCACAAATAAAACATAAAAAAATGAGAGGAGGGGAAAAAAGAGCAGGGGGGATGTGTGGTGCAAATCGAAGATTGACTCACTCACTCGAGCCTAGAGCACAGCCTTGTCGATTAAACCAGCAGCCTTTTCGAGGATTTTTTAAAACATTTCTCTTCTTGTTATTGTTGTTTTGTTTTTAAGGCAGTCTTTTTTCGTTGCTGTTTTGCTCTTCTTTCTCGGCTGGAACAAAGGCGGCGGTGAGGAGGTTGGGGAAATGGCCGGAGCACTGCGGAGAGGGAGGCTCTGAAAGAGTTTGGGATTGCATGGGATCCATGCCCCTGCGGACGGACGGCAAGCTGCGGGACAAAAAAGCAAAGCAGAACAAAAAGGCATCTTCCTGACCTGCTTCCCTCTGACCCACAGAGGTTTCTCTGTGTGGAGGTGGCAGCTTTTTGTCTGCAAGTCCACCCCCAACCCCTGGACCCCCCCCCCTTCCCCATTGGGGCACTCTGGCCAGTGATGGTGCAGCTGTGGACAAAGCATAGGCTCGAGCAGGGAGTCCTTCTCTAGCGGATGGGAGCGAGACTGAAGGCAAGAGAGGAGAAGGGACTGGAGGGCGGGAGCGGGGCACAGCAGAGGGGGGGAGGAGGACGAGGAGGGAGGATACCCCCAGGGCAAACTCTGAGAATCATCTTTTCTCTTTTTTATTTGGCTGCCATGTGTAACTCTTAATCAGAAGAATGTGGAGACAACATTTTCCAGGCAAGAAGCACGTTTCCTCTTCTTTTCCTCTGGTTCTCTAATAAAAAATATGACATGAGGATGACGGGGGGGTAGTAATGATGGTAGGGGGATGAGTTCATAGCTCAGTTTTTATCTCCCTTATCTTGACAAAGTTATTGTAAATGGAAAAAGTCTGTGTGTGTGTGTGTGTGTGTGTGTGTTTGTGTGCATATGTGTGTGTTATATGTAGCTGTTTTTTAACACTTTTGTAATACACAGCTGTCTGCCCTGCAGTGCTGGCCTTCTCTGTTTGTAAACCTTTTTTTGTTCTGTTTCTAATCTTTTCCGCCCTCCTGGAGTGCAGTAGCGGAGGCAACAGAGATTAATAAGAATTAGGTGCAGTGTTTGTGCCTCGGCCACTGTCGACAGAGGCTTTTGTCCTGGCCTCCTGATGGCATGCTGGGGAGTGAGGCCTTACTGGGGCAACACAAAGGATTCTGCTTGGGTGGGAGGTACAGGGGGTGGGCAATGCCATAGGCCTGGTAATGGTGGTGGGGGGTGGGGTGGGTGGTGATATGGGTGGGGCAGCTGCATGGGGAAGACAACTGGCTTTTGTGTGCAGTGAGGCTGGGGGGGGGGGTGCAACAGGACTTGAAGTTGTTAAGCAGAGCCTACCAAAAAAGGGGGTTACACTACCCCTTAGCCCCAAAAATCTGATGTCATGGCTTTCCACTGCAACCATCCAACCATTCATCTGTTTGAATTCATGACTCTCAGGAGTGCATATCTTAGTGTGTGTGTGTGTGTGTGTGTGTGTGTGTGTGTGTGTGTGTGTGTGTGTGTGTGTGTGTGTGGAGTTTTCACAAGGCACAGGCAAGACACAAGAAAAAATGGGCGCAAACCCTGAGAATAAAAACGGTGCTGGGTCCATTACCCCATCTGTGCGTTGTGCCACAGGTTCTTATTACAAGGCATCACTTTTGGTAGTCTTCCAGCATGCATTTCTGCATCTGTTTGTATTGGAGAGCTATTTTAATGGCCACTTTGTCATTGTTCGCAAGCATCTTTTAACAAAAATCTTGCATGCATACACTTGGTAAGTGTGGATGACCTCACCAGCAGTCTGAGCGTGTAGGTCACAGCCAGCCCAGCCCTGGCCCAACTGTGCTGCCCTCAATCATGAGCACAGCATTTTTGTGTTGCTAAGCAACCATAGGTGGCTGTTCATTGCAAGGTAGAGAGGACCCCCTCCATCCAAAACTATAACACTGACTTCCAGTCAGCTTAAATATCTCCAGCACCCAAAGAAAAGAAAACACCATATTAAGTGCTACAGGGGTTTCCATCGCTGCGCCATGGCAGGCATCCATCTCTCTGCTTTGGTTCCACAGTTTTCGTTCACAGAAAGGTCCACCTGGACCACGATGGAGCTGACAGCAAATTCCAAAACTGGGTCCTGCTTTTCAGAAAAGTTGCCATGTAAAGCATCACTCCACGCTGCACCAAGAACACTATTTATACAAGGGGCAGTCGATATATCGGGGCAGCATGTGGGAGCATCATTTGTTCCATTTCCTCGTAAGGACAAAGCAACTTTTTTGGAAAAAACTCTGCTTTGCAAAAACACCCAGCATACATGTGGATGAGCTCATGCGTTGCCGCGCTTCCTTCAGCATTTGGCACAAGTTACTTTGGCGCCTTCGTTTTTCAGTTTTTGTCCTCTTTAAAGAGGGACTTAGAAGCGTAGTTGACGAATGAGTGAATTGCGGGTTGACGGCAGTCTCCGGAGTTCAGTCTCAAAAGCCATCCGTAGCTCCTTGCCCTATTGGAAAGGGCCAGATAGTAACGCTCCCAAGTCAGATGTCTCCACTGAAATACTGGAGCCAGGCTGTGGCTGCTGAATTAATGCATGGTTTCAATTAGAAAACCATAGAATAAACTAGAGTACACTGAATTACTAAGGTTTAGTGGATCTAAGTATATTAAATTAAAAGAAATATGCAGACATAAACTTACCAAAACATATTCTCAAGGAAATAAGCAGCTTTTATTTAAAGGTAAACACAAAATGCCCAAAATAACAAGAAACTGTAATCTGACTTTTAAGCTGCATGTTCTCTTGGTTGGAAACGGTTGTGAAAGTTTGTGCTCAAGTTTAATGTCATGCCAATAAAAAAGTCTAGAATCTGGACCAAATCAATTCACCACCAACAGCGGGCACAAATTTATCCAGTGCCCTTTTTCTAATTAAGACCCGATTCATATGGGCAGTAGATCCTCCAGCGACTCATTGCCATCTCAATGACCCAATGTGTTTGGTCTGCTTCAGAGTAATTTGTCAGATAAACAGTTTGGCGATCCACATTACATGGGCAATGTCATTAGTTTCCTGGTAGAAGGTGGCTTCTACAGCCAGCTGTGCTACTGATAGCAATAAAATGGGCACCTGGGGGGGAGGGCAACATGCCCAGGAAGGCGAGTATAAATTAAACAAGAAGCATTGGTATCAGCTGTCATCCTGCTCTCAGATGATCATCATCCTCAAGGAGAATTTTGCAGGAACAGGACATTTGAGCCACATTTGTTGTAATGTTTTTTTTTTTTTTTTGCACAGGTTGTGCCACAGAGATGAGTGAAATAAGGACAGGGATCTCTACAGGAGGGGAGGGTGCCACGGCACCTGAAGAATTAGACGCTGTGCTGGTTGTGTTGGTGCGGGAGGTGGCAAAGAGGTGCTCCTGTATGGAACAGAAGGAGTGCCCAAAGGTCATGCTTGCGCGCGCTTTGAGCCTCGCCTCGGCTCACGCTTGCCGCGGTTCGCGGTGGGCCGCGGAGTTTCTGCTCGGAGAAAAACAGCCGAGTGAAGCTGCCTGGGACTTTCGCGCTACAGAGACACATTCCTGTCTCACTGTTCACCTCTTCTGACTAATGAGCTACGAGGGACAGCTTGTTAGTGACTCTGGTTTTCAAATGGGATCTCCATTTAGTCACAGTGCTGGGTTAACTTCTTTTCTTTCAGCGTACAATGGGTTATTAGGGCATACTTATTCAATGTCTGGCATGAAACTAGGGAGGGGAAAGAAAAAACACTTTGCGAGGGAAAGAGGTAGAGAAAGTGTGTGGTCATAATCTCCAACAGCAACACAGATGTCGCTGCCTAAAATAAAGTGTATTATAATCCTGCCAAAGCCAGTTAAGTTATCACCATGACAACAGGCAGCAGGAAGAGGCAGCAGGGCGGCAGTGCTTTGCTTGCCGTAGAGCGCAGACACAACGCTCCTTTCCCTCCCTTTTCTGTGCAGCAGTTTCCATTTCCAACTCTTCCCCTCAGGTATGCCTCCCTCCACCCCCACCTTCCATGTCTGGCAAAGACTGACAGGGTTCCCCAGCATTGTCCGCAGGGGACAAGAAGAGTGTTTCCTTTACTTTCTGCTCAAAAACATTCTTATACTTATGTTTCTGCATCTCTCATGTTGACTTGTCTCATGCCCTTTTTCATACGTACATCCACTGGCAGCCTCCAGGTCTTTGCTGACTTCACTGCTTATATATATATTCGCCCCTTCCGCTTCAGCCCCAAATATCTCAGCCGCTTCCTATAATTCACTTTTTTCTGCCCTCTGCACCATTTTATTCCTCAAAATCCTTTCCTTCACATTTCCCATTTTTACCTCTTTCTCCCTTTTTATATTCAAGTCCCACTGTATATGTCAATCTCTCCATCTGTCTTCCAGTGTTCTTGGCCTGGATGCAGGTGTGAGGTGAGGGCATATACACCCCCCCATCATCCTAATCTGCCCCCTCACTAAGCAGCATTGGGCCCCCTTTCCACTGTGACTGGCTTAAGGGCAGCTGGTCTAGGAGAACGGAGGATAGGAGATGAGGCCACGTGGCCCTACAGCTCCCTGCCCAGGTGACCCTTCTGTAGTTTTTCATTCTGCTGTTGTTGAACTAGGCCTATAGGCAGGGGGCTGTTTATGCACCTTTCAGATGCCAAACAATTATGATGTTATAGTGTTACGGACTGAAGGGTACTGTGTACCGTATAGCAATGTGCGTGAGTATATGTCTGCGAGCAAGCATGTCTGGAGAGACAGGAAGAACTTGCCACCAGCAGGTTAACCGATTGGCACTTGAGGAAGTTAAAGGTGAAACGGATGGTTACAAAAATCAAACTTGTTGGCTGATGCAGTCTTGCTGCCAAATCAATTTATTGATTGCTATTTGGTGAACCAGTGCCAAACACAGCGATCACCGTCATCCCTGAGCTGTGCTGGCTGCCCCCCCGGACAAAGTGGGATGCCTTGCGGCTAATTCTCAGCTTCAGTCCAAAGACACTGTGAGCTTTCCTGGGTCTCTCTCCAAGGTGGTAAAACAAAGACGGGATCCATGAAATCGATGAGTAATGTTCTTAATTAGAGTCCAGACACTGAGACCATCTCATGTCTCTGTGAACCACTACTCAGAGAAATCCAGAATTTGCCCGCCTGCTCAGTTAGCGGATGGTGTCGTTTGCTGAGATTTGCTCCTTGTGCCAAATCCATTACCCTCTCTTCCTGGGAAACTGCTACGGTGACAGTGTTCTTTCAGGAAATACCACTCTTCCACTTAGAACGTGAAGATGCAAAGTAGAAAATACAGGCCCAAGCCTTAACTTCACAGCTCTGTGGAAGCATCACTTGGCAGCATTTCAGCAGAGTTGAGCTGTTACTATTGAAATCCAATTCCCAGCTATTTTATTCTGGTTACAATTAGAATGAGCAGTTTATGCTGGCTCATCCTGAATCCGTATGGTATAATGGATCGGCTCCATTAAATTGTATTGTCAGTCTCAATTGTGGTGATTCTAAATGGGCCTTGAATCACAGGTTGAAGAATAAGGCCACTTCTCTGTTCTCACAGCAATGTTGAAAGTCAAATCCATTCTTGGTGTCACGCACTTGTCATGCTGATCTGCGACTTCCCACTCACTTGGGAAGAAGGTCAACTCTGTCCCATCTGACCATGGCTTACCCTTTTCCTCTCCGTCTTCTCCATCTCCCGCTTAGGTATTCGACCACAAATCATGAATGGCCCCTTGCACCCGCGACCGCTGGTGGCCCTACTGGATGGGCGAGACTGCACTGTGGAGATGCCGATCCTCAAAGACTTGGCCACAGTGGCTTTCTGTGATGCACAATCCACCCAGGAGATTCACGAAAAGGTAATCTGGACAAATTCGCACGCGCGTGCGCACACAACATGTTCAACGTGCACACAAGCACAAAAATCACAAGCATTTGTCTTCCATAGTTGCCATAATTAAATTGCTTCCTCAGCAAACAAAAGTACAGCTGCCCAGTTGGCAACTTTACTCTTTATTAGACTTAATGGTGCTGCCCTAAGACTGACCAACTGCTCCAAGTGGCCCAACAGAAAAAGTTTAGGTTGGAGTGTCCCACACCTTCAGCCTCAGTGCCAGTGGTTACACTACAACCACGGGTGATGAAGAGGACAGCGGATTTCCTCTGCAGTCATTTCTGCTAGAGATTGCTGCACTCTCAGTCTCCTCCCTCTCCGAACTTGGAGCTAATATCTAAAGTGCATTATATTGGCTTTTATAGTCCACCTAGTTAAAATAAAGTGGCTTCATTACGATTTAATGTCACTTGGTTCAGGAGTGTGGTGTGTCTATATCAGCCGCATTGTTCTAATAGAGGGGCCCATAATGTGAGTGTAATATAATTACATTGCACCAGCCTGTATTGGCCTTTTATTGCTTTTTATACAGAAACGGCAATGGATCTGAATCGGGACAATGTTATCACAGGCCACAGAGGGTTGAAACTGCCTCCCTCTTCTCATTCATGTTCAAAAAAAGGGGAAAAAAAAAGAATATTTAAAGCATTGGATTTGCATAAAAAGATTTGATCTCAGACCTGAGATGATGCTGCATTGGTAGCTGTTATTTTAATGCTACCATCTCGCAGAACACAAATTGAGCATTAGTTTAGAGTATATTTGGTGGGGTGTAGTAATGACTTCCATGGATGTATCCCAGGGATGCCTGGGAGGGGCAGAATGTGGACTGGCAGGAGGAGGGGCTGTATGGGGAAAGTTTAATCTAAAGATGAGATGTCTGCTGCCACTGGAGATGCCACGTCACATCGCCCTGTATATCCTGTTCCCAATGGAGTAAAAGAATGCATTTCTCACAAGAGCGATGTCGACCCTTTTTTTGCAACATCTCCACACCCACGCAGTGTCACTGAGACCACACGTGGCTGCGGTGAACTCTCTTTAGTCAATAGGAGCGGGCAGTGTCTGTTTGTCCGATGAGCTGCGCTGCATTTGCAGGACATGCTTAGGATCACGTTGCCTTGTATTACGCAGCTCATTGAGTCAGGAGACTGCAGTTACCAAGTGATCAGTCCAAGGGTGGAGCAAACATGCCTCAACACTACCAAGGCACACTTTAGAGTAATAAGTGACCGATGTTCTAAACCCCCTTTAGAATCTGAGACACTTTCATGCACAAAGTACATCTGGCACCCAATCGTAGTTGGATGGCTCAGAGCTGTCAAGAGTCAAAAGAAAATGCAGGACAGTGTTTTGTCCTCAAAAGCATTTTGATAACAGGTGTGGTACATGTCTTATACTTTAAGTAGAACATATTTGAATTCTCTAAGCAAAATATACTGGGCATCTCACGATGCATAAGCAGGGAAGAAAAAGCCAAGAGTCGAAGAACTGCCAGAAGTTTGTCTTAGGTAGTGGAGCTGAGGTGGAGGTCGTGTTGAAGACACCATGTGCATGCAAGGTTGCTCGTGGTGGTATGGGGCTGGGTATGTGGGGGGGTGGCTGAAGATCCTAGTTTCAGAGGACCAAGCCTCCTTTTCCACCCAAAGCAGTAAACCTGCTGGAGTGATGACTTCATGCCCGAGACATGGAAAAGAATATGCGCCCCGTTTGGAATTTGCATTCAGAATCTGAGGGTGGAGATGTTTTGACTTGCATGATCCTGATCTGGTGTTTTCCAGACAAGCTTAAAACCCACATCCTAATAAAAAGCTAACAACAATGAAAAAATACTTCAGATTTTCCATTAAAGAATACACGGTACTCCAAAATGGTTTCATTGCATTAGTCATGATTCATACTGGGTTACTCTGTCTACAGCAAATCTTGCCTTTGGCGAATAACACAAGAAATGAGGCGAATGTGTACTGAGAGCTTTAACCTTGAATAAGTGCCTTGCTGGGGATCCCAGACCCTGGCAGTAATGAAAGCTTTATGGTAATTCGCAGCTAATCTGGCAGCCACCGCAGCGCTAATATAGTTAGCTGGGGGTAAATTTAAAACCATTATTTACTCAGTACTTTGTGGACTTTGCTCAGCATCATTGTATCTACTGTATTTAATCCACACTTCTAGGGCCCGCAGTCCATGTTTAGTTTGCATACGGTCAAAATGTAAGAGTTTGAACATCTCAGCTGCCTTGGGGTACAGGGCTGGATAGGCAAAGGGGGCGAGGATTGTGTGCACAGTTGTGAAGCGGTTCATCGGTAGTATTTGTACAGCGCTATGTTTTTTTTTTTTTTTTATGCAGTAAAACTGTTTATCATCTCCTGCCTGTGAGACAAGCACTTATCACTCCACCCACAATGGCTTTCCCTCCAAAGGGACCTTCAAAACTCAGTCTTGCACATTTATTCATTTATATAACCAAATTTTGCCTAAACCGGAGGCCATATTTTGGTTGTTGACTTGGGAACTGGCAAAGAACTGTATTCATCCACATAGACAGAGCAAAAGACAGAGGCCTGTGTGATGGCAGCTGTTTCACTGATCAGCTTCGATCCAAGCTTTTGTAATCTCAGAGCTGCTTTTTTATCTTAAGAGACTCATACGGGCTACAGTTACGCTTTCATTTTACAATGAACAGAACAAGTGCCGGGCCCAATTCAAGAGTCCAGTCTCATTTTCTCTGCTGAGATTTTCAAGTGCAACATTTTTGGCCCAGGTGCTGAACGAAGCAGTGGGTGCCATGATGTACCACACCATCACGCTGACCCGGGAGGACCTGGAGAAGTTCAAAGCCCTGAGGATCATCATCCGCATCGGTAGTGGCTATGACAACATTGACATAAAGGCCGCCGGAGAGCTCGGTAAGCAAAATCGAAGCGACAAAGCAACTTCTGAACTGTAATATCTACTGCCTTACACAGCTGGAGAGCTGTTGTGCAAAATACAAGCTATCCCCTTGAAGGAGGGAAGCGGCTTGGAACCTCCTCGCGCTCTGTTTGATGTTACGTTCTGTGGCAACTTCCCATGATTTGCTATTTGTGAGCGAATGTGGGGAACATGCAAAGAGCCAAAGAGCAAACTGTTTGCAAAGCTGTGAATCCCTTTACACACAGAGACAAAGATCAATGGCAACTCCCCTCTGCCCAGACACTGGTTTGACACCTTTTAGCACCTCGCTGGAGACTGAAACAAGCGCAGGGTTCATTGTTCTCTCTTTCCTTGCTGACTGCAAGTGCTAATGGCTCTGACTCACAGATACTTTTCATGAAGAATTAGAAACAGGTTTGAGGGGAACTGCACAGCATGTTGGGAATGCATGAAGAAGCATATTCTTCACTGAGTGAGAACTGAGAGCTAAGAACTGAGAACAGGCCTGTGCAGAAAGAGTCCATAGCGGCACCGCAGCGGTAATGCAGAGGCAATGTTTGGAGAAGAGGGTGAGCTTCCTCGATGGGCTTGAATTGCCTAAATGTTTCTGACCTAATGTGACCACCCTCCCTTCATACACAGGGATCGCAGTGTGCAACATACCCTCAGCAGCTGTGGAGGAGACAGCGGATTCCACAGTGTGCCACATCCTGAACCTGTATCGACGGAACACATGGCTCTACCAGGCGCTGCGTGAGGGAACGCGCGTGCAGAGCATAGAGCAGATCCGGGAGGTGGCATCCGGGGCTGCCCGCATCCGTGGGGAGACACTAGGCCTCATTGGCTTTGGTGAGGGAAGGGCACAGCTGTTCTGTCTGTCTCCTCTGTTGTGCACCCCTCCTTAATTTGTCCCTCTCTCTCGCTGTATTTTTGATGCTCCTCTCTCCACCTCCCTCTCTGGTTTCTATGAAATAGCTCATGGTTGCCATCCTCCCCTTCTTCTGCTTCCTCTTTTTCCTACCCTTCTCCCGTGTTGCATCATGTGTATACACGCACGCACGCACACACACGCACAAGCACGCACGCACGTATGCACGCACAGTCTACTATGTGCCTCCCAACTGAGTCTGCTGTGTGTTGTGACAACGTGGGAAGGATAGCTGAGGCTGAAGGAGCCTAGATAGCCCAGTCCTTCACCTGAGATACACACCACTCCCCATGAGCCCTCTTATCTGCACAGATGCATTCTTCTAGCTGCTGACACCCTAGTCCAGCTCAGAAGCCCTTCACAACAGCCAGCCCATGTGGCCATTATGTCAGCCCCCCGCCTCAAGTCCACACCTCATTGCTGGCTGCAGGTTTGCACTCTTGTGAGGCTATGAAAGGGAGCTCACTGTTTGAGATTTAGTCTCACTGGCACCAGAGATACTGGGCTGCATCCCACTGCAGCTGCGTCCGAGTCCTTAGGTGGAAAATTCAAACCAGGGCTCAGCCATCCCTCCCAAGGCGTAGCGTTAGCTGCGCCCAGATGGCAGCACACTCAACACTGACCCTGGCCAAGGAAATGAGCTTCACATTCACTAGAGTAGGAACAGTTGGATAAGGACAGGTTGGCCACAGCGGATTAACATGCACAAAAACCTCTGTGAGAGGGGGATAGAGACAATGGGAAAGAGACATGCTGGGGAAAATCCCCATGCTGGGAATGTGGCCACACAATACCTAGTTTATCTGCATGCAGCCCATTTAGATGCATTATTTGATGTTATGAGATATCAGAACCTTCAAATTATTCAAAAAGCATGAGCCATTTTGCTGTATGAATCAGTGTAAAGAATCAGAAAAAACAGCTTTCTTAATGTATATTTCACTGCAGAGAATCAAAGAAGAAAAATTTATCAGCATCTTCAACTTGCAGGCCAGCTAATGCAGGGATATTGCAACACCCTTCCCTCATACAATGAGGATCCTGTAAGGTGAATTTCCACTGTGAGGGAACCAAATAGCAATTATTTATGGTAAAAAATTGCAGCAACATATTATTTAAACCTTATTTCTATCTACGTGTTATCCATATTCCCACCAGATATCAGCCTTTCCCAATAACTTCTGCATTCTCAGAACCTTGGCTCACAGATGTTTGTAATGTAAAGCTCATGTGATCACTGCCCAGTGCATATCTGTCATTTTGATGGCAGATTATTTCCATTGCACTGCAACATCCTCGTCCAAGCCAAAAAATAGCTATAATGACAGTACTGAGCGACAAAGAATTATTTAAGTCACCACTGCGTGCTGTCCCAAAATGTTTGATACAAACATCAATGCAGTTTAACCAGATATAACAATATTTATGTAAGTAAAATGACTCCAGAACAGGCAAAAATGCTGCCTCCAGAATAAAAAAAAGGGTATTTATATTTTTTTAAGGTGATGTAGTGGTTTATTGCTGTTTGGAAACCGAGGCGTTTGCTTGTTTATTGGAAGGAAGGGTGAAAAATGTACGGATTTTAAAATCAGGTTTCCCCTTGTAGACTAAAGACAGTACAGGTCTTTCTCTGCATTACAAATGTTTATGTGGAATTGGGACCTGTAGACTGCACACAGGATGTGAAATATCACATCCAGGCAGCGTGACTCCATCCTTCCATCCCAGACCTATATTATCAGCTTTATTGATTGGCAGAGGAGCACTGTAATAGAGTTAGTTCTGCTGGTTTCTGCAGCAGCTCCAGGCACAGACGGAATGCCTTTTGATAGATGCATCTGTCTCCCAGGCTTTTGTACTCGAGGATAATTCTCCTGCAAGTGCTGCCCTCACAGCTGTTACAGGGCTAAGAGGCCCAGTCACTTTCAGCCGCTGCATCAGCATGCCATTGCCCAGGATCTAGAGGACTTACTGAACCTTCACAGTTCTCTGCCACACTTCTGCATGTCATTCCTCTGGTGGCTAAAATCTAACATAGAAATTCAGGCATGCAGGTGTGGTACACTGTAGGGCCAAAAATATGTGGACCCCCCTTCTAATGACTGAGCTGAGCTGTCTCAGCTGCACCCACACAACATACAAACATATTCTAGACAACTGCGTGATTCCAGTTTTGTGGCCACTGTTTGGGGAAGCTCCTCTCCTGCTGCAGCATGACTGTGCCCCCACCCCTTCCCCCATGCACAAAGTGAGCTCCGTAAACCCACTGGTTTGCCCAGGTTGGTGTGGAAGAACTTGCAATTCAGTGGCTTCAACCCCACTGAACACCTTTGGGATGAACCGGAACACTGCCCGCAAACCAGGCCTTCTCGCCCAACATTTGGTGCCCGACCTCACCGATGCCGTTGTAGCCGAACGGGCACAAATTCCCAAAATTTGGTGCGACGCTTTCCCAGAAGGCCATTATATCAGCAAAGGGGTGAACAACTCCATATTAATGCCAATGGGTTTGGGATGGGATGTTCAGCAAGCACATATGGATGTGCTCAGGTATCCACATACTTTTGACCATATACAGGTATGCACCGCATGACGTTGTGTCAGTCAATGACAGACTGCATATATGACGGTGGTTTGTAGCCTAGGAGCAATAGGCTATACCATATATAGATCAAAACGAACGTGGTGCTTCACACGTAGACCCTATGACGTTCGCACAACAACAAAATCACCTAATGATGATTTCAGCTGAAATGAGAATCGCATGTATCCGTTCACCTGGATTTTAATGTGGAGGATATTTTGAGTTAGCACTGAAATACATGTTTTGAAAACGTGCTTCGTGAGCTGTGAACTGTCCCCCATATCTCACCGCCTCCTGGAGGGTGACAGGCAAGTGTTTCACTCCCCAACACCGTTTCAAAGTGACACAGCTGTTACTTAGCCGAGCTGTATCTCCTGCAGCCTCCTCACTGGAGATGCATAGAAATCAGAGCTTTGAAAGGGTGAGCTTCATTAACCCGTATCTCAGTACAAATCGACCTTCAGAGCCCCTGTCAGTCATAATGAATGACATACAGCGCAGCCACCAAAAGCGATGACCCATTGGCGGTGTTTTCGCGACTTGACACGGTCATCTTGTGTGAGATGTGGTACTAGGGCTGTGCTGAGTTTCAGTTCTCATACATATGAATGAGTGTTTTCCAAATGCTGACCTGCCACACTATAAACATTAAACAAACAAACACACACACACACACACATCACCCGTCGCTCTGTAGATCAGCTAGTGTGTGTCCATGATTAAAGAATGATTCTAGTTCTCAGCAGTGCAAACACACCAATAACACCATCCTTTCATCCCCATAGGTCGTTCAGGGCAAGCAGTGGCTGTCAGAGCCAAGGTGTTTGGCTTCAACGTGATCTTCTACGACCCGTACCTCCAGGATGGGCTTGAGCGCTCGCTGGGCGTCCAGAGGGTTTACACCCTGCAGGACCTGCTCTACCAGAGTGACTGTGTGTCGCTACACTGCAACCTCAATGAACACAACCACCACCTGATCAACGATTTCACCATCAAACAGGTAACAATAACTGTGTACACACGGGCCCTCCAAAAAATTGCATTAAACTTGTGGACTGGGGTTCAAAAGAAAACCAGTTACCAAAACTAGTTAGAAAATTGAACTAACTTTCCTGCTATATGGACAGATTAGTGCCCCTCACCCCACTATAATGGCCTTCCTCAGTTATCTGAGCTTCTTTATAATTCGGGCTAAAATGTTTCTGACCCCAAAAATGAGTCACCTGCTCTGATGTGCGATCGGTTGGAGGAGACGAACATACAGACATCTGAGGGTACTGGGGATAAACTGTGGTTCACTCTTGCATTTCTGTTTTTCACTTTAACATTCCATTTAAATGAAGTCTTTTAGCCTGGATGCCAATCTTTTGCGGGGTAGCCACCCATATACAGACAGACATAACACACATACAAGCACGCGCATGCACATGCACACACAACCCCAAAAAAGCACCTTCACAGTTCACATTTAATTCATTTGAAAATTTGATGGCTCTGGACTGTGGGAGGATACCAGAGCACCCGGAGGGAGACACTGGGAGAACGTGCAAGCACATAGTAGTCCTATGAAACCATGCTGCCCAGAATAACAGACTTTGAATGAAATTAATGATTCTGAACACTTTGGGTCATTTTCTGATGGATGTTGTGAACAGTATATCGTTTTTTTCTATATGAATAATGGAAGTAGCTTCTTCAATATCTGAGCTCCCTTATTATGGACAGATTTTAAGGCACTAATTCGATTTGGATTCCAGGGAAAGAGTGGATGTTATATATAGAGTCTCTCGACCAACTTTAGTTGAGCAATTTTTTTTTTCACCTGGCATTACAAACTGGCAGCGTATGTGACGTGAAATGGCAGCACGAAGTAGATGTTGTCCAGATGTTGTCGACCTGTAGATGCTGTCCAAATAAACCTGCTTGTGTGGAAACATATTTCTTTTCCTCTTTGCCACAGAGAGTCTTCATCCAGTTTTTATGTTATTTAGTCTGCGAAAGCAACCAAGTTTTTTCCCTTTTTAACCCCTGGCCGGGGTTCCTGCTGACACTGATTGTCAGGCAGCTGCGAAATGTCTGCTCTCTGAAACTTGGTCCAGCTTTGGTCAGCTTGAGATCACGGTGATCCGCTGCTGCCCCCTGCAGGTAGATCCGCAGCATTGTGAGCCCCGCAGCCTCCCTCTGGGATATGAACTGAATTTGCCACAAGCAGTGAGCTGGGCTTCATTTCAGCTGACAGGTTATTTATTCACAATAAAGTACAAATCGGCGCTGAGCTCCAGCTTCCTTTCAGCCTCTGAGCGGAAGAGAGGCTGCATTTTTTTTTTTTTTTTTTTTTTCCGGCAACCGTCGCAACAGCCCTGGGCTGCAATTGGTTTTTCAATGGCAAATAAAAGGACTGCTTAGAAACGTGTAGGTTTTCTTCATGCCCTGAATTTCATCTTTAGTCAAGATTAAGGGATTATGTTCTTTCAAGGACTTTCATTTGATTGTTTCTGTTTTGGCATCCTTTATTTATTTATTTTTTCCATGCCAAATTTGTTTCTCGCTTTGAGTTCTCTAATCCCAGCTCAGTAGCAGAGGTTGGGTCATGTAAGAGTAGGTGAGGTCATCGCTGAACGGTCCCTCTTGAATCCTCAGATGCGCCAGGGGGCCTTCTTGGTCAATACAGCACGGGGTGGGCTGGTGGATGAGAAGGCCTTGGCCCAAGCTCTGAAGGAGGGCCGGATACGCGGGGCAGCACTTGACGTCCATGAGTCAGAGCCCTTCAGGTGAGTTCCATTGTGCAGTCGCCCACCTCCTGAGGACAGCGCAGTAAGTGAACCCAGACGTGCTGTACAAACCTTACTGTCACTATACCCCTGATCCTAACAGCTTGACTCATATAATCTTTGGTCTAATCTCTTGACCTCCTTTGAAACGGACATAAATCGGGAGTCTCTGCGTACGATATCTACCCAAACAACCCAGAAAAACAGCTCACCACTCCGTGCTGGAAACTGAACAGCCTCGCTGTTAAGAAACGTTCCCCTACTCTGCTGGCCCCCAGTGGACCTTTGTTATTCCTGCTGCCATTCCCGTATGACAGCCGGCTGTCAGCGCCAGATGTGGGAACATTTCCATTTTATGATCTGAATGGCTTAAGCTGTCTCGGCATCTGACAACGTCCGTGCGTCTCATGTTTACTCCACTTGCGGTCCAAGCTTTGCCCAGGGACCTCTGAAGGATGCGCCGAATCTGATCTGCACCCCCCACACAGCCTGGTACAGCGAACAGGCCTCTCTGGAGATGCGGGAGGCAGCCGCCACCGAGATTCGCAGAGCGATCACTGGTATGCGCCCCCCCCCCCGCGAACACCCCGACATTCGTCATGGTGTGCTTTGCCTTCCTCCAGCACACACTTTCCATTACCCATATGCCTCATTTCCACTTCAGTGGGTCGCGTGCAGCCGCTAGGAAAGCTCTTAATTGATGTCATCATTAGCTTCCTTGTAGAAACACAGAACAGAGACCCCAGGGGTAGGCCTGCATGATAAGGTCTTGTTTGTTAAATGATATTAATTTGTGATTGTGTACTGAAGCCTGATATGTTTGGGTCCGGGTGATTTCAGCAATATGTGCCGCGCTAATCTTTTGTCTGTAATGGCTCTCCTCCACCCCCTTCCCTTCTTTGCACTCTGGTTCAGGCCCGCGTGCGACGTTAATTGTCTCTGGTTCACTGTATGAACCCCTGTTTTTCCAGGGCGTATCCCCGACAGCCTGAGGAACTGCGTCAATAAGGAGTTCTTTGTAAGCACAGCCCCCTGGGCAGTGATGGACCAGCAAGGAGTTCATCCTGAGCTCAATGGTGCTGCCTACAGGTAGGCGCTACTGAAATGCAATACCTGCGCAAGAGCCCAGCCTGTTAATCGTATGCGTGTCAGCTCTTTGTCTTGAAAGATGTCCCTCTGGTGGAATGATGACTGCAGATCTAATAAATACGAGCTTTTTTCTGAGATAATGGAGCGCTGTATATAGCTGAATATTTGCACTGGATGTAAACTTGTTTGGCGATGCTTCAGCTGGGTTAACTTCTCTCCGCTGCACGTTTTGAAGGAGCCTGAATGCCTCCTTGTCGTTGATAGACGGTTGATGTACTCCACCTCTGTGCCTCACTGTCACAAAAGGACTGACTGCTTTTCTCACACAGCAGAGTGAACCAAACTCAGCAGGCCATAGCAACCGGTGGTCTCCAAGACAAATTATATACCTAAATCAGAACCAGGTAAATACTCAAGACCCAAGCCTCTCTTGGCTGGTCAAGGATAGATGCTTCTTTTTGTACTGCCTCATGTTCTCACACTGCATTGCCAACCCAAACCCCCCAGTCAACTCCATGCTTTGACAAAATAAAATAATAATTAAAAAAAAAAAAAAAAAAAAAAAAAATCCAAACTCCTGTGTTAATTCTCATGCAGTTCCTTGCTCGATGCTGCATCATTTTCACCCCATGGTACAGGACTGTTGGACCTCTAAAAGGCAAAAAGATCCTTGGTTTAAAGGAACTTGTAGTGATAACAGTTTTAGTGGCAGTCAGATAAAAAATTCTGATCCCTAAAGCAAGGCATGGTCCTCGGGGCTGCCCTGACACGCAAACCTGATATGCTTGATCACAACCACAAGTGGACCTAAGCCTCACTGAATGTGTGCATGACCCTATCTCCTTAACCTGAATTCATCTATCACACCCTTCTTTCTCGCCACCCACCAGACGCCCAGACGTCAACGTACATTCTTGTCTAAAGTTCTCAGCTTAGCGTGTGTGATGCAGACGTTTTCGTGGTCTTCACATCTGATGCATGCTTTGCAGTGCCTGCTTTGACCCGAGGGCTGGATGATCAAAGGCAGTTCCCACCTTAAACACAGCGCACAGTTTGCAGTTGTCCTTGTACCTGCTGCCACCTGATAGCAGAACAGCATCGCGCTACAGCTGGCCCCGCTTTGCACACTTGCAGAGTAAATTAGACTGAGCAGGAAGCCACTTAAGACATAGATGTAGCTTCCAGACAGATAGACGAAAGGTAGGATTCCTCAGGCGGCAGTGCCAGGTAGACAGTGGGGTTGGCGGATGTTTCCAAACCGACTGTGCTGTAGCTTGGCGGTCCAAAGCAGTGCATCGCCTTTGACATGAGCTCTGTATCCCTCCACCCTGTTCTCCACCCTCTGTCCTTCCCTTCTTATTTGATGCAGGTTCCCGTCGGGTGTGGTGGGTGTGGCTCCAGGCGGAATCCCCGGAACAATGGAGGGCATGGTGCCCGGGGGAGTGCCCGTCACTCACACCCTGCCTTCGGGCACACACCCCTCGCAGGCGCCCTCGCCCAACCAGCCTGCTAAGCATGGCGACACCAGAGAGCACCTAGCCGAGCAATAGCAGTAGACCAGGAGCGTTCACGCTGACACTCAATCCGGGACCAAGGGACAGTGAACCATAGCCCTCTGCCACTCAGCACTGGGGACCACAATACGTTCCACGGATTTTTACTTTTCCTTTAGTTTCTTTTTTCTTTTTGATTCTATACTACAAGTCTCCTTTGGGAATGCCAGTTTTCCCTTGGACGTTCTTTGACTGTTGTGTGCGCCTTTTGGGGGGGGGGGCAATTCTAGCCCTGACCCATTCAATCCCCGTCTCACTGGACAGCCTGCTTCCTGATAAAACAATCAAAGAGCTTAGAGAAACCATGATGTCAGACCTGTCAACGGACCCCCGTCCCCCACCCAACCTTTCCCCCTTGCTGTAGATTCAATGCTCCCGCCAATCACATCAGCTCAACACGCGGCTTCTAAGTTTCTCCTCAGCTTGCCCGTCCGTCAACCCTCCAAAGCAATTTCTTATTCTCCCTCAATTTTTGTTGTGAAAGAAGTATGAAATTTAAAAGCATTTTTAAAAAAAAAAAAAAAAAAAAAAAAAAGCATATATATTTACCAGACGAGAGAGACTGAAAGGTTGCCCACGGCAGCGGCAATTGACAACGATCTTTAACCCTTTCCTGGCAGCATCCATTGACCTTTGACCCATCACGTATAGTTTGCCGTATGCACTGTCAATGCCGAGGAGGCGAATCTGTACAACCCAGGCGATTCCTGTACCCACAGTGCAGTGCTGGCAAAACAAAGTTAAGAAATTCCTGTCCTGCCTCATACAGGAGAATGCCTGCGAGTCTGTAGCTCGATGTCAGCTACCGCACTGGGGCGAGGTTGTTTGTATTAATCACAGCACAATGGACTCCTCTGCGAACAGCAACAACCAAGAATGTTCTTTCTAAACAAGGTTTGTAAGCGCGGTGGTTCTGTAAATTTAGCTCAGTAAAACTCGGTTCATACATGCGTTTTGTACAGAATGATTTGTGATCCCAGATGTAGCAGCTTAGTGCCGTGTGATTGCAAATATTAACCTTTATGGGATAAGTCAGTGTTCTACAGCATTTACTGTCAAACTTTTACTTTACTATTACTTTTTTTTTTTTGGAGAAAATGTATACCTAGCGGAATACCGGCGTGCTGAGTTCAAGGTGCGTGCTGAGTTCAAGGAGCTCAATCCAGACAGATATCCTCACCATCCAGTTCTGCACAGGAGGCGATGCAACTGTCTGCTTGATCATCTCCTGCCATCTGGTCGAGCATTTCCATCAGGTTTCTGTCATATGTTCACGATAATGAGCGTCGCAGGAAAGGGTTAAAGCAAACATACTGACTCAGGAAAACCCACCTCTGCTGATTTTTCTTTCCCCAACCCCCCCAAAAAAAACTGTGTCTGAGAAAAGTCTGGGTATTTTCTTTCTCCTCCCCTGCCCTGTTTTTCTTCATCGTGGTATTTTTATATAAACGGACACATCCCACATTTTGGTGTTAAAGTTTTACAGAGTCTGTTAGATTTGTATTTCCTAGGTAAGTGTTCTTAAAAGCATAGTCCCATGTGCACCCCCCCCACTCCCACTTTTTCCCCTGTTCTAAAAAGGCCAGTCAGAGTTCTTGGGGAATCGTCTACTCTGTGAGAGCGATAGCAGAATCCTACTAGTGTCCCAACAATAGCAAGAGAAGGCTGCCAGCAGTATGTTTTGTTTTTAGTGTGAGTATTTGTATTTGTTTCTTGTACAAGGTGAACACATAGCATTCAGTGCAGTTCAAATAATAATAATAAAAAAAAACAAATCCGACATCCATCCTGTTTCTGTCTCAATGTTTTAATTTTTCCACTCACAAGGGGGCAGCAGGAAACTGTGATTTGCCGTTTGCGCACTCAGCTGTACTCTACAACCAACATAATGAATCCGCAGCAACTGCACAGATTAAAATTGTGTGAAAAAATAACATAAAACCATATATGCTAAATTATGACCTTACTATATGAACAACGATTACCAAAATACAACCTTACCGAAGCAATGTAGTTTAAGCACCTGGTAAGGCCGGCCGCCTTCCCTTGTTGAGGTGTCCCTAAAACCCAGCTGGGGATACAAAATTCAGTCACAGGTAATTCCCCGCAACAAATTGAAAGCAAAAATAAAATATTAATTCATTAAAGGGACCATGAAAGCTCTAGTTTATCAGATTAATTTATCCACAAATATTGGATCCTTGCAAAGGAGGTCAAGGATTTTTGTTGTTTGTAAATAAGTCAAAAAAAGGAAAAGGCAAAAATTTATTTAGTGCCTAAACTTGGTTTGCAACTTATCTCAGAGGGGAGCCCTGTCTGTAATTTCAGATCTGTGCTTTGGTTTCATTAAAGTGAGCAAATTCTGGTTTACATGACCATGTGGATTGAAATCAAACACTGATCAAAACTATCATAGACACGGATTCTACGGGTCTGAACTGTTAATGAATTTGTATAAATGACAAAATCATTCCGCTGACATCAAATCGCACACCGGACGCTGCTCTTTATTCAGGTGCCGACCGGATGAACGAGCTGCGGGTCCTCCGTGTTAACTGCTATAAAAAATATAATTTTTTTCTGTTAGTTAAAGGTATAAATAACACAAACAACCCATGATTTTTCCTTACATATGCAATTGCCAAAGATTAAAATAGGAGATGGGTGCAGAAAGATATTGCGGGCAGCTCTGCACTGAGGCGGAACTGAGGTGTCCCACAGCATCACATCATGACTTTCTAGGTCAAACCAGCTTGACAAGCGGCTGCTCCACATTCTTATCGGTGGATAAAAAAAGTGGGCCTTCGATTCCCCAAGCGACAGACCATATTGGATGTTTTTTTCAAATCAGAGAACAAACGCTTTAAAACAACATTGAGGGTTAGTTTTGCAAATACACATGATGCCTGGTCTGGGCCAATGCAGGCGGTTCAGGTGAGAGCCCAAACTAGTAAAGTATGACTCATCCAAAGACTTTTAAACCAAACTGGAATTTCACAGCTGATCCTATTCATTTTGAGAAAATAAAAACAAAAATCATTCAAAGGGATTCAAAAGGTCTTAATTAAAGGCAAGGACATCATTCAGTTAATGTATAGCAGTTTTAATAGTTTAATTTAAAAATAACACTTTTAATTTCCTCTATACTTACCTTGTTTTCACCCCTCCCACTCTATTGTGTGCTGATGTTACCCAAGTGTCAGAAAACTTTACCCCCCAAGAATTAATCCCATTTTATAAATACAAAGCAACATAAAAGCACTGTTCAGAACCAAACTGGTTAAATACAGTTGTCACCAACAGCAGTGTGCTCCTCACAATGAATAGTGGCTCCCTTGCCTTCACTTTGGTTTGAAAATGTGTCTGTGTATAATATTGAAGCAAAATCAAGAGCTCTAAAGTCAGTAAATATGAAAAAAAAAAAAGGTAAAAATAAAGGTGAGCTGTGCAGGTGACAAAGTAAGCAAGCAGAGGTGTTGTGCAAATCCTTAATGCAATCCAGGTAAAGCGGGGGGGGGGGGGGCATGTGGTGTAGTCCATCACTTTCACATCAGAAGTGGGGTAGAAAGTTTGAAGACGGTTGGGTGAGCGAGACACCCCCTCTGCGATATATTTCAAATTTTAAGGGTGACATTTAACAAAAGAAAAGAGACAACACAAAAAGATATGAAAACAGGACAGAGGGGGCATTCTAATTTAATGTGTTCAGTAACTTTCCGCTCTCCTGCCTTAATAAAAGCACCTGTGTTGTAACAAAGAAATGAGGTACTAAATCAGACCAAACAAAACTCCCCTCTCATAGCAACTATGTTTTCTGTGCAACATAATTCCTCCAATATTGAATAAACAGGTAACCAAAAAGGAAGGGGAAAAAAAAAATCACAATAAGCGAATAAAATGGAGAAATAAGTAGGGTGCCACCTGTCCAAAATAAATAGGTCAGTTTCAAAATGCTTTCAAAAGGGTAAACCATAAAAAACAGCAACAAGGAACACAAACTCCTCCTAAACAAAGACACAATGTCTGCATTGAAATGAAATTTCATTTTCTTACCACCATACAATTTTTGATCAGGCAATTCATCCTCTTTAAGTGCGTACTATTTAGTGTTTCTATTACACATTTTCCTAAATATACCCTCTGGCATAAAATTAAATGTAACGCAGTGGCATGATTGGCTTTTTCCATCCCCTTTCCTCAACAAATCACCCAAGAACATCTTTAACATCCACAGGGAGGACAGAATATGTGGGGTTCATAGGGAAACAATTCAAAGTGTGCTTTTATATAAGTGCCCATGATATTCCAATATAAAGTTTCTTTTGCAATGCTGGTATTTCTGCTATTAAATAAGTTTCTCGAACAAACACATGCATTACATTTATGGGGGGGGGGGGGGAGAATTACATTTGGGGAGAAAGATCCATAAATTTGTGTAAACTAATCATATTTGAACCCATCCCAGTTCTCTTTTGCATTAAAGAAGAGGCTCAGTCTTTAGTCATTCCTTTATTTTATGGTTGTACTGCAAGTGTATTTTACTAATGCAGGAACATCTTCCTTCCTGTTCTTCCACAATTGATGGTGAAAAGTCCAGCCCTCTCCACCATGGTGTTGTCAGCAAAGACTCTTCCCTCCATTTTGCCTGATCAAAAGGTCAACTGGACCCAGAGGTTGCTGCTTGCTTCTGCACCTTTCTCACTCATCCTCGTCATCATCCTCCTCCTCACCATCTGACAGCGAGGTGCAAGGTCTAATTTGACGATAGCCATCCAGCCATTTCTCCACCATCTGTGTGACAAGGGGGTGGTTACGCCGGCGGGAGCTCTTCTGCATCGCCACTAAAACACCACCCTCAGTCACACAGCAGTCCAGCCACTCCCGCAGGAGTTTCTCTTGTTGCTCTTCATTCCCCATCTTCAACAAAAGAAGAAACAAAAGGGAGAGACAAAACACAAGGGAAATCAGCGGGAGCAACAATGGATGGCTTTGTACAAATCTGTTGGAAATGCCTTCAAGGCACCATTCAACAACCAAAGACTCCACATTTACATCACAGCACAAGCAGGAAAGTTTTACAAACCCAAATTTACATCAACACTTTCAATCAGAGAGATGCACGATGGATCAAAGCCATGGTTATTTCATTACACATACCAACAGTAATGCGTTTACCAGCAAAGCCCTTACCTCCTGTGCCGACAAGAAGTGCACATGCAACAGCTTCCTCTCGCTGTCCACCAATGGCAGGAAGGTGACGGTGACATCATCATCTGTGTTGAGGTTGGCGCCTGCGCCACGATTGTCGTAGCCATCGTTCTCCATGGCCACCAGTGCAGAGAAGTGGCCACGTGTGTAACCAAGAGCAATAGGGCTTTTCCAGCAAAAGCTCTGCTCCCAAAGTAATGGCAAGTACACACCTACAAAGGCAATAAGGCAGGAATCAGATAGAACACAGCACCCACTATACACCACAGACCCATCATTAACCACAGTACCCTAGTCAGGGCTGCAGTGGTCTAGAGCTTATGGTAGAATCGTGAGGCACCAGACTATGAAACTATACCATGGGTGTCTGGATGGCAGGATGGCCCACACATGCACAATGGGCAGCTTCTAGTGACCAATTAACCCGAAACACAAGTTTGCACTTTGAAAGAAAAAACGCAAAGAGAACTTGCAAACAGCACACAGACTGAGCCAGACTCAAACCTACACCCAAACAGTCTAAGAGCTTTCAGGTAGCAGGACTGCTTGTTGAGTCCCCCTGCTACCATAGTGCAACTAAAATTAAGCAGGCCCAGTGGTCTAAAGTAATAATTTGCAAGTAGCGAAATCATAATGCAATTTCTAAAACTGTCTTATTATAAACCACAAGTGGTTAGGGGCCCTGCTGCAAAGACCACAGACATTACTGGTCTGATGAGCAAATTATTGGTTCCAAACAATGCCTCTGCATGGCAGAACTTTGACCTTGCTCATCGGACCAGTGATGCCTGTGCTGTTCTTACATTTGTCAGCATGAGACATGCCAAGCTATTCAGCAGCAAAAGCTACACTCTTGTTCTTTCAAATACAAATTTTCCACCTGGTTTAAAAGTTGTATGCATATTGTCTGGGCAGGATTGCAAAAGCAATTCAGAAAAGTGTCTGCATGCCCAAGTGAAACAAAAACTAAAAATGAAAGAGACTGAACAATCCTTGAAATAGAATTAGGCACATTTTCGTAAAACTGTTTTAAAATTGTATTGTTCATGAAAGAGAACTAACATTAAACTGTGACATTTGTATATTGCAGTAGTTATGACACCTAGCAAGGGGGGAAAAAGCCAGTCAAAGTAAAAAAAAAAAAAAACAAACATGCCAAGGAGATCAGATTTGGATTAAAGATGCTGAATTATCACCAAACTATGCAAAAACTTTCAAAGTCTTTGCCCACAGAGTTGCTCACCTTGGAAACGAGTGTACCCTAATGTTTCACCACGGAAACTCTTGTAATACTTCACTCCATAAACTATGATTGGTCTACGAAGAATGTGTGCAAGAACAAAGATGTGCGTCTGTTCCAGGCTTGCTCCAGGCTACAAGGTGAGAGGAGTACAGAGAAAATTAATTTTATCATTTAGCAATGACTAAGAGTCAAATACTTTAAAATTAAAATACTCGTTTATAGACCACTATGGAGAACTCTACAATGTCCAGCAGGGGGAAGCATACCTGACTGGCCAATGAGAGTATAAAGGCCCAGTCTTCCTGCCACTGCTCTTCCCTCAGAGAGAAGTGTAGGCCAAAGCTCTGCGAGTACCATGACTCCCACTCCTTCCATCGTGTGTAGAACCTGACAAGAAAAAAAAAAATGAAGCACTTCTGCTGGGCCTTTATGTGAGAGCAGGAAGTTGTATACAGAATGTCTCCAAGGCACCATTAAGCAATCACAATCCCTTGCAGCACAAGCCTACCAGTGTGAACAGTCGTGCAAGCTGTCGTGGAGAGTCTTGCGTAGGACTGAGTCCTTGTCATAAATGCCCCAAGTGGCCTGCAGCACTGAGTCCAGAAGGCAATCACCTGCCGTACGGTTCCACAGTGCATACAGACGGCTGTCTAGCCGTGTGCCCAACTCCAGTGACCAGTTTATAATGGGAGACTCCTCTTCCAGCTCTGTGTGAAGAAAAGGGGATACACTTACCAAAAGCTATCTTCACATACACTGTTCCCACCCTTCACCTGGATGGACCGGAATGACTCAATTAAAGCTACTAAAGGGGTCACATGGCACTTGGAGAGTACCGTAGCAGCCGATATTCTGACTGGGAAGAAGCGCTTGGCTAACTTAATTAGAATACAAGCAGCAATGCTCTCTGCCAGCTTGAGAATAAAGGCTAACACAGATTCAGAAGCATGATATGGAGTCATTAAAAACCAGCCTTTATCTTTAACTGACTGTCCTGATCAGGGGGGGCAGCAGTCCAGATCCTTCTCTAGAATCACAGGGTGCAAGGCTAAGAGCATATGCTCCAGATGGGATACCAGCTTATCACATGTAGACATTATCATTTAATTAAATAAGAAAGTAAATAAACTCAGGGCTTTACTCCATACCCTTCTGCACATCCCGGTCTAACACTTCATCAAACAGCTTTTCCTGAACTGATGGAGGCAAATCCTCAATATCTGCAAAGGGAAGAAAAAGAGACTAGCATTAGTTAAACGTATTGTAAATAGTGCATTACATTAAAGCAGCTAAGTTTTAAAAAAAAAAAAAGTTTCAGAGAACACAGAGTCCAGAGTATTTGAAGCATAGAAATATACATGCAACATTTAATACATGGGTCACAAAAAAAAAAAAAAAAAAAGGATACTGTTAAAGAATATGGCCTACTCCCCTTTTTTGTTCCAAATTAAATATACACCTATCCCTAGTTTATGTTTCGAATTCCTTCCTGCCAACTGAACTTAAACCAGGTAAACCTAAATGGTGAATTTATTTCCAATTACTTTAAATTAGAAAAATTATAGTACATTTCAAGCCCCCTCCCAAGCAAATACAGAAAATATTCTTAAACAGCTGTAGAACACCTACATAATCAGTAAGCCATCGCTCCCACGCCTTCCTCCTTGTACAGTAATGGACATTTAGGAATGACATTTGGGCAGCAGATCCCCCTCACTCACTCAGTAAGCTATTCTATATTCCACCACTTGTGGTTCAGGCATTGCGATGGGTTTTTGTACCACAGATGGTGTAATTTATTGCATGGTATATGTAATAACAGACCACACATTATGAGTACCCACAGGGATAATACAAGAAAAACATGCATTTCAAAATAACAATACATTACAGGTAGGGAGTTTTTAACAGAGAGATCAGCTGAAATATGCAACAAAAATTGCCTTCACTGCAAAAAAAAAAAAAAACTATTGTTTTAGATGTTTTTACAAAAAGCTCATTTCAAGATAAGGCAGGGTATATTGTTAAGCTAAAAAAGTAATATGTGCAGCACCAAAATTAAACAATTAATTAAAACTTTTGGTATTAAAAAAAGGACTTTTTAAAGAAAGAAATAAATAGGGTGCATTATTTCAAGTTTCAACGTTTATTTGTCTAGAAGCGAACAAAGGGGAGGGGAGCAGACTGGAACTGGGGATAGATGTATTCAGAGATACCAAAAATAAATTATGTATTCTCAATTAAAGTTAACATTTTGGATTCCAAAATTTGTCATTACCTGCAGGCAGAGTGAAGGTGACAAGATCTGTAAGGAAGTAGCAGGCAAAATCGCCTTTGCGCTGGTGTAGGGAGGCCGCCACCTCCCGGCGGATCTGCTCCGTTAGCTCTGGGCACACCATAGCTGGGATGCATTTTGCTGCCTGCTGGGAGACCTGCTTAAAGATGAAAGATAATGTGGTGGGGGAAAGAGACACAAAGGCTTACATGAGTGCCCTTGTCAATTTCTGGCCTTCCATGCTCTCTAATCGCCAGCCTGGTTACCCCTGGTGTCATTAGTACTGTGACATCACATCCCCCAAGGACCAATAGCCAGGCTGTGATTTGCATAATACTTTGTTTAATCCTTAAATCAGGGAGCAAACCAGCTTGGGCTATAATGCCGGCCTCTATTTTGCATGGCGTGCACACACGCACAAAGCATCACAAATAGGTTCCTTTTCAGGGACAAGCCATTCTGTGCTGCTTTCCTAAGGCTTTGTCATGTCATGCTAACATCACGCCCTGGGGGAAAAAAAAAACTGAAGTGAACTGTAAAGTTTATAACAATGTTCAGTTTTGTACTTTTAAGATAATGTTAGCTTTACAAATAGACAGGCCTCTTGCTGCATACATTTACTTTATTGAGATTTCCACCCTCTACCCAAGTTCCATATTTTACCTCAGTGAGGAGAATGGCCAGCATATCCTGTCTCTGAAAACGGATAGCCAGGTGAACCAAGGTGAAGCCGTCGTCAAAGGCAGAAGGCCGGTTCAGGAGGCGCACCTCATCAGCTGTGAGTTGTCGTGCAATGTCTCCCCCAGAAGCCTTGTAAGCCTCCACGGCAGATAGGTCTCCCTCCACCACACCTACAACCCAACAAACAGGGAGGAAAGCAGTTGGGGGTCAGTGAGTTCACACAACATTGAGACCACTCAAAACAAAAATGAACCATGTCTAACATCCAACATATAAATATTTTAACCATTGTTTTGTCATTTTTAGCACTTCTAAACATATCTTAGCAAAAAGGGCAGAAAGATCAAATCGGCATTTCAAACATCTTGAAGCCTGTAAAGAGGTTCCAATGGCAATGTTTACACCATAGGGATCACAGTTTAATCTAAGCTGGGCCAGTTAACATGTAGAGTTTCCAGGATGAGAACCAAGACATCCAATGTTCAGAAACAAAAACCTTTTGCTTATGTAAAGAAAGAGAATGCTGAGATCCTCATTACAAATGTGTTTACTTCATAAATATTGCATTGTGTACGAAGTGCTTGCTAGAAGTCTCTACATTGCCATTGCTGGAACAAACACATTGGTCTAGTATGTTATGCACCATTTTGCCTGGAGGGACATTTTTTAAATACCAGGAGCAAAACAATGCTTTGAATTTAAAACAAATAGAAGGATTTTTCCAGGGACTGTGATAAAAGATAGAAAGGAGAGAAAACAAAGTTAAATGCTCCAAAACTAACAAATAAGTAGTTAAAAAATGTGATTAGTTCTGAAATTGCTTCAAAGTTCTGAAACCTAAATTAAACCTTTCATTCAAAAGCTAGTTATTTTGCCAAAAGATTCTCAGGAATTAATTACAGCCTAAGAGCAGTGTTCTCAGACTAAAACTCTTTGAAAGAGAAAGCCTCTCCTGCTTGGTCCAATTACTTATAACCACATATGCGCTCTTTACCCATGAGTTTTCAAAAAACGCAACAGGACGACTTACAGATTTAATAGGCATACAGTATAACAGGCTGCAATCAGACGTGTCATTTAAAAGAAGAATAAATTTTCCTTATGACATATTAGCTTCTGGATTTGACCCTAGTTGCAGATACAAGATGTTAACCGTATTGGACCACTACACTAACATACTTTTATTCAGGAATCCATTGTATGCAATTAGCACTGCATGTAAACACAGACACGCACAGACAAACAGTTTGGTGGATCGTGAAGCATCTCCTTCAGGAAAACTCGTAAGAAAGCTACAAACTTGGTCTAAAGCAAGACATTCGCAGTCATCTTAACCAGACAGTCTGCTCCTTGGATCAGTGCCAAAGAAGGATTCAAGTTGTTTAAAAAAAAAAAAAAAAAGTACACAAAGATGTCAAAGTCCAACTATTATAAACAAGTCTTCCATTTCAATGCAGCTAAAAGGTAGTAAAATATGCTGCCAGAGTGCCAGAGGTAGGTGACTGATAGGGAGAAGCACATGGGAATGAGGTCAAGGGTCTAAGTTGGCAAAGGAGCTGCACAGGGATCACCTCTGCACTGTGGCAGCACACAAACAACATATTATGACCATTCACCTATAACATACAATATACTAAATTAGATAACATTTTCTAAATTAGGAGACTTTTCAATGGTTTTAAAATCTTCATGTTTGACATGGAACAAATAATAGTGACAGTAAAGTTGTTGTGAGATTAAAGTTTGCTTCCTATAGGAACTTGTGGATATTTGCCAGAAAAAGTAGCCCAATCCATCAAAACCTGTTCTACTAGCTAGAACTGGGCACCTGGTTAGGATTAGTTGCACAACTTGCACTCCTCCAGAAGTGAAACCCTATAATGGTTGCCATGTCTGAGTATGTGTTTCTGCCCAGTGACCTTCATGAAGGAAATCCTGTTTCATTTTCCAAAGTTGCTATCACCTTCAAGGCAAGGGTGTCTCAGCACAATAATCTCCTTCTTTGGTTTCTCTCAACTGGCAAAACCTGCTACACACATAAATAATTACACTCACTTAGGAGTCATAAATTTTTCTTTAGCCCTAGAATGCCAGACTTTATTGTCATCTAGGTAAAACAAACACTGTATAGGAGGCACAAATACATCTTGTCAGTGTAATCTTCTATACAGACATTTAAGTTAAAGCACCACACATGCAGCATATACAATACATACTAGCGCTGTCAACTAGGCTTAGAATTTAAATTTTTATTTTAAAAAAAAAAAAAAAAAAAGTATGAAAAATATATATGATTTTGAGGCAACCAATTGTCAAACACATTACACTAAAAGCAAACAAACAGTGCATTAATAAAGAAATTGCCTTAAAAACTCATGCTTCCAATATTTTAGCAAAAGTACATGTCACAAGCTAATTACAGCAAAATTAATTTCAAACTTCATTTCTTTTGAAAAAAGCAAAACTAGCTAACAGAGCAATGCATTATATCTTACTAGAAAAATGACTTTTCCAAGTGACAAAACAAATGTTATATTTGTAAAACTATTTTAAAAATCTCTGAACACTTTACACATTATTGCCTAAAAAGACCAAGTTATCTACTCGCTTAGCTGTGAGCGCTAAACATTTTATGCCAACAATACTGCCTGTTAAGAAAATACACTCTGCCCTGAAAGAAGTGTCAAGTATCATTAAATGCAGAATTTCCTTACTAGGTATGCGATATGGATATGAGCCACATCCAACAGTTTTACACCAAATTAGCAGATCTGTGCCAACTGGTAGTGGGGCCTTTCTTTCCTAAGATGCTATTTCATCCTGCAAGATACTGGCACTCAGGCTCATTTTCACTGACTATCTGTATACATTGGTCAAACGCTCACCCACCGAGTTACTGCAGGACACATGGTCACGTAATGCAAATGAACAGAATGAGGCAGTATTGCTTTGGTTAACCATGTGGAGGGGTGGGGGGGAAAGGAAAAAAAAAAAAAAACTCAGTTCTATGACATGCTCATCTAAGGTGTAGAAAGCAATGCCAGTTTTCACTTGAAGTTCCTTTAAAAAAAAAAATAAAATAAAAAAAATCAGGACAGAAGACATGCGTCAGCTGATGATGTAGTTTTGTCTTACATCCAGATGTTCATTTTGCACACATGAATGTTCAGTTTTTACCCACATTCAAACAAAAAAATTGAATTTTGAGTATCTATTAACAGCCCGAATAGGTGCACAGGCATTCACTTAAAGACGTACTAAGCCACGCTCTCTGTATGATGTCAACAAAGCATGTTATAGGATCGCTCACTTAGCTGACGACAGTTACTGACCCTTCAACTGCAAAAAGAGCAGCTCAAAGCCTGTCTCTGGAAATGGGTGTCTAATTTTAACAGGCATCCATGTATGAGGCTGCACCTAGCCAGGGAATGCTAAATTACCCTGGGAAGCTAGACTAGAATCCACCAGAAGATCTCTGTTCTTTTTAATTGGAGCTGTGTGACAGACCCAGGGCACAGACACCCACTAGGAAGTGACACACATTAAACAATTTTCACAATAGCTTTCTATATGTGAACCAGAACCTTAACCAACAGTAACCTATATGACTAAAAGTGTAAAATACCACTGTTCAAATTGCCAAATCCACTGCCAAGGTCTACGCTTAAAAATCACTACAATCATGCCTTTTCACTCACAACAAAAAACCTCTCACAACACGGAAAAGTATATTTGGCCGATTAATAAATATGACATTGAACAAAGATTTGAGTGATCGCTATTCTGCACTGGTATCATAATCCTAATTGCAACTCTGCAAACACTCCCAGTGAACACATTAACTTAAAACTCCTCATTTTTAATTACCTTAAACTCAATTTGTGATTGGGGGGGGGGGGGGGGAGAGCCAAGATGTTTGTCAGTTATTTCAATTTACCCTCTATTACAGTAAGTGTACTTAATCATTCTTGAGATTGAGGTAATTAAAGGAATAAAATGCTAATTATTCCATTTTACAGAATGATACCCTTTGTTATACCCCAGTAAAATAACAGCAACTTGGTCTCACATGTAAAGAGACAGTGGTCCTAAATAATGGTTTTACGTAATTCAGCTTGGTTTGAATCCTGTAACTCATTCAATCAACACCTAAATGGCAATAAATTGAAAGCTCAACTGACACAAGCAACAGTATGCACAGTGTTTGGGGGCATGCCAGGACTAGGGCTGGAAAACCCCCCATGTTAAAAGTTGTCACAAAATGTCCTCCTTACATTAACAACATAACTGTCACTCTAAGGGCTCATTTCATACTGTTTACAAAGATTAAATCAACGCCTTATCCTTCAAACTGTGGATACTGTTCAGAACCTGGTTACTCCACTGTATCATTACTCCAAACAAACAACTGCCAAAATTCCTCAGCTTCACACAGTTTATCCTACATCATCCAAGTACTGTGAGCAGAAAAGGAATCTAGCACAGCAAAAATGCAGGACATCCTGGGACATGACATGTGAAGGCTGACTGGCTGAAAGACCTTCAAAGCAAGAGGAAATCGCTAAGTTTCTCGTCTTTGGGTGTGTGCGGATGTGCAGTCCAAGGCAGACAGGGAGCAGACTTGCAGGAGTCCTTGAACCCAAAAGCTGTAAAACCCCCATTAGCCCTACTGAACAACAATATGGAGGTTGATGACTTGAATTAAGTTTAAGCTGTACCCTTTTATAGTGTACTTAACCTTTGTTTCAGTAACTGTCCAGCTTTACAAAAGGGGAAGCTCAAAACTGAGCCTACATGCCCAGACAATGGTGTCTGTGATGCAAATAAACAGCTATTTAAGCCTAAACAACAATTCAAGTTTCACTGAAAATGTTTGGACTGTATATCAATAACAGTTCTTTTTTTTTTTTATAGTAACACAGCAGAGAAGATTCCAGACTGTAAATACGACATCCTGTTTACAGTGCTACAACAGTAGCATACCAGGTTTGTAATATACAACCTGGCAAAGAGCAAGCCAAGGTCGAGACTCAGCTGTTTATTTTTTGCCTTGTGCACATGCTGAGGGCTATTTTTGCTGTGCAACAACTGGCTCAGCAGAGGATCACCGCTGTGTACAAAACCATTTGAGTGAGATCCAGCACCTCTCTGGACCTTGGTCCTCTTGGGAGAGGGCTTGCAGTTGAGATTCAACCTCTAAATGTCTCAGATACTCCATTTTGCAGCCAACTGGGAGGCCCCTGCATGCAGCTTCTGTACCTGACACACATGGCTCAGTATAGCCCGTAACAGGATGCTTCACTACTATCTCTGCCAGCAATCATTTATTCATTCAGTCATTCTTTCTTCCGCTTACATCTTTATCCACTTCTCCCACCTCTGCTCTACACCGACATTCTGAAAAACCCTATATAAATCAGATAATTCCACATTACATCAACAGTATAGGAAATTCGCAATTAAACGCCAATATGTTTACCATGTATTACAACACACAATTTAAAAATAAACCATTAGTACAAAGAGTGAAAACATAAAACAAAAAATACTAAATGGGGGAAGAGTACTGAGTTTAATATAACAAAGAAAGAGACCGAAAATTGCGCGGTTCAAACTGGAGGACCACCAAACCGCAGCCTCTTAACCCCTAAACAAGTTGACACAATACCATGAGAAAAATTAACAATCCCTGTGCCATTTGGAGATTTGGATGTCAATAAAAACTTACTCCTTTTGTTAACTGAATTACTACGCTGCATACAATGTGCATAGAAATGCTGAGCAGGATTATGATTTTAAAAGTATGCATTTGTCTTGCTTAATACCCCCCCCCATCATAACAACCAAAGTGCATCTATGAGCTCTGACTACACCATCTCCTTAAGCTGAAGGTCAGCGTATCTCTGCAATAACTGCATCTGCTGTCTGGAAGACAACAACCAATGCTTTATTCAAATTTTGAACAAACGAGTACACAAGTCATTCATAAAATTGTCCCATCTTACAGAGTGATGTTGGCTGAGTGGAAACAGAGGAGATGAAACAGGGAAACAACCAACCTAACGTTAACTTCCGGAACATCACCAGTGGTGTCCTCGCACCAAAATATCAAAGGAGAATCACAGTAAACCTCACAATGTGGATGTTGTTATGCAGAGGCACTAGAGAGCAATCCAATCTAATCCACTTATATGGTGAAAGGCAACTGCTTTTGGAGGTAGGAAACAGAATACAAAGTACCCATAAACAAACTGAACTTGAGAGCTAGACATCCTAATTATCCATTATCTATACTGATACCTATCATACATTTAGGACATAATTCAACATTTTTCTATAACTCCTGCCTAAAGGAAGAGCTCAAAACTAGTAAGAGTAGCCCATAATTAGGTCCATAATTATAATTAGGTTTTGCACGATCACAAAAATGGAATACTTCAAAAGGTAACTCACCTGCACAAGCATTCAAAAACAGCCAGTCCGTTTTCCTCATTCTGTTTTTGATCTGTTTTAGTTTTTTAAAGTCCACCTCAAGCTCTTCTTTGCTTCCTACCGCCCCAGCTGCAAGCTCAATCCGCTGGAAATCCATTTTAACCTCCGACTCCCTCTTGGAGGTTGGCGGAGACCTTCTCTGACCCCCACTGCAGCTGCTCCTCCATCGGGCTCGGTCCTGTTCATTGATGACAGGTGAAGTCTCCTCCGAATCTGCCAGCTCAATGGCTTCTGGACTGCTGGGCCTTGGATGGTCACATACCACGCATCTGCGCGTCTTGGGCCAGTTCTCATAGGTGCAGGCAGTGCACGGCCAGCGCTGGGCACGAGTGTTCAGCCGATTACGATCGTTGTACTCCTCACAGGGGTCCACCGGCGGGGGTGGCGGTGCGGGTCGGCCGCCAGAGCCTGAAGACTGGGGCACCTCAGCAGGACTGCGAGCCCGCTGGCGTTGGCAAAGACATTGGGTGCAACGCACAGCACGTGGCCAGTTCAGATAGGTGCACATCTGGCAGGACCACTTGCTGGCTGCCTCAGATGGGCCAGCAGGCTTGACGCGGGGCCGAGCACTGGAGTCAGGGCAGATGAGCAGGGCACCCCCACCCTCAGAGAACGGTACGTCCCACTTGTGGCCTGCATCCAGGCTGGACCCGCTCTTGAAAGGGTCTTCCGTGATGATGGTACTGCTGGGCCTCTGAGCTCGGCACATGGTGCATTTGATTGCTGATGGCCAGTTCTCGTATGTGCAATACTCACAAGCCCATTTCAGCCCCCGTTCCGTCATTGTTGACCAGACGTTCTATGAGGAGGCAGAGCAGGAAGCGAGCAGCTGGAACACACACACACACACACACACACACACCAAAACAGCACAGCAAAAATAATCAATTACTTTGAAATCACATGGGAAAACAACTTAAAACAAAAGCTTTAAAGACTGTTCAAATAGGCTAAATTAGTTTAAATCACACCATCTAAACACAAGTATAGTGCTTATATTTTATCACAGAACTAACATTTTCTATAAATATTTTAATTGATCAATCAATCAGAACTACATACATCAATAAAAACCTACAAGTTCAAATCTGTATTATGCAAAATGTACTTTTCCAGAACACCTTCAACAACCCAGCTATATTGAAAATAAGTTTGTCTGGTGCAGTGGTTAAAATATTTTTTAAATTACACACTGAACATAACACTATGTAAACAGAAGCAGCACCAGCAAGTTTGTTTATGTGGTACAGTTTTGCCATGAAGATTTTGACCAATTAACCGCATTCCTTTTCCAGAGCAACTACTATGAAAGCAAAGGAGCAGCTTAGCGTTTGCAAATAAAGCGTATAAACGCAAATACAAAACTAGAGAAAATTCAGACAGCGGGCACATCTCACAAAGCAAAGTGCTAAATTTAATTGTAATATTTTACTAATGTTTCTACAGACCAAGTACTGCAGGACAGTTTAAAAAATGCCTTGCTGTAGACAAGGTTTGATAATAAAAAAGGAACATAAACTACAAAAAAAGCAACATACATGGAAACATACATCACATATTAGAAAGATTTCCACTAAACAGGAAATCATCCGGAGACAATCGTGCTTTTCAGTGTAAGAAAAAAAAGTGTGAAGCTGGAAATGTGTTCAAATTCTATAAAATCGCAGTTTATTTACAAGTCAATAAGGAAGAGGATGAGGAGCAGGTAGTGACAGTCAAGTAAAACGAACCGGAAGCCGGTTTAAGTCCAAGGTAGAGCTCTGCTGTTGAACCCAGCACAGGAACTTTCCCTAAATACACGTGTGTAAAAAGGTTAAAACGGTCGCAAGTGGCGCCGAATAACATTATACAAACAAAACTATGTTAATATGAGGAAATGTCTCCGAAAACATGGTAGTGTCTGACGGTTTCCTACTTCAGAGTCCGACGACGGAAAGATGAGTTAACTTAACTTGGACTATCGGTGGGCTCAGCTGGACGGCATGGTGAGTCCTGTGGTCGTTGCAGTGAATGCTGCACAATTTTATTTCACCAGGAACTGTCAAATTCAAAGCAGTTAATTCCAGGTTGTCCTGAAAAGCGCTCCGGTATCCAGCTGAGCGCCTGGTCTCGGTTGTTATCAAGGGTTAACGGTCACTGTCTCTGGTTAACTGTTAGCCATATGACAACAGTCTGTTAGTCGTCGCCAGCCGAGTGAGCCGGTTACTAGGGACTATGGTAAAACCGACTGGTCGGTCGGTTGTATCCAAACGGTCCCGTTATGTGTCCGTAACGGCACGACCACCCCGTTCTTGATGCCACTCACATCTACAACTGAAGGTGCAACCATCATGTCTGTAAAGTGTAGACAGTTGTACCGAGTCGTGTTTGCGACAACTGCCGCGTTTTACTCGAAGCACCGTTTTAAGGCCTTACCTTATCCTGTCTTTATGCTCCTCTCGCCGGCGCCCAACAGCAGCCCCGCCACCGTCCGTGAGCTGCCCTCCTCAAGCGCTCTCTTTCTCGCCCCCTCGCTCTTTCTCGAGCTGCCAGCCCGTTCCGAGCCCCCGTTTTCTCCCACCCGAGCGGCTCCGAGTCCCACTCTTCTCGAACTGCCCCGAACACCGATCTTTCTAGCTTTCCCCAAATCCCTATTTACTCCGTTAAATTCCAAAGCCTCTTTTCTCCGTTTACATGTTTCCCATTCCTCGCCTCGGCCTCTTCGGCGTCACAAGATCACGAGGAAAAATATAACCGCCCCCCGCCTTCTCCCCTTTAAGTCTTTTTGAATTCGGATTCTTCACAATTTAAATGCCCATTTTTCCATAGCAGTGTTTTGCCAATTTCTATAATGGCGGCGACCGAGAAGCAGGAGAAGCCAAAATAAACCTTCAGCACAGGCAGGATGACAGGGACGTCACGCACCACCTGGCTCCGCTGTCTACACTGATTGGCTTCCTCTGAATGCACCTCTTGCTGTCCTATCAGAGCACACGCCTCTTCCGTCCGCGCTGATTGGTCTTCGTATGCACCTATTTCTAACCTATCACAGCTTACGTCTCCTCTGTCCGCTCTAATTGGCTGCTTCTGTATGCACCTTGTATTGACCTATCAGAGCACGTATAGTATAGTACAGTAGTGTAGTATATGGTTCCTCTGTTTAAAAAAAAAAATACAACAAATAAACAAAATATCACACCTATTACTGCAGTTTGTTTTCTCGGCTATGACAATGTCGTGCAAACTATTTAGACAAACCTGCAATCGTGCCAGAGCCGCAACAACGGAATAAAGCATGTTCAGCCTGTCTGTGTGTAGAAGGTGTTCACAAGTGGGATGATGTCATCCGGAGCAACCCCTGCAATAGTAACCCTGCGGTAAATCCCGGTTACAAACACCGTAAGGTCACGAAGATGTCTCTGACTCTCGTCTGTGACTCCCGACAAACAAAGTAAAATATAAAAAGCTTCTGCAGCCAATGTTAGATTAGGGCTACAGTGATAGAATGCATTTAGCAATACTGTATTAATGGTGCAACAACTTGTTCCGTGTATTTCCATTGAACACAGTTATGAATAATATTAATGAAACTAATAACAGTAACAAATGCCAAATAGTTGAATGATGTTTGGCCCTATTTCGTATATTAAATTATGAAATCAGCACACAGTAATAAATATTAATGAACGTGCCCTGGTTCAAGAGACGAACCAAATATGGAACTATTAACTGAACACTGTTTCCTGTTATTTTTTCTTAGCTGCCACTTTCATCCGAAGCGAGTATTAAGTTGATATACAGTACTGTAGACAGCAAGGTACTGTATCGTACTGATATAATTCAGGGTAAGTTCCCTGTTCAAACACACCACATCAGTAGCAGAGGGTAGGATGTGAACCAGCAACCTTTAGGTCATGGGCACGGACAGCTGCCTCATAAAATGTGGTTATGAGGTCATCTTTGAAGATCTGAAGTGTTCTTCTGCTGCCTGTCCATACTGCATGGTGTGAGATCTCAGACTGGTGTAGGTAAATTATCTTGCTGTTGTAGTGAGACTTCATTATATAAACTGTATATAATGCAATGTGTATAAAAGTCTGCGTACGCCCACTCTTCTGACCCTGCAAAATAACATTTTTAGACATATTTCGAGAATTTCTAGGAAATTGTTGAAGCCCCGCCCCCAAACACAGAATCTTTTAAAAGCATACTGTTTATTCTATAAGGTATACAGTATTATGCCTCAGTGTTGTAGTGAGAACAGTTCAGACCCAATGCTTAAAAAGTGAACAAAAACAAATTGTTTGGTTGAGAGGATGTACAGTACACACACACACACACAGATCAGCCACAACGTTAAAACCACTTGCCTAATATCATGTCTTCTTTGTGCCTCCAAAACAGGTCTTACCCATTGAGGCATGGACTCCACAAGACCTCTGAAGCTGTCCTGTGGTATCCGGCACCAAGACCTTAGCAGCAGATTCTTTAACTACTGTAAGTTGCGAGGTGGAGCCTCCATGGATCGGACTTGATTTTCCAGAACATCCCACAGATGCTCAGTCGGGTTGAGATCTGAGGAATTTGGAGGCCAAGACAACACCTTGAACTCTGTCATGATCCTCAAACCATTTTTGCATTGTGGCAGGGCCACTGCCATCAGAGAATACCGATGCCATGAAGGAGTGTACATGGTCTACAATGTTTAGGTAGGTGGTACATGGGTCAAAGTAACATCCACATGAATGCCAGGACCCAAGGTTTCCCAGCAGAGCATTGCCCAGAACATCACACTGCCTCCGCCGCCATGCCTTCTTCCCATAATGCATCCTGCTGCCATCTTTTCCCCAAGTAAACGATGCACACGCACCCTGCTGTCCACAACATCTAAAAGAAAATGTGGTTTGTCCGACCAGGCTGCCTTCTTCTGTTGCTCCATGGTCCAGTTCTGACATACTGCACACATTATATACATGTGTCTTATTATATACTGCTACAGTATACTCAGTAGTTTTTTTTATATATATATATATATATATATATGAGTTTATACGATTAAATTATGTACGTTTGGAGCATGCACAGTGAACTCACACCTGAGAATGGCCATATACTACATGTTATTTATTATATACACACGGCGTATAATGCAAGCGTGAGCTCCCCCTCATACGTCACCGAAAATGGCAGCCTGCGTGTCTCGGCTCAACCACATCGCGCTGCACGTTGCCAACGCCGACAAACTAGCGTCCGACCTTGTGGCCAAGTACAAGTTCAACTTATTCGCCGCCCGGCAGACATCAGCTTGGAGGCAGCTGGCCCTCCGCAAGGGCTCGGCCGTGTTCCTCGTCAACGAGCGCCTCAAGGAGCCGAGCTCCGGCGCGCCTGGCGGGTGCGCGGACCGCACGTGCCTCTACGGCGCGGCGCCGCGCGGCCGCGTGGCCACCGCGTGCAACGTGTGCTTCGAGGTCGAGGACGGCCGGCGGGCGTTCGGCGCGCTGCGCGAGCGCGGGTGCCGCTTCGTGGTGCCGCCCACGCCGGTGGAGGACCGCGACGGTGTGGCGCTGTACGCCGTGCTCAGGTCCGTCGTGGGCGACGTGTGCCACACGCTCGTGGACCGGAGCCGGTACCGCGGAGAGTTCCTGCCCGGGTTTCGGCGGGTGGACAGCGGCGTGGGCGGGGAGCCCGACACGGACCCGGACCCGTGCTCCATCACGCACTTCGACCACGTAACGTACGCGTGTGCCCGGAGGACGACCCCCGCGGTCATGAGGTGGTACGAGGACGTTTTTGGCTTCCAGAGGTTCTTCATTGGCAGGTGAGCAGAGCTGCCGACAACCTGAACTCTTCGTCTGCGAGTGTTGGTTTGATAATAAGAAAGGAGAGCGTTGCTTCGCCCTCAGTCTTTGCGAGCTTTCTTGTTTTTTCCCAAATTGTGTATTTGTGTGTTTGTGTCCGCCAGGATCCCGTCCAAGTGATTTCCACACTGGGCAAGGAGTCATCTATGGTGGACCCCAAGAATGCAGATGTTTACATGTGCTGAGTTCAAATGTCTTTTCTCAGGAATGAGGATGTGAATGAGGGATGTGTGCTGGACCGGGATGGCGTTGGCCTGCGGCTCACCGCTATGGAGTTCTGGAAAAGCAGGAAATCGGGAGTGAAACTGCCTTCTAAAAACAACCGAGAGCCGGACTGCAAGTTTGTCATTGCGGAATCGCTTGCTGACCAAGGTAGGTGACGTCAAAGTCCGGGATGGGCCTGTGTGAATGGGGAGTTCCTGAGAAACAGCCAATAGCTGGAATTTGGTGTCGATGAAAACCGATAGCAGAACGTTTAACAGGTGCGATGGATGCAACCGCATTCTGAGTCGTATGGCCAGTCAGAAAAAGAATAAGAGTCACGTTGCGATACTTGTGAATCTGACATTTTGTTTATGGAATTATGGTTGTGTGCATTATTATGTTACATTTTGTATCATCTGATACCTGGCCAAGCGGTTTTTACAGGAAGTTTTCCAGAGCGTACACACAAACCCACCTCAGTTTGCCTCCTGGGGTTTGAATTTGCACCAGTTTCATTTACAGACATTTCTTGAGAGTTCCACCACAGGGTAGTGGAGCGAGGGTCATGACTTGTATTTTTCATGTGTTCTCCTAGGTTCAAATCAAGTGGACAGCTTCCTGGAGCAGCACGAGGGGCCGGGAATTCAGCACGTGGGCCTGTATACCCAGGATATTGTATCGACAGCCCACACGTTAGCGAAGGCTGGGGTGGAGTTCTTTTCCCCTCCGCCAGCTTACTACACCCAGGTCAGAGGGACCCCTCATGCATTCCTGTTTTCACCGAGTGCATGGAGCAAATCTTTTTCTGGCCAGCATTGAAAAATATTGGTCATTTAATCCTTCAGTGTTTATACATATGTTTATAAATGAGGTTGTACTCACTGGCCACAGGAGTGGTCAGTGTCTATGGATGCGTGGAGTCTGCATGTTTTCTCAGGGTGATGGGTGAAACCAAATTACCCTTTCTGTATGTGTGTGTGTGTGTGTGTGTGTGTGTGTGAGAGAGAGAGAGAGAGCGAGAGAGAGAGAGATTTTCTTTTGATGTACTGACTCACCCCCATTTCTGGGATTGGCTCCAACCCTTTCTAATGCTTTTTTGGACAAGAGGTTATTGACAATGAATGAATGAATAAATGAATGAATAAATAAGACAGCTGCTAATAAACTGGTTGCATGCATCAGGGATTAATATATGTACCTTTGCATAGACATTTTGATTTACTGTATGTCACGTGTAAGCATTTTTCTATAGCACTTGTGCACTTGCCATTGGCTGACACCCCCCCCACTGTCTTGCTGTTCCATCTCCCATACCCTGTGGCAGGTGGGCAAGCAGCAAGAGATCTTGGATGCAGGTCATGACCCCCAGCTTCTGTCAAGGCACGGCATCCTCCTAGACACAGACCTCCGACAAGACACGTTGGACTCCTTGCATCAATTTTCGTCCAGAGAAGATAAGCGGTATTACTATTGTTTCATTATTATATGCAAAACAAAGTAGGCAGTGAAGCAGTATTTACTGCAATAAAAAATAATGTCTATCATATTCACTTACTTCTCAGAGAAATAAAAACCCAAAATTCTACAGCGTCACCCTATGATGACTGGATAATTTGGTGAAATGGAACTTGGCCAGAGACATCAGAAACTACCATTTTCAGTGCAATTAATATTCATATGAACTCCATGAAGTAAAGGGTGTGCATGATAAACTACACTGCCTGGCCAAAAAAAAAGTCACACACTAATATTTTGTTGGACCCCCTTTAGCTTTGATTTGCCGTGGCATCGTTTTGATAAGCTTATGCAATGTCACAACAGTCGGCTCACCTCATTTTTTGGGCACATAGTGTTGCTGAACCTAGACCTGACCCACTGAAGCAACCCCACATCATAACACTAAGTTAAATCCAGGTGGTGACTTGTTTTTGGGCCGGGCAGTGTATGTCAAACCCTCATTATATGGACATCACCACTATGTGGTTTCATTATTTTAACATGTTAAAGTAACCAGTGACAATTAGACTGGCTTTTGACTTGTGTATTATTATGACAAAACACTTCTTTTGGGCAGTGGTGCTTTTGATAGTTATTTTGGACTCTTCTGGAACTGCTGTTAGCCCAGACCTGCATGTCCTTTTCACAATGCTCACCTCCCCACACCTTATTCTCAAACAGGTACCTCCTACAGGTGTTCACCAAGCCAATCTTCGCAGAGGATACCTTCTTCCTGGAGCTGATTGAACGCCGAGGGGCGTCCGGCTTTGGGGAGGGCAACATCCGGGCGCTGTGGAGGTCTGTGCAAGCATACATGGAGGGCGACACAGAAGACTTAGGGAACCGAGACACGGAGAACATCTCTGTGGAGACCAGTCAGCTTTGACTCTGTCAAAACACTGCAGATTTACATGTAATTTGTTCAATATATTTAAAGTAGTAGACCCAAGGAAAAAGCTTGACAAAAATACCTTGTAAGTTTTAAATGGTTACTAAACCATTTGTTTCCTGATTTTTGAATCCATTTCAAAGGTGTGACTGTATTTTATAAATGTCTTTCTGGATGGACTAGTAGTTATAAGTTACTATATTATACATTTTTTTTGATCTTATCTACCATTGTCCTGAGATCCAGGAATTCAATTTTGTTTACTCCAGAGGACACATTTTTAATGTATCTTCCAAACCCTAGACACTACAGAACAGTGTCAAGTTACAGCATTATACTTTTAAATTATTCCACGTTTTCTGTGGCATCATTTAGAAAAATATTAAAAACCCTTTGAAAACATTTTTACTGGGTCTCAGTAGGATAATGACTTATGACAACACAGAGGTTGGTGTTATAGAAATTATTAAAAGTGCATAAACAGACAATCACATTTATTATTTTTTTTTTTTTTTACCCCATACAATTTTTATTAAGAGAGAAGTATAATAATTTGTGGAAATAAAATTCCAGTATTTACCACAGTCAGCATCTATATTGTCAAAAACAGCCTTGGTGAAGCAGGCCCAGTGTAAACCTCCAGGTGAAGAGCTTTTGTGATTCTGTGCTTGGGAATAAAGCAAGGCCTTTGAGGGGAAACGCACAAAAAGATCTGAGAGATGGTGCTAAGTGGATAGAATGCACTCTGGGACCACCGGGAGACCACCTGGACCACTCCACTCCCTTTCATTATACATTCAATGAATTAATGTGGCTATAAGGAAATGAAAGAAAAAACAGGAACAATTACAGACATTTCCTGTATGACACTAAACTTGTACACAAGCACAGCATCCTTGTTAGGTATCTGTATCCAGTCAAAATGACGTGATTCCTGAACCTTCATAATTAAAACATTTATCATAGCACACCTATTTGACAGTTTTACACACAGGAGTGCAACAAAAAAAATTTTCATGTAAGAATGTGAGATAATAGATTTTCAATATGAGAGGAACAGCTCAAGTGTTTTGGCAGCCTTAGAATTGCACAAATTTTAATATTTTGGACATAAATAAAATGGCAAGTTATTCTACAGCTAACAACCAAAACGTTTGTGTGCATGGGAAAGTACAGTTGTATTTAGCTCACACCTTCAAGTGGAGGCTCACAGAAAGACTCAGACCCCCTTGGTGCAAGCTGAACCACAAGCTTTGTGTGAACCATCTCGCCTACACAGTTGTGAAATTCAAGCAGACGATATCGGGCACAGCAGAGTTCTGGCTTTTCATACCAGGGCCCAGGTGATCCTACGCACATTCGCCATTCGTTTCGCAGCCTCACCAAACCTTTACAAAAGTGTGAAAGGGAGAGAATGCAAACCCCCCTCTGACAGCTGATCTCCTCCTTGGTCATCCAGTGGTCTAACTCTACAAGTGCAAGGCACTGAAGCTGTGTAAGCTCAGTTGCTTTTCCCTGCTTGTATATTTAGATTTTTTTTCTTTTGTTTGAAGGTCGCTTGAGTGCGTATGAGGAGTGTGACAAGACAGCCGGCAGCAGTACCCGTTCAGGATACCAAACTTCACATGATTTTCCAGTGCATCACATACAGAAAAAAGTCCCAATCAAACAGGGACACTCCAACAGATTACTGGTGGTCACGGCAGCCGACAGTAGCGAGCACAAGATACGCATTCTAGCAATAAGCTGTTGCTTCCACCACATAAGAGACTGCTGACTAGATCTTACCATTAATTAGCTACTGGGATAATATAAATTCCACACATTGCACATATTGTCAGTCTGCTCCCAAAAAAGTGGCGAGATATGTTAATGGCACAGTGAAAGCACTATTAAAGCACAATATAGAAAGGAGGTGCACATAGCAAACAATGTCAGTGTTCATTAAACATGGGGAATATTTTTACAAAATACAAAGCACACCCCTCAGTAGGATGAATTACTAAAACGTTTATGTCCTTTGTTAAAGAAATAATAACCTCACAACTATTCAAAGACATGACTGTTAAAGGAAATATACTGTGTGAGAAACATGCAAGCCAACAGAAAATATTATATGTATATATAATATTTGTTCACGTGCTTGCAAAACATTACTACATGACCACCATTTTGGCTCAGCAAATGAAAGACTTTTGAAGGCTGAAGAAAATTCACTTCCCTTTTTAGAAAATGGCAAAACAAGGCAAAGTAGTGCAAGAGGTAATGGTACAATTGATTATCTGACTGATCCACTCAAGAGGATTGTGAGTTCTCTTGTGCTAAACGAATACAAAAGACGGCACCAACTAGAAGATCAGATGCGGACTACTGGAAGAGCGATGTTTTGCCTAAGAACCTAAGAAGAAAAAAGTTCCTGTCAGCAAAGGTCGCCAGGGAGTCCATTCAGACACGAAAAACCCAGCAATCAGGGAGTGGACCCCAGAAACTCCGCTGGAGTACTATTAAGACAAAAAGGCAAACAGCAGGACCATCTTTTTCACAACCTGTGCAAGGGAGTTGTACCGCTTCTCCTTGGTTTCACACTGATTTTAATATCTCTAGTTCTGGACTGATGCTTAGATCAGGGAGAGCTGGGAGCTACAACCGTCACCCTCGGGTATAGGGGCAGGGGTTCGGCCCTGGGCCATTGAGGGACCATTGCCTTCCGGAGACTCTGGCACCAGGTTCTCGTATTCACTACTGTCCCCATCATCTTCACCTAGATTCACCCCCCTGTCTCCCTTCTCCTCCTCCTCCTCTTCTTCTTCTTCCTCCTCCCTGTCTTCATGTCCTGTGGCCCACCTGTCCAGCTGTCTGGAGTCCTCCAAGGACTCAGAGCCATCTCCTTTCCCAGAGTAGGCGGATGTGGGAGCAGGGACAAGGCCTGGGGTGGGTGTAAGCTGACCTGAGGAGCCCACAGCTCGTGGGCGAGGAAGGAGAGCCGCACTGGGCTTCGGCGAGTCCTCAGCCACCACGTCTGCGTATGAGGGTGGGAGGGCTGAGGCAGCAGGTTGCTCCGGTGGCAGGCTGCAGGGAGAAACAAGGGAGGCCACTGAGGATTGGGAGTCTTCTACAGGAGCTGTCCTCATGACGGCAGCCGATGCCGTTTCACGCAGTCCTACAAGACCAGCAGCGAGAAGATACGGTTAAGAGCAATGCACTAAAGAATGGCCTTTTCTTCCACCCTGTGTTTTTTTCTACTGCTACATGGCCACCCACAGCTACCACTTCTTACTTATGTTAAGAGCTTTGAGACAAATTTGGAAGGGCTCTATAAAAAAATAAACTGAAGTGAAACTGAATTACGGAAGGCAAATGGAGAATAACCAGCATTCAACTGACCTGTCAAAAGACTTCAGCTTGACACTTGTATCTAGCAAACCATGTACTGGTATGGCCAACCAAAACATTTCTTTAATTGTAACTTTCTCAGAGGGAAAAGTTACATAAACACATGAAGGACTGGGGAAAGAGGGAATGAAAAGCAGAATTAGCACTCACTCTTCTCTGCCTCTGCAGCCTTGTGTTTCCTGAGGACGATTTGTTTCTTGAGGTTGTTTACATCCTCCTGAATTTTCTCCTTAATGCGCTCGCTCTGTTCCACCTCCCCACACACAGCCTAGGAGGGTGGACACTCGATTAGGGGCCTACATCAAAACTTTCAGTTTCACATCCTGAAATGTTTTTAGTTTCCAACAGCACCCTAAAGAATGAACATCTCTCATTTGTTCCTTTTTAGGCATTTATTCATTTAGCTGACACGTTTCTTCAAATTGGCTTGTAATATTAAGCCACTTAAAATGATTTACCCATCCATACAGCTGGGTAATTTCTACAGTATCAATTCAGGATATATAGCTTTTTCTAAGGGTATTACAGCAGGGATTTAAACAATTTCTTATAAACTATAACTCTATTATGATTCTTCAATATAGAGGTTCTTAAATCGCAAATGAGAGATGTTCAGTAGGAACTGAACACAGAAAGAGTTACCAAACAATCACACTCCTTGCATTTTCTATCAAATATTCAGCTTTTTAGACATTATTCATAGAACATTCATGCTCTTCTTTGCAGAATCAATTAGACTCACAAAACACTGTATGCCATTTTCATAACTAATAACTTACTTGAACTTTCTCCTGTAGTGCACTGTAAACTTGGAAGATCATTCTAATGTCTTTCATCACACCATCTTTGTCGAAGAATTCGGCTCTGCAATATTCATTACCAACCATTGGAGGTTAAATTATGTTCTTTTCACAACTGTCTGTCAAACAGCTGAAAAACATGGCACCAAAGCAGAATGGTATCTATCTGCAAATTACAACAATGAAATAAGATTTATAGACTTCTTCCTCTTTTCTCCGGGCTCATGGCACTTAAAGAAAATAGCTTTAAAACTCTTCCAACAGTGAGAAGCAGTGTTCCATAACAAGCTTTTCCATAGTACTTTATTTTAAATAATAAATAATAAAAATCTGCAACCTATAATAAAAGTTGCTTCTTTTCACTGCACAGAAAGGCATATAAAATCCTAGCATTACCATTTTTACCTCATGTGCATGCCTGGTCTTACTCACCCATTCTCCTGAATGACCTTAGCATAGTTCCAGGATGTGTTGGGCACAGAGGACACTTTGTACTCCTGCTGGCTGGTGTTGCCCAGATTGGGGATGGAGAGAGAAGCCCTCTGATTATACCTGCTGGAAGGAGAAACAGCAGATTGCCTGAACACACATGAACATACATGTATCATCACAACACTCTGTGCGTTGTTATGCAAAAAAAAAAAAAAAAACACCAACACATTTTCTGATCTAATATTTGCTAATCTTGACAAGTGCGCACTATAATCCCAATTCATAGGGCAAAGGCAGCCTGCAACACAGTTATCTGAATGTCAGGTCTTCGTATTATTCTTAAAGCAAGACCTTAATGGGAATTTTGGGCAGATGGTATTTTGCAATGATGTATACAGCCAGGTATAATGGGTAAAAACATGGTTATACAGCTTTTATTCATTTAATTTTATGTTTGAAGGTATCAACCACATCTGTCAGATAAAATACTTCATCTGAAGGTCATATCAGGAGCTGTTCTGCCCCTCTCCTTATACATTTTTAATCCAGACAAATCAGATAGTATATCCTATTGAATGACACTTCCTGCACTGTGATTGGCTGTGTAATTCTTGGCTGATGAGAGGCAAGATTTAAACATTATACACCTCTTGTCAAAAGTGTTTATTTGTCACTTACATGGTTACTGAGTATACCATGTAGTGAAATGTGCTCTGATTCAACAGGAGACTGTGCGTGGTTACATATCAAAAAATTTAACACGAGTAAGACAAACAAACAACCAAACCAAAGAAAACAAGAACACACAGCAAATAGATAAGTAAATAAATAAATAGATAGATAAATAAATAAATAAAAGAGTAAATAAAATAAAACAAAATAAAACCTTAAGGTGCACTGTGAGGACAGTACGGTACCAGACCCGTTAATGTATGAGGGAACAGTAATAAGTTCTCTCCTTCTCGGTTGAACCCCCTCCTGCCTCAGTGACATCACAGGAGAGCCCTCCAGCCAAAACAGGACTGCTTAGGGGACAGTGAGCAGCCAAAGGCCAAGCTTTTAATCCCAGCAGGCAGTCCTCCAGCAAGCTGATCTTGTAGCAGCTGCCAGCCAGGGACGCACTTGGCACGCGGACCCACACCACCAGCACACGTGCAGACGTCCAGAATCCGTTCATAGGAATGGGATCTGAAATCTGACCTTACTGGGACTGGAAGGATTGTGGGGTTATGGCTGTACTAAGTGGTTTAGTGGAATACAGCTACACCACCCGACAGGTGTAGGGAAACTACAGGGAGCCAGCTGTGCAGAAATACTACATTTAAACATAAAAACTAGGTGGACGCTAGTACAAATAACACCCCTATGGAATAAAAGTGAAATGGCAAATTGCCCAGTGAGAAGCAGTCAGCAGTGTATGCAGATTTAGCGTATTCCTTTCAGCTGTTAGTCATAACAGTAACTTGACGGGTTCAGAAATTTATCTTTGATGGGGAAAAACCATGAGCTTAATGGACTGTGTCTGTCAGTCTTTAACTATATGGTGAATAAGTTTTATCAACTTTGATAAAAATGATAAAAGTTATAAAAAACAAGTGGGTTTAAATGTTAGGCAGGTACTGCAAGTAGTGTAGTGGTTAGAATCAGTGCCTTTTATTTGTAGCACTCAGGTTTGAATCCTGCTACAGCTAGCAACCCTTGAAAAAGTACTTACCCTGAACTGCTTTAATAAAAATTACCCAGATGTATAAATTTAATCACTGTAAGTAGCTGTCTTTATAAAAAGCTAAAATCAAACCAATTTATGAAAAAATAAACCTTAGCATCTAGCATTATCTGCATTAAGTATTTCAAGCTGCTACTTGTTGAAAACAATTCCACAAAGGCTGCCATACCTTAAAAACTGGGCAGAATGGAACATAGGAGGAGGGAGGCAGGGCACCCCACTGTGGTCAGTGGGTTGTGGTAGCAGTGCCTACCTCTGGTTTGGCCGGAAGAGTACATACTCCAGTGCATGTGTGGAGTTGTTGGCCGTGGAGATGAAGCTGAAGAGGAGGAAGACAAGGTCAGGCACTCCTAGAACTCGTGTCAGCTGCCGATGAACAAGCTGTTCCCTGAGGGACATCTGCTGCTGCGTGTTCCTCCGGAAGCGGTACCAGCCAATGACATTCTGTGTGGGGAGGGATGGGTGTGCTCAGGTCAACATCACACCACCCCTTGGGACCATCGAATGCAGGACATGCATTTCACATCGACGTAACAAAATAAGCAGCAGCAGAGCAGCACTTACTTTCCTCCTCTCTCTGAGAATTCTGTTGAGATTATCCTCATTGACATTACCTGAGTAGTCATAAAAGCTAAAAAGAAAGCATTTTTATTGTTAATAATAATAACAACAACAACAACAACTTTTTATAACACCTTGTAAAGTCAATTCTTAAATTACTTTTCAATAAAAATAAAAATACAACTTAGAATAAAATTTATTTAAAATAGAGAAAAAAAAATCACAGTATTCAGCATTTAAAATGCATTACATAATTTAATAGTTACACATCCAGACTCACTTTTAAAATGAAGCCATAAAAAAGAATGCAAAAATCTTTAGTACAGTGCAGTAACAGCTCTATATTATAAGCTCTGCTTAATGTCATGTGAAAATTTTTCTTACCTAAAGAGTTGTGAACATGGCTCATGATTATGGACTTCTATAAGGGAAAAAATTAAGGTAGTTATAAAGTAATAATCAATATTAATACAAAAAACAAATATTTTCACAAGCCTATCAGCCTATATAGTCTCATTTGGATTATTCATTTCAAGAAAAAACGAAACATTTCAGCCTACCGGTGAGCAACAGACTAATCATAAACTGGCCATAAAAAAATTACACTGAAAGAACTGTGTTGGAATGCAAACACACTCACAGAACATGAAAAATTCATCAATAATTCAGACTGCAAATTATTTTCTTGCTAACAACATAAAAAATCTTTCTTTTTTTTAAATTAAAAAAAAGATCTTTAAAATTAAGTGAAGGGACTGTGAAAATGCATCCAGTGTTGTATGACAAATGCAACTGTGTCAGTTACACTGTGTGGAAAGGCTTCTATTTTTATTACAAAAAGACAGAAAAAAAAACTTGACTTGTGAAACAGGTATACCTTTTCAGTGGATCAATTAAATATCACTAAAACATACTTTACAACATGGTAGAGAAAAAGTCACTTGGTTTGTCTCAAAGTTCAGTGTCATCTTACGAAGATTTTCATATTTCTCAACATAATAATCAGACTATTTTGGGGGGTTGGGATACATATCAGCAGTAAAGGAAATTATCTACTTTAGGGTGGCACAGTGATGCAGCATGTACCGTGGGAACCTCTAGGTCTGGACAGTATTGCTGTGTGTTTCAATCCCCATTCTGTCTATATGGAATGTAAATGCCTTACTCTATGCCTGTGTCACTGAATAACTGTGTACGGTAGCCCCGATACCCCATAGAACATGTACATTGCATGACTTAGCACCCTGTGATTCCAAGATAAGCTCTGGACCACTATAAATCTGCCAAAGACAAACAGTCATTGATAGTGAATAATCTAGTAAACAGACAAAAATCAAGGACGCTACAATTTCTGCCACTGCCTTTGGGAACTAAAGAAGTTTTTGTTAAAGCAGCATCCAGGAAAATCTTACCTACTACCTGGACAAATTCTGTGTTGCCAATTTGGGAGTCGCTGATACTAAAAGTCTCTTCTTGTCTTACTTCTCCCAGCAGGAAGCCTTCCTGAAAGAATTTTGTATAATGTTCATGACATTTCACATTGTGGAGAAATTACAGACAAATCTTTCAGTTGTTGATCTTTACCACTGATTCAATGAAGCTAATTAAAATAAACGTATAATTTTATTCCATGTCAGAGTTAATGACAGGTTAACATTTTGAATTCTCAGCTAGAGATTGAGGAAGTGAGAGAAAGTACTCGGAAAAAAATGTTTAAAGGTTTATTTTCTGGTTTTAATAAATAAATATGTATTAGAAAAGATCAGAACACGTTATTATTTTTTGAATAATTTTTTTCAACCTATCAGCAGCGAGACAGGTGCTCAAAGAATGAAAACACTAATAACCAGCCAAACAAGTTTGTTCTGCCTGCTAGTCTCTTATTGGAGCTCTGTTTTCACTTTCATGTAAACTTATACTGAAGTCACCTGTCATTTTAACAGTTCCGGGATTTAACCTTCAAAGAGACTTTCCTCAAATAAGTGCGCATTATCTGGAACTTCCGTGGCTTTCAAGTTTCTTGGACAAGTGAACGGAAAAACTTCTGCTATGGCTATCCACCATAAAACTCGTAAGAATACAGACCCGGAGGTTATGAAACACAAACAAATAAGCCCCTTGAGATTATAAAACAGCGAGTTTTTGTAAAGCCCAGGAAGTGACAAAGCACTGCGAACCTGCACCATCCGACCCAAGAGAATGAAGAGGAATACAAAGACAAGTACTTTTCGGACACCTGGCTGCATAACCACACCTTGACAGGCCAAATTGCACAAAAAGAAAGACGCCGGAAACGAGAGACGGTCCCTTCGAGCTCCTCCACCTTGTTTCAGCTACTTACATGGTCAGAGTCGCTGTTGGCGCTGTGGTAACACACAGAAGTAAAAGCGTAGCTCGACATGTAGGCCGCCATGATGGAAACATTGCATCGATTCCCACAATCCACCGTGGTGGCACGAGCGCATAATCGTGTCGTCATAAACATCCGGTAGGGGCGTTGGGCATACTGGGAAATGAAGGCACAGCGATTATTTCCAGAGCTCTCTTCGAGATTTCTAGGTCACGGATTAATGTAGTTTTTCGTTTGAGTGAACGATTATAATTGTTATTAACAGTAAGTAAAAGTAGAAATGCTAGTTTTTATAATCATTTAGCCAATCTAAGCACTTTGAATCACAGCTTGTAGTAATGTTTACTGTGAATTTACCAAGTCTTAATTTTCACTGTAAATATTACATTCACATGTAAATGTATTTTGTTGCTAAAAATGCATAGGAACACAGAAAATTTTTTCCCCAATTTAGATCCCTGATAGTACATATTAAACACTTGCAATATATGTGAAAGCAGTATGTCTCAGGGCCTAGCCCAGAAACCTGGGGCACAAAGGTCACTCAGCTGTACCCTGTGCATGCCACCCCAATCCAGCACAGCATTTATTTGAATCACACAACTTGGAATGCATGTGGACACATCAGGGAGGTCATGGGGTGTTTTGGATCTTTTCTCAAGTTACGTTGCAACATCAACACTGAAGAATATACAGAATGATGTCACGCAAAACTTTTCTTTTCTTTTTGAGTGACTGCTATATGACCTTCATCCTTTTAATTTCATTCTGAGTTGAAATTTGAGCACTTAGCATTGCAGTGAAGAGTGCTAATTATTATCAATAAAAATGAGCTATCAAAAATCTATTAATATAAATGCAAATAATTGATATTACCATCAATATATTTTTGTGTGAATAAGTTACTTTCAGCTGTAATTATACTTTATTACACTAACTTTGATTCTAAATGTCCTGTTCTGTAGCCATACTCAGCATCACCAGGTGGCAGTACTGCTGTTTAAATGATCTCACGCACCTCTGACTGGTGGTAATCCAGTCCGTGGTGCCAGAAGAGCTCCCCAGTATTGTCAAATAAAAATAGGCAATTGTAAGTTAATCAAGTGAAAATGATCTGACTAAAGTATAAAGTATAAAGCCCTTTAACCATACCTTCAGTGCTAAATCTTGCTATACCTTTTCAACCATTTAAATGTTGGTAATGAATCATAATTCCTCATAATTTCTAATAACAGTATTACTAAAATTAAGTGTCAATTTATGTGTAAGCCACAGTTTGTGAATTTCACTGGAACTTGTCACAGTCCTAGTAAATAAAGCAACCATCTGTTCATCTTGCTGAAATCAGGCAAATGCTTCAGAAGCATTATGGCCAGAACGGAGAGGCTCAGGAGGAGCTTCTACCCACAGGCCATAAGACTTCTGAACCCGGACATGCTATCACAACCCTCACAGACCAGGGTCTTCAATAATCTCTGACCACTCCACCCCCCTCACTGTCACTGTCACTGTCCTTCCAGGGCACCTTAGGGTTTCTTTACCGTTTTACTTATTTATTTATTTATTTATTTATTTATTTATTTGCTTATTTATCTATTTGCTGTTTGTTTCTATTCTTCTTGGTGTTTGGATGTTTGTTTATTTTCCATTATAGATTTTTTGCACAGTCTTCCTGGATCAGATCAGAGCACATTTCAATACATGGTACACAACCATGTACTTGACAAATAAACTCTTTTGACTCTTTGACTCTTGACTCTTACTTCACAAAATGTGAAGAAACAATAACCACAATTTCCTGGTTGCAGTCTCTGTATGCAATATTGATTGTCAAAATCAACTATTTTCATATTATTAAAAACTTTCTCAGTTCAGTCTCAGAAGAGCTGAATGTATGATGAAGAAGTGTAGTTCTTCAGGGAATGAACTAGAAACCCTTCTGTGGACATCTCACTTACTAACAGACTCACTTACTAAAGCTGAATCGAATTCAGCCGCAGAAGTCGGCCCGACATACTGTACTTTTGAAGACCTAAAGCTAATTTAGAACAGCTTTAAAAATCCTGAGTTTGCCGTACCAAGCTTACAAAAAAAATTAAATAAATAAAATAAAACTAGTACATGGAAGCTTGCCTTGTTATTCACAGCCAATTTCAGAATAGAAACCCTTTTTTAGTTTTTTGGCAGCTCATCATTGAAGCAAGGAGCATTTTGTGTATAAACAATTACAGCGGAATGAGCCTGGCTGTTGATATGGGTTACACCTGCACTCATGTCAGCGTCTGAACTCTGATCCAGTGAGTCAGTGAAGCACACAGACAGACCCACCTGCTACACCTGGAAATAACAAGAAGCCATAAGAAGTTGTAAGAAAACAAGAAGTTATTAAAAACAGAACAGATTCCATTTAAAAAAAAAACAGGGTAAAATGTTAAGTGACCATCTGTGTAGGGCAAAAAAGTAAACATTTTCATCATTCTGTCTTTTGTGAATGTTAGTTTTTTAGGAATATTTCATTTTCCAGCTTTTGTTTTTTCATGCCTTCTCCTCCAGCCCAGCCAATATATGTGTTTGGCTCTTGTGGGCACTCAGATCTAGATGACAGACTGTACCATTGATGGTGTAAAGCCTGTGCAAACAGTCCTTTCAGGACCTGGCACCACAGACCACCTTTCAGTGCTGAATGCACTCAAACCCCAGATCCTCAGTGTGAAATAAACTTGGCCTTGTTTGCTTTTAGTGGGAGGGGGGAGCAGTGGTCACAGGAAGGTGTGAAGACGAATGGAAAATAGCCTAATAAAAACACTAGATTTGTATGCTTTGTGCATAGGTGCCAATATTACATTTTTGGTGCGAATTTTACTCCTGGGCAGCACAGTGCCACAGCAGGTAGTGCTGGTGTCTACCTGGGCTGTGGGTTTGGTTGTGTGTCAGACTGCATGGAGTTTACATATTCTGCCCATACTAACATGGCTTTCCTTCAGATGTGCTGGGATTGTATGACAATAACATCCCACCATTGGGATGTCTATGACGGATTTCTGTCCCATCCAGGCTATATCGTACTTCACACTCAATGACTCCAGGATAAGCTCTGGACTGCCAAGATGCTGTACTGGAAAAGGTTATTGAAAATGGATGGACTTTTATACATTTTTTCCCAGCCATATGCCACTGCACACTCACTGTGACACCAGTTGCACAATAAGAAATCTTACACAAGTAGTGTGGGTTGTAGCTGTGGTTTAGCTCTCACAAGCATCTTTGACATGCAGCAGCCCTCAGTCACGGTTGCAATGGACTGCAATACTGACAGGTCTTCCTACGAGGCCCCTGGACACTCATCACTGACAGTTAGCTCCCACCCGAAAGCTCTGTGTTACATAAAGATCCCTTCCAGACACTGGGATCTGACAAAATGCAGGAATCATCAAGGAAATCTTAGCCAGCAGTGGGCTGACCCACAGCACACCCTATAAATGGGTCTAACTTCATCCCAGCCTTGGTGATCTTTAGTGCCTACACTAGGGTTTGACCCATACACACACCAAACACACCTGCAGGTTTGTGCTGCAGTAACATATAAATAAATCCTTTCATTTGCTGTGTGAGTGCACAGGCGTACAGCCAGATTAGGCCATCTGACATCACTTTCTGCACTTATATAGCAAGGTTCACCTGAGGCACACATATGATTATGGAAGAGTAACCCAATGCCATGGGCTGTGCCTGCATCCTGAACCACCCGTCAACCATGCGAGCAGAGTGTCAACAAAGCAGTGATTTCGGATCAAATTACTGTTTTTCCAACACTGGGGTCATTTCTTGCGCAGGACTTGCTGTCTGCAGGTCTTTTGTTTTCTGGTGAATTCAGATTGGGTAGCGTGTCCATTAGCAGTGAAAGTGTCCTTGTGGACTTAAGTTGTTTGATGTTCTACTGTCTTTCGGAAAGGATTTTTAACCTAGTTAATAAACGCAGCACAATGTAGTTAAATAGTTGTGTACCTTGGATGTCACAAGCAAATTGTGGAGCATTACACTTGGTGCTTTAAATGCTGACTGAGATGGAAATGAGTTTATTATATTTAATACTATTGCCTGGGTGTGGCAGGGTGGCTCAACAAGAAGCATTGCTGCCTCACTGTATCTGGGTTGTACGGACATTGGACATTGGTTCAAATCGTGTCTAGTTTTTACAGACTGTGGTTTCAGGTGCGTGTATATGTGTGACTGGCCTGCTGTCCCATACAGGGTGGATGCTGTCTCCTAGCCTGTGCGTCTAGGATACGTTCTGGACCACAGTGGCCCTAGAGTGGACATTATATTGATAATGGTGGGATGTTATTGTCATACAATCCCAGCACTACTCTGCGGCAAAACCATGACCCCAGTGGGGGGTGGGATGAGGCAAACCATTTTGAAATGCTTTGCCAACTGCAATCTTTCCACAATTTGAGGACGCCGACAACAGCAAAGTGCTGTCCAGTGCTCCACTTTTCAGTCTCCCGATGCCACCTAAATGCAAATATTTATAATACCCTAGACTAACAAGCAGATGATTAATAGCAGCCCAGTGTGGGAACATCTGTAATGCACACCATCGAGCCCTCAGAGAACTATTGTTGACAAGTGAGGGTTCAGTCATGCACAGCAGAGAGCTGTAGCGTAACATCCACATCAGAAACATACAGTTAAAAAGGCTAAGAAAAATGGCAGCAAAACATTCAGAACAAAGTCATCACTGCAGAAGAATCTGAAAAGTTGTTGTTTAATGGATGGATGGATGCTATAAATTGTGCAAGCTCCATTTACTACGGTAATCAAGGACGGTTTCTTGCACGTGAAGGAGAAGTAGATGCTTGGGGTTTAATTTCATGTTTATGTTAATCTCAGCTAAAATGAGGACTGTGACCATTTAGGGACTATACTTTTGTGAGAGCATCGAGGGCAGAAAGACTGTATTTTCTGCCACCAAATGGCAGATTCTTTCCCCTGTGCCACGGGAACATTAAATCAAGTGTTTATTCTGTTTTCATTTCACAGGCTGTTACAGCACAGCCTCTGTTGCTGCGCCGACACTACGCTGGGTAATTTGGTGCTCCGGCTCCCAACAATAACAGAGTGCTTTCTCAACACAGGTCAAAGGGAGGAGACCAAGTGAAAATGAAATACTTCACCCCATAGTGGGAAGGCTGTTTGAATGCTTCAAGTGGCTCTATTTTGTGAAGTGAGGGTACGCCCAACCAGCAGAGCACACCCAGGGTGTTCCAATAAGGCCAAGGTCTTGAAGGTCCTTAGAAGGTCAGTGGTGCAGGCTGGTGTAGCTGCTCTTTGTTTGCACTGGTTTCTGTTTCTCTTCTATAAATTTACTTGACTTACAGTCTTTCATTAAGGGGCCTCTAGCTTTCCTGTAGGGACTTTGCTCTGGTTTAATTAGTTGAGCAGAGATAATGCCCATGTTTTCATAGGGAGGTGCAAATGTTAACTGCGCAAGCACAATTCATTTGGAAAATTTTCAAGTAAGTCAATAAACCTTTTATATACACTGAGTTAAAAAAAGAGGAAGCATAACAATAGTATGTAGGTCCAGTAGGTGGCGTAGTGGTTAGAGGCAGTGTCTTGCAGTTAAATTACTTAGGGTTGAATCCCTGCTCACGTTGTTGTGCCCTGGCTACCTTACATAGCATGATCATCAGAAGTGTAAATTTCACCATGTTAGTGGGAAAATCTGTTTGTATTTCTATGTTTCAGGTGTCTGTTTTCTCTGGACTCTGTAATCCTGTATATACATTTGCTCAGCTTATTGTGTTTGGTAACACTGCTCTGCCACCTTGGTAACTAAAAAGTGCCTTCCACTGTCATTTAAAAACTGTACTTTGAGTTGTCTGTTTGCATTTAGTCTAGGCCCCTGTTCTGAAAAGAGAGAGCAATTTCTCATGGCAAAATCTGAAGCATCTTGAGTGCAGCAGAGATGGCCTGCAGAGACTGAAACTCTATCTACATAGTACACTGCCATGCACAACCCCAGCCTCATCAGCAGAAACCTAAGAGACAGAGACTCACCGGGTAAAAGTTACTCCATGCTCTTCAGCTGCCTAACCTGAGGCACACAACCAAATCCTGTTCACCACCTTGTGACTTTGGTGTTTGCCACTGGACACATAGGCAGCAGTGGTGGTGCAAAAGGCCCAGTCCTTCTCTTAATTTACATTTATATTTATTCATTTCACCAGCTGCCAATGTGACGTACACTGTACGGCCAAAAGTATGCGGACACATGACCATCAGACCCATTTGTGCTTGTTGAACATTCCATTCCAAACCCATGCCCATTAATATTGAGTTATCCCCCTTTGCTGCTATAACAGCCCCCACTCTTCTGGGAAGGCTTTCCACCAGATTTGGGGAATTTGTGCCCATTCGGGCACCAATGTCAAGCGAGAAGGCCTGGCTTGCGGTCAGCATTCCAATTTATCCCAAAGGTGTTCGGTGGGGTTGAGGTCAAGCCACTCAAGGTCTTCCACACCAACCTGGGCAAACCAATGTGTTTGTGGAGTTTGCTTTGTGCATGGGGGGGCAGGGGCACAGTCATGCTGGAACAGGATAGGAGCTTGTCCAGACTGTGGCCTCAAAGCTGGAAGCACACAGTTGTCTAGATTGTGTTTGTATAACAGCTCAACTCAATCATTAGAAGGGGAGTCCACATAATTTTGGCCATTTAGTGTACAACTAAGTCAACAAAGGTGCATTTCATAACAGACAAAGACATTCACGTGGAAACTTATGATTTTTAAGGCACAGTTAGCTTTTCCAAAACTAGTGCATGTTACACAAGTAGCTGCACATAGAATTGAGGTAGGCCGGAAATACGAAAGCAATTGTGGCAGAAGGTTTTGTGCAGATTTGCAGAGCTATTGGAAGATTAAAAGAGAAGAGGATCTAAAAGACATGAGTACTGTCTAGAATTGTGAGGGATTCAGCAGTTTTTTTGAAGCACACAGTGGGCTCATTCTTCCATATCAGGGTCATTGGACTTTCAGTATCGAATCCCTTATGAAAAGGACCACCAAGCAGACAGATATGGAGGATCACATTGTTCTTACTGAGATGAAGGGAGTGATAAGGTCATGCAGTTATCGGGCTGCAGATCCTTCGACTGTCCTGCAGGCCGTAACTAGTCTTGAACTTGATACTGGGCAGCTACTGGAAGCCGGTGGAGGGAGACTCACAGAGGAGATGCATGGAAAATGGTACCCCTGGTGCAGGCAGATGGTCTCAGAATGTATGCTGTTCTTCTCTGGTTGGTGTTGTGTCAACCTATTAAAGATTTACAGCTCCTCACAGGTCCTATTCTGATTCAAAATTCCTCCTCAGCAGTGCTAGGTGATGCATGAAAGTAGGAAACTCCTGCCGCTTTAACTGCTTTTACTTCCTTTTTGATTTATGGTCAGGCCAGAAAAAGCTGCACCAGCCTCCTCCATCCAGATGAGTGTTGGATGAGCAATATGTAAAATGTCTCGCTTTTCTTGCCACATGCAGCTGCTCTGGGCAAAACTAAAAAGACACCTGGCTGTTAGGTACATCCCTACTCTGTGATATTACCACATTGTTTTCTTGTCACTTTATGCCAACTCTGTTACTATATAGACACATTCTTCTCTGTTGTACGGTGTAGAAAGTGTTTGAAATTTCTCATTCTAAAATAGTGCTGTCAAGGAACTTTCCAATATTTTTCCAGAGCTGTGTGCCTCAGCACAATGGTTTCACTAGTAGTATAAATATTAGTTTAACTATTCCTCCCACTGCCTTGCACAGGACAATCATTTCATATGCCAACTAGTTGTTGGAAACAGGAGGTGGAAGATTTTCTTGTGATCCTTGTTATTTCCCATTGCACTCAAGACCAAGAGTAGTTTCAAAGGTCAGGTAGTGTTGGTGTGGTCACCATTTATGCAGAAATCTGTGCAGGATTTAGAAATATTTCACCCATGGATTAAATCTAATCCAATTTATTACTCTCCTTTAATCAAAACAAATAAGGAACTTAAACCCAGTAATTTTAATGTTCAAATAGATATATTGTTATTCAGAGTTGCACATTTTCACGATCATCTAAACCTCACTTGGAGAGCACTGGTTTTAGTACAGCTTCCTCCGTGGCGTGGTAGCCACAAATCTGCTGAAAGCACAGTTTTGTTGAAAAGAGCATAGGAAGCTTTTTAAGTAACTTTTTTAAGTAATTCTTATTGTAATGACTTTTGCAGTTTAACAAATAATCTCTAATAACAATATCACAGGCCAAGGAATTTGTGATTAATTTAGGAAAAATAACTAATAAACTGTGCACAATAATAAAGCTTGAGGAATTTTCCGACATTTGAACTTACATGTCTGAAATTGCAAAAATAACTGTGTGGATAGTGACGTAACACCGCACACTGAACAGTTGTTTTCCCGGCAAATTTCAATTCCTCATTTTCATTTAAAACATGATGCAATGTCATAACAAACAAAACTGTATGGTATTACCCCTTTTGTATAAACACTGAAGATATGCATCCTATTTCAGAATATTAAAAAGTATGCTCATTTTCACCTTTGTTAAAATGTCTGTTGCTTTTAGCTAGTATTATAAATGTGCACTCAAGAGTTAACCATATCTGCTGTTCTGTAAAACTGAGGCTTCCAAAGAAAAGGTTTGGTTTTATCCCATAATCACACCCACATTGACATGGGTGTGCTCATTTCACACTTTTATGTTCAAACTCTGGACTTGCAGAGACAAGGCCTCTATAGTCATTAAAATTCATCTATCTTTGCTCAAGATCTTTCTGATAGGAACCTTCGTGAACATACGTTTAAATCAGGTTTAACTGAGAGCCATGTTTACATCTTAAATAAAGAAAAAGAGCCCAACAAAAATTGGCATGACATTCTGTGCCTGCCATTCATATCTGGCAAAGTGAGACAAAACTCCAGTGAGGGGTGAGGATCTGAAGAAAAAAGCCTCAGATAGTGTTTATGCATTCCTCCATGATCAATGCCATGAGAGAGACTACTTGAATTTGTTTGCATTACTACCTTATGGTCTTTACTTTAAAAATAGCAGGTTTACTCTGGTACATAACTGTGTGATGAATGCGCAGAACAGTCTTTCATACAGTTATGCACAAGCAGCCCTGCAAAGAGGATTTTCACAATGCGCTGGTCAAAAAAAACTTCACCTGCCTATTTGTTTCTTTCCTTTGTTCACTTTGTAAGGTATTATGATGAGCACTGAAAGATGCCATTGAGGAAGTTGCCAAGGAGCTCTGTGATAAATACAGCACAATGGGGAGAAACCGTAATGCTATCAGATACTGTGTGACGCACAAATCCAGTCAAGTCAGTTTTTCCAGATAACACACTAGGAGGAGTGTTTGCTGTTGCTGTAGGCCAGGCGGCCAGGAAGTCTTGCAGCTGAGGCTGCCCACTGATACACACTGCTGCAAACTGGAAAAATATACCTATATAACAAATCTGCATGAGCAAGTTTGCATTTGTGGTGGAAGCTGCTAACGTCAACTGACTTTCTTTTACTTACACTTCCCTTTTGTAGACCTCTGAAACAAGATGCTTGAATATTTAAAAATACTGTAGACTGCAGATAACCCAAGACATAAATAATATACAGCATGTTTATGAGTCATAAAAGGTTATAGTTCAGTTGCGTTAACTGTGTCACAGAGCTAACAGGTGTTAGTGTTATGATAAACCCTTAAGATAACGTTGAGCAGCAGAGCATATGAAGATAACACCTGCAGCTCAGCACTGGAAATGTGACACTCGCTTTTAAGGCACACAAGCATTATCACACCGGCCCCAAACTGCCGGCGAACCCTCGTGAAATCCAGTTTGCATTGGCACCAAACACACTTCGGCTCTTTCAAAATTTCGGCCGTATCGCTGTCATCAGTTGACAAAATAATCGAATCCAAGTGGATAACCAAAATTTTAAGCGGGGAATAATTTTTTCTAATGGGTCAGTGCAGCTGGCGTTTGGTAAATAGCAGAGATGCTTATAAAACAAAAGGTTCAGTAGGTGGCATAGTGGTTAAAAGCTGTTCTTTTTAGAAAAAACAAGTTAGGATCCTTTCTTCTTTTGTTGTACCTTTGAGAAGGGCATTATAGTTAAAATCACAGAGTTGTACAAAAAAGTAAATCATTGCAAGCAGTTTAGTGTTCAAGCTAGTCCGAACAAAGTCTGCATGACGCATGTTATTGCAACTACCATCTTGTGAGGCTCTTCTCGAACACATTCAGGAGTTTTACTTCCAAGTTTTAATTCGGGCCTACTTTTTGACAGTTACAAGAGAAGAACTGGAGTTACTCAAAGTGTCATACACTGTCACCAGTACAGACTTTCTGCTGAGTTTCAAGTGTGACAGCACAAATATTTATATTCTCTATTCAGTAGCCAAGGAAACATCTCAGTACAACATCTGAGGGCTGATGAAATTACTTCCTCAAACAGCTGCAATGTCCTCAAAGCTGGGGGGTTGTATGGAATCGGGGATGTGTGGTTCATGCTTTAAAAAGTGAGAAAAGTTTTCTTGAGAGGTACTTTTCTTGCGAGCAAGAAGTTCGGATCTCGCCGGAGTTTCACCTTTGAAGACACTTGTTACATTAGAAAAAGAGGTGCTGGATGTTCCTCACACGATTACACAGTCATTGTACAAAGTACAGATATTTTATCCAAAAGAGTACATAGTCCATCAATAAATTTGCCTTCCAGGGACTCAAAAACTCAGAGGTTAAACTACACCCTTCTAATTTTTGTTTCACATTCACCGACTCTTTGGGTTTAGGGGAAACGAATAAGTAACTTTATAAAGGAATAGTTTGAGTCTGCTAATGTGCTAATATTCACACGACCGTTTACTTATAAAAATAAAGGGAACAAAAACTTAATGGTTGTACAGGTATCCTAGTTGCTAGTTAACGCTGGTTAAGGAAGAAACGAACGAACTCTTCTATAAATAACATGGCAATAAAATACACAAGAAGTGTATGTGTGCCAACGAAATTAAACAAGCACTAACATTTTTTAAACTAGGAGTTGTAATAAACTTCCACGCCGCAGCGCACCGTGCACTTCAGCGCCCGTCTCTCCGCTCTGTTTTTCTTTTGTTATTGGTTTTCCAGAGCGGACCATTGGAAGTGCGTGGGGTGCACCGCTTCTCATAGTGTACCTGAATTACAAAGGCGTGCAGAGGTTATGATGGTTTAAAAATTGCTATCATTTACACATCTTTTTCAAATGGTTTTTTATGCAACAGAAATGTGGGACACGCGCGTTTTTTTGCCGCTCTTGTTGTTTGTGAGCATTTCCGTTTCCCCCTCCGCCGTCGAATGGTTCCGCCCGACTGCGGATATCGGAGCGCCGTGCGGTGGAGGCGCACAAGAGGCTTTTTCTACACGCATGGCTTAGTTTCTGCTGCTCGGATGCGGCTGCACGTACGGGCAGCTCATACGAGGGCTAACCGCGTGTGCTTGTTTCGGGAGGGCTGAACATGGCCTGACAACGGCTGGGGTGAGGAGTCCAGGCGTTGCCCACCGGTCCGGAGAAGTGAGGATGCGCCGCCCTGCGATGCGCCTGTGAGTCCTCAGAATGTCTTCTGGTTAGCTCGGCTACTTAACGACAAACAGAGATTAGCCCGAGTATCAGGGTGTCTTTAACCCAGAAGTCCGACTTGATCCTCGATGTGTTTGCTGCAGTAATGTCCTCCGCTGGAGTTCTTCATTCTAAGAGCTCGGCTAAGCTCAACCTGGCCGTGGGTTTAGTTATTGAGGGTCAGTGCACGGCCGAGTCGGGCTACACAGTGCTGTGTTTGTTATTGATCTGCGCAGATCTCACACTGGACGGTGTGTGTCGGACAGGACTCCTTTCAGTCTGACCACCGGTGGTCTGCATCATCCATACAGTCCGATAACTCCTAGACATCATGTTCTGCTCACCACCAAAAGTGTGTTGAGTAGTGGACCGAATGGCCTTTGTAGGCTACAGATATGCAGCATGGCTGCGGGTGGTTTGCTGAAGTGCAACACAGTCACCGGTGGCCTACAAATACACGGTGTGGCCACTTGTCGTCTACAAGTATACCGTCTGCAGATGTGTAACTTGGTAATGTGGTCTACAAATGTTTAGTCTTTCTGTTGGTAGAATCAAGATGTGCGACTTGATCACTGGTATTATTTTAAAGCTGAGCATCCACTGCCAAGCAGGATCTGGTGGCTGCATGTACCTAGAGATGAAATGTAACTTAATATTGGGTTTCTGAGTATTTTTGAAGGTCCTTGAAGTGAGATGGGTTTTTTTAGTTTTTTTTATTATTATAATTTTTTTTCTTTTCTTTAAACGATTGGTCTTTCGTACAGTATTCCAATGCTGTGGAAGGACAATATTTTTCCTCTCCTTTATGGTATGGCTGAATGCCTTGCTTCTGCAGTTGCAGGGCAGTTTGCTGAGAGATGCTTTGTTGCTGGGCTGCGCGCGCCAACCCAACAAAGGCCTTGCTGTGTTCGAGGCTCCCGCTCCTGGAGAGCCTCGGCTGACCTCTCAAACAAGGCAGCTGAGCCTGGAAACCTCATTCAGCTGCTGGGGTGCTGCTCTGCAATACCCCCGGCTGTCCCTCTCCTTCTTAAGTGAGGCGAAATTGTGCTTAATCGCAGGGAGGTTTTTCCACTTTTCGGTTTTGTTCAGAATCGAGCTGCTCTGTTTTACCCTTTATTTTAATGAACAACAGAGCAGCTGTGGGTCACTAACACAGAGACAAAACTGGTAAATCAAGCAAATGCAAATACTGGTACAAGTAAATGCAGCAGTGCAAGGGCAAAAGGTTGTGATGTTTAGCAGAAATGGTCATGTAGCACTGTTTAAAGAAGTGTCCAAATCCTCCACAATTCAGTAAATATCAGTGAACTTTTCTAGCAGAAGAAAGTCAACCACATATTTGTGGCAATACTGTCCTATGTCAACATTAACACATTTTTGTCAAATTTATAACCATAAGGCATCCTATAGTGTCAACAAAAGTTTTAGTGTGAACCTACTAGTGGGTAGGTGTTTTGTCACTTGTGCTATGTGGGCCTTTTATCTGTCTCAGATGGTTGTTCTTGCGTGGTTATAGCTTTGGTGCAATTTCTCATGGGTGTGATTTACAGATGTAGGTGATACTGTGTAACTGAGACTGCATACCAGAGCTTCTCTTCATTTAAAATTTTACACCGTAGTTCACCTTCGACAGGCATGGCTTGACAGAGATTAAGTGTGTGTGTGTGTGTGTGTGGTTCTAAAATCCCGGTGGTTTCCCCAAGGCTTCCTTACTTTTTTTTTTGTAAGGGTGGCTGTTATGTGACATGTAAGGGGAAATTTAGCATCTTCTGTGAATATTGACTTTGAGTAAAAACACAAGGTGAGGAGATGGGCAGCCATGATAGTAGAACTTAAGCCCTCTTTGTTTGTGAATCCTTCATTGCCTGGCATCTACAATAATTTGTAGTCTTTAATTATTTCATAAACACAGAGAGAAAAGTGGGGAACACAAACAGTTTATTTGAAATGGAAAGCAAGACAATCATATGCTTTTTGTCCTCCGTTCTGTAGATTTCACAGTGTAGGAAAACGAATATAAATCTGACATTGTAATTTTAATATGGTAGTGTATCACATTAAATTGAAAATTTCCTTAACTGTTAGTTCAGGTGGCAGTGGACACTGGAATATGGCTGAAAGTTAACAGTTGTGTATGGAGAGGAAGTGGCTCGAATCCAGCTCGTCCTCCAAGGTAGAGATTCTGCTTGGCAAAAACTGTGTTTGCATCTAATGATAAAGACTGTGTGCAGGGGTTCTCCTGCAGTACACCTGAAACGATAGGTTTTTTTTATTCCTGTAATAGAGAATGAGTCCTGGGGAGGGTGCCCACGCAGCAGGTGAGGCTCTGCTTTCTTAGTGGCACTGATTTGGGGGGAGGCAGCACATTTTGCCTAAGGTGTCCAGAGGCATGGGGTGAAACACTGAACTTTGTGTTCGCTTTAAACATTAGTGTATGCATGTGTAAAACTTGCTGAACATACTAAGGGAGATGAGAGATTGCACACACGCACCCCATGATTTCCTTTGGCTTGGCCCAAGGCCTTGGGCCAGTTGGGGTGGTGTTTGGTTAATTGATTTACTGCATTCTCCAGAGCACCCCAACCCGCACCATAAGTATCCCACCCTTTCCTTCAGAAAGCTTCTTGAAGTTAGGGGCCAATGGGACCAAGAACTGTGTGAGTTTGGGCTCTGAGATGTGTTTTCCTTTGACTCCTCCTCCCGTGTTGCTGAGAGTGACACCCATCGTTCTGCTGGAGGGTGTATGAGTAATTTCTAAAACTTCTTTTGCAGCAGATGAATATGTACTGTTTGGGTGTGTTTAATCACTGTGAAGCCTAAATATATAGCCAATGCGTACATGTGTATATTTTGTCTCTAAATAACATGATTACAATTTGAGAGAAACCTGGATTTTGCCCAAAGAAAATGAGCACTGAAATGCCTGAAATTGCTGACTGGTTTTTCTGTGTATTTTAAAAAGTGACCTAGTGGAAAGACTTTTTTTTTTTTTTTTTTTTTTTTTTTTTTTTTTTTTAATAGATTGCATCTCGCAGACTTTTAAGAGGTGGGGGTGGGGGGACAACTTTGTGATTCATGTTTTCACAACACAACGTTTTAGCATTTCTATCAAACAACCTCCAAGGTCTTGCTGCCTGTCCCTGGTATTCTGGATGAATATGAGGTCAGTCGTGAGTTCCACCAGCTCATAGAGGGATTGCTCGCAAGCTGCAGATTCTGAATATTACCACCCTTGGGGCAAACTGTAAAGACTCCTCATTCTCTGCAAATACTTTTGTGAAAGTTTTTTTTTCTTTTTTCTCCCCTCCCCCTCCCCCTTCTTCTTCTTCTTCTTGCCCCTTTGTCTCTTTTCACATACTTTCACGTTATATGTGTCAGGGATTCCCCATAGACTGTACTGTTGAGAAAGCAGCAGTCTTCATATAGTTCTGGTGGGATGCACTAAAGGGTCCCACAGAAAGCAATGGTTGATGATGAACCTGTGACAGGTGGGATCTGTTTTAGATTAGGAAAGGATGGGTAATATGCAGGTTACAAGGGACATGGCCATCAGTGTCACCCTGGATGCAGTTTAGGGCCACCAACATACGATTGCTGTGTGCATCTTTGGTCATGGAATTGAGACGTTGAGTAGAATATTCAGTATGTGATCAACATCTAGAATTCTTCTGTAATTTTGGTGCAAACAGACTGCCACAAAGCAGGGAAAATGGAAATTATGCCTAAAGCTGTGTGTTTACGATTTGGGTTTGACAATGCAATGGAGCTTGCATAGAAATGGATGGATTTCCGATTGTCAGTTTTGGTTTCGCACCAAAGTGACCCTGCCTCACCGTTTTCACTACCTCATTCGTTGCGAATTCTGGAAGCTCTAGCACAAGTCTCTTTATTTCAGTACTTTGGCATGGAAGTTGCATCCTTGCCATTATCTTGACAGCCTGCAGTTACCACAGCGGAAGAGCGATACCCAGCCTGTTGCTTCACAATGGCAGCATGGAGAGGAGGTCATTGCAGCCGCAGAGACCAGAGATGGGTTAAAGAATCGAAGAAATGAAACGGCACAGCTTGTTGTCTCTGATAGGCCATGTGTTGACCCTGGCTGGCATCCTTTGAGAGATAAAGGAAGAGGCTGTAGAGATAATTTGGCTCATTGCAGGGAAGGAGGTTACTGACACTGCAAAGAAGGGGGAGAAAGGGCATTCTGAAAGGACAACGGAGCAACATTCCAATAAAACTGTGTGTCTCAGGGAACCAAAGCAGCCTGAAGAACACGTCTGGTGTAGGCCAACTCTGCTGCAGCCGAAACCTTTTCATGTGATTTGCCTAACAGGGTGGGCAGCCATGGGTGCTGGGATCTCTCTGAGGTTTATTTCTCTCCCAGTTCCTAAGCCTGCAAAATTCCCCTCTCCACCCCCACCTGTAATTGGTTACCAGATGGCTTACTTCAGAATAGTCCATTAACTCTTTTTTGTTTACTTTTTGCTGCTTTTTTTAAATTTTTTATTGTCATGTATGAAGTGTCAGCCTTATGTGCTGTGTCGTTTTACAAGAACCCCATATAAAAATAAATGTATTCAACACTCCTTTACCTTTTTAAAATGAACAGCAAATAAATAGATGACTCGGAAGCAACTCTGCCACCAGTATAAATATAAAATGACTGCATCATGTAGATGGCTTACTGTTTTGTAAATTGTAACTGCTGTAGTGGCATGAAATTGGGGACCTTTTTCATGTGCAAGACTCCAAATTAGGAAAGTGGTGATCTTGAAATGAAGGTAATGGGGCGGGTTTATCGAAGCCTCATCTGAGTGGTTGACAGACTACTTCCTGTTAGATGTGCCTGCGGAAGAACACATGTTTGTTGTCACAACAATTCTGAAAAAGTGTAATGGGTTCATGGGCATAATCCTCACCTCATGTTGCTTAGATTCTTCTGCTGTCTGTGCTCATGGTGCTGGTTGTAGGCTAAGCCCACGATTGCCCTTGTTGTTTAGATATGTTTAGCTGTGGCACACGTCCTCTGCAATGTTGGACCGTTGAAACGCTCCTGAGCCAAGCTGGTGGATCACCTATCCAAGTGCAGGATTTCCCCCCCCCCCCCCCGTTCACCAGGCAGCTTGTATACTTTGCATTTGACTCGTAGGAAGGCCACTCTCCAGATGTGTTAAACACAGTGGCATACATCCCATCAGCCGTGTTGTCTCCAGGTATTTTTGAGATCTTTCAACTCCTCAAACTCCCACAGGAATTCCTGATGGTATTACTCACCCACATCTCCTGTAACACCTGTACAGTAGTCACACACACACACACACACACACACACACACACACACACACACACACAGAGGCATACACTTGCACTGGTGTGGCATTTGACAAATGTTTTTGAAAGAAATTCCACTTTTAAAAAGTTTGAGTAAAAGCCAAGTCTGTAAAGATATAATCATTGCACCTTTTGGTGTCGAGAGAAACTGACTGAGAACTGCGGTTGCCGTTACATTTTGTCCTGTTCGTACTGCCGGAGTGCTGTTCGCGATGTCTGTCGTGCATCGTCGGATCAGCATCGCCTGTTTAATGGAAGGACTTGCTAAGAGTTCAGTGTGAGTCATAATAAATGATCGGTATTATCAGTAATGTAGAAGTGGCTTCTGCGGTGGTGCAACATGCTCGATTATGCTGTGGTGGCTCCAAAATGCACAGAGCCTGACCGGGTGCAGGCTTGCTTTGATCGCAGCAAATGCTGAATGGGTCGAGACCCAGCCTCCATCCCCCATCCAAAAGAGGGTACTGAAGCTGACTCGCAATCAGTCTGTGCTCTCCAGAAAAAAGAAAAGTTTCATCTCAAGTCGATGACCTGAGGTAATAATGATCACTAATGGGAATCATATGGTGCCCTTGTTTGGCTCTGAAAGATGGAGGTGAACTACTCATGGGTTAATTTGGATCTTCAATGACTCACTGCAGAATTGTCCTTTTCAGGCTACACCTTGAATCTTGTAATTCCATGCTAATGTCACTTATTTGTTTTGGTTTATGTATTCTCTTATCACTTCCACTGTCACAGTACTGGTTTTGTCTTTTAGAGGCAATCGTCACCTAAGCCGGGGTTAGAAAATTCTGCCTGCTCTCGATCTGCTCCGAGTGCTCTAGGAGAAAGTGCTCTGAAAGAACCGTCTTCTTTGCAGGCAGTCAGAAGGTTAGGTGCCAGTTTTGGAAAGCGCAGAGTTTTTAAATTTGTCTAGAAGTGGCTGGATTATGGCCCCTAGCGCAGGTCAGTTATGGTAACTGTGAGGTGAGGGCTGTCTGAGGCCTGTCTCCAATGGTTCTGCTCCATAGCTTTTCCCTAGCAGAGCATCACACTGTGCTGCATACCTTCAAGAAAGTCAACATGACATTGACCAGAATGTGCCAAAAGTCTAGTGACAAACAAGATGTTATTGACACGTGTGGCACCATTAAAGTTATGAGCTCTTTTGTGCCAGTGTTAAGGGTGCTTAGCTTAACTTGAAGTAAGTGTAGTGTGCATTTTGGCATGGAAGCCGGAGGAAAAAACCACATCCTCTTGGCCTCTTGGTGCTGAATGTGGCTCTTCTGTTCACACAGGGCCTAGTGCAGGAGGTCTGAGAAGCATTCTAGTAAAGCGCTTCCCTGATGGGCCCTCAGCCGCCAGCACATTTTGCCACACCATCAGCGAGCATGACTCCCATCGGCTTTCACCTCTGCGAGACCAGAACGAGCCTGAGAAGCACTTTGCCATGGTGATCATTCACACAAGAACACTGGAAAAAAAGAAGGGTGTTGATGATGTAACGCCCAGGGAATCGCAGTTGGAGCTGGTAAGACACTGTGGCCATATGTTCATCTGTGTATTTATGTGTAATACAGAAAGTGGTGGACAAAAGCTGGGAAAACCACATGAAAAGGTCTCGCACTGAAAGACAGTTGCAAAGGTGAGATGTAATAATCTGAACACCAGTTACCACCATCTTTGGGTTATAAAAGAGGCCTGAAAGGTTAAAAATCTCCCAGAAACCACTGGAGGTCAATGGTGGCTCTGCTTTATTATGTAGAAGTCAAGGTGTACAATTCCATTTTAGTCAAGCTGCACCTTCTGGCAAAAATTCAATTTCCTCAGGATTTTTCCATATTTCAGCATAACAGATGTCCTTCATAATCTCTGCTATACAGATTCAATAGTGCTGTTGCAAACTCCTACATGAAGTTATCTGTTATGTTCTCACCAGCCACCATATGTAAACATCAGCGATTCTCTGTAGAAGTGTGGTTCTGTAAGTGCCCCTCTTGAAATATCGGTCCCATCTCACACTACACACGGTTCAGGTTTTGTGTGACGGCACTCATAGAAAGGCTCAAGCTGTTCTGGAGCCAAAGTGGTGTTACTCCATAGCAGTTACAGTACACATGTAAGAGTATGCATGCACATGTATACATGCATATTTTTGTGTAATTTTAGTTGTGCCATAAGCATGGGTCTACTTTGTTCAGTATGATGTCAAAAGGTTTCCACCACATACAGTTATGAAAAAGAATATGGGCTCTCCTTTGAACGTTTCTTCACAAATTTAATTGTGCGAAACGAGGGAATTGTGTTTTAGGCAGAAATTTTGAGGCAAATAAACATCTCATGGTCCTGCTTAACATTCCATGAGCACAACTAATTGGAAAGCCCCAAGCATTGTGAAGATCAGGAAGTTCTTATTTCATGCTGTCATAAAAACATTATATTACATTTATAGATTTTTATATAATGCATAAACACATTAGTAGTTGAGGGGGAGATATATAATTTTTTTTTTTTTAAACTGCAGATTTATTGCCCAGGTAGTAATTGTTATCAGAAGGTTTTGTTGAGTTTAGTGTCCATCGCCCTGGTTTCTCTTATTACCTTGAGAGAAGGAGGTATGGCAAAATTTGCAGATTCTAATTTTATTCTCTACTGATGAAATTGTTATGCTTGTAGAGAGAATTGGGCTTGAGTGATGGCAAATGTCCCATTAAGGCTTGTCTGGCAGTGAAAGAGCGAAGTGAGGTCATTATGTCTAGGTCTTCTTCCCCGATCCACAGCCTGTGCAGAGTGGCCTGGGTATGAGGTACAAGATGCGCCAACAGCTAGAGAAGGAAAGGGAGGACTGTCATGTGCGATATCCTGTGTGGTGTGCGCACACACGTCTGTTACACTGTGTATGGTGTACGCCCATGCCTGCAAACAGGCAGGCCAGCATTTCCTGTTTGATTCTGTGAAGTGCTCTCAAATGCTTGCTTTGAAGCTGGGTGGAAAAGCTTCATACGCATTTGTGACTGGTAGGAGGGGAATCACAAGGCTGTTGAGACTCTTCTGAGTGGCTGTGCTTCATTCGCAGTGTGGCCCATCAACCATGAGCCAAGGAACAGCCCTTTTCTCCCATGGAGGCCTGGGTGAGTGTCCTCCTGCCTCAGCAGTAGGGCTTGGATGATGAGCTGGGGCTTGAGGGGTGGCTCTAACATTTATGCCCAGCTTCTCACTGGCCTCCTGCTTTGTACCCTAGTTCCACACTGTCGTGCAAAAAAAATCTTTGTCTCTTTTCCTTCTTTCAAATATGTGAGCAGTGCTGGATTGTCTTTGCTGATCACAGAGGCAGGCGGCTGAGGTGGGAGGGTGACTGATTCATTCTAAGCTAGCCGAGCCCTTTAGGCAAAACTTGTCTGACACATGAGGATTTGTTAACAGATTTGTAGGACAGGACCAACAGTCATGATTAGGTATAATAAACCCGAGTAATAAACATTAGTTTTGTCTCATTAGGATTTGGACATTTCTATTCATTCTTAAATCAAAATATTCCTACATGGTGTTATTCTCTTTTTGAGAACATGCATTTATAAAATATTAAAATAAAGCACATATAAAATACTTAAACTTTAACCATTAGCAAAACAATTATGGAAATGAGTAAAAGTGCAGTATAAGCAGCAGGTAGTGGTTAGAGCCAAAGGACCCGAATTCTAAGTTTTGTTCCTGTTGTGGTAGCCTTGATCATGCTACCCTGAATTAATACAGTAAAAATTACCCGGCTGTATTAAAAATAAATAAATAAATAAATGCTTAGTGTATTATTAAATTAAATATTGTAAGTCACCTTGGAGGAAAATGTTACCTAAATGGGGGGGGGGATAATAATTGCAATAAAGAACAGGCCACCCACTGCTTATGTCTAGGGCTGCTCCCATGTTTACCTTCACCCCACTGAAAAATAAATAAATAAAAATGTGGGTCACTGTGAGTCTCGGCTCCTGCAAAAGACTGGGAGCATCTGCCTCAGCGGCTAGAATCCCAGATGTTTCAGGCGGTGGTAAGCGTCCCATCCCGTCCCACCCACCACCTCTCAGTCAGGGCAGCCTGCCAGTGAACAGGAAGTTCTATTTATGGCTCCTATCAACCCTCTGTGTTCAACTCTGCTTTGCACACCATTGTTAAGAGGGCAAAGAGTTTTTGCTTTGCAGCTTATTTCCTTCCCCATAAATTCTGTTTCTCTTCCCTCTGTTCCCCAGGATTTACTACCAGTTCCACCTTCTAGTACTTGCTTAGCAGATGTGTGCTAATATACAGTGCTCACATGTATTACTGTAAAGTAATGTTATACAAATAAAAGAAGCCTTTTGACAAAATGTTAATAGATTTTGGTAATTCATCATTACTCTAGAGATGTGAACACTTTGTGTAGCTGCCCTGACACCCTCTCTACCCATAACAGAGGCGGGTATGTGGCCAGATGTGGGCCGGAGCCGTGCCATCCAGCAGGGTCCTGTGGGCTCTAGCCTGGAGAGCCTGTGGGATGCACTCCCTGAAACGGGCAGCCTCACCAGCCTGATCCGAGACCTGAGCCTGGGTGACGGCACAGGCAGCCTCCAACCCCCGAGCAAGAGACAGTGTCGTTCATTGTCCTGCTCTGACGAGCCTGGTGGTGGTGGGCGGGCGACATGGCGCCCCCAGGGCTCACGGGTATGGACAATGGTGGAGAAGCGGCGCTGCCACAGTGGGGGGAGCACGCAACGTTGCTCAGGGGGGGCCTTGATGGGGTGCTTCCCTGCCATGCAACGCAGCTCCAGCTTCAGCCTGCCTGCCCGCTCCAACGGCCCACCCCTGGAGACTGAGCCGGCCTACTTCAGCTTCGCCAGCCTATTTTCGTCCCCATGCTCCGTGCCACTGCGTCCCCTCTATCTCTCTCAGGAACAGATCTGTCCCCCTCAGGGGATACAGGGAGCCTCCTCCGTCAGCTCTCCCGACTCCACACCTGAGCTGGGCCGGCGAGTGGGTCCTGGGGGGCTCTCGCGGAGCCGCTCGCAGCCCTGCGTGTTGAATGATCGAAAAATTGGCATGAAGCGCAGAAGACCTGAGGACATGCAGGAGCCTCGGCCATCTCTGGACCTGGCTAAGATGACCCAGGTGAGGCTGCTGAGTTAGGCTATTTAGCCAGGGTCTTCGTAGTACGTTGACTCTTGACGCATAGCTATCGGTGTCCTGCGTGCCTTCCAAACCCAAAAAAATGGTTTAGAGAAGCACGTGTCCTGGGACAAAACATCATCCCCGTAAGTGTCTTTCAGCTGAATACCTCAGGATGCTATTTAGAACGGCTGCTTGAGTTCTTAGTATTATGTTGGCAGTGGTTTCTGTCCTTGGCTAAATTCTGCATTGTTTTGCAATTTGTGCACGTAGAAAACACTGTGTGTAGCAACAGGTGGTGTAATGGAAACTTGAATTGGAACCACGAGGTTGTAAGTTCAAATCTCACGTGCTGAACTGCTGTTGTACCTTGCACAAGCTTACACAGCCCTGTATTGCTTCGGTTAAAATGGTGACAGGTTTTTTTTTTTTTTTTGAAAAAAGCAGGATCTCTGGATAGATGTATCTACAGAGTCATGAATGTAGCAAGGGGTCACTAAGGAGCAAGTCTTGAACCAACCCATGAGGACCTGATTGATGTTGGAAGCCTAGTCCTGTCCCTTTGTCATCAGCCATGTCATTCATGTCCTGACTATGCCAAAAGAAGGCAGGTTTAAAAGTGTTGACGTTTGTGTTTTGTAAACAAAGGTGACCTCCTTTTGTTGAGGCCAAAAGGCTTACGTCACCCTGATAGAATGGACACTTAGAGAACAGAGGGTCCCAGAGCAACTCCAGGATGAACTTGTAGAGGAAACAGATGGTGGCTGTGGGGGTAGGAACCACAACAGAAAAGCAGCCTTCTCATCTATACCCCCTACCCCTGTACCTCTAGCACCTCTACGTACTCAACACGATCTGAATTCTGCTAAAGTCCAAAATAAACCTTTCTTGTCACTTTTGATAAAGTCGAGCAGGCTTGAGACCTCAGATCCCCTCTTCATGTTGGCTGAATTCGCTTGAAAATATTCTGACCCAAGTTGGCTGGAATTAGGCTTCTCGCATTCAAGAGCGTAAGATGATATTGGAGGACGTGAGGAACAAGGTCTCAGTTTTTCTTCAGTCATGAGAATGCCATGTCAAACTCTGTCCAGTTGAGGTTTGCAAAAGCCAGTTAACACGAAGGTTCTAGAATCCTCATGTGCGCGTGTCCTTCTGGCTGTTTGACTAGATATCGGGAATAAATTGGGTTCTAAACAAGTCAAACTTTGATTGTGGTACCTATGAGGGAGGAAGGAGCAGTGCAAGTCCTGGTAGCAGGGCGTGAAGATGTGCTTGGTTCTCTGTAAACTGAATCACACAACAGCATGAGGGAAAGATTAGCTCAAGGGTTCATGCACAGTAGAACTGCTGTTTGCTGTCTGCCTACAGGAAGATTCCTCACGTGCTCCTTGGTATTCGGGGCTCAATGTTCTCTGAACGTTTGTCAGTTGGTGAATGGAGCGTCTGTATGACCTAATATGTTGGCACCGTGGAGGACAGTTGTAGGAAAGCTTCGGAGAAAATGATTTCAGGGGAAATGTTGGGCAATAAAATTATTAATAGTAATAAGTCATGTCTCTTAGAAAGTTGGTCTAGATGTCACAACACATCTGCTTAGACAGATTTATGCATGTGAGAAATGTGGTCTGCCATGAAGGAAATTGTAGCTGGGTTTGTCTGCTGAGGAACTTCCACAACATGGGTAGGACCCAGGCTCCTTCTAGGCTATTAATACTTACTGGCACAGTGTAAAAGATGGACAAATTCCACTGGTAGCTGTGCCACCATTCCTCTGGCAAGAATGCCATTCCTTAGTTAGGCTGTTTTCTTGGGGGGGAGAAATGATGGGATTAGGAATGGGGGAGAGCAGCTCAGTTGGGTTGGGAGATCTTGTGTGAACAGTGTTTGGGTCCATGGTTTCATGGACAAATTGCATGCGGGTGGCTTACATTTCTTTAACAGATGCTTTTCTCTAAAGCAACTTACAACAATCTCTTGACCGATATATCGGTTTAAACTCCTGGGTAGCTTTGACTTTATCAGTTCAAGGTAAGTACCTTACTTAAGGTTTCTTGAAGATGTGAAGGTGGGAGCTCCAACTGCTATGTTTCCTTTGGGTTTAAAAGTGTTAAAAGCTCCAAGTGTGAAATAAACCGTTTCAGGCCTGTTGGGTTGAGTAAAACTGAGATCCATGCCCCCAGTTTCACTTGTTGATTCTGACGTTAGCTGCACAGCCACTCCCACGGCTGTTTGTCAAATGTGTTTTGGCCCCTTGGTGTGAGCCCTCCCTCCATGAACGAGTAAGCCAAACCACGTTTCCAAAACTCAAGTCTTGTTGGCACATGCAGTAGCCCGTGGACAGGGCCAGGGAAGCTGCCCATGTGTGGCCCAGTTTACAACTCACACCTAAGGTCAGAGAACTGCCTTGTCCCTTTGTCGGGAGGAAAAAGGGTGCGAGTGTAACTGGGGCTTGTGGGGATAAATTGGCAGGTGTTCTGGAATAATCTGGTGTGCAGTTGCCAAGAAAGGCAGCCCTCTTGTTCCCGACCAGGCTCTTCTGTGGGGGTTTGAGAGAAGCCCTGCACTTTCCAACCTTCTTTATTCAAATTGTTCTCAAGCTGTCACCTGTTTACCACGGTTCTGGGAGAGCAGGAGCAACAACTGTGTTCTTTCCTATGAGGTGTTAATGTGCAGTGAGGTTCTGCTTAACAGTTAGACTGAGCGCGAAGGGGTGGACAGTTGATGTGAGTGAAAAGGACTGTTTGAGCATTGTTGCTTCTCTGAGGTCAGTCCAAAGCCAGCAGCTGTTCCTCAACATCAGCCTCAAGAGATGAATTTCACATTCCTGACTTTGCTCAGGCACAGCTGGGGAGCCCCTAGGACCACATACACCCCCCCCCCCCCCCAGACCCAGTAGCACAGTACTGCAGTTCAGGGTGCCTGTGGGGCAGAGTTCTCACTGAGATACCACAGTAAGTAACTGGGCATGGTCCTAGTGGCTAGCTTATGCAACACCCTGACTGCAGCGGCAGGTGATCACAAAGTCGGTCAGATGTGAAAAACACTAAAGCAATAAGCCTGTATGGGTGACCTGTTTCTTTTTTCACTTGCATACATATATATATATTTTTACCGAGGGAATGTTTGCCAGAATAAATCGAGCCACGCAAACCTCACTATGTTTAAAATGCAGTGTGGAGGAAATGGACCGTGCGCTGGAAAAAGCTGGTTGATTTACAACACAAATGTTACTGTTTCCATGGTAACTGCTGCAAAGCAGTGGGAACATTAGCATCTTGCACGAGGGCCACTTTGCATGCCGACATCAGGAGTTTGAAACAATCTTGCTGTACTTTGCATAAAGCCCCCCCCCCACACCTAGATTTACTTTAGGTGGCAGGTATACATACCAAATAAACATTATGCGCTGTTGCTAAGGGTACTGTGTCAAATGCAGTTCGCTTAACTTTCACTGTCTCTCCCTTTACAGAAGCTTCACAATTTCCACAGTCTCAGCTGCCCTGGGTTCACAGAAGTTGACTGTCGCCTGTCAAGCCCCACTCCTTCCTCCAGCAAAGGCGCTAAGCATACGAGTACCTTCACCACAGCATCTGACCCGAGGACGGAGCTCCAGCACAGCCACCAAGACGATTCATCCAGTGATGATCAGGACAGTGACTCTACAGGCAGTGAAGAGCTGACAGTGGGGCCAGGAGATGCTAGAGTAGGTGTGGCCCCCTCATGGGGTCCTTGTGGGCTGGTGATGGGGAACGATGCCAGCCAGCTGGGAGGCGAGTTGGACATTGAACAAATTGAAAGGAACTGAGCCACTGTAGCCCGACTGGGAACACGGACGTAGATGAAGTGGAAATTGTGTTGGGCAAAGGTGGAAATGACATGCCTCAAGTTGAAGGGTAAAGCGGGTAGAATTATGGAAAAGCAGGGGTATCCTGCAAGTAGCGTGGACATGCACAGTGCCTATATTTTTCCTATGTCAAATAAAGCTTATGATTTTTGTCAGGGTTGCAGTAAAATGCAGAGAAGATGGAAGGGGTGCTACATGGCCTGTATGACACCCATAGTCTAGGAGGAAAGGAGTGACCTCTTTGTCAGCTGGCAGTGACCGTTAAGGGGGACAGCTTTGTACGGTGGTTTCACAATGAGAAGTAGATGTACATCCTGAGCTCACCTATCCTCTAGCCAGACCAATTCTATTCACTGGTAGATGTGTGGACTCATCATGATTCCAAAGCCAGAAGGTGCACAAGGACCTGGAAGAGGTGCCTTGAGTACTGGGTTCGAACCAGCTCCTGTGATGTCTCCACTTATTCCATCGGACACCCCGGCACACGCAGCACCATTGAGTTTCACCTCAAACAAGAACATTCTCTCTCCAGATGGAACAATTCATGTTAACACAATATCTTTCTTTTTACTACAAAATGTAAAGAGTACAAATATTTCTATATAAATACACTGAATTATAAATCTTTTGTCTGTAGCATCATTACTTTTTTTTTTTTTCCCCTTCCCCCTCCCATGAAATTGGGGTGGGGGGATTTCAGCCTAATTCTATGTGCAGCTGTTAAAAGGGAAGTTGTAGATAACCAAATTTCCCAGGTCTGGTACTCTGACATCAATTTGTTTTCCTTTGTGTGTTGGTTATTCATTAGCTGGCACTATCAGAATATTTAAGAAAAAATGCAAATCAATGGTATGGTAGGAAGGTGGTGCAGAAACAGACTTGGGGGGGGGGCTCCAGTAAGGTAAGACAGGGTGTTCCACATCAAGATGTGGATGAAATATGGCTGTGTTTTGTCTGTAGGTGGTGGGGATGTCATTATGTTGAGGCCACTGTGGGGTTCTTTTCAAAGCATCTGAATGGTCCAGATACTTCCTTGCAGGGATCATGGGTCTAAAGGGCAACAAGGAGTCTCTTAAGGGGGGTGCTTTACCCATGGTTCCACAAAGTTAGCTTGGCATTCATAGGTTTAAAATTAAAACATTTTGTGCATACTGGTAGGGTGCTTGGTCCCCTGGAAGCCACTTGCTTGCGCATGTATAGATGGTGCCATTTTGTTCTTGTTTTCCCTTGAAGGTGGTCCACTCATGATCACTCTAATACATTGTCAGCCCTGTATCTTCTTTAGTTTGACATCTAGTTTTAATCAGTTTCTAGTGAACAGGTCCTGGTCCTTTTGTGGTTACCGCTCATAGCTCAGGCTGAAGACCGCATGTTTGCTGCTGGACCTCCATGCAGCTGCTTTTAAGTGGAAGAAATGGACCTCTTGAGAGTGTACTTCTATTCCTAAGAGCTGGCTGTTCCCTGGGAAATTGGACTGTATACTAGTGGAAGGACCTGCAGGTGGGAACTACTGCTGACAGTGCAACCATATCCAGATGTTTAAAAAAAGAAAAAAGTAACCAACAGGATCCACTACGCTGTGGTTTGAAACCTGCACTGAAGAAGACAGACAACCTGATTATTCTTCTAGAAGCAAAATATGGGCTGTTAACCTTGAGCTGTGCTTGGACACATGTTGTGATGGTAGATTGTTGAAGGATGAGGGTCCATGTCACATCATTCTGGACATGTTGGTCTTAGGACCCCATCTCCTCAGCAGTTCCTATCTGCTGGGCATAGAGATGAGGTTTTCTTCCTGCAGGTGTGGTGACCTCACTTGGGTCCCATTGGACAATGTGCTGACCTTTGAAATATCCCTGGAATTCAGGCCTTGTTTTCACTGTGGGGATGGCACTCCATTTGAAGACAGGAACTAAAACTACTTGTCCCAGAACTGCTGAGGCAATAGGCAGACATGTTTCAGAAGACAGAAATAGGACTGAGAGGCAGGGGTCAGGGCTGGAACTGGGTGAATGGGTTTCAAGCATGAAAGCTTCTGACACCGGTGCCAGCAGCTGTTGAAATGCTTAATATTGCACTCCCACGCTATAGAGAGCTGTTGCTCTGGGCATTATTGCTACAGCCTCCCACAAGAGACCAAATGGAGATGGGATGAAGAGGGAAGCCAAACTTTTTGACTGCCTAACATTAGAGACCTGATGTTGGAATGTCAAATCAAATATGAAGGCAAGGGGTTTCAGCAAGGTCTACGTTGGCTGGTAGATGAACAGCTGACTTCAAGCCCAAAGGTAACTGAGCTCCTTCAATTACTCTAGAAGAATCTGAAAAACTTCTAGTTGGTTATAAGCTGCAGGATACTAAACAGAGGGAATAAATACAAGTATATGTGTTGAAACTCTGGTTATATACAGATGTGCTCAACAGTTCCTACCTATCTAGAATTATTAAACAGTGGCCCTTGAAGAAATGTATGGTCTGGCTACAGCCTGTGTTTGCTTGTTTAGATTTATCTTAGGGTGTTTTAGGGAGGTTAGAGATGCCCAAGGCAAATAAAGGCCAGCTAACAAACCAGGATCTCTCCCATGACCCCCCATAACCTTGACTATGTCTAGGCCTGCTGTGATAAGCTCTTTCGGGGACTGCTTCCTTCACATGTCTGGACAGACTGAATACTTTGGTTATTACTTCAGATAACTTATTAGCTTAAAACTGCTGACTATTCTAAAGATTAATATAACCCTGAGGTTTTTAACCATGATCCAATAACAAGTTGGTTCAGAGCCATTCACAACAGAAAAACAAAGTTTTTTAAAAAAAAAAAAAACAAATGGCAACCTATGTGCTTGTGGTAGCAGCCAGATGTATTGTTTGAATCTGTAGTTTCGGTGCAGTTTTGTAGAACTGCAATCCCTATTTTGCTACCAATCAAGCCTGATGATCTTCTCTGTAGAAAACAATGATCTTTGAGTCACGCCTGACCTTTGGACCCATCCACACAATTTCCTCTGCTTCAGTGTTTCAGCCCTACGCCACACCATCCCTGCCAAACTTCACCATGCCATCACTCAGCTCCACACTTCCCACTGTGCTCAGAGAAGCGGTGGCCTGGAAAAGCAGCAGAGCTAAAGGCAAAGCCATTTTTCCATGAGAAACATTCCAAGAACCTGGACACCATGAAGGTTACACCTTTGGCAAAGTGAAGAAGCATGAGAAGACTAACGCCCAGGAGACTTTTCAGTCTCTTCAAGGATGCGTGTTACAGCGTAACCACAAGTGACCGCTAGACCAAACAGATCGAGGAATCACAGGATCACACAAAAAAACTACTTATGATCCTTATTTGCCTATAGATCGAAATACTTAAAGGAAGTGGTGCCTTTTCTGTAAGAGTTCCTCAATGTTAAGCACTATTGTGACAAATAGAATATGGCCATTAGATGAAAGAAAATATATTTTCCCCCCAAAACTGTTTCAGGTTTCTCTCAGGTTTATTCGATATAGCTTCTAACCTTCAGAAATAATTGTGATTAATGTACATCCTTGAATGTGGTGGAAGTAAAAATAAAACCAGTGATGTATACATCTTCATGGGGTTGTTTTAAATCATATGGATGGAGCTGAACCTTTAGAACCCAGACCTGCCTTCTGAAATAAGGTCATTAGTCTTTCCTGGCAGGGAAATCTGACCATAACTAGAACCTCTGTGCTAATCAGGCTGTTGTTTCAGGAAAACTGCAGGAAGCTGCAGGTCACTCGTAGCACCGCCGTGGCTGATTTAGATCTTGACCTTAGCGCCATCCCATCTCAACCTGCCAATCATCAGGATTTAGAGAAGAGCCCCATTGTGCAATTTGCCTGCTTTGTACCACAAAGAGCCTCTGCCATCAGAAGAGGCTTGGTTCGATGTTGCGAAATAATGCTGTAACAACCATTGTTTGGGTTCTATCAATGATGTTTTGCAAGCTGCAATTATTTTCAAGCTTGCTGTGTCATGATTCCGCCTGGGAGCATCTGTCTTGATGTTGCTTTCACCTTCAAATGCTTTACTTTGTGCACCGAAACGCTTTGGCTGTGGATTTTATGAATGAACTTGTTTAATCGATAGAACGGCTATGCTAATACAGGATGATTTAAAAAAATTTAAAAAAAAACTGAACACTTCCATTAGTCAGTAACTATCATGGGAACATTTAGTCTCTTGTAATTTTTTTTTTCTCCAGATTTTGGTGCTGGAAAATTGTACAAATTTCACCTCATTGATGTGGTGGCACAGCAGGGTAAGCTGATGCCTCATAGCTCCTAGGCTGCTTGCCTGATGTGGGGTTCAAGTCCAGCTTGGGATTTTGTGTGTTCTCCTCTGTGTTTGCACCCGTCTAAGCGAAAAACATGCTGGAAGAAGGCAAGGGCAAGCCCCTTCTGTTCCTCCTTAACCTTGAAAACCATGTCAGTAATGACTCAATGGCCAATTCCAAGATGAACTCTAGTTTAGGGGTGTGGAAATTAAACTTTATCACATTGCTTTAATTGTACTATTTGATCATTGTAAAACTGTACAGGAGTCTTATAAATGATTTACTAATGTTGCTCCACATTACATTCCTTACTGCTTACTCCATAAATAGACCATGATATGTGGGAAACACTGCAGGTTGCCTTGCTGTAACCTGTTTAGACTCTGATTCTCTTTCACTTCTAATTGTGAAATACAGGGTGGTACAAAAAGAATTGAACATTGTACTAATAAATTTATAACTCAGGAATTATATTGGAAAATGCCACTGAACCATTACTGACTCCTGGGCAACCTTTGACATGTTTTCAAGCCAAGGAGAGTGGGAAGTAGTTTTCTTTTCCCCCAAAGAGGGGTATAAACATGCAGGAGAACACAAACGCCACATACCACTGAGATGGGCTTGAACCCCACATCAGGCAAACAGCCCAGGTGCCAGGAGGCACCACCTTACCCAACTGTGCCACCACATCTTCCAGTTTGTCTTAAACTATAAAAACCTTTGGAGAAGTAAGAAACACCACAGACCATGAATTTCAATTCAATTTGTATGCACTTCCCTACTTGAAAAGGCCACCCTAGTGCAGAGCACGCACTACAAGACAAAATATTAAAGATGTACTGTGAACATCAGCAATTAATCCCTGATATTTTTTATTTGCTGCATAAACTCAAAATGATACCCGACTGATGTGCAACCCAACAAAGGGTGTAACAACACACCTTTTACCCATTTTAAGCACTGGTCATGAGTACTGTTGTTATTTTGGATTCTGACTGCTATTTAACAACCTGTCAGACTGAGTACAGAACAAAGCTGCCTAAATCAATTCATTTTATTTATCTGAGTACGAACCTGTTTCTGCTGAAAGACACAATCGCACGCTGTGGACGTGTTTTCCTCTTTTAAGAAAACATGCTTCCTAGATATGGCTTACTGTATTCCTGTCTCCTTAAAAAGCCCACAATAGTCTGGGTCAGCTTAAGGAAGGATGTTTTTCAACATGGTCCCTTTGTGTTCCCATCCTTCAATTTTCAGCAAATGTCAAGTGAACGCAACTGATTAAAGCTTCTGACAAGTTTTTTTTGTCCTTGTTGACAGAACATTTTTTGTTATAACTTGTCCTGTGGTTTGTGTTCTTGTGTCAAGAACGTATTTTAGTGATGATTTCCTTTCAGTAGAATTGAATGTAGTTGTGTTTGTACTCAATCTCACTGCAACACACCTAGACAACAAGCTCTGTATGTACTGTTTCTTTCAGGGAAGACTCACCTCTTACACCACAAGCAGCTCTCATCTCACTGACACCTGGCCATGATGCTTTTCCTGTGGTTCTTGGACTTCACTTCCAGCCAGTAGATTTCCTAACATCACGGCCCAGCAGCATTATACTCTGCTCCTGGAGGACAGGGTTTTGTAGTGTTTTTAGTTCAAGCATCTGACAAGTTCAGTACCGAGAGACCCTTAAACATGTCGACCTGATGTCCCACTCGGTCTTCTTAAACAGGCGGGAAACCTTCTTCAAAACATACCCAAAGTTGTCAGAAGCACCAAGTAAAATTATTCAACAGTCCATTTTCCTTCTAATGAAGTTAAGAGTTGAAGTGCAGCAGAAAGCACCAGAACATGCAACCTTCAAGGCCACTGCGCCTCTAGTTCAGTTAAAAGTCCAGCATCACCATGTTGATACATTCTGCACCTCAGCTACCGAACAAGCACCATGAATCTGAATTTCTGCTGCTTATAATGACTACAATCCATCTTCCCGACTATATGGGACGATGAAGATTGGAACACTGCTGTAAGGGGACCAGTGGACACTTCCCTGCCTTCATGAAACTAACAACAGTATCATATGAAGGACAATGAGTGTCATGGAAAAACCAAAGAGTAATCCATTAATTAAAAAAACTAAACTGAAAAATAATAAACAATCATTTGTGCATAAATGCATCCATTTATAGACAGATTTGAAAAGAATGGTTTAATTTGTGTTTTACCTGAATATCTATAAACTCTTCAGTAATGCACATACGTACACTTTTTGTACCTTGCAACTTTTATTTAAAAATTACTCAGTATTTCCATACCTGCTGTTGGTGTTAGTCCTCATATGTACTCCCTACAACAAAACAGTAGTCCATTGTTACAACTCTCCCAGAGGGTGCAGTGCTTCAGCTACTATAAATGGACTTCCCTTTAATTCTATGGCTTACAATCTTTTGTCTGCTCATCAGCAGATTACAGAAAAAACCCAGGTCTCAGTGCAGCTCAACTCCCCAAACCTGTTTTTCACAATCATCCTCAGAGGGCATGAGCCTGAAAAAGCAGTTATTCAACTGTGCTGCTATATAGAGTAGACATTATTCATGTAAGACCAGATCACAACAGCTTCTCATTTATGCTCAGCTGCAAGAGAAGTAATAAAGATGCTGGTGGAATAGGGACATTAAGTTGATACTTAGCTTATGCTTTTGTTCACAACTTACAATATATAACCCTACTATTAAGGCTAGGTTTTTTTTTTTTTACCGGAGCAATTCAGGATTACTGTTTTGCTCAAGGGTATGGCAGTGGCAAGTGAGGCTTGGATCAGTAACCTTCAGGTATAAGACTATGTCTTTAATTGCTATGGTACCATGTTATTCCGTTACCAAGTCACCCTGCCTGTGAAAGTCAGCCTTGTTCCATGCTGGACAAAGGCTGCCAGTGTATGGTTACTAGCTAAGGTGTGCATCCCAGGTTAGTTTCCACCAGCGGCCATACTATAGTAGTTTCACATTGCCCTGTACTTCAGGATGATGTCAACTGCTTCGGCCAGATTGTCCACATAGCCGTTGGCCTTGACTGTGGGGTGACTCTCATCACTGGGCCTGCAGAAGAAAGAACGAAATAAACCTACACAGGAAGGGAATACCTACAATAACTGAATGAACTATAACAGGAGTCATCTGCAAACATCACCACAATGAAGAATCAACTAAATAAAATATTCCTCAAAATCAAGTGTGTTTAAAAACATTTTACATTTGAATAGATAAATCTGTGATGTAGTTCACAAGTCTCAGGAGTGGCTATACAGTTATTTCTTTGAGGAAGGACTCTGCTGAAATTGCTCTGGTAAAATATTAATGGACATGAGTAAAATAAAAAGAGCTTTGGATTGTAATGACAGACAGGTTAGAACAACACCACCTTAATGAACCATGAGTCGCGTGGTTGTTTACTCCTTGTTCTGTGCAACTCTATTTCATATGCTGACTTTTGGAGGTATTTATATGATCTGCCACAGCTCATTCTCACTGTTGCTTCCTTTCTTCCTCAGTCCCGTCTCTGCACCATGCCTGAAAGAATCCTTTTACTAGGTTTTATGCAAAGGTACAGAAACACGAGGCTTTGACCAGCTTAAATTCTTCTGTTTGCAAAATGCAGGAATTAAGAGAGTTTAATTGTAGTAGGAATCCTGCAGTTGGCAGCCACCATGTGCAAGAGCTTATAAGCAAAATAAGGCATAACAGAGCAACGCTTGGCAATCACATTTTTATTTTAGACTTTTGCCCTTTTAATGAAATAAAATTATATGGGTGACACAGGGAGGCATTTATAGCTGACAATGTCACTATTGAGCATGCAGTACAGTATAGCACATTACTGACCCGTCACACTGACACGATGCCCTTGGCTTTGCTGGCTGAGCTTGTGTTCATCTAGCTCTGGTTACTGTGAATAATTTAGTAGGTTGAGGCGGCCTTCAGTTACCACTGTGGTGACAGCTCGCATCCCAAGGTGACCTCAATGCAAGAGAACAGCCAGGGGTCACGGTATCCGCCTGAGACATTTGCAGACATTAACCGCAATGGTTTACATCTCTGCTAGAACCACAAGCTGCTATAAGGCAGGTCCAAACAAAAGATGAGCCATCTTTGCATCGTGACCTGTTTTTTTTTTGGTTGCTCTCATGCTCGCACAAAGTATAAATTAAAGCTTCACCCATATTTTGTGATGCATCATAAGCTTCTTCTTGCCAGAGAGGATTCTGTGAATCTTCTGGGTTTACTACTAAGTCTCCAAGGTTTGCTTTTCAGTAACCATCAGCTGAACTGCAGGTGATCATGGATCACTAACCTCAAAAGGGATTCATTCATTCATTCTGATGAATTACCTGAGGTCTATCTGATTTTAAATCTGTGGTTTCAAAATCAGCAATTGTGCTTGAATGATTTTGGGGTTTATTATCTGTTCAATTATCTCTTCTATTAATCCATTTAATTTGTTAGTGTTGCCATGCTGTTTGTTTAGCGTATTGTGCACCATGGTCAAGGAGAAACTACATTTCATTCTCTCTTGTATACCTGTAGGAGGGCAGAATGACAAAGTGAACCTTAAACCTTATATCTCCATATACAATTTTGTACATCTTCATTTCTTCAGTCTTACCCAACCCACTGCCTCAAATTCTCTGAACATCCCAGCAGTAGAGATGATACTATGTACTCTTCATCTCTAAAGAGCAGCTTTGCCACTCTATTGGATGCTAAGTTGAGGTCCTCCTAGGGCAGGAGAGGGACTTGGCCACCACACAGGAAATGGGCACAGGTCATGCATTTTTTCAGCTGACCTTGCAAATTTACAGTCCTCCACAGCTCAATGCTAAAGGAATTTCCAGTGCTTATTAAAACATGGAGTAGACATTCCACAAGCTGGAAGCACCAAACCATTGTTCTTCACAGGCAGTCCAGACCTCCCACTGAATCCCTCTTCTCCCTGTTCGTGCAGGGCCCAGAAGCAGTACAGAGAAACGGGTCGGCCCGGTTAGGTGACCTTTTTGGTGCGACACAGCATGCAAACACCCCCCCCACCACCACCCTTCCAATGTTTTTTTACAGGAAAACATTCCTGGGGAAGCATGATTCAAAGTGTGCTTTCCATGGCCAAACAAACAGCACTGTGCGCAGTCAAAACACTTCCTTCGGTACTGCGCGCAGGCAGGCTTGGCAGGAAGCATGAGACACAGTCCAGTTGCCAACTCCATCGTGTCTGGCAAACGAAACCCGCTAAACAAAGTAAAAATTCACACAATTACAAGGGTACAATGGACACTGTAAGCGTAAATATTAAAAAAAGCAGATCATTTGAGGATGACTGATGTGAGGCAGTTAAAAGGAGGCATGCTATGAAAGACCAACTTTCTAGTGCCTATAGTGCCTTTTCCCTTTATGCAGAAGAAAACCATGAAAGTCAACTAGCTGTACATTATAATTTCACCCGTGTGGTTGCGCACAGAGCAGGAACATCATAGTAATGCTAAGCTTTACATTTTGCATCTTGAAAGATGCAGGATGGCCTAACTGAAATCAGTCACCACCAACTTTATACCTGAGCCACAGACTACCATTAATCCACCTACTGGCATTTACTGTTTGTCCAACACAGAGTTGAGATGGTCCACAGTCTATTCTGGAGACACAGGATATGATTAACAGTCACTAATATACCCGAACTACAAGTCTTTGGACTGCGAGAGTAAAGACACTGATGGCAATTTGCAATAGAATTGGAAAGTGAATTTGAGTCACTACTGACTCCTGGGCAACCACTCATATGGTTTTAAAAGCAAGGAAGAACATAAGAGGTTTGCCATTGCCTTCAAACAGCATATTTCCTCCTTAGAGGGGTGCAAAAGCCAGAGGAGTACATGCAAACCCCACACACTCACCCATGAGTTGGACTTGAACCCCGCATCAGGCAAGCAGCCCAGGAGCTGTGAAGCACCAGCTTACCCTACTATGCCACCACATCCCCAGAAAGCAATTCAGTCACCAATACACCTGAAATACAAGTCTTTGGACTGTGAGCGCAAACCAGAGCACCCAGATGAAACTCACATGAACATAGAAATTCCTCACTGACCAAACCCTCACCTGAGAACTGTGAGACACTGAGCACTGATCTCCTTTTACATGAAAGAAAACATTTCCTTCTAGCATTATTATAAAAACAGCGTTACAAACAACACTCGCTATCCGCTTAAGTCTGTCACTCCTCTCCTCTGACACACGCAAACAGTAAGTTACAAGATCTGCACTGTGTTTTGTGTCATGGTGGTTTCAGTACATCACAGTAACCCTCACAGAGATGAACCATTTAATGTGTTTCTACACAATTTCACTTAACGTATGACTTCAAGTTATATGAATTTGTTGAACTTTGTCACACATTACGGTGCATGATGGAATGTGTGTATATAACAAATGTGTATTTACATTGCTTTGTACAGGAGTGTTATACACAGTAGTGAGGGAGAAGAACCAGCGCAAACTGCTACAAAAAAGGCTTGGTTGTCAGAACTCCAGCCTAGTCTGCCAGATCCTCATGTTCGGTCTGGAAGACAGAATCTTACAAAGCTGCATGCATCATTATTTACTTGCCTGCTTAACCCATACTTTTAATCAGTTTTATTCAAAACCCCACGTTGCTCACAACTTAACTGACTAGTCTTCAGTCACCATAAGAGTGTAAAAATGACAGCAGTCCCACTTTTCTGTATAAACAAAGCCTTGGGATTGATTTGCGACTATGGGCTTTCTCAGAGGAAGGCATTAGCTGGATTTAAGCATCATCATGTTCTCCTGGCATTACTTACAAGTTATTAATAAAATACAGAAAACAGCTTTAAAATAATGTACCCAAGTGTTTTGGAGGTGAAGAGAGTGTCTGACAGAGTGATGGTTATAAAACTGGAAACTGGAAATTGATGGTGTGATGATGAATGCCGTTAGTGCATTTGGCCCGCAAGTTGGGTGTGAGATGGATGAGAAAGAATAATTCTGGAGTGATATGGATGAAGTGGTGAAGAGTGTACCCGAGGGAAAGAGTGGTAATTGGAGCGGATTTCAATGAGCATGTTGGTGAAAGGAACAGAGGAGATGAGGAGGTGATGGGTAGGTATGGTGTCAAGGAGAGGAACACAGAAAGTCAGATGATTGTGGATTTTGCAAAAAGGATGGACATGGCTGTGGTAAACACGTATTTTAAGAAGAGGAATGAACACAGGGTGACGTACAAGAGTGGAGGAAGATGCACAAAGGTGGATTATATCTTATGCAGGAGGGCCAGACTGAAGGAGATTGTAGACTGCAAAGTGGTGGCAGGGGAAAGCATAGTTAGGCAGCATAGGATGGTGGTTTCTAGGATGACATTGGAGATCAAAAAGAGTGAGGGCAGAACCAAGGATCAAATGGTGGAAGTTGAAAAAGGACAACTATAAGGTGGAGTTCAGGAAGGAATTAAGACAGGCATTGGGTAGCAGTGAAAAGTTACCAGTGTGCTGGGCATCCACAGCAGAAGTGGTAAGGGAGACAGCTAGAAAGGTGCTTGGTGTGACATCTGGACAGAGGAAGGAGGACAAGGAAACCTGGTGGTGGAATGAGGAAGTACAGGAGAGTATACAGAGGAAGAGGCTGGCGAAGAAGAAGTGGGATAGACAGAGAGATGAAGAATGTAGACAAGAGTACAAGGAGATGAGGCGTAGGGCGAAGAGAGAGGTGGCGAAGGCTAAAGAAAAGGCGTATGGTGAATTGTATGAGAGGCTGGACACCAAGCAGGGTGAAAAGGACCTGTATCGATTGGCTAGGCAGAGGGACCGAGCTGGGAAAGATGTGCAGCAGGTTAGGGTGATAAAGGACAATGATGGAAACATACTCACAAGCAAGGAGCATTTGTTGAGCAGATGGAAAGAGTACTTTGAGGGGCTGATGAATGAAGACAATGAGCGAGAGAGAAGGTTGGATGATGTAGGGATTATGAATAGGGGAGTGCAATGGATTAGCAAGGAAGAAGTTAGGACAGCTATGAAGAGGATGAAGAATGGAAAGGCTGTTGGTCCAGATGACATACCTGTGGAAGCATGGAAGTGTTTAGGAGAGATGGCAGTGGAGTTTTTAACCAGACTGTTTAATGTAATCTTAGAAAGTGAGCCGATGCCTGAGGAGTGGAGAAGAAGTGTACTGGTACCAATTTTTAAGAATAAGGGTGATGTGCAGAGCTTGAGCAGCTACAGCATGAAGTTATGGGAAAGAGTAGTGGAAGATAGGTTAAGAAGAGAGGTGATGGTTAGTGAGCAGCAGTATGGCTTCATGCTGAGAAGGAGTACTACAGATGCGATGTTTGCTCTGAGGGTGCTGATGGAGAAGTACCGAGAAGGTAAGAAGGAGTTGCATTGTGTCTTCGTGGACTTAGAGAAAGCATATGACAGGGTACCTAGAGAGGAGTTGTGGTATTGTATGAGAATGTCGGGTGCGCCAGAGAAGTATGTAAGAGTGGTACAGGATATGTACAAAGACAGTGTGACAGTGGTGAGGTCTGCGGTAGGAGTGACGGATGCTTTCAAGGTGGGGGTAGGATTACATCAAGGATCAGCTTTGAGTCCTTTCTTATTTGCAATGGTAATGGACAGGTTGACAGATGAGATCAGACAGGAGTCACCGTGGACTATGATGTTTGCGGATGACATTGTGATCCGTAGTGAGAGTAGGGAGCAGGTTGAGGAGACCCTGGAGAGGTGGAGATATGCTCTAGAGAGAAGAGGAATGAAGGTCAGTAGGACTAAGACAGAATACATGTGTATAAATGAGAGAGAGGACAAAGGAATGGTGAGGATGCAGGGAGTAGAGTTGGCAAAGGTGGATGAATTTAAATACGTGGGATCAACAGTCCAGAGTAATGGGGAGTGTGGAAGAGAGGTGAAGAAGAGAGTGCAGGCAGGGTGGAGTGGGTGGAGAAGAGTGTCAGGAGTGATTTGTGACAGAAGGGTACCAGCAAGAGTGAAAGGGAAGGTCTACAAGATGGTAGTGAGACCAGCTATGCTTTATGGGTTGGAGACGCTGGCACTGACCAAAAGACAGGAAGCAGAGCTGGAGGTGGCAGAGTTAAAAATGTTAAGATTGGCACTGGGTGTGACAAGGATGGACAGGATTAGAAATGAGTATATTAGAGGGTCAGCACAGGTTAGACGGTTTGGAGACAAAGTCAGAGAGGCGAGATTGCGTTGCTTTGGACATGTGCAGAGGAGAGATTCTGGATATATTGGGAGAAGGATGCTAGGGATGGAGCTACCAGGCAAGAGGAAGAGAGGAAGGCCCAAGAGGAGATTTATGGATGTGGTGAGGGAGGACATGCAGGTGGTGGGTGTGACGGAGAAAGATGCAGGGGACAGGAAGAAGTGGAAACAATTGATCCACTGTGGCGACCCCTAACGGGAGCAGCCGAAAGATGAAGAAGTAGTAGTACAAGTATGACAACAACTGAACTCAGCTCTTGCAAGTAGCTGAATATACTGTTACCTCAGAGGAAATGTAGGTTTACTTTTAAATGAGCCCACTTCTCATTTGGATGAAGCATAACTAAGATTTCTGAAATGTGATGTTTGTGTTTCAGGTTTTAAAGTCTCTTGCCACCTTCTCACCCATCTGCTCACAGCAATCCTGCAGACCTGGGTTATTGAAATGTGCATCTAAAAGGACCAACGTGATGTTCAATGTCAGCAGCCACAACCGGCAGGCTGATGCGACTCAGAGGCCTTGGAAACCTTTGAGACAAAGACAGGGTGCGACATGTCTGTCTGTACATGTTGGTCACACACCTGGAGGAGTACCCACACAACAAGCAGACAAACAGCAATGCCCCACTTTCAGTTTGGCACTTTTTTAGTAATACCTGTGGTTGCAGAAACATTTTATATGTTCAGCAACTGCTTACTGAGACAGCTTCTCTCGCTGCAAAGTTGTAACAGGAATTGAGAGTGAGTGGGTGTGACAGTCTCAGTAATGACGCCGTATAAACTGCGGTCAGACACACCTCAGTAAGCTTTCAGTGAAGCTGTGACTTCTCATTTACCTTAAATCACAAGTTATGCCCCTCAGTATAGAATTACCTACTGTGTTTCTAATAGGCAGAGTTTGTCTGAAGGGAACAACTGGAGAATGTAACTGAGATGAGAACTCACTTCCCCCACGCCAGCAAGGCAAAAGAGAGAACAGGAGGCAAGGTGCAGTGTGATGTCTGAGCTCAGCCTTTCAGAAGAGGTGTTGCTTGCTGCTGGTCTCAGAAGCAAAAAAATAATTCACACCTGGAATGAGTGTCTAGGATATAGTACAGAAGAAGTCTGCCACCCATCAATGCTTTGATGCAAACATCTCCAAGATTACAGGTAGATTTCCTATATAGATTGTCATATCTCAGTGTAATGTGACAAAAAGTAGGAGAGGACCAGATCCTGGTTCTGCAAAGTGCATACAAAGACACGAAGCTTACATTGTCCCGGTGTTGTGGCTGCCCAAAAAAAAAAAAATAAATAAAATAAAAAAAAAATCAGCAAACTGGATGCAAATTCATGCAAATTCATGCAAACACTTCCCAAATATCACAAACTGCACTTCAAAACATGCAACTAAATGGGTTTTGTCTTCTTAAATATCCGACATACACAGTAGTTTTGTTTTCCTTACTACTTAAAAGTCTTATAAAAAGTGAGGAACAACAGGTCAGGAGGTCAACAGCTAAAACTTGTTCCAGTGTTACCTGGTATTATACTGTGAGATTTTATAACAGAAAGAGGTGTGTGATGCAAACCTGAACAACGGGAGTCTGTGCATCCGGATGACACGCTGTTACGACTGTAGGAGGAGAGGGGGAGGGCCTGTCATAGTATTTAGCATTTATTCCAAGTGTCTGCTTGCCACGGCTCAAACATAAGTAAACGGCACCCCACACAATGGCATAGGCCTCCAAAAAGCGGTCTTGCTTTGGAGGAAGCCATGACGGTCATGTAGTCTACTTTTTGCATATTGTGTGGTCCCCTTCCAACCCTTACAAGCATCTTTCAATCACTCACAAAGCTATCCTCTCTTTACTCACTTGCATGCTAAGGATAGCCTCCCGAGTCCCAGAGAGTTCCGATATAAAAAACCGAAAGTAGCTCAAACCTGGTATTCTTCCCAACATAATCCAAGTGAAAGGTGGACGGTAAAGCTATGAACAGCAGTGAACACTAACAGAAACCTTAGCCAGGTCCAGTGGCGCCATAAGCATGGTGAAACAGGGAAGCTTTACCAGGACCCCATTGAATTATTTTTCAGCTTTTCTCAACACTCCTCTGATAAGGATGGGTGCACCATCAGACATACATCAACATGGCCCTGATGTGACCTGAAGACAAAAAAAAAAAAAAAAAAAACAGTTCCACAACTGTCTGGGAAAGAAGAACTAAGAGCTACAACTGCAGCCATTTGCTACACACCAACTAGAAGGGGGATGATGGTCAGAAAATAAACTGCACAACAAGTCAATTTTATTTCCAACTAAAAGCATATTCAACAGCGACAGCTGGAAAGGTTAAAGATCAGCAGGATCTGACATACAGCATGTACAGATGCCAAGTGGGCTCCCCTTGGGATTCACTCTGCTTGTGAATAGGTTAGAGGTCAGTCCGCAGCCATCCCATACAGAAAAGCCTGCCATCACAACCCACCTCTCAGGCTTTCCTGATATTGATCTCCCTTGTAATGGAGCAGCAGAGGAAGAGGATAAAATAGGATGATAAAGTTTCAACGTTATGAATGTGTAATGGTGCAGTGCATGGAGAGGGGAGAAAGGGCACCATTGACGCTATAGCAAGAACAAACTCATCTTTCATCTAGTGAAAGGGTTTAATGGAGCACAGCATCTGAACGCTGCTGACCCGCAGTGCGGATGTAGGGAGAGCAAGGCCCCGGGGCTGCTTTCGCCACACTCAAACTTATTTACCTTAGTTTGGATTCCTTTTTAATGATCTTTCCTTCCTCGAGTGCCTTGGAGATAATGGCTTTATTTAGCTTGATTCCTCTGCAAAAATGGGGCGCGAGCAGGGCAGGAAATCCCTGCTTATCGTAGATGGCGTGGCCAAGCCGTCCAGGAAGACAGAATCTTACAAAGCTGCATGCATCATTATTTACTTGCCTGCTTAACCCATACTTTTAATCAGTTTTATTCAAAACCCCACATTGCTCACAACTTAACTGTTCACAGCTGAACATTTAACCAAGGCAACTGAGGTTAAATCCTTTGAGATTAGGTGCAGCAGGTAACATAGTGGGTAGAACTGCCATGTTACACCCATGTTCAAATGCTACCTCTTACTACAGTACCCCTCAGCAATGTACTGTTGACACAGTAAACTCCTCCAGTAAAAACATCAGTGTAAGAAGTTTAACATTTTATAGAAAATATATAGAGACATATAAATCAATGTAAATGCATAAGGGTCCCACAGAGGAGATGTCCTCCTGGACCTTAACCCTTCAGCATTACAACTGCGTCTACACTGTCCACAGATACATTGTGGGCGAAGCAAAGCAACATGTTACACAAGACACCAGCAACCCAAAAAACATCATTGGCAAGGCAAGACAGAGTGCGAGATCTACACAGCTAAATATAACATACATGTTACACAAGACACCAGCAACCCAAAAAACGTCATTGGCAAGGCAAGCCAGAGTGCGAGATCTACACAGCTAAATATAACATACATCTTCTGCTGCAGAAGAACTAACCACTCCCAGGCTAACTGCATTTCCGTAAAATCCATCTCTTACAGCTTGCTCGTACACAATTCAATTTATCAACCTTTATGTTTCCTCGGTTGATGGATTTTGTTTTTAATGTGTTGATCATTTTGTGAATGCAGCCTTGAGGAGTTCTCATTGGGGATTGCAGACCAATAGGTGCTCAGTGTGTGTTTACTGACACTGCCCCTGGGGGGACTGACACCAGAGACAGCAGGCAGTGTGTGGAACAAGGCAGTAGAACGGCCGTCCTCTCTGCCTCTGTGGTGTGAGTCTGCTGAACTCAAACTCCTAAGGCCAGCAATCTCTCATGACATTAGCTGACCGGTGACCTGCGGCAGAGGAGGGTCTGCGGTCCATTTTCACTCCATGGAGGAACATGCATAAGGAATAATCTGCTGACTGACCTCAATGTCTTTAATTTATCCAGTGTGAGATAGGGACACATCTGTGAGACTAGCCTGAAAAAATCCTGGAGAGTATAACCAAACCACCCACATTTACACGCATTTTCCTAATAATAGTTAAGAAAGGAATCCCTCATCAGCAGGCTGACATATGCAAGAAATAACAAAAAAACTTGGGTCAAGCTCCCAGAAGGATTTTTCTGCAGTATTGTTGGCAGCAGATAGCCAAATGGTTGATGCTGAAATGTGGGAAATGATCTGATAATCCATTAGAACTCCCGTCTTTTCATTCTGCTCACAAAAACAGGCAGGAAAAAGCTGTAGAAACTGTCAGGGTACACAGAGCTGCAGACTGAAGTAGCAGAATGTAAAATACAATTTCTGCACATCCACAATGGGGGCAAGCTTCATGCTGGGTGCAGGCATGTTAGATGTGGTTAGCTGTGATGGCTCCACAGAGCTACTAGCTTTGGAAGCGTCAGTAGCAGAGGCATACGACCCCCTACTGAAAAATGCCACACCTGACAACCCTGCAGTGAAGCTGCAGCACACGCAGCTGTACAGCTCCATGGTGGCTGTTGGCAAAGCTAGTGGTGCACACAGAAAGACAAGCATGGGTCGTGCTGAACTATGGGGCTGTGAGGTTAAACTGCTGATTCAAAGCAGACACTGGAAGAGGACCAGTTGCTGCGGTGCAAATAGGATGAAAAAAATGCTAACTAATGCCCTACAGTTCCAGTTGTGAGCGTCCACCTGCCAGAGACAAGTTTTCTTAAAGAGGCATTCAGTTACCAAATCTGAACAGAAACCAGCAGACAGCATTTTTAGCAGCTTTTCTAAACCAGTCCCTAGAGATCTAGTAGACTTGGTTTCACTCTTTCATCTACAAAAAGTAGAGTCCAGGCTACACGTGAATACACACCTTTCACTGCTCCCATCATTTTCTTAACAAATCTGAGTGCTTTCTGTCCTTGCGAGCCATTTTTTCCTTCCTCAGGCAAAGCGTGGGTTCACGGCTGTTCCACATTACGTGCTGGACTTCAACTGGGACGATCGGCGCTGCTTCTTCGCCAGCCCAGCGGACCTTGAATGTCAGTCCGAAAACATCGCAATTAACAAGGGCTTCATCAATCAGACACGGGGATGCCTCTTTCATCAAGCGTCCGACAAAATAAAAAGATTCTGATCCCATAAACATTTCTGTGTAAAGCAAACACACCAACAAGGTCCCGAAACTGTCCACACCGTCAAAAGGCATAACAAACCCATGTGTGTTATACAGCAGCAGAGGTGTAACATGCTATTAGATATATGTCCCTAATAAACCGGCAACTTTGTTCTTTGTAATGGTGTGAAAAGCAAATGGGATTTGGGATAATGCTGTGCAGCTGAAGTCTCAATGCTTTTTAAAGACCTTTTCGCAGGAATCCCGAGCCCCTGGAGCTGGTTCACAGAAAACAAATGTATCAGGGTATCACATGTAAGACTCTGGCTGTATTTCACAAGCAGCAAAACGGGACAAAACATACTTGACAGGAATCAATCACGCTGCATTGTTTTGCAGTTTCCTCTTCTCTTGAATGGAACTGCATGTCATGCTAGCAAGCTTTAAAATGTTCGTTGCTGTTCTGGAATTACCGGGGCTTCGAAGGCCAATTTGTAAGGCCGTGCAGGAGCCCAAAGTATCTGGCTGTCTTAAAAAGAACTGTGTCTTTGGAAGGGACCAGGGCTTGACTGGTGCATGTTGGCACAGGACTGAGGGGGGTCGCAACACACCGGGCAAGCAAATCTCTGAACTTCTTTTAAAAAATAAGCTGCATTAAAATATCCTGCTACTTGGATGCTAGCATCCCAACTGCAGACTAAGAGATGAACACAAGGCCACGCATCACTGAGGGAATGTGGCATGAGATTTGTGGTGCAGCTGTGGTGGTGGGGAGGGAGTCAAGGAGCTCCAGAGCAGCTGGAAACCACACTCATACAGATTTACACTATTAGAGAACAATCAAGAGACACAGCTCCACCAAAGTGTTACAAGATGTAAACTGGCCCAGCAGAAATCTGGCCCAGGCAAGAATCTGCTTCAGATGGACTGCCGTGGATACCATCCATAATTAAAAGTAACAAGATGTAAGACGATATTACACAAACGGAGATGTGTGAAAGTATGGGAACTAATGAAGTTCTGTACATGTAACATTTGGTCACATTTATATTATGAAATCTTTGTTTAGTCAAATAATCCTCACTTTGCAGAAAAGAAACATTTTATACAAATATTTAGGAAAGGAGCTGATGCATATAAATGACCAGAAGTATGCAAATAGGCATAAGCGTATGAGGAAAATGCAAAGCCCGCAATACATTAAGCCTTTTAATGGGATAATTATTATCAGGTGCACAAAGAGCCAAGCCAACAAGTCAGACTCAACTCCAGTTTGGACAGACTTCACGCTTAAAAATGTATGAAATCTTGTCAGTTTGTGCCCACCCACAGTTACCATAATGTGCCATATTCTAATGTAGAAACATTGGAGATGATCTGAAAAAGCTGCAGGTGCTCTTGACTGTTAACCATTATTTATCGCACATTTATCCAAGGAAATTTGCAACGCAAGGTTTTCACACTGTGTTACTTATTTAAGTGTTATTTACCTATTTTTACAGAGGAGTAACTTTTACTGTGTTAATTCAGAATAGGGTCAAGGATGCTGCAGGCAGCAAGATTCGAACACAGGGCCTTCACATTGAGAGGTGAATGCTCTAACCAAGCATAACACTTACAGAACTTTACAGGGAGTTCACACTTGCAGTGGTCGCTCCACATGCTCACATAGAAAATTTGTTAAAAATAAACTCTACAAACAGAGATTATGAATTTAAACACAACCAAGAGATTTAAAATATATATATATATATATATATATATATATATATATATATATATATATATTAAAACCTATTGTAATATCCATATTATTGTGAGAAAACTTTGAATACTGTGATAGCTCACGAGGGTCAGTAGGTCAACCTGTCTGTCCACGTGTTATAAGAACTGCTGGAAATTATGGAAAAAGATTTAAGATGACAGTGGCAGTGTCGCATACCCATGATGCACCTTAGCAAGTATGCTTGTGTACATGCACGCACGCGCACACACAATAGCTATAAACATGGCACTGCTCTGCATTCTTTCTCTGTCTTGGTATGCCCCGGGCTATGGTGACTTAAATAAAGCACAATTTTCCAGTTCCCAGTTACTCAGCTGCTCAATCAGTGACGCGAGTTGGGCTCAGAAGCAGGCTCGAGGGACAGTGGCCCAGTGGAGGTCAGATGTCCAAAGCCATGTGTCACATTTCCTCTGAAACAAGTCATTCTTTCCAGTTCTATTTCTTAGCAGTTTAACCACCACTGGAACATCGGGGCTCTGGGTTTTCCCCCGGCCAGTACGGTAGCTGGGAAAAATCTCAGTTTGAGGGGATGGGGCGGGGCAAATGTCACATGTTCTTGCACCACTGGACGCTCCGCTTGCTGATAGCAGACACCTCCCCGCAAAACTCGACAGAACAACAAGCAGGTGACTAAAGCTTTTATGTAAAGTATCTATGTCACTCTTGCGGCATAGGAGACCCATGATGTCCAGTCTAAGGTGATACCATTCCCATGAATCAGTGCTGGTGGATTTAACACAGTTTACTATACAGTGCCCTTCCCAGCAAGTTTCCAGAATATTTCATATAATGATATTGCACAAAGTGCAGAGTGGCATGGAACATGCAGCACTGCCATTGTAATGTACTACTACAACTACTGACTAGTAATTTGTGGGAAAAAGGGCAAAAGGAGTTTTGTGTGTACTCACACAACAAGGACAAAAATACCTTGGGAAGTCCAAAACCAGCCAGCAGCCCACCACTCCTGTACATATGACTGTTTTTACTATTTCAGAGCAGCTATGAGTAGAAATGTGGAGCAGAAAAGCAGTAAAGAGCGTACTGCTCGGCTGAGCAGGTGGACGTCACAGGCCCAATTCCCAACATGCTTTGTGACTGGAGGACCATGGTGAGTTTTCTTGATGCTGGACATGAGGTGAGGCTTGTTGTAATGTACCCAGCATCTACCTTCATGCTTGTGTTACTACTGGCTGGTTCCACCCAAAGGTCTGCCAATGATAAAGCTGTCACGTTTGACACAAAACCCGATGAAAATGCTCATACTTCCGGTACAAACATTTTCACTTCAGTCAAAGCCTGTCAGTCTGTCACACTCAAAGCTGCATTATACCCAGGGGTTTTCCAACAGGCAAAACCTGGACATGCAGATAGGGGCAAACAAAACAGAAAAATGTATGTTGCCTTTCTCATCCTCCAAGGAAGTAAAACCATTCAAATTACATACAAATTTCAGTGTACATAAGGTGTATTATATCATTCTGGAAAAGGTATTCACTTTGCAGATTAATGAAAGTATACATCTCTCAAAAATACTTTTTGCTTTACTCTTCACAAAAGTTTCTTTACAAAAAAAAAAAAAAAATTACAAAATTGCAAGTGTCTTTTCCCAGTCTTGGCCCCAATATGCAGGAATAAACTCCCACTATCCCTCAGAACTCCTAAATCACCCCAGAATCTCAAAACACATTTCTTTCACATTCATTTCCATCCAGAGCTCATAAAACCTTAATACTTTACCATCTGCTACTTCTTATCTACTCATTTTCCTATTTACATGTCACTTCCACAAATAGTTACTGGAATATACATGCTGACACACATTTTAACTCTAACAAATTATCTATGGTTCAATAATAATAATGGTGTGTTTGTCTCTTAGACTGTCTGTTGAGAAATACGCTTTTATTCACTCAGAATTGCACATCATTTTGGCAAAAGCATCTGCCAAGCGTAAGTGTGTAAATCAGTAAATTGTACAAATTGATTTGGTGCCAGGATCTGCTAAAGATTTAAATAAAATTTATAGTCGTATTAAAACTTCAAAGTTCACAGGCTTGACATGCAAATAATGCACCACTACTGGCAGAAAAATGCCCCTCTAGTTTCCAACCTGGAGGCCACACATAAGAAAACAGAAGGAAAAGCAAAATATAAACCAACAATAACCAGAGCAGCTGATACTTAACAAGCTGTCAGCATCTTGACACTTAGAACTGATTAGGATGCACTGACTAAATCCCAACTGCCTACCAACCAAGATTTAACTGAATGCGAGTGTATGTCGCCCCCTAGCTGCACAACACAAAATAACACCCTTAACTTTTCACACTACAACATAACAATAACAACAAATATAATTATGACTGTTATTACTCCTACTACTTATGCTACTACTTAGCTTTGTGTAAGATAATTTATAATGTAAGAGGATCCAAAACTGCTCTCTTGGATGTTAAGGCTGAAGCCACTATACTACAATATCTTTAACAGGCGTATTCACAAAAAAACAAAAGCAACCTGATATGTTTTAGTGAGTGAATAGAGAGAAGGGAAACTGATGGTGGTTCATCAGTTCATCTCATAGTTCATCTCATGTCACCACCAATGCCAGCAGGGCTTATACAAACCTAGAGTAATAGAAAGTCAGAGCAATAGGATGAAAGGCTAAGCTGTAGCTGCTCTCATGCTCACCTGTACTTCCCTGTCCTCACTTGGAGCCCAAGCATCCCACAGCTCTGAGCCCCACCCACATCATTCACGAGGTCATCTCCAATCATCAGGACCTGAGAAGAGAGCACTAAGTAGTTTAACAACATAGCTGAGATATATTAATCACCCCCATTTTCTCACAGTATAGTACCAGAATGTATTTTACAAAGAACATCTTTTGCTCTGTGGTAACAGTAGAACCTGGAGGTTCCATACCACTTGTTGCAGGTAAACTTCAGCATAGAATCTACCTGTTGGGGCTCAATCCCCATGTCCGTCAACACACTTTGAAAGAACATCTGGGCAGGTTTTCCAACCACCTCCGCCTCCATATCGCAGGCATACTTGATGGTGGCAAGGGGATGGCACATGGGACACATACACAGATATACATCAAAGGTGTCAGTCTACACAAAATTATAAACTGGCAAAAAGGAATACAAGCCTGCAGGTTCAATTCCTAAGCTCTGACAAGAACCCCCTATTCTTGAGAAGGATGCTAATTTAACGTGCCTTCAGTCTCTATAAACTGAAAACTATGCACACTGCAAAGGCTAATGCCCAGAGTATCAGGACTAATTTAGTTAATGGGAAATTATGTGATTCACAAACAGGCACCCACCTCCAGGGCCTTCATGTAGACTCCTACATCCAACTTCAAGCCATCAGTCTCTTTGTAGTAACGCCTGCAGGACAGCAAAAGACCAGGCAGGTGTCAGCGAAATGTAGAGTTCTGTGTCCTTCCATGTCAGGCCAACTGAAGAAAGGTGGTTCACCACACAAACCGTCACAAATATTGGCCAATGTTATAAAATGTGACATTAATTTGAATTAAACTGAAAATACTTTATCTCAAAGGCAAACTACACAGGGTGACACAGTAAAAAGCACAACACAGAAATGATGTTTGAATTTCTTTTTTTATGAAATGCCAAATGGTTACACATTAAATGAACCAGCAAGAAAATGGTAATGTGTAAAGGGATCTTGATCTTACTGTAGTTTAAATATTTTCAAGACTACTGCTTGGATATAGGCCAGCTTTGGTCTTATAGTTGATCAAGGTATTTCAAACAAACAACTAAAAGTTGCCAATCAGCAAATTTTAACTCTTAATGGAAATGACAGTTAATATTATATCTCCATTACTGAGATGGTTTATAGAACATGTCACAAATTAATGCCAACAGCAGAGCTCTGAAAAAAGCCAATTTTTGAAAGCAAGAATATTCACACATTAATAGACAGAAAGGGGCCATTTGCGGTTTCAGTCATCCTGTACAACAACATCATGCACTATGCAAGCCTAATACTGCCAAATAAAGTCAAGGTGTGACATAAAACCTATTAATGTGGATCACTTAACAACTGAGAGCCATTGCTGATTTAACAGTTAAATTAGACAGACTAAGCAAGTCTTTATTGTGGAAACACAGGATAATGCCGCAGTAACGTGGTCCTACCCTCTGCCTAGGGAGAAAAGCACTGGGTTTTCCAAGCCAATGAGGACCCGGAAAGCATTATTCAGGTTCTTGTAGGAGAAGTTATCAGCAGCATCCCCAATAACCACACAGTTTGGGTCGGTCTTCTTCACACTTTCAAACTCTGGCACCACATCTTCAGTACAAACATTACACCATAATACAAAAAAAAAAAAAAAAGACACGCAGATGCATATGTTTATATATGCAAAGGCTAATTTATGTTTAACACAAAATTCAATTTTTATAGATGAAAATGCAGGAGAGATGAAGGTTATGGGATTTATAATTTACAAAATAGCTAACCAGAAGCACTTAACACTTTGGCTGACACATCAGCATTTGTTCCACAAATACTGATAATAAACCAAGTCATAACTCTCACAGTATATGCAGTTTGGTTTTATTATGACTAGAAAGAAAACTGTTTAATTCTTTTCCCCATTGCTGTTTGGGTTCTAGTTATGTAAGGACCAGAACTGTAAATTAGCTGGTCACGTAGCAGTGTTTGCCCATACCGTAAATCCACAGATACGTAAGAGTAAACGACAGTCAAAAGAGCCTACAGGGGGCCGTCAAACTAGGCAGTACCATCATGCACCAGGAGGTGGGGACGCAGGCCACGCTCCTTCAGGATGGCTACAACAGCTGGAGCAGGAGAGAACACCTCATGGACGGAGATGTCAAAGCCCATCCGCCGCAGTTTGGCCACAAACTGCTCCCGTGTTGCCTGGGTCTCATTGGTGCAGAACCGCAACTGTAGATCTGATGCTTTGATCCTGGGACAGAGGAGGAGCACAAGGTGACCAGGAAGGTGAGGGTAAATCTGTATTCATCATACTCAACACAGGAGCTCCACAAGGTTGTGTACTCAGCCCTCTGCTCTATGTCCTCTACACTCACGACTGTGTGGCCACGCACGCCTCCAACTCCATCATCAAATTTGCTGACGACACGGTGGTGCTGGGCCTCATCTCCAACAACGATGAGACAGCATACTTAGAGGAGGTGGAGAACTTGGCATCATGGTGCCAGGAGAACTGCCTCCAACTGAATGTCGGCAAAACTAAAGAGATGGTGGTGGACTTTGGTAGGCAACAGCAGCGGTCCTACACCTCCCTTAAAATCAACAGGACTGCAGTGGAGAGGGTGAGCAGTTACAAATACCTGGGCGTTCATGTCACTGAGGACTTGACGTGGACTGTACACACCCAAGCTCAGGCCAGTAGAGCAAAGCAGCGGCTCTACCACCTCAGGCAGCTGAGGAAGCTACAGGTCTCTCTGGCGATCCTTAAATCGTTCTACTCTGGTGCTGTACAAACTGTTCTGATTCAGAACATCATCTCCTGGTTTGAGAACAGCTGTGCTCGAGACATCAAGGCACTGCAGAGAGTGATCCGGGCAGCGGACCGCTGCACCAGATCTGATCTGCCATCCCTACAAGACATCCACACCAGGAGATGGAGGACCAAAGCAACTAGGATCATCAGTGACCTGTCTCATCCCAGCAACCATCTATTCATCTTGCTGAAATCAGGCAAATGCTTCAGAAGCATTATGGCCAGAACGGAGAGGCTCAGGAGGCGCTTCTACCCACAGGCCATAAGACTTCTGAACCCGGACATGCTATCACAATCCTCACAGACCAGGGTCTTCAATATTCTGTGACCACTCCCCTCACTGTCCTTCGAGTGCACCTTAAGGTTTCTTTACCGTTTTACTTATTTATTTATTATTTATTTTTACTTATTTATCTTTTTGCTGTTTGTTTCTTTTCTTCTTGGTGTTCGGTTGGTTGTTTGTTTTATTTTTCATTGTAAATTTTCATGCACAGTCTATCCTGGATCAGAGCACATTTCACTATTTGGTATACAACCATGTACGTAACAAATAAACTCTTTTGACTTTGACTTTTGTATTCGCATTTGTTCAGATCAATAATCCTGCAATAAAAAAATAAATAAATAAAATTTCTTAACATCTTAATTGATGTTTATTCATTTATCTAATACTTACTTCTAAAGCGACTTACAACACTGTGCATTAAGCTACTTGCGATATCCTCTATTATAAGCAGGAAGGTGGTTCAAACCAGGGCTCAGCCCACATATCACATGAAACATTTTCTTTCCCTAAAATAAATCAAGTTAATACTGCTTAAATTACATTATATTACATAATGACTTAAATTACTAAGTCAGAATTACTGCGAGTATGACAACTGTGGATTTCACCGGCCATTGTTGGCTGTTAGTCACAGTCTATTTTAGGGGAACTGTCGGATGACTTTTTGTTCAATTCTATGGCCATAGTTCACTAGCAGTGAGACCAGTCAGACTTTGGTGTTTCCTCCTGCCTTGACTGACAACTTACTTCACATATTGATGCTTTTTCCAAAAATGACACAGGTCTGAGTGAAAAAAAGACAGAGGGCTCTTTTGGCACAAGACTGCACCGTCTCAGAAGCTCCCCATTTACCTAGAGTGGCCTTTCTCTCTTTTGTCCTCATCTTTCAAGCTGAAATACAGGTTTTTGAACTATGGAAGGAAAGCAGAGCACTCACACAGCACAGATACTTTTTAACCAAAATTTTTAAATTTTCACTCAGAAATTTCTGGACGACTACTTCTATTTGAGTAATTCTATGTGAAAGTGCTTTTATTGGAGAACTCTGGCTACTCTACAGACCTTTAAGGAGAAATGTGTAAATGAAACGGCAATACAGTTACACTGAACGGAAAGTGAAGGGTGACACTAAGGAGAGTTGAGGTTGCGCATAGCAACATAACACAAAAGCAAATAATCTTCAAGAGCAGAATCTGTAATAAAGACAGATTATTTCACATGTGAGTGTGTGGATGTTGATGTTTTATAGGCTACAAATAAAGGGCAACATAAATATGAAAAATCGTATCCTGGGAAGGCGGCGCGGGGGGGGGGGGGGGTTGCGTCAGGAAAGCAGCTCTCTATTGCAACTGCTTTTTACCACAGAACTCACAAGAAAACAAGTCCAATAGAATTTGTCGACACAGATTAATATATATGGTTTAATGAGACTTTTCTACAGGGAAGCGAGGTCTACCTACTTGCTTTAAAGGACTATTTTAGTCCCGACAACCTGATACCGGAGTTGTGTGCAACATTTGGTGACAGCTGCCGTCAAACAAACGGAGGCCAGGAACTTTCCCACCTTTTCACTGCTTCTACTGAGCCCTCGATTGCAACACCGCCTCCCTCGCCGCTGTCATACAAAACGCCGCACATATCCAACACGACGCCTTTTAAGCTTTTTAAGCAATCTTTCCAGTCCTTTTCGGCCATGATGATAAACCAAAGTAACGCATCACGGAACCTGTAGTTCACGGAAGCTTTAAATATGGCATCTGTAGTTTTTTTGGACGCTCGTTCCGGTTAAGGTCAACGAGTCCATCTGAGCAGACGCAAACCAATGCATCATGGAACCTGTAGTTTCTGAGACGTTAGGCGCTTTCAAAGTCAAATTGTCCCATTTGTAGCGTTCATGAATTTCATGCAGCTTTCTGTAATTGTTACCTGTACATTTTATTCAGTAAATAGTTTCTTTTATTCATGGTACCATCATTGGTAGTTATGAAAATTACAGTAAAGTGGAATGATTTAACTAATCCAGCAGGCCTTATTTTAGACCAGGACTCACAACCTTCAGATTGTGAGTTCAAGAACTATGCTCTTCTTGGTAGGGTACTATTTGCCGTTGGAAAATACCAAATTGTATAAATGGGTCTTAATTGTATTTTGCAGTAAATAAATCCATCGAAGAATAAACAGTACTAGAACACAGTAAAATGCCCATCAGGGTACTCAGATTAGTTTTCACTCATCTCTATGTTTATAAAAGCCACTTCTGCTTATCTGTATGTCCTTTAGACACAGCTTCGTTTTTCAAACCACAGACATGAAGTCCGTCACAGACGTATTTCTCACCCTAAGTGAGGTTTTTGTGTAAAGTTGTACACTACAGAAAGGCTACTTACTATTTTGAAAATATACTCAGAGAAGCAAAGAGTGGCAGCAGCACAGGCAGACTATACTTAAAGACACTGACAGATTTTCTCATTCCATACACACATTTTCACATGTGAGCACAGCTGTCTCACATGTTCTGCATACACACAGATGTACTTTCTCCATCAAACACAACTTGAAATATTATAAAGTTTGGTGTTACATAGTTTATTATTACTGTCTGCATGTCTGTTGCATCTGATCTGCCATCCCTACAGGACATCTACACCAGGAGATGCAGGACCAGAGCGACTAGGATCATCGGTAACCTGTCTCATCCCAGCAACCATCTGTTCAACCTGCTGAAATCAGGCAAACGATTCAGAAGCATTATAGCCAAAACGGAGAGGCTTAGGAGGAGCTTCTATCCACAGGCCATAAGGCTTTTGAACCCATCACAATCCTCACAAACCACCGGCTACAATATCCTCTAACCGCTCCCCCCTTACCGTCACTGTTACTGTCCTCACAGTGCACCTTAAGGTTTTATTTTGTTTTATTTTATTTACTGTTTTATTTATTTATTTATTTATTTATTTATTTATTTATTTATTTACTTACTTATCTATTTGCTGTGTGTTCTTGTTTTTTTGGGTTTGGTTGTTTGTTTGTCTTACTCGTCTTAAATTTTTTGATACGTAACCACGCACAGTCTCCTGTCGAATCAAAGCACATTTCACTACATGGTATACTCAGTAACCATGTAAGTGACGAATAAACTCTTTTTGACTCTTTTTTGAGTCTTTTTGACTCTTTGACTCTGTTGACACACAGCATACATGTGCTACACACACACGCATGCACACATACACTAATTCGAATGTACTGAAATGAAATCAAAAGTTAATAAAGTTTGGTGATATATAATTTGTTTTTACTGTGTATACACCACTACTGTAGCTGCATGAATTGCTGTCAGTGCTAAATGTTAGTGTGACCACAGGAGCCAGTAGTTGTTATACAGGAGCAAATGAAAATATAATATTTAACAGTACTGCACACACAAGTAATGTAAGGATACTAAAGTTTGGCAATTATAACTATAACTGTGTGCATCACTCTCTGTGGTGTCTGCCTGTTTGACAGCACTAACAATACTTATGTAACTAAACCACATTAATAGTAAAACAACTTGGTGATCATGTAATAAGTTATTAGTTTTTACTTTTCTGCACTGGGTTAACTTGGCTAGCATATATTGCATTAATAAATGTTGTTAATGAGTGGGTATGTTTATATATAGAACTTTTGTCAATATGATTTGGTTTTATTATTTCAGTTAGTCCCTACTGTTTTTGTGAGCGAATAAATGAATGAGAGCTTGAACAATTACAAGAAACTACATTTTTGTTCAATACATCAGCATGCGGTGTACTGTATCTTATATTTTTGTGTTTTATTGTGCTGTCACACTACACTCAGTGGCTACTTCATTATTATTTATACATACAGCTCGCCCTGAACAGCAGCGTTGGACATGGCTATGACTGTAAAACTATATAACACGTAATATACAATTATATAAATCACACAGTCAAGGTCTCGCTACTGTTATTGATCATTGGTTCATATTTTTGAACACAAGTTCTTTAACTCTCGCTGAGCTCCTTTGACTCGTCCAAGATGGAAAAAAAAATTGCAACTGTTACGAATTTCCCTACACCGTGAAACAAACACGAAGTCTACGTAGAAAATGGGCAACAGCAGCGTATGTGCAGAAGCGCCGCAGGGAAAGGCACCACAGGCAAGGCGCACATTCGAAAGGCTTGAACGGAAAATCTTAAAAGTAAATTGTAAATCCTGATATTTTCGACTGTTTCACTTTTTCCAGTCCTTTGCTTTTATTTCCTGTGACGGAATTCTAATTGTGTACACGATTCCGTAACAATTGTTTAGATGCTTTAGTACTGTTGTTTAGATGCATACCGATTTGGGTTCGTACAATAAATAAATAAATAAGTAGGTGGGTCGTTACGTCACGTACGTCACAGTCGCCTGAGGGTTTAGGCACACGCGGCCGGGGAGCGTGTGGCAAACGTACTGTCGCACGTCTGGTTGCCGGGGGGACATTTGAGCCTGAAGTGGAAGATCGGAGTTCGCGACTGAAGGTACGGAATTTTCAACACACGCACACACACACCGTTTCTCTCTTGCATACACGCGCGATGCGTTTGGTTGAGGTTTCCCTCCTGGTTCCCCTCCCTACGCCGGCGGAACGGTTGCGTCGTTCACACGAAATGCCGAATATAATAAGGGGAGAGCATTGCGCTCGTATATTCTCAGGCCAAGGATATTACGAGTCGTATGTATCCGATATGATATTATGTTATGCAGTGGTGTACGGGCTGTTTGATGGAAACAAGACGAGGGCTGGAAGTCATCAGCGGAATGGCAACGGCGTTCTTATCTGCGTGTGATCAGCGGAGAAGCGCCGCAGCCCGCCAGGAGGAGCAGTTAGCCACGTTGCTAACCGGTCCTTCCGGCTGTATTTTTCCGTGACGCGCTTGCTGAGCTATCATCGCCACATACAGTCCGAGGTGATGCTTAAATTGATGTTGAGTTTATTTCGGTTTGTTTTAATGTCTGCATGTCGCCCAGTTGCTGCCGTTGGGGTGACGGTGGTGGTGGTGGTGAATGCGTGCGCTGAGCTCGGGGCGTGTAGCGGTTTTATTCCCACGCTGTGCACCGCAAAATATTTGTGTTTTCCTTCACGGTTCGGTTCATTTTGCTTCAAGCCAAAGAAGTGGCGGATGGTGGTTACAGCTGTCAGCTTGAAATCGTAGGAGCTGAGTCGAATCCCATCTCCTGTTGCACTGTAGATGGTGTCCAAATGGGTAACCTAACTTGTTGGTAGCTGAGTGTGCAGAGCTGTCGTTTTTAGAGAAAAGAGTCAGTTAAATGCAAAAATAAATATCATACGTTGTGACAGCTGCCAAATTATTTTTTGAAAATGTCTACTACAAAGGTGTACATTTCTATATGCAGCCCTATGCGGAGAGAGCTGGTTCGGTGCAGTTTTCCCTCTCTCAACTCCCAGAAATCTTTCTTATTGGGTCATGAGTTAACTTTTAAGGATTTAGCTTTGGCAGCCTTCACAGCCTCCCGCTTTGGCACCTGATCTTGCCGAACAGGTAATGTGGTTAATGGAACCTCCCGAGGATCATACGTATATGAAAGGTGCATGAGCGAAACTGTTCACCTGGGAAGCCAGCGTGTGGAAACTGTCCAGGTCTCCTGATCGCTGAACTCGGGACAGGTTCGCACTGACCACGTACCACAATTTTTAGGCCTATTTTCCATTCCATTTATGGGAAGGTTAAGCAACTGTATAGAATCAGTACTAACCAGGTAAGACAGCAGCATAATAGTTGCTACCTGTTGACTAGTATTTTTTTATCAGTTTGTGGTGTTGATGTCAGAATTTAATGTTTTAAGAGAGGGGATAAGGGCACAATTGCAAGTAGTTCACTGTAAATAGTTCAGATTCTTTTAAGTCTATATTATTGTATTTTAACCTATTTAAACTCTAAATCAATTACTGCAACAGCTGATTATGTGAGATGTTGAAACATCAGAACTTATTGCATCAGCCTGTCTTAATAGAATATATTATCCTATATTAAAAATGTTGTAAGATGCAGTTAGATGTTTATACTCTATATATAATTGTTATATTTTCCATTATATTGATGTTTTACTGCATTTAATCTTTATGTAAAAGGTAATATAATTTGCTGAATTCTTATTTTTTAATATTGTGTTACTACAAAATGTTGATGCAGTAACTATGGATGACTTATTGTAAAAATCTATCAGCATTGTAAATATGTGGCAACATCAGGTCCTCTGTAATTCTGAATAATATTAGGATTGACAGATCTTCTTAAAACTTAATAAGATTACACTTAACATGATTTTCTTTACACCAGTTGAGCTTTTTCTAATTTAACTTAGAACAGTTTTGATAAATTTTTGTGCTTCATTGGAGCAATCATAGCAGTTGCTTTTAATGGCCAGAACAACTGATCTTGTACAACATGCATATTCTTGCCCGGCAAACTGTATTTAAAATAAAATGGACAGTTTCGCAACTCTTAAGTTAAACTATCATTAATTTATCAAGTTAAGCAATTACTTTGAATGAATGTTAACCAGGTAAGATTCCACCTTCTAATTGTGTGACTATGACCTTCCATTCCAATCTGGCTAATCTTATTTGGTGGGTATTTTGCAGACACATCGTGGACCGTTTCATATTGGTGAAATAGTACTATCAATGTGAAATATATGTTTAACTACTTGGCTTTTTATAACATTTCTTGTGGTTTCTGTTATGTTAAGTATTAAACTCATTGCATAGGAAGAGTTGAGTTTAATAAGTTAGGTGTAGTGAGCAGGAGAGGATGTAGTTCATGTGCTGTTTTTGAAGGGCAGGGCCTTACTGAGAGGCCAAATCTGCTACGTGCACTAGTCCTGTTTTAGCTCTTGAATGCTATGTGGAGGTGTGTCTGGAGGCTGTGTCACAACAGCCAATAATCTTCCTCCCCTGCTTGTATGGAATCAAGTACTCTCCAGAGGCTGGGCCAGGATCACTGACCTTGGTGACAGCAGGCTTAGGAATAGCATAGGCTGACTTGGGGAGGTGTGTAGGCCCTGTTGAAATTTCATGTGCAGCTTTTGCATTGCATAAGAGTTTAAACCACCTCTTCCATTCCTTGTCAGTTATGGTGCCAACACTCATCACCAGATTGAGCTAATAATAAAATGTTAAAGTAATTAGAAAAAAGAGGCAGAAATATCTTGTGCCGGTCCTGTCTTAAACACTTCAAAAGGAGCAACAGAAATTGAGATTGTTAGTAAAAACTCTCTCTCACATGGCGGCGGCAGATGCCACATGTGCTGATGCACTTTTTTAGAATTGGAAGGTAATAAAATTTAGTTGTATATAATTTGTTAGTACTGTCTGGATATGGCACACCCTGAATGATCACTATCACTGAAATACACACACATATTACATTTTAAAGGCAATAACGTTTCATATATAATGCTGTACACACGAGCACAAACTCTGCACACTACACGCATACTAACGCACTCTCTCACTGAAACACAGACATATGTACTAATGTACTAAACTGTATGGGTTTAAAGGTAATAGTTTACTAATGTATAGCAGAGCATGCATGCAATACCCTTTTTCCCCCCTTTTCTGTGCCTGAAAAGAATGTGGACCCAAACTGGACAAAGGTTGAGCTGATGGGGGGGTATTGGGAATATAGTAGTAACTCTTAAAGTAATACTGTTCACTTTGATGAAATATCTTTTGTTATTATTATTTACTTTTCCACCTCTGCACTTTTTGATTTGACCCAAGCAATGCTTGGAGACTCAGCTAGTATTCCATAAAATACACTTAAGGTCTTTCATTTCAAAGTTTTCAGAGTACCACCTGGAGAGGGAGTATGCGGCCCTTTCTCGTCGCGCCCAGAAACACCCAGCACGCTCATTGTGTGGTGTTTGAATTGGAAGTGCTTCCGTACAGCGTTTCAGCCTATTGCTTTTTGTGCTGATGGGATGAAATTTCACACAGTGCTGACGCTCTCAGCTCTACCCTTTGTGCCCCTGTGGAACCAAGCCCTCAAATGATACACGGGGTTCAGGTTGGGTTTCTGGAATATGCAAATTTATTTTTGTTCCATCCTGTCTGTCGGTCCAAGGAGTGAAAGTGATATGCCGGTGCAGTTTGTCTTTTGCGGAGCGCAGATGGATTGTTCTGGTGCTACAAAACAGTTAAAATACTTTGCTTTGTTTATCCATGATCAACAACTGCTTGTGTTGGTGCAGAATTCCTCCTGGAAACAACAGGTGTGAGGCAGGGTGTGCTTTGGATAGGAAACCAGCCTATTACAGAGCAACTACATATACTGTTTTAATAACCAAGGTCAATTTGGAAGGACAAGTTACCTGATGCGTGTGTCTTTGGTCTCTGGGATGAAACAGAGAACCTCAAGGGAAACTCATGTGGACACATGCAGACTTCACACAGACTGATCCAGATTTCATTTCAACCCATAGCCCATGAGCTGTGAGACACCAGTGGTGTCAGTATGGTGTCACCATTAGTTAAAATAGTTACTTCATATTTGTCTAAGGTGCATACGCATGGTCTGTGTTTCAGTACCCTTTATTTACCTGTGAGGAATAACTGGAATTGCTGTTTTCAGGACCTGCTGTCTGTGACGGTATACCTACCTCTCTCCTGCACAGAGGAAACAACTGGACCAGCAGAAGGCATGCTCTCCAAACTGACCCATACCCTAGGCCGTACAGCACCTGCTCTGGCCCGTGGAACGCATGCTACTGCCGCCTCTGCCTTTAAGGGTGTCAAGCAACCCCTGTCTTCCAGTGAGGTGTACGCCCGTGAAGAAAAGTATGGTGCACACAACTACCACCCACTGCCTGTAGCCTTGGAGAGGGGGGAAGGTATGTCACTGCCTGCAGAGAATTTGAATCACTTGAAGGAATGCACACATCAAAATTGAAAGTACAAAACAGACAGAAACCTTTGAGATGAATTTAAAACACCAACAAAATGATGTAAATGGCATCCAAAAAAAATTCAGTTGTGTAAAATGCGGGGTGCCTTATTTTGAGATTAATGTAAAACTATTTTCAGTTGGTAATCCATAGAAAATATTGATTATTACAAATGTATCTTTGTTTGTCCAGTATTTAATCTTTCACTAAGAGAGCACAAGGACGCGATCACCCTAAAGCAGTCAAATACTAAACACAGAGAGTTAACAATCCCCCCGATTAACTCTCCACAATGGTCACAAAGATCCAGCAGGAATGCATTATGGGAGAGCCAACTGCTGCTGAAGTACTAATATTACTAACAGGATCTTTTACCCAAACATATGTCAGCTTCAGTAAATCCTGTACATTTGTCACTCTCTGAAGGTGATGTTGGTGAAAGGGAGCAGGAGCATGGAACCCAATCGTGTTATACTAGACAAAATTATTGCAGGGTTTTACTGTATGTATCGTTTGCTGCATTTGCTGAGTACTGAAGGCTTTTTGTAATTCGTCCCACTCCTCCTCCTCCTCTAGGTATTTACGTGTGGGACATGGAGGGTCGCAGGTACTTTGACTTCCTAAGCGCCTATAGTGCGGTCAACCAGGGCCACTGCCACCCCAAGATCATTGCAGCCCTTACAGAACAGGCTTCCCGGTTGACCTTGACCTCCCGAGCCTTTTACAATAACGTTCTGGGTGAATATGAAGAGTTCATCACTTCCCTGTTTGGCTACCAGAAGGTTTTGCCCATGAACACAGGTGAGCGCATGTGAGGGGTGGAGGTGGGGTTGTGCTTGGCTGCAGTGTGCGTGGTAATTATGATTATGTTTCCAGCGTGTAAAGATTTTCCTTTCCTCCAATTTGCAGGTGTTGAAAGTGGGGAGACTGCATGCAAACTGGCTCGTAAATGGGCGTACAACGTGAAAGGAGTCCCCAAGTATAAAGCCAAAATTATTTTTGCGCGTAAGTGTGACTCCCGAGCCACGAGCTAAGATTTTGTCCTTTGAAATTGGACAAAGATGAGTTGCTTTGAAATGAGCAAGTAGGATGTGGGCTACCTGCTGCCCATGATGACAGTAGTAGCTGTCACATACAGTTATTTGCATAATGATGACCACCAATACTGTTACCAACATAAAAGAAACATTTTCTAGTCTTTAAACATGGGTAAGTATAAAAAGAGTTTAGAAAAAACAAGTCAGTCACCACTGGAAGGAGGCTGAGTGTTTAGAGAAATTTTGAAAGGTGGAATTCAGTTTGCGTGTGAGCATGGAGATGAGGAGCTGGAGTCTGTCAGGATTTTGAATTGTGCTGAATTGTCCAAGACAATATGCTGTTCACTTTCATCCGCCTGCTGTGTGTATTCAACAGCTGTATTTGGTAAATGCTCACTTGGCTGCTAAGTATAAATTTCACTTGAGAGTCTTTGACTTACAAGTTTTCACATACTGTGTAGCGAAATTATTCAATACTCTTGACTGAATTATAACCAGGCATGAGGCTGATATTGGCCAATATTAAGACTCCCAGGCACTCCTGTGTTGAGATCTGATGGCTTCTCTTGCTTTACAGAAGGGAATTTCTGGGGGCGCACAATGGCGGCCATCTCCAGCTCCACAGACCCCAGCAGCTATGATGGGTTTGGACCCTTCATGCCTGGCTTTGAGCTCATTCCATACAATGATATCCCTGCGCTGGAGGTATGCTGCTTACCATAGACCATTGTTTCATAGACTTTCATAAATTACCTTTTTAAATGGATCTTTTCTTTAAAACAGATTACAATGTTAATTTACTTACAGTGGTTTGTCCATTTATACAGCTGGGTCATTTTTGCCAAATCATTTCATGGTAAGTATTTTGACCAAGAGTACTAGCAGCAGGTGGTTATTTAAACCTGGGTCTTTTCAGAGCAAATTGGCAGCTCTACCCACTATGATAGCAGGTACACCTTACTTTCTGAAATCCTTAATCTTACTGTGACAGTAAGTGATGGTTATACACGATACACTTGGCATCTCGCATGGGTACATTATAAAGTAATGCATGGTAAAAGTGGGCCACTTTCTAACAGTTTTCTTCTGTCTTGGCACTCCACAATCTCCCTTCTGGTTATCAAGAAATAACAGAACTATACTGTTAGAAAAGGCATGCACTGACTGGTTCATTGACCTCATGGGGTCTCTGTGTACCTCAGCGTGCCCTGCAGGACCAGAATGTGGCAGCATTCATGGTGGAGCCCATCCAGGGTGAGGCCGGGGTGGTGGTACCTGACGTTGGGTATCTGACCAAAGTGAGAGAGCTGTGTACACAGCATAATGTGAGTACCATCACCCAGAAGAGAGCCTGGGTACTTTCACAATAGGTTTTTGAAGTTTTTAACATTTGGGTAGGAAACTGAGCAGCTTCGTAGTGTTAAGTCTAGAATATTATTTTAATTTCCTAGTAAAATTAAACATTACAAAGCTTACACGATTGCTATTGTACATCTCCTGTTCTTCATACAGGTGTTGTTCATGGCCGACGAGGTACAGACGGGGTTGGCACGGACGGGCAGGAGGCTGGCCGTAGACCACGAATCTGTGCGTCCAGATGTTGTTATGCTGGGCAAGGCGCTGTCAGGAGGCATTTACCCCGTGAGTCTAATTTCCTCACATTGGACTATGTAGAGTTCTGGACTACCAAAATTGTTGTGAGATATGTGACCGCGTCTTCTTCTCGGCCAGGTGTCTGCAGTGCTGTGTGACGATGAGGTGATGCTGACCATCAGGCCTGGTGAACATGGCTCTACCTACGGCGGGAACCCACTGGCCTGCCGCGTGGCCATAGCTGCCCTGGAGGTGTTTTACTTGCTCTTTTAGTCCAGCAGTCCCTCAATCTATGACTGTAATGTGTTCCTGAGAAATAGTTTGTAAGCCAAAAATTCATGAATCGGACAAACTCCGATAAGTTTAACTGTAATTATGTTTATCAGAATCCCTAATGAGATCATACAAAACTTTATTTGTAAATGGTATGACTGACACAGAGCTGAACGCTATGACGGACCCACCCCTGACTCTTTCAAACACTATACATCAACATAGCAAATATCTCTCCTGTAACTCTCCACAAGAGCTAAACAACCATTTACCGCGCATGTTTTTATTCCTCCTGTTGCTGGTATTATCAACTGTAACATGATAGTTATAACCTCTTTATCCAACATCACCATCTGTATTTAAAACTCTTTATTGTAAATCAGTACAATAACTGTTGAAACACATCTACAGCAGCATGGCATGATGGGAGAGCTATAACTCACCCCTAGGGTGAGGACTTGGGTTTCTAGGTTCGGAAGGAATGTTGTCCACTCCCTACTGCAATGCTCATTCAATTTACTAACATTGATAATAAGCCAAAGACAAAGAATGTCCTCCCTCTGTTCATGATTTATGTTTCTAGATGTTGGCTTTTGTTTATATCTTGTATGTAATGTTGTTTTTACACTTTTTTCCTGCCATTCTGTATACAGTACTAGCATAAATTCTGAGCACTGTATACAAGCAGAAGGAATTAGTTTGTTTCTGTTTTGTCTAGCAGACAATGTTTTGACTTAAGCGACTGTAAACACCAAAATATAATTGCTGCACATTTCTGTGGTTGGACACATAGCTAATGGCAGTTGCAATTATAACCTCCAGGTCCTGGAGGAGGAGCAGCTGGCAGAGAATGCAGAGAAGATGGGCCAACTGCTGCGGGCTGAGCTCATGAAGCTATCTAGTGACGTTGTTACCACTGTCAGAGGAAAGGGCCTTCTCAATGCCATCGTCATTAAGGAGACCAAAGGTAGCCTCATTTTTAATTCCCTTTAGTTCTGTTGTTTAGCAACATTTTTAAATCCAATGCTATTTAAACAGCATTCAGACTTTTACTTGGTGATTCATTTTCTCTATGAACAGTATGATCTAGCTTCTGTGGACTGGATGTCTCATTAAAGACAATGATTAACTATTTTATCCAGGCCTTATCTTATTAATGATTATGGATTCTCAGGGACAATGGATAAGAATTGTAATTTAAACGAAAGTGAGTTGAATTTGACTGACAGTCCCATTTTATTTGTGGTGTACTTTACTGCCATCTATTGGCTCAGAATGCAAACACAGGCTACATTTTCTCCACTATAAGCTAATGATGGGAAATGGATATGAAAATGTGTTTAAACTTAATGTACAAATATTAGCACAGTTTCTCAACTATAACTCTTCTCAATCTCTGTCTGCTTGCTTAGACTATGATGCTTGGAAGGTGTGCTTGCGACTAAGAGACAATGGGCTACTGGCCAAGCCCACTCATGGTGACATCATCAGACTGGCCCCGCCCCTCATCATCAAGGAGGACGAAATCAGAGAATGTGCACACATCATCCAGAAGACCATCCTGTCCTTCTAAACCATCTCATTTAGCTAAGAACGCTTCATCATTTGACAATCTGCCTTCCGTTTTCAGATTAAGAAATGACAAAGTAGTATATGCTACTAAAGAAAGTGTATAACAATGTCTTTTAAATCCGGATAATAATTTTATTCATAGGGATACTGTAAAATATCTTGGATTCTTTGAGATATCCTGGATGTATTTAATTATTGCACTCCAGTAATGTTTCAAATTCATTATCCTTATTTTATTTCTGAAATTAACATAATGTCCTGTTGGATGTGGCAGGGGGATTTTATTATTGCAAACATTTTTTTTTGTTTTACATGAAAAAAAAAAACCCCAAAGAGTGGAATACTGACATTTTAAAATTCCATTTAATTGGCAAAAAATGTGTTTAAAAAATGGTAGTTAATGTTTCACCAAGACTTTCTCACCTGAGACATGTTGATGAGAACAAGTGAAGGGATTAGGATGAAATGTCAAGGACAGTAAGGATGTTGCATTTTTAAAGTCAGTCAGCATTTGTTTGTTAGAACAAATGGAAATGAGGTCATAATGGGTTATACTTTTGGTTATATGGACATGTATTTGAAGTTCTGAATGAATTACTGTTAGGACTTTTTGTTGTACTGAGGCTGAGAAAATATAATGGGGCAGTTTGGTTAGTTGCTGATCCACCACTATGTACAAAGATCTCAGAATTCCAGGAACTGAGCCTAGCCATTGGAGTTTTTGGAACAATCTCCTCATGGTGTGAGCTGAGGGTAATGAATGTCTGACTTTTCCTTTGTTCATGTAGATTGAATGGTTTGATGTCTGTATAGTGTAATAGTTGATAGTTTTTGAGATGGCAGTCAAAGGTCTTTGTGTTCACCATTTCATACCGTTTGAGTTGCAGCATCTCCTGACTACAATAAATGGACATACTGTTGTTTGTTTTTAATTTCTTCAACACATATTTCTTAATATTGTATTATGGCCCAGCCATAATCATTCAGAACCACCATTCAGCACCTATGCTCAAAAAAAGATACACCTATACCCAGTATCTGAGTGTAACTGGTTCCTAGAGGTGGCTCGAATACTGCCAACTCTTAATGTTGGAAACCTATTTATCTATTTACCTAGATATGTTCTGGGTTTATGTGAGAAGCCCCAACCATTTTCCTCAACATATCCCTAACACTCAATTTATTTCAGTGTGATAAAGAACACTTTAAACACCCAAAACAGAAATGCAAACTGCATTTGAACACGGGGCACACAGGGCAAAGACAGAACACAGATGCTGGGCATGGTGCCGGCATTGACTTTGCACTAGTATTTGTGTGAATATTGCATATTTCTCCGATGTGCTTTGGCTTTGTTCAGATAGCACTCATTTTGCCAGGACTTCTTGATGTGGATACCAAACCAGGTATCAATATACAGGTATACACTTAATGACAGGAATATGTTCTAAAAAATGTGCCGCAATTTTACCATTGTGCGAACATCACGGAGTGTACATGTGCCGCATCACGTCTGTTTTGACTTTTATTATTGTTGTATATGGTATAGCCTATTGCTCCTAGGCTACAAACCACCATTGTATATGCAGTCTGTTGTTGACCAACGTGTTCTGCAGCACGTACCTATATACAATACTGCTTGTTATAGCATGAGTCTGGAAAGCAGGAGCTCAAGCACCAGGTTATAGGCGTATACTGTGTTTGTAATGTAGAATGGCATGGTGGTACAGCAAGAAGCATTGTTGTGTTGCATTTCCTGAGCCGTGGGTTCACTTGTTCAATAGGTTTTATATTCAGCTCAGTAGGTGAAGAGTTTCAATGTCCTCTGTGTGGGTTTCCTTCAGGTACTCCAGTCCCACAGTCCAAAGATGTGTTTCAGGTTAACTGGTAACTCAAAATTGCCCTTGCTGTGTGTGTCTGTATGTTTATACATTGACAAACAGCATAATTCCAAATTTAATTGATGACTGATAAAATTTTGTTGGAGAAGAGCTCTTTTTGTTGTGAGCCATGAGGAGGAGAAAACCAGATTCTTCCTTGCCTAAAATCATACAGTTAGTGTCACACAGGAATGACAAGTAGTTGTAGCATTAAAAACATCAAAGCATCCTCTTCATAGGTGGCTCAAGAAAAAAACTGGCTGCGACCCAAGTGTGGGTTACAAGAGTCTTCCTGAGGGTTGTGGGGTGCACCGAAAAATGTCCAATGAGGATTGCTGCACAGCCACAATGTGGAGGATTGGCCCAATAATACTGTAAAAAGCAGAACAGCTGTGATTATTATAATATGCATATATTGTTAATATGATGATCGAATCCATCCATGCCTCAAATTCACATTTAATACAGACGAGCCTTTTGTTAAGGTCACTAGGTCAGGACAAGGTCTTGTTCAAGACCCCATAAAAAAAGTTTGCATTGCTCTGGCGTTAGGATTTTTAAATAAACTGACTCTAGGTGTCACTGTATGTGCATGTTTTTAAAATTCTGAGTTGCGACTTTGAAAATCTGCTCTTGGAACGTGTCCCACATGAGTGGATCGTTCAAACCACTTATCTAAAGTCTTGTCTCTAGACCTGGCTGTCTTCAAGGGCATTAATGTACCACCTTGAGGATACTGAACTAATGTTTCTTACATGAATAGAAATGATGACTCATCCACTTTAGCCTACGACCAGCCAGGACCATGTAATGATCAACAGCTTACTCAAGAGTAGTGCTGCGGGTTCCCATTATGGGATCTGAACACACAACCTTCAGGTTTTCTGTTACGGTGCCTCCTAGTTATACACCCAGGACTTGAACCCAATATGAGCTGGCAGGCAGAGTTGTTGGATAGGCCTTACTGTGCCCACATGCCCTCCTTGTCAGCAGTAGTTTAATTGACAGAACGCATCCTGGTGGAATCTCATCGGTGCTCCAGTGTTAAAGCTGCTTTGTGTTTGTTTCCACCTCTCTGTTGGCTGAAGTTCTGACATTCTCAAATTATACACCTTTAAGCGAAAAGGTAGTGGAAGGTAAGGTTATTTTGAACTGAAAGTCAAAGCAATGACATCCTTACTGGATGACTTTCAGCTGAAGGGGCGCCACCCAATTTATAATTTAAACTTCCCTTCCTCTCTTCAAATGTCTGGTGCCATATGGTGAACTGCCACAAACAGGAAAGCTTCAAAGGCCGTATTAGTCAAACTCCAGAAAAATAAACTGAAGTGAAGAGCTTTGCTTTGGCTTACACTGTGCGGTAACGCAGGGATTGTTTGCGTCCTGGGGCTGCCTGGTGGCCTGTGGTTCGGGAGTGGCTGTAGAGAAGCACGGGTTTGTCACACCAGGCCGAGAAGACAAGCCCTGGGTGCCCCCTAGGTGGTCAAGTCCACCTGTCACTGCCAGTATGATCCCGACCACAGATGCAAAGTGGAGCCCCCATTCAGACCTGCTGCCATCTCCCCTGCCCCTGAACCTCTCTCCCTCCCCATCTTCCTCTTTAACTTTATCAGCAGCAAGGTGAAATCACATTTACATTTTTCACATCCGCACGATTCTTGCCTCCACAGCCACTTGCGCAGGAGTCGCGTGCTGTGACGAAGCTCAGGAGTAAACAGCCAGGCTGTATCTGCCGCTTCACAACAGTCCACAGATTGGTGCTCATTTCTGGAACACGGAAGTCTGAATCTGCGGGTCACCAAGGAAGGCAGAGTGACGGAGGTGGCTCTCAAGTCTTCAAAGAAGGGGGAAGCCAGAAATACTCATCCCTGATTAATGTCTAAATAAAAAATCAGATTATGCTGTGATGAAATAAGCGATCGGAGGAAAGTAGACGTTCCATTTAGAGGTTGACGTTTAAACTGTTCAAAATTTGTGCCGTCATTTTAACATTTAAATGCTATTCAAAACTTACGTATAGTTTGCAGTGGACTGCCATCCCATGCAAGCTGTACTGTGTCCGCATGCTGTGCAGTCCAGGTAGGCTCTGGAAACTACGAGAAGATGACTTATTGGTGCAAAAGTAAATGAACAGGCATTTGACCTAGCAAAATACAGACAGTTCCTCATCAGTTTAACGTCTGCATACTTTGCGAAACGCTGGACGGAAACAGTGTATGTTTTGGCGTGTTTCTATGGTAGCTGGCCAAGTCGTATCAGAGATGGTTGCTGTGTGCAGGACTGATAGCGTTCTGGAGTTTTAACAAATTGTTATACACCCATCTTTTCCATAGAGCAGATGTAGCCCTCAGAGTAAAACAGTAAATAAACCTCTACTGCTGAAGCAAAAAGTTTTCATTTTTGTGCACACGCATCCTGATGTTTTAATTGCTAAAGTAGCTAGAAGCACACGGTCCATTTTGTCTCTTATGCAGATGCAAATGGAAGAGGCCTATAGGTGTTCCTAGGCCACCGGCTGGGTCGCGTGGTCAGACCTGATGTTCGACAATGCGCTAGGACTTGTCTGAAAGCCCTTTTCCCGGTTCCGAAGGCAACTTTATCTCTGTTGTTTAGTTGCTTCAAACTCATTTTCAGACAGTTGGAGGCAAGAAAGCTGAAGGTTTGGATCAAGGCAGCCATCACAAGGGATCTAAAGACAGACTGGGACTGAGGCTGGACATGAGACAAAGGGGGAGAGAGAATGTATGCGCCTGAGAAGAACTATTTGGCTGTACAACAGAGCTACTTTCTGTCCAACACACACACACCTGCAGCTGGTAGCTGTATTCCACGAACCGGCTATACATTCAACACTTTGGCGAAAGCATCCGTTTCCAAGGTGACGGGAGAAACACTTACGCTGCAGTGACAGTGGCGGGTAGCTCTGATAGTCCCGGTTGACCACTCTCCCCCCCAGCTCTTTCACCACACCATTCCCAACCCATTATAAACAGTCACACACAGCGGCCATGTGTGTGCGTTCACCCATGCAGGTTTGAGGCAGGAGACATTCAGGCAGAAAGTTGACCTTGGAGCTCATCCTTGCACCCTTTCTGTTCTCTCGAAGAGAGGAGTGCTCACGCTGTTTGTTGCGGTGAGGGTAGACACGCAGTATTTTCTTTTCACTATAGTCCTCCTCTGAGTATGGGACAAACTGAGCTTTGATGGACCCCCTCCCGCAGTTGCTCATATTTAAGCAAGCTACATACTAGTCAGTTTAGGAGACAAAACTCAAAGAACTGAGTTGCCAGGGCTTTGAGTGCAGCAGCTTGTTCTCATGCAGGGATGTACATAAAGTTAATACAGCACATATAATATTTTTATACATCCCAAATCCCACAAAGGCACAGACAGAGTGCAGTGGTTCATATTATTACCTCTGAATTCAGAAGTTCCCCCTCAGGTTATAATACACTTAAGCAGAGTACCTGCCCAATATCACTCCACTGTAAATTACCCAGCTGTTTAAATAAATAAATTACTGTAAGCAGCTTAACATTCCAAGTTCCTTTGCAGGAAAATGTTAGTTAAAAGGATAAATGCAGGAAGCAGTAAGCGACTCCATTCTGTTTCAGCAGAGGTCATTTATTATAAAGAAGAGATTTGTGCTTGCCAGCCGAAAAGGACATTTTGTGACACTGAAAAAATAAACAATAATAATATAAAACGGATATTATTTTTTTCCTGTTTCAGGTATTAGCTGAGGTGGGACTGTGTTTGTAATGAAAGCAGCTGCATTATCAAGTGCCATCTCTGTCAAATCATTTAAAACCATAGCAACACCTTTGGATAAAAAGCAGGACTGCGTAGGTTGCTTGTTTGCTTTGCTCTCTGGGGATAAATAAACCCCAGAGGTCCTGGAGATGTGTAGTCATATCTCTGCATTTTTGCCTTTTTGGTTTTGGTTTCCTCTGCTCTCCTTCCCTCACCTCTTGATCATGCCTCTCGCCATAGGCAAGGTGAGTTTAATTTTTTCTGTGATGCCCTGGGTGGAAGAACAGTGCTGACCGGCTAATCCTCCAGCCCACCTCTCCCTGGAGAGCCACAACTTGCCGAACAGCCACCTTACCTTCCAGCCCACACTGTACACTGTTATTTATTTCAGCCCTCTCCTCCATCTAAATAGATGCAAACAGATTGTGGTGCATAGTAGTCAAATGCTCCCTCTTCCCACCAAAACCTGTCACCCTTCTGGCTCTCATCACCCTACTCTGAATGGTCTGTTCAAGTGGTTTTTTGAACAGCTTCCATCCACATGGACTCACGTAGGCCTTCCTGTAATCAACAGTGAAAGATCAGCGGTACCGTGATGCTATTGCTGGTAAGTGTGTTGGTATCACAGTGTAAAGGAGAAGTGTCCCTGTGTGCCACTCACATTGTTTCATACCCCCTACAGTAAGTCATAAGAGACACTTGCCAGTGGGGAGTATAGATATCCGTGATTCATCACGTACCTGATTTGTCATGCACCCCCTTGTACTTGGGAACAGCGCCGGCACTGCGGTGATTCATGTGTTTACTCCGCGAAACATACGGAGACAATTAGCAGAACTGCATACATTACCGGGACGGGGAGGTTGGCAAGTAGGACGCAATTACGGTTGAGTCGGTGGCAGAGATTTGTGCCGAACAGCGAGGGGGATCTGAGGAACAGCTGGACAACAGCAGTGGCAGCTGGACAAGTAGGAGAGCATCCCGAGGTCAAAGTAGCACTGCGTGGGCTGTTGAGGAGGCGTTCGGTCAACAACAAAACGTTTCCCAGCTGACGGAGACAGGTAGTGACAGACATCTTAGGCAGGCAAGCGAAAGGTGTGCATATGTATGGCGGTGCTGAGAAATGGGGCTGGCAGGGAAGAGCTGTGTTAGGTTGCAGTGGCTCATCTTGGGGTCAACCAAGTCCCATGATGCCATGCAAAGCGATTCAATCCCAGACGGGTCACATGACAAACAGAATTCCCTCTGGGCTCCCATAAATAAACCACTCCAACAAAGAGAGGATAGCCTTACCTTCATGCCAGACACCAACTGACCACTAGAAGAAGCCTGGAAAAGTGGCTCATAGATCCACAAGCTATCTACTTCATAAAGAAGAAAGGTTTGGGATGCATTGTACACTTATTAGTTTATTAATTCAAAATGTATTCTTCTCTTACAAAAAAGAAAAAGATGACGCTAACCACCACACTCCTGCAGTCCTGAGAAGACATACAAGGTGTGCATTGAACTTTAGCCTGCTCCTGTAAACATAAAATCCATTAAAGTAGAAATTCCCTTGCTGCAAGGCCATGTATACAAATGACTTTGCCCGATATCTCGTGTTTGTGTTTAAATGCAATCTTGGAACAGCTGGGGAAGAAAGGGTGAAAGTAGTTCAGCAAAGCAAACTATTGTGGAAGAGAAACCGCTTCATAGCTAAGGACCGCGCTGATACATGACTTGTTTGCAGCTACTTAAAACAGGCGAAAAGCAAGATGCCTAATTTTTCATTTTTGAGGTCAAGTTGATGATGCATGTTAAGTTACCTAATCTGAAGAATCTCTGCTATGAAACAAATATTGCTTTGAAATGCCCCAGATGTTCAGCAGGCTGCAAAACAATGGAGACGGTGCACAGCCGAGAGCTCAAGGGCACGCGCGGGTCCACTGCGGAGCGCAGCTGGATGAACCCGCTACAGTATTCTTGGTTGTCTTTTGCCAAATTAATTACCAATGAGGGATGTCGGCATTAATTTAATAGAGCGACTGAGCGAAACTGAGAAAATCGATAGCAATATCGAGGCTGTCTTGATCGGAGACAGTAATTACACTGGGACAAGCAATGGCCTTCGCAGAGACTCATCGTGCACATGAATGCGATCATCATAAATTCTTAAGTCTCCTTCACCGGGCGCAAAAATTCTGAGTGTGGACCATACAGTCAGGTCCATAAGCTTTTGGACAATGATGCAGTTTTCGGTATTTTGCCACTGTGCACAACCACTATGAATTTGAAACAAAGCGATCGAGACGTGAATGAGGTGTAGACTTTCAGCTTTAATTTAAGGGGTTTAACAAAAGTATCACATTAACCATTTAGGAGTTACTGCCATTCGTATACACTGTCCCCCATTTTCATAGGCTCAAAAGTATTTGGACGATTGACTGACAAGCAGTTTTATGGCCAGAAGTGGCCTCTTCTTTCATTATTTCATGACAAATTAAGCAGAGAAAAGGTCTGGAGTTGATTCCAGGTGTTGAATTTGGTAGCTGTCCATGGGAACTATGAGGTCCATGGGAATATGCGGTATTGATGCAAGTGAAGGAGGCCCCCATTAGGCTTCAAAAACAGAACAAACTAATCAGAAAAATAGCACAAACTTTAGGAGTGGCCAAATCAACAATTTGGTACATTCTTACAAAGAAGAGGTGCCTTCATGAATGTAAATACAGAGGGTTTACCGCAAGGGGCAAACAACTGGTAATACTCAAGAGCAGAAAGGCTGGATTAGATTTTGCTAGAAAACATCTAAAAAAGCCTGCCCAGTTCTAGAACCAGATTCTTTGGAGAGATGAAACCAAGATTAACTTGTACCAGAATGATGGAAACAAAACAGTATGGAGAAGGAAAGAAAGGGCTCCCAAAGCATACCACCTCACCTGTCAAACATGGTGGAGACAGTGTTATGGCATTGGCATGTATGGCTACCAGTGGAACTAGGTCTCTGGTGTTTGTTGATGATGTGAATGCTGATGCAAGTAGCAGGATGAATTCTAAAGTGTCTAGAACTATACTATCTACTCAAATTCAGCCAAATGCTGCAAAACTGATAGGAAGGCACTTCACACTATAGATGGATAATGACCCAAAACATACAGTGAAAGCAACCCAAGAGCTTCTCAAGGCTAAGAAACGCAATATTCTTCAAAGACTAAGTCAGTCACCTGACCTCAACTGAACCGAACATGCTTTTCACTTACTGAAGACAAAACTGAAGGCAGAAAGATCCACAGTCAAACAGCAACTGAAGACTGCTGCAGCAAAGGCCTGCCAAAGAATCTGAAGGGAGGAAACAGCATTTGGTGATGTCCATGGGTTCCAGACTTCAGGCAGTCATTGATTGTAAAGAGGTATGCATCCAAGTATTAAAAATAATCCTTATATTTATGATTATTTTAGTTTGTCCAATTACTTTTGAGCCTCTGAAAATGGGGTCAATGTATATGAATGGCTACAACTCCTAAAAGATTAATGCCATACTTTTGTTAAACCCCTTAAATTAAAGCTGAAAGTCTACACCTCAACCACATCTTGCTTGCTTTTTTCAAATCCAGTGTTGTGGTGAACAAAGGCAAAATACTGAAAATTGTGTCATTGTCCAAATACTTATGGACCTGACTGTATATTGCATTCATATACAGTAGCCTGGCAGGGGAATCTTATGCTTCTCAGCAGAAACTTTTTCCTTGTAATGAAATGTTGATCATTGTTGGGGTGTAACGCTGCAGTAAAAGAAAAAGCCACCAAGATCTTCTGTCCTAAGTAAACTCAAACACATGTACATCTGCTGTTCTTCTCTTTATGATTTAGATTTGTGAGTCTCCCACACCACTGCTCAGATTTTTGTTTAAACTCACCAGCTTGTGTGTAAACCTTCAAAATGAATCATTATATGCCTTCAAAGAGTATAAGATGGCGATTTGGGCACTTGAGGGAAGGCTGGAGAGAGTGCCCATTTTTGAGCTTCTTATTCGTCTTGCTTCTTGTGTTGGGATGGTCTAAAAAGTTGTCTCTAGGATCCTTTCTGGATTCGTATTGATGCACATGATTCTGGTTTTCTTTTTCTACATTCTGAGTTTACAACACTGCTCCAAGCAAATGGAATGTGACCATGGTGTTAGAAGCAAACACTGAATTAAAAAAAAGTTTCCTGAATAAAGCCATCTGTCGGCAAGGCTGACGACAAACCCACCGGGGGATTGCAAAAGGCCCACAGTTGGCAAGGAGCGACATGGGTAAAGGAGCAGGTGACACTTCACCCCAATCTGTCAGCAGAGGTGGGGAATGATGAGCAGTTGGCGGTGAGTGGCGTGTGTCGCGTGTGAAGCATCGCCTCAGGTATAGCCATTAACCTGCATGGAACCCTTTTGATATTCAGTCCCCAACCTCCATTTGTAATGAGATCTTATGATGATTTGTTGAAAACCCAACCAAGATAAAAATACAATTTTTTTTTACTGGCTGCCATGACAACATTGGGCTAGCTAATCAGCTAGATTTAGCAAAGCATCCACACATATGAAGCCACGTTTGAAGCCCCAGACCCACAGGAAGACGAAATTTATATGATCTCCTGGTTTAAACTCCACTGCAGAGCAATACTGGAGATAAATGTTTGACTACAGCAACGTATTCTCCTGGGTCGACTCTGTAAAACTATTGCTGTGAAGGGTATTTCTGGCAAGACCTTCTAGTCCCCTTTGGGTTTAAAACTTTGACCCAAATTGGTGGACTGGTGCTACTTACATCCACTTGCTCATCTAAAGTTGATGATCCTCCAAAGCAGATTTTGTAAGAGGCTTATTTCTTGTTTTCAAGCATCTCAAAAAAAAAAAAAAAAACTAAATTATCTTACACAGTTTATCAAATTCAAGAGTTAACATGGGAGCTCTTATTTCCTTGGCCACGGAGACCTTTATCAACTTGATGAAAGCTAATGGCCCCAGTTAAAAAATGCCCATAAATAAACTCAAAAGTAATGCTGTCAGTGAAAACTGATTTCCTCCACACAGAATTACGTCAAAGATAATAACCACACATTCATTTCAGTGTAATTTTTAGCTAGTTAAACAGTGTTATTTTGAAAGCAAGCCTGTGCTTCCTGGATGCCTTTAAGTCCTTCCCAAGGCACTCAAGGGACCAATGAGCCCCGCTTTTTGCCTCTCTGACGGAGGGCCAAAGAACTTTGATTAAGAGACCCCCTTCTTCTGTGACCCGAGAGCCTGGTGCGTGCTGCTGCTATGCTTTGGCTGCGGAATAAGTAGCTGTTTGCAGTGTTTCCTTGAAGATGCCCAGCAATTTGAAATTATTTTTATTATAAAAATACTGTATAAAGCCACCCTTGATACAAGCATTGCACTTCTCTGTAAAAAATGAAACAGATAAAAAAATCTTTTCAAAGAATAAAAATGCATTACATCCAAATGGCAGCCCATGTTATTCTGTGTCAGCTTAAACCCTGAAAACCATTTTCACCTTCTGTGGAAAATGTATGGACAACAGTGGCTATATTTAAGTGTAAAAATGTAAATTTTTTAAGCTGTTAAAGGTTTCCCTGTCCTTGTCTAAATGTTAAGGCCTTTTAAACAGGTTAATACAAAACACTCTGAACCTTGTTATTGCTTTGACCTCTTACACTAGACTTTTAGTATAACAGCTACTGTGCATTCGCTGGAATCACTGGATATGACCTACAACAAAAATGAAAGGAACCACTCAGTTATTATACACACATTGTATAGGTAAAGGTAAAAGGTAAAATTACACTATAATTAGGCAACTTGAACACCTCTGCCAGCCAATGCAGTCCCCATCTGTTTGTCTCACTCATGAATATGGAACAAGGTTTTGGTGAAATACTGTTATTCATGGTCACTGTTTACGGAAATATTGTTTAGTCATGCCAGCGAGGAGTGATGGTTGAAATGAGCAGGCTGTCTCCCCTGGCCAGTTCTTTCCTCTTGTGTGTTTGTGAAAGAGAAGAGGCAGACAGACCCTCTAATATCTACTCCATCTCCCTGCCTTAAATCTTGGTTCTTTCCAGGTGCAATGAAAGTACTCAGTGAGAACTTGGAAATGTGAGGGCTAAAGGTCAAGTGTGCTCAAAAAGAGGGCTTCTGTCTGATGCTGCAACAAGCTGCCTTGCCAAGCAGGCATGCCGTCTGCTCGGCCATGGAGAAGCTCGAGTTGGAGCATCACTCTGGCTTATTCTGTCAAGGTTGCTCTACTGCAGAGCCCTCTGCATCAACAGTCCATGTGTTTGCTTGGTTCTTTCCATCTCAGCAACTTTGAACTCTGGGATGGAATATGTTGCGTGCACCTGGACTCTGGGAGTGCCCTGCCCTTTCGGACAGCTTGGAAGCAGGCAGACGTTTTCCAAACCAAAGTGTACCAAAACCTGTGTTCCCAGGAGGTATGTTTAATCATTTCCCTTGCTGGTGATTCAGCTCATGAAAGTCACATTTATTATTCTTATGCAGTGGCGGGAAGTACCTTTCACTGGTTGATAGATTTTTCTTTCCGGAGACTTTTGCTTCAGCCATCTGGGCAACACACAAAAAAACAAGGAAGCCATTAAGCTATAATGTGACAATGTGCAGCTGTTTAGGGATCGATTTAGCATAACTTCTCATATCATTAATTTGCCCATTATTCTACTATCATCTGTGATACAGATGACTGTATCGATGAATTTTTCCTCTACATGGGCAGCTATACCTTACTGTCCTCTGTCATATTGTTTTAAAAACAAAGTGGTTGAAAGAAATAACAGCCATCACAAGTTTGCCGTGTGTCTCCATCTTCGTCCGTTTCATAATGCATTCCATGTGCTCACCTCGCATTAAAACAGCAGTTTCAGAAAACAACAACAAAATCTCAGATGCAACCGTGCCGGCGACATTTCCCCCGGCGTGTGATGAATTATATGTGTTTATGCTGGCGTTAGCCGACTGTCCTAAGGGAAGTCTCAAATACTGCAGATGAGTTTCCAGGCAACAACTGGGCCTGCCAACCAAGAAAATGTGAGTTCTGGGCCGCGAGGATATGATGTCATTTAATAACATAGAAATCTGGAAATCCAGTGTAGTGGATCCATTTTTCTAATGGTTCTCCGGTGCTGGGACCGAGGGGCAACTAAGAAAGTGCATATTGTCTTTAGAAGATTCATGATGTTAAACTTTTCATGATGCATGCATGCAGCCAAATCCTTCTGGGTGATGGAAGCTCACAAAGTCTGTGGCAGAAACCACAGAACTTGAACTGTGATCCACTTTTGATGCCAAATTCTGTACTGTGTGGCACAAACGTGCACAGAAGCCTTCTTTGCATGTAGCACAAACAATAGACTGGAAAGATTTACTTTAAAAGATGTCAGAATGGAACAATGAGCCCACATGTCACGTATCAGTCATTTGCCTTTGTTCCTTAGCCAGTTGTTACTGAGGTCCATCTCACTTTACAGGAGAACAGGAGGAACACAGAAAATACAGTGTAATGCATAAGCATTTTCAGCATGACTGCACAACAGCCGAGCGCCGGACACGGTTTCGTATTGCTGCATTAGATCTTGGAATTTGGCAATGGGAAAACGCCAAATTCTCCTCCTATGGTAACAGGGGTCACGGAAAGGACACCCAGTCTGGGTCATTTCATCCTGATGAAGCCAGGAAAACAGAGAAATAGACTCAGGGTAATGCCTGCCTTCCTATGCTGTTCATGGGTGGCTTTGCACATTTGATTGTAGTGGGTATTTATTCAAGCCATGGAACCAAGAACAATGCTCAGCCTGCGACATCAATATGACAGACCATATGTAGAAATGTGCATTTTTCTAATCTGATCTGTGTGCCATTAAAATTGGGGGGGGGGGACACACGCACTTTTTGCAACTTTAATATGGTTTACCTCTGTTTTGAATTGTTGCCACAAGCCACTGTCTTATTTGCAGACCTGAAGTAAGGACTTCCACATCAGCTGTGCGTTTGGTTGTTTGGGAGGATGCAGTTACTCTTTGGGAAGGGGATGTTACCAAGAGGTAGTTTTCTTACATCAAAGGGTTTTGTGACCTAAGTCCCATTTTGCAATATCAGCTTTGAGATTTGATAATGGAAATCAAGGCCCCTGCTTGTGGATATGGCAGGGCTTCACTTCTCCATTGGCAAGTGTCAAGGCTGATGACGTACCTCATGTTCCTGGATCCCTTTCACCTCCGTTTAACCAGTTGCCTTTGAAATGAAATTTCTGGGAGAGCAGATTGCAAGCCCAAGGACTTTCGGTCTCTCTGGTGATTTTTTTGACAGATGGTTCCTCTAAACTTGCCATACAGCCACACTGTTAAATCCCATGTCTATGTGGCAGTTTCATACAGTGATGACTGGTGAAGATTTTGCTCAGGATTAAGCGGTTACTGATAAAGGATGAACAGATGAATGGATGGATGTATGGATGATATACATACATCTGCAGAAAGTAAGCATTTCACATGATTGATTATTCACATTTTTTTATTGTTTATTGTTAATTTATTACCAGTTATTTGCTATTATTAATAAATATTTTTTTTTAGATATGGTAGCTACAGAGTATTTCAAAAAAACATTTAGATAATTTATGGGAGATTCTTTGTTTAAAAGTGTTACCTTTAAAATATTTTGCTGATTATTTAGGTAGCTTGCAATTGTTATATCACCTTAATATACTTGAGGATAGGAACACGAGTCGAAGTTTTATCCCCAAATTTTTTTCCCCAGTTTTTATCCCCAGATTTCAAGTTTCATATTAAGCAGCCTCTTAAGCACACAGTCAAGTCCTTCTGAGCTAGTGATAAAGGACAGAGAATAGAGGGAAACTCACAAACAACTAAACCTGGGGGTAAAGGAGCAGAGGGCTACTTAATTACCACAAATTGTCCTTTTCTTTACTGGAGCACAATATTGCTAACAGGGCAGGTTTCTTGATCGATGACCCTTTACTGCACGCTGCCAGACTTGGTTAAAAGGACGGATGTGCCAGCAAGCAGACATGCAGGACTCTACTCTATGAATCTTGAAGGTCTTCGGTGACGAAAGACATTTGAGTACTAAATGTGCCAGATTATTCAGTCAGATAACAGACCTATACGGTGGGATCCAGGCTTAAGGCATGCCTTGCTCACATTTGGCCCACGAAGCCGTTCTGGTGGGTGAACCTGGAAGCTGTTGTGAGTTAAGATTTATAATCCTTTATGGATGATTATGAATTCAGAGATTCTTTTAAAAATGATTATGGTATGTAGGTTGAGAATATCTGGGTATTTACTTAAGATGCAAACATGTAGGATTTTATTTCTAGCTATAACTGTAGCTGTAAAGCTAAAGAAAGAGTCAGTTGATCTATCCTGGGTCAGGGGTCAGAGGTCAGAAACCTAGTTACCGCATTGCTTTATAGTCCTCAATCCTTGTTTACTCAGAAGTTTAACTCAGCTGAAATTTGCCTGTCTCTTCAACTTTGTTTTTTAGCATACTGATAAAAAGTTAAGCATAACAAGTACTTGTATATCAAAAAAATGATGTAAAAAGGCCCATTATTGTCCTTTGGAACTGATCAATAACATATTTTCTAGTATGATTTTTCATAGTAATCTTACTTATCTGCTTTCTCTCCATTAACTGGATTATCAGAGAATAATGGATCTCTAAAGCTGATTTATATATTGGACGCAAAGAATAAAGACAAGAGATTAAGTCAGCCAGAAGGCTGCACGTAGTGCATCTACAATGCACTGTTCTTCACCATCTAGTCATTTTCATAAGTACAAAACTTTCAGCTTAGTTGGCGTATCTGCCTCTTGGCACAATGGGTCTTCCCAGCTTTGGGGACAAACTTGCTGTTGTATCTCACAAAGGCTGCTTTCAGAAAGCAGCTCAGCCTCGAGTCGGTTCCAAGAGTCCAGGATAGGGCCATTATCTGTGAGAATCAGACCCAAATGGACATTGCTCTGGTGTCTCCTACTCTTGTGCCCACTCCTGTTACAGCATTAATTTGGGAATTTGTGCTTGGTCCCACACTAGGGCCTTGTATCTGAGTCTGCAGTGGTACCTGGTAAGGCCTTGCCCCACGACATTTCACCAGCAACATTGTGATTCTTCTTGTAAGTGGGTTTAAGATCAGGTTCTTTTTTAGCAGTAAGGAGATAAGGGATGAACAAGGGGTGCTTGTCCTTGGGCAGCACTATGCTTCTAAATACAAATATAGATATGGAGCCTGAAGGAACATATAGTGCAGGCATATAAAGTATATTCAAAAGACATCACTATATGCCTGACTGCTGGGCAAATGATGGGCAGTTTTGGGCGATACAATTCGGAAAGACTGTACCTCTGTGTATGTAGTTTGAAGAAAAAAAAAACATATGAAGATTTGTGAAGGAAAAGGATAACTTTTTAACAATATCTGCTAATTATTAGCTCTTGTGTAACTGTATATGAGTGTATTTTTATTTGCAGGTGTGAGAAGGCAAGAATACCAAAGTGCAAGTTAATCTCTGCTCTCCCAAAGTGGGGCACCTACCTACTAATAAAAATACACAGGGATAATTGGGCTGTCAATGTTGTTCAAGGAATAAATCTATACAGGTAAACAAAGCCATTATTTTGGAGTTACACAAAAGTACTACATACTGTGAATGTCATGCACAACTTGTTTCTTAAAGAAACATAGTTTTTTGTTTGGTGGAGGGATTTATACTACTACAACTCTATACAGTAATACCAAACTTTACTCCTGCTATAACTCTCTAAAGAGCACGTACTGTATTTAGTGCTCTCGGCTTTGCATATCTCTTTTCTTTTTTATTCTTTGCTACTAATACCGTCATAATCCTCATTCTCCTTGCATCTCTTATCGGGGGCCAGGTGTTCTCTGTGTTTTTTATTGTGCACTGCCACCCAGCCTACGGTTCTGTAACTCCAGCACCTTTGCTGCATGCGGTGTCAGATGTCTGTTGTTGGCATTTGCTCACTCCACTGCTACACACAGCTTGGATTCTTGTGCACTGATACCCGTTTCCCTCTGGTGCAAAACTAGGACCATGCGCAGGCACCTGTCTTTCAGCCATTTCACACATGCACATTTTCTTCACATATTAAAGCTTTCTGACAGTTAAATATCATTTTATAATAATCTTTCCATTTTTTTTCTTTAATTTTCATGATGAACTTGTTCATTCTGCAGCTGTTGCACGAGTGGTGATGAACTGATCGGCACTTATTTTATATGTGCATCAAAGAATTTCTGTGTGTGTGTGTGTGTGTGTGTGTGTGTGTGTGTGTGTGTGTGTGTGTGTATGTGTGTGTGTTTTCCTTTTTTAGTCCAAAGTTGGCAGGAGGAACTCCCTGTGGATACATCACAATTGCTGACCAGCTGAGGTGGAGGAGAACTCCAATTTTACTCTCCCTTTACTGTCTTGTCAGCATTTATAATATCCCCCTACATATTTTCATGGATGTGGACAGTACAATTACACAGAAAAATAAGAAACAATTATTTATATTATTTATATGAAAAGATTTTCAGTAAAGTCCACTATTGTTCTACTATATTTGTACTTATACTTTAACCTGTCTGATAGCATGCAATTTTGAAATTTAACTCTTTCATTTAACATGCCCTTTTCTTGAAACACAGCGCTGAGTGCTAACCATGATATTAATATTTTCCAGAGGATTTCAGCAGGCACGGTCCCACGTGGTAACCTTAACTAAACAAGTCGTGTTACACTGCTGTTGTACACTTGAGCGATGGTGTGGTTTTCCCATTCTGGTTTACAAGAAATTTAATGGTTGCTCTGTTTTTTCTGTCCACTGTGTTTATTAAATTTAACTTGGGCTTGAAAACATAAAGGTAGCCACAAAAACTAGCTAATTACTGACCAGGAGGTTAAAAATTTGTGTTGTCAAACACAATTGCTGAGACATTGTAAAAAAAACCTGTAGTTTGTAAGCATCCATCCATCCATCCATCTATTATCCTTAACCACTTTATCCTTGACAGGGTTATAGAGATCTGCAGCCTTTTAGCAGATTTTAGATGTAGCAAATCTGGGTATTTATAATAAACAGTATCTGAAAAGATATAGTTAACCTTTAAAAAGAGACAGGCAAGCAAACATTTTCATTCTAAGTTAGCAATTATTATAGCTTATCTTTTGGAGACTGGTCTAAAGCCACGCTGAATGACAGCAGGGGGTTGCAGAAAAATTTCATCAATGTGAAACTCCAGACAGCTTCAAGCTAGTCAGACATTGTATGATAAAATGACTCCAGCAGACTTATGAATTACGGCTCTGACCATTTTCTTTACTATCACCTGATCATTCCTCTTTTGTGCAGTTAATGGATGGTAAGTTTGCAGTGCTGCAGATAATGAGCATGAAAAAGAAAGGAAACCACTAAGATGTCCTGATTTGGAAGGTAAGGACAAGGTAAGGTAAGAACTGTAACATGAATATAATAAATGCCCCAATGGGAAAAAGTTCTGCTTGGGGTTTAAGTTTCATTGGCTGATGCTTCTGGGAACATTTTCTTGTGATGTTTCAAAAAGACCCTGCAGAGCAAGGTTTAAATAAAAATATATTCTTCCCAATACACCAAAGGGCTGAATTAAGTTTAGAAAACTGAGCAGGTAAAGCTGTGGCTTTAAAGGTAAGTAGTTACGGGTTCTTATCAGTCTCGACTTCATTTCTAAGTTTGCATGATTTAGGATGGATTTCCTTTGACTGGTCTGGTTTCCTCTGGACCTGAATAGGCCAAAAGTATAAATGCTTAAACTCTGAATGGGCCACCTATTGGACAGAAGTATGAAACAAACTGGACAGAAGACTGAAACCACACTGGCACAAAAGCCTGCTTTCATCTATGGGAACGGCTGGAGAACACTTTGGAAGCCTTGAGATGATTTTCATCTCAAACTTCTTAACCAAATCATCTTATGGAAGAAAATGGTTTTCAGAAAGTGGATTCAAACTGTTGATGGTTACTATGATGTTGCTGGGACAGTGGGCAAGGTGTGGCCTTACACCTTATACTTATTTTTTTTGTGTGACCCCAGTACCCTATTACTAGTATGACTAGTAGAAAACATCTTAAGTACAACACAATTTGTATTTTTAAAGCAATAAATCTCATTTTCCACTTTCCATGTTTGTACTTGAATTTAAATGCTTTTGTTTGGCTTAGGTCTTTCTTTTGGAATAGAAAAAAAATCTTTTTTTTTCCAACAGAAAAATAAGAGCAGAGGTATAAAATACAATTCAGCAACATGCACAAAAGTGCGTTTGTCTCTATTGGGGAGAAAAATTGTGCCAGAAAGCAAAAAAGCCTCCATACCCATGCGAGACAACATCAATTACCACTAGTGTGGGAGAGAGAGAAGAACAGCTCTTTTTGGGGTGGTGAGTGCTGACACACAGAGATGATCCTTCGCATCAGATTGTGCATCTCACATTTGCAGCGTGCTGAAAATGTGACAGACAAGCTTTTTGTATAAAAAAGAGGTCTGCTGTTCTGTCTGTGGGGCATCTGGATAATATACATCTCTGCCACGTCCATTTCTTATTTGACAGCTGACAGGTACAACCAGCTGCCCTATCACAGTCACAACTCTGTTGCTTGCAAACGTGCGTCTCCATCCTCAACTAGAAGCAGCCCTGAAGCCCAAACCTTCCCCTACCCACGAACACGTAAGGACTAGAACTTGCTCTGTTCTCCTTCAGGATCCATCTTCTGGTGAGGTGCAGACTTGTGTAGATGAACAGATGAACACTTGATTCATTTAAATATCTTCTTGTACGTACAATCCAAAAGGCATCTAGAGGTCTCTTCTTAGTTAGCAGTGGAGGTCACATTAAACTCCTGTCCTTTTCAGAGCACTGTCACAATTACTCTGAGTTCAGGCACCACAGAAGTGCCACACTTCAGGCCTTGTATGTCTGGAGAAATTGTGTTGACATGGGCAAGAACAAAATGCACTGAATTTTCACTTGGACCAAGTCTCCTGTTATGGAGATTATGTTTAAAATGCGGTGAAATGTTGGTCAGCAGTTATGACAAAATGCCATTTGGATATTGTAAAACAGCAGTGAAATATGTTGCAATACGGCATCTCAGTTCAGCTTGCTCGTGCCACGCCTCATTGTGGATGTCTTATCCCCTCACAGACCCTGCGCATGGCAGGGTTATTCCACAGATATAAGTAAAAACAAAGGACAAGACAGGGAATCAGAACCTGCACTGGTTCACTTGTACTGGTGATGGCTGCAGTTAGCACTGTGACACAGCAACAACCAGCTAGATGCCCTGCTAATAAAGTGAGAAGGGATTGTGATTTAAGCGGACATGTCTAAAAGTCCATTGCGCATACTTAAGTCGACCTGTAGCTATGGTGACCGCATCATTCTGTTTCTCATCGCTGAAGATAAACAAGGCCTTGAGGAATGGTGTGACTTAGGAAAAGCGTGGTGAGATGCTGCAGCAATGGGCTCATTCAGGCCAGAGCAATAACTGAAAAAGGCGGATGCAATGATGGCAAAGATGTTGAACACCAAACCCTAGAAATGAAAAACTGCTCTGGGAAGCTTCAGCAGAACAATGTGGGCCTTTAAATAATTTTGCTTGGCTCTGTTGTGCTCATATGACTTGCCATTTATTGCTATTTAAGATCCTCGCTGAGCCTTGGTGAACTGACCCTGTAACATTATTGGCAGAACCGTGCAAAGTGACTGCTTTCTATGTGTTTCTGGTTCCATCACATCAAGCAGCCTATTCTTGTACCTTTGGGCAAATTCTTGCAAAACGATTGCATAACTGCCCAAGTCACAATACCAAAATTATTAAGAGGCCTGCTCTGTGGAAATGGAACACTGCTGACCTATGTTCTCCAGCTGAATTTGAGCATCTGTACTGACAGCAGAAAAAAACGACAACCAGAAGCATTCAAATGCACTACAAAAGAGCCATTTGATGCTCTGGAGGTCTCAGAATCAGACAAGTTGCGTTCTCATTTTCTGCACACAGCTTTCCCCAGCAAGTCATACCTGGCAGGCTCAGTACATTTTAGCGCATGCCATTGGACACCATCCCGCCATGTTTTACATCACTCCCGTATACCTGGATGGAAGTTTTGTTAGTGGCCCAAAATGCTAAAGGTCTGACATCTGCTCTGCCTCTCCCCCACAGCTAATGATGTTGTCATGGAGACCGAGGAGTGCAGGGATAAATCGAGCTGTGGGAGACATCTCTGTCAGCTTCTGCACCTGTGATGACTGGCAGTGATAACTGGTTACAAGCATCTGGGTTCATAAATAGTGAGCCAGTCTCTCTGTATCGCTCTTGCTCTCACTCCATCTCTTTATTGCTCTCTTTTTATATCTGTCAGTCACTGGTTCAGGACACACGGCATAGCAGTTTTTTTTTTTTTCTCTCAGTCACTACAATGTACTTCTGCACACTTTATTGGACTGCTCTGTAAAAGTAAGCAAATGTTTGCCATTTGTGGGATATGCTAGTCTAAGACTAAGATCTAAAGAAAAAGGGACTTTCATTCAAATAAAGGTAAACAGAAAATGGGGAACGAGCCCCTGTACAGTAAATATACAGCTAGTGGGTCCTGAACCCAATTTCTATTTTCTTTACTGATCAAGAGACTTTTTTTAATCCCTACTGCATAGTGGTTTCATCTAGCAGTTATAGAAATGGGTAAAATAACCACAAAATATGTCAAAAATTTTTTATCTTTGTTGTGTCCCTCTCTATTCTACTAAATGATTCTTTGACAACTCACACCAATTGTTTAATATATCAGTCCTACTAAAGTAATACAATAATCATAATGAAGCACTTTGGATGCTCACATTATCGTACAACGACAGATACACGTGGCACTACCTTCTCAAGCAACCATTCCAAGCTGTGCTTTTGCAAACCTCCTAAGCTCTGGAATATGGCAGAAACAGTGCCCATTATATTGAAACAGCGTGAAAACAGATTCTTATCTGACACAACTTAATATATTCAGTCATATTTTATCACATTTTATTCTACTTTGCTGTGCACTTAACATTTGTGTGGTTATGGTGGCTCGCTATGGCATCATGAAAATCCTGTAATAGAAAATGTGTTGTATCGGGGTATTAAAAATGTCACAGCCTTGCAAAGATGTGTTGCTAGGTGGATGATGTAGCTAAGACTATGACCTCCAGGGTAGGAGATTGTGTTTTGCTTCTGGTCTTAGTTCATTCCCAATGGATTCCCTGCTATATTTATACCTGCAGATGTGGTCAAAAGTATTGGTACCCTTGCATTTTATTTAAAAAAAAAATTCAACAGCTTTCCTGAAAATTACTACAATTAAAAGATCTTTTGTTAACCATACATGCCTTTCTTTGGTTTGTGGTGGTTCAAAACCAAAAAGAACAGTGAAAAAGAACTGAATTCTTTCCTATTCTAGAAAGACATTCTAAAATGGCCTGGTCAATATTATTGACACCCTTTAGAAGTTAAGCCTGGATGTCATTATTTTGCGTTTTCTATAGCTGTGATACTAAAATGGCGGTGGTTGCTATGAATTCTCACATGCAAAATTAGTTGGATGTACCCAGCTGTTAGAATGTACCCGTTTCCAGAATTTTCAACTAAACAATTATATGATGTAATTGGGAAAAAAGAAAACAGCAGACACTATATTCATTATCCTGTCAGTGTTCCTTATCAATAACAAGGTATTTAAAAGACTCTTTGAGCAGGGAATCTGACAACTTCAGTGAAAATCCAACTACTGTTATCTATAATCTGACCCAGGAGGCCACGATTTTAATTATTGTCATAAGTGATTAAAAATGATCAAACCTGTTGTTACTGAAGTGGAAATCAAGGGATGACTTTATTGCCATTTATTTCAATAAATTATGGCAAAAACCAAACTGGGTCAACTTTAATAGCCTAGGACTGAAAAAATAAACAAACAAACATAAATGAGGTAAAGCAGGTCGAAACAACAACAACCTGGATGAATGAGAAATACATGATCAGCTCCTGTGAGGCCTAGTAGCCAATGCAGTGGTTAGAGCTGTCTTTGAAGGAGCTGGGTTAAAATCTCTGCACTAGATCTAATACTCCTAGCCATGATGCTTGATATCAAAATTGGCACATAAAAAATCCTACTCTATGAAATAGGCAAATAATTGTCTGTCCATCCATCCATCTGTTTTTTGTTAACCTCTGTATCCTGGTCAGGGTCACAGTGGTCCACAGACTATACTGGAGCCACTGGGGTATGAAACTACCCTTGGGTCACACGTTATTCCACTCCAGGGAATCCACACACCTATTCACACACCACAGGGAATTTAGCATGACTAATTAACCTGAAACAGATGTCTTTGGACTGTGGGATGAAGCCAGAAAAAACCAGCACAGACCCAGGGAGAACATGCAAACTCCTCAGAACATGAGCTGGATTTAAACCCACACCCAAAGGCTGTGGTTACCCCTGTAAATAGCTATAAGTATCTTAATATATAAATCTCTCACTGTAAATCAGGTGACAGATTAATAATAACATTTATTATTTTGTGGTCTTACAAAAACCACAATGAAATGATTTAGCAGATAAACATACAGCTTTAGTGGCTCCGAAGACTGCATATGCCAATAAATAGTGAAAAGGTGTGCTGAGATCTGTGCTGAAGCACATGGTTTGGGATGGAGGCAAGAAATGAACAAGGCCTTCTAAACTTCTAGAACAAGTTAACTTTGTTAACCTAGCAAGCTGTTTTTTTTGTGTAGTAAGCAGTACTTTCCAGCCAGTGAGTATCCACGCTGTAGGGGACAGAAACCAACAGCCATGTTCCAGCTCAAAAGAAATTCGTCATGAAAAACATGAGTGTGGATTAAAATTGAAACTCTTCACAGAATAATGTTGAAAAGAAAAATAAATAGCCTGTCATCATGTATTAAAATATTACAGGTGATTACATCCTCAGAAGGACCCATGGTGGGTTGTGCAATGAGGGGTGAGGGTGTCAGGCTTATTTGCACTGTATTTGGTGTTTCCCTCATCTTTGACTACACAATGTACTCAGGAGGGGTTTGGGGGGGAGACTTTCTTGAAAGCTGCCAATGCAACTCCCTGGGTGCTGAATAATCTTGAAAAGCTCTGAAACCGCTGTTTCCTTGGAAATGAGTTTCATTTTTCCTCAGCAGAAACCCCGGTGACCCCGAGCATCAGCATTAGTAACCAACAGGAGGTGGTGGGGCCTGCTTTTCATATTACGGCATCTAAAACTCCTGCGGCGCAGTCACACAATGCTCTGACTCCTCAGGCAAGCAACCGAGGTCCAGACTGATGAGCAAACTTATATTTACAGCCATGGGGGAATCCACTTGAACGGTTCAAAATAGCTGGTGGGAAAGACAAAACTATACAGCTGCTCTGTAGGTGACCTTGACGTTTGAGGAGGTTGGAGAAATGCACACTATGTGAAAATGTTAGCTTTTTGCTCATCTGCTTATGGTTTGCTATAGGTTCCTTCTTGAGAACCTAAAGCAAACCATAAGCTAAAATACAAGAGCTTTCAGACTTCACCATCTAAAAGCAACTTTTTCCATTTTAACAGCATACGTTTGTGGCATTCGAATGGATGTGCTGCTGAGGTCCACAAGGAATTGGGAATTTGGATGGCTCTGACGTAAAGTCTGCAGGGACAGAGTCGACACCTCTGACACAACGAGCCACAATATTATGTCTTTATCAAGCAGCAGAACATCTAAATAAGACCACGAAGCTCACAGGTTGAGATATGCCGGTGAGCAAAGACTCTCATCCTACTGTACATCTTAAACACGACTCATCTGGAAAGATCTGGGATTCAGGAGAATCTGTAGGCGCGCCCTCAGTTTAACAGGGTGGTGTTTGTTACCCCCCCTCCACACACAAATATGGCATATCTTTGATATTTGGGGTTCTGGATGCTTGCAACAAAATGTGACACTGATTTTGACAGCATTTTATCATGGTGGCTGAGGCACCTTTCTTTCTCCACTCTTCTCAGTTTGGGTGACTCAGTTAATTTTTTGTTTTACCTTCTCTCCTTTGAAAAAAAAAGATTTTTAACTATTTCTTATATGGTGGGGTAGAGACAATTTAAAGACCCTATTTACAGATCATTTTTTGATGTTCGATTAAGTCCAGCTTGAAGTAAGGCTGTGAGCTGCGCTGCATTTCCTTCTCTTCCACAAAGCTGCACATTGCTTAGTATTGGACCCTCTGCTCAATGCATAAAAGGCGAACGGCTACGTCAAAAACCTTTCGTTAGGACTTTTAAACTGATACCAAAAATATGGGCACCATCTGAAAAGCTGAGTTTAGTGGACTTTTAAACACTTTTAAAATGCAGATGTTTGGACATCATGGTGTTGCACTTCCTTCTGTTGATGACAGAGGAATAACAACCACAAAAAAGTAGTGAGTATAATAATTCGCCGTGACTACCCTGTTTATAATGCAACGAGAGCATTCGGACTGAACCACATTGAACTAGAATACTCACTTTTGACCTGAGCATGGAAATAAAAACATTATTTTCTCTACAGTATGCTATAGGAAAGAGAAAGCAAGAGAAAGAGAGAGAGCGAGAGCGAGGAAGAATGAAATACTGTAAAATCCTGTGCTGCAGCCAGTAGGATTATTGAAAAGAGATGAGATGCCTCACAAGGCTTCAAGTGTGATGTAGCTGTATTGTACAGTTCTTTTCACACACAGATCTCATTTCCTCAGCAGGTGCAAGGAGCAAAGAAGTGGATGTAGATGGTCAGCATTAACATGAGCAGCACCCATGGTGGCCACATGAAAAGGAAAGTGGCCTGTGAGGTGGCTCATGTTTCTCTGGCTCACGAGTCCTTTCTGTAAGCCAGTGTGAGCCTCTTGTATGCTACTGTGAGCAGCGGGATGGCTGAAACGTGTTTTCCGAGCTGGCCCAGCTTTTTGCCCTAGTTTACCTGTGGTCGCATACTATACCAACCTGGCATTAATTCTGCCGAAATCTGGGAATGAATCCTCTCTATCATTCATCCAAACTTCTTCCTCGGGATTGTCTCCTTACAGATGGGAGAGCTAATGATGGTCAAGACCCATGGAGGAGAACGCATTATGTTTGAAACCCTCTGTAATGATCAGTTTATTTCTAGTATTTTCACTGATTTTACTGATGAAATGTTGTTCTGCTTCTATAATACTGTGACATGAGAGATTTATTGCTTTTTGCCTTAGCGTTACATGAATTGTGCACCAAGGTCAATGCTGTTCAGTAACATTTTGTTTGCTTTCAGCCATAGGTAATAAACAATTCATATAGGATTTAATATACCTGCTTCATATAATTTTATGGAAGTAACAGAAAACATAAAGGACAGAAACAGATTTTTATGAGCGAAAGGTCTCCGGTGCATTGCTACATTCAGGCCATATTTCATATTGCAAACCCTGCTGTTTGGAAGGTATTTTCTACCGTTAAAGTAAAAAAAAAAAAAAAAAAAACAGAACAGTTTTTTCGGCGCAAATCAAGGCAAAATGTTACTAAATCACCCATATGCTTTACAATACGATAGTGAAACACAGCAGCATTTACAACAGAGTGGTCTGTTTTCACAGACAACTGTATGTTTTGCTGTGCATCAAAGATACGAGAATTGGCAAGAGATGAATCGCACTAGAAAGGTTTAATTATTTTTCGTGAAGAGACTGCCTAAGTCCTCTGGTGCACCCATCGGTTATTTTTTTTTCCTGTGCCATCAAAACCCTGCTGACAGAAACGACACTTTGCCTTATTTTTCTGCTCAGAGTGACACCACGCAAAATATTTACACGCTTTGAATGGAAATTCCCTGTAGCTGACCTGTTTCTGTTTGAGATGCATTGACCAGGAGCATCGTGGAAGTGCAGGAAAACAAAGAGAATGTTCAGTGTAGGACAGTTTCTCCATTGTATTCAGCTGCTTTGTTTTCTATTTGTAATTCACCTGGGAATAATAAAAAGATTACAGTTGCTCAATTTAATGGAAAAAAATACTGTTTAGAAAATATTCAAATATAAACAAAAAAAAAATATTCAAGTCAAGGGGCACCATGGTGGCTCGGCTGTTTAGGCATAGGGGCAAATGCAATTCAGTCCTTGAAGTTCGTATGTTCTCCCCGTGCCTATTTGTATCAGGGATCACAAGTCAGGACCCAGTGGCATACTTAATGAAGGGGAGGAGATGTATTGCAGGGAGACTGCAAACAATCCAGAAACATTGGGCAAAAAACAGGTCACAAGATGCAGGGAAAAACCCAGAAAAACAGGCAGAAAACAATCCAATTCGGCGAGCAAAGAGAAACAGGGTCAAAACTGGAGAAACAAAACAGAAACCACAGCCATGCACCAAACACAGTCACAATCTGACAAAGAGTAGGTATAAACACAGGAGTTAAATATTCAACACAATAAACCAACACGACAGGCTATTGGGGAAACACAAGAGGCAATAATAAGGGTAATAACGGTGATCAGGTGGGGAAGGCAGAGTAAGGAGCACACAGAAGGAAACAGGTACACAGGCCCTTGCGGTGCCCAAAATGGCTAGCAGGGCAGCCAAAAGTCCTCGAGCAGGCTGGAGTCCTTACAGGTTTCCTCCCACAGTCCAAAGGCATGTGTTTCAGGTTAACTGGTCACTTGACATTGCCCATAGGGCGTAGATTTGTGGGTTCGGCCACCCGGGTATTATTTCATAGCTTAAAACACCAGTGATTTTGGGATAGGCTCTGGACTGCCATGACCCCACTCAAGATTAAGCGATTAACAATGATGGGTAGATGGATGCATTATGTTAGCTCTAAAATTTGCAGACTGTAACATCAGGATATGGAATAGGAAAAATAAGATAGCAAGAAAAAAGTATGGTACACTGGCCTCTTTCATAGAATCATCCCATTTCCTTGTTTGTTTCATGTTGTTCTAAATATCTGTCCCAGTCTTTTATGTGTTACCTCAAGCGTGTAAGTGGTTATAAAACAGTAAATTGTGTTCAGCCTGAAATAAATGCTTGGGGGAGAACAATAAATCAAAACAACTATATTTATATATGTACAGTATATAGTGAGTGGGGAAGGAGGTTTTTGCAGCAAAGACAAGCTATGGTCTGTATATTTCTTTGTATTCCTTCTACACTGTCGCTGCTATCTTTATTACATATTGCCACAGGGGACTTGACCTAAACTTGGTCCAACCAGAACAAAAACAATAATTTGTTTCTACCTTTGTGGCGGTCACTGCATACAGATGAGGATAAAAGCCAGTACAGAAGAGAGTCCCCTTACCTCCATTCTCACCTCACTTCCCACGGTCCTCTGGTATGAAAGCAAAAAGGTATCCCTGACCATCTGAAATGACACCAGAGGTAAGAAACAGGATTATTAGATTTCTTTATTCCCACAACAGTCTGCAGATTGAAAATTGTGTGGGCCACAGATACTGGCTCACAATTGACTGGGGGCTTTACTCAGTTTGCTGTCTGTGAAAAAGAAACAAAGAGCAAAAAGTCATTAGGCAGAGGCATCATTCTGATACTGAGAATTTAATTCTGCTGCTGGATTCCCCACTTTGTGCTCATTTGGGTGTCAGGTATTAAAATTCATGCAGCAGGATTAGAAGTATTAACTGTACAATGCATTGTTCAAATGAACATCATTAAAAATTATTAATAACGATTTCTAATGCACCAAACTGGTGAGCAAATTTTCGAAGTGAGGTAAATAAACACCGAAGGCAGCAAAGGGTAGACCGACGGCAATATTAACTTTCACGCCGCACAACTTTGCCAGTTTAAAGAAAACACAGAAGGTGGCTTGTGAAAGAAATAACACGTACGCTTTTCTTCCTTATCTGAATTCCGCAAACTCACCGATCTTATCGCAAATGAGATGAAGTCGCCCCTGCTTCGCTCAACGCAGCTGGCGGGCCTACCTGCCCCCTGCGCCACCGTGCCTTCAGACAGTTAGATGAAGCCTTCCTGCGATGCTCAGCCCTCAGCTGAAGAGCAGCGGGAAAAGTGGGCAGCGATTAAAATCCATACTTCAGGCACGAAACTAAAGCGCCCGGTCCTGCGAACAGCTTGTTAATTTGCACAGAATCACCGCGCTAAGTGCATTGTCTTTATCGGCATTGCGCAGCGCGATCGAACAGCATCCGTTTCGCCGAATATACAAAGCACAAACTACCCGATTTGGAAAGCCATTTCAGCGATGCCTTAGAAAATTAATTGAATATTCTGCAACCATATTTACAAATCGACAGGGTTCATTCGCTTAGTGAGTCAAAATTTTTATTAGCTGCAAATTTAGGCCTTCCGCTAAATTAATACGGCCGTTTCGCCGTTGTCTCCAGTTCTCGGGACGTAATTAATATTTTAATTATTTAATGAATTAATGGAGGCACGGGGATGGATTGTGACCCTAGCGGCTAATAAAATTTCACCAGCATGCACACCTCCCACATGTGGCGATTTTTTTTTCTCCCCCCCCTCCTTTTTCTTGTAGCTCTCAAGTAGGGAATTAGCTGTAATTAAACATGTGGCCTCATGAATATTCAGTTGGGAAAATAAATCAGTTTAAAAGCAGCCATTATCAAGGCGATTATCCTCTCCTGAGGCCTCTTCTTTGTGGCACCTAAAGTAAGTTTATCCTCCCACAAACATTTATCCGCACCTTTTCCACTGCTTGATGTTGCTGCTGGCAGATGGACGAGATGTTCCGAAGAGTTAAAAATTAAAAAAGAGAATCGTCTTATCGCAGTAGCTGACCTATTTGGGAATTTTTCATTATAAATGCTTAGCACTATGAACTAACTTTGAATATGTCATCCAGTCACTTTCTTGAAGTATTACTGCTTCTGTTTCTGGGTATTTTTAACATTTAAAAATTTTTTTTTTTTTAAATGTATTGACACACGAGCCGTTTGTAGAGTAAAACGGATTTCTGGACATGTTTGGCGGAGTGCTGATGCCGTGTACTTGTTTCTGGTTGGCACTCCCAATGTGAGGGACACACTCATTCAGTGATGTAAATGCAAAATCCTGCTAGCTTGATACACCATGTACAATGATTCTGCAGGTCTGTAAAAACTGTAAAATTTGTACTTTTCAGCAGGAGTGTATTTTTTTCAAAAAAGAAAAAATAAAAGGGGAAAAATATATTCAGGAGCATAAAAATCATGATGTGCCGGCCCTTTGTTGCCAAATGGCAGCTGGAAGCAGCTCGGTCAAACAGATTGCCATTCTAAAGCCTTAGGGCTCATATATTCTGCGTTGGTCTTGGCACTGGATATTCATCATTCTGTGAAGGTACAACTTCAGAATTGCCTTGCATCGTGGTGCCAAGGAAATTTTTTGAACATCCACAAATTTCCTGAGAAAATCAAGATAACCCTTGTGCTGTGGCTATATATAGGCAGCTCTCCTGGTGACTTTGTCCTGAATGCTGCTAGGAGACCTGATCCAGTTGGTGAGACATCCCCACCCCACTGAGCTAGATCTGCACTTCATAAGATGCAAAGATACACTGCATACTGGGAAAATATGTAGTAAATCATTTCTATACTAGTATTATACTATACTTGTGATGAATTCTGCTTTGTACCTAGTATGATGACAAAGGTCTTGCGGATGTCCAAATGTGGTGCACATGGAGGCAAGGTGGAGATTGATCGACCAGGAATAAGAAGCCACGTACATTTTGAAAACACTGATCCCTACACCATACACTTGAAGAAGGTTCTCATGTAGACAGGGAAAAAGGGCCACACATACAGGAGAAAATCCATACAAAGCCAGCCCATATTTCTCAGTTAGATCTCTTGTTTTTCTCAGTTTTTTCACCAGAACTGGATAAGCAGTTGCAGAAAATAAATGGATGAATTGATTTTGATATCAGTACTACTGATATTTATGGGTTATGGGCTTGGTTGTGAAGTTGGCACTTTGATTCTTGTCACTATTTGTAGACTGGATGGCTAACAATGACAACTAGAAAATTTTATATATGCTGATGACTGTGAAACAGAACTCTGGAAGCGAACAAATGTTGTCTAGGAAAAGACCCAGACTCAAACTCAAACTGTTAAATTGGAAGTAAAGCATACCAGTCATTGTGTAGACACGCATGTAGCAAACCTGTTATCATGATCCAATTATTATACATACACTACAATCATGTGAAGGTGTAAAGTATATTCACATTCATATCAAACACATAGTGCTAGCACTGAATCTGAATATACTTTACACCTTTACACGATTGTACTGTACATATAATAATTGTTTTATGTGCGGCACTGAATTTTTTATATACATGTACTAATCCTCAAAAGTTTTTTGAGTTTGCTATTTCTTTATAGATTCATTCATTATACAGCGCTGCATCCCATTTTTATGCACAAGTTCATTAGCCTTGTTTTGAACTTGTGTAAACGTTTATAGGAGGTACAGGTGCTGGCCTCCACAAGACGACGCAGGATGCTCTCTGCTAGTAGCATAGCCGCCAGCAAAGGTGAAGGATAGTGTCTATGGGATTATCATTGCCACCACTTCTGAAGTCATGAGGAAGCGGTACACTGGAAACTTTTTTGTACAAAATGTTTTCTTTTAAGAAACCTGTTACTGAGTTCTTTAAACCAAACTTGCTTTAACATGTAAACATCAACTAATATATCATTTTCACTGTTCTCACACCTGGCCATAGTTTGTGGCCAGCATTTGTTCAGTGGTTTATGTGCGGCAGTTTGTGGTCATCGTTCATGCCACTCTGGGAAGTGGTTCACACAGCACCTGTGCAGGAACTGATGTGACCATCACAATCCACACTGGTGGTCGTGGACTAGTTTAACTCATTTAGGATCACCCAAAGGAGGAATAGTGCCTATTCACTTAAGCAATGTCTTGAATGCAGTAAAACTGGCTATGGAACTGGAAAATTTTATGTACTAAAGCAAATTATCCACTTAACAGGTATCCACTTATCCAATGTTATGTCTATTTTAAGTAAGACCAATACAGTATTGGGGAGACTGTATCCACCTAAGCAATTAATTCATTTAACCGGTATCCACTTAAGCGGAGTCAACTGTATTGGTTACCATGCATATGGTTAAGCAAATTTTGGAGAACTCTACATGTGTCCCACAAAACAGACTTTTCTTAGGACAGTACCTGACAGGGAATACAGCTTTAAAATTCTTGAGGGAAATTTTTCAAAGCAACTTTTTGATCATTATCTCCCTTACTGTCAGCTTGAACAAAGTATTATATTTTCTTGCCAATACAGTTTATGTCTTTGTTACTGGTAATAGCATTGCTTCTCTCCTCCAGTTTGTATTAAACTCTTGGGTCCTTCTGTGGCTGTAACTGCCTGCCAGGACTCCAGGTCTGTACTGTCCTCATTTTTCTGCACTTTGCAGAGGCACGAAGAGCCTTTGTGGCTTCCTGCCGATGTTGCAACTCAGCAAAGAAAGCAGGTCAGCTGGTCCACGTGCAGAAGATATTCGTTCTGATCCCTCAGAATGGGAGCCGGGAACTAAAAAGGATGCTGAGGAGAAGCGTGGCCTCTGGCTGGTGAGTGGCCATTTGGTTCCACAGACACTGGTTGCAACAACCGTCCCTTGAACCCAGCTGGTTTCTAACATGAAACCAGAACCTATAAGATTCTTTAAATACAATGGGATCAGTATGGAGGACTGCGCGAATAACACACTTTCAACAAATTAAAAGAGGGCAGAAAGAGTGCAAGGATAGCATGCTGTTCCATGGTGTCTTTGAGGCCGCTTCCAGCCGACCGGGCCTAATGTGCTCTGAATTCTAGTGCTGCCAGGCCCCAGGGCCCACTTTCAGAGGGAACCGGGAGCAAAGCTCCTGTGAAAGCTGCTCCAGCTCTCCCTGAGTGTTATCTGACAGGAGACTATTGTGTGAGGAGAATAGCGATGCTCGGACAGAGGAGGCAAAGCCAAGGACTGTGTGACAAGGGTCCCCTAGCCCTTCTGCGCAGGGGGAAAAACAGATTGGCTGTAGGCCGAGGACCCTCTTGTCCCACTTTCTCGTCCTCTGACTCTCTCTACACTGGTACTTCTGGGTTGTTTCTGTCTGAAGTAGCACCAGCTAGCCCCACTCCAAACTAAAGCGCATGTTGTGTAGTTAGGCATCCTGTAAACCAGAAAATCTTCTGCCCAGCTTTGCCACAATGACATCCTATGAGAAGTCCAGCAATGTGGAAGATCATCATATGCTGTGTGTTGTTGTTTCTTTTACTGTAAAAGAAAAGAACAGAAAGAAAAGTTGCAGGAAACCACATAGGATTCAAACCTTGGTCTAATTTGCAGAAAGATGCATGTGAGCCAAAAACCTGATTCTACCAGGACTTTTTTGCTCGGAAGTTTGACATTTCCCGCTCCTTGCTGAAAGTGGGTGGAAGCCTTGCTGTCTGAGAACAAGCGGTGAGGAACCTCTCGAGGGTTTTGTCTAGAGCTGTCTGAACTGACAAAACTTTAGTTGCTGTGGGCTGGGGGGCTGCTTTTCTGATGACCCTGAGACAGCATGGGGAATGCGGGCAGTAGATGGAGAGATCAGGACTTGTCACACTGTTATCAAATCTCGCCCCCCATTGAGCACACCCTTTTGAACCCTGTGCACATAAAACCGAATTCCTACGTGCCACATGCCACGATATGGTATAGCAAAGATGAGCTGAACCCAAGTGTAATAAAAAAACAAACTCACTAAGCAAAAAAAAGTTTTGACCTAAATCTCGAGATCCTTAATGAACAGCCCAGGGAATGCCGCATCTGTCTTGGTCCATGACAAAAGGAGTCTTTCAGATGTAAGCAAATGAACATTAATTTGTGCCATACCAAAAAGAAATGGAAAAAGTGCGCAAATACCCTGCTGCACTTATTAGAGAAAAACATTTGCCATTCCCGATTAGGCTCCGTAGATGTACACGCTCTTGTTTTCCACTGCTCCGGGTGGGCGGAAGCAGCCGGAGTTCGGCGTCACTCTTGTATTTAATTTTCCTTACGCGTCACCGGCCCGTTTTACCCTACCTGCCCTTTACCTGCGTCTGTCCCTGTCCCTGCCAGTTCCCAACCCTCATCTGTCACTTTCTGTTTGTGCTCTGGAAACTTAGCCGCTCTGTTGAAGGAAGAAATGAAGTCAGCGCTTTTGCCCAGAAACACAGGACGGCACCTGGAAGGAGCAGCTGTCCCTCACTGTGGCCCAGCCCTGAGTACTTCCTTTATTTAAATGCAACATTGCCAGGGCAGAATAACATCTATAAGAGAGCATCAAAGACCATATGCGGCAAAGTATGCTTCAAATATAATTTATTCGACTGGCTTATTTAAGAGGCTTGCTTCTTTCGCCAGTAATAATAGTCTATAAATATTAATAATTTTGCATCTCACAAGGTCATTTTTCTCTATCAGAGAGGATTTGCTTTCCCACCAGAACAAGCCGTCACCCGGGTTTTGGTTTAAGGTTATGTTTTAATAAACATCAGTAACATGATAAAGATCTGGTAAACTCATTTATCAGCTCACTGGATGAGGCCACTTGGAGCCAAGAGACTCACTGGGTCGAAATTTGATTTGAAGAGATGAACTTCACATATGTCATTACTGAATATGCACTGCCTGTATTGTCCTACTGTCTAGAGATATTTTCCTGCAATTTGTACAAAACTCACAGCTCCATCATCAATAACTGCCACAAAAGACTGTATTATGCAGTGGTTCAAAAGCTATAACAGGAAAGGTAGGGTGTGAGACGGAATGTCCTTTGAACAAGATGTAGATCGAATGCCGTCATTCAACCAGACAATTTAGAATCACCAATTCACATTATTTTGTCAAAGGTAAGTGCAGCAGCTGATCGCTAAGGAACAATGCAAACTCCAAACGGAGTGAGCCAGGAGCTATCCCACATCACTACCCTATTGAAGAAACTTTGATTAACCAATGTGCTCTGGTTTTTTTGTGTAAATAAAATACAGATATCTGGCAGACGCATAGGCAAAGCTGCAAATTCCGACAGAATTCCAAAATGATGTTTCTTCATTACGTTTAAGTGAACTATATGTTTGGAACTCACCATAAAACACTGGCCCTTAAGGTGGATGCCCAGCAGCACTTTCCATTAATGCAAGCCAAAATAGCATCATTGGCCATGTGCTAAGCAGCAGCAGCACCACCACAATTCATTATGGCCCAGGTAGCTTTCCAAAGTGACACTATGTCAAGGCTCCTAATGCAGCGAAGGACCAGATGATGGATTTCCACAGAATCCTTGCTAAGGAAGAGCTCACATTTGGTGATTGGAAGGGGGCCATATGCCTCTCAACTCTCTTACTGCTGCTGTATCTTAAGGCATCTTACTGGAGAAATGAGCATCCCTGTCCTACGTTGGCCTTCTGCCATATGTCTGCCACTGCACATGAGGTCATTTCTTAGTATAAACGCAATTTACCTAAATTTACATCTGTCTGCTGCTGCACAATGTTGGTTATTAAAATTCAAAATGGAATGTGAATTTGACAAAATTTCATTTTTATCAATTTTGATTCATCGCAGTTCTGTACGGTGTTAAGTTACTTGTCAGATGCTATATTCATGATTGGCTCTTTTACGTCTGTTCATTTTAAAATGTCATTTGAACGTGTTTCTTCACTGAAAAATGTACTTTGTTATAATTTGTTTTTGCATATTGTTTTTTAAAGTAATTACAGCCAATTTTTTTTTTTTCGCTCAAATATCGGCTTTGCATTATTTTAACAGTTATTTGCAGTACTTACTTGGTAGCTGGTGTCTTGTTTTCTTAAGTTTTTGTTTTTATCGCGTTGGTTTACAGAATGCTCTGCAGCTGTTTATGGATATCCTGATAAATAACATCCTGACATGGTAGGAGATTAATAAATGAACAATGAGAAATATTTCAGTGCATGCCCTCACTTGTCTCTACTACATTTAAACCCTTATATTGATTATGTTCTGACATAAAATCCACTCTGTTTTTGTTATAGCAAAATTGGTTATAATTACCTTCATTTACATGGAAATAGACTTTGACTGGCATCGTGGCTCCAGTGTTTTTACATGGCTGTCGTTTTAAGTTTTCAGACAACTGTCTGTTAACCATTGTTTCCTGCTTGCCTGCATAAATGCATATTTACTGTCTTATATGTATATTCAGAGAAGATGATGCTCAAATGAAGCACTTCTTATGATTTAAAAAAAAATACTTGTAAGTAAATGTCTAGGCCTATTTATTACATTTAGATGTCAAGCACACACTGAAGAACTGGATGTAACTGGTCAGAGTTTGCCAAGCAAAAATCAAAAATGTTTCTTTGTATATCCTTTCACAAGGATAAAGAAAATTTAGTGCAAAAGCAATAAAAAAGTTAATAAAAAATCCAGAAAGCAACCAGGGTCTTATTTTACAGTTGCCAGGAACCTGTCCCTAAACTTGCAAGGAAAAAGTTGCTGTAGAGGCTGGGTTGTTTTGTACATGCAAGGTTACATCTCAAGTTTTTTTTGGCAATTTAAAAAGCATTTCCGGTGTAATTAATAACTTAATTCAGTCATGTCCAGCTTAGTCATCTATGTACAACTTCTATTAAATATATTATGTAGACAGACAGACAGACAGATAGACAGGCAAACAAACAAATAGATAGATAGATAGATAGATAGATAGATAGATAGATAGATAGATAAAGCATTTACTAATCACAAAAGAAGCTGCACAGTGAGGCCTGTATCTGACATTGCAGCAGAATGGAATCATCTTATACCTCATTTACTCTTTTGCAGTATAAAAGAAGAATAAAACCATGAGCAGGTGCAATTATTCTTTTTTTCCTTTGAAACATCTGTTCTTTCCTGTTTTGGTAACAGAATGAAACCGTTCTTTCCAATATCCTTCATGGCAGTTTGCATCTGGAAAAATATAATAGTTAGATTTCAGATAGGAAGAACTTGCTTCCTATCAGCCTGGACCCTTGGGAATTTTGTACTCTGTGTGGATAAATATAGCTCAACACAATGCATTCATTACATACGGTATCACTTATCAAGAGACACTCTGTAATTCCTTTTAAGCTATTTCTGAAGCATTTTAACCTATGCGCTCCTTCACTTTGGATATAGTAAAACAGCCACTTTTCAGCTTCACAGTTTACATAATATCATATATAAAGTAATACTCAGTGTGGTGGCCTGGTTACCCTACCTGTTGAAGAGCGTGAGGTAAGCTGACAAAAGAAACAAGGATACAAAGCCAAAGCAGAGTGAAGGATTTATGTATTACTTCAAAAATCAGTTATGGGCAAACAAAAAGCTGGTCTTAGGAGCCTTATGTACACACCTCCATGGGGGGAAATAAGTTGTGTGGTGGTTAAAGCTGTAGCCTTAAAATCAGAAGGACCAGTTTCAAGTTCTTCATCCTTCTGCCGTAACCCTTAAGAATGGTGTTCATCTTGAACGGATGCAGTAAAAAAACACTAAACCATTGCACAATTTCAAGCAAATTAGTGTAAAACTCCAACAGTTTCATTTTTTTTGTGAAGAAAATTGTTGCTTAATGAACGATGTCAACTTTCTTTCTTGCGATAAGCAAATACTACATCTAGATATCTGACGTCTTGGTGTTTTCTGGCTGTGTGCACACTGTTGGGACTTGTGTTGACCCGTAGACCTACGGCCTGTTGCTGTTGATTATTTTGTCATCTCTCACAATAATGGCTTATTTCCTGGTTACAGCAGACACAGCTGTCACACACGATTGATGACGCCTTCTCGGCTCGCACAGACTTTAACAAATTCACTGTAGGGCAGCTCCAGAAAATGTGTTGTTTACCATCTGTTGGAAATTCTGGAGTGCTAGCAGAGAGTGTATTATTTAGCAATGCACTCCTAACATCCCATATTCCTTAGCCCCTTTGGGTCTTGTCAGACCTCTCCAGAAAAACAGAACAATGTGTACGCACTCACACATACAAGAAGTTCGTTCCGTTACCAAGGTACCAAAACTGAAAAAAAAAAAAAAAACCTTCACCAACACTTTTAAATGCACCCCATTTAACATATTACATAATACAGCTTTGGATCTGTGTTTCTGAAAAATGCACACTGGTCCCATGTGAGATATATTTTGTTTTTACCGAGAAGTTAATAATGTTACACAATTTCTATTGAAGAGACAGAAACGCAGATCCGCATGTTGCACAGATAAACCCCTTAACTTATCATCTCTGACGGCACATCAGTCGCTATGGAACATCTTGTTGATGTATTCTGTCGCAGTCAACCGGGCACCTCTTGTAGCTGTCAAAGAATTTCGCAGTCTTCCAAGATGACACATAATTAATTTGCCATTCGAGTTACTGTTTTTGGTTCGCAGGTTGTTCAGTGCATTTTTCAGTTTCTCCTTGAAAAAGCTGGTTGCAAAGACGGAGACACTGATCAGGATGCAAAAAAAAGCAGGAAGTGGGAGACAAAAAAGAGAGAACCTAGGGCGGAAACAGAGTGACGTGACCAAAGTTTGCTGGGGACTAGCTTTCTTGACACTAATGTTTCTGAAAATGGGACAGGGCCTGGGTGTTATCCTAAAAACAACTTTCTTTTTCCATCAAGCTCCCCCCTTGATGTGAAGTCCTTGGCCGCTTTGAGGGGAAATGTCTATTAAGGCAGTAAGCATGTTTGGGAAGTGATGAGCAACAGCTCAGTGTTCCTGCTGCGAGGGTTGTGGAAACACACCAGGAAGATCACTTTATTCACCGTTTTGGATTTCTCATCTCAAACGCACAGTTGTTTGGGCAGCACAGGCCTTGGGGGAGATAACAGTGGAAACGCCCCGCTAAGCATACATACTGACGCGTAGTGACAGGTGTGCAGGTGTTAATTCTACGACAATTTATCTGTATTTCCAGGGAGCGAGAGGTGAGTTTAACATTTAAAATCCTTTCGTACGCCGCATGGCGCGTTGCTGCAAGTGGCAGCAGAACGAGGTCAGACCCGGGCCCATGACTCGAAATACCGAGGAACATTTAATTGCCTTTAAACCGACAGAGACACCTCGCATTTATTTTAACATATTCACGAACTTTGGGTTGCATTTCTTTGCTAGAAATACTGAACTAGATCGGGTGAGTATTTTAAAAAAAAAAACCTCCAGGGTACATAAGCAATATCCTCTTCAGGGTTTTCTAACCTACAACTTTCTAATCACAAGTTCTGGCTCCTAATCTCCACTCTGCTCACTAAACATAGCGGAGTGGTCTACAAGGAAGGAGATAAGAGAAATGCGTGGTTACATCAGGAACCCCAAGAGGCAGCAAAACAGGAAGCCAGCAGCAGAGCTTCCTGTGGTCCTGTGTGACTTTCATGCACATGCTGAACATTATTAATGATGGTCTATGATATATAACACAGCAGTGTTAATGATGGTATGGTTGCGGTATAACGTCAGTAAAGGGAATTCACACACTTGGATATCCTCCAAGGTATGTTTCCTTATCTGGACAAAGAAGAAGTAACGTTCCCAGCAGGGCAGTATGTATGCAATCCCATCCCAACTCAGCTGTCAGCGATCAAATCCTTCCCCGTGGGACTGAATCCGATTTCCTCGTGCTGTTGACACCACCCTTTAAAAATCAGAGGGAGCTGTCGGATTGCTCTGAGGCCAGTATGGCCAAGGGACAGTAGAAATTCTGCGCTCAATGCAAAGTGCAGACGGATGAGTGAAATCAAAACGTGAACACGGAGCCTCAAAGAGGGGGAATACAAGGAAACTAGAGCTCCCCCTCTAGTTGCAGAAGACATTCAGAAGTGGAGATGGTGCAGAGGGTTTTTTGTGACTCAGTTTTTCCTGTAACAATGCTACAATGCTCTTGAACCTCCACTATTATAGAAGGGTGGGGCAGGCTGGTATATGCTGATATGTCTTTTCATTTATACAAAGTGTTTAACTCATTTATTGAGTGTTATTGTTCTTCTACACTGTCACTCAGGTTCAAATCCAGGCTCATGCTACTCCTCTCATACTTGCCCTGAACAGATACAGTAAAAGCCATCCAGGTGTATAAATGAGTAAGTAATTGTAAGCATCTTGCAAATGAACAAATAATAATATTTATTTAGCTATTTCTTTTGCTACTGTTATGACTTTGGTAAAGAAGCCCTTTAGTATTTGTGTGTGTCTTTGTTCTATCTCTCCAAATGAGGCCATTAGAAGAATCAGCCAATTAAGAATGCATCTAAGGAATGGAAACACCTGAGGAAGAAGGGGAAGGAGATGGTTGTGTCTGACTTGTGTAGATTATGTTTTTTTGGTGTCGAGTCTTAGGCAACTGGTAGAAGGGGGTTAATGCTATTTAATTTGGTCTACTTCATCCTGGTTTTTACTGTCATTATAGCACCTGGATAGAATTGTGTACTTTTGTTTGTTAAGGAAGGCTTGTTAATGGCAAAAGGAAGGGGGATTCTTTACTTTACTGACTGAGCTTACCCCTGGAGAAAGGATTCAAGAATTGAGTTGCACTAGATAGCAATTGTAAAAAAGAAACTCCTTCTTAGAGTTACTTCTAAGTAAGGTACTATTCTGCAAGCATGCACTCATTTTATGTTGTTATAAGACCCTATGCTCCCATGACACCTCAGCATCCCCAAGGCCAGCTTTTCATTTGTGATTCTTGTTAAGATATATAGTATGATCTTAAAATGCGAATGAAGAATGTACCATTAAAGATTTCATTGTAAAGTGGCATGGGACATGTCAACGTGGTGGATAATGCTGCTGCCTTACAGTGCTTGGGCTGTTGAAACATAGATTCATATCCACCTGTCACCCAGTATCTATGTAGGTTTCCTCCAGGAACTCTGGTTTCCTTCCACAGTTCAAAGACATTCATTTTAGGCTAATAGGAGACTCTAAATTGCTCTTAGTGTGTGCCTGCATGAGTGTGTGGCTACCAAGCAACAGACTGGCATCTCACCCCGAGAGTAACCCCACCTATCTTTGTACCCAGTGGTTCTGGGATACGCTCCAGACTGCCATGGCCCTGTCAAGGACATGATTAATGAAAAATGACTTTGAGACCTCCTATGGCACTTCTGGTTTCCATTGATAATGACAATATAAATAAATATACAAATAGGCAGAGGTTTTGCAATACAAGACACAAAAGCATTCATCCATTCATCCATTCATTCATTGTAATTGGACTGCAGCCAATCCCACAGTCACTGGGCTCAAAGCAGAGACAAACTACAGGTAAGTCATGGTCGCCAATTAACCCCAAAATGCATGTTTGGAAGAAGCTGGAGGACCTGAATGAAATCTATACAGACATAGGGAGAACGTGGAAACTTGCTGCACAACCCAGGTTCTTTGAGGTGACAGCACTACTCACTGCGCCACCATACTGAAAAACAAAAACAGCATCCTGTTAAATTATTTAATAAATGTAGAAATTTGTTGTGACAGTAATAGCTCAGCCTGATTTGTTCAACTGAAATGCAAAACTCAGAGGAAATTTTAAACATCAATAAAGCTGTCAGTCTCAGTGAGCGGGCAAAGTCCATAGACTAACACTACATAGATGTGGAAAGACGTGTGCTGTCCTAGATTGATGGGTTTCTTCTCATCTCAGTGCCTTGTTCCTACTTTTTATTAATTACTGCAATAATTTCTTGTGCTGCTCTACAACTGCTGGCTGTTTTTGTTTTTGCCTTGACAGGCATCAAGCAGCTCTTCTTCATACACTAGGACACGTTCACCTATGGGTGACCTGCAGCGCTGGTTGCTCCACTTTTATTAGTAAAATACTGACTGACAAGTCTGAAAGATGTTTTAAGTCTGCTCTTGCAGGATTTTTTTTTTCCGCAGATGTATCACTGCCAGGATTGTCAAGATTTATGTTGACATGAAGCAACATTAATATTGTATGACGCACTATTAATAACCATGCAAATTTGATGTTATGCAATACTAAATTGATGCGCCTACAACACACCTTTTTTAACCTGAAAATACGTACAAAATTTTAACATCTTTTTTTCAGGATCCAGAATGACACCAGCATAACAGTGCTATGATCGATGCTTAAATCAGTGTCTGCTGCTCTTCGTCACCTTCAGAATGCTTCAGTTGCACCAGAAGAAATGGACATTTATCTAAAAGGAGTTTGCTTGGTTGAATGTCTTTACTTATGCTTTCTCTCCTTGAATTTCTGTATCCATGAGTTTAATAGAGCTGTGCATAGTGACCCCATTTCATTCAGCATTTACAGAATAGGCCTGCAAAAGAACAAAGGAAAGCAGATTTCTACATGGTGATGGCACATTTGACAGAATTGGTATCACAGCTTCCCAAGGCTCTACCTTTGTCCAGGCCCTGACTATAGCCTTCACCGAAACAGACTTTAAGGTCACATTGCATTCATTAATATTATAATCCTTGCTTACTACATACGAAGATCTGACACTGGGACCTGAGGCGTCAACATCTGTTCTGATACAGTGCTTTGCAAAAGTGTTCAAAACAAAAGTATGCATTGTACCGGATAACAAAGTAAAGTTTTGAATGAAATGTAATTTTAGGAGGGAAGTATTACACTAAACCTCTGGCCATGCCCAGCCATTGATCATGCTCTCACACATACAGCGTAAGCACCCACCGACTGTACTTCTGCCCCACAGAAACCCTCCTCCACTTCTTCCTCACTGAAGGAGTCCCTACAGGGGGGCTCACTAACCTCGCTCGACAACAGGTGCACATCCTCAAGTGGACTCCAACCCCAATGGACAGCTCACCAAGCCTCCCTCCGAACGCACAGCCAGATTAATACTTCCAGCTCCTGAATGATGTTGTAATATTTCCTTACATATTTTAATACCAACGTGATATTTCTTTTTTCTTCAAAAATGTTTTTTTGATGCAAAACTCATGTTGACTTATAAAAATTTTGAATTAAAATATCACCCGGAAAGAAATATTAAGGCACCATTTCGTTAACCAGTAAAATGTGTATTTTTGTCAAGGGTCTGAATACTTTTACAAAGCAATACTGTAAGGTATGTAGAGACTGTTTGAAAATGCCTCAGCTCAACTTTGGGAAATATCTAAGTGTTTACTGGCAAAATTCTAAAAAGGACAACTTCTACAATCCATGATAAGTAAAAATAACTCTGGATTGCTGCAGATAATATCATAATCTCACCAGCTACAGCTGTCGTGTTTCTCACGGGCTGCGCTGTCCTTCCGGACTCTGTGCTGGGTCCTTATTCTCAACTTCCCCTCCGTGCGCTCTGAACAGCTTGAGGGGTCAAATGACACGCGTCTCAGCTGATAGGATTGTGCTTGGTTTATCCCGAGTCCTTGAGCGAGAAAATAGCAACGAGACATAAACAAAAAATTGCACTGATGTCATTCTGCCAATATTTAACATGCGAATTATGCTCCAAACTGACAGTTGCAAATTCTCTGCTTAAAAGAACCAGATCATTAAATTAAAGGTGTTTGTCTTGTTAAGGAAATTAGCTTGCAAGTCACAGCAATTGAGATGGGCGAGTTCTACTGCGCTTTATTTAAAGCATTTAGAGTTTGACAAATAGCTCCAATCTTCAAATTAATCTTCTCGTATGGCGCTCATCTCTGGAGTTTGGGTTGGTTTGACTGAGCCAGAGCTCTTTATCTTCTTTCAGACCCTTAATTGCCTGCTTCTTATATTGTAATCTTCCCGTCTTGGTTCAGAGTTTGCATTCTAACAAATGAATATTTTACACTACGCATCATGAAGCAAGTGAAAACAAAGAAATACAATTCAATATTTAATAGACAACTTTCATATATATATTTCATATTCAATATTTAACCTTTAACTACACTAAACTTTCTACTGATAAGATTTTCAGGGGCCTGCCTATGCTGTAACAGGTGGCATCCTAATGGTGTTAGTTATCATATCATCGTTTTGACTTTTTTTATTGGTTATCTCATTTCTAGTGTTATGCTTTAAGACAACCTAAAATACACTGCCTGGCCAAAAAAAAGTCACCACCTGGATTTAACTTAGTGTTATGATGTGGGGTTGCTTCAGTTGGTCAGGTCTAGGTTCAGCAACGTTATGTGCCCGAAAAATGAACTCAGCTGACTACCTGAATATACTGAATGACCAGGTTTTTCCATCAATGGATTTTTTTATTCCGAGATGACAATGCCAGGATTCATCGGGCTCAAACTGTGAAAGAGTGCTTCGGGGAGCATGAGAGAGACATCATTTTCACACATGGATTGGCCACCGCAGAGTCCGGACCTTAACCCTATTGAGAATGTTGAGGATGTGCTGGAGAAGACTTTTCTCAGCGGTCCGACTCTCCCATCATCAGTACAAGATCTTGGTGAAAAATTAATGCAACTCTGGACGGAAATAAATGTTGTGACATTGCATAAGCTTATCGAAACGATGCCACGGCAAATGCGTGCTGGAACCAAAGCTAAAGGCGATCCAACAAAATATTAGTGTGTGACTTTTTAGTGTAGATTGCTTGTATAGACATGCTGTTTAAAGGAAAAGTTTGTTTAAAATAATTAAACATGAAACAATTTAAAAAAGAAATGCATCTTTGCCTTTCCATCAGATTGTCTGGTCACTATCTCAGAAGCACATGGTGCAAAGCAGGGTCCAGCCTGGATGGCATGCCAGTTCCTCAGAGTACCTTTGGTGCATTTGTTTTTTATTTTTTAATAAAGTCACAAAAAAATTGTTATTGCATTGGACATGGGAGTTTAAACTGTAAACACAAAACTATAAAGGTTTACGGTATACTGCAGTTTCATTTTGGTGATTTACAATTCCTTTAGCCAGAAAAACTACATGCTTGTTTTAAGCTCTGTGTGGACTACGGTACTTTTTAAAAAAGGCTGCTCGAAAACCAAATTGCAGTGCAGACAATGCCGGGTTCTTCTTCAGATTCGATTTTCAGTCTGTGGTCAGTGAAGCTTGTAAGAATTTCTGACTTTGTCGTATTTGTCAGCCTTCCATTCTTAGGAAAGGAGTAAAAATTCCTTTTTTATAGCCTTTCAATGCACATTCTAAATGCTGGCAGCTGCAGAAGATAAAAGAAAAACATGAAACTGAACAAACAAATAAAAACAAGATTGAACAGTTTGAAAATAAACTGGGGTCACTGACATTAGGGTTCTTTTTTTAAATGCTCTTTTAAGGGATTGAAAAAAGTAAAAGTAAAAGTGTGTACATTTATGCTATAACTTAGTGGCTAGTGAAAGAAAAATGGAAAAGGAGCTGGTGGAGCAGTGCTGCTCAAATGCTGGAGAGCAAAGTGTGTGTCCACTGAAGATGACTGCAAAGGCTTTTCTAGAACTGTCTGTTAAGGACCCACAGTTTGCTGTGGATCACAAGCAGTCAGAGGAGGAAGGATATGAAAGTTGCGAATGAGGCTGCAGAGACAGCATCTAGATGGCTGTGGACCAGGAGAGGTAAGCTGTGAGTTCGAAGCAGCTCTACCTGAATACAAGCTGGCCTCTGAGAGTCTGATGCTAGAAGTTCCAGAACACCCAGGGACTTACCTGACACCTTCATCCAAGTTACCTTGGAGAAAGGTGTCATATTCTCAACAGTTAATAATAAAAGACTGCCTTAAAACATAACTGCTCAGGCACATGAATTTATGAATTTATTCATTGGATGCTTGTGCCCATAACAACCTAACATTGCCTTTACCAGAACACCTGATCTGTGCTGTTCCTGGTCAGGTGAGTAAATGAGCAGGTTGCTGCCAGCTGAACAAGCCCCTCACCTGCTCCTTCAGCCTTGAAACAGGCTGACTGGAGTCATTTTTACTCTGCAGATGATTTTTCACCCTCAACAGCCAGGTGATCTTTGCTATGCAAACAATGACTTGAATTAATCAGCTGATGCCTGCGTTGTCAGCGTGCCGCTCCCGGGCCTTATTGGTACCCCTCGTGTTTGAGAGGCACTCCGAAAATGCCATTAAATTGAAGAATTGCTCACGTTCGGTCACAATTAAGCCTATCGCTCAAGGAACGGCCCGTTATTCCCGTAATTCGCTAAACGTGGCCTTTTCGACCATGCGTGAGCTTCGGCGAAACTTCAAAGGAATAACCGGTATCAGGAGATTTGTATGAAGTAAAAAGGACATTAAAGTTTAATTGGAAGATGTTCTGTTGTCCTTCCACTTTAAAAAAAAAAAAAGGGGAAAAAAAAAGAACTTGTTTCTAAGATATTTTTATAGATGCTGTTAGCAGAAGTGGAAGACCAGAATATTCTTTTTGGATAAGTACACATCTCCACTTATGCTGCCCTGTGAAAAATAATGATGATAAAACAGAGTACTTTTAAACATGCTTTTTTTATCTGCACATGTCCCGATTTGTCTGACTTTTTTTTTTTTTTAACAATTTTTTTAATACTGACTGCTGTGGATTCTCTGTCAGCTTGGTGAGCCGAAATAAGCACACCAGATGTTGCTTCTATTAAGAGCAGAACAATTATTAAGATAATTTATATTTATCATGGTGAAATTAAACATAATTCTATCCAAGTAGCACTTTGGTCGGGATTTTATGTTCACACCCACACATTTGCTGAGATAAATGATTATGCCTCTTGCGTAAACCCCAAGTCCATTTTCTGCAATTACTTTAATCGTCCTGCTGTAGTTTGACTGCACTACAAATGGGGAAGGTCAATTTGTTAGAGTACACAGGAAAAGTATAAAACTGAACAATACTCAAGGTCTTATTACTTTAATTCTTTTGGCAGCTTTGAGACAGTGGAGTGCTTTGCTCCTGCATCAGAGCATCAGTTTATTGCTGCTGTCCTGTAGCTGGAAGGTCATTCTTGTGGCTGTTCTATGTGTGGGAGATTAGTCATTTGTCTGTCTCTATTATGGTGTCCTGCACCTGTCCTGTCCTGGGTCTGTCTAAAATCTGCCCTGTTCTGTCCTGCATCTGCTGTGCATTGGTTCTATTCTAAATCTGTCTTGGATCTGCCCTATCTTGTATCTGCACTATATTGTCCTGCATTTGTCCTGTCCCCTGTTTGTCCTGCCCTGAGTCTGGCCTGTGCCTTCTTTGTCTTTGTCTACCCCGTTCAGTCCTCTGTCTGTCTTGCATTTGTCACGCTCTCTCTCTTCTGTCCCAACTCTGCCCTGTCTTGCTTGTCCTGTATCTGTCCTGTCCTGACTCTGCTCTACATTTTTCCTATCCTGTTTGTCCTTTTCTGTCCTTGGTCTTTCCTGCATTTGCCTTGTCCTCCATTTGTCCTGCCCTGAGTCTGGCTTGTGCTGTCTTTGTCTGGTGTCTACCCAGTTCTGTCCTGTGTCTGGCCTGCATTTTTCCTCTCCTCTGTCCTGTTCTGTCCTCTGTCTTGCATTTATCCTGCCCTCTCTTTTGTCCCAAGTCTTCCCTGTCTTGCTTGACCTGTATCTGTCCTGTCCTGACTCTGCTCTACATTTTCCCTATCCTGTTTGTCCTTTTCTGTCCTTGGTCTGTCCAGCCCCGAGTCTGGCCTGTATCCAGACTCGTCTTTGTCTGGTGTCTACCCGCTTCTGTCCTCTGTCTGTCCCTCATTTGTCCTGTCTTGTGTCTGTCCTGCGCCTCCTCCTCCTCCTCCTCCTCCTCCTCCTCCTCATTCTCTCCGCTCCTCCACCGCAGTTCCGAAAACGAGCCGATGAAAGAGGTCGCGTGGACCGAGGAGCAGCGCATCGGAGGGGGAACCCGGAGCCGGACAGAGGCGGTGGGGTTGGGCACGGGGACACGGGGACACGGCCATCTGAGCAAGCCCCACGGAGGAGACACGGCGACGCCGAGAGCCGTGAAATCGCAGAGAAAGTTGAAGGCGGAGACGTGCGGCGCGCTGTCTTGTCTGTCTTCACACGCGGATTAATCGTCTTCACGGGCGAAACTTGTTCACTTCCCACCGATCCAGAGCTGTGGATTCACGGAAGAAACTCTCGGGCTTGAGGTAGGATTTCCCCCACACACGTTTGTTCTTGTTCAACACTGAGCCGGACTTCACGGCGGGCACGTGTGTGCGTGTGTGTTGCAAGTTGGCGGGGTGGCCGTTCCTGTCAACGCTCGGTCCTTTTCACGGCGGCACGATGTCACCGGGAGGAATTCGGCGTCGCGACGAACTGGCGTCCGAAAGCGCGCTCGGTCCGTGAGTCGGACTGCCGGTCGGACCGCGCCGCGCGTATAAACGGGCTTCTTTCAGCCCAGCGATGAATGGCTCCCTATGTGTCCGCATATCTGCCGTTGCTCCCAGGAACGTCCGCCAGGTCGGGTTCGGGTGCGACGTTCGGCTGGGTTGTGGGCTCACATCTCCGCTTGTGTTGAGACCCCCCCGGCAGGGGTCGGTGCTCCTGATTTACAAGTTCAGCCGAGTGCGTTGTTCTTGTCACCTGTGCCGATGTGAATAGCGGTTAAATCCATCATTCCAGTAGACAGTAATACTGCCCCGAAAAACTGAAAAAAAATCACATTTTAGCTCCGCAACATATGTTATGCTATTGTGTCCTATCGCAGGATTTGAGGCCATCAGTAAACTCTTGGAAGTTCTCACCTGCCTTTTAAAATGTGGGATTTCTCCTGTTTTTTTTTTTTTTTTTTTTTTTTTTTTAGTAAAGATGCTCTGGAGTTTAGATCATCATCCTCTTTTCTACAAGGGAACCGCTGTGCCCGGAGGTCTCTGAGTGAAAGGACAAGACGGCCACTGAGCTTGTATCCATTTATTGCATTAACTGAACTTCACCGATCAAGTCCTGACCCACCGCGGTACTGTGAATGGTGGTCCTGAAAGAGTCCTTGTTTAAAACTCTTTCTTAGGTGGTTATGTCCCGTGTTCAGTCCTGAATGCTAGATATTTGTCTTGAAAAGTGAGATCTTGGTATGGGACTGGAATTCAAGCTCAGCTAAGCTACTTCACCTCAAAAACTTGTCTCTGAACTGATGGTGAAAGGCATGGTTTCAAAAAGTTTGAAATTCACCATATAGTTAACAGTTTACAAAGCATTTAATACAACAAAAATTTCCAAGTTTTTTTCTTTAATAATTTGATTTTATTTCTGAGACAAAAAAAAAATCTTGGTGTCAGAGTGCTGCGTGGCCTGCAATTTTTTTCTAAATGATGACGGCCTTCAGAAAAAAGAAAGTTTGACGCATTTTGGAGGTCATCTGTGATGTACTAATAATCTAATAAACATGCACTTGTAACGCAAAACAGTGTTGTTAAGTGCTGCTGAGTTAATGCTGACTTTTGGCAACTGAGTTCTTCCAGAATATTCCATCCTCAGCTTGTTTACTTAGGCTAGAAATGTCCGTTGTCACTATAACCATCCATTTTGTTGCAGACTGTCCTCTTTATTGATTTATTGTTGGTTTTTTCTTTAACTTTTTCAAGCAAAAATGCAGTTCAAGAACTTTCTCTCTCTCTCTTTTACACACAGATACACACATACACACACACACAGGTCATATTTTACCATTTTCCCCTTCAACTTATATTTAAGCTAATGTATAAATGTGGTTCTTTTTCCCTCTCTGTTTTTCAATATGCCATTCTCTGTTTATTGGCTGTAAAAAGGTGAACCCATTTATAAAACAAATTTTTACAAGTAACCTCATCATGCAGTGGAGCAAAATGTCCTGAGCAGTATTATGAAGTGTGCTGTTACTAAGTGAGGGGGTTGAAGAAGAAGATTGATTTATAAATGACAATTTGCCATTTCACACTTGACATCTGCCATTGATTTTCAGATGGGATTCCATCATCGGGCAGACCATATCAGAATTCATATACTTGTCAACGATAGCAAATTTGATGAAAAACTAAAATGCACAATGGTTGTAACGGCAGTTTTTTTTAATAGAAAAATTCAACGTTTACATGGCCGCAGCTGAAAGAACAGCTATTTGTTCTTAGCTTTCAGCTGACCCCCCCCCCCCCCGACCCTTATTTATTGTGAAATTACATGGGTACATGTGCCTCGCAAATTTGAAAAATAAACACATGTAAGTCAGTAAATCATTAACCGTGTCCGGTCACTGTTGAGATGAAGAATGAATAACTTTTATGACAGAAGATTGTACAGTGTTGCTGCTCACAGAAATCTTGGACTGCTGGTGCCGATGTGATTCGGTGTTTTTTCAAAATGGCCGTTTGTTAATATTGGCTGACAATATTATATAAACATTTTAGTGATCTTAATTTGCAGGAATAAATTGTGGCTGTCAAAAGAATTAGCATGTTCAGAATTTGTGAGAAATAAATGTTACCCTCAAAGCATGCATGGTATTCCGTTTCTCTGTATGAGGATTCATTTGTTATATGTTGGCTACTTCCAGGAGTTAAATTCATGGAGCTGATATTCTTAAGATGAAGCCATGGCAGATACAGATACACTGATTTTGTAGGGACAAATTGGGGGAGCAACATTAAACACAGTTTTGTGATAAGAAGGGGAACTGGGATCAGAGTCATTCTGCTTGTCTGTTTGTCACTGCTCCATTTTTGAAGCACAGCAGAGAATTTCCGTTTTATTTAGAAAGCCATCTCGCTCCCAAGCCCATTGCAATGTAAATGATTGGCTGATCTGCTACTTGCTAGAAATTAAAACCAATTAAATCCATTGTGCTCCATCCCATTATCTGGTTAATGGCTGCCAGCGTCCATTTCTGTGCATTCTCTCAGTTTGATGTCTAGTAAATATCAGCAGCCTTGGTGTTCCTCAGACCAGACATCTTGGCAGGGGGGTGGTGGCGATTGTAAGGAGAAGGGTGGGAGTTGTGGGGGTGTGAGGAAAAGGGTGAGAGAGAGGGTTGTGGGGAGAGGGGAGGTGTTTGGTGTATTGTGAAGAGAAAGGGGTTGTGGGGGATGTGGCGCTGCAAAAAGAATGGCGGTAACTGGGAGGGCATCTCACCTCCCAGAACAGTCCTATTTTTCACAAATCAGCAGCTGCAGAGCTTCTCCTAATCCTTTTCTAACACCCTGGGGCATCTAAATGCCCCCCAAATGTCTAACACCAACCTTGTGAGACTAAGACAGCAGACCCAGACATTTATCATTCTCTACACTCAACAATGGCACATACAGTCAAATGAATCAATCCATTATCATTAACCACTTGTCCAGTGCAAGGTGGTGGTTTGGAACTTAACCAGCACATTTCTCACACTTACACATACAGTTTAGGCTGATCAGTTCACCTGAATCACATCTTTGGAATGTGGGATAAAATGGAGCAGCTGTAGGAAACCAACACAAACATAAGGAGAATGTGTAAATGCCATACCAGCTGAGCTGGATCCAAAAGCCATACTAGCTGAGCTGGATCCAAAACCATGTTGGAACCTACAACCTGGAAGCTGAGAGACACCAGTGCTACCTGCTGTGCCACACCTACAGGAAAATCAGCAGTGTTAATTCAGCACTGCGAGAGTTTACGTGGTCTCTGCCAGCTCACGTCAGGATTAGTTTTGCTGTGTAGCCCGGCTGTTTTTCCTATGTCTGTAGTGTTGCATGGAACGTGATTCATATTTTCCACAGAATATTTATGCCATTGTGGATACGATCACCTGCTAAGTGATTAAAAGATCTGTGCAGTTCTATGCCCAGTGAGTCATTCTGTTTTCGGCTGTGCTCTTGATATAGACGGTAAGGACTTGTTTGTTCTGCGACATTGGTGCCCAACCTCACTGATGCTCTTGTGTCTGGCCACAGCATGGCTGCCTCTGCCAAGGTTCTGGTTAGTGGGGGATTCATCTGCCAGCTCCGAGACCCTTCAGAGGCATCATCCAACTGGACTCACTAATCCCTGACCACCACTTTCAGCCTGGCAAAAAAAAAAAAGGATGACAAGAACTGGTGAAAAAGTGAACTTGGAAAGGAATCCTAGCTGCCAACATCTGTGGTACAGCACCATTGCCTCACTTTCAAGAAACATTACATAGGCACGATGCAGAAATGCAGAAACCTGGAGTCTAGCCAGTCTCCAGGTTTACCATGAGTGGGCCCCAAACATTTATCATTTAAACACCTATACTTTAGCAAAAACTATTTCTTCGTTGATTTGTTTCAATAACAGGGAGGTAAATTATCAGTATGCCTGTATAAATTGATAAGATTTTGCTGGCAGCATTGCTGGCTGCATCTCCATTCCTCTTTTGCCGGATGAATTATTGCAGATGAATGGCTAGGTTGAGAAATCAGACACTTGTTGGGCGATGTGTGGATTTTAAGGTCCTGTGCCATAAGTCTGACATTTGCCACCTTGGACTGCGTTGCATACACCTTTCAATCTGTGACTAACATTGTGAATAAACATGCAAATGTAAAAGTCCACACTAAAAATAAAAATTTGGCATGGAGTGTGCTTGTGTTTCCAAGCAGACTTTTACTCTCTTTTCTGGGCCAAACTGTCAGTTCTGGTATCATTCATTGGTATTCTGAATGTTGCGTTTTCTTTTTAAAACAAAAGGTTAACATTACTGCTTTCTTGGGGTTGCATAACAGCAGCCAGGCCAGCACACTGACCTCTGAAATACTATATTATAGGCTGCAGTTTCACACATCTTCACCACATTTTCTCGCTGCTGATGTTTCAGAATGGGAATGTGTGTGGGTGCATGTTTTCCCTTCATTGTGGGGACACTTTTTATAAAGAGCACCTCAAAGCATATTATTTCCATTTGGTTTTTTCATTTTCATCAACTGCATGTCCTGTGCAGACGTAAGTCTGGAGCCTACCCTGGTCCTGTGCAGGACATACCCTGCCGTGCGCCCTATGCCTCTGGGATACCAAATACAGGTAAAACTGACTTTCGGCTGCTCCCGTTAGGGGAGGTAACCCCCAAAACAGAAGCGTTTGACTTCTAGGCACAAGTGAAATTATTTAATACCTTTTTCCAAGTTATGACCAAAAACAAGGCGGATTTTTTCTGTTTATGAGTAACAAGGGTCGATCGTGAGAGTTTGTGCCGGCAGCTTCTCCGGTGTATGAGAGATAGTGCATCTGTGATAGATTAGTCAAGTCTGTTGGGTTTGTAAGCAGGAGCATAATTTGGTCCTGACTGGACCTACGTACGCAACAGTATGAGAGCGGTGCAAATGTTTGTGGTGTTTGGAGTTATATGAAGGTTGTTTTGACAACGTGCCACCTGATACTCTGAGCCCTTTTTACTGTTTGCTGGGGGGGACCTGAAAGGACACAACAGCCACCCCCATTTTGCTGGGGGCACCAGCACCCTTTGTTGTCCTGTTTCTGCCCCTTCGTTTCAAGTTGTGCTCTGTGACTCTTGCATGTGATCTTGTAATATTGTCTCAATTTATATAGTTGATCAATATAATTATTATATTACTGTTTAAATTAAAGAAAAAACATGTCTGTTCTTTGCTATAAATATTATTTCTCTATTGTTTCCTGTATTTTAATTCCTAAACGTGAATTTACACCATATGGCCAAAAGTAGGTGGACCCCCCTTCTAATGACCGAGTTTAGCTGTTTTAGCCACACCCAAGTAGCATACAAACACATTCTAGACAACTTTGTTTCCAGCTTTGTGGCCACAGTTTGGGGAAGCTCTTCTCCTGCTCCAGAATGACTGTGCCCCCTATGTAAAAAGTGAGCTCCATAAACACATGGTTTGCCCAGTTTGGTGTAGAAGAACTTAAGCGGCCTCAACCCCACTGCATACCTTTGGGATGAACTGGAACGCCAACAACAAGCCAGGCCTTCTCGCCCAACCTCACTGATGCTCTTGTGGCTGAATGACCACAGATTCCCAGAATCTGATGGAAAGCCTTCCCAGAAGAGTGGGGGCTGTTGTAACAGCAAAGAGGGGAGCAGCCCATGGGTTTGGAATGGGATGTTAAACAAGAACATATAAGGGTGTGATGCTCAGGTGTCCTCATACTTATGGCCATATATAGTGTACCTAGCCAGTTTATTTAATGAAGTTAAGATCACTGGGATATTTTGTTTTGATCCTTATTTTGAGTTTTTAAGTTTACTAGAAGCAAGTTTATAAATCATTTGTTTTCGTTAAAGTAAGACTAGAGAAAATGGTAAGAGAACAGAGTCATATTTTATTTCTTCGCTGAGCATCTTGGCACTTAATTCCGGACTTTTGAGTTAAGTGTTCGTTCAGAAAGGTCATCAGTAAAACATCATGTTGCTGTGTTTCCTGAAATGCCTAACAGTGGACTTCAGTTGAATTTGATGGCAACTGTGAGCAGACCACAGGTGCTGAAGAGTCTCGGCCCCCCTGACGAAGAGCTGTCACCGGATCCCTCCTCAAGGTCCAGCTCCCACCATTTTGACCACAGCTGTCACCCTCGGTGGTTGATTGATGAGTGGCTGAGACGGACGACTCGGATCCTATCTGCTGTCCGGATTCTGTAATTTCTCTGAAACACAAAGAGAAAAAGAATCACATTGCAGGGTCACTCAAGCACCCATTCTGTTTTAATTTAGCATTTAATTCAGCTCTAAAAGATTAGAATAAAACCGAGGTGGGTAGATTAGTCAGAAACAGCACTGGACTAGAAGTATTGTTAATATAAAAGTAATTACTTAAGACAAAGTAAAAAAACTAAAATTTACTCAAGTTAAAATAAAAAATAAAAAAGCATATCCAAAAGCTTCTCAAGTATGAAAGTTAATTTGGTTCCAATGAAGCTTTAAAGTATTATGAACGACATAACATTGTTTAATAGCTGCAATATGCTTATGTTTTCGATAAACGATTTACCCATTCCAGCAGCAGAGTGACTGATGGAGCAGCTCGGAATAAGCAGGAGCAGGGATTCAGTGACAAACTTTAACCACTGCACCTCCTGCAGCTTCAAATCAAGTCATATCAGTCATTTCCCATTTAGCCGATTTTCCTCCCCAAAGTGCATTCCAGCTGTACTGATTTAAACAGCAGGGCATTTACGCTAGAGCAGTTCAGGGTAAATGCACGTCTCAAAGAGGTTGTGGAAGGGCTGGGTTTCAAGCAGACAACCTCTGAGCTGCAAGTCATCCCCGACTATCCCATATTAGGGAAACCCGGACACAAAAATCACCGTGCAAGTGGCTACCAAAGGAAAGTGGCTCCTCGGTTCAGGTGCTCCAAATCCGAAGAAAAGCGAAACCCTGTAGAGTTAAGTCACATTCTCTGAACTTAGTTTGCTTCGTCGGTATAGCCAATTTGACTGTTATCTGACAAGCGGTAGATTATTTAGAGCAGTGGTTCTCAGCGGTGTTGGCAATGCTGATTTGATGCATTCAAGGAAAGGAAGTTAAACATTAATGTGGAAAATCAAAAAAAAAGAGATTGGGAGATTTGTAATGGAATGGAGTCAAGGTATATATTTTTTTTCTTGACAGATATACCTGAGCAAAAGTGCACAATAGCTGCATCAAAAACTCCTCTACAAATAGAGTTTCATAAAAAATGTATTTACACTCTGCTAACTGAGTAAATGTAAGTTGTTTCTACCCAGATTTTAAAGCTATTTATCGGGTCTTTCCTCTTAGTGCTCTCCATTGTTTTGTTCTTGCAAACCTATTAAACTGTACCTCCGAGTCTGAGGAAATGCTTTGTATGGTGTTATCTCTCATACTTATCACAAAAATAGCAAAAAATGTCTTTATTCATCATAATGAAGTCCTCTTTAAAAGTATTACACCTTTTCTTTAACTTAATACATGCAAACCTCATCTTTGAAATATACATATGGTATGGCAAACTTTTTGTAGCACTTGACACAGCTGGGTGGTTAACATATAAATGCTGGTCTCCAAAATAACCTGTGATGTCGGGCTCAGTTTTGCTACCCATGACCATTACTAATAAATAACATCTTTTGCCATGACCTTCACTCGAATAAAAAGATTGTAAAAATTGCTGGCGGACGTGCTTTTGAAATAATAAATAAGTTATTTAAAATTCCTCTTTAGATAATGACAGATCTGTCTCTGTTGTCAGCAGTGGTAAACATCTGTAGAACAGATGAGAGCGATAAGCTATGGACTTGTAAATTCCTTCTAGGAACAACAGAGGGGATTCCTGTTCCAGCAGTTTCAATACATTTCCTTGACATGGAAAGGAACAAACTTAACATTTGGTTGATGTGTTTGACATGGGTACTCCCATGGTGCTTTGTCATCATAATTTGAGCTTCATTTCTCCACTGCAGAGTTTATTATAAATTACCACCCTGCTGGATGACGACGTTTCTGACTGGCACAGATGTTCCTCAGCAAAGTTCCGCTTCCAGCAGTTTCATCCAATCTGTCTAATATTCATACTCAATTTATCAGTCATCATGTTCACTATTGAACAACAAGCCCACAGCTGGAGATGTGTGCTTGCAAACAGTGTTTGGGGGGGGGGGGCTTTCTGTTATTAAGCCATCAGCCACAGATGTGCTCAACTCCTTCTATGTGAGATGATGCTGGGGTCATGGATTAGAACAGGCTGGGCTGCTGGTCCCCAGGTGACGTGTCCACAGCCCATGGTGTCTCGTCCTCATCTTCTTTTTGCGTTATCCTTCAGAATAAAGAAAACCCTCTCCCTGAAAGTGGCACAACAGAGACACAGTAGATCTAAGATGATTTAAAGGCCCGGCTGTTTCTGTGACTCAGCTTCCTGTGGTTCATATTCCACACGGTTCTGTTTATTTACATTGAGCTGCAGTATATGGCTATGATACAAACCAGTTAAAAAGTACTTTGAATTTACCGTGAAATTAATTTATGTATACTGGAATGCAGTTGCAATTACTGGGCTTTGTTCACAATGACATCTATACATATACTGTATGCATGTATATAGATACACTATATATATATATATATATGTATATATATATATATATATATTATAACACAATTTATTCATTTAGCTGATGCATGGTGTTTGAAACAGTGAGAGAAAAAGCAAAGTTAAACTGGTTCAAGGCTCAGTTGACGTACTGCTGAGTGGATTAAGCTTTGATTTAAAACTAATTTAGTGATTAAGAGAGAAGATCGAATCAAACCTGACAGGAGGACATGGAAGTGAAATAATTACCATGAGGTCTTTGGCCTTGTTGTCTCCCAGCCCTGGGCTTATAGCTGTGAACATGACAAGCGTGTTCTGATGCTGCCAAAGAAACGTGGGTCAGAGCGCAATGGAATCTGCGGTGTGTTCTGCCTGGATGCATCCAGGGTGGCTGTGAGGATATTTACAAGCTGAAGATACTTTCGGCAGCTTAAGATGCTGGGGAGCCGACTACCCTGTTGCCCTAAAATTTCTTAAATGCAGCAGGCTGTCCTTCTCCTCTGTCCCTGAGCAAATGTCTTGAAGGTCAAGCTCTCACCCTTTTGACACATCAGGCCCCTGGATCACCAGGTGTCTTCTCCAGCCTGTCAGTATGAGCCGAGAAAACAAAAAAAACATGAAGAACGGCAAAAAAAGGACAGCTGAGTCTGACTGATTTCATTTCTTCCTCTTTTCTGCCAAGTTATTGGTCTTTGATCCTTTTAATGGAGTGTATAAACTCAGTTGGTTGGGTATTTATGTTTTTTTTTTAACCCTCTTCCCATTTGTGGTTATCGGTGTCAGAGTAAAGACAGGTAAGAGGTGAAAGACATTATTTTATTAAGGAGCATGAGATAACAGCAGGGTGGTGTGTTCAGGTGGCTGAAGATGTTTCTTTCTCCATATTGTCCCAACTACTGCCTTAAAAGGTGCTCAGGAGGACTTTAATAAAAATAGACCAACATATTGCTCTCAGACTGATGAACTAGCATGTAGCAGTCACAACAAAATAATGCTGCATTTGTAGCATATATTCAGTGCTTACTGACAACAACACAATGCCCAAATGTTGTCTTTTCTAAAGTTCTTCATGGATGTCTGCTTACTCTATGTCAAAGTTTAAAATGATATGCCTACTTAGAGATAGAGGTAAACAATTGAAAGTAGCTTATAAAATAAACCTCTCATTTCAAGTCACTTTTGAGAAATGGGTCAGCTAAATAAATCTGAATGGTGCAGGTTTTCTGAAATACCTGACTTCCAGGTTCAGTGCAGGTATTTGTGGCACACCTTTTAAAATTTATGGTAGGTACTTCCTGTTGACTGAATTAAAGCAAATATAAATGAGTCCTCAAGCAACAACTCTTTGCTTTGTATGCTGGCATCTGCTGCTAATTCTGATTTGTCACACTTCTGTTGGAACCGGTAATGCCTTCTTTCACAGCTCCGGCTCAGAAGTCCTTCCAGCTCAGTAGCTCACACAGACTGCTGGTTTGCTCGAGTTCCCCATCAATGGCACATATGGAAAAAGAAATGCTGTTCAGGTGATACATAAGACTTTTTTTTTTTTTTTTTACTTGCAAGACAATAGTAAAAGCTTTCAGCAGAGTTTTACAAGAGCGCCTGTAAAGCTAAATAGGTGTGCTGTCATTCACAGAATCCTTCAAACCTTAACACAGGTCCTCAAAATAAATGGGCTACCACAACCTGAATGTTTGTAACCAATGTCGCTGCACATCTGAAGCAGTCAGTTCTTCCTTTGCTGCCGGGCTTGTTCTGTCCATAGTTGTCCAACTGTAGTTAAATTTTAGTATCTCTTTGAAAATAGCCATAGTTTTCTCTCAAGTGTTGCTATAGAATCTCCAAAAACTGTGCTCACCTGCTTCTGCATTCCTCCTTTATGTTTGTGGACTGGAAGTTTATTTCAACGTACTGCGTTTGCACAGGATATATAGCAATGTCTTTACTTAACCCGACTCTTTGCCCTCCCCCCCAGTCTCCGAGACAGTCCTCTGTCTGCTTGCCTCTAAGCGCCAGGGTCATTTTAAACTGTGTCCTTCGGCTTTGTCCCTGGCAAAGGTGAAAGGTCTCCTTTCAAATCTATTCCCCAGACAGACTCCAAATTTCCAAAGCAAGGGACATTTTCCCAGCAGTGCTCCGATAGCATCTCCTCCTAACCTGGCGTAAGAGACCTGTGAAATCTTTGCAGCTCCATGCAGGGACAGATATCATCACAGCTGCGGGGTTACTGTTCACATCGTGACATGAATTCCGTAGTGGTTGCAGCGTTTTTCACAATTCTGACTTTTGCCCAGGAAGACCTTGTCTGGGACAAAAGTCACATTGCACATTGCTCAAGGTCATATGTTCATTGCTATTATGTATGACAGATGTAAATTGAAGTGACCCACTGTGGGGAAATATTAATGTGGATTTCAGACAAAGAAGATGAATGCAGTTACCCTGTAATAATATCTGTTCTCATTCCAATTTATCATGCATGGGACTGGAGGATTCAACACTGATTAAATTGCCTATTTTACCATCTCCTTTTTGTTCTGTACCAAAAGGAAGGATAAATTATGATGATTTATTTTCAGTGCAGCACCTGTCACATTATGTATTTTGTACACTGGTTATGAAGGAGCTTATATGAGATTTCCAAAAGGAGAGCACAGGGAGGCAAAGACAAACAGCCACTTTTGGAAATAGTAGAAAGTATAAAGGGTTTGACTCTGATTCTTCTAACTCTGAACCCTTGAATTTGCTCATCCTTTTTGTTTTAAGCACTGTTTCTCTTCTCTGGTGAAACTTTGTGTCTTAAACTCTTTCAGACCTAATGGTGTGAAGATAAAGCAAGCAAGTATGTAAAAAAATAGCCCCGTGTCTTTCAGGGTGCCAACTTTTCATCTTGCTTCCTGCTGAACCTGCTGCTGGTGTTCTCAGTTGAACAGGTAGCGTACCTGTTGGTGAGGAATTCATTGTTTCACACTGACACTCGGGTTCATGGGCCACTGCTCACCCATTTTAAGACATCTGCCCGAGTCTACTGTGATGGGCAATGGAAAGAGGGCATGAGCTGGAGACAAAAGCAGCAGAACGGGAGCTGGTCATTTTACTGGACCTGCAGCATGACACAGCAACCTGGCCCACCGAGAACACCTGGGCTCATGTGATTTAGCAAACTCTCACACACTGAGCTGAGCCTGAGTGACACGGCCTGAGGGCAGCAGCTTGCTTTGCAGCCTTTAGCTATTCTTGCTGGTCCTCCACTCTGCACATTTGTCCACCCCACCCACCACCTGTTGTTCAAGAACTGTTACTGCAGTCAGCTGAGGCCTTCTTTCTGAGTTTGACAGTCAAGAAGAAAACCCCACTATTTCATTCTATTGTGTTTTTTGATCAGTGTGAGACGTGTTTTTGAAATCACCTTTTTGCATTAAAAAAAAGAAATTCTGCCCTTCTTTCAGGAGAAACAATATCCATAAAACAATACAACCGAGGCTATATAAATATATAGAATCTCACAGCTGTCCAAATTAATAATGAATGATGCTGGAAATTGCAGATCTGTCCTTTTTCAGGAACGAACTTAATAGAGGCATTTTTGTAATAAATATGCGACATTTTTTATTTTGGAGCTGTTTCTGGTAAGGAAATGTTGACCGCTGGCAATTTTGCCTGGGTAATACATTGCTTATTGTATTAAAGTACTACCAAGGAATATAAAGATATGGAAAAGCACAATCAGAGTTGTTTCCCATTCTGGTCACTCATGAAGCATCCCTGCTCGACTTCCTCTTGGCTTAGCGTCAGCGGTTCGGCTCTAGACTCCTGTGGCATGGCGTAAGTTTTAGTAGACAAATAAGGTTCTTTTCTTGGAAGCTGGAATTAGGAGGAGTGGGAGACCACTGTGCATAGGGTTAGCCACGACGTGGCTCTGCAAACCCACATGCCAGCAGTTTTGTCCAAAATAGACTTCACCATAACTGAAGCATGGGGGATCCAGTCTGAAATCCAGTTGGCCTTTGCCATGGTGGAATATAGCCCGACTCTTTTTTTATTGCTTGTATCTGAGGGAAGGCAAATGAACTTGTCACGTCTATACGATGGTCTGCGACTACAATGAGGAAACTACAAAGAAAAAATAATGAATTACGCTCTACAATCCATCAAGGCTAATCGCTGTTTTGACTGGAAAATGTCACTTTAAAATTTGTTTAAGTGCATGAGACTTTTTTTGCTGTGTAACAGTCTGATTTATTGTTTTCCTCTTTCTGGCCTTCAAGAATGCAGAACATTCAGAACGATTTGTGTCATTTTATTTTTAGCGAGACAAAAAACACTAGAAGCAGATGTGTCAGTGTCTATCAAGGGCTTAACTTGTATTTTGAGGCAAAAACCTTTCCAATTAAAGAGGAAAGGAAGAAGAAAATACCTTCCACAAAATCCAACCGTTGTTCCCAGTTGTTCTCAAGATGAATAGCTTCCCACAAGCAAAAACAAAACAAAGCCGAAGCCTTTGAACACTTCTACCAAGGTTCTTTCCCTCTCTTACATTTTTTCCCCTCTATTAATCCTTGAATTTAAATATGCCATTTTGAGTTGAAGCCAGCAGCCAAGAGCCGCAGGTTCTGTGAACTTGCTGGAAACTGTTCAACCATATAGCACTTCCTTCAGAGTGTATGGGTATAGATCACAGGAGAAATAAAAGAATGGACTTTGAAGGATGCTTCTGGGGCATGAAAAGCTGGGTGGGTGAATAGGGGATCTGCTAGAGCAATTTATGAAAAATCTGGGGGGCAGTGACAGCATTTAACTGATTTCTGAACTTTTGCATGCTGTTTTAATGTGAGAAGTTCATCTATAGCCTCACCATTTAGTACTTTGACCTTAAAGACATTCTTGCCCTACTCGGAAATGCCCTTTTTCAACTGCATTATCATTACAAAGTCCAAATCATTGCTCCGTTGGACAGATTTGAATGATGGAATTTGTGTTTTAAAATGGATAAAAGTGGACTGAAGCCTGGGTGTATTTGCTTGTCCATGGCAAAGCAAGAATGTGTGACGATATCCAAAGAAAGGGTATTTCAGCTCAGGTGTACGTACTAACTTGAACTAGTGCAGTAAAAATGATTGAAATTAATTGTAAGTTGCTTTAGTATGAGATTTGTAAATGAGACGAAAAATGTATTAGTGGCTGGAGTTTATATTTCCTATGCCCCAGCAGCTGCATGTAAAAACGCATTAATTTTTCAAATTCATTTGAGATTGGTGACCACCAAGTGTCCTTTAGGATTTCAAGAAAATAACAGGGTCAGCCCCAGTTTGACCGGTTCCCTGGTTGTGGAGCAGGGTTATTAGTATATATTTTTGTTGCCTAGCTAGTACCTTCATCCAAAACAGCTGACAATTTTCTCTATTTGGTAGAGACATTTTAAGTACCTTTTATAGGCTTATTATGGTAGGCCACCTTCAGGTCATATATCTGGAGGTACAGTACATCTTGCAATCCAACAATGTTGGAAGAAATGCAAAGAAACAACAATTTGGATTTAAATTCAGGATTTCCACTTTTCTAGGCACATTACCCACCTAATTAATTTCAGCAGGCCGGCACACACATGCATTTTTTACAGTTCTGAACTCCATCAGGTTTCTTGGCTCCTGTCCCTTTTGAAGGATCATGTCAGCATTGTACTGAGCCGTAGTTTAATCCCACCTGATCTTCTTGGATGTCATCCCAGTGTTCAGGCTTGTCGTAGACCTGCCTGGTAGGTTTGACAGTGAACATTCAGTACATTTTGCATAAAAATAAACCTGACTGCTGTTATGGGTTTATGGATTCTTGTGTCAATACATACAAGTCACCTTGGTGGTTTTCTAAAGCATTTCCTTCTTTGAAGTTAAAAGAATGTTTTTACAGTTTTTCTGATTAATTTATTATAGTTTTTTTTTCAGCACACCCTTACAGTTTTATTTGTACAGCTGCTTATTGATCTAAGACTGTGAAATACTTTATTCCAGGAAATATTAGCAGAACTCAGCTGCAACCCTTTGGTCTCCAAATACAGTTACTAAACCAGTCTACAAGGCTACCTGTAACATCTATGTAAACATAATTCTGCTTTTTCTGAAACTATCAGAAGACTCAACAAGAGTTATTCATTGGTACCTGCTGCATTTAGTATTTTTAAAGTTATAGCTACAGTATTATGGTAAGAGAGACGGCAGTTCTGGGCCAATTCTGACCTCAGCATAAGTTCTAAACACAAAACACAATGAATGACATGAGCTTGACGAAAAACATACACTGATCAGCCACAATATTAGAACCACTGACAGGTGAAGTGAATAACAGTGATCATCTTGTTACAATGTCACCTGTCAAAGGGTGGGGGGAGACACTAGACAGCAAGTGAACAGTTGTTGACATGATATGTTGGAAGCAGGAAAATGTGAGGATCTGAGCGATTTTGACAAGGGCCAAATTGTGATGGCTGGACAACTGGGTCATAGCATCTCCAAAACAGCAGGTCTTGTGAGGTGTTCCTTGTACGCAGTGGTTAGTACCTACCAAAAGCAGTCCAGTTAAGGACAACCGTTGAGCCAGCAACAGGGTCATGGGTGCCCAAGGCTCATTAATGCCCGTCTGATCCGATACCAAAGAAGAGCTACTGTAGCACAAACTGCTGAAAACCTTCATGTTGGCCATAATAGGAAGCTGTCAGAACACACAGTGCATTGCAGGTGGCTGTGTATGTGGCTGCATTGCTGTAAACCAGTCAGAGTGCCCAGGCTGACCCCTCTCCGAAAGCACCTACAATGGGCACGTGAGTGTCAGAACTATGGCGCAATGGAAGAAGGCGACCTGGTCTGACATGGACGGCTGGGTGCATGTGTGTCATTTACCTGGGGAAGACATGGCAGCAGTATGCACTATGGGAAGAAGGCAAGACGGCGGAGGCAGTATGATGCTTTGGGCAATGTTCTGCTGGGAAACCTGGTGTCTTGGCATTCATGTGCATGTTACTTTGACATGTACCACTTACCTAAACATTGTTGCACACCACGTACATCTCTTCATTGCAACGGTATTCCCTGAAGACAGTGGCCCTGCCACACTGCAAAAATTGTTCAGGAATGGTTTGAGGTGGTTTTAATGTTGTGGCTGATTGATGTACATTATACGGTGGAAACAAAGGACAGAAGAAAAGAAGGTGGAACTGAAGGTAGTTGCTGTGATATCTGGATCATATTGTTTAAAAAAAAAAATGTTTGTTCTTTGTACCTTTATCTTCAGAAGCAATAAATGTTCAGTGTCAGAATTGTTTTCCTATATCTCGACTGAAATCCTGATTTGGTACCAGCAGCTTTTTGCCTCGGATGCAAAATAAAAGCTGAGATCAAAGTGGCTGCAACTAGAAGAGGGGCGGCTCTTTGATATGGTGTCTCTGAATGCCTCCCGACCGATCGATTACACCTGGGATGATAGTTCCCTCAGAACATCCTCGGGTAGTTAAGGGAAACCAGGCAGTGCAGTTTCCTCTAAATAATCAGCGTGGCCTACTGGAGCAAGACTGTGAACCATCTCCCCTAGCACCTGTAACGGTCCTTTTTAACTGAGATAATGCAGAATTGTCACTTGAGATAGAGATTCTAGCCCATCCTATCTTTGCGAGAGACTGCAGCACAAGGCAATTTATTTTTTCCCTCTACAGTACGATACTATTAAATGCCGACTTTTGTGCTGTCTGCAATTTTTACAGCTATTTATTCACTATCACCAACTGCTGAGGAAATGCAACATCATGGCAACCCAGGGCAGGTCACCATAGGGCATAAGGAATATAAAATAGAAAGCCTGGCTTCTTGTGTGCCGTAGGTGCTTAATATTAGAATAAAAGAGGGACAGAGAGCCCCACCGATTTCATTTATAAATAGATTTCGGACATACAGTATAATCAATTGCAATGCCACCATTGTCTCTGATTCCATTTTTCATTTTTGTGCATACGGCCAAATTGAATGTTTTTTCTCAATGCTCAGTGAGGGGAACAGTACGGGCAGTGATGATAGCCAATTACGGTTGAAAAGTTTGCAGTTTAGCCAGCTTGAATCAATACAGTAAACACTGCCCTTTAGAGACAGATTAATGGATCAATGAGAATGGATCGCTTGATCAATGAGAAGTGGTTACCATTCTTTTAAAGTTCTTCTGCACTGGAAAATTATGCAGCATTCAAAGGGGAGGAAATTATGTGTAACAAAGAAGTGCTGTGACTTTTCAAAGAACAATTACTTTTGCACTGGTTCAGTTGAAACAGCGATCTTGGAAAGTGCCTACAAGTCCATCGAACCCCAAGAGTGACTGCATTCGGATTTGTTTTAAGCAACACGGTCGGATGCTGCCGTGCTTTTTGTGCAGCCACTACCATTCAGCCTCAGTACTGAACACAGACAGTTGGACCTCCTTCACATCACTGTCGGCAGCACTCCCTCCTCTTAAGTGCTTCTCATCGTGTGCGCTTTTCAACCTAAGCTGGAAACGCCAAACCCCAAAACAAATGAATAACAATGAGGTTTTCTGGAAATGAGACAGGGGAAGAAGAGCAAAAACAATATGAGTTGCATTTTGCTTCATTATTTGAGAAGGATGGGTACAAAGGGGGAATAGTGGGACAAGGAAATAGTAATGGTGATAAAGACAAGAAATAACAAGAGGCCAGACAATGAGCTGTGTAGAATGTGTTTTTTCGGAAAGGTGAATTCAATGAATCATACCTGGTTTTGCCAGAAATGTACAAAAGGAAGATTTCAGTTAAAGAAACTTAAGGATACAGGCAGTAAGACATAAAAACGACTGAACTATAAAAATCTGAAAGCCATAGAGCTAGAAGTCATTTTTTATAGACTCATTGAAATAGAAGATGAAATACAGAATGTATGTGGGTGGGAAAAAAATACATTTTTAGAAGTTTCTGTTTATAAAATGAAAGAAAACACAAAAAAGAAATATGCCCTATTTATAGTTTCTCATAATTCTTTATTAATCAAAAAAAGCTTTTATTTTAGTGCAACTGTTTAATACCCAGTGGATTCAGAGCGTTCTCAAATTTCACAGAGACAAAACCCGAGGTGAAATGAGAAAAACAAGTTTCACTTGAGTTGAATATTCATTAGCAGAGTTTCGGCAGTAATTTGGAAGCAGAGTCACTCACTGAGCTTAAAGTTATGCCAACCTGATACAGCATAAGAATACGGCTACACAGCAGGCTTTGGAAATCGTCATTTTATGGAGTCACCTTTCTGTCTTCTTACCAGCTCTGATGTGCACGTCCATTGTTGTGAATAATGTAATATTTTATCTTTGTTTTTTCCCTCGCTTTTCATGCCACCATCATGACCACTTATCTGCTGTACATTATTCCTGGCTTTTGTGAGTCTGCCCACACAATTATAAAAATGAATAAAAGATAAAGAGCAAGAAAAGTGCTGATGATGCCTTCTGCTCACAGTTATCATTGAGGATGCTGACATAATCTCACAGGATAGGCCAGGTTTCTGGCCTTTGGTGATGCCATTTCTTCCCTGTTTCTCTGCCACAGACAGGGCTTTCCCTCCCCCTTGAGCTGACCCAGTTGTGCACTTCCTTCCTTACAAAAAACCTGCCAGTTCAGAGCAAGGTAGTGGTGTTGAGGGGGTGTCCAGAGACCATCCATTTCATTGACCGCACCATATTGTTGCTCTGGCAAAAATGATGGATTAGACGCATGAATGAGGAGGTCATACATTCAGTAAAAATAAGCCAAGTATTGATCCCAGCTGACATGTGCGGTAAGCGTTGCGATGGTCCGGCTGGCACTGGCAATTTAATTTTTAATTCCATCCATTGATATTCAGGTCTGCTTCTAATAACCTCAGACAGTTGTAAGAATAATAGCACATATCTGAGGTGTCATTTTAATGGTGTTCACAGGAGTTTCTCCTACAGCTGACCTTTTCCTCACAACTTAAATCTCATAGCAGTATTCTCATATGTACACAGACACTCCTAGGAAGCAGTTCAGTATTATGTTTGTCTACAACTGTGTCATTTTTCTATAATCGTGCCCTACCAGGCCCTATTTCCCTACCGACACAGATACTTGCGACCTTTTTAGAACCACATGTCCGGTAATACATGCAATATGCAAATACATTCATCATGCATTTTTTCATTTTTACCACGTGCATCTTTTGAGTGAATTCTGTTAGGCAAGATGGTGGAGATACAGAAAAGAGCAATGAGACCACATGGGAGAACAAGCGCTGAACAGTTATATTTGGTTGGTTCGGGTCACCCTTCTCCTCGCCGTGTGTCTGCTGCAGATGCAGCTGTAAATGCATCGCCTGCAGCTGCAGTGCTAGCATTTATCCCTCGGCCTCTCTGGAGACGTACGCCAAGCAGGACTTATGCAACAAACATACCTTCATGCCAGGCACAGTGGGTGCGTTTCATGCATAGGTGCAAGATAAGGCCAAGATTTTCCATCTAAGACAGAAGTACAGAGCGTTGAGTCTTTAGTTTTCACATTTTTGGAATAAATAGACCCCCTTGTGAAAGGAAACCCATGAAACTGTGACACTGTGTTTTCTTGCATGTCTCCCCATCCCTCGGTGATCTTTCCTAAAAAGAAACACTGTAAACAAACCTGCTCCACAGGTGGTTTCTGTCTCCACATTTTCATATTGATTTCTCAGCCAAGACACCTTCTCTGAGTCTCCTAATAGCTGTTTATGCACTCTGCTGCTGGCAGTGTTGTTTAAAAGGACTTTATATGCAATGAAGTGTTGATGACTGGGACTTCCATGCATTTCAAACCATATTCCTCCCCCTATTACCCTTTAAACCAACTAACCAACCGAGTCACAAATTATTTTCAGCCACAGGCTGGTCAGCTTTTCCCTTGAGGACTGGATCTAGCCGTGGCCCTGGGATTCCCCCACCCATATGCACACATGGGTTCTGACCAAAGTTCCCACTTGGCTAACCTATTGAGAAGCACCAAAGCGTCAAGAAAACTTAAGTTTCCTCAGCCTTTGACTGTGGCTGGAATAATTTTGTCACTGGCAAGATTTAGTCCAGCTCCCAGCATGTGGATTGTGTTCTTGCTTTCCATTCCTATGTGGTAACCACTGAGCCCATCTCATTTAACACCAAGGTAAAGTATCTGGACTAGCTTTTGATTTCTTTAGGGAGTTTCCAGGGGTATGCAGGATGATTTTTTGAGCTTATCAAGTTGGCTGAGTAAAAGCCCAAATAGTTTTCCATCACATTTCAGCCATCAAAATGTGCTTTAATCTCCCAGTTCCTCCTTCAGGATAAATAATGTTTAATTTTGTACATGCACAAACAAACAAGAAAAAGAAAAAATCAGCTGGCATCACTTGTAAAAATTTCTTTTTGCCAGGGCTGGAATAGAGGGTAGATAAAACACAAGACATGAGACTTCCAAAAATAGGTCAAATAAAGTATAAAAAGATTTCTTCTGTCTGATGTCCAATGAAAAAATAAGGGACTGTCAGCACAACTTTGATTTGTCTGTAATGTTTTTATGAACAAGGGACAGTGTTGCTTGGTGGGAAAAGAGCAAAGTGGGGAGTTCATCCTATGTTGTTAGTTGCTGCAGAAATAAAAAAAACAACAGGCCTTTAGATTTGCTTTTGGGACCTTTGCCTCACCACCAGGTTTTTGGGCATGTTCAGTTTCAGCTCAAGATTGATAATTCTTTAAAACATAACAGTCCTCTCCTTGAGGCCCGAGTTACGGTTAGAGTCAGAATGGTTAGGAATCATTGAGCGCCGGATGAAATTTCACCGTGGATGAGACACCAGTACCACTGACAAAGTTACAATAAGATTTACAAAAAGGGCTTGCGTTTTCATGTGTTTGTAACACGTTAACCCCCTCGTAAAAGGAAGAACACGACTGTACACACTGTTGTTCTACCGATAAACAACCATTACAGCAGATATTTCTCACTAGGGCTCTGCTTCCTGAAATGGGTCTCGCAAACCCCTCAGTTGTCCACTAGATTCAACAATGCCTCATGTCTTTTGCTGACCACGTATGTAACATGTAGGCTAAGGAGAAAAATATGTGACCTCTGTGTCAGATGACAATGACACACTAACACCCGCAAATGAATCCCATGGATTTCTGGAACATTCCATGCTCAGTTGTTTTTCACATCTGCTCCCATGATAAGAGATTCTGCTCTCTCATTCTGATTCACTTCCATAAAATTAACAACATGACCTTGTGTTCCTTTCCAGCATTCTTTTTGGGCTGGGCGGGTAGGTGCGGTGTAAAAGACTCCACAGATTTCTGGGTAGATTAGGTTTCTGCTATTCTGATCTCTCACTTTCTTCAGTTAAGACTCTGGCCATAGCTCTAAGATTCTCCCATTGACTCTGGCCATGTTTTGACAAAGGGACTGTAAGTTACTGTTGGTGGTCTGGTGACAAAACCCATCTCAGCACTCAGGGTTTAGCCTCCATAACTCAGGCATGGATGTATCCTGAAGCCTTCAAAATGCAGACTGTGAAATTTTTAAAGGAAAAATGGTAAATATGGTAGCCAAAAAACCCCTGTCCTCGAATGATCTGCAAACAGTGATCTCAATGGTCTGGTTTTGAAAGCCGGGTATAGCAGGGCAGAACCGCAAAGTTGAGTGCTTAAAAACAGGATAATATTGCTCTATTTCTCTCTTGATTTGATTTATGAGTCCACAACAGTGGGGGGTGGCAACTGTGGAGCGGTAGTCTGAGGAAAGGTGCAGTCGGTGAGGAACCCGGTTTTGATTGTTGTCTACTACACTATCTAGTCAGCAGGGGATGTCATTTCCTGTTAATCGAATGCTCCTTCTGCTCAACATCCAGTTCCCCTTTGCTCCTCCCTCCCCACCCATATCCATGTCTCTCTGGGGGTGTCAGGAACAGAAAATGTGCGTTCTTCTCTGAGAAGCTGGCAAACAGCACCTTGTCTTATCTCCTGCTCCACGTTGATATGGTGTTAGGAAGGTGAACTCCAGACCATGAGTTAAGTATTAGGTAGCGGTGGGTGGGGGGATACGAAGGATTAAAATGAATCAATCATCAGGAAAAAGAGTTTAACCCTGGCTTCGGCAATTCGGCCTACTACCGAAAATCTAGACAATCGGTTCAATTAAGTCCCATATTCGCTCAGGTATGAAGCGACGAATTAAATCTCTTGACTGCAAAGATAGCTGTCACAAATTCAGTTGGACTAAAGCGGCATAACTCTTCTTAGACAATCACTGCAAAATTTGAAGCCTCCACACCCAAACAAGCCAGCGTCATGACACTTCTCTTGACCAGTGCTAAACTACAAACTACCTGGACCAAAAAATGTTTTTATGCTTGAGTCCTTCATTTAAATATCAAATCCGTGCCATCTTGCTTTTACTTTCGTCAGTCCTCGTGATTCTTGCTTTTACTCCGAGTGTATGTGTTCACATGCAACAATTCAAAGATTTTCGAATGAGTCGAAACAGTGAGGTAATCCTTTTCGGAATTTCGATGAGAAAGGTTTTAGTGTGAATAGCTTTGCTGATAATGTTGGACACCGAAGCTGAATTGTACGTGAACGACTCCGGTCGATATTTGGCCGCTGTTTGAACAAGCGCATACATGAAAGGCAGATCATGAAGGTAGACTTTCTGAAAGTGCTCCTCAACTTCTCAAATATTTCTAACATGTCACTTCAAAGAATAATACACTTTTTTCCAGACATTACCCTTGAACACATTAATTTTCTCCTGTGTCAAAGAGGATTTTGCTGCAACATAATAAGATTCCAGTTCAAAGCCTTCAGTCAAGGTTCTGGACTTTGTCCTTTGGTTCCACATAAACTACTGCTCTGGTTACCAAGTTGAGAGTTAAACTTACCTGTTAGCCAGCTTCCCTGACTATTCTTATGCATTTGCAAAGACACTGGGTGTTATGTTTGTAATAGGTATTTTGGATACATTTTGTAGTAACAACTGGAAGAAAGCAGCTCTACAGAGGAATTGTTGGTGTTAAACCTGCTGCACAGGATTAGTAAGTGAAGATAAGAATGTGCAACTGTATCCTGTTAGTCACCACGTCACAGAATCTCTGTATTAGTCTTCCCAGCAAGCTCCGTCTCTGTCTGTAAAACCGAAATCTGCTTTTGTGAGACGCTTTCTTCATTTTATCTTTACAGGGATAAAAGCAACACTGAAGAATGAGGAACATTCTCCAAAAGGCTTGCTGCCACTATCAGAATGGATGAAGGTCACTGCTTTGCCTCGCTCCCCCTCCGTCATGTACCTGCCACACCTCAGGTCCCTCCGTATGTTTGAGAGGACGGCCTGACAAAACCAAAGCACTGGTACCATGAACCACACGGACCATGTGGGCAGCCTGCTGGGCCCCACAGTAGAAGAGTATAGGCGTCGTCCTCTTATGTTACAGGTAGAGGATGGCTTTCCAAGCCTGTTCTCCATGCTGGAGACCCGGCGGGGGCACGCAGGCCGGTGGGCCTCGCTGGAGCAGCAGCATCGATGGACAACACTGGGCTGCCTCCGCAAGGCCAAGCTCTATGGCTTAATCCTTGGCCTGGCCGCATGCTTTCTGGTCATGGCCTCCTACATTCTGGAGGGTGATAAGAAAGGGCTGCTGCTGACACCATCTCCATACCATTTTGCCTCCCTGATCAACCAGGGGCCCTTCCCTTTGAACCTGTCTGTTGCCAAGGACTACACCAGCATCAAACTGGTTGTGAAGACCATTGTTTCCAAGGTGCAGTTTAGCTCCAGGCAAGTTCCAGACCTGAAGGGGTTGGTCCAGAGCGAACCGCATGTGAGTATCAAGCAGAGTGAATGAAAACATAATTTAACAATTAAAAAGCTGGATTACCAGTAACTACAGTGACAAGCAGTAACCTGTTAGCAATTTCAAAGACATTTCTAAAAGATGCTGTTGACCTTTCCAATTTCTTTTGTACATCCTGTTACACCAGAAGTCAAACCTCATGTCTTGAAAACCAACAACCTTCGAAATGTACAAGTGGCTGTCAAATAAATGCTGATGATTACTGTAAATGAAAAAAATATTGTGTAAATAAGCTAAATATTGGAGCCATGGCAGTTTGTGGATGTGACTGAAACTCGGAAGTGGAGACAGCCTTTTAATAGGGAACCCCCCCCCCCCCACCTTCGCAACCCTGTTAACAGCGGAGGGGTGAGACCTTGAGAACTGCGCTGCTCTGCGAGTTTGTTTCGCGCCTGCAGGAAATGTGAGAATGAATCACCGGCACATCTCTGCAAGGGTCAGCAGTATGAATCCCTGTCGCCTGTGTTGTTGCCAAATCTGTTCTCCTGCCCCAGACGGTGTGGCCTAGGTCATACGTTTCACATGCTGAGCACTTGCACACAAAGCCTGGTGTGAAACTGCCAACCAAGACTGACTTGATTTTCTGTATTTTGTAGTGGAAGTATGTAAAGAAACCTCTATCAGAGCTCCCATTAACTAACTGGGTTTAAAAAACAGAGATCCTCCTACATAATGCATAGCACAACATATACTGGCACCCATACAACCATTATCAGAAGCTGCTTTATCCGGTCAGGGTCACGGTCACATGCAGCCTATCTCAGAATCATCCAGACTGCACTCCAGATGCGACGCAAGTCTACCGCAGCATAAAATAACACGACACAGGCATCCCCCTACTTACGAGCGTAATGCGCTCCTGGAAATCAGCTCATAAGGTGAAATGTTGTAAGTGGGAGGCATAACTGCCGTTGCAGCATGAGCGCCTCTGCCTTATTCATAAGCGTGAAAAATCAGCCTCGCATTTGGCTGCGGTTTGCTAAAGGGTATTAAGTAATTTCACTCTCATATGCAAAAACTCAAAAGTCGAACACTTGCATCTCGAGGGATACCTGTAAATAATGATAAAAAAAAAACGTAGTTTATGTCTGATATAACATTGATATTTTTAAGCACCGCATGCTGTTGTTTACCTTGCAGCTGTTTTCTGTCATCCCTCGCCAATTCCTGCCAAGTGTCAAGAACCCATGCTGGTATGAGGAGCACTCAGGTAACGCATCCTCTGACCCGTATGGGACGAACCTGTACGCGCACTACTCCAGGCGCTTCCGGACCGTCTTTGATTACCTGAGGAGTGCTTTCTGGGAGCACCTGCATCGCCGGGGTGAGAAGCATTACCGCATGCGCTGCTTGCCTTACTTCTACATCATCGGGCAGCCCAAGTGCGGCACTACTGACCTGTACGACCGGCTGCGGTTACACCCGGACGTGCGCTTCACCACGTTTAAAGAGCCACACTGGTGGACCCGGAAACGTTTCGGTGAGAGGCTCATATACGATCCCCCCTTTATTTCTGAACAACACGCGATTCGGTTGTTTTTCAAACATTATAATTAATCCTAAATGCAGTACCAGTCAAAAGACTGAGATTTTTTCCTTCGTAATCTGAGTTTGAGTTGTCCTGCACTTTGTTTCATTACCAGGTAGTTCTTGCACTTCTTTGAGGTGGGTGCTTGCTTGTTGTCTTTATGAAAAATGAATGGCTGCCTAGCTATCGGTAACTGTGATGCAATTGCGAGACTTCAGCTCAGTTTTGGTTTCCGAGCCAGCAAAGCAGCTCCAAAGCATTTCTCTGCCTGACTGATGCTGGACGAAGTGATCAAACAGGCAGAAATTTTTCATTCAGCCTCTCTGCATCTGACAAATACTCAGCTGTTATTTTCAAATATATCAATTTATAACTCATTTGCTTGTAAAAACTGGGACTTTTATTTTGTGTACTGTGCCTGAGAGTCAGCAATCTGTCCAAGTGTTATTGCTGCTCCTTCTAAAGTCCATGCACCTACATTACTTTTTACCTTTAATTTCAGATACAAGAAAACAGACTGCAGGGTGGAATTGTCATCGGCACTGACATTTCAGCTATTCTGCCTCTGCTTTGTAACAAAGCCGAGACACCTGTGTGTTGTCTCCTTTGAAACCTTATCAGACACTGAAACCAGGCTCTCCTGCAGAGGAGTCAATGACTCAGAGTTTCCTCTGTAGAACCATGTAGCAGCATGAGTACCGCTGCCAGATTGAAATCTGGTTCAGTCTGATCATGCTGAAGCAGTCTGCTTTGTGTTTGTCACTTAGACTCAGAAGAACATAGGAAATACGTCCAAAAGAACCACACTTCCATGAAAAATTAAAGACCGACAATGGTGTTTCTCCAGTGGGAGAGAAGGATTTACACAAACATGTACACATGTTAAAAAAAAAAAAAAAAACTGTATAATTACAGGACTTCACCCAAGGCCTCTTATCCGTAAAGTTTGAACCTTCATTTTATTAACACGGAATAATAATCACATTAATTTATTAATATTTAATATTAATTAATATTATTTGCTTACTATTATATATGTTGCTGCTGAATATTAATGTTTTGCGTTCAGAGGCTTTCTGGCCTACTCACTTTCAGTCAGTTTTGGTCTTTGGAGAGGATGATTACCTGGACTCCAAGGCTTGTGCTTGTCTTGCTGTAAAAATTCTTTATGGAGTGCGTTTGACTGACTACAGTGTTTACAATGTTTGGTGACGGAACCCGGCGCTTGCAGTGAACTGCAATAAGGGGAAACCATAAACACACGCAGCTTTCAAGACCAAATTCCAGTCTGAGTGGTGTATGGTTTGCGGACTACTGACTCATTGTAGGTTTTTCCAGAGGCTTATGGAGAGGGCAAGCAATATGTTTTGAAAAGGGATGCAAACATTGTGCAGAAAAGTGTGAAATGGTGCTTAAAGATGGTGATGTCTCTATAATCACCTCTTATGCAATAAGATCAGAAGTAAGACTGACAACAGAACATGACAAACATTTACTAGGTGTGCTGTGTAAGGACAGGATTTGGATCAGTTTATAAGTGGTTATAAATTATGAACGCTATATAGATTGCAGTGAATATACATTTGCTTTGTACATGTTCACATGTTCCTCTAAGTGCATACTGATATGTACGTTGTTTACAGCCTTTTTGCACTTTGATTCCTAAATCAATGTGGCTTTGAGCCCTAAACAATGCGGAGGAAATAAGCATGCTAGTTTGCCAGTAAAATCTTTATTTATAGAAAGTTACGTCTCATCTTGTCTGAGACAGTTATTCGCGTTTATGAATAATTGAGGATCTCTGCTGGTCATGAAAGTGTGGTCTGTTTCAGCTGAATATAAAAAGACATAAAAAGAGAGGAGTCACATCTTGACTCAGGTTATTAAGAAACATCCAGGTCATCCGTAGCAACTTAGAGTGTTCATGCCGATGGCAGAATGGTATTTCTTCATATTCGGGAGCTTGAATCTAGCAGGGCTGCTGATAAAACATCATGTCTGTAGCTGCTGTGCACGCTCACATTGTGCTAACTCTGCTTTAGTCAGTCAGTTTTACTGACTGGTTTTTTTGGTGGAAATTAACTCAATGCTTTGAATGAAAGGAACCCAAAAGAAAATGTGGAGCGTGTGTTGAAGCTGCTTCCTGCTTAAATCTCATGTAAGTCAACAAACATTAGACAGAGAGACAAGAACACAAAGACTTTATTATGTTGTGACTGGCTGCTGGAGGAGCTGATCTCCCAAACAGCGGAGGTCCAACTCAGGACACCATGTTTCTCTGTAAACCATCAAGGTCATCCTGCTGAACAGATCAAATTCTCAGGGCTGTTGTCGGACGGAACTGTGAGTGCACATGTGGAAGGGGGAACTCTCCTTTAAGGAAGCACACTTTCCCTGAAGTCAAGAGAAGGTGAAAGGAAGGTAGAAGAGAGGAGACAGAACAGGAGGGCACTTACTGATAAAGGTCTCTCCAGGCGCCAGCAGACCTTGCAGAAACGCCTATTGTATATACATTTTTATCATTTTTGCGATGTTTGAAGACACCTAGAACTGTTGCAAGAACAAGGTCTACACTGCTCGTGCAGCGATTCGCACATTGCCCATATACACACACAGGCTTAGGCTTACACTGATGTGTACCTGAATAGACACTGACCATCCCCAAAAGTTACTTTTATTTGATTTGTGTGTTTTAATGCCCAATGATTCCTCCTATAATAATTTTATAGAAAGCAGAAAGGCTTCAACTGTGTGTGCATTGGTCTTGGTTTGAAAGAACTGTAGTAACCCTCAGCGGAGGAGTGGGGAGATGGAAAGGGGTGTCATAAACACTACCAAGAACATGATATGTAAACTTTTCCACCAAGAGGTCTTCTATAGATAAAACTAGTCTTTGAAAAAAAAAAAAAAGAGGTTAAGTAGTAAAACTTAATCAAAGAGAATGTTTATTGCGGTATTTAGTCTGCTGTTAAGATTTTTAATCCATCAAAATAGCAGATCAGTTCTGTTTTGGTGCAAAATCAGTCAGTTCAATATGACTAAGATTGAAACTGGTCAAAAACTTCTACTGATGTATAGAGCAAAACTTGTTTTGGTTTTTATTCATATTCATATTAAGTAGAGGAATATTCACAAAGTGCCGTTGTAAGTGAAGAGCTCATCTACCCATAGCTGTTTTAATAAAACACAGTGACTTGGTCCGGTGGACTGAGAGGACACAGATTCATTCAGGTTTTTGAATTTATGCCTGTGGTTGTTCAAGAAACAGTTTAGCTTGGTTACTCTTGTACTCTTGTGTGTAGCTCTTGATGGTACAGCTGTCTATACCAAGTCCATGAGATGCAAGATGACCTGTGACTCGAGCTGAAAAGTATGATGGAAGAAGAAAGCAGTACTGGAACATTAGATACAAAGAAAGATACCGAGAAAGTGGACTGGGACTGGGATTACCTCACTCATGTATAAATCTTCAGGACACAAATAAGAACAAATGTCCGAGCTACCCACACTAAATATGCACTGTGCATGAGAAGAGAAAAATTACAAAATGGGGATGGAATATCTGTGTGGGGTGTGGAATGATATGCAACAAATCTGCTGTATGTTGCTGGTGAATGAACATCCAGGAAGGTGAAATATATTAATTTGCCTACCCTGAGTGGAAAAGATTCCTTCTTCACTCCTCTGCGAGCCTTCAATTACAGATCCGTTTATCTCCTCTCTCAGTGATGCGGCAAGGATTTCATTGTAGATGTTCTCTTGCCTTCAAGCTGACAGCCAAACTGAAAAATTTTCTATAAGTGTTTATCTTTTTCATGTTGGGAGTTACTGATTGTAAAGCTGTAAGGATGAAATCAATGCATTATATGAATTTCAAGAAACTGAAAGTCCAGACACATACAGTGCTTTGCAAATGTGTTCAGATCCTTTGGATGTTATCCGCATTGTCTGCTTACACATTATATTTACACATATTTTCCAACATATTTTTCCAGTGGCCATTTTACTGTGAACCCATATGCTGTAACACTAAATTGTTAGGTTCAAAATAGGTTGTTTGCATATATAAAAAAAAAAAAATGAAAAACTGAAATATGCTGTTTGCATAAGACTTATGCCATAAGTATTCAAAGCCCACGCACAAATAGCTGGCAGAATCATTTTTTTTGCTCCACTTTAAATTTTTGGGGTGAATATGTACCAGCTTTGCTCACTGTTCAGGAGTTTTTTTCCCATTAATCTTGGCGTATGTGCAGCAGGTTGTTCAAGTTGGCTGGATGATGCTTGTGGGCTGCAATTCCAAAATAGCGCAACAGATTCTCATTGAGATTGAGGTCAGGACTTTAACTGGAACCCCTGAAGGACATTCACCTGTTTGTTTTTGGGCCACTGGATCTCACCGTCAGCGCTGATGGATGAATAATAAAGAAGCTGTATCACAGCTCTCAGAGACTGCCTAGACAAAACCTTTTTCTTTAAAATATCCGCACACAAATAACTCATTCTGACTCTGACAATTTAGTGTTACAGCATATGAGCTCACAGTAAAATACTGACTGGAAAAATGTATGTAAATATAATATGTGTTCCAGGCCATGTTCGCCAAATGAGTTATGAATACTTTTGGAAGTGAAATGTTCAGAACAAAAGGCATTTTCATGACACCTGTGTGCACAAAATCTTTTTTTTATTTTGTGACAATCTTGCAGAAGTAAAGATTCCGACACGTCCTGTATCAACATGTAATTCCACGCGTTGCCAGTAGGGGGCCCCGACTGTGGCATTAAAGCCCTCCTGCAATAATATAGGAGTAAAAAAAATGTACAAATACTTTATATCTTCAGCATCATCATCATCTATGATGTGGCATCACAGGTACAGGAGAACAAGTCCTTACAAGGTCTTACATCAGGCAAAGCCAAAACAATAACTTTTGCACCCATTATTGTCTCTTTCAGCTACTAATCGACAAGGATGAACACTTAAAACTACAGCTATAAGGTCTTGTAGTCTTATGGACGGCAGCATACTTAGCCAGACCATCAAAATATCAGTGTTTCATGATGACTAGGAATAGATCCAGTAGCTGGAGACAAGTATTCATCGGTGTTAATGCCTCTCTCCCGCCCTGCCTTTGGCCCTTCTCTTAGGCATCATCCGGCTGAGCGAGGGTTTCCACAGCCGCTACCCGGTGGAAGATTACCTGGACCTCTTTGACTTGGCAGCCTATCAGATCCAGGATAACATGGTGGGAAATGCTTCCGAAAGCCATGAGCAGGGCAGCATCATCATAGGTAACTGCTATTATTAACCATTATTACCTGACTGTTTTCTCCAAGGAGACGGTCTCCTTACAGTTGTTTACTTATTTATACTGGAGCTGAGTATCTTGATGATGGATGTTACAGCAAGAGAGGGAATTCAAACCCCATTCTTCAGGTAACAGGCGATGTGTTTAGCCTCTAGTCACCGTCACGGGGACTAGAGAGATACAACACAGGTTCATAGGCTTATGATACAAAACTGACTGGTGGATTCAGCATTCATTTGCTGAGCTACTCTTTGTTAACTATTTTAAAATGAACATCTCAGTTTTAGGATAGCAAGTCAACTACATCAGTTAAAGTATTCTGTATCAACATGGCTTACGTTTGTAGTGTGAAACGTGTCACCATTGGGGTTATTCTGCGTTCTTTTTCACTTTTACGTTTTGTCAGAGTCTCGCTTCTGCCGGTGATGATGGTGATACCCAGTTCTGCTAGATTGACCTTAGCATTAACGTTTGGTGATGCTAAATCAAACAGCTGCGTGCTGTGTTCCCTCTGTTTGTTCAGCCGAAACTTGCTTTGCCCTTTGCTTAGTTTATACAGTAGGATTTAAGCTATTGCTTAAATTTGTCTTTTTAAAAATAAAACTTTCAAATAAAAAACACGCTTGATCTGACACAGGAAATAATGTTTGTGTTTCTTGGTTTCCTCATTCTCCTCCTGTGTCTTGGAATGAAAATGATAAGATAAATATAAAGTATAAAAATAAAAATAGTAACTATAAAAATTGAACTCTGTGGTTCTCAAAAGTAAGATACACTCTATGGCCAAAAGTGTGTGGACATGTAAATCACCCCCATATGTGCTTGTTGAACGTCCCATTCCAAACCCATTGGCAGTAATATGGAGTTGTTCCCCTCTTTGCTGCTATTACAGCCTCCTCCTTCTGGGAAGACTTTCCACTAGATTTTGGTAATTTGTGCCTATTCAGCCACAAGAAGGCCCGGTTTGTGGTCAGCATTCCAGGCCAGCCCAAAGGTGTTCGGTGTGGTTGAGGCCAGGGCTCTGTGCAGCCACTTGAGTTCTTCCACACCAAACTGGGCAAACCAGTGTGTTTATGGAGCTCACTTTGTGCATGTGGGGGCACAGTCATGCTGGAACAGGAAAGGAGCTTCTTCCCCAAACTGTGGCCACAAAGCTGGAAACACACACTTGAGTAGAATGTGTTTGCATACTGCATGGGTGCAGCTGAAACAGCTCAGTCATCAGAAGCGGGGTCTACAAAATTTTTGCCAAATAGTGTACCTTATTCTTAGTGAACATAACCATAGAGCAAATAAATTTATTTTGAAATATTCTACTACATATTTATAAATTTATTCCAAAATTGCTCCAGTATCACTAGCAAGCAACTTTGTATGGCTCCCTTATGTCCTTTAAGCATTTAGTACAACCAGCTGACTACCATCTGACACATGGCAGTTTTATCGGATTTAATGTGATGTGTGAAAACAAGTTATTATTTTGATTCCTGCTCATCCAAGACTTGCTTTAGGGTGGACACGTGTATAAGCTGACATTCCTCCAATACTCTCCCTCCTCTCCTTTCAAGCCTGATTTTTTCGCCACCTTCTTTAACCCTTTTTCCCTGTCGGCACCTGACCCCTCCAGCCAACATCTCCCAACCCAGAATGTTGAGCGGTGTTGGTAGCAGTCCCAGAGTGGCCAGGTTTTTGCACATCAGGAATAATTTTGTTCTGGGAACAGATCACAGAGCTGTCAGGCTTTCCTCCCCCCAGCCCACACTGCATGGCACTTAGCTCAGTTTAGCCTTTCTCATGATTTGGCAACCAGCAGTTGCGATTCATGACCACTAGAAAGAACGAGCAATGTGCAAACTGCCCATCTGTTTCATTTCTGCAGATCTTACTGTCCCAGTCTGGATATTTTTTTTATGTTAATGTTTCTTTTTTAATGTTCTGCCTTTCCTGATAGTTTATTTATTTTGACCCTAAGCGCCTGCCCATGCAAAGCGCTCTTGTCCTAATGCATATTGTTAGGAGGAATATTGGCTGCAGGAGGTCCAGGGCAGCTGGCATGCTGTTCTCCATCCTGAACCTCCTCCGCCGGATTTCGTTTTCCTTTCGCTGCAACTTGAAGGGTGCGATAGAGGATGAGATGGGCTTATTGGAGTGGCACATGTCTCACTGCCAGCACCCAGCAAAATACAAGTGCCCTGCAGCTCTGTGGGAGGTGCTTTGTGAAAGACCACAGGCGCTTGGGTTTGAACGATGTCGCTCGTGTTCTGTGGTTGACACATCGCTTGAGCCCTGCCTGCGTAGTCGGCACCACCGGCACCTTTATCAAACAGGAGCCTTTTTAATGCTAAATGACTGAACCGCAGCTTTTTGAACTGCAGTAAACTGTCTTTGTGCCTTCATATGCAGTTTCTTACCATTAATTACCCCTTAAAATAGGCAACCAAAGCCAGGCCTTAACAGGCAATTAAATCCCAGTTTGTTATGTAAGGCCCTTTTGCAAGATCTATGCAGCCAGACATTCTTAGGAAAATAACAGCATTTTCTCAGTAAAGAATTTTGAACGGCTTAAAAGCAATAATCCAAGTAAAATGTTTTTTTTTCTTTTTTTCGTGCTATACTTTGATACCAGGAATCCTGAGCAGTCCTGCCTGTTTTAATTGGCATTATACGCAGTTTATTGTTGAATTCTGAGTTGGTGTTTGTTTGGCGGCTGAGCTGTAACTGGAGTTTTTCTCAGATGGCTGGACAGTAATGGTTTGTTACAAGGTGGATGGACCGCCATTGATGTTGTGGTAGCAGGTGAACTGCGGTTGGTGTTTGTCTTGGGTTGGTGGTCTGTGACTGGTTTCTGTATTTTAACAAACCTGGATGTGTTTTAACACAAGTGTACCATGGTTGGTACTCGTCTGCCAGGTGAGGCCAGTGCGTCTACCATGTGGGACAACAATGCCTGGGTCTATTTCTATGACAACACCACAGATGGGGAGCCCCCATTCCTGGTGCAGGACTTCATCCACGCCATCCAGCCGAATGCCAAGTTTATCGTCATGCTGAGGGACCCAGTGGAAAGGTGTGATCTGTCCCTCATTCCCTTTTTTACCTTTTACCTTCTTTTTCACCACTTCTTTTTACCCATCTTTGTTTAAGGGCTCTGTGTTGTGCTCCACTGTCCTGTAAGGTGATTCCAGTGGTTCTCCAGTTTTCTTCTTTTAATGTATTATTTTTATGGGTTCTGCCATTTTTATACATATGACAAAAACCCTGTATGTCTTGTATCCAGCTGCAGCTTATTTTTACTGCTAAAGAATATTATAAAAGTTTTATTCCACTGTAAAGTTGGGATTCTGAACTATGCTTTTCCTACACCCCCCCAACACTTCCTTACTCTGTCTAAAAGTCGTGATGTGTTTCTGTACTTCTTTTTCAGCATATGCCAGCAAATCTTTTTCATAAGTTCCCAAAAACTGTCGTCAGAATGTTTTTTTAAAAATAACATTATATAATTATATAACAAAAAAGCATCATTAATGAACAATGGCGACCTTGTAGAGCGGCATACTTGATTTTATGGTATATACCTAGCATTTTATTATTTCTAAACTTTGTGAATAGTAGTAAGTTGATAATTAAATTGTGTGATCATGTTAAATGTATGACTATGTGTTGCAAAAATGAAAGCTATTTCACTGGGTTACAAGGCTGATTTGATATTTGTTTTGCCTCTGCCTCCCTCGCAGGTTGTACTCCGATTATCTGTACTTTGGCATCGCCAACAAGTCAGCAGAGGACTTCCACGAGCGCGTCTCTGAGTCTCTGCAGCTGTTCGAGGGCTGTCTGGCGGAGTTTCCCATGCGTGCCTGTGTGTACAACACCACCCTGAACAACGCCATGCCTGTGAGCGCCACCCGCCACCAAGCGATTTGCCATGACGTCCGTCTTGTGCAAAGGAGACATCTGAAACACATTGAAATATGAAGCCGACAGTTTAATGGCCCAAAATGAAATGGGAACCCTGAGCTTTTTAAAACTAAGCAACTCCGGGTCCCTCATTGGGAGGGGAGTGGAAGGAATTAACTCCATGCTTGCTGGACAGACCAGGGGTTATCAAAAAGGATAAGCATTTCCCCCCAGAAAGATGAGCTGAGCGCCATTGTTCAAGCCCAACCTCAGACAGCCTTACAGCCACCAGGGTCTCTGGGCCATGAAGAGGGAACCGTGACTCCTGTCATTGGAGAGGGCGAGGCACGCGAGGTCTGGTCCTCCTGTAATCCTTTCGACTCACTGGCGAGCCCCTGTTTTCCTCTCCCGCCAGCTCAGTAATAAACCTTCCATCACCGGGGGATTTACTGTGCCCTCCTGATCCGTAGGTCGTGCTGAGTTTGAAGTGCAGAGAAGTGAAGTGCCGCTGCCGTTTCTGCCTGCAGACCAAGATGGGATGACTGTGTTTGCCCAAGCATAACCAAGTTCACATAAAGACCACCATAGTGAATTAATTGGGGCAACTTGGTTATCCGGCCGAGAGAACCTCGTGCAAATATAATTAAGTTATTTCAAGTGTCGACAACTGTCATGCCTGTGGGGTGAAAGGGGTTCTTGAGGTAAACAGGCCACATTTGCCGGGCTGGAATTCCACGGTTAGAACTGCTAGAGCCCGGACAGTCTTTCCCTATCGGCAGTAGCTGAGATCGTATTACTTCCCCCGTGACCTGGCGATTCGTCCCAGTGCATGGGACTGGGCTGCTGCACTGAACCAGTGGAGTTTTCCCCACTGTAGCTGAGGGTGGGTGAGATTTGAATAAATGGCTTTCTAAAAGCAGACATTTTAGTCTCTTCAAGCCTGACCCAAGGACATCTGGACATCTTTTGTGCAGGTTTCCAATTAGTTGTTTATCTGGACAAGACGATCAGAGAGCTGAGGCCAACTGGAGCCCATTTCAGCCCACGTAAAGGAATCGAGGGAGTTTTAAAGCATAACACATTGTCTGCTTTGTGATGCCTGCTCTGTTTTTCTGTGTGCAGGTCAGACTGCAGGTAGGGTTGTACATAGTATACATCCTCGACTGGCTGACCGTCTTCCTCAAAGACCAGATCCTGGTGCTTCGACTGGAGGACCACGCCTCAAACCGGAAATACACAATGCACAGAGTCTTTGATTTCCTCAGCCTCGGTAGGCGCCGTCGAAGGTCCTCTTTTATTTTAATGCATTCATTAAACTTGGCAGTGCTTTGGTAGGAACCTGCGCTGGGAAACAGCAGTAAAATAACATTTTTCTTAGCTTGATGCGTGAGAAAGATCATGGAGTAAACTGGGACCACATAAGCATGAGACATTAGTAGTGTGTGTGTGTGTGTGTGTGTGTGTGTGTGTGTGTGTGTGTTATTTGCTGTTTAAATGGTATAATTGAAAAACTTCATCATCATTATCTCTAGAGGTCAAGCATGCGCACATAAGGTTATGTGTTTGAGAAAAAGTAAGCAGGTAAAACATTCACTTAGTTCTCTGCATCACCACTGGAGCTTGAAAGATTGTTTGGGGAGTGATGGCAGTTTGTGGTTTCCCCAGTGTGTGTTAGCTTTAGCCTTGGGACACCGTGGTTTGCTTAAGCCCCCTTTCACATGCGCCCTGGAGCGGCCGCTGTTGCCTACTCCTTTTAAGGGACACTGTGTCAAGTAGTTGATTTGTGAAAAAAATTTAGATCAACTTTATCAGAGCTGGAATTACTTAAATCTAGGAATTGGTGGAATCGTGGCTCAATGGATGACCTTGTTGCCTCACAGCTCCAGGGCTGTGGCTTTGAATCCATGACCAGCTCTCTCTGTGAGGAGTTTACATGAGCTGGTTGTATTTGTGTGGGTTTCCTCCAGATATTTACTTCCTCCCACAGTAGAAGACATGCTGTTTAGGTGAACTGGCGATTCTACGCTGCTTTTCTGCATGTGAAATTCACGAGAATGTCAGCAGCTTCTTATCAACAACTGCTTGCATGCATGTCTGTAAGTTGTACACCCTTGCTGAAATGGCACCTTTTCCGTCTGATGGAGCATGGTTTTGAGATAGGGGTACGTGTACATTTATACTCATGCATTTCCACCAGGACCCCTGACGGAGCAGAAGGAGGCAGAAATCACCAAAAGCCCTGCGTCCAACACAAGGAGGCCGGCAGACAGGATCTTGGGACCCATGCTTCCCATCACCAAGGAGATCCTGCAGGAGTTCTACTCCCCGTTCAACCAGAAACTGGCTGAAGTGCTCCACAATGACTCTTTCTTATGGAAGAACCACACAGGGTGGGAGTAGACAAATCCCAGGTGGACCACAGGCGCACGCAGGGACTTGGATGGGACATGCCTCTTCCAAATCACAGAGGCGCCGCTGGGATTGTTTAAATTATTATAAATAAATTATAAAGGAGACAGTGGTCTCACACAAAATGGCACAATACCAGTTACCTGATGTATTAAGACTTTGTTTCATATGTTTCAAAGGGCATTTATTCCATTTTTGTCCTGAGTTGTTTTTAATGGCTCTGCATTAAATGAAAAGTTATACCAGGATTAAGGAAATTCAAAGCACCTTTTTGCAATGAGGCTCCTTTACCGCCGTAAAGGATGTTCCACTTCCAGATGTTCCACATCCCCGCTCTTTTAATAAGACATATAATTCAGTTTGATGGATTATAAATGTTCCAAATTCAGAAAATAGATCAATGCTCACTTTTAACTGTCTGTCGCCTCACATTTGCACATGATTTGTTGCAGCTGTGTCACGTACTGACAGATGAGACAAAAAAAAACTTGTCCGTCAGTTGGGGGGTATGAAAAAAAGGGGAAAAAACTTTATTAATGAGGGGAAGTCTATTTGCTGTGGATTCTGGGGATTTTTATCAGTACACAATGGCAGTCAAAATGATGTTTCGTGTGCAGATCCTTTTATGCATTTTTACATTTTTGACCACAGCTTTACCTTTTTTGTTCACAGTAAATGATGTGGCCTTTCTGAAAAATAACACCCAGCTCAAGGTATGCAGAAGCACATTCAGCAACAGAAGAGCAGCTTTAAAAACAGACACGCAATAATGAAAGCACAGTTTTTTGTCTTATACCAGTGCTTTTTCGGGTGATCATTGCTCCTGGCGTCTGACTTGGATTTCGTGCGTGACTCATTCAGTTTTCTACCAGTTATGCTGACCACCCAGATGTCCACACCCGGTGGGCCCTACTGCTGTTTAACATTGAGGCTCGTGGAAAATTGTGAAGTCTTTTCAGTTCATTTATTAGACTGTTTTCAACCACTTTATGAATTAATACTGACACTGAAATATACCAGACACCATAATATTTTTCACCCTAAATTAATGCCTACGTGTTCTTTTCCATGCATCACACTACTGGCAGATGATGCCTGCAGTATCTACAGGGAGGGTTGTACATTTCTTTGGCACTATAGGCATCCTGGGAGACTGACCTCACATAGTGGTGACAGTGGCTCTTTTCTGCACTCTGCTGGTCATATGACAACATCAGCACAAGTTGGCCTAGAGCAGAAGAGACAGAATTAAATATTTTCAGTTAATTTTTATGATTTACACCCGGTATGAGTGATACTGTCCTTTGGAACGCCATGCCCCTGTACACTTAATGTTACGAGAAATTCTTCATGGTTACGGTAAAGAAAATGACAATGGATGTAGGTTTCATAGTCTAGCAGCTTCAGAAATGCCATTTGCTCCCATGTGACTTTGCTCAAATGGACCCGCTGGTCCGCCTAACCATTTTCACAAGTCAGGACTCTCTGGATTGTGTCTGCATGGACACACATTTTGCTCTGAAGGATTTTACCAGGAACTACAGCAGGTAGCTTCCACCATGTGGATGGAGGTGTCAGCTACAGAAACAAGCAGACACTATAGTCCAGCATATTATAAGCAGGGTTTTGAAGGGATTTTCATAAATCGGAAATAAAAGCTTCTTGTATGCACAACTGCGTATTTGTGCTAGAAAAATGAGAAAGCTCAGCCTATCCATTGCCAGAACGTAAAGGGCCAACCGTCACACAGAGCCTGAGAAAAAAAAAACAGCACTGGCATGTTGTGCAATAATTGGAAATTATGTTAGTAACTGGACCAATTATGCCAGCATGAATGTATTATTCTTACAATTATTATAATTTTATTATGAGAGGAAAGAGTAATAGTATGCTAAATTAAACCTTGAAAATTTAAGATGACAGTTGTTCTTGGAATAATTAGAAATAGCTAAAATAAAAAAAGAACTCTAATGCACTTTCCAAAAGCTTAACTGAAAGAATTGAATAACTACAGAAACTGCCAAATTAATGAAAGAGTGCTGGTTAAACAATCACTGTCAAAAGTCGACATCTCAAAAAGTTATTTTACAAATTGTAGAAGTTTCCTAAAAATAATGATAATGATAGCAGGATGGATGGAATGTGGAAGCCTTTTTGTAAGCTCTGGTGGGGTGGTCTCTGGTTGGACAAAATTCTAGTCAGTTCCCAGGTTCACTGCATGTAAGGAGATGTTTGTGCATGTGAGATAAGCGCTCAACTCCCCAACAGTTTGCTGGGGTGGGGGGACAATGACCATGGGCTAAGAGGAGAAACTGTTTCTGTGAAATTATTCTGGGATTTTACTTTCTTCCACCACTAGAGGGCGGACAAAGACATCAGATGACAGAAAGCATTCATTCAGGTTCAATAACTGCTTGTCTGTGACAGGGTTGCAGTGGTCCAGAATACATCCCAGAATCTCTGCATGCTATTACAGGAGGCGTAAACCCAGCAAATCCACACACACACACACACACACACACACACACACAAAATGCACGAGTTGCACACTATTGCCACTTTAAAGTCAGCATTTCACCCCTTGTGCCACAATGCTGCTCAGAATTTAGTTTTAGTGCAAAAAAATGTTGAAAACTGTCACCTATAAAAAAGGATTTGACAAAAGGATTTCTTATATTATTGCATGTTTAAACATATAACGGTTTCACATCTTTAGACAAAATGTAACACTTGACAAAGGGAACGTGAGAAAATATATAAAAGTTTTAAACTTATTACTTCATTTACTTAAGGAGAAAAGTTACACCCATATCACCCATGCGAAAAAAGAAATGCCCCCCTTAGTTATTTAAACAACCAAATGGGTCTAATTCTTTCCCAAAATGTGTTTCTGGTGAACTGGTGATTCTAAATGTCCTTTTGAACATTTGTGTGTGATTACTCTGTGAAGAACCAGCATCCATGAAGGTGTACCCTGCCTCAAACAGAACAGACAGGCACTGAATCTCCATGATCCTGCACTGGACCAGTTCTGCCTAATGGATGAACATACTGTATGAATTATATTTAGCTGTTTATATTTGCTATATTTTTCAAACTAGCTGAGTTACCTAGTGCTGACCAGGTAAGTAAGTGGAATAATAACACATTACACACCACTGAACTGTACTGTCTTTAAAGTGGCACAATTAGTGCATAAGTGTTGTTAGTGCTGTCAAACACATTAGTCACAGTCCAGTGGAAAGGCGGAAAAAAAGGAAAGTTATAATAATATACATTTCACCAAACTTTATTATCCTTATGGTAGTAAAGCATCAATTTCCATGCGTATGTCATGTAGCTCCCTGGTGCCAGTTTGATTTCCTCTTCAAGCACACCCTCCAGTGTGTGTGTGTGTGTGTGTGTGCGTGTGTGTGAGAGATATGTGGTCTTCATCTTGTCAAGTCAGCTGGATACAGATACCTAAATTGTTGTAGAAGAATTTTCATCTATGTAAATAATACACCTGGGTAAAACATAACTATTAAAGTTATCTGATGTATTTTGAATAACAATCTGTTAATACTTTAAATTTAAGCAACAACAATCACTCTCTGGCAATTTAACACATTTAATAATGCTGCAAAGAGAACATTTTTTAACACACATTTTTATCAAAGACAGACAGAATTTCCTTCTTTCACTTTAGGGGAATTGCGCACACCTATTCCGTTATGTGAAAACAAATTCTTTGTATCGTGCAGACTAGTTTCTGCATACAAACAGAAAAAACCCTGTGTTGCAAAAAGTTGTGTTTTCCTGATCTAAATTTTGTCTGCAAGGAATCTTCTGTTTCTCTTTGACCTTTAGTTTTCCTATCAGTCCCACATTAGCACAGTTGCAGAGAGGAATACCCTCAAGTTAAAGCATCATGTTTCTGGGCCAGATGTTGAGAAGCAAGTTCATGCCTTTGTTTCCAGCAGGCTTGATCATTGCAACTCCTCATTCTGTGGCTTTACCGCCAGAAACCTGCCACCGTGATCGTCACTGGCTCCCAGAAATACTGGCACTTCATTGTAATTCTGTGATTTCTTTACTGGCTACCTGTGGTCTATGGATGGGGCTTTAAGCTAATGCTTCTAACCTACAAGGCACCCAAAGGTTTGGCAACAACCTGCCTCTCTGACCTCCCCACTAACTATGAGCCAAGGCATTCCCTATGCTCACAAGATGCTACCTTGCTGTTAATTCTGAAGATTTCATAGTAAACTGTACCTTGAAAACCTTTGAAAGGAGACATAACTCTTCAGTCTATATTTCAATAGTCAACTCTTTCTGAAATAGTCAGAAGTTGTACATTTTTCTTCTCTCTTTCCTCCTCAAGTACCCTGGTATCCTGGAACATCAGGTTCACCTTCTGGGGCCTTGCCATGATAACAGCGCCCACTACTTTCTGTGGCCTAGACCCTATAAATCCCTATCAGATGGATCAGTAGCCATGGACCTCAGTATGGATGGTGTCTCCCTCAGTCTTCAGCTCTACTATCATAGACACACTGTACACACACTGAACACATACCACTACAATAAAATGCCCAGGAGGGGTGGGAGATGTTTATTTTTCTACGTTTCCTGCCGTTGGGAGTTTTTTTGTTGTCCTCTCCTCACCATCTAGCTAACTCTCTGTATGGCCTAACAACCAATAAAAATGTTCTGCCATTCTTTTCCTGTTGTTCATCCCTTTGGCCTTCTTTCATCACTATGTGCTACTGTGTTGAGAATGCAAACATGAATTGCTAATACTAATATGAAGATATTTTGTATAAGATTAAAACCCGCTTCTCAGAATTAATTGATTCAGTCTTAAACAGTTACTCACCGGGGTCCTGTGTGAACAGATCGTGTCGTACCCTGAAAAACTAAAAAAAACTGCAGAGTTGTTCATGTATTACCTGAACAACAGAGCTACTCCTCAGTCTTCAAAGAATCTTCCTTCATTTACTTGTGACACGGCAGATAAGGATGTACACCAGCTTCTTTTACACTGGTGAACTCTGTTGAGGATGGTACCGTGTCAGTTACTCTGGTAAACTGTGCTGAGAAAAAAAGCTCAGTGATGCTGCTCATGCCACAGTAAAGTGCTGCGTACAGGATTAGAAAACCAACTGAGTGATGCAGACAAACCCTCACACACAGTAGCCTGTGTGTCCATGTAGCCAATAGATCATAGATCACATAAATGAATAAAGAAGTACAGGGCCACAAGGGTCAGAGAAGAGCATTTGTTTGACAAAAATCTGATCGTCTGAGATGAGTTCACTGTGTTTTCAAATTCTAGTCTTGGGCCAAAGACAAGACTTGAGAATTTTATTTTCTGCTGAAAGGTGCATGATTGGTACTGAATTTATAGATGCTATTGTGAAGAACCTTCTTGGCACAGCACAGCACAGCACAGAAGATGATATCTTTTCTTCCTGACATAAAAAGGCTAACTTTGGCATAGGTAAAGGTCTGAATTTCTGGAATAATACTAAAAATTATGACTTTCTGAAGCCCAAGAAACCTAAGAATGATGAACTAAGCTATGGGACTGTTAAGCAGAAATTTTACTTCTAAAGGAAATTCATTCATTCATCACAAATGCAACATTAACAAACTGTCCCTTTGGCCCTCTTAAAAATGATTGTTTTGCATTCCATGGTGTTATTTACGACTTGTCAATAGAGGTAGAAAAAGTGTAATGAAAGTTCCAGAACTCTGGCATGTGTGGATGATGCTGGCAACCGATGCAGCTACGTACATCACTTAATATTACTGTCATGTCACTCCTCTTGCTTAGAGCAGCTGGAATTCTGGAATTCGTTCACTGTTGTAATGCAGCTTTAATTTCATAACGTTTATATAATCTACTTTTGTCATGTGTTTACACTAAGATGCAAACAGACTTCAGGGGTTAGGAAAAGTACATCGGAATAGGATGTATATGAAAATTTAAAATACAGTAAATAGAGTTTAAAAAAAAGTTTGTCAAACTTTGTCCAACAAATTATAAAACTTACCCATCTCACCAGCTTGTATAAAAAAGCTCTTTAAAATGCTGTAATGTATTACGTGTTTGCATCTATATTTGTCAACTCTTGAGCTAGACCTTGCTTAGAGAATAGTGTTTGCTAAGTAAATGAACCCTATATGTAAAATGTAATATATCTGCCATTAGAATTAAACATTTTTTAAAGAAAATGGGAAGGAATTCATTGTAGTTAGACTTTTTATAGATATGGCAGAAGATGATGCAGTAGTTGAGCTGATGCCTTGTGCTCTGTAGACTGAGGATGACATACCAACTGGCGCTGCAGAACCCGTGAGCAAGGTGTTTACCCTGAGTTATACTAAAAATTTCACAGCTGCACAAATGCCAGTGCACAAACCGAACATTGTAAGTCACCTTGGGTAAAGGTGTCAGCTAAAAAATTACAACACTAAATGTTTGTCACAGGAATGTTTCTCATGCAAACGAAACGTTAGCTGACTTACTATTTTACCACCTTTGTTTTTCTCAAACCAAATAAATTATTAGCCATGTTTAGCAGAATAACACTGTGCAGCTGCATATCATTGGCACTTGGAGAAGATCCTTTTTTGCCACCTTCCCACCGCTCAAAAAAAATTATAATAATAACAGTCTCTACTGTACCCCCAGTCTAGTGAATGCTCACCGAAGGTAAAAAATGAATGAAACCAGGGAGCAAATCAGGTTATATTATAATCACGTTTCTTACATTATGTGATCATTTATTTTCTGAAAGAGGAAAAAGAGAACACAGGGAGCAAATTACATTAGCGTTTATTGTATTAAACTTATTTTACAAAAAAGTGAAACAGTATTATGTTAGTCTATACTTACAAAGTAAAGTACACATGAAAAAAAACTGAACCAGCGGGATAGGATGTGAGCCATTCCACCAATATGATCAGGAGCAAAAGGCATTTAATGACAATTTAATGCCATGCAGAATTTTTTAATTCCCAGCGGTCATTTCTTTCAAGCCCCCCCCCCCATTACACCACCGTCATTCTGTACTTCTCCATGATGACAGTAGTCAGAACAGTAAAATCTTGATAGTGGTTGCAAAATAGTGCTCTCCTGAATGCATCAACATGCAGAACATTTATTTGGTCATATGAAATATTTTGGGCGGGGATGTAAAGTTAGTATTCTCAAGTCAAAGTCAACTGTTCTTCAGCCATTCATGTGGATCTGAACATAAAGGAGGCTGCAGTGGTTTCAGTGGTTTATCACTTTTACACATCTTTTGACAGTGAGAGAACACTATGTATCTATCTATGCTTTTACATCCTTAAATGAAAACCCTGGCTTGGCATTAAGGACACAAATATTTTTAGCCTAGTCGTGCAGAGGGAAAGATCCCTTGAGTCCAGTTGTGATCTTAATGAGTAGCAGCAGTGAAAGAAAAGTCTGAGGGATGTTTTTTGAGGGGGTGCAAAGGATTAATGAGAGAATACAAGCAAGAAGAAAACTCCTTCCTAGGGGTCAGGCCTGAAGATGACCCATGCTTCATTCGGCTGAAAAAGAGCTGCCTAGCCGCGAGGAAAGACCTGGCAGAACATTCATCATTCCTGCTACTTCGACGAATGCGGTAGTTTGCAGTGTCCTGTCGGGCTAATTGGACTTTGTGTGTGGAACTGCAGAATGCAAAACAGCAAATACAGAGAACTTCTCTCAGGCCAGGGGGCATCTTTCCCAGGCCTTAGATTTTTTTTCCCATACAACTCCGGAGAGAACCTCCCGATCTTGGAAAGTGCAGGTGACGGATGCTTCCGCTGTCAGGGCAGGACAAGTTAGCCATAGTGCTAATATCTGCTGCTGGGATGGATGTTGCCTTTTGCAGAAGCTTTTCTGGTGTAAATTAGAGGTAATTCACACAACAGCCCCCCTACGCCAGCCTGCGGACAGGACTCCTCAAAGGACCACGTGGTTGTCGCTTCTGTTTTTTGGAGGACTGAAGTTTAGAGCTTCTCTCAGGCCCTTGGCGCCTTTCTTTCATGCGATGGGCAGGTGTGGGCTCACACAGGTCTCCCCCAGTTACTCCTGTCAGTCTCTATCAGCCACACTCACTCTGTTCATGGCTCACCCTGACAGTCCTTTAGCTTACCTGTCACCCCAGTTAAAGCTCATCACAACCTGCTGCCCCCAGTGCTAATGGGGAACCAGGCAAGGCAGTTAAGTATCTTTTATGGCTAGGAATTTACAAGATTAGTCAATTTCCTTGGACTGATCTATCTATCTATCTATCTATCTATCTATCTATCTATCTATCTATCTATCTATCTATCTATCTATCTATCTATCTATCTATCTATCTATTTGCCTGCCTGTCTGTCTGTTTGTCTTTCCTCTTTTTTTCCAGGTACCTAGTTAGTGTACAAGGCTGCTTGTCAGTAAAACTTGTGATTTGACTGCTATGTTGACTGCCTACCCAGTGCCTGTCAAACATCTCATATCAGGAGAACCAAGCTGTACATAACAGGAATGGATGGGTCACTGAATTTGGTAGCATGTTTCCAATTTCTCTTTCTGCATAATGCATGACTAAAGGCAGTTAGGACCCCACAATGATCTGACAAAGTTACATTACAAAAATTCAGATTTCATGGCACTGCCAGCTGCTCACGCAAATTGCACTGCCTACAACTCTGCTGGCAACATCTGCAGGCATGGACTCTTGTACATGTATACATCTCCACAAGGCATGTTGATGCTAGAAACATCTGAGGCAACCAGGGGGATCTTCTGCATGATGCACAGAAGAGATCATTATCACATGAAAGGCAAGCTTTAACCTGATGTTATGAAGCTTTGGTTTGCCTCATGCTGAATCCTGGTGTCCACATTTTCCCCTTTCTATAGACTTACATATTCCTCTCCATCCCTGTTCCTATTACATTAGGTCCTCAAAAAAAGGTAAGTTCTCTCCAGCGGTAAGTGTTCTTCACTTTCTTTTCATAGAATAATTTCCTGCAGATATAATAACTTTTAGTCATAACTGGTGCTGGTTATATATGAATTATTATTATATCAATTAGCATATGCTGAGCTCAGCTGTATCATGCATACCATAAGGGGACAGAATGTGTTTTTCTTAAACAATTCAATGTACTATAACACAGCCCAAAAGGATCTTCTTACATCTGGAAAGTGTTCTTGCATGAGTAGATGATTTCACTGCACAGGGAACATCAGAATGTGCAGAGAATGTGCAAGAAGCACTTGTTTTAAAAAGTAGCCAATAAATAGCCGATGGCGAAGATAATTCTAAATGGAGACATATGGGAACGTGGAATTGGAGAGTTAAAGCTTGCCGGAGACAGTACTGGCTTTCTAGTGCTTTCCAGGAGGACGAAACCACATGGAGCAAAAGCCACTGCCAAGGCATTTATCACAGCTGCATGCATGTATTTTTTTTAAATAAATCTTGCAATAAAAATTCTATGAAAGATGTACAGTGGTATCCACTGCAGTTTGGCACTGCAGGCCACAGCATGGGCATTATTCCTGCAGATTTCAGAACTAAGTTATGTTCATACATGCAGCGTTAGTCTAGAGGAATGAGGAACTTGTACAGTATGTTTTAAAATGTGAATATTTAATGTCGGATTCTAGACCTCCGAGGAGGTTAACCTTGTCAAATACACGTTTTTACAGTTTGGAAATGTACAAAGGAGAGGATGGGTGGATAAATATTTAAATGTTGGATGGACAGGACAAAGATGCTATGATAGGGTAGGGTAGAGTAGGATAGGACGAATGATCCTTGCAGGGAAATTCAGAGTACAGAAGCTGAGCACATAGGACATACAACACATGATACTCACGGTACACATAGCAGTAACAATTAATAAATGAAAGAAGTAAAAATGTTAAAATAACAAAGGACAGTGGTAAGCAAAATCTAATCGTAAACCTGTTCTCGTGTATCCTTATGGAGGCTGTTAGTAAGAAGTACTTCTTAGTGCACCTAAGTTAAATAATCCAGTAGTAATAAATAATCATTGTGATCAATTTATTTAGGGGATGTGAGCTATTGCCTATGATGGACTGTAGCTTCACAGTTGTTAGCGGCAGCCACTTTCACTATTTTTAGAAAAGAACAATGAATGTTTTTGTGCGCGTGTGGTTGTTTTGACTAGAGAAGTCGAAGCTAGTGCCACCCCCCCATTTCCTTTCCCCTCAAACTTCATACTTGTTATATGATATTGAAGATGTTAAGTCTCTTTAGAAACTCAAAGGAGTGAAGAAGGTGAGCAGTGAGGAAAAATCATTTCTCATCATCTTTAAAGCGGTTCTGTTTTGGGACCGAGTTCTCAATGTCATCCACGCTGTTCAGCAGATCCTCATTTTCGACTCTAGATAAGTAAGGTTGTGATGAGATACATATATTTCAATTGTAAAAATTTGTTAACAATAGTCTGTGGGGCCACTATCAGCATTCCAGTTATAATCTGTGAGAGGTGTGCTGACAAACTGGGGAAAGCGGACTGATATAATGTTTAAATGATTTATATTGTTTCTGATCAGTGAAAGAAGTCCTGAAATATTTCAAGTAAAGACTTGTTTTATTATCTCAGACAGGACATGTTCTTCAGAAATGGCCTCCACATGTCATGAAAAAACATCTGCAGCAGAAGGGCAACCATGTGATCCTGAGATCTGACTGACATACTTTAGTGGAGTTCTGTATGCCATTAAAATTTGTCTGTAGTGTTTTACAAAGTGTTGGAACTGTTTGTAAGTCAAAGTGTATATCTTCAAACAACCCTCCGTTCTCAAGGATCATCGACGCCGTTCAAAGCAACCATATCGGTTATGTTTTTAATGTAGGAATTTCTGTTAGGTACTTTTGTAGAGGTCTTTGTGAGTGTTTCCTTCAGGGAACAATTTGTCATAGCATTGCATATACTCAGAGGTTAATTCAAGAAAACCCTTTCTGAAGAGAAAGCTTTGGATTTATTATGTTTACTGAATATACACTGCCCGGCCAAAAAAAAAGTCACATACTAATATTTCATTGAACCGCCTTTAGCTTTGATTATGGCACGCATTCACTGTGGCATCATTTCAATAAGCTTATGCAATGTCACAACATTTATTTCCATCCAGAGTTGGATTAACTTTTCACCAAGATCTTGTATTGATGATGGGAGAGTCGGACCGCTGCGTAAAATCTTCTCCAGCACATCCCAAAGATTCTCAATGGGGTTAAGGTCTGGACTCTGTGGTGGCCAATCCATGTGTGAAAATTATATCTTGTGCTCCCTGAAGCACTCTTTCACAATTTGAGCCCCATGAATCCTGGCATTGTTATCTTAGAAGACAAAATCCATTGATGGAAACACCTGGTCATTCAGTATATTCAGGTAGTCAGCTCACCTCATTTTTTGGGCATATAACATTGCTGAACATAGGCCTGAGCAACTGAAGCAACCCCAGATCATAACACTAAGTTAAATCCAGGTGGTGACTTTTTTTTGGCTGGGCAGTGTATTTTGACAGTATGTTCTGAGGTAGCGGTAGAGAAGTGATCATCCCCTTCAGTGTTCTGATCCTCGATCCTGAAATATGGTCTGGTATTAAAGATGATGGTAGTATGTTCAGAGATGGAACAGGTAGAGAACTGAAGCACAAGAAGGACTGCCTAACGGGTGTCAGACAAGAAGATCCATTGACCCTCTGTGGCTCACAATAGCAGCAAAATTATGGTTACAGGGTAACCAAAGAATAAATCATTTATAAAAGGTACACAATTAGAATTTTTTAAAATTTAAGTTTTAAGAAAGAAGTATTGCTACAAAGCATGCCCACATGAACCATGAATCATGGAAAAGCTATAAAAGCCCCAAAAACGTCTACTTGTCTGTTGTATCTCATGATCACTGATGCCAGCTCTCTTTCTCGCCTGTTCAGATCTGTTCAGAGTTTGTCAGTATGGACATTGATTTACTTGCCTCAGGCAGCAATTTTTTCTCCATGGAGGCTTCTGTGCCAGAAACCCCAACCTGCCCCTTCACCCCAGCCCTACATCTCCACCCATACTTTGGTGAGTTCTGTGGCTCCCATGGCTTGCAGCTCCAACTCACAGGCCTGCAGGAGGCCCCCTCCTATTCCTGCTTCTCTTCTCCCTTCCTTTTTTCCACCTCAAGAGCTGTCCCGTTCTTGGGCATGTGTATCTGCGTGTTTTGTCTCCCCTAATTCTAATTCATATCCAAATTCTGCCCTTTCTCTTCCCCATGCTTAGAATGCCCCCCTCCATTTTAGCCTGGGTCTACAGACGTTAACCTGATCCTCAATCTCTCTTGTCAATTCTGCTGAGTTTGCTCACATTATCATCTGTAACATCAGGCTGTGCTTCCTCCCGGGTCCTTTCCTTCCCTAAATTTTGCGTTGCCTTTAGTTGCTATTCAGATGGGGTCTGGACTGTCCTTCCCCGCTGCTGGCGGTAGCTGATTGACTACCTTTCTATCATTGCCAAGCTCTGTAACTTTTGGGATGTACCCATATCAAAAATGGTTCTCTGTAAAAATGCTGAATGCATCTCAAAATGGCCTCAGTGCATTTATTGGCGAGTCCTAGATTATGACTTTTTCCAGACAGTGTTCATCAATCTAAGAGCTTCTGGATTTGTCTCTGCCATCTTCTACTCCACAACTGGAATGGCAGGTTTTTCCTTCCTGCCTGAGCCCAGCTTTTCCTTGTGTTGCCATCAGGTGATTATGATACCACTCCATTGCTTGGTTTTGACAGCTTGTACAAAAACTTTTGGTTTTTAACTCCATGATCTCGCAAAATTTTGTTGTTTCCTCCATCTGTTGAATCTTCAGCCCTACACAAAGTTTATTTTGTTGTTATCACTGCTGGCCCATAGAGATACTGTTGAACACCACAAATGGTACACATCTACAGCACTTTAATAAAATTCCTCAAGTACACATTAAGATTTTCTTCAGATTTCAATATAGACTGCCTTCACAATGTACCATACAGAAGTCATAAAAATGCTGTAGATTATACATTTTCTTGACTGCAGTTACAGAATTTCAACATCATCAAGACCTTTGTTTCCAGTGCAAATCCAGCACCCACATTTTCCAAGCTCATCTTCCCGCGAGCCACACTCTCACATCTCTGACTCAAAACATGGTCTTATCAGCAACATCCCAATGAACCTTTAAAAAATACTGGTTTGCCTGGAATATATCTTCATTTTTCTGTGGTTAAAAGGTCTCAAAGCCAGGAAGCCATTTTTCGGACTGCGTCCTATGGATTTATCAGGGAGTTTGAGAACAGGGACATAGACAGACATGGAGAGTTTTTACAAACCCAGTTAAAGATGAAAAACCTCGTACTGGTTATCTGAATGGGATGGTACTGTTTTTTGCAAGATCTTAATTCATACATGAATGTAAACTTTGTTCCCTATAACTGTCTTGTCTAGCTGCTCTCTTTTTCCATTGCCCCTTCTTTAACTCTCCTTGGTGTTGAAAATTAAGTGGGAGCAATGAGAAGATTCTAGAAGAAGAGCAGCTTGTGTCAGCTGCTATATGGTGTCAGTCAAGGGATTTTAAGGCTTTTTAATTCTGACCCTCATAAATGCCTCGAACAGTTGCCATTCTTATTAGAAGCTGATGCTGAGAAACTCATAAACAGTGATGCCAGGATGTAATTTTCCTTTTAATTTACTGACCATTAAATAAGATCACAAGGCAGATACAGTACTATACTGTACAATGCTGATGTCAGGAATTTTGTTCTGTTCAGGAGGAAGCAATTTAAAAAAACAGAAAAGGAAAGTCATTAAAAAATCAATAAATAAGACTCAAGAAAAAGTTCAGCTGCATTATTGATGCTCTGAATTCTGAAATTACTCCTTAAAATTCTCTGTGGACCAATACCCTGCACAGGAAATCCTTATGTTTGTAGGCAATGACTGTTTCTCAGTCACACACTACAGTTCTAAACACAACTGGGAACTAAAATGACAGGGAAGTTACCTGCCGTTACCCATCCATCATTGTTAACCTCTTAATCCTCTTAATCGTACCAGTCTGGAGCCTATTATGGAATCTTTGGGAGCTAGGCTATGAAACTACTACCAGATGGGACACCGGTGCATCACAGGGTGGCCACACACATACACAGCTACACATTTTTGGCAATTTAGGAAGACCAATTACCCTGAAATGTATGTGTTTGGACTCTGAGAGAAAACTACAGAGAAACCCACAAAGACATGCAGAGAACGTACAAATTCTTCATAGACTGAGCCAGATTCAATCTCACACCCGGCCAGCACCAGGCACTGTGAGGCAGCAGCACAACTCATTGAGCCACGATACTGCCCTTAAACTTTCCCACATTACCTGTATTTTTCCAGCTGAGGAATGCACAGCAGGTAGTCTGCTGGTTGCTAAAGCAAACCAGAGGCCAGGAGAGGGCTGCTTCCAGTCCTGCAAGGACTTCTTAAACAAAGTATTTAGCAACCAAAATTACTTCACCAAGCGGTCATCTGTATAAACTAAATACACCTATGAATCACATAACACAATGAAACCTGGATTTGCTATTACTGGAATCTGCTGTCAATGCAATTTTATAACTCAATTAGAGCTTTTGTTTAGATTGTAGAAATATTTAAACGTTTCTGGTACATCAAGAAAAGGACTGGCAAATGTCATTCTATAAATCTTATATGATGATAGCATCCTTAATGGGAAGTACAGATAAGGAAGTAATGGGTTAAGTAGAGCTGCAGACACTGCAAGCAGACATGTGACTGAGGTTCACCCCATACACTTGGTAAGCCTTTCTCTGCTTTTCCTATAAATCTCTGTGTTTATAATATGTCTGGGGCACATTGTCCCCTGGATGCTAAATGGCTTTCGTTGGCTATTGCCACAAATCAAAGTGCATTCCACTGACTCTCACAAAGCACTGACAAAAACACCGTAATACATGTATCTACTCTCTCACTTTACCATAGTAATAATCCCTCCTGCAGTGTATGGGAGACACACCGGTCAACTAACTCCAGGAGCTGACATTTCTGTCACTTATAGGTTCTTTGCAGCATTGAAGGTTGAGGCCATTGAAATGGAAATCCACTCTGAATTGAGCTCAATTCTAGGTCTCTTCTCTATACCAAAATTTAAAAAAAAAAAAAGGCTGATCCACTCTCTCACCCAAACTTTGTTAAATCTACATGCAGGGTTATTAATGAAATTTAAACAGCCAACATGACTTACATTCCCTTCTGCTGTGTTCCAAACACTAAAATGCGCTAAAATTAATCTGTAATTCCCTTTTTCTTTTTCCATAAACAAGCCAATAAATGTTATTTGATTTTCTCTCTATTAATAATTTACTGTTTCCTAAATTAGAAAAATGACACATTCTCCCCGCAAATACTGACAAAATATGATTACTGGGTGCTGGTTTTGCTGAAGATACTGAAACTGTACATTCACGACAGCACTTACAGCTGTCACCATATTTGCTACAAGAATTTTAAAATGTGACATTTAAACAGGACCTTGTTAGATCCTCAGGCCTTCATCAATATTCACATATGTTAATGGAACATGTAATGAAATAGCAATTTTATTTCTGGCTATGGCAGCAGACCTCAAGATGTGGGTAAAGTCTTAAGGGCAACAATGAGACTGACCTCGTATCTGTCCACATGTAACCCAATTAAAGAGCATCAGACCCCATTTAGCAGCTGGAGCTCTCAGCTGCATTGCTTTGATAGTCTGATTCACAGTATTTTGGTGGGGGCCTAATTTATGCCTGCTGTTTGTCTGACATCCAAATGCATTTCACAGCAACCACTGTAAAAAAGAAAAAGAAAAAAAAAACAAAAATAAAAATGACTCTTACTTTGTTGAGATCTGCTGTTATTTGTTTGGCGCTGATGGCCATGAGTCATCCATCCCTTTTCACTGAAGCTGGTCTGTCAGTCTCTTATGGCACAACATGAAGAATTTCCTCCCTCTGTCTCTCCCTCTCTCTCTCCCTCTCCATCTGTCCGTCTGTTTCTCTCTCTCTCTCACTCTCTCTCTCGCTCTACCCAGCTGCCACAATAGCACTCTGAAACAAGGCGAACCAGAGTGCTAGTGTGCCCTCAAAAAATACTTTCAACCACGAACAAACTGTAAGAGGTTTATGTCCCTACATAAATATTTTGTTAATAGTTACACTATTTTTGTCTTCCTCTTGTTGTCTTAGCTGTCTCTTAAAAATATACTTCATGATGCTTTTTACGGAGGTGTGGTAGGAACATTTGCAGCAATGTATGTAGAAATGAAAAAAACTTACGATGAAAAAAGGAAGTTTCATACTTGACCTTAAGAGTAAGACAGATTATGTTTTATAAAGGATAACATTTAAATTTATTTGACTACTCTCACTCACCCAGATAATTAATGGAAGGTAATACAAGTGAACCCTGGTGTGGCTAAACTTGTAATACCAGCTTCAAGTTTGCACAGTAAATTCTCTGCTATAATGAGATTTGTCTGGAAAAATTTTAAAAATTTAAAGTTGACATCATGCTAGTAGCCTGTAAACATGCCAGACTGCCTGGTGAAGGAAAACTGTTAAGTGTGTGTGTGTGTGTGTGTGTGTGTGCTGTGAGACATGCTACAAGGTATTTTTTAATATTTTACCTATATTTTTTGGAAAGCTGGGTTGGGGGTTTTTAGAAGGGCTGGGAACATGTTTTTATCATTTAAAACAACGTGAAATGGAATTCCGGAATATGCTAAATCGATTTGTGTAGTGTTTTTGGCAACAAGTTAAGTGCTTCAAACACAGTTTGCTTCTATAAAATACTTAGGGTAGAGAACATACAATACAACCCTGACTTGGAGAAGAGGTCATGGGGGGTGAATAAGTTAGTGAGCAGGGCAGTAAAATCCGTCTCTCTTTAGTTCATTGCCGGTTCTTCAGGCACAGGGCAGTTCAATTACATCTACCATGTTTATATCTTGCAGCTCACAAATCCCCCAAACTACGACATGAGTCTTTGCATTGAATTTTGATTTCATTCTATTGTTTATGAGCTCATTATTTCATGAGACTTTCCAAGAGCTCGGTGAAGCAGGTTAAAACATTTCACTTAACAGCAGGTCATCTGGGATTTTAGTCAGCAGCATTTTGGACCAAATATAGTCACCGTACCGCCTGCATTTCTGTTTTCAGACTTTCACATTTGTTGATTCTTGGTCCTTTGCAATCAGCGCCAGAGCAAGGAAGACACCGCTGGGCTGTGGAAGTTGAACTTCTCTTTTACACCAAGGAGTCTTTGATTGTCAATGCAGACAGGAGGCATCTTCACGCCAGTCTGCTTTTCCAAACTGAACAAACACAACATCTGCTCAACTGCATCAGAAGCCTGCAAAGATGCGATCTTCTTTGATCCACTGATGTAGTCCCTGATTATTAATTTGCATGTTTTTGCCAAAAGAAAAAAAGCACGGAGAAGGACTTTCCCTTTCGTTTTGCTAGCTCTGAGTTGGCAGCACGTCTGAAACAAGTATTTAGCAGTTGCTGAACTGTAGTTTCATAGATTTGCATCTTCTGCCTTTGTTGCAATAATTCAGAAAAAATGTCATGAACATAAAAACCAAAGCTTTTAGCTTGTAGTTGCTGTTCTTTGCTGTAAAATGTCCTCTGTTTTATTGAATTATAAAGCGTACACGTAGTTTTTAATTCTTTCATGTTTTACTCAGTCTGACAGCTACTCTTCTACCACAGGTCTTGGTACAAAAGTTTTTCTTTGAGTTTAGCCAGGAGAAAATGTTTATGAAAAAATGAGTATGAATATGGGTGAATATGGTTTCTCTGATGCATCCTGAGATTTTGGAAAGAATATTTTCTATCGCAGAGGAAAGAGAAAAAACAGGGTACAAAAATTAAACAATAGAGAATTTGTGAAACTATGTTTCCATGGGATGATGATGATGATGATTATTATTATTGTTGTTGTTGTTGTTGTTGTTGTTCACTGTTAGGCCTTTGTCCAAGGTAACTTAACATGTTGGGATTTTATACTAAGCAAATATAATGTTTTATCAATTTATACAGAGTAATCTTTACCTCTATCAATTTAAGGTAAACACTTCCCTCTGGAGAAGTTCAACAGGACCAGGTGTTTGGGACTTTTAGTTGAGGGGACAACTGTAACCACTCTGTCATCCAGTGGTTGGAAACATACGTATATCTGAATCGGTTCCATGCTTCTGCCAATTGACAAGGATTACAGTTTTTTGCTATACACCCAATATTTTGCCCATTTGAAGTTTGTCATTACCTCAGGCCTTGTTGGTGGCCCTGCTGAGACCCTCTTTCCCTGTTGGAGAGCCCGCAGGAGCCCTGACAGCCAACCATACATGAAATGGATACTCCTGCTCAGTCTCTCATTTACTTCCCCGTTTCCCATGATTTTTTTTTTTTCCCTTACAATTTCATCACTTCAGAACCCATTCTCATTTTCATCTCAGCTTGCACATTTTTTTGTCCATCCATCACCTTCCCACTCTCCCACCACCCTCCTCATGGCAATTCAGCCACTTGAAGATGAGTTGAATTTCTGAGGAAGCCCTCGCATATCCTGCTCAGATACCTGACTAAGGTTGCCGTAATGTTAGTTTGCCATTACAAATGGAGGTCATTTCTTCACTGTAAACACTGAGTAAACACCCGGAGGAGAAGGCCTGTCATTGGGATGTTGCAAACTCCTCTGTGTTTCTCAGCCAAGGCAATAAAATGTAAACCCTGGGCCAAAACGGGGAAACATTAGCTAGGAAAACGTGCTGATTTAACAGAACTAATTTAGCTTATTTATCGCTCTGCAGGCAGATGGAAACAGAAATAACTCTTCCTCTGAGTGACATGAGCGACACAGCGGACTCATACATCTCCATTTCCCTGAAAGCTGCTCTATTGCGATTCTCAGATGTGATTCTTTCATGCCAGAGAATGACAGCTTTGCATGAGAATTTTTTTAATCTTCCATCGCCTCATGGGAACAATTTCAAACATGCAAGACGTTTAAGCTCCAGCTAAGCACTTGATTCAGTGTGGAAATAACATTTTTGTTAGTTTTAGCAGATAATAATTTAGCTTTGGAGCAGACGAACCAATCCATTTACAGACACAGACCCTCGCTCAAAGGTACAACAGGCCACAAACATAAGCTGCAATAGACACCTTTTGAAAGGCCTGGGTGTCGATTTTGAGAAGTCCCAGTTTTACCAACCTCCAGACTTCCCAGCCCCATTGTCACACTTTACCTGCCACGTTCCTTGCAGGCTTTGCAGCACAGCTGCTGAATGTGTTAAAATTGAAGACCAGGATCTGCTTGCTGTCAGAAGATGAGATTCTCAGTTTGACTCTCCGGGGGGTGGAGCGACCTTGCTGTTTGGAGCCAAGAAAAACTGCAAATCCCTTCAGGCTGTGCTGCTGAGATTGCAGAGGTGTCCACGTATGTGCAGGCAAGTAGATTCAAAGGCAGGAAAGTCAGTGGCACGTTCTAAATTTGGGATCAGAGCCTTTAAAGGAGCTCTGCGCTACATTTTAAATCAGAACCAGAGCTTGAAAGCAACCAAAGCAGGTGTTCAGAAATGGTAAAATGGTGAATGGTAAGGGATCCGAGGGGACTTCTGATTCGGAATCTCGCGGTTATAAGCATTCAGCGCCACCCCTCCCTGTCCCCAACGCCTATGTCTGCTCTCACAGCTGTCCTCCCACAGCTCTGCCTACCCACACACTCCTATACTTTGATTGTGCCTCCACCTCCTCTTGCAGCCCAAGCCCGGAGTGCGTAGGTGGAAGAGCAATCTTCTCCTGACCTTTTGCGAGCACATTGAATAACTTTAAATTGCGCTCGAAGCATTTGGTCCCAGACGGGGAAGCCAGACTCTCTTTTTCTCATTTGTAAAGTAAGATACTGGGCATTAGACCCCGAGGGGTTACAACAGGTCCTGATTAAATGTCAAGTGATGCTTTTACTAGCACATGTCATCGTCACGGTGATTTGATCCACACAGCATCAGCCAGGAAACACCTTGTTCATCGTCATTCTCCATCAGGCAGCGGCGAGACTCGAATCCCTGTCAAGGGCTGCTGACCTAAAGGTTCACACCCCAAATACCAGGGGGATCACTTAAGGACCTCAACCTAAAGAAGGTCAAACCAGTTTGTGCTAAAAATAAAGTGAATTGTGAAACAATGCTGCACTATTATTGTGTTAATGGTTCAGGTAGGAATTTTGTATGTTTGGACCATGTTGGGACTTCCTTTATGCAGAGTAATCGCAGTTTTGTAAGGCATGTGGGCGGTGATCGAATATCATGCTGGTGGTGAAGTGCTCTTTTCATGCACCCACGTAGGCACTAGTGTGTATGTCTGTGTGTAAGCGTGTTGTGAGGTGTGTGGGGGGCGGTATTTGAATAATAGTGGCCCACAGACGGCCGTTATGAGATAGGTTCAGGCAGTGAGGCCAGGGCTCTTTCTCTGTTCAGACATGCCTGGATGCAGCGCAGCAGAGGGTCTGAATTACTGCGGTGATGTACTGACCCGCAAGGTAGAGTTATGTCCAAACAGGTCTCATCAGCTACCCACTGGGAAAAGTTAGGTGCTAAAGTTAGAGATAATAGAAAATTTGACAAAATGCAACTAAATGTGAGATTAGAGAAAAACTTCTGAAAAGTTTTACGTTTTCTTGATGATGGTTTTGATATGAAGAAATGTCACTCAAAACCATCTGCCTAATGTGTGAAGTCATGATGTGTTGTAAAAGTTATGTGGCAGGGATTTTTAAGTGGCACCTGCATTGTTTCTGAGCAACACAGAAGACTTCTCTCCTAACATCTGTCTGACAACATTTCCAACAGCCTTTCAGAAAGTAGAACAAAGTTCTTGCTCAATTTGGAGGAACTGTCTTTAAGTAGCATTGCAAGATGGATTGGGTTTGACACCTTGAAGAAAAAAAAAAAAAAACCTTGCCGGGAAAACAAACTTTCCTCATATTCAAGTATGGCACTAAGCTCCAGTCCGAGAGGGAGGGGAGGCATGGAAATGAATTCTGCCAAACTGTCTTTCAGTCTCCACAAAGAGCAGACGAAGCCGTGAGCGTGTGTGAGTGTATGTGTGTGTTCTGGGGAGATGCAGATTTGATTACCCTGCGTCTGCAGCGACCACGTCCAGCCTCCGAGAAGCGCCTTGGGGGGAACCCCCTGGAGGGACGTCCAGCGTGACTTTATCAACTTCTGAGCTCACACCACCTGCCAGCACTCGCAGCTTAAAGCCATCTCTCTTTCTCTGTCTTCCCCACTCCCTCTGTTTCTCCCCTCTTTTTCATAAGGATTCACGGTGACCCCCCTGGATCTGCAGTCTTAGTCAGCAACTCGGCGCCACTGGAGAAGTTTGTGAACTCTGTATCGGAGCAGGGGAGAGAGTTTGAACAACCTGTGCACAGCCCCTACTGGAAAAAGGATTTACACACTTCCTTGCTGCCCTTGCCCGTGCACCCCCCAACTTTCAATGCCACCTCTGGGAAAAAGGGGGAATCCCCCCACAAATCTCATTCTCACCCTGTTGGGACTGCTTGCTCTGCTCCTACTGCAAGTTGCCGGTGGCCTCACTATGGATGATGAAGATTACTACATGCAGGAGCTGCTCACACGGCAGCATTACCACCGCACCCCAGATGAGACCCCCCTGGAGGAGCTCGAGTGGGGCTGGAGCACCCACAACCATCCGGGACCTAAAGCCACAAAGAAAGAGCCCAAGGCTAAGCGGGAGAATGGAAGGCACCCCGACAGAGTGGATGCAGCTGTCACACCAGGTATTCATCCGTCCTTAGAACCAGGTTTTATTTTAAATTATTCTCATTCCACCAGACAGCCACTGCTTTGTAATCTCACTTATCCTGAGGAGCGTGTGTTGAAACATCATGGGTTTTCACCATAAACCTGTGAAAAAAAAAAAATTAATAGTGAGAAAATAGCAAAAAACTGAAAAGTAAAACTTTTTACACCATACTGAAAATGTTGCTGTCCTATATATTTCTAAGTAAACATCCTGGTATAGTATCACAGTTATTCCGGTTAAATGTCATAAATCGTGCTTGAAAGAGGTTTGTTGCTCATAATTCTTCAGAGGATAACATCTACTGGGTGTTACACTGCGTTTCACTTAATTTGGTCTTGGATAAATTTCTGCTCAGTCTATACAGTGCGGTGGGCTGAGGAGAATATTCTGGCCAGCAGGGGACAGTAGAGAAGCCCCGTTGCTTTACCACCATAACGTCATGATGAATCCCCTGTCTGGCTAATCTTCCCCACAGCCAGAGATCACAAGTAATAAACAGTTCGCAGTTACTCTTTTGGGATTTTAAATGTTGGTTAAATTATTTGAACTTTTCAGACACTCTGTAAAAAAAGCTTTTGAAACCAAACCACGAGCAAAATTCTGTGTAGCAACGAAAAAGGATGAAATGCTTTGTGCTGTGAAAGCTCCTTGTGCTTGGGAGTACAGTGGCACAGTAAAGGAACTGCTGCCAACGGGAGGAGAAATTGCACCTTCTTCAAAGGAGACACTTTAGGTTTCACCATAAGCTAAGGTGTTATTTATGTATTAACACTACTCTATAAGATGTTGCTTTACTTGCTATATTCTGTCAAAATTGACTCTGTTTTGGTCATGGGGGGGGGGGCAACACAATGGTGTAGTGGGCAATGCTGGTGCCCTGCTGTGCCTTGGTGGGTCTGATGTCTATCCAATGTGTGAAGTTTGTTCATGTGAATTTTGTCCGGTGTAGATATGTGCAGAAGAGCATAACCATTTCTGTACCCTCCCTCACCTTTGAAACAACACAACTGGTCAACATGACAGGAATTTTACTTGACAGCACTTATCCTACCTTTGTTCATATTGTGCAGTACGGCCAACAGGGAGGCGGGGGGCGGGGGTCGTAATTGCTTAACTCTTTGATGGAAATACGCCAGATGTTTTGAGGGACCTTCAATCTGCACAAAATTTATCAGTGAAAATATATTTTACATGGCTTGAAGAGTTTAAACTGTGACAGAATCAAACAGGGAAAGAGGGAACGTGAACAACACGACCGACACAGGGGATCCGACCGCAAGCCTGACCGAACCACGGGGCCCAGAATGTTCTCATTCATCAAAGGAAAAGAACTCTTGTAGAACTGAAACCTCAGAAATCAGAGCCAGGAAGTGAAGGATCTAGCTGGTTAAGCAACCACCCCTAGTGGAGCTCACTCTGAGGTGGATTGAGCAGCAACAGTTCAGTGCTGCTAGCATGCAGTACGAGAGTTTTGGGAGCTGGGAGTTGACCTGAACTGTGCAGTCACTGAAAACATTCGCTATGTTTCCTGCCAAATCTCACACCATTTTATTGAGTTAGCTGCAAAATATGTATCATTTGTTTAGTTAATTCTTTCCTCCTTACAATATTAGGCATGTATAGTGAGCTACATACAATAATTTTCCAGTTTATACAGCTGGATAATTTTTATTGTATCAGCTGCAGAGAAATGCCTTGTTTGAGGGTTCAGCTACAGCAGGAGGTGGAACCTAAACGTCAGCCTTCCAATTTCCAAGCGCCAGCTCCGACCACCATGGTACCAGCTGCCCCCCAGGCAATGTGGACGTGCTGATCTGATGCTAACATCATCAGACAACATCGTACAAAAGTCTCAGAGCAACCGGGAGCAGCTAATTCCTGCAGTCACAGATTTACTCATGGCCCCATCAGGCTCCGAAGGGGTCTTCTTTCAAGGGTGGCCTTGCTCAGGAAAGGAGAGGGCACTTACAGCTGCTGTGATCTCACATTAAGCCCATCTGCACTCCACAAGCCTTCCTGACAACCATGAGAGCCAGATGCTGCAGCACAGCATAGATGGGAAAAGTCCAAGTGCATGATAAACCCTGACTCTGCACTTGCACATGATTCACTGCACATTCACTGCTTTGTCCACTTCCGTCTTCATAGTTCATGTGATTTAATCATCTCAGCCCAGTTTTGATCACTATAGTGATATAGTCTATAGGTTTGTGTATTTGACTTAAAACCGTGGTAATATGTCACTTTTTACTGTACCCACTGGTAAATGGCACTTTGCTGGAAAATATAAATAACTTTGCAGCTATAGTACAGGAGAGCTGACATTCAAAGAACAATGGAGCTGAGAAACGTTTTATAATAAAATGCCCGAGTTCAAAGATAGCACCCAGTGAGCACAGTACTGCCAAGGTGTATCTGAGATCCCCGAGTAACATTTATCTGTTCCTCACTCCTGATTTTTTGCACCTTATTGCATGACAGCCACCAATAAATCCGTCCCTTCCAGTCCAAAGGCCAAGCTCATCCACATTCTTCTTCCTTTGCTCCCTTGGGTATCCCGTCCTCGATGCTGTGTTGTTCCAGTTTTCTTTTCTCACCTCTTTTTACTGCTTCTCCAGCCATTCTTCACTCTGTTTCCCCATTTGTAACAATGCTCTACTATGTCCCTTCCCTTTTAAAACAATCATCTTGGACGCTTTTTTCCCCATTTTTCTTCTTTTTTCAAAGTCAGCGTCGGGCTCTGTTCCTCTGAGATGGAATAAAATGCACTGGAACATTCAGGGAAGTTCACATTGAGGTAAATATATGTAACACATTTTCATAATGATCCCTTCTGGCAAACCTCTGTAGAAATTTCCAGCACAGTAAAACAGACCATCCTTTCTCAGGATGACCTAACAGGATCTCTCACACAGTGTGTACAGTCCTTCACTGAGGGTGTGACCCTGACCAGGACAAGCAGTTAAGGGTAATGGATGGATGGATGGATAGATAGCCTCCGACACACTGGTGGTCTCTGCACACATTCGTAGTGATATAACTTCTGGATATTAACTTGTTTTTTTTAAACCCTTTATTTAAATTTTCGCTCATATGCATACTTTGCAAGAACCATCTTACGCAGGCAGCCGAAAGTTAAAAAAACTAAGTAGGAACATTTCACATAACGTAGATAAAATGAACTATTAAGCCAAAATATATTAGCACTAAATATAAAGAAAGGAAAACAAAAATGTTTTGGCATGGACTTATAGCAGCTGCTGCTAAAAAAAAAGACTTTGACACTGTTTTGTGTTTAAATTTATTTATTGCTAGTTTTCATAACACAGTTGCTCAAAGCTGGGCAACAGTAATCTGAAGAACATTGGACCTGAAGGAGGATGCATTCTGGATGGGCAGGGCATCCACACACACTTATTCACACAAACACACACTAAGGACATCTAAAAGGCATAATTTCATCCGTGAGCTGCCTTTGGACTGTGTGAGCACATTTTTATTTATGTATATTTTTATTTTTGAAACAGACAATATTTTAATTTGGAGGGATATTTTAGAATTTCACTGTCAATGTTATTTATCTTATTTTCAAGCACATTCAAAATTTTTCAAACCTCCACAGCTTCCACCTCTGGCATCCGTCTGGGTCACTAACACAAATACCTCCGGTTATTTTTTTTCCCCGCCCATTTTAGATAATGATTTAATGCTGCAATTTCTCAACTTCTTATGAATCACTGAATGGCTCAGTTTCTCTCCACACTTGTCCCCCACTAATAGCCATTAAGTGATAACTGTTTCCCTGAAAACCCAAGTGACTTCCTTTATGAGCAGCCCTTTCTCAGCTTGAGTTTAACCAGAGCATCACTGCCTTCTATGATTTCATTAGCATCGTGAATTCCATTGAAGGCCTTGCATTATTTTTCATTCATTTAGTGAATAATCAGAGAAGCCCAACTGGCCATTGTGACAAAAACACTTCCACGTCATGTTTTTAATGTGCAAGTGAAGTCTGTATCTGATTATAAAACATGTGTGGTGTTCTTAAAAAATCAGCACTAACATTACGCAGGATCGACATCTGCCCCACTGGATTTATATTCTTTTATATTTCACACTATTATACAGCATTTATTATAATAATCTATTGTTAACCTAATCGTGTTCGGCTAAATAGATTTATTGTTAAAACCTGAACAAACTGCTTTGTGGTCCAAGTTCATCACTTGAAACAAATACTATAGATCTACAAAATATACAGCATTTTCCAAATATATAAAAATATATGGGATACATTTATTTCTTTATTTATAAAGCTAACTCTGTTTTTTCGCTTGGTATATTTGTATGTTCTTTATGCATGCCTTTGCTTTTCAACTGGCAAGTGACTGCCTGTGGCATCTGCCTTGTTTAGCAGCACTGACAATACTTGGGCACTAAATGAAAAAAGCTGAAGGTCAGTACAGTTTGGTGACATATAATGTGTATTTCTTTTTTGTTTTCCAACCTGGGCAATGCCAGGCAACTCAGCTAGTACATAAGACTCCAAAGCAGCTTCGTACAGTTCTATACAGAACTTTAATGTGTATGGTTTCCAGTCGGCACTGAGTCCAAGACACTAAACAAAAACAGCAACATACGTGGTGTTGTAAGCCAGGGCAGCATGGATACAATACCAGTACCAACATTGTAAACCCCTCTAGTCTGCTGTACATACAGTCTCCAGGAGGTCATGTAAGGAGCAAAGCGAGTCATAAGAAACTTCTATTTGGGGTATAGTTGTGCTGTTAGGTGTACATAAAGTATATATTTAGGTATTTTGGCATGTTCACAGTAAATCCAGGGTATGCTTCTTCACCTTTGTTTTGAGTTTGACTTCACTGCACTGATTTTGATCTGTTTCCTTTCCTTTCTAGGGAAGAATGGAATTAATAAAGTTCAGAAGAATAAAAAAGGGGGTCTGAAAACTCCTAACAGTGCCAATGAAGGGGAGAAGCACTACAAGCCTGTCAAAGAGAGTAAGTAAGAGAAGATTCACCACTGGTGCATATCTGAATGAAATAAATGTCTCCCCTCAGAGGACAGGATAGGTCTACATTGTCAGGAGATGTGATGGATATGCAGTAAGTTACCTTCTTGACATTGCATTATGCAGAATTGCCATACATAGGTGAGATAAAGGAGGTAATAATGGCTGAACCATTCCCAGCAAGAGCAGACTTTTCAATGTTTCCGTTCAGGAGGCACACATACTGAATTAAACCAACTGACAGATGAAACCCACACTGTTTGAGGATTTAAACACTTTGTCTGACCGCCCTGGATCAGGTTCTAATTGTTAAACAGAAGGCGGAAAACTCTCAGGTCCAGTGCCAATTGTCCATTAGCCAGTTTAGGTTCTGTGTTTCTTATAAGTCTGGGCAGCAGCACAGCTTTATTTCTACTGGCTCCAGTTATTGTTCAGTTGCAAATGAAGTAAATTCAGTCTGTCAGTGTTGTAGCATTGTTTGGAAAAAAGCAACTTCCCGCTTAAGTGTTGTTGCCATGGTAAGAATAGCTCAAACAAAAAGAAAGAAAACCAGCACAAAATAAACAACAGCAGAAAGTGACCTGTATATGACGTTTTGAGTAAAATAACTTGTGAAAATATGTTAACATAGAATGATGTATTTCATTTCTAAAGCAAATTAGAGGGAAAGAAAAAGCCGAGGTGGAGATGAAGTGCAATGTCATACGTTCTGTAAAAATGAGGAACGATCTCTTTCTTAGCATCATCATTGCCCAGGGTAGCTCGGAAGATGTATGACAGAGTTTGTAAGCATTTGTGATTTCAGACTGTCAGTCAGGTATATTGGCAGATTGATCGAGCACATCTTATGCAATTTTTGCGGCAATAAATGTCACAATAGGTTTAGGAAAAAAGTCAAACTCATCTGCTTCCCCAGGTTGTTTGCATGATATAATCAGCATGATGGATCACATAGGTCAATATCATAATGTGCAAGGCTAAGGCTGCTAAAAATTAAACACAGGTGCTTAGAAGATCTGCATCTGTTCAAATAGAGATGATTAAATCATTACCGAATTTCATTACAGGAATAAATGACAAAATACAGTATGTGTTACAAAGAAATGGAATGGCTTAACAATAAAAAGTGCAAACAAAAGGGACAAAATGTGAAAATAACGAAATAGCTGTTTTTTTTTTTGTTTTTGTCAAAAATGCAGAAAAAAAACTTGTTGGTTTTACAGACATAAGCACTGCCAGAAAGTAAACCATTATGAGGGCCGTGGTGTTGGAAGTGCTATTTTACTCATGTATTAGTTTTATTTTTGGAATTTCTTTATATCTAAATTGTATGTATAAATTTACATTTTATTTTTTATGGTTTTGATTTTCCTGTTCTCCTATCACCCCATCCAGGGTGTATTTTCATAGCCTAGTGCCCAGTGAAGTTGGTGTCAGCTCTGAACTGCCCTTACCTTGACCAGGATTAGGCAGGGCAATGGATGGTGATGATGATGTGATGATGGTTGGATGGAGGGATGGACTGATGAATGTTTTCTTGTGCATTCAAATTAGATGGTTAACGCTACTTTTTTGAATGATTTCACAGTCTTGTCATGGCATTAACTGAACTGGGTTGTTGAAAAAAAAGCTAAAAAATGTTATTTTTTGATGTAGAGCAACCAGCGATCTATTCAGCAGCTGCAGCAGCTGCAGTTTGTGGGTTCTTTTTTTTTTAATATATATTTACCTCTAACTAATCACCTTGAAATAATAATAGAAAAGGTTACTCAGATTATATAACTTCATAAATCCTGGAGACATTCTATGCTGTTAGGCAAATTTTTTCCTATAAACAGCTTCTTTTCAAGTCCAGCTGTGTGGCAATGGAATGTGGGAGAATTTTCTTCAGTAACAGTGGTTCAGGGTAGAGTCAGACTACTTAAATCATTTGGTTGCTGTTGTTTAGTCCTCTGTGGAACTAAACTCATACATGGAAAGGTAGAGACTGCACTGACTCATCTGAGTTTCTGTTGATGTTTAAAGTCCTTCTGTGGTAGTCCAGAGCAAGCATAGAATTGCATAATAATCATGTTTCAAATTCTATTTCTGGCAAAGCCATTTGTAATGAAGAAACATAAATTAAATATGAAATAAGTTTAATATAAATATAATATAAACATCCTAAATATTTTAAATCCAAGCAACTTCAAATGGAATGTCTCTAGAATCAGGTTTTCCAGTGATAAATAATTGTAATGTAGTTGTAATACTTATATAAGGCAAAGACAACAAACAACAACAAAAAATAAGGCAATGACAAGCAGTGAAAAAAAATCAACTGTACGTATTTCATTCGATACTGTTAAGTTCCAAGAGAAAAAGTAAAAAAAAAATGAAAGAATATCCACTGTCTATGCTATCATTAAAGATTCAACAGTATTTTATTTCAGGATTCTTGCAACAATTTTCTGATTTTTTATGATTTCTCAGTACTGTTGCTCTAAACTTTTATGTATCCTAAAATGTACAGTATGATGCATACTTTGATGAAAGAACACCAAGGACTCGTACTATGTTCCAGTGTTCACTTTCTAAATCTTAACTAGTCAGATTCGAGTTGAAAAATGTGTAATTTAGCAGTTAGCAATTGCATAGTTTAGTGCATTCAATGACAAATGGCAGTGATAAATGTACAACTGAATCCTCTGGCATTGTATTTTTTCTTGAGTGATTAAAATTCGGAGCATTTTTGTTATTCACCTTTTAGCCCAAAGATTATTAAAAGCAACGCATGTTAGAGTTTGCTTTCATTAAGTGTGATTTTTAAATTAAAGTATTTTTCTTGTGCAATCTGAATGTTTAGGGAGGGGACTGTATGTTAAATGGTTGAGACGAAAGACCTTTAGTGCCATGAAAAACTCTTAACACCTTTTATTTGCCTGGCTCATGGTGAGCAGTCTAATCGATGTCATGTGACAAATGACTCAACGGTTGTTTGCTTCCTTCCAGTCTGAATTCACAGAATGACACCCACAATAGTGCATGGATCACCAGTAAAATCCAGCGATGACAAAACGATAGTCAAATGTTGATTTTTCAAACACACTTTACTTCATCTGCGAGCTGAGATTCAGGATGACGTGACTCGGAATGTTAAATTCAGCTTTCGGTTTTGGGTCCAATTTTAAATCAACCAATCATGCCATTGTGCCTTTTGCAGTGGCCAAAATTCCTATGCCCTAAAGGAAACCGCTATAAACATCATTCTAGGGTATCTTCCTCTGCTTTTACGGTTTCCGCTGCTTGGTCGAGGACAGGCTTGGCCACTTGACAGCAGAGTAATGGAAACCATGTGCAGTCATGTCCTATGTGCATCTACCGAAGGACCAATGCAGGAGCGGAAATACCTGCTTTGAAATCCCGAAGTGCTGCGGTTTGGAGGAAGAGTGAATAAGTGGAGGCACTGTTAGCTATCAGCGCTCTGCAAAAAAACAAACTGACTGGCACTTCACAGGGAAATCAAGCGAAATTCCGAACTGTTCTGATCGTAACCCCTATAAGCAAGGGTTGCAATTCTTATAATCAATCAGAAGCTGGGAATACTGCTTGACAGGGCCAGCAGAACAGTTAGATCCACAGCATGTTACGGATTTGCTGTATTTTCCATCAGCGAAAAGTTAATCATTTATTTTGGTTGGAAGTTATGTGGGACACGTTGAGTGAATTAGCAATTTTGGTACATGTCCCTCTTAAGAACTTTACTTTAGCGGCCCATGCATACAATACATGGCCTGTTGCACTTCCTGTGGATTATGTAGGTAACAAAGAATAAAACTGTTTTATTCCATTAACTGCCTTGTAATTGTACCCAGCCCAAGAATGAATGAAAATCCTGAAGTCCCTTTCAGCTGTTTAACATAAAAGCTTGCTTTATTAATAGTTCTTCATTATTTTGTGCTGCAGTAAATGTGTCTTTTGTTGCATTTGTTCCGTATTTCATTGTGATTCTACATCCCATACTTCTAAAGCCAATGTCGAGGTTGATGGAAATCTTGGGGTTTATTTGTCAGTCTGTCAGATGAGAAGTTCAACAGGAAGCATCAGTTCACTTTCTGTTTATAGGGGGTTTAACATCACGTGCTCCCTACACAGGATTATGGAACTTGGCTTATGGTCATGGAGGTTTAGATTATGTTTTACTGGAGGAGTAAGTAGGGTGCTAATGGACCAGCACCCTGCAACCTTGTGCATATTAATATCACGTTTAATAAGGTATGCTGCAAAAATTTTACTAAATAGAACTACAACACTATTACTTTAACTGCAAATGTATTTAGCTCTATTCCTTAACACAGATTTTAAAAAATGGGAAATATCAAAAAGCAACTCGTGGCCCTTTAATACTTGTTTATTTGCTGGACTTTTTAAAAATTCTGAAAGCATGTCCAGTACTACAGCATACATGCTTGTGAATTGAAAGGTATGTTACCTTGACAACAATTCTATTAACTTCTGCTGGAGATTAAATAATTTCTTAATTGTGCTCTATTTTAGATCAATCTGTGTCATAATTTAAAAAATTGAACAATAACATTTTAATGCCACATTTTATTCCATCCACCGGCTGTAATTGCCCGCCTTTTAGAAATGGCCTCTGAATGATTCCAGCAGGAAAACAATATGCGCCACTCTTTTGAAATGTTGGAGTTTTGCTTCACATCTGTACATTTTTCTGTTTTGGTGAGCTGATAAATCATTTCACATAAGTAAAATTTCACAGATTTAATCTCTAATGGTGTAACAATACCAGACATGCCTCAGTGAGGGGAGTGTTTCCAGAAGTGTGTGGACCACACATTTTTCTTCAATGGCAAAGTCACAGACACAGGAATACAGAGCAAGCAATGCAATGCTTTAATGCTCCAGTGAATTACTGAATTAATTTACAGTATTTGCACATCCATACATTGAATCGATAAAATATAAAACATACAGAAACTGTACAACTAGAAGCCTTCACTACCCCACACAGGGTTTCACAGCCCCATTTCTGTTTTCCGAGACTCCTTGTAAGTCTGCGGCGCCAGCCTTGGTAGACCATACCACAGTTTTACCAAAATTACCATGGCCACACTTCAATACAGAACTTTTAAACACAGAGCACCTACATTGAATCATTTAACACATAAGTGAGTCGATCTCACAATAATCATATTTTTAACCTGCTATTAAGCAAAACATAGTGAATGGCCATCTATGCCTGGTAGGTTCCAAAGGTGGGCATTTCCCATGGGTTACGTATAGTCGATTCAAAAACACTGCCACTGTTTGCAGTGGTATGGAAACAGGAAGAACGGCAGGAGCAGCAGGAACGGATTCAATGCACCACGAAAACCCAACAGCAAGTCCTGCAGTCCAACAAACAAGTTTGCAGAAACATTACTCGAAATCTTACACACACAGATGGTGGGGAAGGGCTAACAGTGTGTCTGTGTGTGCACCTACAAACTCAGTTCTGTCAAGTTGTGTCGAATGAGTGTGAACGGGTGTTACAGGTTTGACAGTTGCTGCGTTGAGACTGCTTAAACTGTCACAAATGGAATTAACATTTTCCCCCCATGTTTGTTTAGGTTTACTTGAGGTGCTTCAGTTTCCGCCTACAATTCAAAATCGTGTTTAAGGTGAACTGGTGACTATAAATTGCCCACAGTGCAATGCAGTGCAAACTTGCATTGAAGTATAAATTCATATTTTTTCTCTACTTTACTGTATATATGAAATTATACGTAAATAAATTATTTAGTAATTTATTGACTGAGATATTGTATCTTGCAACATAGATGGCAAATGTGGTGGCAGCAGCCCTGGCATCCTGAGATCTTCTAACAGAGCGCGGCATGTGTTTGTAGTAAATGAATGCATTAATCACTTGTTGGGGAACCTGAGCAGCAAGATCTGTTAGAGAGATGGTAAAATAAGCTCATGTTAACATTCTCATCTTAAGACCTTTCCAAAATTGTGAGCAGAGTGTGGTTGTTTCTTATCTTTGCACAGGTTTTTATGTGACCAGAACAGGCGCTTCACCTAAGACCTACAGTATACAAGCAGTGATTTGTGAAAATAACAGTTTGCTATTGGTATGCATTATTATTACAGCCATGCTGCGGTAACAAATTGTCCAATGCAAAGTGAACCCTATTATTCTGCAAATGAGAAAATTTCACTTACAATCTGCAAATGCTGTGGTGTACACTCTTTAGGCGTCGCTGGCAGCATAAAGGTAATACAAAGCCTAGGCGTACAACAGAAAGACCAAAGTGATTGTTCTCTGAAGCTTTTCGGTCTCCAGTGAGCCACAATAAAATGTCACAAGTTGCTTACAGACCATATTGTGTAGACAATACTGTGGTCTTACAGTCTCTGCTTTTAATCACTTAGCCCAAATACAATAAAGAATCTCGCTGGGGCTCAATTTCCTGCATCAACAGTGATGATCTGACTATTCTTTGTTTATGTAATTGTGTCAGTGAAATATTTACTGGCCCCTTAAACCCTTATAGCCGACTATTTCATGTAAAGCATCATAGCTGATCGCATAAAAGCATTTACACATATTTACAAATACTATATTTGCATTTGGCACATGTCCTGCCCAGGACGTTCCACACTGGTGTAGTGCCTTGTACTTTTCGGATAGGCTCTTGACCACTGTGATGCTGACCTTGAAAAGCAGTTCGTCCAGGTGAATGAGTGAGCGGGTGCGTGAGTGAGTTAGTGAATGAATGAGTGGGTGAGGAAGCCTTGCTTTTTCAAGCTGTGCGCGAAACAAGTGAAGAAAACAGATACACACCCTGCCATCCTACCACAGCTTGTTTTCTGGACTGATATGAAAAAACTACTTTCTGCACCAGGAGACACATGTCATCTCACTTCCAAATAATACCAGACATCTGTCAATAGGCATTCGGTGACACAGAGAAAAACACTTATTTGTAAGTGTGGACTGCATTCGTCCCTGGTCTCTGTTACCAGCACTTTCATTTCTTTATATTTTCCTGAGGGTGGCTTCACCATGTTGAATAACTGTTCAGATGGACATTTCTTAATTTTTGTCAGAAACTGGATCTTATAACCCTGCTAAAACCACGCAGAAGAAGATCTTCAAAACTAACCTTTCCAAATTCAGTATTGTTCACCAGCTACCTTACATTAGAGCATCTCATTTTGCTGCATGGGGTGTTAATGACCTCTAAATGATGATAAAAGGTTAAGTCAAATGTTAACATTTTTCAGTTACTTTTGCTGAACTGCACTTTCAAAAGACATTGAACAAACAGGTCAGGTAGAACTCCTGAAATTATTGTGATACTAGTATGAGGAGATTATGGTGTTGTGTCAACAACTGCCTGATGACTGGAAATTAAGCAATGGTAAGAAAACCTTTTGCAGCTGAACTATACAGTTTTAGTTTTTAAACATCCTCAAAATGTGGTATATTTAAAGCATTTAGTGTTATATTTAGCATACTTACCTTCACGGCTTTAGTGGCCATAATAGTCATAAATAGTTTCTAACATTCAAGTAAATCTGTGCATTTTCAAGCTCTGTCTTCGTGACGTTTGCATGTTTATCCCATGTGAGTTTTCTCCAGGTGGCCCAGTTTCCTCTTAAAGTCCATAGAAATATATTTCAAGTGGATTATTAACTCTAAACTCTCTTTTCTATGTTTATGTGTGAATTTAATGATTGTGTGTGAGACTCTCCTGAAACTGACTGACTCGACCTGGTGTACCCTGCCTCTCTCAACATTTTTCCAGCACAGACTCCAGAAAAACCATAACCCTCAATTCAACAAGCTATCATTAGTAATGGATGGATGGATGGATGGATATTTTTCCCAGCACACGTTTATTGATGGTTATTAAATTTTTTGTTCATTGGTCATGTTAGCTTGTCAGATTGGCTTGGTCACTGTGATATGCCATGAACATTTATATAGCCTTGCATGTGAATTAATGTGCCTGTGTTCATTCTATTAGAATGCCCCCCCGTGGGGCTGCAGACTCTGAAAATTGATGACTTCCAGCTCCATGCCTCCACAACGCGGCGCTACAGCTTGGGAGCTCACCGAGGACGTTTGAACATCCAGGTAACTGACCATCCTGAACTATGAATATCACGGCCCATTCAGAGGTCCATTTGCTTTTCAGGACATGCACTTGAATAATGCATGTGTAACTCAGTTTCTGGAAAACTTCTCTTCAAACAGCCAATATGAAAGCAGAGCATATAATAGAGTGTAAGCTTCACTTATATCCATACAAATTTAGGTGAAAATACAAAAAAAAAAAGACAGAAACCCATTCTTTGCCATCTGTTTTTATTTGTCCATCTGTTTTCTTATTTAAATAGAACAAAAATGCAGCACCCAGTACATATAATGTGTTGTATATCTGTTTGAATGATTTACCCTGATATTTCCATAGATGTGATGTAAGCAGTAGGCCTTGTTGTTGCATGTTTACAACTTGTGTTAGTTGTATAACTTTATGATGTCTAAAGAAATTAGAACTGAGTGAATATAAATCTCTAGAACAGCTGACATTCATCCTCTGAGAAACTACAAAGCAGGGACTTGCAAAAATTACTTTTTCTAAGTTGATTTCTTTTAAGCCTGTGTTGCCAATGAGACTAAAGAAACTCCATATTGCAGGTTGTGACACTGTATAATTAGACACCTTTAAAAACTTTAAAAAAGAAAGTCGAACAATATGATTAATGCATTACATTTGAAATATACAGCACATACTCAAAATTTCATTGCTGGCATGCAAATATCAACTATTTTAATTTAAACTGATCACAGGAGATCACATGAGAAAGAAAGTACATCCTCTTTAATTTCTGTGGTTTTATACAGTTTATCTGGGCATAACAAAAAGTCATCTGCTCCTCACCAGGTCATAAACTTAAGCAAATTAACCTTTGTGACAAACCACACAAAATAGGTCATACTGTCTGCATTTGTTTAACAAAAATAAGTTTTCAGCCACCCTTTAGTTGTCAGCTCAGTGACAGCAAGGTTTTTGTGTCCCGTGCCTGCAAAAAAAAAGCCCACCACCATGCCTGGTGGTTTAAATGAGGTCTTTTTGGTGATGTGCTGTTTGGTTTTTGCCCAATATAATCCCACATGTTCATGAATATTGAAGCAACATGAACAAAGCAAACTATTTTCCAGAAAACTTATAGTATGTTCAGATGCAAGTTTTTTTGCCGTGATCTTTTTGCAGAGGAGCTTTCTTATGGCTTCCCTTCCATGAAAGGCAAACTTGCTCAACCTTCTTCTGATCATGATGTCATGAACTTTAACATTTAACAGAGCTGACCTTGGGGTGAATTTATTGGGATACTCACTCCTGGGAAGATTGGCAACCGTCTTAAATCTTCTCTATTTGTAAAAAATCTAGAATCATCCCAGTAGAATAATGGATGATCGAAAATGGCCCTATAGCCCTTCCCAAATTGATAAGCAGCAAAAATGGGTTCCGTGCATGGTGGCTTGCTATGAATTTCCTGTGAAATCAGTCTCGCATCTACACAACCTGCAGACAGCCAGTTAGCAAATTTTGAATAAGTACTTTTTGATTAATTTTAAGTTTTTTATTCAGTTCTAGTTACATTTTGCTGTTCAGTATTTATTTGTTTAAAAAACATAAATGTTTCAAAAACATATGTTAGTGGTTTAGCTCAGTGGTTACTAAGTATTCACAGAGACAACCTTACTATCACAAATCTTTCACCAGTATGAATGACATTTTGCCTTCACGAAACACCAGCTGAATGTTGACTTCTTTCCAGTTCCCTGATTAATAAAATGATTCCAGAATTCATTCTTAAGCATTGTGTCATATTTCCATGGTTACAGCTGTTTAAGAATTATCCAAATATTCACAATACCTAATTGCCACTAGATTGTGTTATTTTTATACAGTATATTTGGCTAAACAGCCTGTGTTTCTGTTTGTTTACACTTATTTTATGCACCTAATTCCACTTTTTTGGCACAGACTCTCTGACTGATATATATAAAATAGATGTCTAATGTCTTGGTGCCAGATACCACAGGCCACCTTTACAGGTCTTGTGGAGTCCATGCCTCAATGGGTCAGACCTGTTTTGGCAGCATGAGGGTGATCTACACAACATTAGGCAGATGGTTCTAATGTTATGGCTGATTGGAGTATATACTTGTGAATAATACTAGATATTATCTAAATATATCTATTAAATATTACATTTGTAATGACTAATGGATACTATATCTGATGTATATTTTCCTCTTATGCAAACCAGTGTTTGAGTTTTATGCTGTCTTTGTTCTATCTCCGTGGATGACAGAGTACAACAGGAGAAACAACAGACATCTCACACTTTGAATAATGGGCTGTCTGAAACAACAGAGCTACTAAATGGTATCAAACCCCTGTTCTAGCCACACAAGAGCAGTAGCTGTTGACTAGCACGATAGGCTCTGAGTCATGTAACATTATCTGTAATGCATACATTTAAGAAACACAGAGTAAGCAATGCGGTATTGTTGAAGAATTTCTTTTATTTACTGGTGTTTATTCTGGCTTACTTTTTTGTTGAATAAATAGCAGTGATATCTGTTATGCGTTGTCTGTTTAATGAGCCAAGAAGTTGATAAGGGCCAGGCACTGCTATTTATTCCCTGTTATGTAAAGCCACTGAATGGAAAGAGGGTGTACTTTCTTTTTCACATGGCTGTATATATTAAGGAAATATATATTTACTGATGACAAATCAAAATCAAATCCAATCAAAATTCTGAAGTCTCGGTCGAGATTTTAAAAACTCATTTTAAAACACTGCATAAAAAGAAAAAACAAACATATAAAAGTAGGAAAAATATGACAGTCTATAAAAAATAAGGAAGACTCTCTAAATCTAATGAATCGGGAACAGCATTAGAGAAGAAGAATGTGTTCTGAAACAGGGTATACGTCAGGGCATAAACTCGAACCCTGTCTGCCGTTCGTCTCATCATTTGGTCTTGCAGCTCCTGGAACCGATTAAGCTTAATGACTTACACACACTGTGGTGCACAGTATCCATAGACAACCCAACAAACAAAGCCTTTGTGCCTAGTATGTGCATCTGCATTCAGACACAGTGCCTGTGTTACATTAGGCATTGGGAGTATTAGCTAAAGTTTTCAAGCAATTAAAGCAAGAGTCCCCAAGTTGAAGTGGCAGACAAAGAAAACAGATGTGAAGTGGTCAATGAAGCCAGTGCCAGACTGAGACACTTTCCACTTGTTTTGCTGTTTAAAAACTGCTTTCAGTGCATGACTTGAAAACGTTTTTTCACGCCAGGTTCTGCATATTTCTGCAACTGCTTGCCGGTGTTCATTACAATATTGTTGAAATAGCATTTGCAATAATATGAAGCCCACTTTTGAAATAAATAGGCATATTCCCTTTTTTTTTCTTTGGGTATCGAAATAGGAATAATTTTCTTTGCAATAAAGGGCAAATTTTTGAACACCTGCTTAATAGTTTGCATAATACTTGAATTTAGCTTGAAATCATGTAGATACTAGACAGTTCATCAGTTTATTCTGATACAGAAAGTTGCCACCAGATTCCACACCCAACAAACTGTCCATATTATTTATCAACAAGAACTGTATTGGCTTAACAGGCATTTTTACAGAACTTTTATTATAATAAACATTTTAAATGTGTTCCTTACCAGTCTGCCAGGGATAATAAAGATGAATATGTCTTTGTTTTATAGAAAGTCTAAATTAAATGATATTAACAGAAACATACATATGTAAGCCATTTATGAGCTAGTTAGCCCAGCTATGAGGATAATTAGGATAGAATTCCCAATACGTCAGTTACCAGCAAACACTCCTGTGACAGGTCCACACTCTCCATGGATCACTATACGTATTGCTTCATGGTGAATTGCACGCAACCTCCTTCCAGACACCTCTGTGGTCTTTGCCAGCAGATTTTTTGCCCAGTCATGTCCCAGACCTTGGATGTCTCCACTGGAAAGCTTTAAGAAAACCAGTTGAAAAAGAAAAGGTTTTGATTTTTTTCTTTTTCAGGCAAAAATATTTTTTGTAGAGCATATTTATCTTTGCAGTGCCCTATAGTGTGCCTTTCATGAAGGCCATAGAATTGAACCTGGTCTTTATATTTGTTATAGACCCAAATCTGCTCTCTGTCTGGGTTATAGAACTTAGAATTCACTTTATCTAGACTTTTTGATCCAAAGGACTCTTCCATTTGACTATGAAGCAAAGCTGTCCTCTATCTATCGCTATCAGTCCTCTGTCTTGGCTATAGGGGCCAGCCATTTCCCTCTCTGGGCCACAACACGCACTCTGCACTCTATCTGGTCTATATTGTGTAACCTGGCCTAAATATTTGTGCTTTTTTTTCTGCCTGCCTGTCCAAAGCACTAACTTTAGCTTCTCTTGCCTCCTCAACAGGCTGGCATCTATGAGGATGAGTTTTACGAGGGTGCCTGGTGTGCCGGCAGAAATGACCCACTGCAGTGGTTTGAGGTGGATGCCAGGCGGCTGACTAAGTTCACTGGGGTCATCACGCAAGGCAGGAGCTCGCTTTGGTCGTGAGTGCAACACCCATTCCCAACCACTGTTCCCTCTTTTGCTCTGATTTGTCCAGTCCACCCTTAAACCAGCATGAGCTCTTCTTATTTATGCCTCAGTCAATACTGCACAATGTTTGAGGAACAGGATATTTTGTAAGCAAAAATTAAAGTAATATACACTGAACGATTTAATAGTTATAGCAGCGAAAAATTAATAGCCATTTGAAAAAAATAAAGAATTGAAAACAATATAAAACAGAAAAAGCAAAACAATTTACATACTCTAATAAGCTGTTGTTATAATGAAATATTACTTATTTGGCAGGATGGCCAAACTTTTGTATATGCTCCATTTACTCATTTGTTTTTTTTTTGTTTTTTTTTTTTGTTTTTACATTTGTTTATTTCATCAAATAAGGCATAACTGTATGTTGACATTTGCATGAAATTCCCATTGTTTTAGTTTTTTGCTCTCAAAGTCGTGTTTACTATCTTTTTACTTCAAAAAATGTCAACAAAGTATGTAATTTGGCCAGGAGCGTCCAAACTTTTGCATGGAACTGTACACCACATATCGGGCGTTCCCAAACTGGGTTAGGGTTAGGGTTAACGCTAACCCTAACCAAAACTGGAACCTCGAATACTGGGGTATAGACTTTAGAAAATGTCTAACTGTTGGCTGCCACTTTTTCAGATTAAACCTCATAAAACAGCTGTGCTTCATAATTGTTTTCGTAATAAAGCAATATAATCAGCTTCATATGTAACTTACGTAGCCGTACATCATCGTGCTGCATATTAAAGCCTGCAGACAGAACACATTTCCACCTCCGAAAGCTGCAAGGATGCATCGAATTAGAAGAGCCATTGGCTGTTAATCAGAAGCGTTCTCATTTGCAAGGGATGTGATTTTATGCGTTTCATTTAAATTCCCTGCATTAATCCATCATATTTTGCTCTCCCCGATTATCCTTTCACACAGTCCTTGGCTGTTGGTCCTTTGATTTGGAAAATGTCTTGAATAACATACTAAATACAACCAGTTGATATTCATATCTGCAAAATGAGGTTCACGCTCTTCCCACCTTACAAAAGTAATATGAACTCATAGTTTATAGATCTAATTACCTTTAGTTTTAATTGTAAACGCCTTTATGCACTCTTAAAAGTGACACCCATTTATACTAAAATATCACCTGCCTGCACTTTCAGCTATTTCGTACTGCACGCTTAACAAATGCTCACAAATAAAAATATGAGCACATCTGATACTTAATGTTCATGTATTGATTCAGCCTTTAATTACAAAACAGAAGCACCAAACAAACTGTCGGGTCCCAACAGCCATCACAATTGCAAAGAAATATTTTCTACGTGGAAGCAGGAGTAATGAATGAAACTCCTCAAAAAGTCAAATTCTCTGAATGCAGATGCTCGTATTTCGGGGGTTGACTACTTATTTCACTTTTACTGCTCAGTAAATCTATCTTTATTAAAAGGTTCTCTGTACTCTATGCTACCTGCTCATGTGGACCATGACTTTTTTCATATTCTGTTCTTTTTAACACACATGTCTAGAGAGCAGAACTTGGAAATTAGGATTTTTGTTTGTAGTGTCCAGAGAAGCTGCCGAAAATGTTAGTGCAAGCCAACTATACGACAGATATTAGCGTACATATGCAAGTCATTTCTGTGCTAATTTGAGCCAAGGTGTCATTTGTGAGTGAAGGTTAACCGATTTTGGGACTGCAAATGAACGCATTTAACTCTATGAACATTTCCTCAGACTCTCTGAGATGAAAAAGTCACTTGGTTACCAGCAGACCGATGAGGTGCGGTTGCTTTCTGGATTCTTTCAACTTGGTTTACTTTTAGCTGATGATTGACACCCTTTGCTTCACATGTATAATAGACTTTTTTTAAAAAATAATGGTCACTTTTTTAAATTATGGTCTCCAATTACATTGCATTTAAATGATAAAAAAGTAATCCATTTGTACTTTTCAGACTGAAACTTTTTCTTGGGAACATAAGGTCAATTATTAGTCATTTATTACTCTGTCTTGGTATCTGAAGATTTCTGTAAAACTTTGGAGAGTTCATCTCTGAGTTTCTTTTAAACAGTAATTGTGCACAACTGTGTCATTTAACTAATACAAGCCATTATTTTTACATTATTTAGTAGGCATTAGCATTTAGCATCCTGATCTATCAAAACCTTGGTATTTATTGAGTTTGTTGCCATTGCAGTCTCAGTTTTCAAATGTTAACCTCACCCTGCCTCTCGGTCATATCTCCTTTTGGTTATTCTCTATCCTGTGCCCTCCACTTTATGATTCCTCTCCTTTCTGGAGCCCAGCCCTGCTTTACGGCTCCATGAACACTGAACATTCCCAGTTGCAGTCATTGTGCTCAAAATTAAATACATCACTTATGCTGAAATGTTTAATTTAATTTTGTTTGTAAACACCTGAGTTCAAAAAGAAAGTCTGTTATTCATATATAAACTGGAATGTGAACTTGTCTTTTGCACAAAACCAGTTTAGCATTATTTCAACCAGAATTTTCTGAAGCCACAAAAAACCATGGTAACCCTGGGAGCATTTCTCAACATCTATTAGCTCCCTGTGCCTTTTTTGACTCAGAGAAGTGTGTTCAAGGGTTGGCATTGAGGGTCTTTATTGTTCCTACCAGGTGACATAGCACCCTATCACACCCTCACTTCTTTCAGCAGAGAAGCAACCCAATTTTAAAGTCCTAACAAAAGGCTGCATTGGGGCTCTGATTTCTGCTGAAGGCCATCAGTCACAATCCACTGTGAATCATCTGTGAGGTCAGTGTCGCCTCTATAAACAGTCCTCTGAGACTCCAAAGGGTCCCTGTGGTAATCCTGTCTGTTAGGCATGCAGTCATTCCTTGATTTATGTACGTGGTTCTTAAAAAGGCCGCACTGTGTGAAGAAACAGCTATTTCCATTATTTCTGATGGTGAAAATGTACTTCTTTTGAGCCCAAACCCAAAAATCCCAAAAAATTCTCACTGAATACTGAGAAAACCTTAAATAAGCAACACTCTGTACACTTGTGACAGCATTAAAAATGATTCACCACGGTGACTTAATTAACAAAAAAAAATTTTTTTTACTCAACCACTAGGCATACATATAGCTTTTTTGCAGTGGTTTCCGACCAAAGAAATGACTAACAAAACCCCTAGAACTTTCTGCTCACAGTCAGTGATCATTTTCATCCTTGCGGTATTTACTTTCATAGAATAGCACTAAAGATTACTGTATTGAACCATGTTAAATGCTAAATATTTCTATATTCACCCATGTAGCATAGCACAAATTATTACCATATTCACTGATATAGAGTGGTACTTAATATTGCCATATTTACCAACACAGAACAGCATTTGATATTACTGTACTCACCTATAGGTGAGAATACTTAAATTGACCATATTCAGCTATGCAGAAAAGCATTAAATATGTCTGCATTCACCTATTTAACAGAGCACTAAATGGATGCCACCACATGCAGGAGGTGAGGGTGGCATTTTTAAAATTTTTTTTGGTGGCAGTGCATTGGGTAGAGTAGATGAGTGCATAATTCACGGTTTAGTATTAAAAATCTAATTGCATTCTACTGAAAATGTGTTGTGTGTGAGTCCAAGCAAATCGAAGGATCACCGTATTTGATTATTTTCCTAGGAGCCCATATTATACAACTAAACAGCAGTTATTAAATGTTAACATTTGCATATAAGGAAGATTATGTCTATGAGAGGATTTCAGCTACTAAACATAGCCTTTAATTTTAATGTTAATTTGCCCATTTGCCCACCACCCCTGAGGGGTTTGTACCGTCAGCAGTATTTGGCCAAAGGCTTCTATCCAGTCCCATCTAATTGAAGCTGGAGGTCTTTGGTATCATTTGTGCTGGCATTTCTATAGCAAGTAATATTCTCCAGGGTAGCCATGACAGGGTGCCCACACTCAACTCTCATCCTTAGAGCTGGTACCGGTGGAGTTCACCCTGCTACTTCATCAACATGTTTTTTGCATTTTTCATAAATTATTTTTCCCTGTAATTCAGCACCTAAACTGTCCTCTGATTACTGTTCACTTCAGACCGTACATTCCTCCTGCAGCCCTTTGAGGTGAACTGGAAAATCTTCGGCTTGCAAAATGCAGAAGAAGTCCTTCTCCCTTTCACAGCTGGGTGATTTCATCATCCACACTTCCACCCATCTGCCCACCCATCCACCCACTCTTGCTCCTCTCCTATGCAACCACCACCTCGCTGCGAGAGAGAGCGATAGTGAGAGATTCTCTGGCATCTGAGGACCGTACCTTTCAGCAGCTATCTGCGGAGCACTAGCACCGCGGCTCCAGCAGAGGACAGCTTATTATAGCGCTTAGGGAATTAGCAGAACGGGGGGCAAAGGGAGTCCATGTAGCGTTCATCTCCTATCGGCCGGACCCAGCAGAAAGGGAGCTCCTCTGTATTTAGAGATCTCCACTTGTGCACCTTGGAATGGATTCTTTGTGTGTGAACGACAGTTCACTCCCTCTATTCAGCCCTCAGCATCAGCTGCGATTGTAGATTCCTGGCTCTCGACAGAGTAGGTAAATAGTTTTCCGAAATACAAATAGGTTTCAAGTATTGAAAGCCACATTTGTGAAAAATCAACTGGGAAAGCTATGCATTGCGATCACTTTGTGCGCGCGCGTTGCTCCGTTGTTCTGCGTGCAGATGATACAGATGTTGTCTTGCAAATGTGTTGAAAAATTGTGCACTTTCAAAAGGACATAAGGAGGTGAAGACATGGTTTACTTCTTCTTTCCTTTTTGTCTGCCTTCAGGTGTTCTGGAGAAGTAAAAAATAGACACAGAAGTAGAAATTAGGGTCTTGCGTCTATCCCTTTTAGTCTTCCCTGTAAGCCTTTTAAACAACACAACCTGTATTTTCATAACTGCTTATTTTATTTAGTCATAGTGTACCATTCTGCACTACTATACAGCACATCAGGGTCAGGTAAACAGTACAACAAATAATAAACTATTAGTTTTTGTTTTACACACTGTATCTGCAGTTTACTTACTATAAGTCACTTTTAAGCTGTAAGTCCAAAGAACTGCCCCACATCTGTAAATGGAATAGAAATATTAATGGTAATATTCTCATTTTTCCATGCTGGTAATCATCTCGCCTCATTGGGAGATCATCTATTGTATGTTTGTGCTAATGCTTATTTAGACTTTTGTTTCTTTTGCTTTCAGGAGCGACTGGGTGACATCGTACCGGGTGCTAGTGAGTAACGACAGCCACACATGGGTCACCATAAAAAATGGCACAGATGACCTGGTATGGATAAAAACTTTATTTCCCACAAGGCAATAACAACACATAGTCTCTCCAGAGAATCCAGTGATGAATTTCACCTCCTGTGGATTAATGTGTTAGGTTAATAACTCAGCTGCGGCTGATGTTTGGCCAAACCCGGTTATCCTTACGTTTTCCCTACCTGATTTGCAAACCAGACTGAATGAAATCTTCTAAATATTGAACAGCACATGGTTTAAACATACAGAACATGTTGACTTCACTGGGCAGAGTCTGTGAGCTTACTTTCACCTTTATTAATCATTGTACATGAAAACCAAAGGTATGTATTTATTTTATATCATCAAAATATTCCTGTGACATGACGGGTTTTAGCCAGTGATGGGAAATTGGCATGATGTTGTCCAAATTGGAATTTAAAATAATAAATATTACTTATGAATGAACATTACTTATAAGGAAGCTGACTAAAAAACAGCAATCTGTAGACAGTCACCAATTAATGAAAGGTGGTGCGAAGACAGAGAGAGGAAAGTGACACTGACTTTCTTGTGCATTGCAGGACACCTATGGATGTGCTTGTGTGATTGACATTAATAAGACTGAGGCTTTTTATGGGGTGTCCTAAACACCGGGATGGTTCCTAATAGACGAACAGTCTCTGCTTTCCAAGTCGGCCATGCTAAACATCAATAAGTGTATAAGGCAATGGGAAAGGAGCATGCGTTTGTTTTTCTAAAGGCCAGCCAGTCATGATTTTCATTTTCCGGCTGGAAAGCTTTGATTTCATTGCATCCTGACTGGCCTGCCTCAAGGAGAAAACAGTTATTTGCTTTCCACTTTTGCACAGATACGTCATACATCACATTGCATCTGTGTATTTATGCTTCAGTAGAGCATTCAAGGTTTTTTCAGTGAAGCTTTGACATTTTTTTCTTAAACTGGGGGGTTTTTGGTTTTGCAGCTGAGGTCCTGCTTGGTGGAAATGAACATCGAGCTCCATTAAGAAGCACAATCCTTTCCAAGTTAAATTATTACCGGGTTTAATTGCAAATATTGATTTTTTTCCCTAGGTGGAATCACCCTGTCCAGGCTCATCTGAGCCCCAAGGCCAGACTCGTTGACTGGACACTTCTGCTTGCCACCCACACAGAGCCAAGCTTAATACATGACTTATTTCCATTTGCTTTTTTCCAGATTATCTGGTTTAGCAAAGCAAACACATGTGGCATCTTCTCATTGCTAAGTATATGTTTACAGAAGACTGTTTATTGGCCCCACGCTGAATACTAAGAAGGGGTCATTTACCTCCTTAGCTTTTCAGGGGAAACGTGGAGAAGGAGGTCCCGGTGCTGAATGAGTTCCCTGCACCGGTGGTGGCACGCTATATCCGTGTGAACCCACGCTCTTGGTTCAGTGGGGGCAGTGTCTGCATGCGGGTGGAGATCCTTGGCTGCCCCATGCCAGGTGAGGGCACAGGAGTGCGGATGAGATGATGCACATGGGCCACAAAAGGGAGACTCCTAGCTAACGGTAACAGAATTTGGGGAGACTTGGGTGCCTGAAAGAATGTGTGGTCCTAGATAACCAGGCTAATTGTGTTCGCTCCCTGGCTTGTCAAAACATATGCAGTTCCTCAGTGATTATACCACAAAGTCTTGGCTCTTAGCCTGGTGTCTAACCAGCCCCATCTGTGATAATATTTCAAAATGTAAATCTCTTGCTCATCCTGTAGCAATATTAATGCTGTAGGAATAAATCTGATAAAATGACATTCAAATAACAGCAGAATGATATTCACTAACTGAGTTTCCTCTGCAGACCCCCATAACTATTATCACAGACGGAATGAAATTACCACCACCGATAATTTGGACTTCAGGCACCATAGTTACAAGGAGATGAGGCAGGTAAGTTAAAAATGACAAATAACAAGAGGGATGACAAGTCCTGGTGTACTTGCACTTCCTTTGGGTTTTTCCTGGAGACAAAAATTTGTGTTTTGTAATGAACAGACAATCAATAACTAAGCCTTGTCTGATTAAATTGAGCACAGCCCAGCATGCGGGGTGGATCTCCGAGACCAAGTCTGGGTCAGGGCCACCGGATGCTATTGTGACACAAAGTTCACCAGGTCACATCGATTAGGGTTTTCTTTCTTCTTTCTATAGCTGTTGGGTCGACGATTGAATGTCACTCTCTATCTGACATTTAAAACCAGCTTGAAACGCAGACTGATCTTTAGCAAAGTTGAGCAGGCATTTTTATTGTTGTTCTGTTGCTTTTTGTTGTTCTTTTTATGACCGCATTTTTTACAGCGCTTGTATTGTATGACAGTAACGGTCAAAATCTCTTGCTGATTGGGCCCAGACTGCCAAGCTGTCTCCTTCACTGCATTAGTTTTGCACTTATTAAGCTTTAATAACATATAATATTAGTCGGTTTCTTCAATATTATTTTTAATATATAACGGCAGAGTTTAGCTGCTACACTGTGAAGGGTATTGAACTATTTTTTAAAATCAAACCTATTTTTTAATATTCAAATGTCCAGTTATATTCAGTGTCACAGAATAATCAGTCGGATTAGAAAAATATTCATTTTTCCCTTTGCTACAGGGATAAAGTACAATAATCCTGAAGCATCTTCTGATTTGAAGGGAAGTCTCTTCTCATGGAATGCTCATAGCTACAAAACTAATCATGTGGGGTCATCTCCTCTGTGACCTCTCCATATTGTTTGTCATTAATACACACTGTTAGAGAAACAGCGCCGACTGAGAGGCAGCTGACCCGTATCTGACTTTTTTTGAGACGGCTCAGGAACCTTCTGACTATTTTTTTTTTACATAAGGGTAATGAGGGTCAGCCTGTATATATAATTTCAGTTTGAAATGGTCAAGCTGCAGAGACCTCGCCTTAACCCACATATCTTCACCTGCCTCTTGATGTGCAAAAAAAAAGGTCTTTCTCCAAACATCTATTGGTTCACACGAAAGGTTTGCATCCATAGAAACTGCACAGACTGCAAAACTGAATGGAAATGTAAAATGTTTTCCTCTCCAAAACAAACTACATGCCTAAGAGTGGAAAAAAGTCTCGTATGTAGCTTTGGCCTGGAGTCCAAAAAAACTTTTCTGACATGGTTTTTATGTCTTGGAGAGTTTCACTTCCACCCTGAGTAGTTAACAGTCTGTTAACTGTCTGCTGCTCTCATTTCATAAACAGGAATGCATGTCTTCTGGCCAAACTTGCACAAAATGAGGCACGGAGGGAAGATGGGGTTTTATTACCTTTCAGGTTTGGACTCATGCTGGTGACTGTGATGATGTTAAACGAAAGAACAGTCTTCCCACTGAATGAGACCTGCCCACAGCCATGGTCCGCTTTTTGTTAATGGTCAGCAAGTGGTGTAATGCTTAAGGAAAAGGGGATGGAACAGTGAAGACCGTGGGTTCATATCCTTTAGAGAAAATTGTTCTTATGTGCTTCTGGAAGACGTTATGTGCGTCTTCAGTGACAAGTGTCAGTGGGTGGATGAGTGACACTGTACTGTGTAATTTGCTTTGGATAAGGATTTGTGCCAAGACAAAAAAAACACAAGCCATCTCCATGGGCCTTTGTGTAAAGCATACATTATTCTTAAAAAAATTATTTGTGTGCAAAAATACATTATTCACCACATATCATCAGAAACCACCATCTGACATGCAAGTTATATAATTTCCAATGCTTTGTAAGTTAAGAAATTGCTACTCAGTCTCTCTTTTCCAAATAACAAATAACCCTAGGTTTACACTTATTTTTATGTACGGAATCATGTTTTTGAGAGCTCCTTCACCTGGTTTTGCTCCTGAAGGATCGTGGACTTTTTCATGGAACAAAAAGTTACTGTTCTTTGGGAGAATCAGAGATGTTCTCAAGCCATGCACCTGAGACACATCCAGAACGCTGAAGACAGAAGTTTCATATAGATCTCCACAGAGTTTCCTGGAGAATACAGCATCTTGGATCCAGTTCATAATCATTCCTGAATCCTCAGTATAATTTCTGGCCTACATTATGCAATATTTAAAATGGTAGATGTTGGAAAGGTTTCTACTCTAATAAACTGCAGACGTTGACAGAGGAAGGTCACACAGCACCTTGCTGTCTTTCTCATTGTTTCAAGAAAAGAACCAGATGGTTGAGTAGTAATTTACATACTAAGACTGCACTTCCAAAAGAAATCTATTAAAATTCCATCCTCTTGTTAGTGATGAATTATTTTTTCCTGCTGCTTGGATTGATCCAGAAATGAACATGAATTATTATAACTAACTATGCTGTTTGATGTAAGTGTCTGTCGTGATCTCGCCCTTAATTCCTCAGCATTTCCTCTTTACACGTTGCAGTGTGTTTGGTTAAGAGAAGAACCTGGATATTGCATCTAAGCACCAAGCTAGACCTTTTATGCTCATCCTGACCCCTGGGTTTATACATTATTGGCTTTTCAACAAATTTTGTCTGGAGGAGGTTTATATCGGGCTGCAGTCTACCAATCAATCACCCTTAAAGCATAGGAGGTGACGCAAGATGCACCCTTGGATATGGAAACAACCTGTAGTTTTAGGCAGCATTTTTTTAACATTTTTTTAACATGTTTCACATAGTCAAAGTTGAAAAACGATATGACAGTTTGTTTCAAAATTGTCTGACTTCAAAATATCTATTTCATAAATCAATATGTTTGAAGAAAGCATAATAATGATAAAATGGAGAAAAAAAAGTCATTATAATCCGTTGCTGTCCACCCTGTACTTCTCTTCTTGTGATGATTGTAATTCATCCAAGCTTTTAAAGTTACCTTGTTATTGCAGTACTTTGGCTTGCCCTAATTTTTGCTTTGCCAAAGCACTGTTAAAATACTGCTGTGGTACAACATCTGCTTCATTTGTACATTGAAAAGTAATGGGGATATAATTGGGAAAGAAAACATTATTAACACCTTTCTAGCATATTATGAGCTGTAATTTTTCAGTGCAAAGTTATTCGTGAGCCTCCACAACCAAAGAGTGGATTTACTTGATTTCTTCTGCCTCATCTTTCTTCTTCAGCTGATGAAGATAGTCAATGAAATGTGCCCAAACATCACAAGGATTTACAATATTGGCAAGAGCCACAATGGCCTGAAACTGTACGCCTTTGAGATATCAGACAATCCAGGAGAGCATGAATTGGGTAAGATATAATTTAATGGGCATATTTTACGGGCATTTGTTTAGTCGTAGGAAATCCTGAAAGGTTTTGTGACCTCCTGTTAAATTTCCGTATATGGAAAATCTTGTTTCAAATAAATATGAACTGAAATATTCCTGAATATGAAATCCATTGATTCAGTCATTATAAAGTACAAGCATGACTTATTGTGAGCGTGATTATAAATAAGCTCTTGTAGATTCTAGGAAACTCAAAACACTATGTACTCCATGTGAATAGTGAACACATTTGTTATAGAACCAATGGTCTTTCTTCTTTCCCCACAGGTGAACCGGAGTTCCGTTACACTGCTGGCTCCCATGGCAATGAGGTGTTGGGTCGGGAGCTGCTACTGCTGCTCATGCAGTTCATGTGCCAGGAGTACCTGTCGGGTAACCCGCGTGTTCGCCGTTTGGTGGAGGAGACACGGATTCACCTGCTGCCCTCCATCAATCCGGATGGCTATGAGATCGCCTTTGAAGCGGTGAGCATTCCAGAAGTCACTGCACTACTTGTGGAGTTAGTAGCTAAGTAAACCCATTGGTTGACCTGAAATGTGCCACTTCCCAAGGGAGCTGGCTGTTGTAGCTTTTAACAAGGTATTAAACAAGAACTATTCAAGTAAATCACTCAGCACTGTCTTCAGCTCTAGATTAAATCACAGGATAATAATAATAATAATAAAAATATGAGTTCCACATTGTTCCAGGAATCATACAGGTGAGTCTGGTGGAGTCTAGTTCTGGATAAACATGGCTTCAAGTTGGAAGCAGCCAGTATCATACTAGCTTAGGATGTGCACTTAAATTAAAAGTGTCTGCAAAGGAGCTTTTAAAATAATAGGATATTAAATTTTGCTAGAAGCAAAAATGAGGCTTTCTTTTATATCAGCATTTATCCATCAGTTCATTTATTTGTTCATTATCCTTAACCACTTTATCCTGGTCAGGGTTGTGGCTGTCTAGGGCTATGAAATTAAACCCTTGATGGTCTATCAAAGGGTCCTCAAACACACACACACACACACACACACACACACACACACACACACACGGACACACACGGACACGCGCTATGCTTAATTAACAGTTGTCAGCTAACCTGAAACTCTAGACTGCGGGAATAAAGCAGAGAACCCAGAGGGAACCCACACAGACAGAAGGAGAACATGTAAACTCCACATAGACTAGGACTGCGTGGAGTGCTGCCCCATATTGTCAACTATATTTAACAATTTCAGTTCCTGTTTATTCATGTGTTTCCTTCTGTTAATTCACTGTGAGAAAACAACGCCAGACTCCCGCATGGAACTGGAAGCGATTGCTTTAATAAGGGAGCTTTTCTGCGTTTACAGGCAGGAGCATCTAATTTTTTTGTTTTAAACTGTGTATATATTGGACTGGCACTTAGACACACTTGTGCTATGAACCTCGGTAATACAGAGTGAAGCATAACAGGCATTAATTTAATTAAAGATGATAAAACTCAAATTGCTAAGCAGGAAGACACAAAATCTTTAGCTGAAAATACTGAGCAAATTAAAATTTTAGTACTTTTCCTATAACATATTAACTATACCGATATCTGTAATAGCAAAGCAGTTTTATTTTGATAATATGCTATCATGTTTATCCATGTATTAGACACTTTTCTGCAGGTGCATTACACTAACCGGCAAACATTCAACTGTACATACAGCAGAGCAGTTTGACACACACGCACACAACATGGGCAATTCAAAGACAATAGTACACCTGACATGCACATCTTTATTCTGAGGGACCAAAAATTGCTCAGACTCAGTCCAGGAGCAATCCATGTGATACTGTTTTGTCTGAAAATTTTGCATTGCTTCATATGGCATCCTTGTTGTCTTTTGCCTGCTCTGGATTGTGACGTGTTGTGTTATGACATTCTTAGCTCCAAAAGATGCGAGCATGCGAGGGAGTTGCTGACAAGCTTGCTTCTGTTCTGCACTGTTTTTCTCCTTATGGAATTAAAAGCTTTGTCCTTTTTTTGCCAAAATAATGTTGCTGTGGCACAATTCACAGATTGTTGTTGTTTAGTCAAGCTGCTAAAAAAGAAATGACATGAAAAAGTTTCCTCACAGTCATATTAAATGCAAAAATTGTGCAGGATACAATAGACTGTGCCTTGATGGAGGTTGTACTCATATGAAACTCATTTCCCCAGTTTTGTGGGATTGTTGATCTGTCCAGCAGTCATGGGCCAGGATTTGGAGTCCATGGATCATTAACTCAGTTCCTATTTTGACTTGAATGAGGTGTGATGCTCCCCAAGATTCTCAGGCTTTCTTTCATTGCTTACTATTGTTTCCGTCCTCAGGGCTCTGAGCTGGGTGGGTGGTCTGTGGGGCGCTGGAGCCAAGATGGCCTCGACATTCACCATAACTTCCCTGACCTCAATTCCATCCTCTGGGAGATGGAGGCCAAGAAGCTTTTGCCGAAGAAAGTCCTTAACCACCACGTGCCCATTCCGGAGTGGTACCAGTCCAAAAATGCCACGGTTAGTCACAGGATGCTGATTTATGGGATGAAAAGTTGCCCAGACCTCAGCTAATTGTTGTCATTGTTTCACACATAACCACTTCTATCCAACATCATTCAGCTTTACATTCAAATTGTGCACCAGCTAAAGTGTATTATTCAGTTTATGTGACTGACATTACTGTGAGTCATAATCCATCCATCCATCCATCCATCCATCCAGACATCCATTCATTCATTCTCATGAACCCCTTCATCCTGGTTCAAAATCTCATAATCTTTAAAATATATTTGTTAACACACCCTTCCTCATATCTTCCACATATCTGTTTTTTGACACCAGTCACTTAAAAATCTTCAGTTATCCTTTTAAAATGCATAAACAGTATATCGTGTTTCTATAGAGGAAGGCCATGTTTAATGTTTTATAAGGTAAAAGAAAAAGAATCAAAGTAATTTTAGATTCCCTTGTTTCTGCACCTTCCCTTCTGTCTAAATTTGCCAAAGACCTGATGGGTACAGGAGTGACAAAAATAGTTTGGCAACAAACAAGGTCGCCGACGGGACTCGGATTCACTTTCTACCCCCGAGAAAAGGACTGTGTTAAGCTTTGCCCAAATGACACACAGTTTTATCAGCACCTAAACAGAGCTCAATTTCCAACCTGACAGGTTCCCAAGTCATTCATTGCTCATTTTCCTTTCCATCACTTGTATTTTTTCCTGCCGGACTAGGTTGCCGTGGAAACGAGGGCCCTCATAGCCTGGATGGAGAAGATCCCCTTTGTGCTGGGGGGAAACTTGCAGGGAGGCGAGCTAGTGGTGACCTTTCCTTATGACAGGACCCGCTCCAATGACAGGACACACGAGCCCACACCTACCCCAGATGACCACGTGTTCCGCTGGCTAGCAGTCTCCTACGCCTCCACCCACCGGCTCATGACAGATGCCAGACGCCGTGTCTGCCACACCGTGGACTTTGCCAAGGAGGATGGCACCGTCAACGGGGCGTCCTGGCATACGGCTGCAGGGAGTCTGTTTCATCCAGCATATTACTGTTTTTTAACTGTTTTGTCATGTTGTAGCAAAGCAGCCCCCAGCCCTTACCCTGGCCATTTGTGGGGTACATTAGCTTTTGTTCAGGTCTTTCCTTCATTTGATGTAATCAAACATTTTCACAATTCTTTGGCAAAATTATTTTACCACATACTTATTTTCTAAGCTCACATAGGATTTTAAGTCCTTTAAATGTATTTTTTCCTTTTTAGCGCAACAATAATTTGACTAAATAGGTTTAGTTCTTTTAATAATGAAGGCTAGAACAACAGCTAGAATGCCATACTGATGCCCAGGAGCAAAAAATCTCAAACTTTTTCCTTAATATAGTAAGAAATTAGATTTGAGTGAATATTTTTAGCAACACTTTTCAGGATAAGCTCCCCACTTTACAGTTCAGGAAGCATAACCCTCTTTTAAACACATAAATTTTTTTCCTTTTGCAATATTGACCCTTCCCGTTCTTATTCAAAATTACTACTTGAGTTTAACCAGAGCTTGATTTTTTCAAAACATTTAAGAAGTGATAATCTTCTCAACAAAGTTTTACCGGCTTTGGAAAGAGTGTAAACCCTGGGGTTTTATTAAAAGCCTGCATGCTGTCTTTTAAGAGCAGCCACTTCATTAGGTATGCAAGCAGTAAGGCAGGACAGGGGTAGGCGATATGGTATCAGGGACAACAGGGAAGACCGATTGCCTCTTATTTTCTAGGACTCGCTATCTGTTTAAGGCAAATCCTGAATGATATGGAAAGGGAGACAAGTCTGTGCTTGACATGGTAATTAGACTATTGGCTAGCCGATAAATTGCTGTGTTTTTGGCAGGTATGAATGATTTCAGCTACCTGCACACCAATTGCTTCGAGTTATCCATGTTTGTGGGCTGTGACAAATTCCCCCATGAGAGCGAGCTGCCGGACGAGTGGGAAAACAACCGCGAGTCACTGCTTGTCTTCATGGAGCAGGTGGGCTAAGGACCATAGCCGCAAAGACCTGTGTGTCCCAACTCTCGTGTGTGAACACAACATGCACACCAGTGTACTGTATACAGGGCTGCTAGAAAGTTTGCAAACCTTTTGCAACTGAATGAATTTCTGCTTCCGCAACTGTTACGGCCTCCTTGAGCAGCGATGACTTCAACTACAGTAACTTGATCAGTCCAGTACATTGGCTTGGAGGAATTTTGACCCATTCCTTCTCACAGAACTGCTTCAACTCAGTGATGCTTGTGGGCTTTCTTGTATGAACTCCTTGCTTCAGGTCCTGCCACAAGACATCTGTTGGATTAAGGTCTGGACTTTGAGTCTAAAGCACGTTTTTGCTGCTTCTCCAAATTTAGGTAAAATCTATGCAGAAAATTTAGAAATTGTGAAAATTGTAAAGGGTTCACACATTTCCAGCACCACTGTATAATGTGGTCCTACACATCTATATATATACACACACTCTTCTGTACACTTGCACACTCATAAAAACTTACACCTATACCTAGAATAATACAAACAGTTACTATATAACCCCCCACACTTAAAATTTCAGGTCACCAATGTTTCAATATATAAAATACTATGCACAGCTCAATTGTTACACTTTTTCATATACTACAGTATGTCAGAATCGATTGCCATGTGTCTGTGGCTTCACTTTTACATCCAGGTAATAAGCCTAAATGTTAATAGTTTCTCAAAGAGTTGTGATTGAGAAACAGAGTTTTCAGGTAGTTTTAACTTGTTCAATGGTTTCACAAATGCAGCTTCTTATTTGTTAATGCAAAAAGTCAGGCAAAGTGAAAATATAAAAATTATGCTGCTATTATTTCTTTCAGAGTAGTAAGTGTACGAATTTGCAGAAGGTATGTCTGACGTTTCCAAATAAAACTATATGGATAAATACATGTTGCTTATAGTGTCGATGTATTAAAAGATTATTTATCAATGCTTTCAAAGTCATTACTCTCTCAAATTTAGGGGGTTTACACTGACATACTTTGATAAGGAGATGCTGGTGCATGGATTAACACCAAGCCAAACAATATCTCTTGGAAATATAAAGTAGTCTCTCCCTCCAAGCTGTTTGGGCTGAATGTCAGATAATTAACAAAATTCAGCATCCTTCTGATGTCAATTGCCAAACTCTTGGCTGATAAGCAGGTCTGGTGTCTGCACAGTTGCTCTTGGTCCATCAGTGGTCAAGCACAGTTACAGATAGAATGGGGAAATAAGAAAGGATACAGTTTGAACTTAGAGAATTCTTATCCTGCATTTATTATTTTAGTAATAGATGCTGCTATTCTTTTTAAATAAAAACCCCTTCTCATTGTGCTGTGACACGAATACTCTGACAATGAATTGTTTAAGTGCTGAAATGAGAAAGAGAGAGCATTTATCTGAAACTCATATTTCTTGGGCACAAGGGGTAGAGAAAGAGATGCAGAAAATTATGATGTGATCCATTGTGCTTAAACTGACAGGAGGTATTGTTTCTTCAAAGGTCCTGATGGTTAAAAAGAGCAGAATTACATCATCATGGCAAGAGCTAATTTTCTTGTTTTACAAAATATGAGGTGGAGGGGAAATGCATCCTTCATGCAGTGGCTATAATCATCTTCATCAGTCAGAAGAAACCTATTCAACCCATTCGACTTGAATGAAGAAGAGAGAAAAATCAAATGTTACTCAGCTATGTAATATTTACTTAATGATAACTCAGTCTAATTTGGGAAAATGATAGCATTGATCCAAAAACCACTGAGTTCAAGAAAAAAGTATAACTCAAGATTATTATGAAAGTGTGGTTCTTGGCATTTGATGTTTTCATTTCTGTTCACAGAGATCAAACCATTACTGTTATCATGATGGTTCAGGCAAGGCAGTTGAAAAATAGCAACTTTAAGATGCTTGAAATCAAGAAAGTCATTGATGTTGGCTATAGTAACTAAATTAAAATAAAGAAACTGCCTTACAGTTCAAGGAAGTTAAACCGAATTAATGTCAAGGGCATCGGAATCCTAAATAATATTGTAGCATCCTTAAAATCTGGAACATGTTGTTATTGTATCTCACTTAGGAGGTGGACAGTATATCCAGTTGTGACGTGCCAGGGCATGTTTGGGTTCATGGAGTAGCCATCCATGGGGTGGAAGTTGCTGAATTTTCTTTTGCTTTTTTTCACAAAACCCATGTGTACTACACACAAAAGCCATATTGGTCTAGTCAAATAAAAAAAACAAAAAAAAAAACAACTTTTCAATACTAAAAGGAGAAGAAACAAAACTGCTGTACACAAACAGAGTTCAGCATCATAAATTTAACAGAAAACTTTCTAATTGTAAAAATTCTTCCCTAGCCCTAACTTCCACCATCCTTGGTTTTCAAAGTCAAGTATTTAAAAGCAAACATTTAATGGTAAACTGGTCACAAGCGATTTTACTTTCATGGAATGAAATTAAATGTATATTTGAATGGCATAACAGAGGGTAATTTTGTGTATTTTCACCATTACCTACTCCATCCAGGTGCATCGTGGGATCAAAGGCATTGTGAGGGACACGCAGGGCCGGGGCATTGCCAACGCAATCATCTCCGTGGAGGGAATCAACCACGACATCCGCACAGGTCTGATAAATCAGTGTTTGATCCCTCCATATATCAAGTACCAGCATTATTTCCTCTCCTGCTCTCTGGTAATAAACAATTAAGTTTTACCAACTGTAAAAATTGTGTACAAAGCAGTGATCAAAATAAAATCTTAGACTCAGCCAAGGAAGAGAAATGAATGTAGATGTCAACCAGGAAAATTAGAAAATAAAGTTCTGATCTAATGCCAGCCTTTGGAATTCTGGGTAGAACACCTTGCATTGTACACAAGTCTGCACAGGATGCCCACGCAACACTGGTGTGTGGGCATTAAAAATGCTGCTTTTCTTTGGGCTCACAAACAAGTTCAGTCCCTTGATTTAACAAGAGGCCACCATTGCCACTCTCAGAAAAACGACTGTGCGGCCAACTTGCGCGTGATAAGGGAACCCTATTAATAACCCCACTTGACAAGTTTCTTGGAAACAGCAGCCAAGCAAAAAGTCAAAACTAGCAGTCGTGAAGGCAGTTTTTACCGCAGACCATCATACATGAGACTGTTCTAGAACGTCTTGTGATTTGTTCTTCACCGGACTTATATTTTGCACCAAGAGTACCAAGTACTGCTGACACAGTAGATCCAGCTTCTTTATGCAAGTTAGGTTTACGTTTAACCTCACACCTTGTCTCTGGACAGTGCTGTTACATAATGTGTAGAATTCCAGCTAAGAATATAGAAGATGAATGCAGTTTATCGCCCTGTGATTCTAAGCCAGACCTCAGGCTTCCACTTCCATTTCAACCACATTGAACTCAGCCATAATATAAAGCTGGATATTAAAGCTCTTAAAGCAACAATTAAAGCAAATGTAGTGAATACCAATTGAAAAATGAAAGACACATGAGATCTTTGCATATCTATTTGTTCCATTAATGGCATTAGTTTGCATTTTAGTGACATGGAAACACTGAAATAGTAACATTTATCCAAAGCTCTCATATTTTTGCGTATGTGATGTGATCCGAGATATCTGCGACCTCCATGTTATTTGCTATATGATGCATACTTCTGACCCATAGTGCCTGTTTCTCATTTTAACTGACCTTACACAAGAAAACGACATATGGATCCGAACCCAACTTCTCTTGCTGTCTTCTAACACTGATTGACCCCGAATGCCCTTGCACACTGTGTGTGTGCTGCTGAACCAGGAGATGACAGCAGATATTCGGCCTGGGGTTATTTTACGTTTTCATTCTTATTTTCTCTTACCTGATGCTTCTATCCAAAGTGACTTATAATGTTAGATTGTACACTGAACTACTTATAAACATTTACCCAGTTATACAGCTAGGAAATTTTTCTTATATCAATACATTGTAGGTACCTTGATCAAGGTGTTACAATAGGCATGGGTGTCGAAACCCAAATTTTCCGTAGTAAGGCAATGGCTCTAACCACATTGCCACCTGCAAAAGAATGTACATACAGTATAGAATTTTTGTTAAATTGTGTTATACGTGGCATCTTGTACTTAACTGTTGGCCGAATGGCAGTCCAAATTTCATTAATCGTTTCATTAAAATTTCAACGTTGGTCTTGTGGGAGCTGGAGTGTTCCAAGCTGAAATATTAGCTGTGCCAGTCCCTCAAATGTTGTTAGACACTTTTCACAGGCAGATACACCGAGTTTCTTCAAGGTTTTAAGTAAAATGAAGAGGGGAAAAAAAAACTCCCGGTCACAAAGTGAATCCTGGCCAATTAGACGATGCTTGGCGCACTGTTGACACAGTAGCCTAAGGCAGGTGTTAGCAGGCAGCGTGTCCCATAATGATGTGCGTGAATATGGGGCGCCTGGTTACACCCCCTGGTCCATGTGGCTTCATGAACATGATGAAGCTAATAATAAATTATGAGTCACAAAGTTTGCTGTCAAGGAAGGATTTTTACTTTATTCCAGAACCCCAGGGGCAGGGGATCTTGATCAGTCTCTCCTTAGAGATGCTTCACTACAGAAAAGGAAAGTAGTTTTGAACACTGGGTTTTTGCAAATTTTTAAAAAAATTGCTTTTATTGTTATTGTTATTATTTCACATCGGCTGCACAAAAATGTGTTTGAAACCAGTGTTCAATAGCCGGGCAGAAAGATATTCAGGTGTGAATCTGGATCTCAGAGGCAGTTATCATTAAATGGTCAATAACAGTCTGATCTGAAGTCAAGCGATAGTTCAGAATCGGGTCCTCAGGCATTAAAATCGGTAAAACGTTCAATGATATGCTTTGCAGATAAGGGTGCTTATTTAGGAAAATAAGTCAGTCAAGGTTATTATCTGTGGTTTGTGATGTGTGTCTATTTTATTATAGAAAAAATGCCAGTTCTGCTCCTCAAAATTTACTTCATGGAGCTGTCATTGTTTCATATGGACTTTCTTAAAATATTGAATTTGGTGTGGATGAGGACTGTACTGACTTGCAGAAGTCCAGACCTTGCTGACCTCACCTTGTCCAGGAAGTGTAAAGTACTCCATCGCCCTGGCCTGTAATGTTCACCTCTACCTCATCTTGTCTAGAAAACGATAAGGTCCTGGATGATCTTCCCCACAAAATGTGGGGCTTTTCCTCAGCCTGTCCAGGAAGTGTTAACCTCTAAATCATGTTGTCCAGGAAGTGTTAATCTCTCCCACCCCATGTTGCTGGGAGATAAAACGTTCCTTCTTTCCTGCTGGATAACAAGGACAGCTCTTGCTGCAGATTTGCCTTTGACATCAGTCTGCACAAAGGTATGACTGCAGGATGCAAGGCAGGTAAATTCAGGATGACAACACTCACTGCTATTTTTGAAGTCCAGGAGAAGGATAAACAATGAACACAATTGTGCCCCCCCTCAGCCCAGCCGTGTCTGTTTTTGTTAATGTCCATTACCCATCACTTTGAGTGATGTTCTGTCATTTTATTCCTGCTGCGGATTCTGCGGTGTGACCTTCAGTTTTGTGCATTTAATTTTTCTAAAAGGAAAATGACTGTTGTTTTGCAGTATTGTTTGTGAGTAACAGGCGGAAGATATTTCATGGCAGCTGCTGAATTTAGAGCAACTGGACTGCGCCAGTGATGTCACCCGCGGTGCTGACCGATTGAGAATGAACGGTGGTTTGGTAGGGGGGCATAGCACTGAAAAGCGGGGGTAGAGAATGACATTTCCTCCGACTCAAATGTTATTTTTCTATGGAGTTATCCCCAAACCAAATATGATGATAATTATAGACTATAGGCAGTACATCTGCAGCCCATCCTTTTAAAATTTCTATTGGTTACGTTTACTTAGCTTCTGGAGAAAAGACGAGGTTCCATAAACAGTTGCATGCTTTTATCTGCTTTCACCATTTATCCAGTTATTCTTGTACAAAATATTTACTCAGCAGGACAAAATATGAACTCCACATGTTTCTTTGCTTGATGTGGCCAAGCTGTTTATGAAGGTTTAATGCTAACAAAAGGCTAATATAAACTCATGATTCCTTTTTCCTACAGAAGGTAAAGCAGCGAATTAGGGTCACTTTTATACCCTATTCTCTCACTCTCTCACTAAAATATTTCTGTAGATGTTTTGGATACTGGTTGTTTGCACAGGAACCTTCAGGCCAGCAAGAACATTTGAAACTGCTTATTAGGTGTATTATTTAAGTAGGTTTTTGGAAAAAATATCATTACTGTAAATGTTAAACTGAACTGCGAGGCTGGCCCTCTGGTGTGAAGGGACCCATTAAAGCACTACTATCTGGAGTGTGTAATTTAAAAGCACTTGACTTTTGGTTTAGATTCACACTGCCTGGATAATTTTTAGAAACTTTCATACAGAATTGTTCTTTTCCCACACTAGGATTCTTTACAAAAAATAAATAAATAAGGCAATACTCTTATCAGGTTATTGTTGCTGTATTATACAGATGATGGAGGAACATTAAAACAACAAAAATGATCAAAGTAGAATAAAAGTTAGTAAACTAGATACCATGTTGGACTGCATGGTGATACAGCCAGCATTTATTGATGCCTCGCATCACCTAGGCTGTTCGAGCATGGGTTTAAATCCATCTCATTCTATGTGGGGTTTGTATGTTCTCCCAGGGTCTACATGAATTTCCTCCAGGTGCTATGTTTCTTCTCACAGTCCAAAGATGTGTGTTTTGCTTTAATTGATGACTATAAAATGCCTGCTTTGTGTGTGTGTGTGTGTGTGTGTGTGTGTGTGTGTGTGTGTGTGTGTGTGTGAGATTATCCTCCTAGTACGTTTGCCTTGTTGACAGTGTGCGTGTCTTGAATGCTCGTCGTTCTTTTTTCTGATTAGTGTCTGATGGTGACTACTGGCGTCTGCTGAACCCCGGCGAGTACAAGGTCACAGCCAAAGCCGAGGGCTACATCCCATCCAGCAAAGTGTGTGAGGTGGGTTACGAAATGGGCGCCACACGCTGTGATTTTGTCATCACCCGTTCCAGTCTGTCCCGCATCAACAAGATCATGGAGCGATTTGGTAAACAGCCCATGAACCTGCCTGGGAGGCCATCTCTACAACATTCCAGAAGGAACTACCATGGAACATAGGGACATGGGAAGAGAACAGGGTGTAGGGACAAACTGGAACTCAGAAGTGCTTTCATAACAGAGTGGTGTCTCTGGACCACATGTAGTCACCATACACACTGGCACCATCCATCAGATGACAAGAACGGTAATTCTGTTCAGCTCAAGGCCAGAAGTTATTTTTAAAAAGCATTCTTAAATGTTAAATGGACTTCTTCAGGTTATGAAGCATAATACTTATACAAGATATGAAAACTGTGAAAAGCAAGAATGACCAGTTTATACCTTTGAATTAAATGGCATTACTACCATACTCTCCATTTATAAACATTATATACACTAATGCTTGTTTGTGTTGTTTTCTGTTATAGCAGCAGATACAGTCTTGTGGTATACGGTATAATAGTCAATAATTTGCATCTTTAGGAAAACTATGCTGCCATTTTTTGGAATCAGATTAATTGCTCGTGCTCTATGTCATATATGTTGAGGTTTTGCTCAGTGAAGCTATGGACTCTGATCTTAGCCAAGTTTATTTAAAAATGTATTTTATTGTAGTTTACAAGAGTTTATATTTAAAATGCTTTTTGCTATTATTTAAAAATTTAGCATTACTGCAGCCTTCATAGAAAAGTACCACAGGCAGTCAACTTATGAATATATTTCAGCAGACTTAAGCACTTTCAGCACAAAGACCAAACCTAGTTTTACCAAATTACTGTTGGTAAAAAACTCTTTGTAATCTAATATCAGGCTTCACCTATGCTTATTGTTATTACTTAAATAACATTTCATTTTTACTTAAGTCCCAAAAAAGAAACATTACCTGCCAGATAAAACCATGCAGATATTTGGATGAGTTTTTTTTCCCACAGATGCACTGTGATGAAAAACAACTTTATTGTTTATTGGAGTCATTAAATTATTCTTTTATTATAGAAAATATTAAATTATTAATAGGGAATTGCTTGTTTATGTTTTTAACCATAATGCTACCAGTACCAATGAAAACCCATTTCTTTCTGTAAAACTGAGAATTTAAAAAAATCAAATACTCATAATGTCATTGAAAACGTCATGCAAAAATTTAAATATTTCAATTAATTTCCCTTTGTCATACGAAATCCAGCTTTCAGTCCACATTACTAAACCGTCATCCATCATCCGCATCAGTGATTTCTGTATTCATCATGTGAAAACCTAGTATGTGCAACAAATGTAATTTGATTTTACGCCCCAATAAAGTATTGCATAAACCCGCAGGCACGTTTACCATTTCCGTTTTTACTTTAACCGTTGAGTCCATGAAAGGTGTTGGCTTCAGCTTCTAGGAACAAGATAATTCAAGATCCATCTTGTGTCTTAGAAACCTGCAGTTTCTAAGAGGACCTCCTCAGCCAGCAGTGTCTGAACATCTGTGAGGTAATTGTGCAAAAAAACTGCTGTGTGGCAAAGTCCTGCTGTAGTAGCCTTGAGCAAAGTACTAATTCTCATATAGTAAAGTCCATAGCTGTCTAAATGGGTGACATAAAATCTCATCATACTGTAGCTGCATCTTTGGAAAAACTGTAGTTTATGACTGAAACAATTGTATTACGTTCTCTTAGGTACTAATGTGAGAGCTCTTATCACTAATGTGCTTCCCTCCATTCTTTCTCTTTCTGCACTCTAGGGCTTTTTGTACTCTTACTTTGTTTTGGCAAATTCTTCTACTTTCTGTCAGTTCTCCAGTGTGCATTAGTTCATGTGTGTACTGTTCTGCCTGAGACATGGGGTCCTAATTGCTCAGCCTCCGCTCCTGCCGTCACGGCTGCCGGTTTGCTGTAAGAAAAAGAATAAAAAGAGCGAAAAAAGCACATCGAGGAGGAGAGCCGCCCACTCGTTCCTCACTCTGGCTCTCGCAGATCTGCAATTACAAGGAAACCCACCATCATACCGCGCAGAAACGTTCCTGCAAATTCAAAAAAAAAAAAAAAAAATGACACGGAGCTCCCAACAAAAACAGTACAGGAACCTGGGGGAGACGTTTTATAGAATGGTTTTGTTTGGTTGGGAATGGCTTGTGAAAGAACAGGATACTGCCCCCTCTCTGCTGACAAAGCCCATCCTTGTCTTTATGGATGAGACCAGAATCCACAGCAGCAAGCCAGCGGTTGAGCTGTACCGCCTGCTAACCTGTGTATAATGACTGATGGCTTCTGATTTCCATGAAAGTGACAACATCTATGTGTCTAACACAGACCTGCTGCCTCAAGTTGCTGGTTTGAGTCCCAGGAAGAACTTGGGCTCGCCTGCTGCTTCATTTATGAGAAAGGTGTACACTTCTCAGAAAAAATAGTTTATAAAAAATGTTAAAATTAGACACCTGTTTTAATAAACATTAACCTAACTGTTTTTTTATTCCTTTTTTATCTTTTAAAAATATTTAATATTTTGAGTGGAAAACTGACTCTCTTGTTGTCAGTTTTGCACACCTGTACCATTTGTGCTTCCACTACAGGGGCATGTACAGTTAAGAAGAAAGGATTCTATATTTAGTTCCTCAGTCTCATCTATGTTTCAGGCAAAATTTCAAAGCTGCAACAGGCTGAGTGATGTTTAGCAAAAGGGAGTCCCAACAAATTTGTATATTTCCCATCGTTGCATGACAAATCAGATCAGAGGCTGAGAGCTCAGCGCTGCCCATCCTACCATCCTAATGCCATTCAGTCATGTAGGTGGGCAGAGGCAGCACATGACCGTGACGGTGGTTCAAAAGACACCACGGTCCCTCAGAAGTCTTTCTGGCCTTTGAAGTGAGCGGCTGTCTGTTGGTGTCATGTTCACGGAAACACTTCCCTTTTACCTGCCGATTCAACTGATCTGCTCGTGTTGGTAAACAGATTAGACACACAGATGAGCCAATCAAACACAGATGCAGGTTCCAGACCAGACTAAAAGAGATTAAAAGATGGGATAAATATCCCCAGAAAACAGTGATGAAAATGTATGTGAACAAATGAGAGACAATGTACAGGGGATGCAAAGCAGAAACCTTGTCATTTCTTATTAATGTACATGACTTTACGTCCATATGTTCTACAATATTTAAATAAGAAATTACTCCCACTCTGCCACTTCTATACAAGCATGTTCAACTTTCAAAAATGAACTGTCAGGGGATGCTTTGAAAGCAAGTGGAATTGTGGTTAAAGGTGTCTTCTGTTAAATGAAGGTCTTTGGTTAAAATCCCTTAGGCACTTTCCTTGAACTGATATAATGAAAATTGCTCAGCTGTATAAAGAGGCAAATCATTGTGACTTCTTCTTCTTCTTCTTCTTTATCTTTCGGCTGCTCCCGTTAGGGGTCGCCACAGTGGATCAATTGTTTCCACTTCTTCCTGTCCTCTGCATCTTTCTCCGTCGCACCCACCACTTGCATGTCCTCCTTCACCACATCCATAAATCTCCTCTTAGGCCTTCCTCTCTTCCTCTTACTTGTCAGCTCCATCCCTAGCATCCTTCTCCCGATATATCCAGAATCTCTCCTCTGCACAGGTCCAAACCAACGCAATCTCGCCTCTCTGACTTTGTCTCCAAACCGTCCAACTTGTGCTGACCCTCTAATATACTCATTTCTAATCCTGTCCATCCTCGTCACACCCAATGCAAACCTTAACATTTTTAACTCTGCCACCTCCAGCTCTGCCTCCTGTCTTTTGCTCAGTGGCACCGTCTCCAACCCATAAAGCATAGCTGGTCTCACTACCATCTTGTAAACCTTCCCTTTCACTCTTGCTGGTACCCTTCTGTCACAAATCACTCCTGACACTCTTCTCCATCCACTCCACCCTGCCTGCACTCTCTTCTTCATCTCTCTTCCACACTCCCCATTATTCTGATCATTGCAACTACTTTACTTTAAAAACCCAACATCACAATTCACTGTGAAAAAAGATGTCAGCCAAGGAAAAAAATAAAAAAACTAATGATACTCCTGCAACTATTAATTTGTTTGCTTAACATTCTTAATGAGAGTATTTTATATAGAAAGATAGCATATGGATGTATGCTAGAATTATTAGTATATTACAGTATATATTACATTACAATACATAACAATTCAGGGCAAGTACTGAAATAGCAGTGGAAAATGCTGCTTAAAGTAGCAACCTTTCTTATACATGAATGTCCTCAATTACTACATTTTCTCCTGCTCAGACAACAGATAGCAAAATGAAGAGACTAAAAAAACACATGTGAGAATGAAGCTGGCTTCACCTTTAAAGCTTCATAGGAAAGGACCTGAAACTTCTGTCGAAAATTAAAAAAACAAAACACCCAAATGCTGTCATTGAGTGGCAAATGTGTGTGGCAGCTGTGCCAGCTATATGTTGACCCTTATTGCCTCCAGCCCGGTACTGACTGAAGACACCGCTGAGTTGCAGGAGTGAGAATCACTGTTTGCAATCACGGCCGTTTGAGCCAAGAGGTTTGTGTCCCATGTTGCCATTCCATTATCAAGAACAGCGTGGTGTTAATGCTAAAGCCATCCCTGAAATACAGTCTGTTCACAGGTGGCAGACAATCTCAAATCGGGGCCAATGTGTATTTGCCTTCTTTTTCTCCGTGATTACCGGGGATACACACGAATTTCCTTTTTTCATAATGGAGCCATATCTGGCCTTTCTGAAGGACACCATGTATTTGAAGATGGTCAGCCATAAACATTAACATTTCTACCTTGGATTTACTGTAAAAATGCTGTGTATACTGAATACAGGGGTTATAAAGACAGCAGAATACATGTATAAAAGACAGAATTTCATGTCTTTTATAGATGTATTCTGCTGTCTTTATACACCTGTATGTCCCAAACTGAAGGCTGCACCTGGTGAATAAATCAGCTCCAGCTATGGCCAGCTGACCCAGTCAAGGATTCTATTAAAAGGCAGATATGTGAGAAAGGGATTTCTTGGAATTTCAGTGTGGAAAGTCAGAGTTGAGTTTAAATTATAAACATTAGAGTTTGGGTTTGTCGGTACTTTTGGTGGTTTCCATCTGGTTTTCTATGGCTGAAACTTCAAATGAAACCTGTTAAGACCACTCAGCACTGCCACACCAGGTTACTTCCTGAACCAGGCGCACTTGGTATGTCACAGTCATTAGTCAACTGTCAAGATGAATAACATTTTAAAGGCATCTTGAAAGGGTGAGAGCAAACCATTCAGTGTCTGAAGTGTCTTTTATCCCGTTTCACCAAACTGTAAATCTGCAGAACCTCAGTGCAGTATTTCACGCTAGTGAAGCTAACTGAAACTAAGCTACTAGGCAAAACCAGCAAACATGGTTATGAAACGAACGCAGCTGCAAAACCCAAGCTATAAACATCACTTTGCAGAAAAAAAATCAATTGATCTCTAATATTATTCTAACATTATTTTACTCAAATTAATGTGCATGAAACATTTAGTTAAGTACAAATGCATAGAACTGTATTCGTATAAAAAGGGTGTCCTTCCAAACATTATGCAATTTATTTAGATAAATTTACAATAAATATATTTAACAAAATTAAACAGTATATATTTTGACAAAAATAGTTCACATTACATTTCACAAAAAAAAAAAAAAAAACGAATGAGAAAGCAATTTGAAAACACACAAATTTTAGTAACGTAAAGAGTTCTGGCCTCTGTTTTATGATCAGAATTGCTGATAAAAGAACCAGGAAGGTTCAAGATTCATTTTGGAGAACTTAATTTAGCTGTTTTCTATCAAAATTGTCCAATGAATTTTTTTTAGAACAATTATAAAATTATTCACAATTAACCAATTGAAAAGTTATCCAAATACTCTTCCATGATTATTACATTTATTACGTATTATATGATGAAATAAAATCAATGTTAAATATCTCATAGTTATAACTGAATGTGTAGCTTTTTGTGCAGGTTTGTATTTCTTTACAGAGAGCAAAATTCAGAATTTAACCCTTTTTCTACCATAGCTTCAGTGGTCAAGTAATTAAAGACAATAATAATAAAGTACTGCGGTAACAAGTACAGTTTCAAAAATTTAAATTACAGAGTAGATTTACGTCTGTTTTGACTGTAAAATTCTAATTTAAAAAATCCAGGAATTACAATGTTAAGCCACGCAAGAACACTTTATACAAGTTTTTTAGCTTCCAGTCATATTTAATTACATATACACCTTGGGATTTCGGGATTATATTTCATGTGCAGCTGCCAGATAATTTGTTGTTTCTTTTTGCTAAGTAACTACATTTAAATATTCTTACTTTTCACAAAAATTATACAGGTATGTCCATGTTTTTCCACTGCAAATGTTAGTTTTGAATGCACCAGCTTAAACCAAATGGAATACGAATTTACCCGCTATGGATCAGTGGGTAAGTTCTGATAAGGCCTAAAGATGGTCATTCGTTCCCTTCATTTGCCACCATGCTTTGGTTTCAAAGACTGTGTTCTGATTTTTCTTTCACATTTCTTTCTAATGCGATAACGTGTGAGGCATAGAAATGCGATTAAGGAAAATTCATTTGGTAACAAGCAACAAGACAACCACATTGTGTCTGCATTTAATGTTCTTTTACATCAACATAAAACAACTCCTTGACAAACTGTGAGCAGTTTTTCCAGTTAGGTGAAAAAAAAAAAATTTGCCATTTCATGTGAATGAAAGATGATCACCGATGAGTAACTGACATTTACACCGTTCACACAATTTTTTTCCTTTTTACAGTGCAGTATTACTACCTGAAATCACTTGCCGAAACACGGATGTGATTCTTCCACTTGCTGGTAATTTTTTCATCACTCCTGGTCCAGCCAGCTGCAGAAAATATGCTACATTTTCAAACACAACAGTTATTACCAAATTCTTGCATTTCACTAAAAGTGAGACAGAATACACAGCACTTAAAGCAATTTTGAGGGTGACAACTGTCTGCGGATAGTAATCTGAACCTGGGTTCGATCCCTGCTCCGTCTCTGTGGAGTTTGAATTCTTTCCCTGCGTTTCCATGAGTTTCTTCTGAGTGTCATCACACAGTCCAAACACATGTTTCTAAATACTGTTGCAGTGTAAGTCACCTTGGATAAAGATGTCAGCTAAATACTTAGATGTCAGTATTCACTGTGCATCTTTTTGGAGAAAAAAGTCATCTGCTAAACAAATAAATAAATGAGCAAATAAATAATTGTTTTTGCTACCTTATTTAAAAAAATATAATGAGCAGTCAGTCAGCTTCTGTCAGTTTCTTGCACTGAGGACTTTGCAATGCATCACAAAATTCTGCTGAAGCAGTTCTAAACTTTTCAAGTCTGACATTTTCTTTGTACTCCTACACTGACAAAAAAAAGTTGTCTGAATTGTCAAAGAAATGATTTAAAATGAACCTAATAGGAACCCTAGTGTGCTTCATAACACTGCTGTTTCTGTAGTTTTAACTTATTTTTTGCTTCTACAAGTTCAGTGTAAGTAATTAAAAAATAAAAATATTCAAAACCCTTATACTGATCATTGTAATTTGGATACCAAAGTAAAACTAGGTGCAAATTGTTTCACACAATGTAACTGTTTCCATGGATACAGCAATTTTACACAATTGACACCTTTAGAGACAAGAGAAAACAGCACAAGGAAGTCGTAACAATTCTCCATTGTGAAACCCGCATCGCAAACATGTATAACATTGTGCTGCCTAACCAGGCAGAAACCATCAAAATAACTTTTTGAGAAATAAGATTCAGGACCACTTTTTCAACATGCTCAGAGGCTTCCTAGTCATGTGCATCATTTTGATATTCCCCACTTTTCTGTTTTCCAAATGAAATTTGGAGAAAAAAACTCCATATATAGAGGCAAACCAGAATGAAACAAGACTTTTAAATTACTTCTATTAATGAATGATCTGGACTTTAAATTCGATTCCCGAAGAAAGCAGATAATAATTTTACTGCTGAACAACTTGCTCTGTGCTTTGAAGCGGTTCCTAGCATCGGTACAAACAATCACAGCCGTTAACTTTTTGTCGATGTTGGCATTTTCAAAACTTGGAGGGGGACACTGCCACAGCAGCATATTAAAAACTATAGATGGTCATGCATTCTAAGGGCAACGCAGCACTCAACATATATTGATAACCATTCACGTTAAATGAGGTTAACCGGTTCACTGCTAGTTGACTTCTGATCACTTGCAGCACTTATTGATGGAGCCTCAATACGCAGCTGCCTTTTGAACGTTAAACACTGACAACGTATGCAGGTATCACTATGTGATGGGCACACTCCACACTCTATGTCCTATGCTAATGTCACCCACCAGATGACATTATCAGAGCTGTCAAAACCTTCCGGGTTATTTCGAACCCCACTTCTCTGAGCTTTTTATAACCACGTTCTGCAGCCCAATCAGCATCCAAGTTATGAGCATTGTGCTAGCAGTAACGGCATTGTGCTTCTACTGGGACCATCGCACCATGGGCTAAAACTGCCATTCGAGCACAAAATGCGTTGAGAGAAGCACATCGTCCCAGCCCCAAACAGCACGTCGCTGGCTAGCATTCAGCACAATGGAATCGCTTTGTCGCACCCTGAAGGAAAATCAAAGACTGGACAAGAAAGCGGAAGGAACTCGTGAGCTCTGCAATGTGAATTTAGGGACGAAACAGAAGAATCTGGCTGTAGACCAGCAGCCAAGCAGAAACATATATTAGGGGGTCTCCTTTAGGTAGGAGGCCATAATGTTAGCTTGTGAGGTATAGTACGTCAGTTCTGTTGGCTAAAAAGGAAAATTATTTAGTGCACGGTAAAGGGGGCACTGACCAACAGGGTACACCATACTACTACTTCCATTTTTGGCTTTAAAAAAGTTCACCTTCTGCCTCAGCTAAGGCTTCTAATACTGAATATGGGCTGATAGTGAACATACACACTTTTCATTTAACCAGTTTACGGCACAAATAGGTGGGTCGGTCAGTTTGGCAACAGAATCCCTGATGCTAACTATAACTGTCAACGAGCTGTAAAAGCCAAGTTATCGATGTTTTAAAAAATGTTTGCGCGTTCATAAATATGTGGAATTGCTAGATTTCGAAATCACTTTATGTCATTTTTTTGACTCGTCTTGAATGAGATGCACATAGCTTGAGGAACAGCGACAATATTATTTATCCGACAATTGCCCTGTTAAAGGAAAGAAATGTCGCACTTTTTTAAAAATGTGTTCAACTGTAAATGATCCCTTTTATTGCTTGGTATTTTTCACAAGAAGCAATTTATTAATCTGAGATGTGTTTATGTGGTTAGCTGTAATTATTATAAAATTCCCAGCGCACGCTTAAAGGAGCTTGCAATCTTGGGAAATGGTCATGTTGTTAGATATCTGACTGAGAAGAGAAATAGTGAGGCCTTCGATCTGCAGAGACTGAGAGCGTCCTGAAATGCCCTTGTGCAGTGACAGTGACAGTGGCAGAATGAGAAGCAGGCTTTTTTGCTGAGCGGGTGGATGGAAGAAGGCACAGAACGTACAGGCTGCTGCGTTCCTTGTTGCGGGACGCAAAGCTGAGACAAGTCCTCTTTTTATGTCTGTCCTGAATGTTCAACCTGAGGGGCTGACATGAGCAGCAGCAGCGGCACAGTCCGAAGATAAAAGTCCTTTACTCTGAGAAAAAGAGAAAGTGACATTCTGTACAGATGGGTAATGAGGTCATGTAGTAAAGTTACCTTTTGCATGGAAAAGGCAAAGGGTTGCAAACTGTAATGATCCAGTGATGATGGGTTGAGATTAGGGCTGTGGCTAGAATTAGGGTTTGGATTAAGGTTAGGAATAGTCAAATTGCCCTCGTATATACCAAAAACAAACTGTATATACGGCGTTCCAACATATCTACTGTAATAAATTTGGTAATACTAAAAAGTTTATTATATTTAGCACTGCCCCAAAGGCCTGTGGTATGTTCTTGCCCAGGTAAACATTATTCTGTCAAAAAATCACTGCTGATCAGGGTTTAGGTGTAAACGTAAATAGTGAATCTAGCTGTGTTGCAAAACCACTCTGTTGGTCTTTAAAAACACATGCCTACATAAATGTACACAAACCTGCCCTCAGAAAACCATTCAGGTCTCAAAACAATCCCATTATGTGTGTCCCACCTCCAGGTAAATGTAAAACAAACACGTCTGTGGATACAGTGAGGAGGTGGGGAGGTGAAGCAGATGCCGTTGCAGGAAGCAGGACTGCGATGTGCAAACACTTGAAACAATTCTGCGTGACCCATCAACGCTCCACGGGTCACACACTGTCTTCTCAACCAGCAGGGGATGTCCTGCCTCAAGTCCTAGTGGCTCCCATGTACTCAACCTTCACAAGATGACTCACTACTCCACTTTTCATACAAGTGTCAGAACGCCCGAGGCTACAAAGCACAAATGCATTTTTTTGTTCTGTTATTTTCGTACTGATAGACGCGGAGTCATAAATGTTCAAGGAAGGGATGAGGGTGTAAATCCTAGAGGCCGATGCTGTTCCAGCAGACTTTGCTGTACATGAGATGGACCCTGGCTGCATTCTATCCCAGTGCCATTCCCCTGGATCACAGGTCCTTGAATGCCCCATCATCCAGCCCCACGCCGTCACTCTGCTGTCTGCACAGCATGGTTCCTCCCGTTCTCTCTCCTGGGCCCCGATGCATTCAGAGAGCTCCTCTTCAGCATGCGGTTCACAATGTCAGCGCACGTCTTCCTGTACTGGTTCCGGAGCAGAGAGTAGGCGAATGGGTCACAGGCCGCCTTGCTGTAGGCCAAGCACTTTGAAAGCAGTCCCCAGTGAGGGTTCACAGGCACTGCTGGGAACAGCTCCACGATCCTGCGGGGACACAGAGATGCTGAGAGCACAGAAGGACGCATGTTTGTACAGCTCTTGTCCAGTAGATGGAATTGTGTCTAAAGGCCTGACCAGAAGGCTGGTCAAGCAAATCATATGAAAATAATGGCACTTTTAACACAAGCTGGGTGTAATAGGGCATCTTTTCATTTTTTATTGGCTTATCTACAGATTTAATCCATTTTTTTCTAGGGTACTACCCTCTGTTGGCTTGTAGCGCTCATGTGCGTATTCTGTTTCCTTTTCCACTATGCCACTTACGGTCCTTGAAATGAAACAGTACACAGTGCTTTTAAAGGATAAATTGAATGGGCCCAGGAAAATCAGTTCCTACTAAGATTATAAATAATCACAAGTGCACAGGAAACTTGCTGTCTAATATAAAACTGAAATTGTTTTATTTTTCCCTCCCTCTTTTAGGACCGCAACTCTGTTTAATACTTATTAGACCATACATCATGAACCCTGGGAGTTTCAACTCCCATCATTTTCACTGTTGGAAACCTTTTGGCCAGCAAAGGAAAAGCAGAAGTTGGCAGTGGAACCAAAGTAACAAATGGAAAGCCAGAGAACGTTTTTACTTTCCGTAACAAATCTAACTAATCGTATCATTACTTGATATGAAACATGAGTTAAAACTTCATAAGAGGATCCATTTTCTTTTTACTGGCAAAGAGGCAATTAACCCTCTTATTACAACAGCAAATCAATCATAACCTCTCACAACTTCAGAATAATTACATTTCATTTTTGTCCCCTTTTGGTTTTTGAGGGCTGACTTTGTCACTCCCCCTTATATTTAGCAATCGCAAATGACTTTAATCTGTTAGTAATTTAAAAAGCGTTAATTTGGAGTAATAGAGGGCAAGTACCAAAGGATGGGGGGGGTTCTTAAAAAGTCTGAGTGAAGCTGTACGCGGCACAAAAAAATCTGGACAGGGTGTGCAATATCGTAACTCGTATTTTAAAACATGCAGCTCTTCACGGTAGCTCGGCTTTAAAATTGATCTAAGGAAACTCATTGCCGATGGGCTGATCTGGCCACAGAACTGAGTTTCTCGTGGTTCCTCACATGCCGTCGTTCACGATATGAGACCCACACCACCAGGCCTTCAGCTTTATAAAAGTCTTTATCTTCTCACATTTAGCTCCCAGACGTCTGTTTCTGTGATTTTATCAGCTACTTTGTTATATGAACTGAATGATTTAATGGTTTCACACAAATCCCCAATGTTTAAAAGGCTAGACAGAAAAAGATTATATTCTGTTTATAGCGATAAGGCTCGGGGAATGTGTATAGTTTTCATATGAGGCCAATTTCATGTAAACTGTGCTGTAAGCGTGGTGTCGTTTAACCTTGCTATAATGCTGCCCCTCCACCTCTGTGCATTCTGTTGGTGTGCAAGGGAAATTTATTATTTCCGTCTTAGCATTCATGGGCAGACAAAAAAGAAGACGTTTCAGATGAATTCAAAATTTGGGTAAAATGAGGATTTGGAGAAGTTGCTTTTTTAAGGTACTTCTGTGTACCTAAACCTCCATTAACTCTCTGTTTTTCATTTCTTCTGTAACTGTAGGCAAAAAAATAAGGGCAAAAAGTTGTTTTACAACTAAACAAAAGCTTTAAAACCATGTTCTACATTGAAGCTGGATGTGAACTTACAGGTTCATTGTGTTACTTGTAGAGGGCAAGTTGACTCTTTGCTTTGGTCTTGAGATGTCATTGGGAGACTCGCCCTCCCTCTCCACGGAAATCTGGAAATCAGTGTGCCGGTGCATGTGGAGGAGGCACCAGGGCCACGGGAAGCCTGTCTCTGCTGTGTATGCCTAGGGCAGGCCATTCCCACCGAACCGGGCCAGTTACAAAGCATGACCCACATCCTACGCTGGTGGGCCCATCACACGCAGCCACATCGAGTAGCATGACCCAGCGGATGGTTCCAAGTGCCACACCCCCTGCTGATGCAGCAGCCGCCCGGGGGGCACCAGACGAAATGCACCCGTCGGCAACGCAGCTATAACAGGAGCAGCAAAAGTGCAAGTGTAAGCGACAGGGTATCCATTATCACAAGGTCAGAGCAATGCATAGCACAGCTCTGTGTTGTCACTGAGGGGCAAAACCAGGGGAGGCTGGAGTGTGCAGCGGGAACCAGGAGGGAGAACCCTGTGGCATTGCAGCGCTGCAGTCTGGGGGGATGGGGCTCCATGTCGTGCGATGAGTCAGCCACAGCCCCCCACCACCCACGCATGCCCGCCAGTCGCGACCCACCTCGTAATCACATAGGGCGCGAAGCACAGAACGAAGGTACCGATGAAGGTGCTTATCTTCCTGGTGGCTCTCTGCCTCCTGCGTCGCTGCTCCTCCAGGCATTGCTGTCGGACACTGTGGGAAGCACAAACAGGGGATCATACACCAGCATTTTCTCCAGATCTCAAAAGAAAGTAGCAAGGAATACTTCAAAGATGGCAGCATTAAGTACCATAGCAGTTGAGGACACAGACAACTAACATGTAGGTTCAAGTCTCAAGAAAGACACTGATGTTGGAGCTGAACTGCTGAAACAAAATATTTGGTAATTCATATTGCCTATTTGAACATACACAGATATAAATTGTATTTTTTATTACCTTGGATAAAGATGTCAGTGAAAAAAATCTAAAGAAAAAAACAAAAATGTAGTGCTGGTGCCTCGCAGCACCTTAGCTATTTGGGCATAGACTCAAATCCTGCTCAGTCTGCGTGGAGTTGCCTGTTCTCCTTGTGTTCTCACTTTTGGTGCTCTGGTTTCCTCCCAGTCTACAGGCATGCTTTCTGGAGAAATCAGTGACTACAAATTGCCATTAGAGTGCGTGAAAACAAATGAGCATGGACAATATGTGCAAGGCTGTCACACCGGAGTCCCATCCTGGATCTACCCTGCCTCTGCACCACTGTGACTCTGTGCTGAACGAGCTGTAACTGATAATTGATGGAGAAATAAATGGATGGATGGAGCAATATAAATGATATAGATACTTATTGCAGGAGTAATGTGAGGAGATAAAGCTCTGGTCCTCAGTTATGTGCTCAAGGTGTCACTAAAGCACACCCTAACATTCTGTTTTGAAATATCCAGCTTTGCGTGTACCTTTCCCAGTCAGTCTTCACTTCTGTAGGGTTTCAAACTGTACTGCCGCTGATTTTTAATACTAACGTCACCTGCTTTAATCTAGGCCTCTGCTACGGCACTAAGACTGACTAATGCACACCTGCGTGTGATGATGGTAGCGTGATGGCACACTAGTGAGAAAACTATAACCCTCGTGTGAACACAGCATTGCTTTTGAGTGAGATGCCACTCCTGTGATGCTCCAGTTGTTCAAATACTACATGATAAATGCAGGCAACGTTAACTGAAATATTTTTCCTATGACATCACTTCAGTAAGGACTGAAAACTACCTTTAATTCTTCTTTGGCCACATCCAAATTTCTAATTTATGGCCACATTCCTAGCAGAAAAATCATGACAAAAAACACGTAAAACTATTTCATCAAAATCAGTTTTTTATTTTAATTAATTTTAATGCTCTATGTCTAAAAAATAACTAGGCTAAAATTTTTCAAAGGATACAATTAAACAGCCATATCAAATGAAGAAAAAATTAATAAAATCATGAACTATAAATATTTATGATGATTAATATAATAATTGAGGAATGAAATACATTATAATAATTTTTGTTTGTTACACCTCTTCCACCCAGTCTAGGGCAGTAGGTTAACATCATCCTACAGAAATTCTCTTCCATTATTTAATAGTAAAGGCTTTGATTTAATATTTAATATATTTTGGCTGATCTGTCACAGGGTTTGAAGGTAAATTTGTCTTATTAATAAAAAAAAAGAAGAACAAAGTGAGCCCTCACTTTCCACAAGGAGACATTATTATGTTTCAAACAGTGTAGAATAGACATGACCAGAATAATGAACAAGTGTCTTCAAACCCTGCATCCTTTTACCCAGACTTTTGCTAGCCCAGGTAGAAAGGAAGCATCATCCTCTGTTTAGTGAATGTAACTAGACTAAAGTGAGGAATAAAAAGCACGCTGTTTATTTCTTAAGACCATCAAAGGTTCCTCATCAGTCTACAAATAACCGATTGCCCAAAATTCCACGGGGTCCAACAGTTAAGATCAGAGATGCAGCAGAAGACCACACACTGCTGAAAGAAGTCAGCAAAGCAAGAAGCTTCGCTTTTATCACAGTTTAAATGTCACCGCTGCACTGAGAGTTTTAAGAGAACTGCAGCTAAATGCAAAAGTTGGAATAGTGACACAACGCTGTGTAAGGTTCAGACTTAACTATTTTACATCGCAGCACATTTTAACGCACAAGTACTCCAGTTATAGAATTGTACCTGTTTAAAAAAAAAAAAAAAACGTTACGCGATTTCACCAAGGATGCCCGAATTTTTGCGTACATGCGCGGCTTCTTACCTTGGGTGAATGTCCACCAGTAGCACTAAGGTCTGCATGGTGATCACTTCAATCCTCTTGCAGTGAAAGCGAGCCACTTTGAGCACTTTCAGGTACGTGACGCACAGCACTACGAGGGACACCAGGAAGGTTAGGCAATGGAAAAGCACGGTGAAGACCACGAACTGGGTCCGACTACTGCTTCCCCGTGCGTTGCGCAGGGTGCACGATGCGTACAGGTGGTGGTATCCCGTCCAGGAGAGGCAGGCGGCCGCCGTGGAGAAGGACATGGAGTGCGCCCACGTGTAGCCGAGCGCAATCGCCGCGTCCCTGTGGCGCATCTTGGAGTGGTAGCTCAGGGGGAACACCACGGCGATCCACCTGTCGATGCTGAGTGCCGCCATGCTCAGCATGGAGTTGGTGGTCAGGAAAGTGTCCAGGAAGCCGACGACCCGACAGAAACCCTCCCCGCCCGGCTGCCCCTTGTTCACCAGCCCGACCAAAGTCAGCGGCATGTTGGACACGGTGAGCAACAGGTTGCAGAAGGTCAGGTTGAGGGTGAATAAGCCCGGTACTTGCCTCCGTATCTCCGGGTTGTAGAGAAAGCAGATCAGCACCAGCACGTTGGACAGCAGCGACACGACGATGACGAGGACCACCAGGAGAGCGACGATCACCTCCGCCGTGTCCATGGTGCGCAAAGCTCAGATATCCACGCTTGCGGCGATCGCATCCAGCCACCGGCGGCTGTGCACTGGCATGGTGTTAGCGGGGAGGCACCATTCTCCGGTGTGCGAGCCCAGATGTCCCCCGTGTTATTTCCACAGGAGAGGGACCGGCTCCTTCTACACGTCACCCGCCTTCAGTTCTGTGCGCCAAAGCGGTGCGGAGGTTCCGTCAGAGGTACGACGGATCAGCCACAACGAGCAACACCAAGGGGTGGAGTGGGTGGGAGGGAGGGTTGGTGGGTGGGTGGGTGGTTGCAGGGGGTTGGGGATCATAGCACGAGAAATACCCCTCTGTTCCCACAAAGTGCATTCACTCAGGATTCCCCCGAATTTTCTTGGCGTGGCATCCTCCGCACCTGCCTTTGCACCTCCCCTGCCAGCCCTGTGCTTCCTGCGCTCCTCCAGCGCCGTCTTTGCGCTCCCTCAGCCATCCTTACGTTTCATACAGAACGTAGATTTATCTCCTCAGATGGAACCCAGTATTAACAATTACTGTTCCAAGTGGTCTCCTACAATAGCTAAAAATTGTCTTTTTGTTTGTCTTGAGTCTATTTTTGACTGCCCTGGGAAACGTCTTTATTTGAAAACGGTGACAGGAATAAGTACTGGGCGAAAAAAAACAAAAACAAAAAAAAAAAAAAACACAAATTTATGTGTTATTTATTATATAGAGCATCATGTCATTTATGCTGAAACTGTAGTAGTTTATAAACCACGCGGATGTAAGGGATATTCTTGTCTTGGAAGTGAGCCAGTACAAATGGACTCTCCTACTCCCTTTACTTATAAAAGACATCACATATATCAGCTAACATTACGATGCATTATTTATCTGTTCAGACAACCTGGGGATGCAGGGCAGCCGTGCGACTTCAGCACCACACACTGGTACATGCAGTAGTACAGTACATGTCAAACACTCACACGTGCACCTTCCTTGAAGTTGGTACAAAAGATCTCTTGTGTCAGGCATTTAATGTCCAAACTCTTATGTTCTTCAGAGGGTGATAGAATCTCACTGGGAAGGGACTGTGTGAACCTAAAATAAGTGCCCAGCAAACGGCAGGTTTTTATATGTTCTTAAGTTTTGTTAAACTGTTCCATAGCACTGTGTCAAATTTCATCCCAGTCGCTACTATGCAGAATCATTAAGGTCACATATCAAGGTCTGAGCTAAAATTCTGAAATCTAAGTAACTGCTTCTCAGTCAATGAATTTATCACAATCCTGACGCAGAAGCAGATGGTTTTAAAATTCAAACATTATTCTCCAACAAAGCCAAACACTTTGAGCAGTCATATGTAAGACTGTTAAGATGAGCTCTGTAGTGGCAGATACCTGTCTTGGGCTTTTTACAGATATTACATATAAGAAGAATCCAAGTTAATCATATCCACTGACCACACTTCCCAAAACATCATTTGTAAAAAAAAAAAAGTATTAATCAGCATTTTTTTGCTTATGTACTGGCTTACATATAGTAAGAAGGCTCTGAAGTCCATCCATTATATCTAACTATTTGTTCTGGTCAGGGCCATGGCAGGCCAGAGCCTATCTTACAATAAGTGGGTGCCAGGGAAGGTGACGATACCCTGGATGGGACAACAGTACATTTTAAGGTAGCCACATACAAACATTTACGTAAATACAATATGGGCAGTTTATAGTGACCAGTTAACCTGAAACACATGCTGTGGACTGTGGAAGGAAACCATAAAATCTAAAGGAAACACAAGCATTTTCTCATTTAATACCCTCTCTTTTGAAGTCCACACTGAGGCACCTTTGGAGACGTGAAGTGGAGTTGCGGGTCTGGTGAATGGCTTGACTGCGTGCGATCAACACCCCACGTAGCACTAATAGCCCGTGAACACTCTGGTTTTTGGATTTAATAGGAACATGGTTAGCATCTCAAAGCTCCTAGTGCTTCTTTGGGATCAGACAACTGTTTGTTAAGCGATTATTGGGGTGGCACTCCTCACCGCAACAAAACAAGATAAATACTAAACATCAAATTAATAATTAAAATTTAGGATGAGGAACTTGGCCCATATACTGTATTATAAAGAAATGTTTTATTTTTACTGCATGCTTTGGTAAAAATTTTATACTGCAGTTTAAGTGACTTAGACATTCCCAGCCCAGCATTTATAATCATAAGCAATTACATCAAATTTGCTCATACAGTATGTAGCTTAGGATATTTTTGCCCATCAACATAACAAGAATTGCTGTGCAAATTTTTGCAGCAGTTGTTTTTCCTTCAGTGCTCAGTGTAGGTAACTAAACAGCGAGGTTCAAAGTCACAGTATTATAATTGCAAAAAATATGTAGACACTTACTGCCATTAAAAGCATTGACCTGTCATAATGTGGGAGTGCCAGTGACAATTTGGATTTAAGCACTATGAAGTATGCAGGATTTTTAGTAGTGAACTGTACTTCAGCAACAGTGAAGATGAACAGAGTGGCTTGTCGATGGATTTGATAGGAAATTGAGAGTCAGCTGATGGCTGCACAAATCTAGGCTGATGGTGCTGCCCAGGAGAGTCTGCTCTCTGACATGAGAGGCCAGATGGGTTGGACAGATGTTGTGTAGCTCCACCACACCCCCAAAGGGTGATTTATTCCAAGGTTTCTCTGAGTCTGTGAAGGATTCCCAAAGGGACCCCCTCTCTTACAGCTGCTGCTCTTCTGCTTAATAACGCTGCACTTGAAGCAGCATTCACCCTGTAGAGAAACCACCAGTACGAGCCATCAGGGGAGGATATACACCGTTCAACTCTAACAAGCAGCCACAGATGATGTCTTGTGTTCCTCCTTTAATGCCAGTCACACCAGATAAGGTCATTGTTCAACTGCTGATGCTTTCTCAGTATGACATGATACTGAAGATGCTGGAAATGATCTGAAGAGATCACCACCTAAACAAGTCATGACATTGTGTAAATGAGTATAACTAAGATAAACATTTCAGAAACATGTTATACACAAACCCAGACCAGATTTGATGTTTCTAAAGAAACTTGTGAAAGAAAAATGTGAAAAAATGAACTTTATAAAATGTGATTTAATGTGAAGATTCATTATAATGTTTACAAGAATGACAAGAAAGTGGGTGTTGGTGCTACTAGGGAAAAAAAAAATCTGGTTTCGAGACCTTGTTAAACTTTATGAAATAGAAACTCTTATACAATTCGGTGAATAGAAACTCCCATCTACCTCATACTGGCTGACTGGAATGATACAGAAGCAGTGAAGCCATTTATGAGCAGAAGAAGCTTTAAGGTAACTGTAGTTTGATAACTGGTCAGACCTTGCAAGGTCCTTGCAAATACCATGGTTACAAATTTTGTCACATCATAGCTCACTGGTTAACAATACTGGAGTCAACCTGACCATTGCTGTGTACTGGGAAAAACAAAATGCCATTATGGATCTAGCTGTGTCTAATAATGGCAGTGTTTAAAGGATGCGGCAAACACTAAAGCACTGGACCAGGAGATGATCTAAAAATGCACGGAACCACTCAGCATCTCTCTTACCTTTCCGCTGCACTTACGAGTGCTTGCTTAATGTGAAGCACCACCCTTACAAGCAAATGTCTGTTCCATTTATCTACTTAAATTGATGGAAAATACTGAGCACCCATCTACAGACATCACTAGTACACATGTCTTCTGATGTTAACCATGAGATCTTTGTGACCATCTAGCTTAAAGTTTTCTATTGGTGCTATACTTTGCATCTATATTTTGCAATAACATAACACTTGGCGGTATCCTCCATTCATAATAGCAAAGTTATAATGGCTGTTACTTCCTCTTAATGCAGAAGCATCTAAACTCTTCATTATGATCACAATATGTATGCCTGGCAGTGCTTACCAACTGCTCCACCAGGGACTGGCACTCAGGCAGTAGTTCATGCCACCCTTGCAAAAAGGTTTAGATCGTGTAGCTAGCACTCTGAGTGTGATAATCATCCATCCGTCCATCTATCCACCCATCTGTCCTTTAGCCTAAACTACTTATTCCTGGTCAGAGAGCATGACAATAACTGGTTTGGGTTTTGGTTCTATTTAGGATGACCCACAACAGAGTGTTTTAGTGAGCTTTATTTTTGTCTATATGTTGATTTATATGTTTAATTACTGCTCTTCCAGTAAGAAAGTGCTGATATTATTTATTAATATGCAAGATACAAAATGGATCTTTAAATCTAGTTTACAGAATTATCTACAGCCTACTAGGTTTTATATTCCTGCTGTTCGTGTAATGTAAATTCATATATACTGTGTGTGTGTGTGTGTGTGTGTGTGTGTGTGTGTGTGTGTGTGTGTGTGTGTGTATTTATATCCTGGAACTACTGATCAGCATGAAAAAAATACATTTTTGTTGTCCACAATATTTGTCTATAAATACTGTCCATCTCCACGATGACAAATCACTATATGACACGTGACTGATTATCCTGCAGTTATTTCACGTGCAAGCGCTTCGAGTGGGGTCTTGTTGTGTACTATCTCGCCGAGGAGATCTTGCAGCTCTGATGTTGCACTTTGAAGATAATACCGCTTGTCAGGGGATTTTGTCGCTTTGGGACTGAGATGCACTGGGTGGCGTTTGGAGTGGAAGCCCACGGCACTCCTCCATTTTTTGCTGTGACAGTTTGGGTTACAGTTATGTGCTGGGACCCACCCCCTCCATAGTTTGAAATTCATAGCACAGACATGCATTTCACACAAATTTAGGTTGTTTACTGCATATTCAAAAGTTAACTTTGTTTTATCAATATTGGAAACCTCCCGTCCCCTTTATTTCCACCCTCTACTTTTTTATGGCTTCATCACCCCCTATGTTTGCTGTGATGTGTTTGTAGAGACAGTGAGATTATAATACTGTGTGAAAGGCGAGGTCATGACAGCCCTGAGGTGTGACAGTCAGATGTGAGGACACATGCTGTATGTACAGCAAAAGTGAAGTGGCAACTTCAGTACGCTTAACATGGCATCAAAATTACAAACCAGATACTTTTACAACAAAGCCCAGTCAGCTGAACAAATAAACAAGTTCTGCATATTTTTAAAAATCCTAAACCAGACAAACATGTGCTTTTTGTTTATCCCCAACATTCCCCTCTGTTGTTCTGAACTCTGATGTAGTGGAATCCAGTTGTATTGTGATGTAGTTGCCACAAATTGAAGCATATCCTTCTTTTGATAAACCAATAATTATTTTTAAAAGTGGGTGGCATTAAACATCAGTTCCTGGGGGTACTGAATGGCCAGGCTGCAGATTACAGTTTGCTTTTACTTAACTCAATTTAATAGGAAAAAAGAGTCTTAGTAGCACCGCACACTGTGTATTCAAATTTGACATTGCAGCTGGGAACCGAAACAAAGTGAAACATTCAGTTCACTTGGCTTTCCTGCCTGTGGGGGTTTTGGAAAACATCTTCTGTAACAGTGTGCTAACCAGTGAGTCACTTTTCATATTTTGGTACAAATATCCAGTGACAGTTGTTCACGTGTGCACGGCATCAAGCCCCTATTGTGAAAATTTTGTTCTCGTTTCATTTACCCTAAAATCAAATTTCTTTCACTGTTTCACACTATTTCTGTTTCGCCCCGTATATCCAGGCTGTCAGTCATGTCGGCTCATCTCCACTTACCAAAACCTCCAACTCGAATTGGCGGAATTCCAGTATCATCTTTCCAACTGGCTCAAGACAATCATAAGCATAAAGCCTATTCATAATTGACTAATTCTTGGTAATGCTTCACTGCGTCTGATTTACGCTGCACAGATTATACTCCTCTAAATGACATACTGTACGTAGTGAAAAGAATCTGTTTAATAGACTTAGCATGAATGCTGCTGTTCAATTAGCTGGTTGTACAGTATCGCTAGACTGCATTTGCATGATGTTTCTCACTTTGCTACAGCAGGCCTTCACATCTTGATGTCATGTCTGTAGCATCTCCCTACAATGTAAACGGTGTGCTTTGCTTACACCAATGTAATCCACAGTACTTAGAAGCATTCCCGAGTGCTTCGTTTTGACCGTTTGGGTTCCGGCATAATCTTTTCCATAAAGTGTGCAATATGAAAAGATTGTACAGCGCACAGGGTCGGCTAGAAATTGTTTTGCTTGTGATGTCAACCCAGTGCACCATTTCTCTCCCTGTAAACATAAATAATAATCAGAATTATTGTTCCTTGTTGCCCACATTTTATTATGCCTAATTTTCAATTACTCTGGGAGTTTTAGCATTATTTTAATGTCCAGGTTTGACCACCGGATTAAATTTGATCTTGGATTTCAAGCCTATGGTAACTCAGAAAAATTCCTTTACCACATACAGCAGATCCACCCATCCATCCATCTGTCCATCAAACCATCCATCTATCATCCATCCTTTTTCAATTACTGCTTGTCAAATTTCGGCCCAGGGTCTGAAAGAGCAGTGCTGCATTTCCTAGAGGTACAGCGTGCAAAGCAGATACACCCTGGACACAAGTCCATTCCAAGCCCCTGTATAAAACACTTTCTTTCTTCTTTTTTCACTCTACCTCTCTCCCATTTGACTGCAAATATATGTTTTAAACAAACACATACTTTTTAGCACCAGTTATGTCATCCTAGCATGTGGTTACTCAAAATCAGAAGAACTGCTGTTTCTATTTTCGTGCTGCTGTCTGCACAGAATTCCTACTGAAGACACTGTGCTTGGGAAACACTAACAAAATGACTCACAACCATTACATCTGATCTCTACCTTCTGCATGCTTTTGAATTTGCATCTGCAGTTTATTTCTGGATGAAGCTGATGAATTGCCAAGGTTCCTTTGTTGTGTCTTGTTTTTTCTCTGCAGGATGTAGAGAATTGTGCTTTTCTTCAAGGTCAAATTTTTCCCTACATCCTCACTCCATCATCGGTGGACTAAAAGAAAGCAGAATTGTATAAGCAGACATGGAAAATAAAATGTTCGGTTATCATGTCTATTTAAAAAGAGACTGGCACATTAACAGATCACATTTGAACATTTTACCTTTCACCAGTGATTTTTAAAAAGATGAATGATGATCATTCTTTGTTACTTCCTTCACGGATAACATTATCACACACTACAGTATATTTGACTTTGAGTTCTGAATCAGCTGGCACCTGAAAAGCTTCTTTATTTAGTGACTCTATAAACATACTTCATTTTTCTTACATGGGGTACAAAAATGCAGGACTTTGAAGAAAGCTTAAATAAAAATGATCAAAAGGACTCGTAAGCAAGAACAGAAGGAATGTGTTTCTGGAAGATGCACACCTACTTCTTACCTGTAGCCAGGAGCTAAGTTGCGCTGCGATTGGTGATTTATTCAGCCTAGACACCAGACAGGTAAGAGAGATAGTGAATCAGACACAGGATTATGACTCATGATCTCTTACAATGGCAGACAAAAAACCTAGTGACACCCCCTCTGATGCACCCCAGTGAAATAATCTGGGACATGAATAAGACTTCCACCTCATATTGTACCATGTAAAAATGATTATCAGGATTCCATATTCTGGAGCTACGCTGGACCAGAATAAAACAGACAAACCCATCCAAAAAGTATCACTTCTGCCAACTTGGTTTAGCACTTTTAGACTAATGTATGGATTTCAGAAGAAAATGAGATTTTGCTTTTTGAACCCTTGAAATAGAAAGAACCAAAAATTGTATTTAAATGGGAAACTTGTGCCAAACCATTAAAACCGCAGACTTGCAAGGCAGTATTTAAGGGATCGATATAATTTCTTTTATTTGCATTTGAAAGGAGTCTTCTGCACCTCAGTACTTTTGAATCAAAAAGCACCCAGATCCTTTGAAACAAGACTTTCAAATGGCTGCATGTAGTTAATGATTTAGAAGCTGGAACCCTGTTGGAGTGTAATGGCCTTAATTAAAAAAGCCTTTCGTCCTGCAGGATGCTGTTCTTAAATATGGTTTTCCGCCAGTCATTTATATTAGTAAAATAGTGCAAGATTTCACGAAAGATGATGATGATGATGATGATGATGATGGTGATGGAGGTCATGACAATGATGACAATTTCAATGGTCATTTGTTAAATGGTTATAATGCGTGTAAATGTAATTGTAAATTGTGTTCAGTAATATGGAAAAGTATGAAGACATAAGAATAAACCACAACTGCTTTACATTTCACTATTGCTAAGCAATTTCTTTTTATTGTTTTGCATATAAGATGGCAAAACTTTTCTGCACATTAGTCCTTTAAATATACGATAGTATCCTTTGAAATCCAACATGAACAAAACATTTCTGAGACAAACTGTTGAAATTAACTAATGGTGTGACATAACTAGAGGATCACTGTCTTGCATTAATTGTTTTAAAAAGAATAGAGCATCAAATTAAAATAACTCGGAAATAATATAAAAAATCCCACCATACTCAAGAGCGCTCCCATTCACAACTTCAGTAGTGCTTGTTACACTGGCAGTAGAGTGGGATGGAAGAAAATCATGAGGAATTTTGTCCAGTAGCTGAAGAAGTGGCGTAACAACCAACAGCCACCTCCAGAAAGCTGGCCCCGCAGTGGTGGAATGACAGGGACATTTCAACAGCCTGGGTCAAGTGGAGCCAAGGCTAAGGTGGTGAAGTGAAGCATGGATGGCCAAGGAGAGAGATCTTTCCCTGGACCTGGAAGAGGCAGCAAAGGAAAGTATTGAATTGTTGTGAAGTGCTGCCTTCTTAAGGAAAGTAAACTCCAGGATCCAGAAACAAGGTGTCATAGTCAAGTCAAACAAGAGACCAAGATACAGCGAGAGGTGCCATAAGACAACCAGATTCTGAGGACAAATGTGTCACATAGAAGCAGGATAAGCAAGCTCAATTAATGTTTGTGGCATGCCATCCTTGTGTTTCTCTGAGGACTGGTTTGCCAACTGGAAGATGGAGCTGGCACAAGTCATATTGGTGGCACCAGTATCTGGCACATGTTTACTAAGAGGCTTTATGGGGACTGAGGCCAGGCAGACAAAGGGTAAGGATAGGAAGCGCAGTTCTAATGCCAGCCACTCTGATGGCCTACCACAGTTGCTAGTCCTATACTCTGCCCTGAAGCTCTTACCATTGCAACTGGATGTACCAGACACCTGGGACTCCCCCCTTTCCATTAGAAGTACTCATAGCGACAGATTTGGACATGGGGATTTTACTAGAACTCTGATTTGTGATCAGGTAGGCACCAGGGATGCTGCTGTTTCCTTCGTGGGAGGAAATTTAGCCTCCTACTCTATTCAAGGGCCTCACCTTATATTCGAAGCAAGTACAAGACTTGTAAATAGTTTTGAATTAATTTGCATATAGGATTGTGTCAGTTGCACCGTGAGTGATGGTATGAGGCTGAATATCATTCTCAGAGAATTGCAATGCTGATTTGAGAGTAACCACACTAGAGCAAAAAATTAATTTATCTTTAACGTTTAATCCTTTAGTTTTTATCCTTAATCCTTTTGCACCAACGAACAGTGTGTTATGGCACTCATTCTAATGTCTTCAGTTATTCAATTCACACCCATGGTAGTGTTTCCTACAATATGTAGCTTAAGTCAAGTGTTTTATATGATTTTACAGTGAAAGTTCACCCTAGTTAATCTAGATGCAGACATAGCCATAATAATAACCATTACAATAATTAGATGCAAGCAGTGACCTTCAGTTCTCAGTATGAGATGTGAATGCAAAATTATGTGAGTCTGTATATGATGCAGTTCTGGACTCTAGATTAAATGTGCCATTACTATCAAAAAATTACAGTACTTTGCTGATTAGTGTGAATGAATTAAAATAAAGTGACAACTTTAGTAAACGGAATGTGTACTACACTGAAGTATTTCATCTGAATTCTATGATACTAAAAAATGCTAATCCTTCTCGTTCTCTCACCCTCCTCAATTTCTTTACCTTTCATTGCCATGACACATATAAACATGCTAGTTGAGGTAGAAAGCACTGCCCAGGTCAAAAAGGTGTAGTGTGGAAAGATTAAAAGTGATAACTTATATATCACCAAGCTGTTTTAGTGTTAAAGTGGTTGCGTTTAGTGCATAAGTATAGTTAGTATTGTTGAACAGGAAAATGACATAGAGAGTGACACATGAGACATGATTATAATCAAGTGGAAGGGGAAAACTACACTGCCCAGCCAAAAAAAAAGTCACCACTTGGATTTAACTTGGTGTCATAATCTGGGGTTGTTTCAGTTGCTCAGGTCTAGGTTCAGCAACGTTATGTGGCCAAAAAATGAGGTGAGCTGACTACCTGAATATACTGAATGACCAGGTTTTTCCATCAATGGATTTTTTCTTCTTTCCTGACGGCACAGGCATATTCCAAGATAACAATGTCAGGATTCGTCTGGATCAAATTGTGAAAGAGTGCTCCAGGGAGCACGAGACATCATTCTCACACATGGATTGGCCACCACAGAGTCCAGACTTTAACCCCAGTGAGAATCTTTGGGATGGGCTGGAGAAGACTTTACGCAGCGGTCCGACTCTCCCATCATCAATCCAAGATCTTAGTGAAAAATTAATGCAACTCTGGATGGAAATAAATATTGTGACATTGCAGAAGCTTATTGAAATGATGCCACGGAAAATGTGTACCATAATCAAAGCTAAAGACGGTCCAACAAAACATTCGAGTATGTGACTTTTTTGGCCGGACAGTGTATATAGATATTGCCAAACTTTATTTCAGACACCACTAATGTGTGCAGTTTGTGTCATATGTAATTTTCTATTACTTTTACATGTTCATTTGCTCACATATAACAGCTACTGGCACCTAACAGCAACACATGTGCTGGTCACAGTGATGTGCACACAATAATAAATTATATACCACTAAAGTTTACCTTTAGTCTGGTTGAATCTAGTACTATGAAAGCATGTGCATTAGTGTGTTTGTGTGTATGGACAGAAAATCCATTAGTGTCATGCACACTAGTGTATGTGTGCATGGCAATAAAACCGTTGACTGTCACGTACTATCACTCTGGTTGTGACGTTACTACGTGATATGTGCGATGTCACAACTCTCACTTCTCCAAGCCTTGCCAGAGACTGAATTTTAAAATTTCAAAATTGTAACTTGCCTTTTTGGAGCTTAATGAATTTGACTATGGGAAAATCTTACTTAGGGTAAGAAGTATCTGTGTGCCAAATTGCAAGTTTGTGAATTGAAAAACAAAATTGTGTATAAAGAACACAGAGGCTGAGCTCTATAGATGTTAAGAGCATATTATGTAAGACTCATTCATTTCTGGAAAATGGAAAAAATAATAGTATCATGAAAAGCAAATGGGTATTTCATCGTTCCAAAAATGAAAAGATTATAACAATGTAAGTAGCATATTTTTCACATCCCTATCCTATTGTATAATCCAAACTGACTGTGTGGGACTGAGGAAACGATGGCTAGTGGTAGACCAGGCCCTCCTCCCTCCTTTGCTCACTTGGTTCACCCAGTGTTGAGCAATTGGAGGTCCTGCCTGATCACATCAGTTCTGACATGTGACAGAAAAACATTCACCTTGCTTCCGCACCCCACCATGCATCAAACTACCCCAAATACCCTGGTCCTATTATTCCGTGGTTCCAGGAAATCCCATACTGTTGTACAAAAGTGATGTAATTTATTTTCTATCACCTACTGCAATGATGTTGTTTTCTGAACACCTTGGTAACACCATCCAATAGGCCCAGAGGGAGCAATGAGGTGCATGCAAGTGAGTACCGAGCTTGTTAATTTACCTCCAATCGTATAACTGGGTTCTGTTCTTTCCTTCATTACAGCAGCACAGCGTGGTGATAATAACTTCTAATAAACTGGAGCTGTGACATTCATTAAAACCCGGGATGTCCGTACGCAGCAGGCGACGCTGTTTGTTCAGAGAACCTACACAGCCTTTCGCCCGTGTCTTAGTTATTGCTTTAAATTTGCCTCCTGATTATCTCTCCGAGGCCGTGACACAACCCCCCCCCCAGTGAAGTCACAGAAATACACAGCTGCTGTGAAAAGGATCCCTGCTTAGTCCCCAGGATCCCCATTAAGTCACACAGCCAAAATGAGATTCTGCCAATTCCACCCACAAGTCAGGACGTCGGACATCTGCGTGCTTACAGCTTGGGTGGAAATAAAATAATTCTGGGAATTCAGATTGTTTCTTACTGTATCATCAGGGAAAGGTTTTTATATGCCTGAATTATGCCGTCACCAGCATTCGGCAAACAACCATGCATACAGTAACTGGAAAATTCAATAAGTTCAATTTAGACATAGTACATAAAAAGTTACAATCTGAACAAAAGCGGGTGTACATAATTCATTATACAGTATTTATTCAAACATGGTAAAAACAATATACTTTTGTTTTGTTTTTCACTGCTAACACTAATATACACTGTATGGGTAAAAGTATGTATACCCCCTTTCTAAGGATTGAGTTTTTTTAGCCACACCCACGTAGCATACAAACACATTCTAGACAACTGTGTGCTTCCAGCTTTGTGGCCACAGTTTGGGGAAGAAACTCCTTTTCTGCTCCAGCATGACTGTGCCCCCCCATAAAGTAAGCTCCATAAACACATGGTTTGCCCAGGTTGGTGTGGAAGAACTTGAATGGCTGCACAGAGCCCTGACCTCGACCGCACTGAACACCTTTGGGCTGACCTGGAATACAGACCACAAACTGGGCCTTCTTGTGACTGAATAGGCACAAATACCCAAAAAGGAAAGCCTTTCCAGAAGAGCCGAGGCTGTTACAGTACGGGGGGGCAACTTGATATTAATGCCCATGGGTTTGTAATGTTACATTCAACTAGCACATATGGGTGTGACACTTAGGTGTCCACATACGTTTGGCTTTACAGTATAGCTCATGTAATAGAATGGAAACAAAGGGAAAAAAGTGAAGTCAACTAAAATAATTTGCTTTAAATTTGTTAATCCTGTGGGTGAACATGCGTATTCAATAAACCAATGTAAATTTGTGTAGGAAAAGGCAAGGTGCTGTTCTTCCTAGTATTAGTTATACCTAAAGTGGTGTTTTTGTTCAGGAGTGGACCAGAGACTTGATAATAAAAGGTTTCCTTTATTTTGGTAAGGAAGTTCACATTGAGTGCCTCAGAAGGCTCTTTATTTAAACCATGCAAGCCATTTTGTACAAAACTACCTGATAAACAACCCACTCATAAATAACAATGGCATCAAAAACATGCACACACGGCTTCCAGATTTTAAACAAAAATGTGTAAACCACAGCTTGGAGGAGCAGTGAGGCGTCCGTGCCTCGGCCCTCTGCATGCCCCTGCGGTTCTCAGTAGTGGCCACTGCATGTGCCAGATGCTATGTAAACAGTACCACACTGACTTATCTTCATCTGACCAGAGGGTCTTCTTCATGCCACCACACAAATTCTAAAGCCGTCATGGAGGAGAGGCATAAAAACGTCAAACTGAACAGCCAGCAGCCAAACCATTAGTGTTCCATTCAATGTGTTACACAGGCTGGCTGTGGTTAAATCACCCAAAGCTCCTGCAAAGAACACATGGGTCCAGGAGGCACATGACGCAATGGGCACAGTATGGTGAAGTATCTATCTTCAAATACTGCTGGGATACCCTTAGAGATGTGAATGCAGCCATCTTCATGTCACTGCAGCACCAAAGGCTTATTTTTCTTTTTTATATGTAGGGAAGAAATTCTGTCAGCTTAATGTGCCCTGACACTGCTGTGTCCGCCTTTTTCAGGCTTATATTCACATGCTTCTTTTTTTGTATTGTGATCATAGAGTTTCATATGTACATCTTTTTTTCCTGCTTTTGTGGAAGGTGCCATGAGATTTTTTTTTTTTTTAAATCGATCTTTTCAACTAGCAAACTGTTTTTTGGATACGTGTACATGGGAGAAAAACACGGGCCACCAGTTATCACTGACAGTCTTGTCATTCAGTTTATTTTATTGTTTTTTTTTTTTTTTTTACGCTATATCATGGAAGAATGACCATCATATTCTTTTCCCTCAGTTTCAATGGAAAAGCAGTTTTTGTTTCTTAAAAAAAAGTTCAATGGAATGACTGCACAAAACAGTGCTTTAAAAACTCTTTGTGTAAGAAAGTTACCAGTTAAACAAGGCCATCCCAACAGCACTCTATTAGGCAGCATCTAGGGAGAGACAGAAGCCTTGTCTGTATTCAAGGTGGACTATAGCAAAACACACATAAATAAAACTAAAGTTCAATGAGATACTTCATCTCTGCAGAATAATCAAGAAATGGATCACAAGGAGCTGGCAGGATGCCCTCACAGTCAAAAGTCATGTGTATCCATGGCAGGAATAACCATTCGAGCCAGTTTTTATTGACAGCGCTTCCTAATTAAGATAGCTGGCTTTAAGCCTTGGAGTCATTATTGGTTTTCCAAGTATCAGGTAGGTGCCTGAACACTTGATGGGATGAAGGCTGGCATTAGAAGCCCAGACCTTTCCTTGTGTGGGGTTTACCTGCCTCTGTTACACTTGGTCTTGGTTTCATTACCCAGTGATCTCTGGATGTCTCTTGACTCCCAGATTCAGAAAACATGTTTGTTTTTTCATTACTTCTTAATCACCTTGGAGTTTGAGGCAAGGCTCTCAAAAATGTGAGCATTTTCTAGTTAATGGCCTTTTGTTTGACTTGCAGATCATGACACTGACAGTTTACATTAAAGACAATGACTGGTTACACTGTGCATGTATCCAGTAAAATTTTGGCTAATGATAAAGATGCAGCATAATTTTATGTCATTTCTTTTAGTGGAAGAAAGCAGTAAAGTGACTCCTAGTGATATGAAAACTCAAGTTATGAAGAATCATTAGCTTAGTAGTTTATTTATCTTTAGTTGTATTTTCTTCACTTCCTTACATTACTTTTTTATAACACATTGTCTGCACTCTGTTCCTCTGGGACAAAATAGATTCCAGTAATAGATTCCAGGGTTAAAAAAAACATAATAAGTACCTAAAGTACCGTATTGACCTGAACATAAGGAGGTATTTTTTATAGGAATTAGATCTAAAAAGATGGGGTCATCTTATATTCAAAGTCTACACCTACATATAAAAATAAGAATTAACACCAGTAAGTGGGGTCACTTAAACACCCGGGTCAGTTATCCACAGAAATGATCAACTGGATCTAGCGAGCATGAGAGATGGTGAAACCTCGAGATGGTGTGGAAAAAAGAAGCTCAAAGTCAGGCCTAACTGACCAAGGAGTGAAGAGGAATTGTGACGCCAATTTTAAACTAATGTTGATCAATGAGGCAGAGGTGTGAAACAATTTTCAAGCAGCCAAGAAGCATAAAGTTACAGAATGTTGTGTTCAAAGGTGGCGAGTTCAAAAAGTCTTAAAAATGTAAATACGGAAATATGATTTTTTTTCTAAACATAAAATATAATGTTCCAAAAACCTTTTTTCCAACAATGAGTGTTGAAAAAGAGGGTATTGGCTTATAATCAGGCTAGTAGGGTATATGGAGTGTTTGAGAATGTTGGTGATAAATAAGATTATAAATGTTACAGATGTTTATGCAATAAATCAGTCTACAACTGGCCTTGGAAAGAAGTTTGTAGAAAGAAATTACTTTTATTTGCAATCATTAAATATTATTTTTTAATTTTAAGGTACTCTAAAGATTGCAAGTACATTACAATAAAAAAATAACATTGTATTTCCATGTATTATACAGATTCAGGCCCCAAAATATTTTGAGAAATGTCTGTTTTGTATCTTTTTATTTGTTTTAATGTTCCGTAAAAATGACTATGAAGTTACAAACAAAAGAAATTACAACCAGAATTCCTGTCTTAAGCATGTTAGTAAACAGAGGAGCCATTGTTCTCGTTCCCTAACACGGGCTTTGCCAATGACCAGAACTTCTGTAGAACTGACATGCGAAAGTTAAATGTTTTGCTATGTGAGCATGTCCTCAAGAACCCACACTACAAAACCCCACTTAGACTTGTTTTCTGTTTCCACCTGTCTTTTGTCTGAATTCGATCTTGTGCAACAAATAAGGTAGAACTGAGAACTACTATCTGCAAATAATAAAGCAGCAGCTGCCGCAAACAAAGAGAAGGTGGTGAATTCAATCAATCCTTCACGCTTTTTAGTATTAATGAGTCTTTGTATTCTTGTAATTATTTATCCAAAAATCCCTCCCACACGCCTGCGAAGAAGAATAAGAATTTTTAAAAAAATGACAAATATGGCCAAAAGGTGTGAAAAATGTACATATCAGATGGCAGTTGCTTATAATGGACTTCATTTCATTTGGCATTTGGCTAAGATCTCACATCCCACTCACTTTGTGCGATCTGTCAACTGGGAATTTAGTCGAGAAATCAAGTTGTTTGTCTACGCCGTGGAGGTGGATTCTAATTATGTTGTCCCCAGTAGATTGCTCTCCAACTAGTCGATGCCAAGAGGAACCTGTTTTCAACCCCCCGGCGGCAGTAAGACATTCCTTGGGTTCTGTCCTTAATTTATGTACTTAGTTTTCTATTAGTTTGCTTATTAGCTGACAAGCTACTTGGTTAACACGTGTTTTTCTATTGTTTCATTAAAAAATTTGTTATTTAGAATATCAAAAGGGCAACGGTATCACAAATGGCAGCAGAGGGTAGAAGATAGCTGTACATCTTAAAGTGGCTGCATATTAAGGTCCAGGAGGGCAAAAATTGTTTCATGCATTTTAATGTGTAGATCTTCTTTTGTGTAACTGGATCATATAGGTCAGAATCGCATGACTGGGGATGCTGCTAGTCACGTTTTTGTTTCTGCAGTCTTATTATTAGATCTGTTGCGTTTGCAGTTACCAGAGGAACATTGCATTTTACAGGGAGATTTTGACTGTAATAAGAAGACACGTTGGCTTAAAAAAGTGCCTGCTAGTTTCCCATAGCAGCATTTAAATTTCACTCTACTCACCACCCCTTAATCTTCCCAAAGACAAGATGCAAAAAAGATGTATCTTGTAGTCCCCTCACCCCCTTTAATCCTGGATGGGTTACCATGAATAATTTAGTTCCTAAAAGCAAAATGTTGTTCTGCATGTGTTAGTTTGGGAAAGAATGAGAAGTTAAAGCAACGTTAAAGCTGCTGGAAAGCGGTACAAACGCCGCCTAGTGGAAGTCTTTAGTATTACATAAGCATGAGAAGAAATCTTGTCTTTCTCCCCTCTTGATGCTCGGGCACTTGTGATGTTAAATTTGTACTGCTTAAAAAGGGGGGATGACATTTTAGTAACTACAAATAATTAGTTTTTATAATGTGTATACATAATTTATTTTTAATTATTTTAGCACAGGTGCTGTAGCTACATTTCAGAGCTTTTATGATTGTGACACACACACACAGACACACACACACACACTTCCACGCACGCGCGGTCAGTTCTCATACTTCTTCAGAGGGACACAAGATCCATTCCCTGTCCTGTTTTATTTCTTGGTGCTTAATTGACTGGGGGTCTGCACATGTGAGCACATCTTAGAGAATCAGAGGAGGACAGAGGAGGGATAAATAGTGAGATGGCACAAGACTGGCAGGGGTAATAGGATTCTCCTCCTCCCACAACCCAACACCCCCTGACTCCCAACACCTCAAACTAGGAACTTCATTTATCACTGTCACTTAGTGGACAGTACTAAGGTGGGTCTGATTTGGGGGGGGAGGGGTTGGGTAGAACAGACCAATATATGTGGAGCCTGTAGGCACTGATGGACGTGGAGTTGAACACCATAGATGCTGACCTTACATTTTTAAAAGTGTGACAGCAGACTAACTAACATGGCAGATAGCAATGGTGCCTCACTGATCTTGGGGTGTGCAGTGTGCAGTCAGCTGTGAGTTTCAGTCTGGTGTAGCCTGAGTGGAGTTCCTGATTTCCTCCCAGGTGAAATGATGATTCTAAATTGCGATTTGTGTGTGTGTGTGTGTGTGTGTGTGTGTGAGAGAGAGAGAGAGAGAGAGAGAGAGAGAGAGAGAGAGAGAGAGAGAGAGAGGGAAATGGATGGTGTGCCAAGTTCTCCAAACAACCCAAACTTAGACACATGGTTACTGACAATTGGCTGACTTAGTTTCTGAAGGTGTTTTGCGACTAAGTGAAATAGTTTATTTTCAAAAGAAAATCTGTAGTCTGGATATTTATTTCTCCAAAACAGGAGAGAAGTGTGTTATTTACTCACTACAGCTAAACCTTCATTTAACGCTAACTCACTTGTAGCAATGGCATCGCTCCCAGGGGCATTTTCTCTGTGCCGAGGCCAAGTTTCACAACAGCAGGATGATGCTGCCATTTGACATTTAATTACCGTTTTTATTTTAATCACATTATGTGGTGAGTCAGTACAATGAACACATTTATTTCTGTACCGAATGCCTCAACAGTGTGAATTTAGTCATGGGAAGCTGCTTATTACAGCCTTCTTAAATGTTAGTGTTAACTTGTGACACTTTATTATGAGTCATGCTGTGGAGGTGAGTAAGGGGTATGAGTACAGTGCAATGTTTAATATTTTTCTTAGAACAGCCAAGGAGGTGATTTGCTCATGGAAATGCAGGAAGAGAGAACAATCATAGTGCAGTAATAAAAACTAAAGGCAAATTTCTGTTTTTGACATCAATCCATTACAAGATGCTGGACCACTTGGACAAAACTGCAAATAAATGCAAAATTTCCCTGATTTTTCAGTGTTTTTTTCAAAATCACTGAAGCAACAGGAGCTCCTGGTGGAAATGGATGGTATTGCAGTGCTAATGGTTTAAAGAATGAACTTGTTTTCCCCGAGGCCAAGTTTGAGAAAAGGAGTTGCTGCACAGTAGCACTTCTCTGAACTGCTGGATGCATAAAAAAAAATCAGTACTTTTGAATGGTCTTAAAATTGTCTACTGACTTAGAGTTTTTAGTTTTTGCTCAACACAATTTGGTACACCTTCCTAGATTTATTAGAGTAGGGAATACAGTAAACCTTAAGTTCTGTCCGAAAGTCTGTCTTGACTTCAACGCTGTGCACTACGGATTCAGCACCTTACAATATGAACAATTCTTTTATTGCTGTGAGAGATACATAGAGAAATACATTCTCCTGAAATATTAAAAGAATTCATACAATTCATACATTTTTTGTGTTGCGTTTTTGTTTTGAACCTATGAAAATGGGGAACAGTGTATATGAATGGCTGTAATTCCTAAATGGTTAATGTAATGCTTTTGTCAAACCCCTTAAATTAAAGCTGAAAGTCCACACCTCAATCGCATCATCATTGCTTTGTTTCAAATCCACTGTAGTGGTGAACAGAGGCAAAATACTGAAAATTGTGTCATTGTCCAAATACTTATGGACCTGACTGTAAATCAACTAGTGAACCAAAAGGAATAACCACAGGAGCATTTAACAAAGAAAGAGAAATTTAAAAACTTTGTAAAAGAATCACAGTCTTTCAGTTCATGCATTTAATACAAATTATTTGACCTCAGATTTGTGTTGCCTACTATGAAGCCACGCTCATTATACAGGCTGCTGTCTGTAATTCAGAAAAAATAACTGCAGCTCTTATAAGAGAATCATTCATCCACCCATCCATCAGTTATCTTTTACCAATTCTGGTTGGGGTCACAGCAGTCCAGGGCCTATCCCCGAGTCACTGGGTTCCAGGGTAGGAAGCTTCACCCTCAATGGGATCCCAGTCGGCCTCAGGGGAGCCACATATACACTCATTCACACAACCTCATGCACAACAGGAAATTTAGAGTATCCAGTTGGCCTGAAACATATGTCTTTGAACTGTGGGAGGAAACCTTAGCACCGACAAAACACCTACGCAAACACAGGGAGAACATGCCAACTCTACGGAGACTGAGCTGGATTCAAACCCTCTCCTAAACAGGTGCTACTAAGAGAATCAACAATTTTGGATTATAACTATTTATTCATCAATTCATCTGACACTTCTGTCCAAGGCAACTAACAATGTTAGGTTTGTACCCTAAACTACTTTTTATTATTCAGCCCTTGACAGAGCTAAATCATCTTTCCTTTATCAGCTTAGGATACTACCAGGGTACTAAGTATCTTGTTGACAGGTGCTACAGCAGAATTAGAATGCAGGTCAGATTCCAACCCAGTGCTCTAAATTTCAGTTCAAACCACTGCACCACCTGCATCAGAAAGTCCAGGTAGGAATGATCACAAGCTTTAAGCCTTTACGTTGTTGAAATACAGTCAAGACAACTGGTGAAAGACAGCAAAATTGGCTTGAACCAGTTGAATCAGGAAGACCAGTACTCTAAAGGCATCTTGAATTACATCCAGCCAAGGCAACATCTTTGTATGCATCAAAGGGCTTTTCTGCATGTGCCAGATATTTGGGGAAGCACAACCGCAAGTTCATTTCAGCAGACTGAGGTCTGCGATGAGGGCTCAAGACAGAGAGCCATTTAAACTGGTTTTCTGCAAGCGCACCAGTGACTGTGTGCTGACTGAGCCACTTCACTCCAGTCAAAATTAATGGCAACGCACACTCAGGCCATGAGAGAGGGAGAACCAAGTGCTCTTCATTCTCACTACAGGTCTGTTTGAAGTGGGCCCGGGCAGGAATGGGATTAATAGTGCCACTCTCAAAATGACAGGTATTTATGGAACATGGAAAAAAAAAAACATGTATTGTAATTGCAGCACTTGCAACTCTGGCAGTCATGTGAGAGGAAAGGATTGAAAGTCCATGGTAAGTAGAGAGGAGCTGAAATGTCACTGAAGTCAACTCTACATTCAAATTCTTTTCTTGCAATGCTGAACTTTCCGTGGCTGCATTAATTGACATTGAAGTACAGCGCAGCTGGAAAAAAAAAAAAACCGTCAGAAAGAATCAAATTCAAGATCACCTTTTTAGAATCTGAACTATTGTCACATTCTACTGCTCAAAACAGTAGTATGGATATTTAAATATATACAAAACCATGACTTCGGACTGTGTGGAGGATGTGTTGTTCTAACATTGTAAGTTATCTGAAAAAAGTGTTAGCATTTTTTTTTTTTTGCAATAAACAATAGTGACATTAGTAATATTCTGTCAGGAACTCTATCGGCAATTAGGCGTAGGACCCAGATGCGGAAGGGAGACACGGGACAAGAGGTGCAAACACTCAGTCGTTTAATCTGGACACAACCTTGGAACACAAAGGCAGGTTAACATCATGGACAGTAGTAATCAGGTCCCGCGCCGGTGTTGGTCGGCTCGGCCGCTCTTATGTCCACGTGGGCGGGTGAACATTCGCATCGCGTCTGAACACTCGTGTCACGTCATTGTGTCCTGTCAGCATCCCGACGCGTCTGACAGAACCCCCCCTCCTACGGGCAGCTCCCAAAGCCCGTGCATTAGGAGGATGGCCCCGGGGACGGGGGGCCGGGCGATCCGGGCGGGACCTGTGGAAATCAGCAATCAACAAAGGATCTAATATGTCACTTGCCTGTACCCAAAACTGCTCCTCTGGCCCATAACTGTCCCAGTCCACCAGGTAGAACAGGCGGGCTCCCCGACGTTTGGAGTCCAGAAGCGAGTGCACACGGTAAGCCGGGGAACCATCGACCACCGGGGGGGAGGAGGCAAGGACCGCAACTGGTCTCGCTGCAGTCGGGAGGTACGATAGGGTTTCAGGAGGGAGACGTGGAAGGTAGGACACACCCTGTAGTGGGATGGCAGTTGGAGGCGATAGGAAACAGGTGAGACCCGTCGGAGGATTCCAAACGGGCCGATGTACCGAGGGCTGAGTTTCTTAGAAGGTAATCTCAGCTTCAGGTCCTTCGTATGTAACCATACCCTCTGCCCCACGTGGAATGACATCCTCTGTCGTCTCCTATCCGCGTGGAGCTTCCGTGCCCGCACAGCTTTCTGCAGGTGTACCCATGCTGACTGCCATACCTCACCACTCTGTTGATACCACTCATCAATGGCGGGGATGTTGCTAGGGGTCAGATCCCATGGGAACAATGGAGGTTGGTAACCTAAAATACACTGGAAAGGGGACAGATTAGTAGATGCGTGGAGCAAGGAGTTCTGGGTGTACTCTGCCCAAGGGAGGAAGCGACTCCAGTCCGCCTGGTTTTGGCTACAATAACTGTGGAGGTAGCGCCAAATTTCCTGGATCAAACACTCTGCCTGGCCATTCGATTGGGGGTGATAGCCAGAGGTTAAGTTGACAGTAACCCCTAACCGGCATCAGAAAGCCCTCCAGACCACGGAGGTGAACTGGGGCCCCCTATCCGAGACAATCTCTTCGGGAATTCCAAAGGACTGGAACACATGCAGGAACACCAGTTCCGCAGTTTCCAAAGCTGTGGGTAGCCCACGTAGTGGTATCAGACGACATGCCTTGGAGAAGCGATCCACCACCACAAGAATGGTGTTATGATTACTGGAGCAGGGCAGGTCTGTGATAAAGTCTAGGGCTATATGCAACCATGGCCAGCTAGGTATTGGCAGAGGCTCTAATTGTCCCGCTGAGAGTTGCCTAGGCACCTTTGACTGGGCACATATTACGCATGCGGCCACAAACTGCTTGATGTTGTTCCTCAGCGTTGGCCACCAGAATTGTTGTTGTGCCAGGTGGAGCGTCCTCCTTGTTCCTGGGTGTCCGGTGGCTGGAGAGTCGTGCAACCAATGTAGGAGTGTGGACTGTAGGGTGGCTGGGATATATTCCTTCCCAGCCGGTTTGTCTGGGGGTCCAGGATCAGTATGCTGGGTGTCCCGGAGGTCATCCCAGAACGTCCATCGAACCGGTACTACAGAACAAGTTGCTGGGAGGATCATAGTAGTCTGAGAGAGTTCATAGGCTTTGTTGTGTACCTGGAATAAAGTGTCCGCTTTTTTATTTTTGGACCCAGGTCGATAGGACACCGTAAAACGAAACCGCGTGAAGAACAGGGCCCACCGTGCCTAGCGAGGATTTAGCCTGCGAGCCGTCTGCAGATACTGGAGGTTCTTGTGATCTGTCAACACAACAAACGGGAGAACAGTCCCTTCCAACTAATGTCTCCATTCCTGCAGCGCGAGCTTTATCCCCAGGAGTTCCTGGTTACCCACGTCATAATTCTGCTCGGCTGGGGAGAACTTTCAGGAGAAATAGGCACGGGGTGCATTCAGGGAGGAGTGCCATGTTGTTGCGAGAGAACCGCCCCCACACCTACCCTAGAGGCGTCAACTTCCATGACGAACCATCGTTCAGGGTCTGGGTGTCGCAACACTGGTGCGAAGGTGAAGCGCCTTTTCAGTTTCTCGAAGGCCTCGTCTGCGCTGTCCGTCCAGAGTAGGCGTCTGGGATTCCCGCGCAGGAGGGCGGTTAATGGGGCCACCATGGTACTGAAATTTCCGATGAAACGCCCGTAGAAATTAGCAAAGCCCAGGAAGCGCTGCAGGTCCTTCACTGAAACTGGCTTGGGCCAGGTCAAGACTGCCTCGGTCTTACCAGGGTCCATCTGCAGACCCCGTGCGCTGACAACAAAACCCAGAAAGGAAACCTCAGCAAGGTGAAATCGGCATTTTTCCCCTTTGACATATAGACCGTAGCGTAACAATCTGCTCAACACTTGTCGTACATGTCCTATATGCTCCTCTCGTGTCCGGGAGAACACTAGGATGTCATCCAGATACACCAGGATGAACCGGTTGATCAGGTCTCCCAGGACATAATTGACAAATGCCTGAAAAACTGAGGGAGCACTGGCTAGGCCAAAGGGCATGAGCAGATACTCATAGTGGCCTGTGGTCGTACTAAATGCTGTCTTGCATTCACCTCCTGCTCGTATGCAAACTAGGTTGTATGTACTTCGCAGATCTAGTTTCGTAAAAATTGTAGCCCTGTTGACACGCTCTAACGCAGCCGTGATCAAAGGAAGTGGGTGTGGGTAAGGCACAGTCACTGCATTAAGTCCCCTGTAGTCAATACAAGGATGCAATCCGCCGTCCTTCTTCTCTACAAAAAAGAACCCTGCGGCAGCTGGAGAACTGGATGGTCGGATAATTCCTGCCACCAATGCTTCCACTATGTATGTTTCCATAGCCTGATGTTCGGCCATGGACAAGGGGTAAGTGCGACCTCGTGGAGGGGTGGTGCCTGGCAGGAGGTCAATTGTGCAGTCCCATTCCCTATGAGGGGGCAATCCAGCTGCCTTGCCCTTACTGAAGGCATCGGCTAGAGATTCATATTCGGGGGGTACATTTGTGGGTCGGTACATGGCTGGGCTTTCTATCGACATAGCCCGAATAGGGATATCCATGCATCTGTGGGGACACTGGGGCCCCCATGCCACTAACTCTCCAGTGCTCCAGGAAAAGTGGGGATCATGTGCCGCCAGCTATGGGTAACCCAGAATGATGGGGCTTTCTTTGGAATATATTAAGTAAAAGGTGAGGGTCTCTATGCAACATGCTAATTTGCAGGCTCAAAGATATCGTAAGTTCCTTCACCAGCCCTGTGCCCAAGGGCTGCCCGTCGAGGGATGTTATGCACAATGGCCTTTGCAATGGTATTGTCAGCACTCTGGCAAAAGTAACTGAAAATCACGTCCCAAAGGACTACTCACCCCGCCGACAACGGTACTGGTCGCTCCACCGGAAAGGACACTCCGAGTGAAAGTGGTTCGGTTGTCCGCAGTAGAAGCAGAGCCCCTCCAGACGCCTGTGGCACGCTCCGCCGAAGATAAACGATCGCGTCTGAGTGCCATCGGTTCCACCGGCACTTCCGTGCGCCAGCTGGGTGTTTTAGTTCTATGGTTCACTCGCGGAAGAGGTTGTCTATCTTAATGGCGGTCTGGACGAGCTTATCCAGTGACAAATCTTCTCCACGGTAGGCTATTTCCGTTTGTAGACGAGGACTGAGTCCGTTGCGGAATGCGGACTGGAGAGTTGATTCATTCCAGTTGCTTCCGGCTGCCAGAACGCAGAACTCAAGCGCGTAATCGGCTACTGTGCGGTTCCCTTGCTGAAGGTGCAGGAGGCAATCACTGGTAGCTTGTCCTGCTTCAGGATGGTGAAATACAGCCTGGAAATGATTCTTGAATTGATCATAGGAAATTCCGGCCATTTCAGGGCTGAACCAGAATGCTGTAGCCCACTCCAGAGCGCGTCCGGTGAGTAATGCGATGATGTAAGTAATCCGACTGTATGCAGAGCGGTAAGCCTGAGGATGGCTGGCGAACACCAACTCGCATTGCAGGAGGAACCTTTGGCATTTTCCCGGAGAACCATCATATCGGGGTGGGGTGGCCAAGCGCGGATCTGCCTCAGGGGAATTCGCGAAAGCCATATCAGTCAGCAGCAGTTCGTCAGGTGCCCGCGACTGCTCCTGGAGAATGTGTAAGACCGCTTCCATGGACTCAGACAAGCAGTTAAGGGTATGATCATGAGCGCCAATGAGCGCTTCTCGAGCCGTGAGCGCGGTCCGAAGTTGGTCAGCGTCCGCTGGGTCCATTGATGTGGCGGGACCTTCTGTCAGGAACTTGATCGGCAATTAGGCATAGGACCCAGATGCGGAAGGGAGACACGGGACAAGAGGTGCGAACACTCAGTCGTTTAATCTGGTCACAACCTTGGAACACAGAGGCAGGTTAACATCACGGACTATAGTGGAGGTCCCACGCCAGTGTTGGTCAGCTCAGCCGCTCTTATGTGGGCGGGTGAACATTCGCGTTACGTCTGAACACTCGTGTCGCGTCACGTCATCGTGTCCTGTCAGCGTCCTGACGCGTCTGACAATTGTTTATCTTAACAATAGAATTATTTGTACTTAAAATGTACTGTCAGTTTCTTTATGCATTACTTGTTCTTGCCAGAATGCATACAGAAATGTAAAGGCATGTGGTTTGCAAAATTTTTGTGGAGGAGGGGGGCAAGGTTATCAAGCTGAAGTCAACTAATGGTGACACTCGTCTGGTTTCCAAAGTAGGGAAGGGTACAGAAGTGGCTTTCCGTTGTCTTCTTTCATGCATGCCCTGGAACTGCTGGAGAACATTCATGCAAACATGGGGAGAAGATACAAATGCCCCAAAGAGACAAATTCAAAGTCACTGTCCAGGAGCTGCTGGGACCCAGCATAACCCACTGTGCCACAATGCAACTGAAATCAGTTTAATAGAGTGGTGTTTTCATCAAGGCTAAACAGAGCCATGGACAAGGTTCCAAAGAATGGTACAATAGGTATTAGAGATATTAGAGAGCTAAATTAGACTAGAAGCCTAAAAATATCAAATTTAAGGCCAACCATATGCTTGGGGAGTGAACTAATGAGCAATCTTAGCTAAACCAAGTGCTGCTGTAATTCTCCAGGCAGCCAACAGGGTGCGCTCTTGTTCTCCTGAACAGCCAGTGTCTGCATCATTTCCAGTCTGTCAGCACTTAAATGACTTCCTACTCTAAGCATCATCAACGGTTTATAATTAGAGCATGAATAAGCTTTTGTGTCTCCTGTCTGACTCCATTTCAGGCTGGTAAATATGATTTGACAGCCTAACCCTAGCATCTGTCTGTGGGTTCAGATATTACACGTAGCTAGGAACTAAATTTTGCAAAGGAACTGGTTTTAGCAAAAGTATTTACCCCTATTTCCATGTCTGTTTTTTTCCAGCTTTATGACATTAAATGGGATCTTTTTGTCAGCTCTAGTTGCAAATGAATGGAGCCAGAGAGAGAAAAAGCGATGCTATTTCCTCGGTGTGGAAAATAATAAAAATGTATTTGTAGGTGAGAAAAACCAGCTATTCAGACTCAGTTGCTGCTTGTGTGACCTTTAGCTGCAATAACTGCAACTGAATACTTCCTGCAGCTGTTGACTAGACTCTCATATCGCTCTGACAGAATTTTGGCCCTATCCACCATGCAGAACTGGTTTATCTGCAAGCATCCAGGTATTAACAGCTCTGTTCTCACCCCAATGTCTTGTTCAGATTCAGGTCAAAATTTTAACTAGACTCTCTCATAACTTTGTTATATTTTTTACCCATTCGGGTGTTGACCTTCTTGTATGTTTAAGACCATCATGTTGCTGGAGGACTCAGTTGCACTTCAGCTTCTGTTCATGCTTTGGTGTAGCCTGACTTTCTTAAAGAGTAAATCATGTTTTTTTCAGTGACAGCAAGGCACCAAGTCCATCACCACAGCAACCCCAAGCTTGACTGTTGGCTGGAGGTTCTTACTTTGAAATGAGATATTTATTTATTCTTAAATGTAACAGGAGCATCCAACAAATTTGTACCTTTGATTCACCCACAGAACTTTCTTTCCAAGGTCCTGAAAGATATCCCAATGCTTTTTTGGGAAATTGTAGATAAACTTATAGGTCTTTTTAAATCAACAGTGGTTTCCACTTTGCTGCTCTTCTGTTCATCCTATTTTAGCATAAGGACTTCCTTATCATGGAGTCACAGCACTCACAAACTAAGGCAAGAGAGGCCTGCAGTTTCTTGGATGTTGTTCTGGATTTTCTCATTAATAATTTTACACTTTGCTCATGCAGACATTTTGGCAGAGCAGCCACTAGTACATAAATTTATGACTGCTCCAAACTTTTCTCATTTCAGTTTAATTCAATTTTATTTTTACAAAGAGCTCTTCTCAGCAGATGAGTATGTCTCTGACTGTGGTTTGACTCAAGTCCTGAGCCTTAGCAATGTCTTTGAAACCCTGTCCAGACTGATAGGCTGCAGGAAACGTTTCTCTAGAGGACTTATCAAATTTCCCTCTCTCAATCTTTTGCCTGTTTAAAATTTGTTGAGTTTAATAGTGTAAGTAGTTAAAAATTATACTGGGCAAGGCTGTCCCAAAATAAGGCTTGACTGTATTCACACCCCCTAATTTAGTTGACTAAAGTTAATGGTAATTAATATTTGAAACCGCTGATGGTACATTTCTTTTTCTTCCACACAGATACTTATGCCTCTCAAGCCCCATAGGCTTACCATACACACTATATGGCCAAAAGTATGCAGATGCCTGAGCATCACCCCCATTGTTTATTGAACCTCCCATTTCAAACCCATGTTTATTAATACAGAGTTGTTTCCCCTTAGCTATTATAACAGCTGCCACTCTTCTGGGAAGGTTTTCCATCAGATTTTGGGAGTTTGTGCCCATTCGGCCACAAGTGCGTCAGTGAGGTTTGGTACTGATGTCTAGTAAGAAGGCCTGGCTCACAGTTGGCATTCCGGTTCATCCCGAAGGTGTCAGTGGGGTTGAGGTCCGGGCTCTGTACAGCCACTCAGGTTCTTAACCCACCAACCTGGGCAAACCATGTGTTTACGGCGCTTGCTTTGTGCTGGGGGGGGGGGGGCACAGTCGTGCTGGAGCAGGAAAGGAGCTTCTTCCCCAAACTGTGGCCACAAAGTTGGAAACAAAGTTGTCTATGTGTGTGTTTGTACGAATGTGTTTGTATGCTGCATGGGTGCGGCTGAAACAGCTCAATTCGGTCATTAGAAAGGGGGTCCACATACTTTTGGCCATGTAGTGTACATTACTGCTAGAACTGAGAAACTTATCTGGGAAAAAAGCTGTGAAAAATTTGACAATTAGAAAGGGGGAAAATACTGTTTTCACCATATTGCATTGCACTTATGCACCAGTGTGTCACAGTATATAAAATATATGTAGCACATAACCAAAAAATGTCTGCCAGTGACTGCTACTCTGTCACTTCTTTCCTTCACAAGAGTCTTTACCAGTTTTACAATACAAAAAATACATTTCCTGCATCACATATTTTATAGTTCTTTCATTACAGGCTGTAACCACCACATATAAAATAACTGCATGCTGTGAGTCTGCAGCCAAAAATGTAATGGGAGGAATAATTCTGAAGTGTCGCTACATTTATGAATAAGTAGCTATCTTACTTTAAAGTAAGAGTTGTTTAACCAAATCACATACTAGCAGCTCTGTTGTCACCAGCACCCTTGTGACATTTATAGAATACATGTCAAAGACATTGAATTGCGGAGGGATTTGCAAGGTTAAATGAACAATGGCTCAAATTGTCCCCTGTTATTAAAGGTCTTATATTCCGTCCTTTGTTTCTTAAATACTGCCGCTGGCTTGGAAAAGATAGCTAAGTGTATTAGACCCTCTGCCCTACCCACATCTGACTCACCTGGGCATATTAGTCTGTAATGCTGCTAAAGAGGATTAGGGATCAACAAGGAGAATGATAGAAGGTTAGCAAATGAAAAGTGGAAGGGTGGATTCTGTCAGTCAGTCGGTTTTTGTTCCTCAAAGTCTTTATCCCATTATCTGGTTCCTAAAAAGAAAAAGTCAGACATGAAAAAGACTCATATTCATCTGCTTTCATATGGAAGGTTGGAGTGATATTGCAGTTTAACTGTCCACATGGCTGGAAGCAAAAGTGCAAAGGCATTCATGGTGTTTAGACAAAGTGTGAGGATGTCAATGTAGTAAATTTTGCCCAGAATTGTGGGCAGCAGGTAGTGAGGTACAGTGTAAAGTGCTGTTTACTTATTTATGTGCTTTATTTAAGGACCCTGGTTCACATCCTTGTCCTGCTGAGGTACCCTTAGACTGAAACGGCCCCGTAAAAGTTACCCTGTTGCATCAAATGGGTAAATTGGTGAAAGCAGATTCAATTTTTAATTCCCTCTGAAGAAAAGCAAATGAATGAATGCAAATGAATTGGTGACATTTCACCTCTTTCTTTATGTCTATTTCTTGTGATGAAGATGAAAAGAGGAAAAAGCTGTCCAGCTGTACGTGGCCATAGCCTATTTACCATATAGCTAATTAAAAAATATATGAATTTACTGTAACCAAAGCCGCTGATAACCACCATGTATATCGTGGCTTCTTCAAGATGTTCATGTACTCCTCTGGGTGTTCTGCTTTACTCCCAGAGCTGAAAAACAAATTTCAGGTGAAGTGGTCACTGTACATCATCCATAGCGTGTGAAGCTGTGTGTACAATAGCTACCCTGCAATGGACTGGACCTGGTCCAGGGTGCATCCTGTCTGTTCTCCTCCCCTATGCTTCCAGAACAAGTTGCACAGGACAAGTGGTTATTGATCCTGGGTAACACTAGGTGAGATATAGTATGTATCTTCTTTTAAGGTAACAGGTAAAGCATTTTTATTTATATCCCATAGAATATAAAGCACATTTCTCCCCAACACATCAAACTGAAATGGTTCTGTTTCTAAAATAACTGAACTTATCTTCTTAACTGAAAAGTGTCAGGTAGCTGTTGGCAGAATTGACAGAGAAGATATTTTTGCTGTGGTTGTACCTTTTGCTTTTACTCACACTTGAAATTATACTGTCAAAACTTGAGCCCCCCCACCCCAGCAGTTACCAAGGTTACTATGGATTTTAAAGAAATGTCGTAATAGGCCTTAATTTCCTGCTGGGTAAAAAGGCAGTGCATCATGTAATGCTGCTGCCTCACAGCCCCTGAGCTGTTCGGACATAAGTTTGAATCCAGCTCAGTCTGTTTGTACATTCTCTTTGAGTTTGCATGGTGCTCTGGTTTCCTCCCACTAGTGTTACAAGTTAGCTTGTGGCTCCGAATTGCCCTTAATATGAGACTGCTTGCACATTCATCCATATGTTAAGCTACCCTGTGCTGGACTGATGTCCTATCAAGGGTGTGTGCTGGCTAGCCTGGCAATGTGTGCTTCCAGGACAGATTCTGGACCACCTTCACTTGGACAAGCAGCTACAAACAGTGAGAGAGTGACCTTTCATTTTCTGCTACATCATAGCACAGTGAACACAAAATATAAAACTGAAATGCTGTCTCCTCAAAACATCTCTTTTCCAAGTTTGAAGGATACATGCAGCAAACTGTATTTCTGCGATAGCAAATATCGCCACAGTTTTGTCACAACAAAGCTATTTTAAATGTGTATATTTTAAATGTGTATATTTAAATGGTTAAAAGTGTTTGGAGCGGACTTGGCCTTTAATATTGAAGTAACATTTGAAAAAAAATACTAAAAAAGTAGATTATAATCAAATCTGTTTAAGCCATCAGAAGAAGCCATCCTATATAATAAAGACTTCAAACACACTTAGTTTTCATTCCCGCCACAGTAATTAACTGGGTTGATTCTGGCAGGTGAACAAAAGCTCTACAGTTTCTCCATGGACCCTGCAGGAGTGTTGATATGGATCCCCCACCCCCCACCCACTGCCCCCCATCCCCTGAGGGCTCCAGGCTCCACAGTCCAAGGCGGCCCATAGCCTCAATAAGAAGAGGTCCTGCCTGTGTTAATCTGTGTCTGTCACCCTTCAAATCCTAATTACCGCCGACGCAATAACCTTGTGCGTTTAACTCGGATTAAATTCCATAAAAGGTGTTCCATCGCAAAACAGAAAAAAAAAAAAAAACAGGTACCCATAACAGTCTGTTATGATGCTTTACAGGTAAAGACCATGCTTTTGAAACAAAAAGTTGGATAGCGTCAGCCCTTTTGGGAGGTTTAAGCGCTTGAGGGAAATTCAATTTGCATCCCCACGTTGCTGGGAAGCAACCGTCTGCATGCGGATCTGGCACGAGCGTTACCCACGACGGCTGAGGATAAAACCCAAGAGGCAGAAGTCACAGGGGTGTGGGCTGCAATCAGAATGCCACCATTTAATGATAGCGCACAGGAAATTACCAGTGCTGGGGGTGGAGGGACTTGGGGCGAGGGGGGGTCGTCCCGTGGAGATGACAGCTCCCAAAACCTGAGTATCACATATCCGTCTGAAAGGCCGACAATCTGATTACATTGGCAGCCCCAATTCATAATTAATGTATTTATCAAATTAATTACAACAAAAAAATGGGCTTTGGGCTGCCGCCTGCCGCCAAACAGTGGCCAAATTCATCGGCCACCAGCTTTGCTCGCTGCTCGTATTGGCGCTGTCAGTTTAATGGGACCCCGGACAGACTGTGTGTCCTACAGCTATGACAGACAAATTGCTGCCTTGTGCAAAATGATACAGAAAATTCGGGAGCAGAAAAGAATTATGTCATTGTTGCGTGACATCCACAAACGTGGCCTTGTTTCAGGGGCTCAGCATATAGATGAAAAGCAGTCTTTCCAGGGAACCATCGATGGAACAGCAGTTACAAAATGCTGTGTATGTTGGTCACTGAGATATTCTCAAGCCTTTACTGCACAAACATTCAAATAACCACCTTAAAAATGGTTTCGTTGTTTTGGTTTAACTCCTGTGGCTGAGAAGGCAATCTGTCTGTTGCACAATACTGGACTGCAAAATGAAATTATTGTTTGTAAGTGCATTGGGACTTTAGATGCCACCGGTGTTTTTGATGGCCCCATGGCTACAGATGGATGACAGCAGTCAAGAGATTTCTAGAAGGAAAGTCACATCTGCTGATTCATAAAATAGTTTTAGACTTAACTGCTAGGGAGACGTTATAATAATAAAGTCATCGGACTCCCGAATTATTTTTGGTCTACTGAGTCCATACTCAGGTTCTATTGGCTGAGAGTCCCTGGAAGGCCTTTTCTCTGGCCGAAGTCAGATGTCCAGCTCTTGTCCTGTCCGTCCACCATCAGCAGTTATCAGTTGTCCACATGACCTTTAACCCCTAAACAGCTTCTCATGTTAATGATATTGCTTGAAGTTTACAGTTTCTGCATCTCATAAAGAAGGTGTTCTGTAATGACCGTTGAACTTTGCACACTTTTTGTCTACTGCAGGTGTTCGGCTTTACCACGTGTAAACGGTCAATATGAAACATTGCGTTTTTGGCGCATTACACCCTGCCTCTCTTTGCTTTTAACTCCATTTGCCAATGTTGACTCTTGCCCACTGCAGCTTTACCAAAGCAGCATCTATACCTTGATTCTGTCATTCAGGTTTCGTTTTACAGGTCTGTTTGTGTCTATGTACTGCTGACTACTTTAGACACTGAATTATTTTTTTTATGTAATATTCTATTATTAATATACTGTACTTATATATAGGGCATAAGCAGGTGGAACCAAAGCTGTTGGTAATGAAAAATGTGCTCCTGGACTTTCAGGGCTAGCTTCTCACCACTGATCACAGTAACAAATAAACTGATCACCTTGGGTAGAAATGATGTATGATAACAAAATAAGAGTAACAAGTACAAGAAGTTTATTCTTGAAATTCTGTTCCTGAGTGAATATTCAGTCCTGACCAACAAGCTACTTACCATTAATGACGTCTAGTGAAACAGGCTGACTGGGTGCTCTGCCCTGGGGCTTTGGAGGATGGGGGTGGGGTAAAGTGGATGGCAGGTTCCCATTTGACAGTCTATTTCAAAACAGGAAGGGGACCTGGATTGTAAAGGTAACACAATAGGGTGCAAGCAGAATCACAGGAAGATCAGTTTCAAGGCCTTGTGCCTAGGAGACGTGAGATTAAGGTTACTGTGCGTTTGCTGCACGTCATTCAAATGAAAATCCTGAAAGCGGCATTATTTAATATCCTTTTTTTGCCTTTTTTGCTATGCTTTTTCTGGTAGATTGTAGCATGCATGAATTCATTTCAGCTGAATTTATTACTAGTTAGTATGAAGTGAAAAAAGAATAAATATAAACTGATCAAGTAAGCAGATCAAGTTTTACTTTCTCTTGACTGGAAGAAGGTAACTCAGTAACTTTTATGACAATAAATATACATGTAGACAATACTTTCTCACGGTTGTGATTTCACCTGACACTAAGTGGTAGTTCAAACCAGGGAAATGGTTCAACAAAGCAGTCATACAAAGAAAGGGGCAATCGCTGTCACAAGTTACTAGTTGGATAGCAAATAATTATTTTCTTCCTGTTTCTCCCCAGATGAGTGACACCGTGCATACCATTGCGCTCTTCATTTCCCTTCCTCACACAGTAGTGTTGTGGTTGTCAGTCGATCTCAAGGGTCAGTGTTGACCTTTGACTCTTACACTTGAGCTGTGACCTCCGTGAGGAAACTTTTGACAGTGAAACTTGCATGGGCCGTGACCCCTTCTTTCCACTTGAAGAGTTCCAGGTAGACTCGAAAGTGTGTGGCTGTTTAGTCAGCGTAACACACACACACACACACACACACACACACACACACACACACACACACACACACACACACAGAGTCCATAGATAGGTGCAAATCTGTGAAGTTTACTTGTTATCCCGATGTCAGCATTGGACTCTCCATGTGCTCCAGTTTTTCCCACAGTCTTTATACATGCTGTTCAGGTTAACTGGTTATTCTCAACTGCCCATTGTGTGTGTGTGTGTGTGTGTGTGTGTGTGTGTGTGTGTGTGTGTCTGTGTGTGTCTGTGTGTGTGTGTAGCCACCCTGAGGTGGACTAATGTCTCATGTAGCTTTGTAGCCTAGTCCCCAGTGATTCTGGAATAGACTTTAGGATACAGTGGTTGCAGATAATGGATTGATGGATGGATGGAACTGCTGGTCCATGTTGTGTTGTGGAGGCCTAGAGCTGCTTATCGTAGAAGGCAGGTATGCCATAGATAGGATGCCAAGCCATGCAGGGAATTCATATAACATGTTGATATATTTTATCTTCTCATGCTACAGCTAAAAATCAAGGCACAAGGAATGCTGCATGCCAGGATAGATGCTGTGCCCCATGACCCCTCGCTTATCAGGATGAAAGGTAGACACAGACGTCTAACATGGAACGCTCCCTGAGCATTGCGCCCCGCTGAACACGAGTCCCCAAGGTGCTTACGTGGCCTTTCGTGAGAACTCTAGTTGAAACGCGGCCCTCTTGCCCTCCCCAAAGGAAATGTACAGCCCTTGTCCTGTCCTCACACTGGGGGACAAGCGATTCCAACAAGCTCCCTTTCAAGCCTAGGGAAAGAAAGGCGGACTGGCCCTCGTTTCGCTCCCTGAGCTTTGACAAGACCCCCATTCATGCCCCACAACACCCTCCAACTGAGCAGTTCCTACCTGGGCAGGAATGATAGACCTTTAATCTAAAAGACTGTGGCAGGCACCTGAACTGCTTAACTGGCCTGCTTGTTCAGCGGGGCTAAGATAACGGCAGTGAACAAAAGTATGAACTCTATCCACCCTTTTTGTTGTTCCCTTACACAAAGCAATGCCGGCACATTCGCCCTTCTATCTATGGCACTGGGAAGCGGACAGCAATTTGTTTCCATTAAACAAGACAGCACTTGGCCTTTTTTTTACTATGTTGTTGGCTTTCAGCCTGTGGTAACCTGGAGAGAGGGAGCAGTGGTGGTCTTGACACTGAAATTTCCTGGAATGTGATTGCAAGGTCTCAGAAAGGCAGCTTTCTGTTCCAAGTTTGGCTCAGGGGGCTTCTGAGAATGCAAAGGAAAGGGGTCTCCCCCAAGGGACACAGGAAAAATGCGTGACACTGTCGTTCTCAGGGTGGCACAAAGAGCCAAGCTGAATCCGAGATCTGTCAGGCTGCACCTGGCGGTAAATCCGCTACCGCGCACCCCCCGAGCACAGGGTCAGCCCAGCTCACTTCTGCCTGACCAACCATGATCAGGACCCCTTTGGTTCACGTAGGACCCAGCGGAGGAGAAATATAATGCTGGATCATTGTATTTCAAACATCCAGCCATCCCGTATGCATGTGAAAACAACCATGGAAATAAGTTATAATGAAATCGTTATAATGAAATCGATTTCTGGTCGCAAAGAACCTTTTTACAATACATTTAGGAATTTCAGAAATGTTTTCCTTTTTGTCACAGAACACCGGTTAAGCGGAGCAAATTTTTTTGTTTTGTCAGATTATTGCATCTTTGAGCTTTGTGAAGTTTGAAGAGCAAAATATCATAATATTCCTAATCCCAAACATGTCACTTCTGCCAATGATCAGGAAAGAAAATATTGTTTTTTTTTTCACTCCGGTAATTCCATTTCCATCCAGGGAATTCCTTATGCAGCTCTGGAAATATGTATGTTGTGCGGTTTTTGGCTCTAAAACTCAGGCCTCATTTAATGGAGTCCTGTGTAACGAAAGACTACTCCAGAGACTTTTAAAAATATGTACTCTTTTTCAATAAAGTGGGCTTATGATACAAAACCAAAGGATTTTTTCTTATTAGCCGTTCATTTTACTTTCACAAAAGCTAGAAAAAGAGTTGATGTAGGAATACCGGTTACCTTTTTTCTCGTGTTATGTAAGTCAGTGGCAGGCTTTTTAAAAGTGCAGTGTAGCTGCTGTGTGATTTTTGAGCTCCCCTCGGCTTTGGCACAAAACAGTTAAGCGAAAGAAACACAAAAAGTGTGGAAAACAAAAATTACTCTATTTTATTAAAAGTAAGAAAATGTAAAAAAAAGTATATAAAGTAAAAATGTTCTCTTCTTAAAAGAAGGCAAGTTTCCCAAACTGTATTATTTCTACCAGTTGTTGTATCAAGCTGATATTAGGACTGCTTGATAAAAGCAAAAGCATTAAGACTGTGGACTTTAAATTTTTCTCCCATTGCTTTCTTGTGTTTCCTCACATCAGTGTGTTTGCAACTGTTTAGTTTACAAACAGCAGTCACTTTAGATGGATGGATGGATGGATGGATGGAGTAAATGTCTCCAAAGCTCAGGGACCCACAAAATGCTGCACAATTGCTACATAAATGGATCCTTTTAATAACAACCTTGTTTACAGGAGAAAAATAGAATACATCCGATACGCTTTGTTAAACTTTGGACTGCAAATTAATCTGTTCAGCAGTAACTCAAAAAACTTTCTAAAGAACTCAGTAAGACATAAATAATATATAAAGATAATGAAGAAGATTATGAAAAGACTCAGATTTTTTTCCCTTGTAGGTATTTAAGCCATTTCTAATTGGAATTCAAAATAAAATTAAAATATCAAATATGGACGTTGTGCAAATGGCTAATGATAATGAAATTAAAATATAACATTATAGATCAGCTGGAAATAACTTTAAAAAATTACAAATACAAAATGCATGTGGGATATTAGTGCAATGCATACGAATATTTTTTGCATTCAGATCAATTTTAGGCCTTATGTTTTTGTCAAGGAACTGCTTATTTTGATCTGAAAGAAATAATTTGAGATCTTCGCAATGGGAATTTGCTTAATGGAGTGATTTCCCAAAACAAACTAACACTGCTATTTGAGAGCTGAATTTCCTTCCACAGCCCAAAGACTTGTACACCAGCTTAACTGCTCACTGTAAATTGCCCATAGTATAGTATGTGTGAATGTACGGATGCGTGACTGCCCCATGATGGACTGCCATCACATCAAGCGTGTACTCTCCTGTCTTGACCAAGATAATGGCAAGAAATGGATGAATTTATCTGAGAGATGGGTTTATATGTCTTTTTAAAAAATTAAACTATTTAACCTATCCAAAGGGTGGCAGGATGGTCCCATGGTTATCACTGCTTCCTCAAAGCACTAAGACTGCAGCGTTGCAGTGTGGACCCAGCATGGATTTTACAAATCACTTCTGCACTGCCAGGGTCTGTTCTGGATTACTGAGTACCTCCATACAGGTTACACCTGTTAATACCGCAAGCCTGAAATCCTTGTTCCACCATGGGGGAGAAAAGGCAAATGATCATATGAATTCCTGGACTGATTATGCCTGTGACTGAAAGACATTACCCCCCAAGTGACAGATTCTGTTCCCGCTGCGTCAAATAGACTCGGTCTCTTTACTGCCTCAAGGCAGGTGGGGTTCATTACCTATCCAACACCCCACCCTCCAGAGAGCTACTTAAGCCCTGAACATGTACAGTTCAATTTATTTTCCTAACAAGCACCATGGAATGTCGGAGGCCAGGAAAGCAGTAAAACAGAAGACCCTTCCTTTGTGTGTGACTGTGCAACCCCATCTGGGCTATTCAGAGGTGTGAAATCCATGGTAATTATTGGTAATAATCACGGCGCATCAGAAACTGATCCCAGAGCTGTAATTACATGATAAATGCCTGTGTAACAACCCCCCACCCCCCACCCCCATTTCAGCAGCACCCTGGAGACGGTGGATAACGGACCGCCAACAGGAACACAGGAGAGACCTTTCAGTGTGGCTTGGTTTATTGTTCCCACCAGTACCCTCCACTATCCTGCCCACATCCCACTGTTTCTTAGCCACAAATAAGGCCAAAGCCACACACTGGCTTGCAGTGGCCAAGAACTAAGGTCTGTCTCCTGGGTGAATTCATTCTGGAATTTGTTCTTACACAAGGCCAGTGTGTTTATTTTCAGATCCCTTTCAGAGGCTCCCAATGATAACACTGTACACTCCATTCAAGCCGTTCCAGCGGAAACACACACACACACACACACACACAGCAGCTCATTGCTGTTTTTCTCTTTAAAAGGTCATTCATGTCACCGACTAAACAGATCTTTCACAAGCTGCCGTTCTGCAGGTGGTTATGAAGACATAGACTGCTGTTTGCTGTAGAGCTGCACACCCAGAGAAATTAAAATAAATCTCCTGTTTTCATTTGTTTCGTGAGAAATAAGTTTTTACTTATTGGAGACAAAAAGAGCAGCATAGTAGTGTGGCTGGTAAAGTGGGTTCTTCGTAGCTCTTAAACTGTGGAGTCAGCATGTATGCCATTCCTCCAGGTGGTCTGGTTTCCTCCAGCAGTCCTAAGATGTGTTTTCAGATGAACCAGTGACTGTAGATTGCTCATGGTGGGTAAATGACTGATTGCGTGTGTGTGTGTGTGTGAGAGAGAGAGAGAGAGAGAGAGAGAGAGAGAGAGAGAGAGAGAGAGAGAGAAAGGGAGGGAATTTGTCCGGAGCTGGACCAGTGATAACCGATATTAATCATAATTCATGTATGGAATTGATGGAGAAAATGACACTTCAATGGCGTGTAAATTCAATAGTCACACGAGAAACGTTGCTTTCGTCCTAAACCATGTGCACAAAAAAAAAAAAAAACACCTTTACTGTACTGCATGTTTTCTGGCTCAAACAGGCGCGCTTTGTTCTCTGCCAAAGTTGGACGATAAAGTGCACAGAAGCATTTTTCAGACCTTTCCATGCGCGCCACGTGGCCGAGCGATAACTGATTCCGCAACTGAATGGCCAGCTAATCGCTTGTATCATCAACAACTCATTTTCACACAGCAATTAATGGGCAGAGTCTGGGGTTTTGTTCTGCAGATGAAAATTCTCTCAATTGAGCATGGCTTAATAAGGCCAGTTATCCAAGGCATCCTTTCTATTGACAGAAATGAATCACGGGTTTCACAGATCAGTGCAGGGCAATTCACAGCATGCGTCTTAAAAACATATTATTTTGCAGGCCAAACATTTAACCTCCTTCACGCTGTACAGCAGTCAAAGCAATGGTCGGAAATTGTGGGGTTTTGATGACTTGGCGTCTTTTTAATTTCAGAAGCGGTTCCCAGGTATAATTTCTGAAAAGGTAACGCGCTGACGTTTACTTTATTTTTTTTTTTTTACCTTCCACGTACTCAAGCTTGCAAAACTAAGTGAATAATTTTTGAAAAGTTATTAAAACAGCTACTTTTCAAAAGTGCGACATTTGTAGAGGTGTTTTACCACATCTAGCCTCTAGATGGCAACAGTTGCTGGTTTTTGAGGATCGTGAGACCCATTAGCGTCGCGACACCAGTTGGTCCCGGGGTGTCGCACTCAGTTCGTTGAGGTTTGGGGTCGGTGTTGATTTTTTTTTTTCCACAATTTGTAACTATAATGTAATAGACACCACCACCTGTTTGTCAGAACAATGCATTTTTTCTCCATAAATTAACATGATTAATTTAGAAAAATTTTGGAAATGTAAAAAAGTTGGCTTCTTTGAATATTGTCATTGCCAAAAACCAGAAAAGTTGATAAATGTAAACTGATTAGAGCAGAAACCAGCACAGTTGGTGGCCCTCTGTGGGATGAGCCTCATACTTCTGACCTCGATCGTAGTTTTTCTGCAACTGGGAGATGGTTGCCTTTCCGTAGTGATTCAGAACAGAAAGGCAGTGGAAGCAGCTGTGATCATTGAAGCTGGTAACTCTTTTTGCTCTTCTGCATTTTTTTCCGCATTAAAAGAAGTTCGGTGGAAAAGAAAAACTGACTACCTGAATGTTTTTGGGTCCTATGCCAAGAAGGGTGAGACTGTGGTGCTCTTGACAAAAAACATGTGATCCCTCAGTAAAACACGTGCCCATATAAAATGAAACACTAAGTTGTACAAGCGTGAGTTCAGATGCTTTTTTTCCTTCCCCAAAATGTTGAAATAATCAATAATCAAACATGAATAACCCAAATGTTAGGACAATCTCAGACGTTGCTGTTATAAATTACAGGAAAGAAGATATACAATTAATGCAATAAAAATTTGCCTTACTAATGTAATGCCGATCAAATCGGTCATTTAAGATTATACACAATTTTAGGCTTCCTTTATTTCAAGTAGTGATGGCCATAAATGGTGATAAATTATTGTCAAGAAAAAGTTCATAAATATGACTATGAGTACAACATACCAGCTTGCGAATGGTCCATTATTGCACATTTACATGATAAGTTACTGATCTCAAACTTTAGCTTAGGTGACATATAATAAATATATGGGAATACCTGAAATGACTGTGGTTCAATGGATAGTCGAGGAGTGCGGAGCAAGGAATGTCTGAAAATAAAACTGATAGATGGCATAAAAACAAAAAGTGAAGCAATTAGCTGGCCAAGTCAAGCTTGCTGTTTTGCCTGTAAATGTCAGGAATTCGATAATTGATAGAGAGGATGGGTTGAATCGCTGGATCTTTGCTGAGCGAGAAAACCCTGTGCACCTCTTTCCTTTGACATCCTTTTATGCCCGGGATAGACGGCCTTCTGCATCCTCCAGGCCGCGTCATTGGGAATGTCACTTATTAGCGCAGTGCCGCCTGGCGAGGAATGCACATCCAAGGAGGTATTCGCTCCAGGCACGGTTCACCTCCGCTGCACTGAAAAGTCACATTTTAATTAAGAAGGATAGTTTCTATGTGCAGCTACTAACACAGCAGCATTCCATTCTTCTGTAAAAGCAACCTGCTGGAAGAATGAAATACACCTGTTAGTGTAATGATGTTTTGTGGGCCGACACTTAGCCTGCATCTTTATTGCTGTGCACAACTGTTTGAATAAAATATTTGTAACATGTCTATCAAGTCATGTTCTTTTTAATATAAGGTGCAGCAAGGGCATCTCTGCTGATCTGGTGGTGGAATTCAAACAATAGAGAAGCTGGATGCATGCAATGAGCAAACGAGTACACTGGGCTTTTCAGATTGCATCAATATAAAAGCAGTAAAAGACATTTGACTGACATGGGACACATGAGGACCTTATAGTATTCATTTGGTTTTGATTCCTTGAGGGGCATTTAAGGTGTTCTTTGAAACTTTTTTGGATAGTTGTACTTTTCAAAGTGGTTTTTGGAAGATATTTTTAAAGTAAACTTGTGACAAAAGATATGAACTTTGGCTCGATTGCATTTCTGCTGCTCTTCGTTTTATGTTTGAATAGTTTGTATTTAATGCTTTAATGTACACTAGAAACTGTGAAGTCACTTTTAGTTCAGACAGCTGACTTATTCTGTGAATTGAAGGATCTTTGCTGCAGTCAAACCAGGAAGATTTTAAAGATGATCAATCAGATCTTTTTGCTGGGTTTTTGTCCTGCCATGACTGACAGCCCATTTCACTCACAGGGACTGGACATTATAATGGAATTGTAAGCTTTGAATGTGAATTTAAATGTGTTAATACATTTTTTATCTTCTTTTCATATTCAGCTTTATTACCTTAACTCTCAAGCCCATGATAACAGAACATCAGTTCTTACTGGTGCTGTTAGAACTGCCGAAACTACAACATTAGGCACCACTATAAAAGCCGTGGAATCGAGATGAATTCCTTAGGACTGATATTCAAAATCTGGCTGATGTCTACAGAGATTTATAAGCTCAGCAGATAAACAAAGCTTTTGCTTTTTCCTTAACAGAACATAAATACAAATTTTAGAAAACAGAAATGTGACCATGCTTCTCAAAATATTATTGGGCTGAAGTATTTACTCACAAATACTACTGTAGAGTTGCTTTTAAACATCAGATTATTTCACAGTGCTGCAAAAAAAAAAGGTCTGTGTTAATTCGCTGTTTAACGTCATTTCATTTAATATCAATTTTGCGTTCGGCAGGCCAAGTACGAGTTTCTCCGGTTCGGACGACTTAAACGCTAATTGTAGTCTTGTAACCGATGTTATTTAAGCAGAAATTTGCTCCCGCAGAATCATTCTGCAATGTTTTGGTGTATGCTCTCTTTATGATGTGTGCATTTTTTCTATTCGCTACTCGGAGGGGTGTTTTTCCTCGATTTTTCACATGCCTATCAACTATCAAGCCGTGCGCATGAACCATACAGAGAATGACCCCCCCCAACCCTCCCTCCATCCTCCTTTACTGTGTGGCATCAGTAGATGATTGATGTCATTTTTCTTGATGAATGCAAGCCAGACAGACCTCTGCAGGGATGAAATGACCCATAATTTACCACTAAAAACTGCTTCAGGCCCGATAATGAAAGCTTTTCATTTAAGCCACCACAGACCATGAAACAACTTAGTGAAAGGGTCCTCTATCTAATTGCTTGCCATTACAAATAACATGTGGCAGAAAGGGATCAACATTGTTTTCATACATTGTGAAACTGCGCCGCTGCCCCTCGCCAACTCCATAATAATTGAACAATTAAACTTTATCAACCTAATTTGCACTTAAGCGCACTTTGCTATGCTGTAAAGCATGTAGATGCTATTGCAGCTTGCAAAGGAAGTCTGTAGGTGCTTACCTGACGTGGACAGGTTCGCCGTATACGGATGTATATACCGTAGTCGGGCCGCTGTCCCATGAAGCACTGCCGCTCCATGACAGGTGTTTGCATGTAGCGTGCAGTGCAGGAGCAGGGTTGTTAATGTCATCCCCTACGCAGTTCTTTTGTGTTTGGCAGCTTTAGTCGGCATGTCCACACCTTCCGGTCTACCGAGACATCCCGAGGTGTAACAAAGTCACTGATCCCAGAGTTTTTATCGCTTATAACCCCACGATGGCAGAGATGGGACGTAGCCACAGTTATTAATCGTCGCCCATTCCGTCCTCACCATTTTATTAAAAGTGCTAATGTTTTGTTTTTTTTTTTATAACTTTTTCCAAAATGTTTTACCTACCAAAAGGGTTTTGGTTTCATCGCTCAATTTCAAACAGGCCATAGTTGTTAGCTGTCATTTCTCTTTTGAATATGTCTGAGCAACCCTGCAATAAGCCACCTCTAGCAGTAGACAGTGAAAATGTTTGTAAATGTTGCCGAACGTTGTGAGGAAACCTCTGCTGACACAGAGTCAGAATCTTTCACCATCACACAGGCACACGGGAGATGTGAAGCACCTCCCCACCTCGGATTTTCAAAGCAGCAGGTGTGTTTTTTCACTGCTTTTTTTTGTCTTTTTTCACCATTTTAAGGGATAAAGCTCACTAAGTGCCACAGCGGACCCTCCACATAAAATCAAAGAAAACAAAAGGGGCTCTGAACGCTTCGCATGTGAAAGGCGGCGTGGAACTGATTAACAAATGTCCTTGTTTTTGTTTATTCGGCACACAATCTCCTACCCTGACATTCTATTCATAAACTGCTTTTTTTCATTCTCAAAGGTACCGCAGATGCTGGCATAAAAATGACTGCCGCTTTCAAGAATTTAAATGGTGTTCACTTGAATGCTTTATTCTTCTTTTTTTATTATTATTTAGATATTGCAGCTTTTTTTTTTTTTTTTGCATAAAATTTTTAAACCGTGCAAAAAAAAAAAAATGTACGGAAGTATCACTGCTGGAACATTTTAGGGTGTGCAACATCATCCCTGTTGGTTTTGCCACAAGTAACGCCGAAAACCTTTTAAAAAAATCACCCCATCTTAAGGCTTTGTTAAGTAAAACATAAAGCTACTTTACCAAGCGGTTGTTAGCACTAACAGGGCTTTTATTTTCAGTCGAATTTAAAGCGTCTATTTAAGATTAAATATTTGGCTCCCCATAGCAGTAAGATCTGCAGCAGCAGCGTTACGTTCAGCAGATATTGTAACACGTCAGCTTTCATTTTACAGCCTCTGAACACTAGATGGTACCCCATATCTTTCCGAAGCGAGAATAGCGGCATCATTAACGCCATTCCCGTATTTTAAACCACAATTACTTAACCGAATTATCCACGTAAAAAGAGAGGAAAAACAACGCATGTTTACGGCGCCCCTAACTCACCCAAACGAAACCGAAATCGCATATTAAATCTTAACGCTTTTCATCTGTCGGTCTCAGGATGTCTGCATCAGTTTGCATTTTTATACGTGACAACAGTTTACAGCTGCACGACATAGTACGTTTTCACGTGCCATGTAGTACAACTGCTCCGGCTGGATGCGCGCTTTACAATATGCGATCATTTTCGGATTCCGTCGCTCATTCATCATTGCAATGTGATTCGAGCAAAAGAAATGAGGGCTGAATAAGGTAATTCAGGTAATGTGGGTCCATAGGCATTATTATAAGCTGTCTGCTTTAGTTTGGGCAGCAGCTGCAACCATAATTACTTGGTCTGATTTACTATTGAATAAATAAATCAACCCCCTCTAAAATGAGAAGTTAAGCTACTTATACTCTTCGTGAAGCAGAGCCATTTCATTCGTAATAGATGTATACGGCTCTTCTTGGAGCATATGGCATATTTCTGCCTTATTAAAAATTTAACACAAGTGAGCAAAAATTAGTGGACTCGGTTATTGCACTCATTTTGCAGACGTTGTGTAAATTAGCACTATTAAAGCCCGTGTTGGAAACAAGGCCTAAAAAGGGACCGGTTTTGTTTTACAAACAGATCGGTCCGCACCCCACAATTTTATACCAGATCAATTTTGCATTTCGCTTTACTGGCAAAGTATGCAGCGTCTGAGAAATGGAATTCCTTGCTTTTGTGAGCTTAGGTGTTATCCACGATTATTTATTTACAATTCGTCTGCCAAAAAGCAGTTGAAGAAAAATTCTTTCTTTCGAGCGAAAAACTACCTGCCGCCGCATGCACATTAAAGGATGGTCAAGGTATTCTGCACAGTCGTATGAAACTTTTTGTGTTCGCTGGGTATTATAACCTCTACAGAACAGCAGTGTACATGAAAAGACAAAGGAGACACTTTGGTGACAGTTCTTCTGTATCTAGCTGGTGATTTTCTCTTGAAGACCATGAGCTGAATTGACAAAGAGATTTGCAAACTGTACTGCGCAGGTGCATGGTGAAAGCAATATTTTGCAAGGTTATGCACATCATACCAGGGTGGACTCCACTGCGGGTTGTCAAATCCAGCTTTTCCGAGGGACAGGATTGTAGACATTCATGGGTGTCCTGTACAAGCCTCACCATACTGTTTTGATATCTCATCACTAGCAGTAATCCTTCCCACACCTCATGCATTATACCCTTCCTCCACACCCTGCTTTGTTTTGAATTTGGAACCAGGTGGCTGTAGGATGAGGGGCAGCTTGAATGAGAAAACCCCTGCTTTTATGCTCCCTTTGGTTCAAGTGTCATATGGAATGATGACGTGCAGGCTTGAGTAGAGCTGTTAGCTCGTGAACATCATTAAGCCCTGAGAGGGTGCAGGGCCCAGGGCTGCGTGGCACCCGCAACTCAAGGGTCCTCTCCAAGCCAAACTATGAGGAAATAACCCAAGGAGCACAAAAGAGAGAAGTGAATTCTTGCAGATATCAAGGTGCCACAGATAAAGAGAAAAGAGAACAGAACATTAATTTCCAGCACAATATATGACCCTAATGGCTGGATAACATGTGGACCCCTCGCTATTGTATGCTTTCACTCAGGTCTTCCAGTGACACCATAAAGCTCCTGCCCCAAAAAACACAAGGACACAACCCTTCAATGCCTTGTGCGGGAAATTTATTAAAAAAAAAAAAAGAGTGTTCTCAGCAGATTATGCCTAAAGGAAACGATATCCTGCTTATGCTTTTTAGAGTAAAACTACAGAATGATACAGTGACAGCCAAAAAAACTGTTTTTTAAATAATTTTAAAACAGGGATGTGGTATTCTTTAGCTCTGCGAAACCATCACTTCTAACCTATGTTTCCCTTCTGATGAGTCTTTGTCTGGAAATGACAGTTAACAGGTCCATTCCATTAATTCTACCAGAAAACTGTTATAGTGGAAAGTGTATCAGAATTCTTACTAAATTTGTGAATTTCTTAATTCTAAATGATTGCAAACATTTTTTTAGAAATTTAACCCTCATAAGTGTCTACTGTATGAAAGGTATTGCATTTGAATTACTACACAGCCTAAGACTTAAAAAAAAATAACATTGAATATATGTCAGAATGTATTTATTATTTATTCTTTATTTGTTATTTATTGTCAGGACATTCTTGTCAAGTAGCAGGGCCAAGGTGGTTTGGATCCTATCCTGGAAGTACAGCGTGCTAGGCAGGAAATCACCAGAAGAGGATGTCAGCCCCACACATCACACACATACTAAAGGCAATTTAGATTCACCAGTTCACCCAAACACATATGTTTGGACTGCAGAAGGAAAGATGCATGATTATGGGAAGAGCACACAAACTCTAGAATGACTAAAAGAAATTCTTTCCCACATCCAAATACACATCCTAGGCATTGCGAACCACCAAGGAATGACTCCCCACTGTACCATCATGGCACTCTTTTCTAAAACATATACTGTAAACTCTGTTTTGTGAGGAAGCTTGGTTTACCTTTGGATACCTGTATGAACTATGTGATATTTACCCTTTATGACACCAACTCCAGCTGGAGTTTCATTTTTAACCCTTTTATCATTCTGGTTGCAATGCAGACTAAAGAAACGTAGGAAGCACAAACTTGTGTACGATATCGGGTACAGACAGTTTTATTAAAGATGTGCATCTGTTGGCTAAAAATGTGGTAGAATTGGAAGATACCGTGTTAGGTAATGTATTAGAGGAGATCAGGAATGTCCCTTTATCTTCCTTTCTGCAGCTGAAGCTATTGTCACTTGTGAGAGGGGATGAGCTGAGCGATAACAACCCAAGGGGGACTCGTCAATCACCACAAAACAGGGCTGAAACTTGAATCCAAAAAAAAGAAATAATAGGGCACTTGCTGTTTTAGGTTAGAGCGAACGTTTTTCCGTTGGAGATGGTACTAAATTAGAAAACGAGAGATTTCAATTTCCAGATAATAAATCACTAAGCGTAACACTCCTCCACATACCTCAAGGCAAATTGCATTATCATAAGTGATATTTAATCTTCAGCCTGGCAAGTGATAACATGATGAGGGGAAGATCACACAAATCCCATTTGTTCTGGTAGCAAGAGACAAATCTTTCCCCAAGAATCAGATATTAAGTGTACAGTAAGGGTGCGCTAGTTCCTGTTATAAAGCTTGCTTTACATGAAATTTAATATCATTTCTTGGCTTAATAAACACATTACAATATTACCATTGTTTCCATTCCAGAAAGTCAAATCCTATCTCTTTCATAATCCAGACAGAGACTTGGGAGCTACCTTCCATCAGACTGTCTGTCAAAGAAATATTCCAGGAATGCAGGGCTTTATTATATTTGGTGTTTATATCTGTTGAGATTCGCTCAGTTGACACAATAGTTAGTTGATACTGGGGGTTTAACAAGCCTCTCTAACCTGGCCCAGGTGGTGATGTTTGGGTAAATTAGTTCATACTAGGTGTCAAAGGCAAGGTGTTTAAATATCTACATGTTTGTAGGTACAGCACATGCTACAACTTCTACAATAATTCCAGGATTTTACAAATTTAAGTGTCACATTTTCACAACATTGATGACTTGTAATGAATTTGTCATTTATACTTCATACACATCATGTGGTGCACCTGGACCAATCTTCAGGCAAGCAGCTGGGCATCATGGAGTTTTTCGGGTCTTTCAACATGAAACGCTGTCACCCAGGTGACCCAAACAGGTTGATGGTTTTGTGGTCCCATGGTCTTGGAGAAACTAGATTTTGTTCTCTCTTGTACGTATGTATAAAGCAGAACTTAAAACGTGACTCTTGAGTTTCCATAGCCTTCTTCGACTGCCAGTGAAACCCAACTCACTACAGGTCATCCATGAAGATTTCACTGTAATGGAACACTGCCCAAACCTGCTGTATACTGAGTTCTCAATTTATTAGGTACATGCCTTCACAAAATCTGCACATTCCGATTAGTCAAATATCACACGACTGTGGTGTATCGTATAATTCAGACAGACTAGTGTTTCAAGTATCAGTTAGCGTTTGACTTAGCACTGGAATCATCAAAAAGTGTACCTTAGTTACTTTGAGCATGGGACAATTGTTGGTGCTACGCATGCTGATCTTAGCGTCTTCCAAATGGCTTTTGTACTCAGCATTTCAGCACAACTGTCTCAAGGATTTTCCAAGAGTGGTACGGAAGCCAAAAAAGTGGACAAAAATAGCTTTTTTCTAAAAGTGGTCAAAGAATCATAAATGTTAATGGATGGGACACAATCAAAGAAGAACAGAAAGGGCATCTCCAGTAGGCACAGCAGCATCGAGGTTGCCACTGGAGTGTGAAAAAAAGTTGCATGGCCTGATGAATCTAGGATCCTTTTGCATAATCCTGATACAAGGATCTGCATTTGTCCCAAGCAACATGAGTTTATGAAGCCATCTTGTTTGGTGTCAACATAACAGGCTGGTGGTGGCAATGTGATGGTGTGGGGAATTTTTTCCTGGCACACTTTAGGGTCCCTGGTAACCGATGAAGAACATCTTAGCAGTGTCACTGTACATTGTTGCTGATGTAAGCTCATCCCTTCATGGCTACAGTTTGTCTGCTCAGATAGACAGGTCCAGCATGTTTATGCATCATGTTACGAGACAGAAATTATCACAGAATGGTTTTGCAAACAGTCCCTGGATCCTAACCCTATTGAGGATCTTTGGAACATGATAATGGATAGGTGTACCTAATAAACTGGGAATTAGTGCATAGAAGATGATAGTTTTCATTATATCATTTCAGGGTACATACCTTGTTTAAGAATACACCAGCAGACAGCTGGTTTTAAACTTGGATACTTCCAACGCAAGACAGCAATGCTAACCGCTACCTATATGTTGTCCCAGGACTTCAGGGTCTTCTATTTCCAGGACAAAATTGATGGGCAGCAGATGGCATAGCCTACTTAAAACAAAGCCTGTTAAAAAGTTAATTATAGTATATAAGTACATTCTATACTCACCTATAAATAGCACATTTTTCCCCTGCAATGCAACATAATTTATGTTAACACTGCTGAAGCACAGTCTTGCCTCATATCATAGACTAATGAGGAAAAGAAAGCGTCACTTTTTGTGATTTTTAAAATAATATCACTAAAAATAACATCTGGCTAAACTCGGTAATTTTGGGCTGTTTGGGATTAGCGCCCCCATACGGACCCGCGTTAAACTGTCATTCGACAGCGGGATAAAATGCAACTCAGTTTTACAGTATAAACCGAACAGGCTTTCAGTAATCTCAGCCGGTGCGTGGAACTTATTAAATACGTATGAATAACCCTCCTTTACACACAAAACTCTGTGTGAGACCTAGCTGGGGGAGATTGCTACGTGTGATAAAAGTTATTTGGACCGACGATGATCGAATGCATTATTGTGTGGTGATTGGAGACAATATTAAATCCCGCCAAAAGCTTTTGTCCCTTAATTTATGTTACGGTTCAAGAAATACCGCTCCTGCTTAATTTGATTTCTATTTATTTTTCCCCATTGTGGTGGTTTTATTGAGGTTGTGCTTGTTTTATCAAACAAATCTGCACTTGAAATAAAGGTCTGCAAAGCCCCAGTCTCCACTCAGCTTCCTTTTATTGGCTTTCAGTGAACCAATATGAACTGATTTGGGTATCTGCCTTCTGCATTAAACTCTTTCACTCCATTTTTCTGGAAATGATCTTTATCACTATATTAAAATAATCCCTGGACCAGTTGAATTTAATGTTCTTTGTGGCTGCTTTAATATAATATCCTGCGTTGTTGATTTGTATGTGTGCATGGGTGTGTATCTGCAAAGCGGGCCAGATAAACTGGTTTGTATTTTCAGTGAAACAATGTTTTGACTGCTCTCACATAAAAAGCAATAAATTCGCACAGTTCTTTTCTGGTTCATAAGAGAGCGCTGAATAGATAAGATTTGGTCCATATCCCCTGTTCTGCAGGAAGTTTGCGGGGATGCGTCGCTTTATGAACCGAAGTCCCTTTTGATACAAGCGCTTGAAACTCTAGAATGGAAAATCAGGGTGTTTGGCGAGTTTTCAGACCAAGGTTAAAAACTTAAATTCCCACGACGGATACACTCATTACACCGTATAGATATTAACACTTTGCGCCGAATTTGAGAGCAATTATGAAGTCATTTCTACCTTTCCGATCCAAAAAAGTAATCATTAAATAGGCCTATCAGTTGCCAGACCATTCCATCTGTTCCATGCCAGGGGGAGTGGGACGATAATAGCACTCCTAAGAATGGGACGCCACAGGCCACTGATATGATATGCAGTCATCTAAGCCCACATTAGTATCAGTATTAATATGTAAAAAGCAATGGATCTGAAGCTAAATGGATCTGAACATCTGCCTGCCATAGACATGCTGAGTTCTGCGTCCCAGGGTAAATTTTTTTCTTTCACATTTTTTGAGGTATAAAGATGTCAGGAAGGCAGTTCTGTAAATGATTTCTTTCAAGCACACATGAGGCAGGGCAGTATAGGCCACTGCTTTAACCCTGCAGTAATTCCAAGAACAATGTGGCAAGAAGCAATGGGGGAAAATAGGAGAGCCCTTGACCGGTGCAATGTGTCTTCGATGTCATTTACTTCATCCTATCCTGGTAAAACATTTTCAAGCAATAGTCAGCAGGTTCAGGCAGAATGGATGAAACGCTCAGAATCGGAAATTCTTTTTGCCCGACGAACCATGCGTTGCACAAAGTTAAAGAATTCCTCTCTACACACTACCTTTCAGCTTTGCTTTTACTAATTATTTTGGCAGAGGGGTAAACAGCTTTGGTCTTTGGGGCCTGCAGTGTATTTTCTTGGTCCATATTGGCTTTATTGAGGTGCTTATTTTGATACTAAGTCACCACACTGACAGCACAGTAGCTCAACCCCAGGGTTGCTCAGGTGTAGGTTGGAATCCAGCTCTGTGTGTTTCAGCTTTGCATATTCTTGTGTTTGTGTGGGCTTCCTCTAAGTGCTCTGGTTTCCTCCCACAGTCCAAAGATGCATTTCAAATTAAATCATCACAATAAGTTGTCTGTGGTGTGTAAAAGTGTGAAAGATCAGTTGTTTGCATCCGTGACTGCTCTGCTCATGGACCAGTATCTTATCCAAGGTTTTCCCCTACTAGCCTAGCACCCAGTGGTTTTTTTGATGGGTTCCAGACCCACCTCAAGGCCAACCAGGACAGGTTAACAAAAACAAGTGAGCAAAGTCACTTCACTTTGTGTCTCAGACTTTGATGAAGCACCAAGTGAAATCTGTGCTTTAAAAGCTGCAGGACTGAAACGTTCTGGGTTATTCAGTTTTGTTCTACAGTACATTATAGTCAATATATGTTCATGAACAACAAGTCATGAGTATTGTCTGGTGATGTGCAGTAGCTCCATAAATTGTATTTTTATTGTGCATTTGGGTGAACTGTGAGTTTGTTCTGCTGCTCAGGATGCAGTTTTATTTAGTTCTTTACTGTTGTCCTTTGAAAAAGAAAACTTCTCTTTCATCTGAGACAGTGCTGATGCATGTTCCACATAATTTGTCTTCTATTCCCTTGTCAGAGATCTAAGAAGAGCTCAGACTACAGCTTCAAGCTGCTTTCCTCAGGATAAACACACCTTTTTTTTTATGAAAAAGCCACTCAGTAAGCAGCTCTGAGAGGGCTACCTCCCTGCCATCCCTGCAAGAAATCCCAGGTTTAGTTCTGATCACCTGGCCTGCAGCGACCATGGAGTGAAGCCCCAAGAAAACAGTGTGCTCCGGGACCCCACCACTTTTGAGAAAAAAAAAATGCAGTTAGTGAAGGAAAATATAAATAGTTGTCCATGTTGCACCTGAAGGCTTAAAAAACTACCCTCCTTGCAAGAATGACATAGTTGCTAATATTTCATTACTAATGTGGCTCTCCCCCCAATAATAACAAATGGCTGGCAACGTGATTGAAATCTGTCAGAATCGCATTGCATTTTATAATAACATCTCCAAGCAGAAATATGGCCCCTGTAAGTAAATAGTGCTTCATCACCCTTAGCAGTCTCCTGTAAATAGTGAGATTACTGTGCTACACACCTATTCCCTCACTAGTCGTGTAAGTGACAGCGTGGGCCTGGGCTGTGACACTGACAAATATTTACAGAGACAAGGCCACAAATCACGAAGGGACAGATTTAAAACTCAATATTCGCTGAATGTACATCTAGTATATTCTTGTTATAAGTCTAATATGATACTCCTTGCCCTCTGCATTCCTTTATTATTAAGGTATTGACAGGAACTATAATAAAGTTAGGGACTAAAGACACCAAAAAAGTGGGGGAAAGCAATCTTTGCCATGGTATATTCAGGTTGAACACAAAATTCTTTATTGATTTCACAGAATTTATTGCATGTAATACAAACAAGAGCATTATTTTTATTCAGTTCATCTCCTTTTCACTGTTTTATTGCACTCCTCCGTTGCCTTTTCTAGCAGCGCTGAGCTTGTTTTCAATATATTGAAAAATATAAACTCAACACTTTCAGAATTTCATGAACGAGTTGTGAAATTTACTTAACTTTTTGAATTTGTATTTAATTCTAAATTATGGTACTTTGCCACAGGTGATGTTTCTGTCTTACAATCACAGCTCCAGCAAGTATTGTCAAGACTGGCTTTTGATTATTACTGTTTAATTTTATCCTTTGTTTTAAGCCTTATTGGGTACATTTCGTTTAATATGGACATGATACGGCTGAGTAAGAATGCTTTAGGCACATTGTTAACATAAGGGCAAATCTGTAATGTGGCGTGGACAATTAAGTGCACAATTTTCGTATAAATGCAAAATCCCTCACTGTGAATTATTTAGCTCGGTTGCTGCAGTTCATTTAATAGGGCTCTCACGGCAGCGGTTTCAGTCATGGAAAACTAATTTCATTCCTCGCTTTGATTTAATTAGATTTTATGATGTATGGAGCGGCTGATTCAGTGGTCCTCTGCTCCGCATCCAGGGTCCCTTCCGTATTCTGGCAGTGGGCTGTCAGCTTCCCATTTTTTACAGCGTTGAAAAATTCACGCTTTATTATTGCCCGCTCACTCACTCGCTCTCTCATATCAGCTGGGAAAGTAATGAGCTTGGTGCTATGCGAATCGCCACTGAGGGCCTGGGTGGGGGCAGTAAAGGTGAGGTTTGAGGGGGTATTTCAGGTGCCCTGACTGCTCTGGGCATCAAACGGCATTAGCGGTCTGATTCATGAGTTAAGTTTCCTATGTTGCCCGCGGGCATCAGCTTTCAGCTTCTCTGGCTGTGGTTTCGTTACCGAGAGCCTTCGGTTAATGTGCTGTTTTAATGAGACCGTGGCTGTTGGACTAATATATTTGTCTGTATGAAAGGTCACAAGAGGACGCAAAACAGATCGTGGGACTTGGGGGAGGGCGTGGGGTTATAGCAATGATGGTGATGTTGTGGGGAAGGGGGTTGGGGGCGGTAAAGGCTGGCAGCAGGAGGCCCGCCAAACAACCGGCAGTAATGGGCTCCAGAAATGATGGGTTCCCGATTGCGGCGATGTAGGTGCGCCATCCATCACGGGGGGCTACCCAGGGCAGCAGGCCTGAACTGGAGGGGCAGCCGCGGAGAGGAGACGTGAGTTTCATTACCCATACAATCACCCGTGTCATTGCAAGACAAGAAATGGAGACTCGCCTCAGCTGAGCCCCCCGCCATTTAACCACAACACACGAGCAGAAGTCTAAACCTGTTTAATGGCCACAGAGCACTGAGAACTGAGACGAGATGTCTGGTAGACACCATAATCACTTCCGAGTCTGCTGAATATGGCTAATATGGGTATGCATTACCAATAATATTTGTCGTTACAAAATGTTTCATCTGTAGGAAGGCCATTTCGCAAAACGTTTGAATTGCTTTTTATTTCATTTAATGTTTTACAACATAGGATCCCTGAAAAGAGCATCACAGTATCATTATTGTATTATGCAAACATGTTACTGAAGCAGAAAGAGACTACAATAATGTAGTAGGATGACAAATTTGGAATCAACACATTCCTGTCTGAGCTCCAGACCAATTTAATGTTCGGAATTTTGCGGGGCTTTCAGAGGGGTTTTCATAGCATTCAAAAAATCCCCAGTTTATGCAATGTGGAATTTTCAGTATTCTTCGTAAAACTTGCCATTGAGGCATGCTTGCGCTCTCCCGGTAAGAAATAATTATTGCAACAGAACGTAAAAGGATCCTTCAAAGTCCTTCAAAAGGGTTTAGTTAGAAAATATAATGTGTAAAAGAGTGCGTGAAATGCAGCCAGAGTCAGTGGTCATAACATCTGTTTTTCAGAGTGACAGTGAAACGGTGTCTCAGTGGGGTAAACAAAAACACTGTGTATAATGAAGCACAAAGTAGAAAACATTTAAATATATAAACAGGTTGTTCCACATGTGGAAAAGCCACAGGCAATTCATTAAATGTGTCTGAAAGAAAACTTGGCAATCGCTTCAGATCTTTTTTTAAATCAGTGTATCGCAAATGAAAACTGAGATGCTCATGCGGTAATGCCCATCTACCCGGCAACTTTCAAATGCTTTTAGTTTTACATTTCTGATGTAAACAGATTTGTTTCCAAAATTTCCAAAAGACACTAAACTGTTGGAATATTCACACTATTTCATTTCTGTGAAAAAGCTACGCATTTTTAAAGTTACCAAAGTGTTTGTGTGCTCTGATTAAACTTATATTTCTGTCCACCAAAAGGTTTTGATATTATGTTTTTTTTTTCCATCATAATTTTGCACAAAAAAAAAATCATAATGTGAGACAAGATTTATTTTGGCTGAAAAATATTAAATAACATTACCTTTTGCTGTTTTGCTATACAGGCAGGGAAAAGCATTTTTCTCATAATAGTTTTTAGTTGAGGTGTGCGTTGGAATTTATCTTCTTATGTGTGTTATATTTACTTGTAACATATATTATTTAGCATCCATTTATCACAGTGGAACACTGGCTTGATTTAGCATTGCCTGTTTTTTATCAACAAGCCACCATATCAGACTGAATGCATTAACATGTGTCACATTTATTTAACTACACATGTTCCTACGGATCATAAGTCTCCAGCAGGGTTCCTTCAAAACCCAGGTGGTTCCCTGTGTACTTGGGGATTTCCAGTGATCCATAAACAACTAGGAACCTTTGCAATGGAGGAAAAGCTAAGAACTATGAGCCACTGGCTACAACAGAATTAAATGCCTAAATTAAGACTTTAATTGTTCAGTTAGTACAAATACATCGGCCTGTATGAAGGAAAACTAATTTTAAGTATAATATGTATGACAGTAGAGTCCAGTGGTGCAGTTCTACAATACAAATCGTTTTTGTGACAGCCTTGGTGGCAGTGAGGATTATAGCAACATTTCTATGTCACTATCAACTCTCAAGTAATGTGTGGACTTGAGGATTCTTCTAACTAGGTCCTATTGCACATGTATGCCCACCCCCTTGAAACAAATACACACTATATGGACAAAAGTATTGGGACACTTAACCATTACTTCCACAGGGACTTTAATGACATTGCATTCAAATACATAGACTTTAATATGGAGTTGGTCCCCCCCCCCCTTTGCAGCTATAACAGCTTCCACTCTTCTTGGAAGGCTTTCCACAAGATTTTGGAGTGTTGCTGTGGGAATTTGTGCCCATTCATTCTGTGCAGCATTTATGAGGTTAGGCACTGATGTTGGACAAGAAGGCCTGGCTTGCAATCTCCGTTCCAGTTTATCCCAAAGGTGTTCGATTGGGTTGAGGTCATGGCTCTGTGTGGGCCAGTCAAGTTCTTCCACACCGTACTCATCCATCCATGTCTTTATGGACCTTGCTTTGTGCACTGGGGCACAGTTATGCTGGAATAAAAAAGGGCCTTCCCCAAACTGTTTCCATAAAGTTGGAAGTATAGCATTGTCCAAAATGTCTTGGTATGCTGAAGCATTAAGATTCCCCTTCACTGGAAGTAAGGGACCTAGCCCAAACCCTGAAAAACAGCCTCACACCATTATCCCTCCTCCACCAAACTTTTTGTTAACGTTCTCCTGGCATCCGCTAAACCCAGACTCACCCATCTGACTGCCAAACAGAGAAGCATGATTTGTCACTCCATAGAACACGTTTCCACTGCTCCACAGTCCAGGGGCGGTGTGCTTTACACCACTCCATCCGACACTTGGCATTAGACTTGGTGATGCGAGGCTTGCATGCAGCTGCTCGGTCATGGAAACCCATTCCATGAAGCTCCCGCCGCACAGTTTTTGTACTTATATTAATGCCAGGGGAAGTTTGGAACTCTTCAGCTATGGAATCAGCAGAGCGTTGGTGACTTTTATGCACCATGCACCTTAACAGTCGTTGACCCTTTTCTGTGACTTTACATGGTCTTCCGCTTTGTGGCTGAGTTGCTGTTGTTCCTAAACACTTCCAGTTTCCAATAATACAAACAGTTGACCGTGGAATATCCAGCAGGGATGAAATTTCACAAACCGTCTTATTGCAAAGGTGGCATCCTATCACAGTACCATGCTTGAAGTCACTGAGCTCTTCAGAATGACCTATTTTGTTTCACAAATGTTTGGCTAGGTGGCCAACAGATGGCTAGGTGCCTGATTTTATACACCTGTGGCAATGGGTCTGATTGAAACACTTGAATTCAAGAAATAAGAGGTGTGTCCCAATACTTTTGTCCATATAGTGTACCAGGAAATCTTATGCAGGCAAAATTATTCTTAATGCTTGACTTGGTAAGTGATTATTACCAGATAAATGTGGAGCATTAGTGAAAAGAAAGAACACATAGTATTGTGATATTTGGTATGTTTGTTAAATAGAATTCAATTTGGATGTCACAAATCCCCAGTCAGTTCATTTTACTGAAAGACCTAAATAATGTACTTGAGTTTAATTTTGGTTCGGTCTGTGCAAAGGCTGCCTGCTCTCTCTTTGTTCATGTCATTTAGGCTTAGGAACTGGACCCAAATAAACCTGCACTAAACAAAGAATTTATGGAAATGGACAAATAACTCAGAACCATTTATCAAAGCGATATATTTCAGGCCTAAGAAATAGAGGTTTTCTGATTGGGCTGTGCTTCCTAAGTGATTAACTACCTCATAACAGATACTGGGCATAAGTCACTGTTGGGTTTGCAAATTTTTGATGGTTATCTGTTCAAAAATCTGACCTAGCTCTCTCTTTGTAGCTTTATCCTTCAATTCAAAGAAAAGGCTACATGATATTGGGCATCGTTGCAAAAGTTTTGGTTAATTTTGTTTTAACAAAGGTTTTGTAACTGGAAAATTTTGTTTAGATGCTATGGTATATTTCTATAAAAACCCTGGTTCAAATCCTACTATTAGTTGTAACATTAAACTGACATTAATCAGTAATTGTGACATATTTGAAACTTTCTGTTGGACAGGATTTTCAGCTGTGTTCTCAATGTGCTCTAAATTTGCTTATAAAATAAAGGCTCAAGAAACAAGACTCCAGCAACAAAGATTGGACCAGCACTCATAGAGTACACACACATGCCAGCCCAATAGCTTTCAAGACACACACAGCATCACAGGGGTCAGTGGTGTCCACATACTTTTATTTCCCCAATAATTACCACACAGAGCTTTGTATAGGAGAACCACAGCTGTCCCCACTGATACAATTGTTAAATGCATTTCACTCTGTAATTTCATTAAATGTTTCCATGTATTTATTATTTTCTTTGCTGCTGTGTTGAAAAGCAGTGCTGAACTTGCCTGAATACATATGGTCATTACATGAAAAAAGTTATATACTATGTGTCTACAAGGCTTTATAGCAATTTTTCATTGTACAGGACCGCACTATATACATGGTGAATATATTTGGACTGCATGTGAATATGAAACTTCTGTCATATACCGGTACAGTGTACAGACAAAAGTATGTGGACCCCCTCTTCTAAGGACTGGGTTGAGCTGTTTCAGGTGCAACCATACAACATACAAACACATTCTAGACAATTGTGTGCTTCCAGCTTTGTGACTACAGTTTGGGGAAACTCCTTTCCTGCTCCAGCAAAACTGCCCATGACAACCCACAGCTGCGGTCCAAAATCTGGTGGAAAGCCTTCTCAGGAGAGTGGGGGGCTGTTGCAGCAGCAAACAAATCCATATTCATGCCATCCTTTTAGCCATATTGTGTAAACACAATTAAAAAGAATCAAAAGATTGAAAATATTCTGTTCTGTAGAGTTAGATTGTGACTGTCATTTAAATTTTTATTCACTTGATTTATTTTATATATATTATCTGTGGCATAAAAGTCAATAGTGTAGTTTTTAAAGCATGTTAGTAGTGTTTCTATCCAGTAAAAAGTGGTCCTCACTGGGACAATACTGAAAGAGACTGTTCAGTCTGAACTACCAAACATGGAAAATAAAGATTTAATGAGCAATAACTTGAATATAGTCATATACGTGGGTAGCTGGGCAGTGTTCACATTGCTAAAACTTGATAACTAACGGATAATAGCGAGAGCGTTACATTACCTTTTCTGCCTGAATCCTGATGCTTCACACTGAATTGCCACTTCATTTTGACCCTAATAAATTTGATATAGAGGGGGAGCAAGAGAGTCAGTGAGAGTGGCTGGTGAAGGGAATACATGCTGTTCTTCCTTAAAGTGTGTTTGGCTAGGCCTTTCTTCAGCAGACATGCAGTCTAATGACTCAGCGGAACAGACTGACTTGCTGACTGAAGTGGCTGAACTCACCCCTGGGTGTATTTATCTGATGCCATGAAACATGCCCCTCACATCCCATCGTGTCCCTATATGCTCCACCCGGACAGCCGCTGAAATCCGAGATGCTCACACGATAATCTCACCATAATTCATTCACAAATAATTCACAATGTTAACAGGGCAGAAGGTACAGTACTACATTGAAATTCCATTCCCTGAACTCCTTGGGTTATGTGGGCAAGTCAAAGTCAAAGTCAAAAGAGTTTATTTGTCACATACATGGTTACCGAGTATACCATGTAGTGAAATGTGCCCTGATTCAACAGGAGACTGTGTGTGGTTCCATTTCAAAATTTACGAGTAAAAACAAACAACCAAACACCAAGAAGACAAGTAACAAACAACAAATAGATAAATAGATAAATGAATAAATCCTTAAGGTGCATTGTAGGGACAGTGACAAGAGAGGGGAGCAGTCAATGGATATTGTAGACTCTGGTTTGTGAGGAAGTGGCATAATGACCTCACAGATCTGTGAACAATTATAAAAACCCTTTAATACATTACAATAATTTATTGGTGACAGTATGACTTACTTCCCAGGGTTATGAACATTTTTACTTTTTCTAACTAACAACACTTAACTGGATTACCCACGTTTTGAACTCTGGGCCTCAGAAAGCGTTGGAATACTTCCTGTTGTGCAAAATAAATCTTCTCTTCACTACTTAAAATGGTATTGTTTTTACTGCCAATGTACGACGAATTGTTGGATTTTTTTTTTCCATGTTCACGTTACATTTAACATTGCGTTAAATGTGAATCAAACTAAAATGATTATTTTTTTTACGACATGAAGGGCGCACTCTTGTTACAGTGTTTAAAGGTGGATCATTTTTGCGCGTTCAAATCATTACTAAATTTAAAACACCAGCAACAACACCAGCATCATATGTATAATCGCAACATGACTTTTATTTTCTGTCGACATCCGAAACGCCGGCTTAGAGCTGAGCCACGTTTAAGAGACGCTCGGGACGCCTCGCGTGACTCCGGGCTCCGTGACGTCATCCCAGCTTCCAAGGGGCGGGGCTACAGGCTCCACGTGGCCTGTTGTTTACATCTTCCAGAAAAGCTCGAGTGACTTCTGGAAAAAGCGAGGTTGTGAAACCGCGGAGCGGAGCGCGTCGAGGTTTTGTGCCGAGTTGCCCCGTCGAAAATAAATGGGAGGCCGCTGTGGACGACTGTTCTTATCAGTCTTCTGATCGCTGCTGCCGCTTTTGTCGGTGTGTTCCCCTCCCCCCCCCGGCTCCCAACTGCTCAGGAGGTCAGTGTCCCGGTTTTCTTTGTTCTCTGCGTGTTGTGTCATGTTGCCACCTTGTACGCCGTACTGAACGTCGCTGTTGTCCAAATCGACGGATCTACTCGTTTTCATGTGTAAGTGCTTAAAAATAAATCAGATACTACATCAAGGAAATGCGTACATATGATTTAGTCCCTATGTACTGTACATACATTATATTTAAGATATATCTGTGTGCGCATGCGTGTATATACAGTATGTATGTATGTATTCCGTAGCTGCAGATAGCGACTCTTTTAATATATATATTTTTAATGGTAATTCATTTTCTTTTATAGAATGTTCTTTTGTTTTGGTATATGAAAACTGCAACTATTTTCTACGTTTCTCCTTATGTTAAGATAAAGTGTCAGTTTTATTACCCTTTAATTATTACTGTTTTTTGCTTATCCATGCTTATTATATTTGTACATCTAGTCTGCTTGTTTGCATGCTGCTTTATCAAACAGTGTATACACTGGGTCTGTAATATTCTGCACTGTTATTATTTCAGATTTAAATTCCGAAAATGTTTCAGCTGGCAAGCCGATTGGCTCATTTTCAGTTTGCTTCCGCTCCCACTCGGTGCAGTGGCGTAAAAGAGAATGTTGACCAGCCATCAACTGAATCATTAACCCAACCACCAACCGAAACACCAGCCCAACCATTTAGCCAGTCAAGCCAACCCTCATCCAAGCCATCAGCCCAACCTTCTGTGAAACCATCCTCCCAGCACTCAACTGAATCATCAGTCCAACCCTCAAACAAGCCATCACCCCAATCATCAACCCAACCATCAACCACTTTTAGTGACTTTCTTGAGAAACTCAGGTATTAATCTTACATACAGTTAGTATATATTTGACATTTTCTGTTGCTCTTAACCGTTGACAAGCAGTATCGTACATTTTTGTTAACTGTTAATCCACTTTTATGAAAAGTATTGGTCTTAAAACATTTCCTTGAGTCTTCTTAGAAGTGAGTGCTAGGAAACCTAATTTGTTTATAAAGTAGTTTTTCCTCTTGTTTGTAATGAATTTTCTTGCTAGGAATATTGCTGGACTGAAAAAAGAAGACATTTTTTGCAACTTGAGAATTCCTAATCAGTTTCAAACTGCTAAAGATGAAGTCAGCCTGGTTGTCCTGACAGGTACTTCTAAGTCGTCCTTCTAAGGATAAATAAACGCCCATTTTTTTAAATTGTTTTCAAGAGCCATTGTAGCAGATGCACCCCACATAAACAAATAATGCAGTAGGTAACAAAGTAAATTTGCCTTTGCCTTAGAGACTTTCCAAAAAGAGATGGTGGTAAAACCTATCTAGCTTATATTCTCTTTATCTGGTTCTCTTTATTTTTTATAAAATTCAGTTATTCCTAATAATTATATGCTTTTCAACTGTACAATTTACAGCGCAATAAAATGGCCTCTGTGACAACAAAGGCATGGATGAAAGCTGCTGCCACTGTAAAGCTTGCAAACTTTTAGATAAAAGGTTCAGAGGAAATGCAAGACAATTTTGTGCACTTCAGTGGCTTTTGATGTGTCATAGAACTGTTTCTATTATGCAGTGATTATTTTCCTGTTTTTTGCAGGCCATGGAGTCTTCTGTATTGATGTCAAGGACTGGAGGGGTGAAATGTCAGTGCAGGCGCAGATCTGGCAACTTAAACTAAAACAAGAAAGCCAAAACATCACAAGCACCTCAATCTGCCAAGTTGTTGACCCCATACAAGCCATCACGGTAAGGTTCCATTAAATAGATTTTTGTACCATAAGGGTTGTCTGTAAAATAACATGCAAGATTATGCTGGGGGACATCTAAACATTTTAATTATATCCCGATAAAAGAGCCTGGAGATCCTGCAGAGAATGATGCTTCCTCTACTGATGCAGGCCCAGTTGTAAAAATGGATTTACAAGCTCATTAAACCTAAGGGATGTATGAATTTATGAATTGGATGAGAATGCAAATAAGATATCTAAAGATGAAGCTGAAACTGAGGAGTATGTCAATTCTGTCAATTAGGACTCTTTATTTAAACAACTAGGTTAAAAAAATGTAGAAATATAATGAAATACAACAGCTGTACATGGTAGAGGATTAATAATTTTAGTTTCAACTTGAAGCAGCAAATTCTTTTACAATCCACTTCACACTCGCGATGTGCGTGGCAAACGTCTTCAAGTCTTTGTTTGAATGCTGCAGCGTGATTTCAGCAGCCTATTTTTGCATTAATTAGAAAAATAATTTTTAGCCCCCATGTATCCCAGTATGTCTTTATCCTCTTAATGTTCACATGTCTGACTTTACAATGACCTTGTTTCTCTGAGTCGCTGGACTGCCAATGGGATTAGAGACCATAATGATGAAAAATAAGACTGTTCCTATATCTGCTTCCTCAGACCAAGGCCACCAACCTTTGGAACCACATCAGATGCAGCGGTGTGTCAGTGCACCGTTCCCTCTTTCTGCCCAGGGTGCTCATCCTTTCTGCAGACTGCCATTTGGATGAAGAACTGAGGAAGAGGAGGGAGCTGATAACCCACAAAGACTTCGACACCTTTGCGTGCTCTCTTAGACAGAGTTATGTAGCCTGGGTGTCAGATGCGCTAACTCCATCCTGGCTCTCTGGTAAGTGTGGTATCTCTATTTTGAGAACTGATTACTAGTGGTTAATGTCCTGAACTTGGGACCAGATTGTTAAAATCTCAGTGCCCAGGAATGGCATTTTATCATTATTTTCTGAGCTGGGAAGATAAACTGAGGTACTTAAGACTGAACACTCAGTGTATGAAAAGGGTTGCTTTTAGTTGGGACATAGGTGGGCTGCAGGATATCCTCCAATTTTATTCCAGCGGCGCTCTTACAACTCTTTATTAGTTAAGATTTTAATTGGCTTAACATCAAATCTTATTAAAACAAATGTAGGTTTCAGAACTTTCTTTAATTTTCCTGAAACACATCGCTAAAATTACAGGCCACCTGTCGTACAGACAGCTGAGGGATGTGAGGGAGATACTCAAGAGGACAGGCACTTGGGACCTGGTTCGACTGCGCAGTGGTCAGCAGCTGAAGGGAGACTACCAGGGCTGCCAGTATATTGCTCTGGATCGCCAAGAGACAGAGGAATTGGAATTCTCTGGAGACAGGGCCTTGTCGCTGAGCTCAATTTGGTCCCTTCTAGGCCACTCTCCACAGGTAAGCGATCCACACAGGAATGAATGAGAGAAAAGCTACAGACACACATAATGCAACTGCAGTGAAGAAGAGTGCTGCAAGGTAAAAGATGGGCTGCATGGTGTAAAGGGAATGCTCTTCCTTGTGAGCCAGTTAGATATTTAATGAGAATTGAGCAAGGCTTCAGAAGCAAATGATGCCAGTGTTCAGGTGCTGCAGAAAGAAATTCGGACCGGTACCAAAAGGTAATTTTGAGACTAGGTTGCAACAGTAGGGTGTAGAGATGGAAATATGGGCTGAAGAAACAATGTTTTCTCAAACCAGTCCTGTCAAAACCTGCATGGTGTCCACCAAGTGACCCAACAGTTTGGGAATGAAGTCTTGAATGTGTTTGCAACGCAGTGTTTATAGCAGAATGTCTGTAGCAGAGCAATGAAATAAACAATATGCTAAGGTCATAGAGAGGCAGGAGTTTGTACTTCTGTTCCAAACACCCCAATCCACGGCAGTTATACAAACTCTCTCTCAAGCTATGTCCATTGGTCAGTGCCTTGCATAGGCAAAGTCAGTTCTTCCCATCAGACCCCCTGTGCAAGACCCTTGACCAGCCCTGGCGCAGCCCTAATAAATTACCTGCAGGTCCTGCAGAACAATAACAGAAAAGTGGGAGCCATCCATTTCATCGCCATTTACAAAGAATCAATATCAATACTTAATGCAATACCAGTGAAAAATGAGCAAAGATACTGTGGGCATAAGAAAGCACAGATGAAATACCTTCGAGCATTCCAGTTTTTGTGTGTGTGTGTGTGTGTGTGTGTGTGTGAGATAAAGGAAAGCTACATTTCTACAACACATTCTGTATTTGCTCTTTCATCTTTGGCTCCTTTAATCTCATTCCCCCATGGGGTTTAGAAGTGTGTTGGTGCTGTTATGTAAAGCACATCAAAAATGTACTAGTTTTACTAGTTGTTTTAGTTTTATGATTATAACTTGTTAATCCACAAAGTTTAGATCAGCATTCTCATTATTTATCATTGCCTTTATAGCTTTATTTCTTCAGTAATTTCATTATTTTGTTCAAAGTGAACGGGTTTAACATGATCTCAAGCAGCAAGTGTGGAGCTGCTATCCTTGATGTTCCAGATGCAGGCCATTCATCCTGGGGGTGGGGGGGGGTTCCTGGTCCAATATCACCAACCAGCAGATGGCACTATGACCAAGTCTGAGCAATTGTATGAATTGGACCATGGGCCACTACATCACTTTCCTCCAGAATGGAGCAGGCTCCGGGTGTCTCAGCGGACAAGGAAAGGGTATCGCCAACGGTAACGCAGGCTGTCTGTCGAGACAGCCAGCAATCACCAGCCCCCATACTTAGCCCTGTTCCCACAAAGGCAGCCCGATCTAGCGGCGTCCTTTCAGAGGAGTACAAACATTCCCATCAGGTGATAAACAGGTGCATTTTTCCCCAACTCATACTCATGTTTCAGGGCATCAGAGGCCCTTTGAATATACTTATGATTTTAAATACCCTTTTCTGAATAATCTAAAGGTTAACACCACCAATTAGCTTGTAAAGGCTAGAGTATTTCTGCATTGTTTGCGTGGGTATCAGATTCCGGGACATAACTTTGTCACTTCTGGAGGTAAGGTCTTTGGAGGGTTGCTAAGTGTTTATGAGACTCAATAGGGAGTGCTGGACAAAGCCGGCGATGTTATTACTGCCTCGTATAGATGTATTGTAATGCCCAAAGGAGTTATCACAGGCACTCTGAGAGAATCTTGGCGGCTATTCAAAGCCGCACCTTTGAATCTGCTGGCCCAGTTGTATTGTATTTTCACAACTGGTGAGAGGCGGCAGGGCCAGTTTTGCCAGGACAATGTGGCTGGCTGAGACAGTGTCATTGGCCACACAGCCGGTGTGCGTTCAGCTACCCTGTATTTGGAGAAGGAGTCTGGTGACCTACATAGAGGGAGGACTCAACATGATGTTTTGCTTGTCCTAAGCATGAGGATGAGCTCGCTTGTATTCGGTCTGGTTTTTGGATGCTGGGAACTAGGGGTATTTTTCAAGGGTAACTTCCTGTACAATTTACAGTAATGGCTTTAACCTTGGCAATAGAGAACATGCTAGTTTAACTGTATTCACAGTCAAGTGTTTTGAAGGAAATATTCTAGTTTTTTGTGAACTTTTTTAATGTTAACCATTGTCTGGTAATGTTTTATTTACACCAACATACACAAACATAGCTGGCTGAATTATAGGTGAATTCTATAGTCAATATATGCACAGTTTTTGAACTGTGATTTTGTATGTTTTTGTGTCATGTAAACAAACATCAAGATAAATTCCTTGTACATGCAAATGTATAAGGAAAATAAACTTAATTCTGATATAGGGATTTTTTTGCAATAATGTTACAATGTTTTACTCATGTATGCAGTTGCATGTTCAGGATAACTGCAGCTGTTCAGGATAAGTAGCTTGCTCAAGGGTACAATTGTAGAATGCCAGATTCCAATCCCTTGACTGAAAAAAAACACTATGGCCAAAAGTATGTGGACACCTGAGTATCACACGTGTTTTTTGAACATCCCAAATATGGAGTTTTTGCTATAAAAGCCCCGAGTCTTCTGGGAATGCTTTCCACCAAATTTTGGGAATGTGTGCCCATTCAGCCATAAGAGCATCAGTGAGGTCGGGCACCAATTTCAGGCGAGAAGGCCCGGCATGGAGTTGGCGTTCCAGTTCACCCCAAAGGTGTTCATTGGGGTTGAGGTCAGGGCTCTGAGCAGCCCCTCAAGTTCTTCTACACCAGCCTGGGCAAACCATGTGTTTAAAGAGCTCACTCTGTGCACAGGGGGGCACAGTCATGCTGGAGCAGGAGAGGAGCTCCTCCAAACTGTGGCCACAAAGTTGGAAGCACACAATTGTCTAGAATGTGTTTGTATGCTGTATCGGTGCGGCTGAAACAGCTCAACTCAGTCCTTAGAAGATGGGTCCACATACTTTTGGCCAAATAGTGAATGTGACTCTAACTACTATGCCGCCTGCTGTCTACAGTAGTAATAGTAGTATGAGTAGTAGCCTTTGAATTTACACAGTCTCTCTAAATTCAATGTTCATTAAATTAATCTTCTACAGACCAGTTTAGTTTTCTTCTTTGAAACTTGGAACTGCCATCTTTTCGATCAGTTAAAAAGCTACCAAGATGTCCTTTAAAATACTGCTACTATTCAGCAAAGCCTAGGTTATATTTCCATAAGAGCAGATTCCTTGCAATCAGCCGTACCACACCAAATCATGGCTGCCGCAGAACCTCGAGGACCTCTCCATAAATAAAAACGATCCGCGTATTAAACAAGAAATAAACGTCTCATAAAAAGCAGTTGTGCTGAAACCCGACATTCTGCAATTTACAAGCAGCACTGAGAGACAGATGAGGAATATGGCAATTATACGGCATCTGTTGGTGATCAGATAGAGACTGAAGTGTCAGAATATTGTTTTCAGACTCGGGCTTTCAGAGTGCTTGCCAGGGCAGGCCCATAAATTGCCCCCCCCAACCCCCTACCCTACCCTACCCTACCTCCTCTCCCTTGTTCCTCTTTGCCGCATTCACAATTTTTCAGGTTTTCAGATCACTTCCATTAACATTAGCATGCCAAGCGCTAATTACTCACTCAGCACTTGCGGGGCGGCCCAGTGCACCGGCGCTGCTCGCTCGCTCGCAAGGCGCCCGCTAACCGAACGTGGTTAATTACATAAGAAGATAATTATACGTGAACACGCTGGTATCCAAAGGCAGCTATCTAGCCCGCTCGCTGTATTAATTGGCCCCCGGCTGAGGTTTCGGTGTGTTTATTTTAGAGGGAGCCTATTAATTGATTTAACTAATGAAGTAAATACGCCGGATATTCTTTCCAGGGAGGCAGGGTGGAAGCAGGCCAGGCTGGATACTGTTCGTGTGAACCCAGCTCTCCCGGTGGCCTTTTGTTGTATGATCTCCCAGTCCTTTATCACATATGCTAACCACGCACCAGATTGTATGTTACAGTATTTGTGGAAATGATTTGACTCGGTGCCCTTGTTTTGTGAGAGTAAAAATATCTCTTAAATCTTGACAGACTGTTTGGTAGATTCTTTTAGTATTGTATTCAGTAACTTTTTATGCAGGTAAAGATAGGTAATGGATGTTCTCGTGCGGTGCATAACAGTGGTTTGACAGGCTTTTTGTAAAATTAATATGCATTTGAGTACTATATATAGTCAACATATATGTTACAAATTGGGGCTAACATTACCTATTAAATGAAGAAATTCCCACAGCCCCCCGCCACGGCTTATATGTAGTTACTTTTTTCTCACCCTCATAAAAAGCATACCAGGGAGATTCATTTATCAATATTTCCTGCTTTGTGGCAAATGACACAGCTTTAAGTTGAGTTTAATATAGAGCTGCTGTCAAACCGTAGCATAGTTAGTGTGTTTCTGAATGACTGAAGTCAAGGGGAAGGGCAGGCAGAGATCAGAGGTCAGTGGTTCCTTTGGGATGCCCCATTACATGTAGCCTTAATATGCATACAAAGAGTTTACGGGAGGGTGGTCCTTGGAGCAGCAGGAGGGTTGTACCCTGTGGGACCATGCTGGCGGGAGGTTCAGGGCTCCTGAGACCTCCAGCTCACATCCCTCCAGATGCTGTGCGCTCAATAACAGGTCCTCATGGCCAGCAGCCCACGATTTGGATGAGTCCTGTCTTGACCCAAAGGGATCTGCTGTGTTAAAACATGATATGTTATTTTCCAAAAAATATTTGTAAATGGAGGCAATATGGCTTGCCATTATGCACCATCTTCTCCTTTATCTTTCAGAGGGAAACTTGACTCTGGTTCCAAGTCTTAAGAGGCCCCAGGTGTCTCTCTTGTGTAATGTGCCTGTCACATTTGGACTACATTGATTCCACATTCTCTCCATCTCCAATTATGAAAACCTTTCGTCAGAACCTTTTCTTTGAACTTGACCTACATCGTGTTGATATATTGAATATTTTTCAGTATAGCCATGTTGTTCTTCATTGAAATTTAGTTGAAATATGCTAAAATTTGCAGAAACATTTATGGAATCGCATCCTAAAGGCAATAATGGGGGTAAAAGACGATACGTTTTCCTGTATGAATGGAAATGCAGCTGTTAAATTTCCTGGAAAAGCGGAATAAATATTAAACATGTGGTGTTTCTGAGACAAGCACTTTTAGATAATAAATTGATGTTTCGATTAGATGGTCTTCTTGCACAGCCACTCAGGAAACTAATCTGCCACAAGAAACCAAATATTACAGAGGAGTGCACAGAAAATGCTTCATTGATTTTTTTTTCCCCCCTTCTTCTTTGTAATAGTGCATAAAAGTGAGCCATTACGATCCATACATTTGCACAGGACACAAGATCAAACACCAAGTTAGAAGAATGATCTACAGCATCAGACAGCACAGAAGTGGCCTTCCTGTTGTACCCTTGAGAAAAGTACTTTACCACAGTTCCTGCAGTGAAATATAGTCTGCTATGTGAATTAAATTTTTCTATGAGCTTTTTGGTTAAGAAAGCAAAAGAGTATTAGTAACAATTATTTAGCTGATATTTTTATCCAAAGTAACATAGTGTCATGTTTTTATTCTGCTTGCAAAATTGGGTGTGTTTACCAGAGTAATTCTGGGAAAGTACCTCGGTGAAGGGGTATTTCAGCAGGGGCAGGCGTGAACCCAGTTTCTTGAAACTGTACGGCTCTCCTAAAATAAAGCGTGACTTTCAGTGTTTGTTTGCAGTGATGTCCTAGTCAGTAAGCAAGGTGCAAGGAAAGTTGTGGAGTATACTGTCAATAAATCCTCAGTTTGGACTTCACAACGTAAAATAATATGTGGTGCTATTCAGCTCGATGCAAAATGATTTTGTTTCCTCCTACAAGGAAGCAGCCCAGCCTCCTTAAAGAAAACACTTTACTGATAGATGCATGGATGCTGCAGGGTGGAACGTATGTTAACACTTTGCTTTTGGAAAGATAGATGGCAACAGCGTTTTCAGACCTGCAGTGAGGATGAAATGCATCCAAAGGAATGTTTGTTGCACTTAATTATGCAGGATGTTCACCGTGTTCATTTTGCAAATACATGGTACTGAGGCTGTAAGTAGCAGCTGCTCGGGGGGGTTTGAGTGAGCCAGGGACATCCGATAGCCCCACGGGTGCGCTTCAGCCCCTCCGATGAGATGCATCTTTGATTTGTAACTCCTAAACAGACAGAGGTGCGAGGAACTTGGCTCACCCGGGGTAGGACAAGGCTGGTCACTAGGACCTCGTGCGAGAAGGTTTTCACCACATCTTATGGGCTGCTGGTGGCAGAACATGGCCCTCATAGTTTCCCCTGCCATGCAGTTCAGAAGTTGTTTCAAGATCATTTCTCAGAAGGTAGAATCTGCAACTCTTAAGACTCCCTTGTTAATGATGGCAGTCCAACTAAAAACAATTGAATTGACACGTTTGGAAGAGACGCCTGCCACCATACACATGCTAGTTGACTGACTATAAGACATTAGTTGTTCTGTAACATTTGCTTTATCGACTGGGTGGCAGAGCTAGGGAACTTAGGGTTGCGACAACCCAGCCATAGAATTGTGAAAGAAACACTAAAATGTTTGACCTAAAACAGGCTGTGGTTAACTAAATGTGGGTTTTTATTCTCTGTGCTTTGCCTTTGGATTATTCATTATCAGTGAGCAGCACTGAGGACTTGCAGAGCATTCCCAGACTTGTCTACTTTTGTCTGGCTTTGGACCTATGTGGCCCTGTGTGTGAGATGTGCAATATAGGACTGGCTGATGGCCACAAGGCCCACCTGTGAGTACCCGATTGGATTAGATGGTGCGGAATGAAATTAGGCAACAGAAAATGGCCGTATCAAAGCTGAACATTCTGGATGGACTATGTTGTGGCTCGACAGTCCATTTGTAGGCAGCTTATCCTGGAGTTTTTTTGAGTTGGAGAAATGGTGAATCATGACTGTTGCCGCTCTGTGATTTGAATGGGTTTATTCGGGAAAGGCTTGATGGAAGTAGTCAGTTCATTTGTTGAAAAAGTTTTTGCTGTCCAGCGATTTTTCTGGTTGTTTCTGACTCATCTCTGCAGTCTTGGCTACCTGTATTCCCATCCAATGCTCTCTTCTCCTCACTTCTTTTTGTGTTCTATGTGGTTGCGAATGATGTTCAAAAAGAGGCATTAAGGAAGCCTCTCTGAGAAGAGAACCTGGGGCATCCCAGCCGTCTGTCTGCCGTGACCTTGCCTTTGTCTTTGAGCACCAAGAAGGACAGTGATGAGTCAGTCCAGCCTCCCTCCGGAGTGGCCAACGCCGCCAGTAGACTGTCTGCCTCCAGTCTGTGAACTTGAATCGGCACGGCGGGTTCGAGTGCATGCAGAAAGGAAGAGCAGCCCGGCACGCTGGCGCTGGTCCGGTGTCACGTTTGTCTGTCGGCTGACAATTAAAAGTGGCACCTCAAGCAGATCAATTCAATTTCACAAGAGTATTTCTTTTCATCCCTTCGTCCTCCACCCCCTTCTGCTCTGACGGAGGGCAGGCCGCATCTCTCAGCTGCGAGGAGCCAGCGAGGATTGAGAGGATTGCGGTGTCTTTCTGCTGTCCTCGGATCATTACCACTCCCAGAGGAAGACTCTGGATGCCCGCAAAGACGCTGCACAGAAATTAAACACCGTAATAAAACAGTACTTGAAATATCAACATCCCAGGCCTAATCAGAGCAGCCTAATGGGCCCGAATTGCACATATAAAATGTGCTGCTCGAGTTCCTCCTGGCGTAACTTGACTACATGTCTCTGTGTGCTGATGCAACGGGAGCAGTACAATAAAGTAAAATGCAGTTACCATAAGATCTGCCTGACATGTAGTAATGAGAATTACTTGCATGTGACAGGCAGGTGACAGTTCATCTCATGGGCAGCAGGTAGAACAGTACTTGTAATCCCGTGATCCAGGTTGAAATCTCACCCTCCTGCAAGGTACTTACTCCAAACTGATGCAGAAAATATACCCAGCAATATAAATAATAAATAATTCTGCTTGTTATAGAAAACTTTGCAAGTGTTTGGCGAAAAGCTTTCAGCTGTAGGAATACATCTGAGATTTGCGAAGGCAAAGTTTAGGAGGAAAATATTATACCAAGCTCTCAACTGTGAGCACCCTATGCGTATACATGGTGTATGCAGGCACTGTTTTCCGTAATCCCATCATCACTCTCCTCCACCTCCTCTTGTTTTTGTCCAAAAGTGGCCTAACTGGGGGGGTTTCAAAAACCTTGCTTGGCAGCAGGTGAGTGCCCTCCAGCAAACTGTAAGCTAAGATGGAAAGTACACTAAACATTTACCCAAACACACAATCATAGTCTAGTACTTCCATCTCCTGAGTAGTAGTAATAATAATAATAATAATAATAATAATAATAATAATAATAATATCTTATTCTGTCTAGGTTCCATACAATTCTATCTTGTTTGATTTACTTACTGCCTTTTTTTTACTCCAGGGCTCGATCTGCTCTCCTTCAGGGGTTGTTCAGGGGTAGATATGGACTGGGTGAGCTGGAGTGTGCTTGGAATTGAGAGGAAAAGAGTCCTGGGCAAGTTACATTAACTGCTCTTGCTTTTAATTCATCTAATTGCACAAAACGGGGTGGGCTGAGTTGGGGGTGCACCATTTTCTGGCTGCACATAGCAGGCTTTGCGGAGATGATGCCTGGGCTTTTATACGTATTTTTTATGTCCTTTTGTCAGTTCTTTTATTCAGGAGAAAAAAAGGTTAGAGCCATTTTCAGCAGTGAGTGAGGAAAATAATTTTCAGTAAGAACACAATGTACTTGTTTGAATTACCTTTTCCCCCATGTGGAAAACCATTAAAGGGGGTGCTAATCTGATACAAAATGTAAAAATAAAAAATCCCTCAGTTTCCCTTTATAGTGGTTTACCCCCATAACAGTTTTTCATAGGACGAAACAGTATTATTCCATTAGACGTTGATATTTATTTAGTGAATTGAAAGCACTGGGGAAAAGCTACAGTATTTAAACTAATGTGCTTTCACTCTCAATGCAGTCAGCATTTAGCCGTTTAGCAGGCATGCTGAAGAATATGATTTTAATCATGGCCTTAATAACTTGCCAGTTGACTGGATTTAAAAAATAGATAAATAATGCACAAAAAGGCTACCCTTATTTATCTGTGGTTTTCTTCACTTCTTCCTGGCTCTGAGTTAAATAGTCTCCTGGCTTATAGAAAGCAATTTCTATGTGTCACGATCGAATACACAGCACCGCAATGGTAGTCATTTGTATGAAACTTTAAAACGCAATACACTTTTTTCCAGTTTACATACTGCACAACAGGCAGATATGTGAATGTTCATGGTATTTTTGTTGAGCATGTGTCCCATTATACCATTAGGGAGCTTTGCTGTAGTGTCAGAACGATATGAGGGTGACGCTTGGCGTGTCGTGTATGTTGACATCTACATAAAATGAAGGTTGGAATGCTAAAATGACTCGTAAGATGCGAGTCTCAATCTGAAATGTTTCACAGATTAAAGAACTTGTAGCAAACATGAACAAATGAGACGCACGTGACACAATGTTTTGGTGAAGGCTATGTTTTTTAAGCAAATAAAGGTTCGGGTATTTATCCTTGCGTACCATTCAGCCCTGGGCCTACAACCAGTCCCACATTTAAAGAAATTAACCTACAGTGGATTATAAATCAGCCCTACATTGTACAGTATATATTGTGGGTGTGTAAAAAATAAGAAAACCCTTGTTGATCAATTGGAAATTCTAAGGTTTTAATAAAATTATGGCTTCATAATTGGACTGTTGGCCATCATCTTGCTGCCATACTATGTGGTGAGGGTGGTAGAAGCCATATTATGCAAGAGGTGCTATATTCAAGGGAATAAACAAGAATCACGTAAATACACTTCCAAGCCAGTCATATCTGCGGTTTCCTAAAAATGAACAAAAATTAATGTCGAATTTGTTGAAACACAGACTAATGAAATGTATAGTATGTTTTCATTGTATTCAAGGGAATATCGCACTGGAATAGGAGTGTACATAGGAATGTAAGGGGCCACAGTGTGACTGTCTAATGAGAAGCGTCCCTCGAACCTGCGGCTGTCCGTGCCTCGATGCCTTTTTCTGACACCCTCCTTATATATATGTAGATTGTTCTGTGGTGTGCAGGAACAGGGTCATTCCGCTCGTCCAGTCACCCCAGGTCCCTGGGTGCCGCAGCCAGGCAGCCAATGGAAATAAAAGGGAAAATCGATGGGGGATCATTAAAACAGTGGCTGGCAGCGGCGACAGCAAAGCTTAATTACCGTTTCAGAGGCGTTTGCTTTAATTGGAAAGAATAAAGGGAGGGAAGTGGAATGAATGATGGAATTAGCATATCTATCCGCGAGCAGGATTGCCCCCTGGCCTCTCCAGCCTCTGCTGGCTCTGGGGTGCACTTTCTGCTTTGGGCAGGGTGAGCTGGGGGCTGGATGTACTGCAGCCGTGCGGGGTGACAGAGCATCGGGTGCTGCTCTGTTCAATTCAAATGATACCTTGGGTAACTTTGCTCAGCGTAGTTGCATATTTATTGCAATGAAATACAACATGTATGAAGTTTTCGTTCGAAGAACTGTGTGTGACAAGTTCACCCTAAATGGGAAAATGTATTTCCTACCAACTGTGCTTTAGAGATTGCACGCCTAGCTAGCTGTCAAGCATTTACTCTCTTCCACCAAAAGCATCTATAACATGTAATTGTATTTGAAAAGTGTGCTTCTAAGGGCCTGTACATCACTTCGCAAAAGAGCGAGTCAAGATTTCAATTACAGGCGGAAAGTTTTCCCGAACGTCTTTGTTTATGGGTGCTTTGCACAGGACCTGCGAGTACGGCCACACTGAAAGAGGGCTGATTTATAATCTGTGCCACAACCATCTGTTGTAGTTACATGGAATTACAGATAAACCAGTTAGTAAACACTTTACCCCATTGTCTCTTGTTTTGATAATCACCCATAATAACATCCCACATCAATATGGTCTTTAAACCCGATTTTGGAGTTAATGGAATAAGAGGCAGGCAGTCCGCGTGTGCACCAGGGTAATGTCATTAGGAATGTTTGCGAAGGACAAATTAAATCAGTGGTAAATTGTGCTCTCAAGTCAGCCAGAAAACCAGCCTCATTCAAGAGACGGGGAGTCATTTTTTAACCTCTCACAGAAAATGCACTTAAACAGATTAAAATAAAGTAGGGCCTGTGTGGATGGATGTAAATGGTAATTGCCGCTGCTCTAATGGCTTCCTGTTAGCCGTGCCGGGCGGCAGGCAGAGCTATTTTAAAGTTAACTAGCGATCGAGGTCATAGCTTTGAGCAAACCGGTGATTTAACTGGATTGTACATGTCGCTGAAAAAGGCGGATTAGGAGGTGTAGCGCCGGCACACAGTGTAGCGCCCCCCGCTTGTGAGGCACAAGGGGATTTTTGTGCCAGTCTTGTTTGTGCCATGACACTGCACTTTAAACACTGAAGTGTGCTGGAGTTTGTCAATGCATGAGGCCCTGCCCCCTGCCTCCTGGACCTTGGTTCTGTGCCACCGTTTGGGTGCATTCACACATTACAAAGTCCTTATTGAGCGCATGTCTAGTTAGTCCCTTAAGGCAGCAACTTCAGGAGCTTCAGCCTGGAGGGGAGAATAATGGACAGCAACAGGGGGCACAAACATCAGACGAGTAAAGGAGTTAAATGGGAAACGTTTCCCTGCTTTGCATCACACACGCAGGATGGACACGTACACAGCATCAGTGAGAGTGCCGGAACCTGTGGGCAACCTGGGCAATACTTCTGTGGAACAAACTGGTCGGAAAAGTGAAAGGAAAGCGACCCACAAGTGTTTTACATCTCTCGGAACCGCTGCAGAAGAGCGAGGAAGACACAGTGGCTTGTGTGTTAATCTAAATAGTCAAATGAATACCTCTTCATAGAAAGTAGCTTCCAGCAGCATATACCCAAACTTGTGATGGGTGCTGTATATGAACCACAAACACCTCGAAAGGACCGCACTAATTTGTTCCACAAGCTGGTTCATTATAATGAAATTGACTATTTGTCATACTCCTGGGATATTTCAGTCATAATATAATTATAGGCTGTAGTGCTTCTTTTATTTAACATCTTTCACCAGCATACTGTGTTACAGCTGGAACACTGGTCCTGCCATATTCTTCACCGTCTGCTCGTCATTGGCCTAGGGTGATAGGGTTTGAACTCTGTGCTGTCTGCTTGCCGTCTCCCTCGGAGGCAAGTGTCACCATGCGGTTTTGGTTCTCTCTTTTCTCCTGCCATCACATCTTTGACTGTTGTTGTGCCTAAACGCCACACACACTTTGCGTTTTGCACCTTTTACCATCTCATTGTTTAACAGCTTCATATTCCAAATAAGTTTCCATCAGTTATTTTTGCCAGAAAAGTCAGCAGGCTATGTGTATGTACATCATATTAACATATGTGAGTTCTTTGACCTAAGGAGAAATGGCAACACATATTAGATAAATAAGTATACATGCTTTTCTCAGCTTACACTGTTAAGCTATTTGCAGTGTTTGCTCTTTCATACTGCCAGGTAAATTTAACCAGTGCAGTTCAGGGTACGTACAAGGAGCAAGGGTACTGCGGCAGGAGGTAGGATCTGAACTTGGGTTTTTTTCAGTGTGAGATGACAGCTCTAACTACACCACCTGCTGCTTCATAGATACGAAAAACCATGAATGCTTATGAAGGGTGTAGCTATAACTAGATCTTACGTTACCATGCAGACCATCCATGACTGCTTTAAGCTCATTTGACTAAGGAGGGTTTTTGTCATCAGTGTCTGCTGATGGATGCGTGAACAAAGAGGCTGTCACCCCCTTGTATTGGCGTGAGCTTTTGCTCATTCCGGCATTACCTGAAACACGGCACCTTTGGCTCAGGGTGAAGGCCACCAGGCATCCAGTCATTGTGCAAGTTAACAAGGACTGTGGGCTTCTCATATTGAATGGCAAATACACGGGTGACGACACATCTCCTGGAGTGCAAAGTGCACGACATTATTCACTGAACACCTCCTGTTGGCTCCCCACTTGTCACCTTCGTCACTTCTCACCTCTGGCATCTTGCAGAAACGTGTCAGGGAGACATGGCCTCGGGGGAGTGGCTGTCTGGTGACATCAGAGGGCACCGTGAAGTTGTATTTCACCTATAAGAGTAAGGCTGTACGGCACGGCAGAAAAAATGTCAGAATAAATACGACAAAAATAATTTGGGCCCCAGGTCATTGTAAAAGGTGTAATTCAAATGCCCAGATTGGAACATAAAGGGTGCATAATGCTAATAAATGAATGGCCATTAAACGCAAAGTAGCTGTTTTAATATATTTGTCCATTCCCAATTTTATGTATTTGGGTGAACATCACAACATGTTTTTTTCCTCCCCAGCATGATTCTTAGTAACGTATGATTAATTTGGACATGATTCCAAAGTAGAAAAGATGACGTCATAATATCTTAGCTGGATGATGTGAGAAGAAGCACAAATTTATAGTCTTAACGTTATACTATGCAGACATTAAAGGAAGTACAGTATAATGTGAGTGTCGGGGGTGGTCAGATAGTCCCACAGGTGTCAGCAGAGGTGAATGGGGTTAGAGAGACCCCCCCCCATGCTGCTATTGTATCATACTGTTGTCACTGAATACCGAAGTCTAGAGCAAATAGATATGAGCCCCAAAAAGGTGGGCAACACCTGTAATAATAATTATCAGTAATTGTTTGTCCAGTGTAGTACAGGCTGAGACAGGGTGCACCCTAGATGGAATAACAGTCCATCCCAGAACAATTATATACACACATTACCTTGTACAGCAAGTCCAGTATACGTTCCCCAATTTGCATGAAACGCGCCTTCGGACTGTGGGAGAAAACAACAGAAGCACCCACTCGAACACAGGGAAAACATGCAAAGATGAGAACAGGCCCAATTCGAACCCGTGTCTGAATGTACATCCCAGGTTGTCATGCATCAGCACCGCCTACTGTGCCACCCCTAAATTTAATAATAATTCTGCTATCCTATTATTTATCTTCGTTTTTCAGCCACTGAAATTCAAATATTTTTCTCAAATTCACTTAAGTCTGAGCATCTGCAGGCACTGATACTAGGACAGGATATGGGTATGAATTGCTGTAGTAGATATCAAACTACATATTGGTAAAGTTTAAATTGTAATGTGTGTTGTTTGCTTGAGATGAGAGTGTCGGCTGTATAAATAAATCAGGTGATGCGATGCCGTCTGCAGTCTCCGGTAACGGTTACGCTTGGCAGGATTGTGTAATTTTTTCGTAATGACATTATTTACATAATTTTGTAAAGCACCATATCACCGGTGTTCTCTGTATTAACTGGGAGTCTGTGACCCCCCCCCCATTCTCCATCCACCCACAAACTCCCCCTCGACCGTGCCAGCTTGCTCTGCCAACTGCTGTATGGTATAGAAGCGTATTGGGCTTTCACATCCTGTTATGCTGTTTCATTATGCGGTTTTATATACAACAGGTGCAGGGGATCTCACAAAACAGCATCCAGGGGCCAAAGCCATTTTAACACGTGCCGCTTCCCCACGTTCCCCACCACACTCACTCCCACGTGCATCTGGTCTCAGACCCTTTCAGCTTGTTGTGTCTCATGCAATAACATGCCAGGAGAGCCCCAAGTGACACCCAATAGCTCAGTGTTATGGAAGCTGCCATATCTGCAGCCATGAGAGGAACAAGATGAATGTGATGAGCGCATGGCAGGCAGGCGTGATGGAAACCACACCAAAACTCCCCTGCATTCCTGGCACCTTTTAGCACACATTGCTGTGGATCAAACCCATGGATTGTGTTTGGGCTTTTTGGAAATGTTCTCATTTTGTCCTTGACTCTCATCCTTAGTTGGCGCCTATAAGCATGTAGGGGGATGGAGGAATGGAGGAAATTCCCTGTGGACCAGATGTGTCCGCATGAGGTTTAGAAAAGTTAGCCGATCCATTATTCTTAAAACATCAAGGTAGACCGGACGAATTGTAGCTGAAAACCGGCGTGCACCAATGTAACATAAAACGTGAAATGACACAGTGTGCACCCTGTGACTCATTCACCTGTATATGCAAAAACAGAGTATTTGGGAGCACAGCCATGAACAAAAACGTCTAAGCAGCTGTCACCTAGAATTTTCTGAGGTGGTCCATTACAAAAATAATCACAGGTGATTTAACAGTGTAAGCAAACGTATTTAAGATTTGATCTTTGGATTGGAAATTTCAAAGATATAATAAATAGAAAAGTGCAGTTTTTTTCCATTAAAATGAGCATACAGTTGCCAGGTTTCTGAGAATATATATACGTGTTTGTGCACATTTGGGTGTGTGTGTGTGTGTGTGTGTGTGTGTGTGTGTTTGTGTGTATACGATGGTCCAACTTAAGATTTTTCAACTTTACAATGGTGCAATAGCAATACGCATTCAGTAGAAACTGTACTTCGAATTTTGAATTTTGATTTTTTTCCCAGGCAAGCGATATGTGGTACAATGCTCATGTTGCTGGGCAAAGCAGTGATCCGCATCTCCCAATCTGCCACACGGTCGCTAGTGTATACAACTGATACTCTACAGTGTTGTGTTGCCAGCATTTTTTTTGGATACCCCCCAATATCTACATTATGTTTTGTGCATTCATCATGTCTATGAAACACCCATCTGTATCTCCTAGTACTGGTGAGAAGAATAAGATAATTGCCCAGCGTGAAGGCGGCAAGCCCATAATGGCAGTAATGACTTTTAAGGTAGGCTAGGCTAGGCTATGATGCTGGGTAGGTGTTATAGCATGGGTTGGTGGAAGCAGTCGCAAGACACCATGGTAGTAAGTTTAAGTTCCATTAAACTCTTTACTGAGTGTTGTTTCCAAGAAAGAGTGTTACCATTAGCCAGGAGCTAGCATTAAACATTAGCAATTAGCAGTAAACAAAAAGAGAACAAAATACAAGGTCTTAGCACAAGGAGGAGCAGAAACTTGAGTACCGTCAGGAAGTCCGGGTAGGAACTAAATCCCGTCCACGATCGGTTCCTATGCCAGTCAGTGCTCAGTCTGAAGACGGGAGCAGAGAGACCGCCTACGTTGTGTTGGCGAAGAGGTCACAGGCATCATAATAGGTTAGGTGTATTAAGTGCATATTCAACTTACGATATTTTCGACTTGCAATGGGTTCATCGGAACGGAACCCCATAACTCGGGGACCATCTGTCCAGGGCTTTGTCATGTTTTGTTTAGAGTAACACTTTCCATTCATGAATTTGGAGTTTCATGCATGAATTTTGGTGTAAAAGAAAAAAGAAAAGAACGGGTTATTTTCACACCAACATTTCTTTAAACATGTTTTTATATGAATGTTTTAAATACATTTCTAACTATATAACTAGTTTATAGACAGACATGAGTTAAAAAGACTCTCATACCCATTCATAACTCTACGAATATGCATAAATGAATACTGTAGTACTGTATGGTTTTATAAAAGCTATGTGTAGTACTCTAGTTTATAATTAATTGTTGTTTTCACATACTTGTTTTATGCAGAGAATGTGAAAGATAAGCAGTTTTTCAGACGCGGCTTAAGGGATAATATGTATACTATTAAGAGAAGAAGTTTCCTCCTGATCCCGATTAGTGGAAGGTCCCACTGTATCGTATCATGATCAGATAAGAGGGCAAGCAGGCTCAAACGTGCCATGTCTGTAATTTGGTCCAACCATCCACCTGGGAGACACAGTTACCGGGTTCCTCCATCCAGACAGGAATACACTCCTCAATTTACATGGGGAACAGTACCACTGGCAAGTTCACCGCGGGGGAATTTACGTGGCACACAGCTTCCGAGACTCAGCCACCTTCTCACCAACCTGTTGACAAGACATGAGGCCTTCAATGGAAAAAAAACAATTTATTTTATTAGTATTTGGTGCTCAGATCAGCAAAGAAAGACCAAAATAATGTCTCAGATTGTGATCTTTTTACAGTAGTTGCAATTCCCCCCACTTAAGTATAGTAAAATTGTTATGCATATTGAAATTACGTGAGATCACATCTTGTGATTTAAATTTATCAGCACCCTCTAAAATATGAACGAGGTCAGTCTGAAATTTCAGTTTTGCATTAAGTATTTTATCTTGTTTTCCCAGAAATTGACTAAAATTTGTCACGTGGTCAAAAAAATAGCAATAGTGTTCTTTTGAGATCGCATTTCCCTCCATTTTCCAGGTTGTTTTTCATTTACCTCTCCAACTTGAATTAGCACAAGCCACCCAGGTTCTAACATCCACCCAGGTCTCAGTCCCCAGTGACGTGAATTTAGAAAATAAAATATATGAGCACCATAGGCTCTTTTGGAATGTACTTTTTTGGAATTCTATTTATTTAGCAATGACAGCAGACCCTCGGGCCAGAATCTTGTTTTCTTTCTCAAAAAGCCAGCTGCTTTTCCTCCCTCTTTAAAATTAGCACCGCGGAGATGTGAAGCAGTAGGAACTGCTTTCCTCGTACCCTGAAGGCCCCTGATTTAATAGTGCAGCATGGAATGTGATTTATGTTGGTCACATTCAGCTACCCATACTGTTATGTCATTCTTTTTTACACTTCTTTCACACCCAGTTCATCAATAAAAGTCCAATTTCAAAATGGTTTTGACGATGCCTTTTGGGTTGTTTCACATCATTACGTTGCAGAGAGGCTGCTGTGGGTTTGTTCATTTTCCAAGTACTGTGGTCGTCCACAATGCCAATTAAGAGGGGGGGAATAAAAAATGTTATAAGAGTTAAGATATTAAATACAATAAGCATGGTGAAATGGCACAGAATCAAAGAGCAAAGTTAGTCGCTCTAATCAACACACTTGTGTGTATTGAAAAACACAGGTTTTCTGCAGGAATTTTCTCAGGTGTCAGCAGATGTGTGCTGCTTCGATGAACTCCTTGATAAGCCATCAGACTGACAGTCGGGATATTGCAGGGATTTTTCAACTTAATAAAACTGGTGTCACGCTGAAATTAACACTTTTGCTGCTGGGTTATTACATGCTGTGTAATATGTTGGTTCATTTCTCCTTGTTGCTGACAGCCTTTTGTGAGTCTGCTTGTGCTGCGTGTGTGTTTGAGTGAAGTGTGTGCCTGTGCACGTTGCGACCGCAGCCACCAAGCAGATGTGAATTGCGTCTGCCACACTTCTGTCTCAAGCACATAGAAAATGATGAATCGTAAAAAGCAGTCTGAGAATTTTGCTTGTGTTTCTCGGGGATGATTAGGTGAGCAGATAGAGCGTCGTGTTCGTGCCACTACCGCAGCCCCCAACGCTCCCCCAGGCTCGCATCCCGTTTGGGTGCGGTCCTTCCTGCTCCATCGACCTCAGCGCCTCTCCACCTCTTCCCCATGAAATTGATCACGTACAATTACGGACAGAGTGAAAGGGAGAGAAAACTCTTATGGAAAAAAGTAGTTTTCCCCACCTTTCATGCTTATCTTGCTTTTGATGTTTTGTTAGGTAATAAAGGTCTCTCGGGAGTCTGCGGCGACCCACACAATGGACCAGGCTCACCACCGCAGGCTCTGCCTGTGGCCGCTGTTAACTAAAAGGCCCTGACAATTTATCGAATGCTGGAGATGAAAGAACAGAACAAATAATTCAAAAATTGACCTCTTCTTAAAATGGAGAAAATAGAACCACAAAAAGGCACGGTAATACACTTTAATCCCCTCCCCCCGAATGTAACAAAAACTAAGAAATGCCATTAAATCACCTTTTGAAATGGATGCAGCCCAATTACTCCAGTGTCCAAATCTCATTAACAAACCTATTGTTGAGCCAAATAACTGGGAAAAGGTGTATAGGAGGAGTGGTAAAGTGTACCACACAGGCCCTCTTTAAGAGATGAAAGGACCACCCAGAATTCATGCTATAGCCACAGAAGTGTAAGAGCAGGGAAGTGTGACCAGCAGCAGGTATGAGAAAGAGAAGCTGTGATTCAACTAGTGACACCAAGAGAACTTCTTCCTAAAAAGGGAAAAATGGAAGCATTCAACTTGACAGTGAGATTTTAATTATGACTATTATTATTATGGCTATGCACCTTGCACACTTATAATAGAGTAGGCATGTTTAATCTGGTTAAGTACAATAAGATTGTAATATTTGACATGTCGTTACGTTGAGGATATGCAGACTCCTAACGGGAAGCTCCTGGTCAGAGTCGCATTGAACGCTAATGCACCCAGCAAGCCTGAAAGCAACAGCTTGCATTGGCAGAAGGGAAAGGTTAAGGCCATGGGTTCATCAGAGGTCTAGACACAGGTTAGGAGATCTCAGTCAGGGTTACGACCTCACTGACCTCTCGGAGCTTCACCTTCACCTAGACATAGGGCCAAAGAGTAGAAGATACTGAGAAAGCTACAGACATGAGAAGGGTTCGACATTTCACCATATGGGAGTTTTGGTTCTATTATTAGGTGCAAGGACTACTGATTGTGCTGTGGTCATTTTGGTTACTCAAAAATTGTGTCTTACTTTTGACTATCACTCAAAAAACCCCTTCAAATGTGGCACTAAAATAAGGAGTGTCTTTTCTGTGACTTTGCCTTAAGTGTGGGGCACAGAGGGCTGAGTGGTGGTTGTGCAGATTTCTCATCGCATCTCTCATCTCCACCACAGGTGACGGTGAAGATGTACAAACGCGGTGGCGGCAACTGGCTGGGTCGACCCCTGAGCGGCTCGGCCACCATCCCAAACAGCGCCCAAGTAGTCTTTCGGATCAGCGGTGAGGGCGCTGATGCCCGCATCCCTGCCAGTTGCATACACAGCATCTCCCTCAGCATCTAAACCAGCCTCAATACCCGTGAGATGGTTGCTGGACACACCTGGCAGGAGCTGGTAACTGTCCCTTTCAGCCACTCCTTAGCATCTGTAGATGTGTGCTAGAACCCGGACCTGGACTAGGTCTCCAACGTACACGCCACCAACAATAAATCTATTCGCTACAAAATATTTGCAGGTTTGTGCCAATAAAGTGTCCGTTTTGGTTTTGCAGTATTTTCCGAGCGGTGCTAATGGGTGTCGTTTTCTCGCCGTCGGCCGTGGTTCTTCCGCTGTCCATTTTGGCTGACCGTCGGTCATCTTTCTCCGCAGCTGTTCGCATCGCGGATTACCTTTCAAATCGCCGTTTATGACGGCGACAGTTCGCAGCACAAAATCCATTTTCGCCTTACGGATTCGAAAACCGAACGCGCATAAAAATAGATAAAATTCACAAAGCGCTGCAAAACGCACCGACTGTTCACAGCTCACCTAGCAATGGGCTCCAGTCCTCACTGCCAATAGTATGTTAATTCGAAATGTTCACTGTAATTACCGTGGTTCATTTCCTCTTGTTTGGCACAGCCGTTCCTGTACCTGCCAGCACTTTACAGCATTCATTAATTTCCAATTAAATCGGCAGACTTGTTTGCTTTGCCGCAGCTTAATATTGTACTGTTTAATGTTCTTATTGGGGTGATTAAAATAATTTGTGGCCTTTAACACTGGAGCACGGGCTTAAAAAAAGTAGAATTGGGTGCTGGTTAAATAGTTTGGGCGTTTGTTTGCCGTTCGCCAGGCCTTGATAAACCTCCCCCTTGGCGGCCTTGGGAGATGCTAACTTACTTACGAGTTCTCGTACATTTATGGAGTGCCGTGTGTTTGTGGTATTCGTGTTACATTCTGTGTGTTGGGCACGTTGGCCACTCTAGGAGCCGCATTAGCGGCTCACGGTTCCATTTGCGAGGCCGAGATGGACTCAAATGAAGTTATTTCCATCTGAACATCAGTGCCTTAAGCTAGCTGGGAGAAGAAAAAAGCCTTTTTTAAAATCCCCTGATCTGATCTCCTTGAACAGAAACTGTACCTGAAACCAAATTACATTGTGCTCAAGCTCTTTCTTATGAATGTCTGTTTACAAATTTGCTTCAGAAATGACTGTTGGCGAAAAGGTTTGATGGCAGCATTAGCAGCGACGGCCTACTCCAGAAGCTCTCAGTGAAGTTCTCTGTGAAAACAGTACAGGGCCTTGGGGGCACCTCAACCTTTTCAGCTTCTTCCATTTTTTTCCATGTTCGTTTTCCAAACACTTATTCGTGAATTACAGCTTGGTACCGAAACACGGTGCGTGCTAAGCTACCTCGGTGCCTTAAGAGCTACGTCTTGAGATGAATGTAGAGATACTGCCCTTGCAGGTACATGGACTGCATATTCAATGCCTCTGTCCAAATAAATATTTAATTATCTATTCGCCAGATGCATACCCAGTCCTTTTATCTGTTATGATATACGTGAACCAACCTCGTGATCTAGTAAAGAGCAAGCAATATTTTGGGGCACTGTAAGGTGCACACGTGTATGAGTGTTAATCCGTTTGACTTGGATGTTGTGTAGAAAGGGGTCCATCCTATGAAATATTTATTAAACAGCCTACTGTATATTGGATGTTGCTAAATATTCTTTCAACTCAGGAGCCTAAACTGTAACTTGGGAGACTGTGATGGGATGTTTCCTCTTGGTTTAGAAGGTTCTGAATGATGCTGATCTGTCAACAGACTTAACCATAACAATGAGCTGTACTGTTTTTGTAATTTAAAATACAATGAAAAGTGCAAGACTGAGGCCTTGTCTAATATGCTGTCTGCCCAGGAGTTCATTCTCATGTGGAATAAACCACAGGTTTGTTTTGTTTAGTGAGTCTTAATGAGTACAGAAAAACAAGAAGATTCCCTTTGAAGACAATGAAGAATTTGGAAAACAAAATACTTGAGGAAAACTGGAGGTGGAAATCATATGCAGCTTTAACCTCCTTTCTAGTTCAGACACTCTGATCTTGGCCTCGGTGAATGTATTTCCTGTTGTGACAATGTTTATGCTGAATTTTAATTCTTTTCATGGTTTTTTTTATGCATTGAGGTAACTCACTTTGAGAGACACCGAAGCACAAAGGTGAACCATCACTCTGTGTTGCCCTAGGATCTGACTTGTTTTAGTTTCATAGCTACGGTTTATGTACATAAATTCACTCATTTGCTATTGTGTTATTTGCATGTTTTTATTCAGTGGTGCTTCAATAAAAATACTGATGAAAGCAGCTCTTAAAATGTGACTGGGAACTTTTGTCGATCGCATCGGTGGCAAATCCACAGTAAGACAGGAACAGCATCGTGCACAGGGTGGCTTCTTCATCACAAAGGGTCCTGGGGCAGTTGCATGCTGGGAATTAATGCATTGTCTCTGACACAAAGTTAAAGTTAAACTAAATAAATCAGATCTCAATTTCATTACATGACACTTGTTTTCAACTCTAAATGAAGCATGCTAGCAGGAAGACAAATGGAAATACACATGGAAAGTCTTTGGCATATGGATCTTATGCAGGTGTGGCTATCATTGTTTATTATGAACCATATGTACAATTTATTCTGTGTAATTTAAAATAAGGCAAGGTCACATGGCTCAAGCCTTGAACCTATTTCAAAAAATCTTAGACTCAGCCCTTTCCACGCACATTTCTTTATCTTTTCAAAGCTAGGCTGTAGCATGAATGGTGCTGAGGAGGGTGGATGGGCAACAGTAGAAAAGGAACCTTTGGCTGACAGGTTGGGTTCAGCAGGGGGAGGGTGAGCACACAGCAGCAAGGTAACAAGGTAATCGGATCCCTGCTTCATTCTGCAGTAGATCAATGGGGCTTCTGTCCCAGGTTGGTCAAGTAGTACGTTGAAGTGAAGCTCGCGTCTTTCTCCTTAAGGTTTGTTCTTCCTACAGCGCAATGAACTTCTTTAACAACAAAATATTATCCTTTTCTCACAAAATATCAGCGAATACATTTAGATGCTGCGTTAACATAGTATGCCTGCATGTCGCATCTGATTCTCCTCTGGTGAACCTGCCATTGCTTGTAAACACCGCATGTTCGGGTTTGGTGTTTATGAAGCGTTAGCAAATGAGTCAAATGCATTTCCAAGCACCAGTCTGCTTCTTCGACAAAGTTAGCAGTGTAGTGGGCAGACCTCATCGCTTACTGTATATCCTAAAGGTTATCAGATCAAATCCCTCTCCCACCATTGCCGTATTGTTTATAAACATTATATAGAATAACATGGTTTAGCAGTTGTACATTGCTTTGAATAAAGACCTCATTTGAATCATATAACTGCTAGGTAGCATGGTTTTGCAAGGTAGCATGGTTTTGCATTGTTGCTAACTGATTTCTTCCCACAGTCCAAATACTTTTCTTCCAAGCGAACTGCCTTTAGTCTGTGTATGCGTGAATGAATTGGTGTGTGTAGTTGCCTGTAATGGACTGGCATCCCGTTGCACCATTTAGCACTCCCTATGCTTCTGTGTTTGGCTGCAGACCACGCTGACTGGCTGAACAAGGGATTTGGCAAAAAAGGGAGAAAAAAAAGGCTCACTGTCCACATCTGCAAGCCACTACTAAACCAGGGAAAGTAGGAAAGTTGGTTGCGGTTGGTCCTTGCCGCACCAGTCTTTCTCCATACCTGTCACTCCAGTGCTCATTTTGGATTTAGCCGATGCCATCTTTTCAAGCTGTATCTCGCAATAACCGTTAAAGGAATAAAACAAACCCTTGTCCGCCGGGTGAAATGAACGCGATTTGGTCTGTGACATCTCTGAAATATGGGCTGATCCCGTGGTGGCCGTGGCTTTCGGCAAATGTCAAAATTGCAAGTAAAATAATGCCGTCTATTTGTTTTGTGTATTAGGAGCCCTCTTTATTGTTGCGCTTCAAAGTCCACTGCTATTAACAGGCCATTAGTGGGCTCTGCGGGCTAAAAACACCATTCGGTTTGCACCGTGTTGTTCATAACTCGCAAAAGTGCATCCGGGCTTTTTCCTAAAGAAGAGGACAAAGAAAGTGTCTTTTTTGTGCCGTGCCATTTGAATGGAATTTTTTTGTCAAGGGACTTAAGTACTCGCATTAAACAGTCCCTGGTTTTAATTAGCTTGCCTAAATTGCTGGTTCTTTTGTATTTGTAATGTAAATTGCCTCACTAACTCATTGTCACAACACTTGAATTAGGAAGCTCAATGGTGTCTGCATTGAGGCCGTATGTTCTTGTTCTTCACAAGCGAAGGCACACAATGCTTTTTTCCCCACTACCCATATGTATAAAAGCCTCCAATTCCAGTGTCTCTTTTCGCCATTTTTTTTTTTTTTTTCCTGGCATGGTAATCGTATCTCCATCTCAGGAATAACACACAGCGAAATAACAGGAAAGCTTGGCTCTCAGCTCCCGGCGTAACGAGTGGGAATGTAATAAGCCACTGAAGTATAATCACACACTCACACATAAAAGCCGTCTATTCACATCGCTATTTTGTGGTTCATAGGTAAATAAGTGCAGATACTGGCACTTTCTGCTGGCTCACTTTGAGCGAGTCCTCGCTGAGGGTGATGGGTCATGGAATGAAAGCCTTGGTGCCCTCCCTGCGCACAAAACACACAGACTCCACCAATACAAAGCGATATTCTATGACCAGAATGGGACGCCAGGTGCCTGACCCTGACCTGTAGACTGGCTTTCAGTATAAGTCCCCAGAGCAGGGTAGCTAGGGTGCTGACCTGGCCGTGGGGAGGGGGATGGGGTTTGGCACGGAGGGGACGGATCCCAGTCCGAGGAATGCCCCGTGTGTGCCATATGGGAAACTCCAGTGACCACTGGTCACTCTGTCCCTCATTGCATCTGAAAGGCCACATGGGCCTGACAGCGGGTCCAGACAGATGTCACCGGCAGATATCAATGTAGCTGCAGTTGTAGTGAACAAATGGAGCAAACAATGCAAGCAACAGGTGTCCCAGACCACGAACCTGTAATAAGACCGGAGCTAGGAAAGGGATCGGACAAGATGAAATACACTTCCAAGTAAATCTGGGCTTAAAGCTCGGCATTTGGTTATAATAAACAGAGAAAAATACAGCAATACTGCAAAAAAAAAAAAAATCTGGAGAAAAATGCTGTAAACAGTAAACTGCAGATGAATTGATCTCGTGCTGCTTTGGCTGCGGCTGCCTTCAACAAAAGAATGAGAACAAGCAGTCGCTTTGACCAGTTACCTCCCAACTGCCCAAGTTTGTTTCTCTTGCTGTTTATAGTTTATGATGGTGAAGGAAATATCATTAATTATGAATAAATGCAGTCAGTGATGCTTATCTGAGACAGGAAGACTGATTCTCTGAACCATACCCGATCACTGTTCAAGGCCTATGTTTGCATTTATATTCCTCCCGATGTGCTGTGCTGCTGCACTCCACGTCATAGCTCAAATTCTAAGGCCAGGCAACAGGGAAAGATAAAATTTACATCATTTATAGTGGTTCATTGATTGTGTAGCTTCTATTCAGGCTTACTGAAACAGTGAAAAGTACAGCAAAAGAACAGTAAAAACAACTCTTCAATTTATGTATAAAACTAAAATTTGACTTTTACAAAAGTTACATAAGATGCCACATGGTAAATAATGTCAGTTTTATTTCATTTTGGTGGATTTTTTTCAAGTTAGCTAATTTATTTAAAGTTTTATTTGCAAAACCATCAGTCAGGCCTGAGAAAAACAGAACATGAACAATATAAAATGTATTTGTTTATTATTTCTATACCCCAGATTCCAGGTTACTGCTCCTTACCACAGTAGAAAGTAGTTATCTGTACAGTGGATATATCTTAAATTTGAAGGTTGAAGCAAGTTAACAATGGCCGCATTTTCTAAGGGCCCAAGCAAGTTTTGGAGTGCGGGGGCCTGTAGATGAATTTGTGGTACTCTTTCAATTCAGCTTCCGGGACAAGACGGGGTTTAGGGGGGTCGCTGTAAGTGTTTGGGAGCTGTGGGGGGTGCTTTCCTGCACAGCGAACCAACGCAACACTTTCTGCACATTTCTAACAGAAACCTCAAGTTAAAATTTCAACTGTGCACCAAGCTGACTTCATGAGTCGCTCAAGGACCAGCAAGGTTGGAGTAGTACAGGAGCCTGATGTGTTCAGTCTCATCCTTTTTTGTCAGTGGTGTTACACACAGTCCACCACTTATATTCCCACACACCTTTATAACTCCATTTTTTTAGAAATCTCAGGTTTGAAGTAGTTAAGCACACATAATTCGCAAAATACTTTTCAGAGAATCAAAAATGCTCCAAAAAGACAGAATTAATTCAATTGAAAAAACCAAGTATGGACCAGTTAAGCAATGATGTTTACATGTGCATTCATTCAGATCCTTTTAAGCTTCACTTTTCTTCCCTTGGCCAGTACGGCTTTTTTAAATTTATTGCAGGCGGCTGTAAAATGTAATATACAGTAGGAAATTAAACAAGATGCTTGTCTAAGAGATTGTGGTATTTATTACAGAACATGGATAATACATATAATAGATATATATTAACAGTTGAATGTAATAACTGTAAATATTATGTATGATGTACGTGTGTATTAAACTCACCCCCCCAGGCCATTAGTTTAATCAGACAGGTAAATGTAAATAAGAACTGGGAATTTCATTCAGCTGAAAGGACTGCTTGACAATGATATTCATCAAACCTCAATTTCACCTAAAGGTTAAGAGTAGGTATGAGGAGAGCAGTATATTAATCAAATCATTTCAAAAGGAAGTATATATATCTCACATATCTTATATCTTATATATATATCTAAAATGAAATATCTTTATAAAAAAATTCCTTTCTCACCCAGTTTTGCCCTGTGGATGATATCTTTCCTCAGACGCAGGCCTCCTATCAGAGGTGTAGGAGTTTGAGGGTATGGTGCAGTATTTTTGCTGTTCCTAGGATTATGCTCCTCTGGACTGAGATCAATGTTGTCATCCCAGGGATCTCATGGAGCCCCAAGTGTTCCTATTACCAAGGAAACTACCTTGGTTTTCACCTGCCGTGTTGTTTCCTATTTTCCCCTCCATAGCTAATATGCATACAGTATATAGGAACTTAAAGCATCACTCTGTGAAAATGTTGTAATGTCATACATATTTTGTATTTTCCTGATAATAGTTCTCAAACATTCTGTGACAGCTAAGAATGTGTCTTAAATGATTAAAGCAGGGAGTTTTTAAATGACAGTCCCCTCATTTCCGAAAAAACATCCAAGAATGAAGCTGAATAGATGAGGATTGAGCATTAAGAGGAGGTGGATGCAGAATGCATGGATTCAGGGTTTCAGGCATCAGTCAGCACTCGAACTTCTATTAAACGCACTGCGCCTGGTAAAAGTGGTAAAAAGACAGGAAATTGGTGAAATGAAGCTTCCCCAATTACTGGAGAGAAAGCATTCACCTTCAGGGCCTTTGTGTCCAACAGAGGCAGCCCTCGTCTCCTCAACAGCAGCTATTGAGTGAGCCGCACGCATTAGTGATCAGCCACGAAGAAGAGGATCCTGCTCGTAAAGCACGGGTGGGCTGGTTCAACCCTAACGGCTGGAGTTCCCTTTCTTGGCCCACTCTTGCCCATCGGTCTGGACAGCTGTACGTCATTATGCCACAGCCTCTTCACTCCAACACTTGACTTTCTTTCCCCTCCTATTCATATCTCTGCCTTTGTTCTTCTGCATGGTGTGAATGGGCAAAGGGTTTTGATTAAAGTCATCAGCCCTCTAGAGCTGGAGAATACGGCTTGCTGTTTGGCTGGCTTGGCCATTTAATCCTGCCATTGGCATCTCTACCACCTGGGTTTATCTTGGTTTGGTATCACTGCCAGTTGCCTTGTAACAGCACTTCACCAATGGAGCCCTTAGAAAAATTTCCTCCACTCAACTAGAGCACACCTCAACATATAACATCCTTAATGGATGACATCTTAGATCACAACAGCATGGCGACATCGGCATCGTCTCAGAGGAGATGGTGCTCTCATACTCGGTGATGACATAAGTGGGCAATCAAACACAGCGTTTCTGCAAAGGCCAGGAGCTTTGTACAGCAAGCACTGCCAGCGAAATGTAACACACAAGTCAGAGCAACAGAACACACTGTCACACAGGCCGAAGTTCCCAACTAAGGTAAGCTGCCGGCTCGTAGACCTACAAGTCCATGAATAATAGAAGAGTGTAATGGGAAATAAATTCCGAACCGGTCGTCTCATAGCACTGGGTGAGCTACAGGGGCATGAGCAGGCTCAACTGCAGGGACGATGGATGCATTCTGTCACAGCTTTCCTCACTGATAGCCTCTCCGGGGCCCCGTAACCATGGCAAGACCCGGCCATCTATTCTCACCCACACAGTGCTCCTAAATTACCACAGAGGTGTGGGGAACACACACCTGCTGACCTGCTATGGGTTTCCGCTCTAAGTCATGCTTCAGATTTGTATGCAAGCCTTTAGTCACGTGAACCTTCGCCGAGTAAGGTGCCTGCTGCGTTGTTTTATCTAAATCAGTGATTTCTCGCTGCAGGCAGCAGGATAAAATTATTTTAGCTTAAACAGATAGCCTCTAACTTGCACCATATAGAATGCCAGGTAGCAGTAAATTATGTTGTAAAGTATAGACCGGTGTATAAACATACAATAAGTTGCAAAGTCCAGGACTTAAGTAGGAGGAGTTATTCATTTTATGATAGCAGATGTTAAATACGGAGACTGCCGAAGGAGAGCAGGTCCTGTGCGCACTTTTCTGTTATTTTGCTACCATCTAGCACCCATTCCGGGGCACCTTCGATGTGCACAGGCATCACGAGAGTACTGCAGCTTTGCAAAGGGCACAATTGATGTGAGCAGTGAATTTGGAGCGGAGTTCTAACTGGCGCGACTCTGTGTGTTTGTACAATTTAGCACTTCCATAAATCAGACTTTGGAAAGAAACAGCTTTAAATTCTCTGGCGCTGTAGTCGGGTTATAATGGATGCTTGTCCATCAGGAAGGGGTGATGATGTACACAGAGGGGGCATTACCTCACCTTGCCCTTTTTAAAGGCCAGTGCCTCAAAGACACATGAGAGCACAGCATTTTAAGACATCACTCACCTTTTAGATGTAGTCCGCCTGCTGCACACCCACTGCTCATTAAACATTTTATTTCACGTTCCACAATATAGTTCACATATTTCAGAAGGTCAGCATAGTTCTCATATGAATTGGCCAGAACTATGCCATGGTTTTAATAAAAGTTCTTTTCCATACGTGCCTTGTTTTTCAGAATGCGATATTTAGATACTCGCTGTAAAACAAAAAGTCCATGAAAGCTGGTACATTTGTGAAGAACAGATGTCATCAGGTGCTACCGTTCTGCTGCCCCCCTTCCCCCTACCCAGCTGGGCAGCAGGACCGCAGCTGCCATTTACAAAGGTTTACATTGCGGGAAGACAGCATCCATCCTTCAAACAGCTTCATTAGCTGCCCTGCACCAAACCTCTCCACCATGGGGTGGTCATATGGCTTGCACATATTATCAGCAGTGAGGTGATCCATAAACATGTGACAGTGGCCCTCTGGCATGCCTCTGGCATGGAGCCGTGCACCACAAATGCCGTTCAGTGCACCACTAGGGTGACCATCATCTGTCTCCAGCCTGTTAACAAATGGACAGGCTGGAGGCAGGAGATATCAATAATAATGGCCCATGCAGGTGATGGTGAACTAGGCCTCACCTTTCATGCGGTCCATCGCAATGCATAAGCACTGTGAATGAACGGGCACTGGACAGACACACCGGAAAATTAGTAAAACAAATAATCGGTGAACCTCAACCTCCAACCGTGTGCTGAGAAAAAATAACAAACAAGCCCAGCAATGCCAGTCATCACCACTGAGCGCACCTGTTTGACAGCACTGTGCTCTGCCCTACCTGCCTGTCATCTCCTGCTTAATCACAAACGCTGAGCTCCAGCTGAAACATTTAGTTCCTTGCACAACATTACTGCCAACACGTGGTGTAGCATTTAAGGATCAAAAAGGCTGCATCTGTGTCAGAAGGTTGCAGCAACTGTGTGGATACAACTATCAAACCCTAACCTGTTAGTTTCAAAGTGATGCATGTAAATGTGAGTAAAAGCATGTATCAATACCGTGTTTCATACTGTCACGTATATGTATAAATATATAGGGCCTGAGCAAGGGTCAGCATTAGTTTTCTTGCAACTGGCTAAATTCCTTTTAATAGATATACTGATTTTTATACTGAGAGTTAAAAAATATAAATTAAATGTGCAGTGAAGAGAAAATTGAAAAATTTATGAGTATTTCATATCTAGGTACAGTGCACCTTTTGAAAACGTATTAACCCTCGTGTTTGTAGTACGTGTGTGTGTGTGTGTGTGTGTGTGTGTGTGTGTGTGTGTGTGTGTGTGAGAGAGAGAGAGAAAGAGAGAGCAAGCAAGAGAGAGACAGTGTAGTATCACCAAGTTCAGGTCAATTTGGTCAATGTGATGTACACCCTGCATGTGGCGCAGCCACTTGCACAATTCCAAATCTTACTTGAAAGACAGAGAATGTTAAAGATACTAGGTGGCCTTTTTGCCACATAATGAATTTTATTACCCAAAAACCTCACTCTGGGTTAGAAATGCCACTGTGTCAAATTTCATAGCTATGGCTTGAAAAATAAAGCCATGCGTGAAGAACAAACAAATAAACAAACAAACCGACAGCACTTTAAAGATATAGCAACAGCAGAATAATACTTAATGCATGAAGTCCTCAACCCCACTATTAGCATTTAACACTTCAGCTAAAATATATTTTTGAACGAATACTGACATTGTGATTTTATGTGGTTATCTTCACAATTACCTGCTTTGAGGATATTTATCTGTCTCGAGTCTTCAAACAATTCAGGATCAACAGTGAATTTTTTTCCTCACCTTAAAATGAATTGATTTAAAGTGAACTGGAGCATTTTTTTTCACTTTGTATAGGACACTGATCAATAAGTTTAGCAGCAGCAGGGCGTCCAGCATGAGTGGGGAAAACACCTCCGAACACATGAATTACGGAGAGTGCCGCCACCCTCACCACAGCAGCAGATGTGGAGCCACACGCATCTGATGGGTGCTAATGGCAGACGCCATGTACCAGAAACTCTACCAGGGATTTCATAAAGTACTCAGGTCTGGACGGCTTGTTCTTTACTTAACAAGCACAGAAACACGCTTTCGCTTTCCCATTTGTGCCTCACAATGAACCACACAGTATACTTATGAAAGCTTTCCGAGTTCCATGCATCGATCAAGCTTGCGTCAGTCCTTTGGTTCAAACCACGATTAATGCGGCCACAATTCAATATGACGTTCAAAAGGAAATGTCAGCAACCCGCAATGGAACCATGGGCCACAGCCAACGAGGAGCCCTCCTGCAGTGTTAAAGACAGCCTTGCTGCATTTCCCCAAGGCCTAAGTAAGGAACGAATACCTGCAAAATCATCTAAAGCAGCGGTACTTTCTGTCCAGATGCTGCTACAACTTGAATGGGATGTGAAAGTTTAGTGAACTGAAAGCTGCTTGGGCTGCAGGCTGAAAAAGTGATGGGATAGCAAAACAAAGTGATGCTTTACAGACTCAAAATGAGATGTCAAAATTAGGTGTCATTACCGTAACAGCCAGCAGGACCCTGCTGCAAAGCATCCACGGCGCTTTTTGTTGGATTAAAAATCATTTTGGTCATCTAACACTTTTGGGTAACCAAGTTTTTGCCCAATTGCGTATTGCTTATTACTGTAAAAAATGTTGTTGGATTTTGTTACTCAAAATATTTTAACTTGGGATTTTTTTGTCCATGCTATCTTTCTGTGTAACATTTCTTAAGTATTCGGCTCGGCAAAGTTTGCAAGTTTTAGGGCTAGAATTGATTTTACTAATCAGTAGCTGATCTGTTGGTAGAAGCTCACACTTTAGTGCATTTAAAGTACAATTCTAAGAACACCTTTCAGCAGCTCCAATAATCACAGTCCAATATGTGATAAAGTATACTGAGCTGATATCTAATAGATCTGGGAAAGCTGACACGATATTTTGAGGTGATCATTTTTAAGGAATAATTCCAGATATTACGCATGTTTCATCAGTTTGATCTCCAGTGGACTGGTGTGCCATCAAGGATGTGCACTGGATATTTTCTGCGTTGGCCTCTGGAACACTCCAGCCTGAATTTTGGTGAACGGATGAATGGAATAATAAGCAATGGAATATCTTTTATTAGATGTAGCCCTGTATATACTATGATCAACCATGGTTACTGTTTAGTCAAGTTCTCAAAAAACTGACCTGTAAGGGAGGAGGAAGTAAGTTAATACGAAAGAAAAACTGACAACATTGCATTATCATTATTATTAGTAGTAGTAGTAGTTGTATCATTGTTGTTGTTACTGTAGCATGAATTGAATGTACTTAAATGAAAAATATTATACAAGTGAATTACAAATTTGCTGACAATTATAATTGTGCATTTCATTTATGGTTTAATTTGATCAGTTGTATCTAGAGTACAAGCCACAATATTGAAAATTTCAGATACGAAGTCATGAAAAAAAGAGGCGCTATCGCACGGATGGCGGGTTGCACATGCCAAATTTGCAGTGAAAGCTCTATTTCTCCCCCTTGAATCATTTCATGTTTGGAGTTTAATGGAATAGTACATTAATGTGCAATGGCGTCCGCCTTGGGAAGATGCATTTTTTAATTAAAACTATTCAGTGCGGAAGCGAGAGCATTGCCATGCTTTTGGCAAAAATGCCTCTTCTGAACCTCTTGATCAGTCCCCGCCTCCTAAGTACATCCCTGTCTCATAAATAGAAGGTGTGCTGACAGAGACTTCAAAGAAAAGGGGACCTGATAATTTAAAAATGGAGAAGTATGGAGTGGTGATGGTGGAGAGGCTATAAAAGCGGCCCCGCTCTCCACACATCCCCTCTCGGCTGCAAAACAGCCAGTTGGAGTAATAGCTGAGGAAAAAAACATAATTACATGTAATCATTGGCCAGGAAAGAGCCGGGGATTATTATGGCGTAACAGATTTTACCGTCTGTCGTTGACAAACGTAGTGCCAGGTAACGGTGGGTAAATTATCCCGTAACCTTAAACCTTCCGCAGTCGCCGCGTCTTTCTCCCTCTATGTCTGCTTTTGAGAAGTCTTTGGTAAAAATGACATTTTCTTTGATTAAACTTCTCAACTCTCGCTGCTTTTTAGCAGGCCTGGTAGGCTGCCTCCCACGGCCTTTTCTATGCAACCTCATGTGCTCCTCCCTTCCCTTCGCGATACAGGACAATAGGCATGTCAGCACCGAGACTTTTAGGTCGGGTTCTGATTTGAGGGAGAGTGGAATAAAAAATTTTCTTCAATTATGATTGATCTGATTTTTTTTTTTTTTTTAATATCTGGAAATTCTCGTGCATTTCTGTCCGTGCGTTAATTCAAAGATTCTTAATTGAAAAATGAGTCCCGCAGCAGCGGCTTTTGACAACAGTGGCAAGTTTTTTTTTCTTCCAGATTATTTCAGTTTGCGCTGCATTATATGTTTCAGTATTGCATTACTGGAAAAAAACCCCTTTTCATTAAACAGGCAAAACTATACTAAATATAATCGATTCAGAATGCAGGGAAAATTCAATTTGACCTTCGGCAGAATCACGCTAGCTGTTACTGTGATTATTTCTCCAAACTAAAACCGCACTTGTGGTCCTCAGAGATTACTTATTTGGGAAACAAGCTTGCTCAGTGCATAGCTACAGCCATACGTTTATCATTTGCTGTGTTTTACAGTGTTTGTGCCCCACAGACGGCTTTCTAGCGGCTTTCTACATTTGTATGTCACTGACAATACAGATCAAGGCTCTGGTTTGCATTTGTGTCCTTCAGGGGATGACAGGGGCATCCACACGAGCCATAGACATCAGAAGGGTATTGCTATGAAAATGGCCCTCTTATTTTTATAAGTCTGTCACAGAAAATCTCGGCGGCCGTCGCACCGGGTATGATGTTACCACCCCTTGTCAGGTGGCTTGCGAATGAACATGTCATGTCAGCATGTATATTCACTTTGAGGATGTCGGGTTGCCGTGACTTTATGCTAATTTCAACCACGATGGAGGCCTTGCGTTGACACTGTCTTGGCTGTTTTGAGTGGGGTTTGCGGAATAGGTGTGTTAACACCTAAAGCACTCTTACAGCTTTCATTTCACCTGAGTCTTCTGGAGGCTGCAACACAACTTCTTGTCAATGACCTTTTGTCAACGAGCACCCAACAGGAGAACAAATCCATCCGTACAGCTGCATTCAAAGAACACACATTTTGTTCGTATTCAACCACTTTTTTTATTCATATGTCCTACGCTCTTGTATCTGTACGGTTGGACAGATTTAATTTTGTCCTAGTAGTACAAACATCATGTTAACTATAATTGTGAAAAAAAAATAGTTTTTGATGCACCACATGGCCCCTGGCAAACCCAGCACACTTCTGAGGAATCCATCAATGGTGAGTCAGTAAGAGATGTTATGATTCATTGACATTTGATCAGTCAGGACTATTGCTGTTCACTTTTCTCTGCATGGAAGAGATGACAGTACAGATTTGTCCACAGCCAACTATACAAAGACCAATGACTAAATGAGAACAGGGACTCAAAAGTCCTCCACAAAGGGAGTTTTTTTCCAGAAAATTAGTTAAGGATAATAAAATTTTAATAAAAATAAATACATTTAAATAATATAATTATATATATATTTTAATACTTATAAATAAGGAACAAGGTTTCAACAATGTTTCATAGGATAAGTGAATTGTGTTTTTTGCCATTAATTTTGTTTTAATGGCATGTCCATTGTTATGATAAAAAGGAGATAAGAGCCATTATTTCTGAGCGTTCATTGAAAAGATTTTATTATGTAGATTTAACTGCAGAGGTATAATATTTGGGAATTATTGCAAAGCCGTTTAACACAACAGGTCTCCGTTTTGTTGAAGCAGGACTGCAATATCAACTGCATATAGTCGTAAAGATAAATAGACAAAAGGTGATCTACATGTACAATTTACAGTATATGATTGTATTCAATTCTAAAAAAAATTTCAACTGTCCCAAAACTGTAACCCATTTACTGCCTTTTCACTAGTTTAGTCCTCTTAGACTCTATTTCTGTTTTCCTTATGTCTCATTCGTTAGGCCTATTAACAGACTCTGCATTCCATTCAGCAAAAAAAATTAATAGTTTTTAAGATCTTTAATGAAATGAAGAAGTATGATCTAAACAGCATTAACATTATACAAATATTCTTGATTTAACAGTTATATGTATGTAGCATTAAAAAAAATCCAAACATGAGATATCGCCCTCTTTTCAATGGATTCTGCAAGGTGGGATTAAACAATGTCAATTCCCATGATTCATTTCTTGCTACATCATCATGGTGATCATGCAGCAATTCCTGCAGGTAACAGAACATTTTGGGTAAAACAACAGCAAATGTATTTTACTATGAATAATATATTCACAGTTCACAACACGTGCATTTTTTATCCTTGGATCAGTGTGTCATCATAAGAAAGGTAATTTAACATATAAACTAAACAATTTTAAAGCTCTACAGCAGTCATGGCATTAAGATTCCATTTTGAAAGACCACTTGACCACACACACCACATAAAATCATTCCATTATAAAACAGCAAAATATGGCTTTGAATTTATTCCCAAAGCAAAAGCTTGTTTGCTTCTGTAAATTCATCTCATGTTAGAAACATTACAGTAATTTACAATATCAAGTCTTTGAATTTTCTATAAAATTTTAACTTGCATCCTAAAAAGCCCTTAAATCAAACACCTCTATTTTATTTCATCTGCCTCTATTTTTTCATCCACATCAATGGGCCTAATAATTATAGAAGCTTTGCTCTTGTTTTGAATGTTGTTATGCTGTTGAATTCTGTGGCCTAGTATTTACCTGCTTTCAGCTGCTAAAACAAATTTTTGGTAATAAAAGGCCCTTAGATAGACTGTAAAATCAGATATGCCAAACCCCTTTGAAGCAGCAGTTTTTTGAATTACGATCAGCCATTGTAGCACTGTAACAAGTAAATTGCCATTTCTTGGTGGTGCAATTTGGCTTTCTTACCTTTGGCTGGCACGTTTCTCTCTGGAAGGAAATAAATTTTACATCACAACTTGGCTAAAAGTTGCCTTCCTGTGCACATGGCTGATTTGAAAATGGCAGTTTAATGTTGTTAGTTTCCAGCACAGAAACATATAATTTATTTTATGTGACAGGTGGCATTTCAGGTGCCCCATGAGCATTATACTGTGCACGTCATATATTCATATCTCCAACCTTGTTTAGACTTTTTGATGGCTGGTCAATGGCTAATATTAACCTGCAGTGTTTTGGATGGCCACTGGGAAACAAACTATTAAATCTTACATCACAATATGTTTGTATCTACAGCATTTCCAAAAGAACCCAGAAATTTCAGAATAAAAAGTGAGGATACACAATGATGGTGTTGGTGATGGTTACATTCAGCGTTGGCTGAATGAGGTTCTAACTTGCAGTGCTTACAAAGAGTGATGAAGAACAGAGCATAGTACTTGCTTGTAATAGATATGTGGGTTTTGTCATCTTCCCTACAGCTGTTTTGGGGGTCAGGAACCTAAGCCTCAAAGATGTTCAGCATTAGTTATGCCCAGCTAACCATGAATACTAATTGCAGGAAGAACAACCTGTGCCCTTTGCCCCTTGGCCATGAACGCATTCAGTAACATCGGCAGTTTCACAGCCACAGAGAGTAGCACAAAAATGATTTAAGGACAGCCACAAAATTTCATCTTAAATGAGATAAATACTGGGAGTTTTATTTTTTCCCGGTGACATAGTCTTCCCTCTGACATGCAATATAAGTGCATGGAGGTCACCTGTCACCAGGGCCTTGATGCAACTAATGAACACAATCCAAGTTCAATTGTTTTCGTCTGGAATTTGAATTGTCTTATTATTATAATGATAACTGCATGCTGGGGTTCTCAAATACCAAAAAGCTGATTCCCATTAAAATACATTTATTATCTGGCCTGGAGGTATTTCAGATATTCTGAACGTCAATGCTGAAGCGGTATAGTTACTGTTATATTTTTTGCATTTAGAAAAAAATATTTAAAGTTAAAGTCCAGGGTATTCATAAGGCTCATCAACTTTAACTTTAAAGCTAGATCATAATCTCAGACACCGCTTTATCCAATGGGCAGATTTTTCCATCACACAACAGACTCAAAATTCAGCTTCCCTTGGATTGAGAACCAGTCACCGAAACGAAGATCATTTCTGGAACTGCGTGGAAACAGGTTGTAAAGGGAAAGAAAGCTAAGAAACGATCAAATAAACCTTTAGAAGCGATCTTGGGACAGATCTGACAGTTTGGTTTCCTGCCAAAGGCTAAACGGTCATCTAACCACCTCTAGTACCTACTAATTAGACCTTGATCTCTGTATGTATGACCTTTGCGAAAGCAGCAGAACCCTTTGGTCAGTGGTCCATACACCTGTAGAAGCCCCTGTGGCTGACGCATAGACTCTTCAGTGCACTATGCACTCTGCTCTTTGGCTAAGTCGAATTTATTGTGATGAAAAGATTCCTTTACAAGGAAAGGTATCATTGTTTCATGAGGATCACCACCTTCCCAGAGGGCCACCTTTGATCCCTGCCCTTTGACCTGTTGGGGTTGAACCTTGAGCAAATGGACCTAATTTGATAGCCCACTTCCTAATTGTTCAGCTGCTCCCTGTTGTGTTTTTGGCCTCGCATCACCCATTTGACATATGTACCTTTTTCTCTTACCCCCCCCCCCCACCCACAGCAGTTACCTGGCTCTTGCCACCTCTTCGAGTAACTCAAGAGGATTCCTTTTCACCTGCGCTGGTACTCGAGATTCAAACAACCACGTCTTTCAGGACGCAAAGCACAGAGGTGAGAGAGACAGCAGTTTCAAGGAGAGGAGGGTAAGAGACGAAAGTTTATTTGTTTGTCAAATGTCTTTCCAATGGGGATGATGTTCAGAAGCAGCAGAGGAGAATGGTCAGATAGATCCATGGGCTGGATGATGAAAAGACTCCACATTTACAGTCCCATGACCACTCTGACCTCAAAAGAAGAGTTTCACCTGAATGGACACACACTGATCTGTGTTTTGCTGGCTAGACTGTCACAAACAGGCACTGGAGCAGTACGGTGGTGCACTGAATAGCACTGCCACCTCACAGTGTCTGGACTGTTTGGGTGAGTTTGACTCTGGCTCAGTTTGTGCTGAGTTTCCATGATCTCCCTGTGTATGCATGGGTTGTCTCCCACAGTCCAGATATGTGTGATTCAGGTCAATTGGTCACTCTAACCTATACATTGTGTGTGTGTGTGTGTGTGTAATGGACTGGTATCCCATTGAGTGTGTAGCTTCAAAGCCTGGCACCCAATGATTCTGGGACACACTCCAGATTGTGAGATCCAGACTAAAATAAGGTGGTTAAGGATAACAAATGGGTGGCACACACTGGATATCAGTACAGAAACTGTTACTCAACGTTAAGTTGTAAGAACATTAGTCATAAATAAGTAAAGGTTTTATCCTTGCTTTTTCTCAGGTTAATCTGATGACTTATGACATTATTTATCAATGCATGTTTTTGTTAAAATGTATATATCCAATAGCCCAGCAGACAGTGCTTGTACATCGGTTGTTTGCGTGTTCTTTTCATGTTCATGTGGGTTCCCTCCTGTTGCTCTACTTCCTCCCACAAACCGAAGAAGTGTTTACGGTGAACAGGTGGCTCTACATTGCCAGTTGTGTAGAAGTGTGAGTGAATGGGTGTGATTAGCTTGTCATCGGCCTGTATCCTCTCCAAGTGTACTATGTCTTGCTATGTGCTTCTACATTAGGACTTAACTGAACAAGTATTAATAATAAATGGATGAATGGATGCATAGAAGAGTAATGAAATATATAATTAAAATCCTGATCAGGTTTGAAAATGACTTGACACAGCCTTTTAAACTTCTTTGACTTCCCAGAAACAGGACAAACTTATACTCAAAACACATAACAGTCCTGTTACCAGATTCATGCTGCTGACAGCTTTTTCTTCACTACACAGCCTTTGCTATTCACCTCTTGGTCCTAAGAAATACTTGGGAGAATTTACAGAAGACATCTGCTGGTGGTAGAGCCTTTCAGGTTGTGCTACTGACTTGTGGTGAGTGCTGGGTCAGGGTTGCTGGAGCAAGTAGCCTTTTGCAAGGTTTGGTGGTCATTTAAAGAGACATGGATCTGTGTTTTTGATAAAACTACTGCCGATATGAAAAAGGTCCAAAAAAATACTGAAATGATTAACCATGTATTTTCTTACACAGCATATGGATATCATGTGTTGCTCTAGTGACCTAGGGACTGTACAAGCTTGCCAGTTGGATCTTTTGTCCATAAAAATATCTAGCTCAGCTTAACAGGAATAGCTTAAGGAACAGTGTTGGACCCCCTGTTGTCCAGTCTGACTCTGCCTTCAAGAAGTTACTTCTGGGTGGTAGACCTTTCCAGAATCCTGTACCTCATATTGTTGTGCAAAGAAGCTGCTCCTCCAGCAAGTACTCAGACTCTTGTGCTAAAAGAATTAATTATAAAACCTAATAAATGTCTGTATTCCAAAGCGTTCCAAATGCAAATAAAACTGCTCTATTTCTTTGCCCCACTGAAAAGTAGGACTTCTTCCTTGAATCAATATGGGCTTCAGCTTTTTCCTTTTTCTGTAAATAAAGAACACAGTGTTGATACAAAGACCCTTACACATGCTAGCGGTGCAGTATTCTGTGATCATCAGTCACTAGCAAACTCCTCTGAGTCCCGCCAGGGGGATCTGCTACCACTGTTTGGGGTCCCAGAGTCCCCTGACTTATTTACCCAGGTGTGTCCATGGATCTCCTGGGCCAGTCCAGGAGGAAAGACGGATTGTGTGGGGTGTGAAAAATGGCAGGAGAGCCACTGCCTGGAGTCCTGCCGGCTAATTGCTTTCTAATGTATCAATTCTTTTGAAGAGATGTTGTCTCTCAGGCCAGATTTCTTCAAAAACATCCCTGGGGCTGGACTGAGGTGGTGCAAGATAGGATGCAGATCCAGGCCAGGGCCAGGGCTGAGGGGGGAGGCTAAGGTTACCAATATTCACCATGATAGACTCCAGCCCTGAGCATCACACCCCCACTTTCACAGTCACACACATACATACACGCACACACACGCTGCTACAGGGGAAACTCTGACACCGTAGGCAAGTCCACTCAAGAGCATGAAACACTACACTCAACTAATGGTTACAAATGTGTTTTCAAAGACAATACTGATTCCTACACTCACACACATTTAATTACACACACACACACACACACACACAGAGGAAAGAGAAGCAAGTGAAGAAGAAATGAGACAGAATATATATACTTGCAGTCACTGAAGGTGCTAACTTAAAGGAAAAAACAAAAAAACATACATTTTTCTTTACACAAAATCCATAATTTTATTCATGCTGACTTAACTGCTCTGTCTTTTAGTCATTTTGTTATGTACATTATAAAGTATAAGTATAATTCATTTGAGTATAAAGTATTTTTTAAATATAAAAATATAAATTGTATTTATTATCAAATTTATTATGTTACATCAAATAATTTAATATATTATATTTTTATTTATCATCAAATTTTATTCAAATAATTGTCTTAGAGGAAAAACTCACACTGCTGAAGTCATTGTGCATTTTAGTTCAGCAAATAAGTGGTCTAAAGACAGGAAAAGCCATGTTAAAATTCTGAAATGTCTGAAATTGTAAGATTATGGTAATTATACTGACTGCCAACAAATCATTTTTCCTTTTGTTCCAATGTGTAGAGCTGCATTTTGGACACAGAAATACCCAAATTTACTTTTTGACTGCAACTGAAAAAGCAAAAGTTTTATTAATGGAGATAAAGACAGTGAGGTACAGACACATCAGTGAAGCCTATGAGGAAGATGTTTTTGGTTGTCAGAAAGACAAAGCATTTCTAGTCAGATGTCAAACATTTTCATTGCTAGACAAACAGCTTTGGGGTGTTTGACTCTCCAACTTCCTTTTTCTCCTCCAGATTGTCTTGTACTGAAAACCTGAGCTTCTTCTGGTTAATGCACGTGTGAATAGATTCTCTTTACCTGCCCACTTAATCATTCAGTTGTATTAATTTTGTAGTCTTTCCCACTTCTGAATTTGAGTTTTTGAAAAACAGATGGATGACCTGCACACAATGGACTCCCCCAGGACCAGGAGTAAATGCCTCCTCTCTGCACTGTCCTCAACCTTCATCTTTGTGCAGACTTACCTGTGTGTATACTGCAGTGTAAATTGTAATCTGCATACATTCAGTACTTTATATTTTATATAATATTAATACATTTTATAATATATAGGCAATATTTTTAGTGAAATGGGTTTTGAAGAATTAAAAAATCTAGTGGAATACATTAGCTGCTTTCCAAAATCTGTGTTCGCTTGAACACAAAAAAAATGGATTTAAGGCTTACCTGTATTAGTAAAAATATCAGCAAAGAAAATTCTTACTTTTCACTCAAAATTAATGATACATTGGTTGGTATTTTATTTAAACAGCTAATAATTTTGAACAGTTAATGGACTGATCGGCCCTAACTGAGATTTATAAATCAAGTCAGTTTTACTTCACATTCTATAAATAAAATACAACATTTTGCAGATGGGCCTGTGTAAGTTTTCTGAAAATAACACATCCGTTTTACATTGCTGAAGAAGCATACAATGGCCTCCATTTTCCTGTTTGGTTTAGGTGCCGCCGTTCAGTAACTTCGGAGCTCAGTAGAATGTAGGAGCACATGCAGATTAGAGATGCAGATGGAGTAAATGAAGACACCAGAAGGGAGCTCATAACACAACACTTATTTAGGCATAAGGCAGTAGCACGGGTGTTACAGCCAGGAAAGGTACATGGAAATATTTCCCTTTTTTAAGCTGTTCTCTAAAATGGCAAATAGCCCCAAGCCCATCACTCACAGCTTTTGTACACTTAAGCATGTAATTTACCAGTTACTGTTCATACATTTAGGAGGTGCTCTCGAGTAGAGTGAGATGCTACGTTCCCCTCCCAGCTAAGAAAACAGCAGCATCCCTGCTGTCTACCTTTCCCCAAAACACAGCCCCCAGTGTGTGTTCAGTTCTGTTACTACGCACACCTCTGGAGGGGAAGGGAGGGAGTTCCAGGGGTCCGGTATCCCTTCTTGTTGGACATTGGACCACTGAAAGACTCTAGATCTGAGGTGACCAGTTGCCTGCCAGGCAGTGGTCCCAATACCTCTCGGTGCACCAGTTCTAGGCCCCAGCAGTGGAATCCAATCATCCTCAGAGTCCAGGCATACCCTGACACCATCCCGCTGCTTGGTCAACTCTTGGTCAATGAGAAACCCACTCAGACGACTCTGGTTGCCATCCTTGTTCTGTTTTGGCTAAGGACCCACAGGCTCTTAAAAGTAGGAGTAGCTCCAAGCTTGCCCTGCAATTCACAGGGGTCCTGTTCACCCCAATCCCATCACTCACAGTCCTTCTCCAGATCATCTATGTACTGTATACACCATATAACTTCCACTCAAGTTCCTGTTCCTACTCTTGAGGATGATGCACCATCACTAAGCTCAACAGTAACAAAAAACCAGCACCTAAAGGAGTCCCAAAGGGCCAGGGCTGAACTGTTGCTCTAAAATGTGTGATCAGCCCAGGTGCTGCTGTCCTTACTTTTTGCAGTTGTTTCGCCTCTCAGGCAGCAGGTCCTCCAGGCAGCAGGTCCTCCAGGCCAAGCATCAACCAGCACTACCTCAGACATCCTTCTGATTTCTTTGAGTTAATGTGAAACAAAACTATGCAAACCATTTAAACCAAACACCTAATGATAGTTGTTTGTCAAGGCCAGAGAAATAGTAACACTTTCGTAAAACCACCAGCATCACTTTGGGCCTCCTAATAATACACGAGATGTAACTCAAACCTTCCACAGAGGACTCGTAACGATCTTATCACACATTTTGACATCAGCATATTACAGTAAACTCACAGGACTTTCACTTTGATCCCCGGAACTTAAACTGAAACCACACGTGAAAACCATCTAAAGCTGGGAAAAATGCTGGCAGCCAGATACTCACTGGCCATTCCTGTTACTTTATCTAGGAGGTCCCTATATGCCAATAATATTAGGGGTAACATTTCTAAAGTGCCATCAATATTTTCTGAAATGTCATGTGATTTCCTCTTTTCTACATGGATTATGTTGAGCAGCAGCATCAGCTTGTGATAATATTAGAAGCCATATTTACGCGGCCGAGGGCCCGTTTGAAGGTCACCTACATGCTGGCGTGTAAACGTAAGACCCTTTTTGTGGTTTGGGTAAATGTACAAGATGGCCTGCAGATGTGATCTTCGACCCCTTTTTAATTGTCACGTAACAGTCTCGCGCAGAGCCGAGCTGTCTGCCACGCTCGGGTGTTGAGAAAACGAAACCCTCTCGGCGGCAATGGTCACAGCAACCGCCGGGCACCCACAGCAGCATGAGGCGGCCTGACCATTAAGGAGCTGAAATGAGCGTGAAGCTCCAGCTGCCCCGCGGATGAGGACCCGGGCCTTTGTTATCGCGAAATTCGGAAAATGCGGTCAGGTACATTTAAACTAAAGGTACGGTTTAGAAGCAGCTCTTGTCGGAGGTGGAAATGAACGCGAGTCCATGTTTTAGCGACAGCATTGACACCCATTCAACTGCGTTAAAAGCAAACCACCCATTATATATGTTGATAGAATGCAGAATTAAGCTGCAAACAGGGCTCGCCTTTTAAAAAGACACGGAATACTGAGCCAAGAAACTTAATTTTCCAATCTGATGGAAGTAAAGAAGGCAGGAAACAGGGCAAGCTGCCATATTCCACATAACAACCCCCACTCCCCTCCTCGGTTTATGAGTGGTAATTATCCTAAAAAGAATGCCATTTTATATTAAGCTGAAGTCACGTCAGAATGAGAAAGGCGGCCTCATTACAAGTAATCACAAGGGAATTAGAAACATCATTTAACCAAATGAGCAAATAATGTCCAGGATATTGAAGATGCTGCCTGCACTTCTGCAGACCACTGGAAGTCCATTTACAAAAATTGTGGCTCTTAAATAGAATAATTGCAATCTTTATCCTCTCGGCGTCTTACTCGAGGGTTATAGACAGCAGGGCGGGTGGGGGCGGGGGCGGAGGTTCAAACAACCCCAAACAACTGTTGCGGAGGGGTGGCCGGCCGTCGGCGAGCGCTGCCTCGTCCGTGACAAAGAGCACAGGGAAGTGCAGCGAAATCAAAAGGAATTAATTACCCCTTCACGCGTCCACACCGAGCTGTCATTAAAGGTCAGTGCATTAGTACATATTTGTAAGATTAGAAGGAGCCATTTCGATATCAATTATATACTAATGCGCAGATTTTATGTGGTCTTATTTTGCAGTGATTTAATTAGACTCCCAATGATAGCTGAATACTAAAATGCAGCATTGTGAAGAAAGCGCATTTCAGAAATTTTATACTGGTCGCCGGTCCACAGGCACCGGCTGGTTGTCATTAGAAACAGACAACAATGGCTTGGCCACTGAAGTCAAACATCCTTCTGTATTAAACATAATGAGCTTTTTCACACTCCCACATAACTCCCTGCACCAGATTCATTTACTGTGCATGAAATAGTAAAAAGCAATCACTTTCGTGAAACTCCAGGGAGTGACATCACATTAAATTTGCTCTTACGCAGAAATTCTTTTTCTACGCACAAAACAGTAGCGCAATCTACAGGCAGCAGTAAGTTGTCAGAAAAGTTTATTGCATGTTGATGACATGTAAGGGGGCCACACTTTCTGAATCCACAAACAATGAGTCAGTACAGTGGTTCTCAATGCATCGAGTTTCCAAATTTACAAAAGGAACAAAAACTTGTTGAAAACATCATTAAAAAACACGGGCAGTTTTATTTCATGTGACTGCTGCGTTATACGAACGACCATTCATACAGCTCGAAAAACAGCATTCAAGACCGCAGCGTTTAATTCTAAAGATAGTCGGTATTTAATGCATGTTATGTACAACATAGCTACATCAAATAACCTTTAAAATGCGAATATGAAATGAAAAAAGGAGCAGAAAAGTACAGCTTCACTTTCTCAAAAAACAGTATGAAATTGTAGCTATATACAGAAGTCAGAATAATAAGCAAAGACAAAAAATTTAAAAAACATTAAAAATATAACAAATACAAGCACAAACTTCACAAGAAAGGAGACACAAATGCCAGGTCTAAACCCATTGTATTTTTGTTTTAACTGGATGTTGCAAGAAATCCCAGAATGCTTCGGGAGATTTAAGAAGAACTCACAAAGTTTTTAGGTGGACCTGTGGAGGAGAAAACACTACATTAATATGGGTGGCCCTGCACAATGCAATTTTTTCCCCTATTCAGCCTTAACCCTTTCTTTTAAATTCATGAATCTTAATTTCTACTGATACACTACAAAGGTTTCTTTTTTTAAAAAAACTGATTACTGTATACAGACCTTACAATCAACTTCCTTCATACTGTCAGTATTTTATTTGAGGTGGAATAATATGTGCCACAGTGGAGGGAGAGATGCATTATTTTAAATATAAATAAGAGGGAAGTTCATTACATATGTGCATCTATATATACAATTTTCTCAAATTCACTTAAAGAAATGCATCTGAAGCTCAGCCTGTCACTGAGCATTGCAGCACCTTTAATACTATTGTCCAAAGCAGGTTCACAGCTCTGCGTTTCATCAGCGTTACCTTTGCTCCGTACACCCAGCGCTCTGGGATCAATCGTTTCCTAACAGATGACTTCTGGATTTTGTTAACCATGTCAGTATTGATTGTTAAGGCCTGTACTGTTGCCTACAAATCTAATTGAAGTGCTTGGTTTTCCTCGTACTGGGAGCCAAACCCAGCGGATTCTGTCAGAGAGACTCCTTTTGCTCTGAACCAGCCAAGACTGGGAAAAGATACCTTTACATAAACCATGAGCAAAGAGCATGCGACTGTATTCAAACGGCCTTATCACTGTCGCGCTGTTTCACTGCTCAAACTGCGGTAACAAAAGTACTGAAAAACCAGGATTACAGGTGCTTGCAAAGCATGAAGTGCCACATACGAAAATCAGTACACAAACGCAGCATTTGACATCTCTCGTGGAGGGAAATAATGAGACAATGCAGTCTTTTTCCTTCTTATTTTATTTCATTTGTCAGACGTCTATCAACTGACGGATATTGCAAACCTCAGGAGAACGAGATAAGCATCAGCCATAGACTGCAGCTGCTTGCTGCAGCCATCAATAATGCCATTCATGGAATTATAGAAATTAATTAGCAAACAAGAGGGGCAGAGAGGAAGCATGGCCAGGAGTAGGGACTCACTTGGGCTTAGTTTCAGCATCTGTGACCTGGCGAATGAATATGGCGTCTTCAGGATGGCTGATGTCACCTTGCTCCTGCATGTAAGAGGAGGCAATGGCCAATGTGGAACCATCGTTGCTGAAGGCCAGGGAGGCAATGCTGGTGGGATAGCGGTGGAACTGGCACAAACGTTTCTTGTTGAAGGGGTCCCAGATGTTCACAAATCCATCTGAGCCTCCTGCAGCACACAATTGGAGAGTGCCAAGGTAAGAGCACAAACTCATAGCTTACAGGAGAATCTCATTTCACATATTCCATCCATCTATATTATTCACACAGCACATAGCAACAATGCAAAATTCTACTCTCCGAACACCACAATATATACGCTTTGATAATTGTTTTAACATACAGGGAAAGTCAAGAGTCTGGAACCACCTAAATATTTTTAAGATGCCTAATGTTGGACTAGTCTAGCCAATACCATTCCGTATTAAAACAATAGGTGGCCTGTAAAGTATGTGTGAACATCACTCCAACATCTTTAATTCAAGTAAATAATTTCAAATGGAAAGGCTGAAGAACTTCTGTTTGGATGCCAGTATAAGTCTCAATGTGTGCCTTCAAACGGACCAGAAATCCCTCAACGTGTTCAAATTGACTGGGAACATCTACAGCGGTACTTTGCTCAAAATGGACAGCACTTTGAACAAATTCTTTAATGTGGTCTCAGTTGGTGCCTCTAATCACTCATGTTTGCTTATTGTCTGGATTGTAACAAGTCAAACTTCCTAACAAAATATCCAAAAAAGGACATAACCTTTGAATTCCATTTAAAATTTAAAAAATGTTAGACATGACCCTTTCTCCATTTCAAATTATTGAGGTGAATTAAAGGTGTTGCCTTCAACACTATTCATTTCCACAATATTCTCAGAATAACTGGACAACTTAAGTGTTCTCATCTCGCTGCTACATAGGTCTTACCAGTGGCAAAGGTGTTGTGAACACTGTGGAAGGAGATGGCGTTCACCGGGTAGACCTGCTCAATGCCATTCTCCTTCAGCCTGTGGCACTTAAAGGCATACTTCTTCTTCTGCACTTCCAGGCTGGGGTCCAAGTACTCTACAGCAACTCGACCCTCGATGGAGCTCAAAACATAGCCCTAAAAGCACCAGCAACACAATGGGTCATACAGCACCCCACAAAGTAATCTAATTCTGCTAAACGGTCTAAATTTTTTATGAAACTATTTGTTTGTGATACTCAGGCCTGCAACATTCATGTCACAAGTCCAATCTGTACAATTCTACTTCATATGGCAAGCATCATTTATATGACAAATTTTGTCCTGTCAATAGGTTCATTCTAACTCCTGACAGCATGAGATGCAGTCTCACTTGTTTGTTGGGGAAGGCTCGAATGCAGCGGGTCTGGTACTTCAGACTGGACTCTCTCCTCTGCTGGACGTATCCCATGTTTCTCAAGTCCCACACAAGGACCCTGCGACCTGCCGTGCCCACAATCAGTCTGTCTCCTGCCACAGAAAGCGTGTACACCTATGGGGAGAACATTGAAGTTTACAGGATCATTTCATTCCTTGAGAGCATTTTGTAAAAACTCCCAACAGTTGAACAGTTCCTTCAGAACATAATTCACAGCAAATGTTGCATATGGAAAAGATCACATCCTCCATAAATTATCCCCGCAGTGTACCAAAGCTGCTTTTCACATAGTTTGGGTTTCATGAATGCACACCATCAAAACTGATTTCTGCAATGTCATCTGCTATATCTTTCTAAATCACTTGAAATAATTTTATTCACAGAGAACTGCTACTCCCATCCAACATTTACTTCAGAAGCAACAGCACAGAAGGTACTCTTTTCAAAGAAAGAAAAAAAAAAGAAAAAAAAAAAAAGAAAGAAAAACACATTTGTAACCAACAACCAAAATTTGCATCCTGAACTCCTTGTCTGCTCTTCTGATGCAGCGAGACACCTGGCCTGACAGATCAAACAAGATCCTTGCGAGCCTAAGTGCAAACATCCATCCTGAAAAGAATTACTAAAAAACCAATGACATAATGTACCCTTTGAAACTAATAAACAGTTTAATTCACTCTCCAGCCTGTCAAATTCATCTCCTGTACCTTGCTGGTTCTACAGCTGCCTATAAATCACAGCTGTTATCTAATGCAATCCATTTATCCTGAACATAGGGCTGTTACAGAAATTGGGTCAGGAGTAATCTCAGCAGCCACACAGCCTTTTCACAGTGATGCGGTGTGTAATGCAGCCATTAACACCTAAAGCACAGAGGACCCCCCATATTTTTTCCAGGTGAGGATCAAAGAAAAGCTTGCTTATGAAACCATTTTATTCTTTGCAGTTATTTACAGAGGCTCTATTTTACAGCTTCAAAGCTGATGGGAAAATAGTGAGAAATAAAGTTGAAATAAAGCACTTGTGTAATTATTAACACAATTAACTGGTTCAACGTGTCTGGCTAAAAACATGAAAAAGTAGAAATGTTTTGCTTAAAATGGAAGCCTTTAAGCTGCAAAAAAAAAAAAAAAATCAGCACTAACACAACAACAAAAATCAGTGTTATTGAATCAATTTTCAGCTAACAGAAAGATCATGTTCATTTGACCAAGTACAGATGTTTGGAAAATCTAAAATGCGTATCTAGCCAACTTTACAACATCCACTCTGACCCATCAAAACACTGACATCATTTTAATGCTATTAAAATTAGTCTGAAAGTAAACTGATTTTACATGCTTTTTTAAATATTAAACAATGAAAAGTAAAAGGGTCTATTTGAAAAGCTGCATTCTACACCTCATCAAGTTCAGTGAGTATTACACTGTGTACAATAAAAATGAATAAAATATGACCAATCATTATCATCACCATAAGCTTAACACTCCAAAAGCCTACCTTGTCAGGCTGGCTGAAGGTTCCAGCATTGCAAGGTGTTCGTGGGTCCCAAAGCCTAACTGACCTATCCCAGCTGCCAGTTACCATGACATTGACTTCGGGGCAGTATTCGACACAACGAATAGGATCATCGTGTGATCCCACAACTGTATCTGTTGAAACACAGGAGGATGCACCCTAATTACTTTTTAGACACATAAATCTTCAATTCAAGTGCAATATATGCATTTTTAAATTATTATCATTGAAATTAGACAATGTTCTAAACATGTACTGCAGTCTCAAAAATTAAACTTCAAAGGCAACAAACTGACACATACAGGAGGACATACCTTGACCTGTATTTAAGTCATGCATTTTCAGTTGCATATCCAGTCCACCACTCCAGGCATGGGTCGGATCCTTTTGATGCAAAAACAGCACTGTTATATTTAGAATTCATCATTAATACAGAGAATTAACATGGCAGCAAATTAAACTTGAAAAGCACGGACAACGAGAGTTTAACCAGAACAAATACTTCCTAAACAGTGCAAGTCCTGCATTAATTGTAGAACACAATACATATAATGAACCAAGTTAGTAGTTCTAGGGTCAGCAATTAATGTGGTATGATTATTGGGTTATGCTATGGACTTCATTTTCATATAATGTGAGCTTTGTCAATTCAGCTATGTAAAAACGTACGTAAAAGGCACAGTCCAGAACAGGAGCCAGGTGTTGGTACTTGGTTCTCATCGAGTTCCCGCTAACATCGTACAGGCGGACAGTGGAGTCCCAGGAAGACACCAGCAGGAACTGGGCTGTGCTGGGACTGAACTTCACTGCAGAGATGCTGTCCTCTGGACCCTGGTTCAACTTGAACTCATTGGAGCCAGTCATCTGGGCAAAGTTACAAAAACAGACAGGTATCATGCAAAAATGCTCTGATTCATTCAAATCCTAGCCAAAGGTTCGTTACTATTACATTATCGTGTTTCTTCGCATTACCCAATAGTGATAAAGTTAACCATCAAATTATGAAAAATCTTAAAATGAAAAATAATTTTCTGTAGAATAATACAACTTGATCCTAAGAACCATTTAGTTAACCTTACAGCTAATATTAGAAACTACAAACGGTAAGGAAACATGTTTTATTATTTTTATTAAAAATGATTACACTTAATGGTATTTTTCATATTACGGACCATGCTAGCTTGGGAGCTAACACTAGCCTCGGCAACAACTGAAACTAGATTACTGATTTTATTTTATTTTTGCTCTTAAACAGCAGAGCTATATAAAATTACATTGAAATATGCAATATGTATTAACAAAACACCACTGCATCACATTTAAACACGATACGTCTGTGAGGCCTTCGGTCTTCTCGCTGCTAACGCCACAAAAAAAATCCACCGCTCCAGTCGGGCAGCAGTTCGCAAATATCAACAAATCGAGCTTTGTAGATACTCACCGTTGTTACCTGAACCGCGCTGAATAATGTTTATAGGAAAATATTAATTGTTTCACACAATAATACACAACTAATGTCGATAGATGCTAACTGGTGAACGGCGTTCGGGTTTCCAGCGCCTTCCCTACAGTCGAGCTCTCATTGATTGGCTGGATAAAATTACCAATATTCCCGCCTTGTCTGTGATTGGTCCATCTATTTCACTTCCTTTTCCCACAAAGCGCTTCCGTTACTGGCATACAGGTCACGTGACGTGAGCCTGTTTCTTGCGATCCTTCTCCCTGTGATAGATGTTTTTATTTACGCGAGATAATATATAACGAATAAGCTGTATAATATATTTGTAAACGATTAATCGTGGAACGAGTGTTTAGCCTTTGTACACTTATAATATTGCCACCAGCCTTGTTCAGTGGTACATCAGCGCCAAGAACACGTGTTGACAAAGTGAGCATAGTGATAATCCATTGATTCACTTACTTATATTTTACAACTTTTTCTAATAATTGTTAAAAACACTATCTGTTACGATTTAAGGCCTTCAAGCTGACAATCTCTGCCCATTATTAAATGCAGCGTTAACATTATTTATTAATGATAGTATTAGTCTTATTACAATTAGTTATTAATGCAATAATTTGCGTTTACTGTAATCTACCTGGCTCGAATTGTAGACAACGGTATTAAACAAGCTTTAGCTTGAATTGACCTCAGTAAGCAGTACACATTTACTTCCAACCACATATTACACCATTTGCTGTCCCATGTGGTGGATTCCTCACAGCAGTGCCCAAAACAAAAACACAGTAATAAAGGGGCGGTAATAATTTTGCACATGCATCGTCATAATATTGTTGCAATATTTTCATTTCAAAGCCTTTCTATATTCGAAGTTTTCCTTTATGGCCAAACTGTAAGATTTTTTTAAATGTGTGTCAGTGCAGTTTTAACACCTGCGCAATAATAAGGCAACCGATAAAAAAGAAAATGTGCAAAAATAGTAACAGATAGTTATAGATACACAATTGTTAAGCCATGTGGAATAATCGAAATACAAATGAAGAGGTAGAGATCGGGGGATATTTATTGTGATAAACAGTGAAACTCGGAAGTTTACAGTAAAGCAACAATTTCTTTGCGTAGTAGTGCAACTCTGGATTATCTTTCTTGTTCATTCATCCTGTCAAACTCATGTTGGTAGTTATATGAATTTAAGAATATTATGCGCTTTTGTTTATAAAGAGTCCACGAATTACGGAAATAAAAAATTAATTTGCATTTGTAAATGTTCACAGTGAGCGAATCACACTGAGTTAAACGTGTATAATTCTTCTTTCAAGATTCTGTACTGCCAAAAAATCTAGTTTCCTCTCCATTTGCCTGTTAGCTCTGTGATTATACATATATATTTTTGCTTTGTTCCATAAGCAAATGACAAAAAGAGGGATAAGGAAATTAACGCTCGATAAACAATTTACGTCTACTTTCATTATTTTCTCCATAACATAATTTTTTGTCGGTTAACCACAATAAAAGCTCTAAATAAAAAAGTACAAAATAATTGATATACACATGGTGTATTTAATAGGCTACAGTCGCATTTACACATCCACTTTGGTTATAATAAGAAATGTGATATATTTGTCCTTGTCAAATAAATGTTTATAAATAGACATAAACGTGTTTTACATGTCTTACATGTATGAAATTGTATTACCTATGTGATGGAGCGTTCAGTTCAGTACTCAATCTTGTTATAAAGGTTGTACAGCGGTAGAGCCGGCAGGCTGTTGGCGGGGTAGTACAGAGGAGTGGGGAAAGCGATGGACCTGGGGACGGGCACCCTGAGGAGGGAGTTCTCTCTGAACACCAGGGGCATCCCCACCACAGTCTGGCCAGATGCGTGTGCCATGTTGGCCGCCTCCAGCTCAGCCGAGAGCTGCCGCTTCCACTTGTTCCTGCGGTTCTGGAACCAGGTTTTGACCTGGGTCTCGGTGAGCTGCAGGCTGGAGGCCAGACAGGCCCGTTCCGAGCTGCTCAGGTAGCGCTTCATGTCGAACGTGGACTCGAGTTGGAACACCTGGCTGCGAGAGAACACCGTGCGGCTCTTCTTTTTGGCCGGGTGGCTCTGCTTGTCCTCGGGGTCTCTCCTCCTGCCGTCGGACACGGGGGACAGCTGGCCGCACTGTCTCTCTTTGTCCTCTTTATAATCCTCTAACAAACTCTGGGTCAAATGCTGCCTCCTCTCAGATGCATCTGAAGATGATGTGATTTCCTTCGAAGCGCCTGCAAATAAACAGGAAGAGTTGGTACCACTGCCTTGGGAGGGATATCTGTTACCCTCATGTACTGTATGAAACGTGTCAAAGTTTGTCTGCTATTTTTTAAAAGTGTTTTAAACACTGAAATCGAAACGTCGTTATTTTATCCCCTTTTATCACGCGTCTCCAGGATCCAGTGCGTGAAATGCGCCGCGTTCTGGACCAAGTTATATAATCACAAAGCAATACCTTCGGACTGTTGGTAAGCAATGCCATGCAGCAGCACATTTGTGCAAAACAATCTGTTTTTCCTTTGTTGCACGCTGCTGAAGAGACCATTCACTGTGAACTTTGACCGAGAACCCTATAATTAAACAATGAAACGAACTGACTAACGCGGCATAATATATACGGCATATAAAACAGGTTAAAGTTTATGATCAATTAAAGGAAAAGTTTCAATACCAACACATTCAGCTCAACAGTTAACGTTACATTCTTTAAGCGAACAGATAGTTTGCAGTTAAAACAACTACAGCAATAACACTAAAAGTAATATCAGGAAAAATTGCTATTTACGATAATAATAATAATAATAATAATAATAATAATAATAATAATAATAATAATAATAGGAGTGATGAAACTTGCTACAGACTCACTGAGGCATGAAAAGTTGAGCGGCTGCTGCTGCTGTTGTTCCTGCTCTGCTCTCTCCCCACAGTAGCACTCTGCCGACTCCTCTGCGCCGCTGCACTCCTCGGAGGACACGGAGAGCGCCCGCCTCCTCTGCCGCGCTGCTCCGCCGCCGCCGCCGCCGCCGCCTGCACGTTCCGTGCGCGCACCCTCGGCCGTGCCGCCCAGGATGGACCGGATCGTGAAGCTGGAAACCGGGGCCGGGGAGCAGCTGCTGCCGTTGTCTTCGGCGTTACTCATTCTGCGTTCACACCATTGAGATGGTGGGTGTGGGCTGTGCGGTCAGGAGCGTATGTGTGTGCATAAGAACTGGCGCTCCTGGCGCACTTTGGATGGAGAACTCGTTTCTGGGGACAAAAGTGGAGGGGGGGTGTGGAAGGGTTTTTACTCCTTTTTCCCCGGTGCACACACTTGCTGGAGTGTATTCGCACCCCCACCCCTCGCCCCCCCCAGACAGCCGAGGTGGACTACAGGCAGCGCAGTGGCGTGGCTGCATTCTGCATGCGGGGTGCGCTCCTCATGAGCCAATCACAGACACACGGTGCGTCCCGCAAATTTCAAACTGCCGCAGCGTTCCAGCGTTCCGCGCTGAACTGCGCGCTCACAGCTGGCCTCGCCGCCACCAAATTGTTTCCAGTGATGTTTGTTTCGGTCGCACAGTTTATTCAGCAAACCCAAACCAGCAGCGCATTACCATCTTGCAGACCACTAATAAATTTCCTGGCAAAGAATCGACCGATAAGATGGAGTGCGCACACGTCATTTCCCAAGCCTGCAAGAACATTTTAATCTGTGTCCCGGAAAATGTGAAGTTTTCATGAAGTCTCGGTTGGGCATTAAGTCATTTGGATTTGTCAACGGTACTTAAAATGTATAGTATCCACTTATTGGTTCATCGTCATATTTGATAAACCGCAATTTGCATGCAAGCTATCTCCCGAAAAAGGAAAGAAACAGCATATCTATCTATGTATTATATAGTATATATGTAAATCATTTCTCTTTTTCTTCCATGTTACCTGTGTACACTATTCAGGCTGTTTTGATACACCCATACCTCGGTTTTCACTACTAGTTAATGTTAACAAAAGGATGTTCAAAATGCGATTACACTGAGCACAACCAGCTCAGCCTAATGTGCAGTGCTCAAAACAATCGCTGAAAGCTGATGATTTAAAAACAAAAGACAAAAGTAAAGTCAGAAGAATCTGAAACAACCTACTACAGCAGCCATTTAACTTTGACAAAAGAAACAAAACACAATATAATTCATTTAAAAATAGTTGCTGTAGTATGGAATAAAACGAGTATGTTCACATACCGGTCGACACGTGCGGGTTTACCAGACAATGTACCGAGAGTAAAATATTAAAATATTCAGTATTATTAATTTCCGCCGTTGAAAGTATAGCTGTGAATTACCGAAAGGATTTAACAATCTCTTACTTGCATAAAGCAATGTTTGATAAACAAACGTAAACAACAAATAAATTTAAATAAATATCATCATAAAGATCAATTCCAAGGTGGAAATTTTGCATATTTCCATTAGATGACCTAATAATTACTGATGAACAAAAGTTGTGTAAAGTCACCGTTAAATCATTTCGGCAAACGCATGGCTGAGTCACTTAAGTAAAAGATTATTGTGAAAGATTATTTAACACAGGACTGCACAACCCTTTGCTCGTTTTGTGAAAAGCCTCTTCATAAATAACTGTAATGAACAAAAAAAAGAAGAAAAAAAAATCTTTCTCTGACTACCATCCAGAAGCCTGGCTTCTGCTTCCCTTCGGAACTGCTGACATTTTTATGGTTTAACAGTGGAACCCAACCCATTATGTAAGGGACAGGGGGAAAAAAAACTGTACGTGTGCGCTAATGAACTTCGAATATTATGTTTTCTGTATCTCCGCAGTGTTGAATTAAATATTTATTTGCTAATTAATTTAATAATCTGCTGTGGCTCATGTGCTGGCAGGCCCTTAATTGATCCGCTAATTGATCAGTTTTGGAGGTTCTCCACCCCAGGGGGTGGGGGTTGGGGGCAGGTGCGGCTCGGGGGTGCCTTGTTCAGCTACATTAACCTTATTATGGCTCTCCACAGAGCCTCGGACACATAACAAATGGTGAGCTTTAATCATAATGTCAAGTCTTTAATCCGGAGTGGTCCGGACTGAAGGTGGGATGACGACCTTCACCTTCTCCTCAGGAGAGCGTCCCATGGGGGAGCATCTTCTCACGAAACCTCCGCAAATCTTACACACTTCGTTTACATTAAACCGCGCGTCTAACCAAATAAGGTCATCAAACACATGGAACCAACGATAATAAATGGAATGATTCAATCTTTCAAAACACTGCCAGCGCAAAACCATTTTTAGGACAGTTTACAGAAAATGAGCAAAGCAGCCAACAGAAGTGGATTTGTGAATGTGCGCGTCATCTGTGACCAGGTCTGTCATTCAGTTTAGAAAGATCTGGCTTTTATTGTTCATGAAATTAAAATAATGTTATGAAGGCGCCATATATTTTTAAAGATTTTTTTTTATTATTGTAAAAAAAAATGAATAATTTACTCACTATAATTGCTTAATAAAACATTTCAGCTGTTAAAACATTTTCCGCATTGTGTGTTTTCAACCACAGGTTCCTCCGCCATGGAGAGCACAGATTTCTCCCGCAAAGACAGATGAAGTCATAAAGAGCTTTGATCTGGAAATCAAGTTTCGATAAATATTAAACATAGACCCTTTACGTCTGTGTATGATGATGTATGGCGCGTCAAAACTTAAAAATAAGGAAATTACCAGAGAAAATGATCCCAATAAATTCTCTAAGTATGAACGTTGATTATGTTTCGATTTTCATTCAAGGGATTTGAGCCTGTTCCTTTCTCTGGTTCACATGACATCTGGGGGAGGGGGGGAGAGAAGCGGAAGGGAAAGAACGGGTGGGGGGGGGCGAGAGAGGAAAAAAAGTGAAAGGGGAAAGAGTGGGAAAGGAGGGAAGACGGGAAAAGAGAGCGAAAAGGAGAACGCTCAGAAGTGGGGGAGGGAGAGAAAGGAGGAAAGGTGGCAGAATGGGGGATGGGGGGTCCTCTTCCTTTTTTAACCCCGGAGGGCTCATAATTTACAGTTTATGTAATCTGTGGTTGTAAATGAATTGGATAATTTATTGGGAAGAGAGGGGTCCCGAAGACGGGATGAGGGCGGCCAATCGCAGAGCTCCTATCCATCACGTTCCAATTAACAGGCTCACCGTGGGCCTTTAATGGCTTTCCAATCTACCGCCCTTATAGACTCATCAATTCCTGCGGGGCAGATGAGGAAAATCGAGCGCCCTTCGGCGCGCCCGTGTCATTCCTTTCTGCAACTATATGTCAAATTAAAAACACAATTAAAATTTAAACTGTTCCGATAAGAGAATGTCCCGCAACCTATGTTACACTTAATGGACTCTGATGAAAATCTGACGGTTGAGCCTCAGCGCTGGGCGCCGGTTTGGGAACTTTTCTTTGCAAAGTCAGAGCAGGTGTTTCGGATGCTACCAGTTATACCCGTTGCCGTTATTTTTGTGTTAACGTTGCTAAACGCACATCTTAAGGCTCAGGGCTGTAACTTCTGTTTTCAATAAGTGCCTCTAAAGCTTCTTATCCGTGCTTTCACTGTCGATATCTATTCCTCGAGTACAGTAGATGGCCTGAATCTGAACAGCAATAATAACTTTACGCGCCGTGAAAAATAATGGATTAATTGTAAAGCAACTGACACCTACTAAGTCTTATCGTTAGTTAGACGAGTATAAGTGTAGAAATATGTATATAATACATGTCTTTGCCAATAAGGCTTAAGAAAGATAATTTAAGCAGGAGTTTTTTTTTTTTTTTCAGAGACCGGGGGGTGGGGGACTGGAGAAAGGGGGAAGGCAATAGTGGAATTAAAACTAAATTATTTATGGTGCTCATTCAAGACATTCAGAATTGCCCGTATGTAATCAAACACTTCTCATTTTAGCACAGGCACTCTGATTTTACTGCATTTGCGCATTTTTCCCACTGCCTATATTTTATGATGCATACGGGAAAAGAACGATAAAACAGCACTGTAAGTAGGTACGTGGACTAACGAAATATATATATGTCGGGTGCACACGCGCGGACATGCGTATATACATACGCAGGTACATACTTACTTACTTACTTACTTACCTACCGTGCGTAAAAATACTGGGAACGAATGAAGGTCACCACCAGCCCCAGCAAACCTCGTACACGGGCCTTCATGTGAAAAAATGTTTCTCCGTCATTTTCCAATCGATAACAGCAGATCCATAATGTTGTACCAATCTATTAATGCTTTTTAATGGGCCTGGCTGGCCCTATAATAAATCAATATAATAAATTATTGCCACCACAATATTTGAATAAGCTTTGCAAGTCAAAGGAACTTCTGTTCCGCTGTATCAAAACGTGTAACATACACGTTGTTGTAGTTGTTGTTATTATTATTATTATTATTATTATTGGAAATATGTCCAACTATTCTACGGTTGATCAACTACATCACTGAAGGAATAACTTCTCGGTGATAAGTGAACAATAGCTGTTGCTTAGCATAAAACTTTTCTATTTTATCGTTAATGCTCCAGCAATAAAGTAATAACTAATTAACTATAAAGGACACGTGTTGTTTTTTTTAAAAAAATTGTGGTTAAAACATGTATTTTCATCCTAATCAATTTCAGGTACAAAATGCAACCAACAATGGACAACAAGGACCAGCAATGAGTACGATGTTATTTTACACTGATAATAATGATAGGGCACTTGCACAAACTAAAGTAACTTAATAAAAAGAAGCAAATAACTGAGCAATGGGTTTATTTTTAATATGCAAACATATAAAACAATGCCTTTTATCACGCCTTTCACAGCGCCCAGTATCGTTTACCAGTAAATTACCCGTTATTGGCCATTATATAACTATAATATTGTGATATTGTTATTCACAGTTAGTTTCTAAACTTTGTAATATTGCAACAGCTGAGTTTTACATTAATATCTACACTGTAAAGGGCAATCATTGAAAAAGTGCTACTTTTGTTCGCTTCTTTATATTTATATCTATTTTATTGATTTTTTTACTCCTTTCTGAAACAGTGCAGTAATCAGTGGTTTTATTGTGGCCTAATTTAATCCATTTGAACAGACCCAAGAAGACACTGACACTTTCCCAAAATTTGCAGTCCCAAATAAGAACAATGTGAGCTTTCCCAAAGACGCAGTTTGAGAAGAACCAAATACAGAAAGTTGTCTGATGTAACCGCATGTTGCGGTTTCCCATATCATGACTGTGCAGCTATTTATCATTTTATTATAAATTCAGAAGTTTATTAAAAAAACGACAGTGGAAAAACATGCATTTTAAAAGTTGTGATCATGTGGAAAGCAGTTTTTTTTTCCTACTAAACTAACTGAATGCACGTCTCAGCTGTCTGCTTGCTATCATTCTGTTACTTTTACTTTCAACCCCCTATATTGTATTTTTAATAAAAATGAAAAGTGATTCCATTAAATGCAGTTATTAAAAATCTTATCAGGACGTGTTTACAAAGTGCATTTTACTGATAAATAAAAATGAATAGAAAATGGTCAAACAGGCCCCGACTGCATGCCTACAGGTATTATGTGAATCATTGGCAGAAATGTTAATATTTACTTATTTTTTGGTGAATGGAGAACGTTGCTGCGGGTCACCCATCTATTTATAATCGCTGGTTATAAACTTTGATTTAGCTTTGCATCATTATATCGTTTTATCTATCTATTTATCTGGCTTTTTCTTCCATAAACACGTTTGGTTCCTGCACACTTCCTGCACATTCTGCAAAACTCATTAAAAGCCCTAGCAGAGCCACTGGTTTGTTTTAAGTGCAGCCATCATAGCCCCGTGTGAAAGCATGTTAAACCACATTTGGTTTTGTGTCACAACTGGACAAGCTCACAGGTGTAAGAAGCAAGTGGGCATTTTCGATGAATTCAGATGTGTTCTTTAGATAATGTTGCGAAAACCGATTTATCTACTCTGCCTAATTTGCCACATTAACTATTAATAACCATAGACGATGTAATGAATGGTTTCATTTATTTCACAATCTCATCAGCACACTATCAAAAAGTCCTGGCGATCACCAGTGAGACCAGTTAAAACTTTTCTCCCGTTAACCATTTATATATTTATATTCATTATATACATAGACTTCTGAACAACCCAGTATGATAAACCACAAATAAAATACAAATGCCAATGAAACAAACGCTTCCGTACATACAGTACAGCAAAAATATTTACACTTTATACACTCTAAAAAGAAAATGACGTGATTGTCTCCTATTTATTGTCTCCTGCGCTTGAATATTAAATAATTCCGTTTTGCTTTGCGTGGTTATACTGTTTGCACGTTGCTGAAAAGTGGTATTTTACACAGTTCTCCGACCACTGCTGAGCACTTACCTCGACACAGCAAATATTGCACACACACCAGAATGACACTGTCGGCAGTCCCCTGTACAAAACAAGCCCCATGCAGTAAGAAACACCAAGTGAGCCGCACCACGGTCTGTCTGCGTAACCAAGTGGCACTTTCTTGTCACTTTGTCACCTTTCCTCGAGAAACCCATAAATAAGTCCCCCGGCAAATAAATATTATCCAGCAGCCTTTTCATGCCTCATTTTTTCTGTTTCCCTTTTCACCTTTAGAACCAAATGAATTGCCTAGCAAGGGCTGCAAAGTGATCGTGCGTTGTAACACTAGCACTCTGGAAAACAAGGACAGCATATAAAATAAAGGTTTATATTTTAGTCTGCAATAAGAAATCTGTTCTGATTTCACGCTTAAAAATAAATAGAGACGATGTGAACGCGCTCCCGCTGGAAATGCAAGCCGTTTCTGTAGTATTATCTTTTTTTTTGTTTTTTCTTTTTTTACAAAAATAATATTCTGGATGTCTGACTGTACAAACACGTTGAAAAAGGCGGTCCTCAGACGGGTCTGAGCAGGGGCACCGACGTCACTATGGGGTGCGAGTAGTAAACCGGGTGCGGGAACGTGAGCAGAGACTGGCTTGCGGGCGCGCTCCCGGCGGGGCTGCCCGGGTCCGAGGCGGCGCCCTCGTGGTACAGGATGGGTACGCGCACGACGCGCTGCGCCGCCGCGTGGCTCAGGTTGGCCGCCTCCAGCTCGGCGGCCAGCTGCCGCTTCCACTTGTTCCTGCGGTTCTGGAACCAGATCTTGACTTGGGTCTCGGTCAGGTGCAGCGAGGCGGCCAGGCCGGCCCGCTCCGAGCTGCTCAGGTAGCGCTTCATGTCGAACGTGGACTCGAGTTGGAACACCTGGCTGCGAGAGAACACCGTGCGCGTCTTCTTCTTCCGGCACGGCTTCTTGTCCGCGCCCTCTTCCCTGGCCTTCCAGTCGTCGCCGCCGCCGCCGTCCTCCTTCTTGGGCTCCTCCGAGTCGCTCTCTTCCAGAACGATCTCATCCGCGCTCTTGTTCTCCTCGTCCTCCTTGGAGTCCGGGTCCGATTTGAGCCCCAGGTCCGGGGAGTCTCGCTCCGTGGCGGATGCCGGGGAGTCCCCAGCCTCCCTCCCGCCGGCCTTCTCGGCTGCTGGGAGACAGAGCGAAAAACGGTCACCTTCGGCACCCGAATGCTGCGGTTCGCGGCTAGGAAACCGCACAAAAGTTGTTTCCACTTTTTGCCCCACTTGTTGCTGCTATTTATCACTTTTACAGTCTATTTAATGACGCCTGACATGGAGCTGGATGATCGTGTTGTTTATTTCTTCTTTCATTTGTACTTCATTTCAAAACAGTATTCAAAACACGAACAACATATTATGTATTATGGCATTACTATTACTGCCAAATGCATGTCATGACGTCTGTCTTTTAACCATAATTCTCCAAATGTGCTCAGTATTTAAACACCCTATGAGTCTTTATTCTTTCGTGTCATTGTGGTTATTCATTAAGTTATTAATAATCACCATTTGCACCTTACTTGTCACCCTTCTGTAAATGCAGTTCATATAAAAATTCATTCCATATAATTCCGGTGTTTTACTGTCTCCCTGCTTAAAGACATAATTTTCTTTTGAAGATATTAATAAAAGCATTTACATATCAGGTCATTTGTACCCTCGTTATCGCAAGCATGTCAATGTAATCTATACGAAATTAAACGTTACAGTTTCTGTGAATTTTACCTTAGTCTGGTAACAAAACAAAGTTATTATGATATTACAATATTGTCATATTATTATTATTATTAGAAATAATTAAACACCAGGTCATGTGTGTTTATGTTACCCCATCCACACAAATTTGCCATTAAAAATAATTTTTCGCAATTTAAATTATACTAGCATTTGCGCATCAGATCCTTTATTTCTAAATTATCCCCACCGTGTACAGTTAGAGTCAAAATAGCAGCTACGAAATTGGTGAATCTCGCTTAATTCTGACAAAAAACGTTAAAGTGATTATGATATTTGTAACGACATCACCTGTATTCAAGTTACCCAGGACTGCAAATGGAGTCCATCACAAGGTGTCTTCTTCCACGTAGGTAAATACTGCTTTAGTCTGATTTTGACCCCCCTCAGCACCCTGGAAAGGCAGTGAGGTGTGTGTGCGGGAGTGGCGGAGGTGCGGGAGGAGAAGCCCACCTTCCGTTCGGTGCAGATGGCCCGTGGAGCCCAGGCTGTAGGGGTACCACCACGCTGAGGCTCTCTCCAGGTAGTGCGCCGGCAGCGCGAACCGCTGCGCCGGGATCTCAAAACGCGGGAAGCTGAGCTCCCCCACCTTGGAGATGGAAAAGCCGGCGTCCAGGACGGCCTTAGAGGCAGCTAGCAGGGGTTTGGGTCTGCTGGACCTGGAGTCGCAGTTAAGGAGGTTCTTGATGGAGAAGGGCGACTCCTTGACGGGGGCGCACGTCTCTTGCGCAGTTTCTGGCATCGCTGCTCGGTTTGCGCAGACCTCGAACCGCAAAGCGGGCGCAAGTGGAGGGGGAAGCCCACAGGCGACGAATATACAATCCCTTCTCCCCTGTACCTTCGCCTTTCTTCTTGGTGCGCCTTTTCCGGAACCAGGGTGGCTGTTATTTATAAAGACAAGAGGACGGCTGCGAAGAAACCACGAAACGATGTCATCAGTCCGTATCCAGGTCCTCGAAGATCTCCCAAGATCCGGAGCAGGAGTGGCTTCTGTCTCGGTCCGGTCCTGGATGCAAATGACGGAATAAAAATGCGAGCGCAGGTAGCGGTGGGTTGCGCGCAGTGGCCGTTGCGCACGAACAATGGGGAATGGCACTGAAGTGGACAGCGGGACGGAGGGAGAAGAGTCTGGAAACCAAGTGCGCCCTTCCTTCACTGAAAGCGTTCGCCTGTTACCGGCCTTTTATAGTCCAATTAGGGTGAGAAAAAGGAGGGGGCCGTTATTACCCCACAGGGTGAGGGGTCTGTCTGCCCACCGTTCAGCACAAGTGGAGCAGCCAAACGACCAGCGTCATGTGCGCCTTTTAATCATCACTTCATTTGTCATTGTAAACTCATTTCATGCTGCTGCTTCACTTCTGATCAACATGCTTCCCCATCTACACGTTGCATTTATTACTTTAACACCGAGGGGACTTTTACTCTCAAAACCCTGAACCTGGCATCACTGGCACTGCTGTAGGCGTTGCGATGCCTTGACACACACGCACGAGTGAAATGGATGAGACGACGGCGCATGAAGTAAGAAGACTTTCTCTGCGCACCATTTGTGCTCCTTCCCGTTTCAGCATAAATGCGAAAGTGCTCACGAATGTTCTGAGTTAGAGTGCACACACTGGGCTAAAGTTGGAGAAAAATATACAGGTAAATTATTTTTAAAATAATCCTATTCTTAGAAAAGACAGAGCCACAAGTTAAACTGTCTCCAATCCCACCACCAGATGCAAAAATGTACATGTCACACTGCCCATGTCTTACCACCACCATTCTCTCTCTCTCTCTCTCTCTCTCTCACACACACACACACAAAATGGTATCTTAATTAAAAATCCCCCTGTCCAAAAACACACAGTGAAGACAGTCAGTTATTCTTATTACTATTATTACTATTCTTATTACTATTATAATTGCTGTTGTCATTCTTGCTGCATATTTTTGTTTCTAATGCTTCAGTATTTAAAGTTTTTCTGCATATCTGAATTTTTTTTATAGTAAAGGGTGACTTTTTACACTGTTATACATGTTGAGCTACTGTGTATTGCGTCTTTTTTGGTAGACCCTGAAAAGTTGAAAGAAAATAGAGAAAAGACCATTTTTGTATTTTTATTAAAGAAAATGTGAAATTTCTATTACTGGGGTGAATGTGAACAATGACCATTCTGACTGCTTGTCTTAATGTAACTGCTTTGTTGAATTTTCAATTACAGTATTAGCATTTGATCTTCAGTTTGAACTCTGCTCTTATCCCTGACAGACACATGGCAGAGACACAAGACAAAGTGGACTTTATGCCTTAAGTACTGAATAATGAGGTGTTACAGCGATCCTTCAGTTCTTTAAAAAACATCTCACATTAAGCTCTGAATCATTGAGACAGGTAACATACTGCTCCTATGCCTGCTGCTTTCCTCTAACATAATCTACTGAATGGTGTTAATATGGCCTGCACCAGTTTCCCATAATTTGGCAGTAAATATAATTTTAGAGCATTTCAAGTGTAAATAAATAAGAAAAGAGCAGTAGGATATGCATTTAAAAATTCTGCATAAATACAGTATATCATTCTGTTGGACTGGAAAGGGTACTGCAGTGGGCTATAATTTTAAAAAATCCAAATTTTCTTCTCATTCTTATTCCTGTTAATATCACTTTATACTGGTAATAGTAGTAAGTTTAGTGCCAAAAGTCTGTATGATAATGTTCATTTCTATGTGTATGACTTAAAGAGGATGACTGAGAGACATTTTTACTAGCTGGCTTCACCAGGCATAATATTTTAGGCACAGAACAGTGATTAAAACAGTTGTTATGGGAGTTAGTAACAGCAGTGAAAATGGTTTGCTGGCAACTTAAAATATGAGGCCTGCAAAAACCAGGTATAGGCCAGTTAGTTATGAGCCAGTGCTCTTTGGAGGTCAGAAAGAAGCCAGTCTTCCCTTTTTTCTTCTGTGATCAGATGTAATATTTAAAGCAAGTAGTTATGTTTCTGATGAAGCATGGATTTTAAGATGAGAAGACTCCCAGTTCAATTACATTTTATTGCACCGACAAATTGGGCCTTGTGCTGTAGTCCTTAAATCAAGTTCTCATTTAAGACCTCTGAGTATTATACTTAAATTGAAGAAAAGAAAAAGTTTATTTATGTATTAAGGCTTTAATTAAACTGTTGTTCATTTATCTATTCACACTGTATATAAAACACAATGTAATAAAGATGAAGTATCTCCTTTGACACAAAACATATTGGAATCTGTAACTGAGTACATTAGTGAATATTATTTGAAAAGCACCCTTAGTTTAGTAGCTTAAAACATTTCTAGGATTCTACCATATAGTTGTCTTATACTGTTCACTGTATACACTATACTGTCAATATGTCAATAATATATTTCATAATATAACATTACACTGAACTAATTAATATTAGTTAACACTTTTTAAAATTGAGTTGCTATGGTATTACTACTAAATGTGTTTTATATGTATAGTTGCAGGCTAAAAATATTTACAAAACTCCTGACTGTCACAAAAGTAGTTATAAAATAGAAAAGCATACGTTCAAGACTTTTTTCCCCAAAAGGTTAAGATGCATGCAAACAAAGCAATCAGTAATACTTGAGCACAGATGAAATTAAGTGGAATAGCTTCATCTGCTGGTAACTTTGGGAAAACCAGTCTGCACCGGCCATTAGCTGAAGAAGGCCTGCTTGGTCCATGGTCAAAGTCACCGAGCAGACTTCTTCATTCTGAAGATCTGAAATAACTCAGACTTAAGGATGAAACTTTTATATGTATAATCTTCTGAGGATATGTTTTCAGACTTCAGAATACCACCCAAGAACATTACAAAATGAAAATTTATCAAATGAACTGTGTTAGATGAGGAACAGATATCCATTACGAGAAGTTAAATGAAATTGCATAAGTTATAGACACATATAATAAGGTGCAAATGTTCAGAAGGATCCTTAATAAGGAATGTGAAAGAAACATTTTAGAATCACATGCTAATGATAGAATGAGAGATAACTGGGTATACGGTTTGTAGCAACATTCTTAGGCTCTAGGTTTCTACCTCAACTATCCTCAGTTACCCAACATTGCTAATAAGGGAGTTATCACTAACAAAGAAAAAGAAAGAAGAAATGAGACTTGCCAAACACTTGAGTTTTTGTAACTTGTAAACGCGAAACGGTGTTAAACCTCATTTTTGGCTTTGTGTGAATATTACAACAAACGTTAAGTGAAAAATTTTGCAAACTGCTCAATGTGTACAATATCAGCTTGCAGATAATCATCTTTAAAAATACAGATAAAAGATGTTCATCGTATAGCAAGAGGAAAGCATAAAAATAAGCAATTGCCAATGAAATATAAAGTTTTTTTATACTTTAGGTGTTGCTCACCGACCAGAATAATGAGAGCAAAGGAAGAGCAAAAGAACATAATGATAGACATCAGTCTCAATATCTGGTAGTACATTATAGTCAATAAGTGAATTGTACTGAGAGGAGTGTATAAATTTAGCACGAATGTATTATTCATGTTCTGTATGGCAAACCAGCACACAGCAATCCACCAGGCCCCTAATTTAAAGGCATTTTTAAAAATGATTGGTCCAGTTTTTATGAAATGATACAGGTTTAAATCTCTTTTATTTTGTCTACAGCCCAGCACACAAAGATGTAATATACCCAGCTTTTTATATTACTTTTTTCAGAGCCACATTATTGATTATTTTACAGAGAAAATGACAAATGGCACATGGGAAAGACATGGTCAGCAAGTTCTATTAAAGAAATGATAGTATTGCTCATGGTTTGTTAAAAGGCTCAGTTTAGGTCCTTTATAGGTCTACATCCATCACCATCTAATAACCAAAATGATGAAAAATCTGAAACTGACAAAAGTAGCCACATGCCTTCACTTTTATTTGTGGCTGCATGGAGCAGTGGAGATGGATTCTGTTTTGATACCCGGTTAGTTTCTCACAGGCTTTTTCAAGATGTTGACAAAATGGTGAAACTAAATTTAGAATGACAAAAAGAAAAAAAAAATCGGGGTAAAGCAGACAGGATAAAAATGGAAAATAATTTTCCCTTCCATAAAAGTGTATTATTATTCATGTACATTTTTATAAAGCATCCACTCATCCATTCAATGATTCAGCTTCTTCAGTTACCAGAAGAAAGCCTAAAACAGCCTAAAAGAGTTCTTTTGGGCAGTCCAGCAGAATCTTATTGGAACCCCTCTGCAAAGTCCAAACAGAGAAAGAGGGCTACAGCGCTCAGCCGTGAAATAAAACCAAGCTGCCACACTGAAAACCTATTTGCCTTAGTAGTAATCCAGCACCTTGAATTATAACTAATGACTGCTGTTACTGTTCCAGAAGGTGCCCTTCTGTTGTACTCTTGTGAAGGCTGCTAAGGTAACCTTTAGTCTTATTCTCTTTGCACTGTCATGGATCTTTTGCACATGTTTGTATGTACGTTTGTTGTGTTGTCTTATGTACACTGAGAGCCACTGGAAACCAAAGCCAAATTCTCTGTGTGTGAGCACACTTGGGCAGTAAATCTTATTCTGACTGTTAAGTAAATGCATTCCTCTACTAATGGTCAGTAGCTGCCTGTCCAGTGCAGGGTCACAGTGGCCAGGAGCTTATTCTGGAAAAACAGCGTGAGGCATATACACCATGGACAGGATTTCTGTCCATCACCGGGCAATCACATACATCCATTGATTCGCACATACAAATATTACAGGCAAATTTAAATTTAAAATTCACTGGAAATACTTTTCTTTGGACTGGGGTAGGAAATGGAGCACTCGGAGGGAATGTACACAAACAGGGGAACATGTAAACTCCACATAGATTGAGCCAGATTCGAGCCAATGTCTGAAACCACGGCTCAAGAGCTTTGGTGCAGTACTACCCGCTGCACCAACTTGCATTCTTGCTTATCAATTATTATTATTATTGTTGTTGTACTAAATGGTCATGTGTACAGCCTTAAAATCAGGACAAAGACTATGAAGCCCTTCACTGTGTCATAACAGTGACACTTTTACAAGCCAATCTTTAAATTAGGAACATTTTCCCTTCTGTGTGTGCATGTGTGTGTAGACATTGCCATAATGGAAAAGGTTCGAGTCCTGGAAGACAAATGAAGCCATATTCAGCCATAATTGAGAATCAAAGGCCGATGAATTTTAAACTGCTCTTCAAACTTTGTTTTATTTTATTAGATGATGGTCTGTGTCACAAGGGTAGCTGGAAAATGGAAAGGATCACAGAGAGAGAATACATTTTCTAAACATGCACCTTGATTAAGGTTCGATTTTTTGGAAGAAAGTGAGGATAATGAAAGAAACTCAAGAGGCTAAATGGCTCCTTGAATTTGGCTCCCCGCTCACTCTCTCCCATCCCCCAGAGGTCCCCTTTGCCTCCAGGTGTGATTTTTTCCCCTTTCCTAATGGAGCGACTCAACTGTGTCATTTACTGCAAACTCGAGCGCGATGAGATCGCATCGACACGCCCCCCCGCTAGACAGCCCACAATCAATCAGTTCCTAGTTAACAGTTTGAAACAAATCAAGCATGCTCCCTGGTGGATTTTCAGTTTACCACGGTGAATGACTTATCTATTCCTGGGAAACGGATTAGAAAAATCAGCCATCCTCACAAGTGTAGGTATACTTCATTCCTTCCACTTTTCCATCTATTTTTTAAACACCGAGAATGAGCCAAGCACTGTTGAGTGCAGTCTCCAAAGTGCAACATTTCTTACTTCACTCGCTGAGATTTCAATTTAAAGTTATTGGGGTATTTATACAATTGAATGTGGGTAAACTGACTTGTTTTTACAGCAGAATACAAACAACTGAGCGGCCATAACAAAGACTGTAAACCGGCCCAAGACTGTAAAGTGGCATCGTTTAGAGGGATGGAATCTGCTAAAGTAAGGAGAAGTACTAGGGATCACAGCAGCCCAGATCCCACAAACAGCATCACAAACCTGGAAGGCCAACCACAAATGTTACCAAAGTTACCATTAAGACCTTGCATGTGAGCGTGCATGCCCCCTAAGTTGGTTAGATAGAGATTGTGTGTATAACAGTACCCTTTGTCAGGCAGTGGTGTAGGTTTATAAACTCTCAGTTTACAACACAACCTCCTCACGCACCCAGGATCTGCCTCAGTGTTTTATACTGTGACCTTAATAAGCTGAAGTGTGGCACCACAAGTTTGTCACTGTCATGGATGAAAATGTCATTAATATCTCTCGATGGTGATGGCAAGTGCATTCTGACTCTACGTGCTACTGCAGTTAGTCAACCGAGTCTGGAGGAGCCCAGCTGGGTGCACTTAGGACCGATCAATTTAGGGGTGGAGGTCAGAGTTCAGCCATCCCTCCCGTCCCCAGCTAGGCTGTCCCAGTCCTCTCCTGGCCAATGATGCCTGCAGGATCGGCAGCGGATGACCGCCATTAACCCTCTTCTGCATCCACGGCTTTTATAAAAGGCCGGCATGCTCTCCCGCCTCTCCACACGGCACAAGGAAACCATGCAAGGCCAAGCAAACGTGGCTTCAGCTTCAGCTACAGCCCATTAGCAGTTTAATACGGTCCTACACAAATATAAACATTTCATGTCATAAGCATTACATTAAATCAGGAAACGTATACAGTTACCATAGAAACCGCATCCAGGAATTGCAGTTTGAGTAGCCAATAGGTGAACTGTAACTGCCTTATCAAAGATGAATAGTTAATAAAGTATAAAACATGTGCAAATAAATAATTAAAATGAAGAAATTTCAGGTAAAACTCATGCACTCAACAGCAGTTGGACAATGTGTAATAGGAAGATGAAGATTTGGCCTGCGTGTATTTAGCAAATGAAAACGCTTTAGAAAGAAGGAGTACTTCTGCTCGGGTAGGGGTGCTTTCATTTTACTCCTCTAAAAAAAATGAAGACTAAAAAAAGACTGAAAAATACCAAAGGCAAGAACTAAATTTATATATTTTTTTAAATATGACCCAACAAATATTGCTGAGTAAACAAATTTTCCATCTTCATGGGTAGTCAAAATTCAACAGGATGTAATGGAGTAACAGCAGGTGACAGAAACGATTTCCATTGTTGTATAAGGGGGAAAATGATAACAAATGATTATAAATTTGCCATAGGCAGTACCTTGACCAAGAGAACAAACAGGGGATTCAAACTTGCGTCCTTTCACTCCAGCATGGCAGCTCTAACCATTATGCCATCTGCTGTCCCAATAAATCGCTTTTCTGTCAATCTTAAGGGGGCCCATCGAATACAGAACTACAGAGGAAACGAATGGAGCAAATACTTGTCGCATGGCCTGGGTCTTGCCCAAATCTGCCCTTTGTACGCCTGCTGTGAGTCCCGAGCCAAACATGGGCCTTCAGCCACTTCTCTGGCCGTAATTAGGGATCTCATAGCCTTGCTAAAAGACAAGGTCGGAGGTGTGGGGCGATGGGCGGGGGGTTCGCTTTGTTTGCCCATGTAAAGTGTGATCCAGATAATAGTATTTTCGTCAAAGGCAGCAATTACATTCATTAGAAAGGGCTTGGCGTGGCCTCCAGGAAATTGAGAGGCAGGGGATTAAAAGGTATAATATGTACCATCTTTATTCCCATTCCCTCCTGTTTTCTCTCTTTCACAACCCCTGTGCGACAGAGAGAAATAAATAGACCCAGAAAGGGAAGAATAAATAACACCTCCCAGGTCCTTCTCTATCTTTACCCCGTAATGATTGAGGCAGTGAATAATGTTGCTAAAGCTCTTTGAGAACAACTGCGATCTTTTCTGCAGAGCTAATATCCTATGCAGCTTTATGAGCTTGGCTTACGAGTGGTGTGTTCAGAAAGGCCTCCTTGGAATTAATTCCCTGTTTCTTTTCAAATGGAAATGTGCCGCTTTTTGTGCTCCCTCTGGTTCAAAAAAAAAAAAAAAAAAAAAAGTGAGTCGAACATAAATCAACCAGTTTACTGGAGGCACAAGCTTTTCATTTCTTTGCCTTTAAATCCGATTTAGGGTAAGTGGATAATTCTGACTTCCTTAATAAGCAGGTGTAAACTTGGGGAGGGTTGCATATAAATGGCAAAGGGTATGTTAGCTATCAAAACTGTGCAACCACACAATGCAGCACTATAACTTTACAGTCAACTGTAAAAAAAAAAAAAAACAAACTAGTACATATATAAAAAAAAATTCATAAAAATAAATGCCAGATTTGATCACTGCCTAAATTTCCTGTAATTCTGTACAGACCACAAGCAAATCTCTCATGCCCATTGATATCTTTTGGCTTTGTTTCCAATATGTTGTAATTAATTTGGCTGAATTACATCATACTTTGCTTATAATCTTTTACATATTCAGTTACATTCCAATATCATCATTTATTAAACCATCACTGTACTCCAAAGCAAATGATAACGTTGATTTGCGCACAAAGCAATTCAGAGTTATTTACTCATTTATATAGCTGGATAACATTCCCTGCCTCAACTCAGGGTTAGTAAGTAAAGTAAGATGAAGACTATTACAGCAATAGCCAGGATTTCAACCCAGGGTCATACATTCACAATATGGCCCCTACAAGGTATCCATTAATAGCACCATTAAGCAGGGGCACTAATAATAAATTAACAGTGGATCGTGTCCTCTTAGTTCTGGAACAATTTTGTGCCCCCAGTAATGCCCTGAAACTTCTCAGATGAAGAGAAAAACATGGCTTCGCACTTAAGCAGCAAACAAGAAGGGGTCTCTAATTAATCTTGTTCACCTGACAAATTAATGGCACCTCAAGTAAATTATTTAGAGTGCGTAGCCTCCCTTTGAAACCCGAGCATAATTAAATTGCCATAAAAACAGATAGGCAGTGACAAGGCTATTTAAAGGCCCTATAATTGATGGCTCTTTGGGTCACTGTCTAGGCTGGTAAGATGGACTTGAAGTCTATTCTATCCACCCCAGACAATTGCTTCTAAAACTTTCATTTAGCAGGGCTGTTCCAGCATCTTCTAAAGTGTACACTATGTCATTTATGGTGTGTTCACAGTAAATATACCTCCTACTTAAATCCCATGTCAAGTTCTGCTCCCGACAGATGGACGGAGCAGCTGAATATCATTTTCAATTGTAATTTTTTCTTTTAGAAAAAGACAACTTGGGAAGACTGTGGGTGTAGGACTTGGGAAGATGGGGTGACAGAATGTGAAATAATCACTAGGTGCCCCATGTACTTTGGTGGTTCCCAAACCCAAACATCAACTTAGGGACACCCATACCATTTACACCATGAGTACAGCTAATTCACACAAATCTGATCTTCTTAATAGCCTTAACTATTTAAGCCAAATGTGAAAACAATTTAAAATGTGCACTTGTATCACACTGCTAGGCACAATTATGTAGGCATGAAGTTTAATGTTTACAATACTTAATTATTCTCTTTGATTTGACTTTTGTTTTGGGGCTGTGACTCAAAGTCTGGATGGATATGAATATTTTAAATTGTCTATATTTTTGCTGTAATTCGAAGGCTATAGTCTGGTGTCAAACGCCACCTGGTGTCTACAGACTGAAGTGCAGCAAACGGTTTCTCTCCAATTGAAGCTAAAAAAATTCTGTGTGCTTCTCAGTTCTCAAGTTAAATTCGTTGTTTACCAGCTTCCTCGGATCTATATACAAAGTTCTCCATGTAGGACGGCAAGCACAAAACCCATACCAAGATGTGATTTACAACCTTCAGTAAAAGGTATTCTTTCCCAAAAAGCCAGACACCCATGCAAAGTCACATTGTTTGATGGTAACAAGAGAAAAAAAAAAAAAAAATATATATATATATAAAAAAACCCGGTTTCCCCATGTTAAAGTGCTTGGAATTAATTCACATTTTATTTAAAATGACATGGATTTTAACAACTCCAAATTGTTATTTGAAAAGTGCTATACTTAAAAGGCCAGGAAACACATTGGAATTCTGTTCTTGCGTGCATCATCTCTGCAGAATGGAACCTTACAGGCATACAATAAACCTGCAGTTCTATCACTTACAACTAAATGCATGAGAATAAGAAACCCATTATGCTGAAAATAAGTGATTCCATTATAAACTTGTGTTAAATCCATGACAAAATCTCAGATAAAGACAGGGATGCTGAAAGGTTTTTCATGTTGAAAGCTGTTTTTACTGTGTTACAAATCTGAATTTACCATCTCTGGTCCATTAGTAACTCAAATGGTAAAATGTCACATAAATTACTTAACCTTAAGGCACAGTTTATATGAAAAAGAATGGATTCAAATACTAAAGACTCTGATTTTGCACCCATATTTTTGTCAGTCAGGTTATTAGTGTTAACTATTATTAGCTATTGGTGCCTTTATGTTAAGCCACTTGCAGTGTTCAACATATTTTTAAAAAATGCATTTGTGAATATCTTAAGGACGTAACATTTATCTTGTAACATAATGGTTGGTATTTAACCCATTAGCCCATATTCTTAAGCACCATGCTTTGTGCTCCCTAATGCAAACAAATTATTAACGTAAAGTTTGTATTTACCAGGAAATATTTTGGGACAAATATTTTATTTACAAAAACTGCTGTACTAACAAAGGATAATGTACTGCTTTCACATTGGTCTTCCTCAATAAGGACCCAACATGGATTTATAAAAGGCAGCCAAGGATGAATAACCCACACAGTGCAAATGGACACTAGTGATACCTTACAGTTCACTACAATTATTTCTCTGTACTGCACAGGTCTCTAATACACAAGATAATATCACCATATTGAAGGACAGAACAGTTTCCAAGTGGAAATGCAAATATTCATTACTGAAACCCAAAACATGAACCCCTATGGACCCAATGTATATTAAACATGACTCATTAGATGTATAATCAATTTATATGCACCATTAACACTGTATTACTCTGCATTAGTTGAGACATTTGTCCTTCAGACTGCGGTGATGGCAGCAAACCAAGCTGATTTACACAGGACAGCAGTTTAATTGTTGTATTCTTGATCGATGAATTTAGATATTGTTGTGAGCTGAATATTTGTCGTACCTTCATATATAGTGCCTGAAGGATGGGGGGAAAAAAGGTGATCAATACAAAAATTTGGCAAGGTAATTTGCTGAACGGATTTATTGAGGCATTAGACTAGCAAAACACACACATACTCACCTATTTTACAGTCTCTGTAGAATTTCTCAATGGGATAATCTTTGGTGAAACCAACACCGCCCATCCATTCAATGCATTTAGATGTTGTCAGTGTGGCCACCTAATGGATTTTGAAAAATGTGCTACAGGTATTCGATTCTGAAAACCTAAGCATTTGACAGCAACATTCATTTATTTTTCTACTCCATGTTAAAAACATGCAGTCCATATACCTGATCAAAAACAAACTCAGTCAAAGAGCCCTTTCAATAACCCATGGAAAGTTTTGTGTCCTGGCTGAACTCTGGGTCAGAGAAGTAACAGCTTGGAACTCAAAAGTTTGTCTGATGTCATTATGTGAGCCGTAAGTCACCTCACTTAGTGACAGTTAATCAGGATTCTATTCCTTTGCCAGGTCACACAGCAGTGACAGAATGGAAGACTCACTTCCAGAGCAGCTTACCTCTGCAGCAAAGTACTTGGCCATACAAGCCTCCTTGATGAAGGGTCTTCCCGCTTCCTTCAGGCGGGCTGCGTTGTAGGTGAGCAGGTGAGCTGCTTCCAGCTGGGTGGCGACATGGGAGATCTGGTGCTGCATGCCCTGGGTGGGTAGCAGACACAAAGGGTGCCTTCATGTGAAAACCTTACAGTGGATGGGCCCTAGTCCTTTTCATTTCATAAAGAACAGCAATGCACTCCTCACTGCTAAAGACTGAGGTCTGAACGTGGTCCCGATGTAAGCATACAGGGTCTGCAACACCCCAACCCTTTTAAATTTGTTCTATAATTTATTACACAAAAGTTAGCCTAAAAATGTAGCAATTGTTAGAAATTGCCAAAAAAGTGTCACTTCATGGTGAGGGTTTACCTGGAAGTCAAAGATCCGTTTGCCAAACTGAACCCTTTGTCGGGTATAAGGGATGGTTTGGTCAAAACAGCCCTGGGCCAAGCCTGCCATCTGTGGTAGAGAGCAGAACCGTATTCAGAAAGATGCTAGAGATGGGAAGTTCCATTAATAACACCTGAATAGCAGCACATTTCACAAACCTGTGCAGCAATGCCAATCCTGCCCTCATTCAGCATTCCAATGGCATACTTGTAGCCCTGGCCAGCCTTGCCCAGAATGTTGCTCTCAGGAACCTGCAACATATGCAGTATGAGCCCAATGACATGCAGCCTCAGGCTGACAACTTATGACACCTGGATACAGGGGACCTGGGGATTGTGACGGTTCATACCTTGACATTGTCAAAGCTGAGGGGGCAAGTGGAGGATGCACGCAGGCCCAGCTTATTCTCCTTTCGCCCAATGTGCAACCCCTCTGTGTCTTTGTCCACGATGAAGCAGGTGATGCCCCTGTAACCCTGCCAAATCAAAGGAGACAGGGTGTCACCAAGGTAACAGATTACTTCAACATCTAGTGTTCACCACCAGGTGAAAATACAACAAAAACATGTACACCAAGTCATCTTTTAACTGAAGGAACTCAAATTAATATTCGTAGTATTAGCAGCTGGACTGCGGGGGGGGGGGGGATCAATATCAGGTGTTAACCACCTGTAGCCATTACTCACAGCTGAAGGATCCACGTTGGCCATCACCAGGAACACACCCGCATGCTCTGCATTGCTGATCCACATCTTGGAACCATTGATTATGTAATAGTCCTTGTGTTTTTCTGCCCGAGTCTTCAGGGAGAACGCGTCACTACCAGATTCCGCCTCTGACAAACAGAAACTACCAACCTGCAAGAAGAAATTTACAAAAATGCATAATAGATCGGAATTCTACCACACCATCCTGTTACGGATTGTTTTTCTATATGAAGTTTCATTTCCTATAATTCCAATCCCTTCTGCTCCAATACAGCACAAGCCCCTCACCGTATCAGTGGACAAGCGAGGGAGGTAGTGCTCCTTCTGGGCCTCGGTGCCCAGCTTCATGAACAGTGTGTTGATCAGTGTGTTCTGGATATCACACAACACTGCCACAGAGGGGTCCACTTTTGCTAGCTCCTCAATGACCAGGATGGAGGAGAAGAATGAAGCACCAGTGCCTCCATATTGGGGATCAATCTCAATACCCATAAGCTGCAGTACACAACAAGTGGGAAATGATATGTAGCACCAACTCCACACATATGTGACACATCACAAACTCTAGAAAAAATTTTAAGCTGAAGTACAGAAATCATGAGGATCAGTTAGAGTTGAAAGACATAAGAAAACTGATGCAAACCCCTTGTTCAAACAGATCCTTTATCACCACCTCATCCATGGCAGAGTTCTCATCCATCTTGGAGACCAATGGCGCAATACGTTCTTGGGCAAACTTTTGCACTGGGTGATAAACATTGAAACAATTACAAGGCTGTAGGTGCATAGGTGGGAAAATAATTTTCTGTGAACAAACAATTTACCTTTATACCATATAAATTACTTAGAATTCAGCCATCAGAAACAGTGCAGTGAACAAACATGTTTGAAAAAGTTGTCTAGGACCCCTGCAGCAACAATCTATAACATAGAGGCCCCTTCAAATCTGAGCTTCTCTGTCCTCTCCATACCCCCGAGACTCACACAAATGCTTTGCTCATTCTCTCTTCATGCTCTTAAGCTGCAGACTAACCATCAGGCAAGCTACCAGCCTTTAGACCATCTCCGCACTCTATCCTGGAAACATCTCAGCGTCTCCTCTCTTTCCATCATCTTTTTCACAGCATTTCACTATTTTTGTCACCCTTGCCCCCATGTAATAACTTAATTGGGCCTTTAAACTGCTCTTCTTGTCTAGTTTTTTTTTTTAACAACTTTTGTTAAAGGACATAATCTAGTCTCAGGCTGATTCTTTTAGAGCTACACCTTGGTCTGTCACTGTCTGATTACTGTGTAGTCACCTGTAAACACTTTTGCTTTCAGATATGCAAATATTTAACATGTTCTGAATTAGTAGCATTATTATTACCACTGCACTGTTTCTCAGAAGTTCTTTTGGAATAAGGATCCCAACCCCAACCCCGCACTTTGCACGCACCCGTGTCCTTCATCATGTTCTCCTCCTCAGTGAAGCTCTGCAGCGGCGGGTGGGCGGGGCCGCTGATGTCGACGCGCAGCGGCTGCTGCAACGCGCGCGCACTCAGCGCCCACGGCCGGGCCGCGCGCCTGCCGAGCTGCACAGCACAGCGCACGCATTTGTACGCGCTTCAGTTTTTGGCGTTAAAGTTAACAGCAAGCCTGTCGATAACTGTTAAATGCCAAAGCGGCAAGAGAGCATGCAGACCAAATAATATCTAAATGTTATATTTAAACATAATAACACGTACTCAAGGTGCCTTTCATTCTGCCTCACCGTTAACCAACAATAAACAGCTACGTGAAATCTAATGTCAAGGATGGGTTTTTTTTTATTAGCAATTATTATTTAGCGGATTTTATTTATGGAGCAATGCAACAGCGTCTGAATCAGCATTTTTGTTCTAATTTGAAAATAAGCACTTGACTGCTTGAGTGAGCTCACCAGCCTGCAGAGTCTGGCCAAAGGAGCCGCCATCTTGCCGTGTGTTTACATACGGGCAATCGGCCGCTGGGCGGCTCTAAATGCGCGGAGGTTCACGCCCACTGACTGACGGGGTGTTAACGTTGTTCGGGCCAGGTGCTGCAGCAGTTGTTTAGATAACTAAATGTTTGATTGATGTATTTTATTTTATTTATTTTTTTTTTTTACAACAAAGCGATTCAAAGTATTCGTTACATTTTTAAGCGTATTCTTTTAGCGGACGCTTTCTTTAAAGTACAGGTCACCAAAAGACGGAGACTTGTGAATACACGGGCGAGATTCAGTCACTCAGACTATTTAAATTATTTCTGCCGGCGCACATAACATAACCGAATGTAGAACTACATTGTTTTTAATATATGATTTTAAATATGTAAAATATTGTACAGTTTTATGGAGCAGATCGGGGGAAAGGGTTCCATAAGAGGTGTTTTGAGACCTTGAATGTTCAAAGCAGTTCTGAGCGAGAGGGAGCTCATTCCACCATATTGAACCCAAACCCAAGAATCGCCTTGTTTTCGGCTTAGGTGTAGTGAATCGCCAGGTCCTACAAGCATGAAGGCAGTATTTATTCATGGTTGTGTAGGCTATGGCAGGGCGTGAGAAGCCAAGGGAAGATGGAGAGGAGGAAGGGGCCCAGCACCAAATACCACTTGAGAGACACTGAGAGGGGGGACGGAGTCGTACCAGACCACCAGGTAAGATCTTCAGACTCTGTCTGACCTTGAATCCAAACTGATAAACTGTGAAGATCACTCTGGACAAGTGATATAGATAACTGATGACACATTCCACAATTTTTGACAGAAAAGAGAATAATTCTAGCCCGACTTTGGGTGCACATAGGATTTCTGAAGGTGAAAGATTACCTAGTTTATTTTAACGCACTTTCCCACATAGATACTTTCTATAATGTTTGCAGTAGAGCTGTGTTTACATACATTCTCAATAGATGCGACTTAAGTTCGTCTAAGTAGAAAAGGAGTGTGGGACACCCTGGATTCAGTTCCCTTCCACAGTGTTTACAGCTCGTATCTGGTGTTTACTGGTGTCTGCGAGCAATAGAATGGTAGTAAATGGTATAATGGTACCTGACTATGGTATGAATCAGTTTGAAGAGAGTATGTTTTCATTTTAAACTTGTTTTGAATTTAATGTGGTTCAAAATTAATAACAATTAAAAAGCCTTAATCATTTTACATGTATGAAAGGTTTGAGTTTTTTTTTAGAGCTCACGAACGAATAACCTAGTAATAAATCAAGGGATTTTTAAGAATTTTTATTTATTATAACTTAAGGGTGACTTTGGAGTTACGACAAATCGATTCAGGATCCGAAATGTGATTTTTAACAGGAAATAGTAAAAAATGATCCCGCCCTCCTTTCAGAGATTCCTTGACGTGATAGGAACTATATGTTTACATGCAGTGTTCCAGTACGGGACTCCTTTCCCTGTTACACTCACCTTTATTCCCGGAGAAGTAGATGCCTTTCCCCCGTTGTCTTGTAATAGGAACTGTTGCCTTTGGGCTGCTTCTCCACCATGGGACCCATTTCACCGTTGCACTGACCTTTGACCCCGGAGAATCCGATGCCTTTTTCCTTTTGTGTTTTCGACGTAGCTACTGTGTTTGCTAGTTAGCAACCGCATAAAAAATCCGTAGTGAAGATGCGCCCGCGTGTTGTGGTGTGTTTTTAGTGTTGGCGGAACATTTTTCCGCCGTCGCCGTGGGCTCCCCACGCAGACAGGCCAAGCTACATGGACAAACGTCGGACTAGGACCAAGCCCCGCGACTGTTTTTCCACGGAACCGTGAAGAGCCCGAGGCGGTGAAAGGCAAGGTGGCCGCCCCTTAGACAGCTGTATAACGCTCGAACAAACTTTTCGTCCCAAAACACTAATACATTTGCCACTTCTGCCCGTCACTGTTGTTAAATTTCCACAGAAAAGCAGCATCGGGGCAAATAAGTGTTGTTATCGCACATGTACCCGTTGCTGGCCAAATGGTAAAAGTTGCTGTTTGTCAGGACATAATGAGTGATGCTGTTTTTACGCGTAGAGCAGCTTCTTCACTTTGTCAGTGTCCTTATTGTCGTGCTGTTTCGTCTTCAGCGATTGTTTTGTCTTCCTCGTCAAGGGAACGTGAATACGTGTGTAAAAAATATAAAGTCGTAGAGAAAAGGCTTATTTTTGTATGCAAGTCTCTAGTAATGGTGGGCGTGATGTGTCGTCCGCAGTACTCGGTATAAAAACTTCTCAAAGTTGTGTGACGTATTTGCGCCACTATAAACGAGAGTTTTTATGAAAATGCCTAAAAACTTACTAGACCAGAAAACTTACAAAACACTCCAGTGTGTTTTCATTCACCATATAAACACATTTTTACCTCAAACGTGCTCAGTCCTGCTATTCCTAACCCCCCACCCCCTTCAAGGTAAGATGAACAACCCAAACAGGTGTAAATGAAATTATAATATTAAAGTATTAACTTTTGAGTAAAATGTTGTCATTCAATTTGGAGTCCTGAGGCTGTCATGGCAGGGATTCAGACTTCCTCTTTTGTTAAAAAAAAAAAAAAATCCACCCATGACAAACACATTGTATTTGCTGTTGGCTGTGGAAGCACAGTGTTGTAAACACAGAGCACTGGCTTGTCAGACTTTTTTTATTATTGACAAAAACAAGATTTGATAGATTCACATTATTAAAAGTAGTAGGACTTAAATAATTTTCTGGTTGTAGTTCCCTTGATCAAGGTGCTCTTAATTACTTCAGTAAAAATTACACAGCTGTATAAATAAATGTTAGTAGCTTATGCTATTAACCAGACATTGTAAATTGGACATATGGTATCTTGGAAAAAATATACCCATTAGGCTTATAATGTAATGTGAATTTCTGGGTTGTGTATTTTACTGAACATATCGTGCATATTGATGACGAACGAGTGTTGCTCATAATAGTGATGCTAGATGACTCCTGTTCTCCAGTGCTTGTCATGCTGCCAGCAATAGTGCTCTTAACAAGAATTTTTTGTTTTTAAGAAGGATTGCTGTATTAGTATAAAAATTATTTGTGATTCTTGCCAGTGGCTATGTGTCATAACACTTACATAATCGACATCAAATGTAACACTTTTACATATCAGGTTTTATTTCAAACTTTTTCCCATGTCTAAATGTTATTTGTTTGTTGTTTTTTTTAAATGTCCTATTAGGTGAATACAGCTTGGAGGTGTGAAGCTGAAAGGGCAACAGTTTTAAGATGGGAGAGAAAAAGCCAGAGCCATTGGACTTTGTGAAGGACTTCCAGGAGTACCTCACTCAGCAAACTCAGCATGTGAACATGATTTCGGGTTCTGTTGGTGGGGAGAAGGAACCAGAAGTTCTCCAAGGAGGTAAGAAACAAGCACTGTTTTAGGTCCCATATCCAACGAATGTATGTCACATAACGTGGTTGAGAAATGTACACACGTTTTTGGTCTTTTGCATATAAGATAACCATAATAGTAACGCATACAAGGCATTTTGCATATCTTAAGATGTTGTTTAAAATGCTTTAGTGATTGGAACACAGTATAGGACCTTTGCTTCTATTTCCATCCCCACTGCTACATTAAAATGGAAGTTTTCATCTTTACCTTTCAAAGATGTAGTTGGCTATCAGTGGTTCAGCATCACATGGAAGTGGCATTATGTTCCAGGTCTGCAGACAAACCCAGTTGGAGTGCAGTCAGAGGATGGAGATGGAGGTGATAGTGCCAGTGTAGAGTACAGACCTATGTTCTGTTTACCGGCAGCCGGTACAGAGAATGACCAGAACGGCCTGGACCACCCCTCCGTGGAGGTGTCTCTGGAGGATAGCTCTGGCATGCTGGTGGACGGCTTCGAGAGGACGTACGATGGCAAGCTCAAGTGCCGCTATTGCAACTATGCCAGCAAGGGTACAGCACGTCTCATTGAACACATTCGAATCCACACAGGTAACGGCTCGGGGTTTGTGGGTTTCCTACGCAGCAAAAAATTTGAAATTGTTTCTGAAGCAAATTCTTAATGGATCAACTGTCCCATTTTTGCTGCTTAATGCAAGAGTTATAAAAGATTTGCTTTTATAATATTCTGATGCTTAGTCGGCACTTTGGAGTACAGCTCAGTGTCACGGTCACTAGTCGTACTGTATATGGTACCAGTAGTCTCTGTGGACATGCCATTGATATATAGGTTATCTGACCTGTCTCAGAAACAACAGCTTGTGGAATGAAGAAGGCTGTACTTTTACAGAATGCAAGTTAGTTTTATGAATGTGCACAAAGTATTTTACTAAAGACTGAAATGTGCCATCATACACTATTCAATGTTTGACCTGTTCAGTTTTCTGCACATCTGGATTTTTGATGATTACTGTGTGCCCCTTGCTCCATGCATTAAGACCTCCTCTGCCCCCGTGTGTCTCATTTTGCGAAGGAGAAAAGCCCCATCGGTGCCACCTCTGCCCTTTTGCTTCGGCTTACGAGCGCCATCTGGAGGCCCACATGCGCTCACACACAGGCGAGAAGCCTTATAAATGTGAGCTGTGCTCGTTCCGCTGCAGTGACCGCAGCAACCTGTCACACCACCGGCGGCGACGCCACAAGCTACTGCCCATGAAGGGTGCTCGGCCTGGTCTCTCTAACAAGAAGATGCTCAGCGTCCTGCAGAAGAAGTCAAGTGCCCTGGGCTACAGCCGTCGGCTCCTCATCAACTTCAGCCCCCCTTCCATGGTGGTACAGAAACCGGACTACCTGAACGACTTCTCCCATGAGCTACCCCATCTGCACTCGGAGTCCTACGATGGTCTGGCCAAGGTGCATGGTGGTGGCCCCCGTGACCCCCATGACATGATGGCAGACAATCCGCTGAACCAGCTGTCCACGCTTGCAGGGCAGCTGGCCAGCCTGCCACCAGAGGCCCAAGCCCCTGTGTCGCCGGATGACATGTCCTGTCGGGATGAGAAGCCCTTCCTTATCCAACAGCCCAATGCTGGCGCTGCCCCAGTAGCTGTGCCAGTGAATGCAACTGGCTCCTCGTCATCGGCAGCTGCCGCCCAGGCTTCTTCCCCGACTACACCGGAGCCACGATCAGCACCGCCACATCGGAACTACAGCCCCGTGGCGGGGCCCAGCAGCGAGCACAGTGCCCGCACCAGCACACCCAGTGTCAGCAACAGCCAGCCTAGCACGCCGGTGCCTGCCCTACCGGCACAGGACCCCCAGTTGCTACACAGCTGCCAGCACTGCGACACCTACTTTGCAGATAACATCCTCTACACAATCCACATGGGCTGCCATGGCTACGAGAATCCCTTCCAGTGCAATATCTGTGGCTGCAAATGCAGGAACAAGTATGACTTTGCCTGTCACTTTGCCAGGGGGCAGCACAAGCAGTGACTGCCTAGCTCTTCATCCACGCAACTTTTTGCCCACTCACTTAATTTATTATTTTTGTACACTTGCAAGATTTGGACGTGTTTACAAAACCTGGGCAGTTAAATCTTTTATTTTATAATTTTAACACGCTATTTTAACAGGTTGTATTTTATTTTAGCAAACTGTTACTGAAGGGTAAGATGTTAAGATGTATGGGGAACCCTGTCTCATCTTTTCAGTCCTTCAGAGGGCCAGTGGTGTGAAAGAACAGATTGACATCCCTGAATGCCTTTGCAGTGACCATGCTTAATGTGACTGTTACACACTGCTGCCAGTAACACTTAGGGAGAGTGACTGGTGTGTTTCCCAACTCCATTAGGCAGGCTGAACGAGTAGCGTGGAGCTCATTGCCTGTACACAAGCAGCTTGCATGTTAGCAGCAAGAGGGCAAAGAAAACACAACTTAACCTCCTGTCTCAACAAATGTGTAAACACCTGGCTGTGAGTTGGATTGGTTCCTATAAGGGCGGACAAAATGGTGCAAGGCATGTACTGTTTATCAGTGTCAGAGGTAGAGACTGATGTTGCTAGTGATGCCATGTCTCACTGCTGCAGAGCACATGAAGTTCTGAAAGGTAGTTTTTCCGACGTTGGAACCGGAGAAAGGGGAGCGAGTGGGTTAAACCCCACACCACATCGGAAGGTCTTTTAGCACCCAACTATGGGATCCAGGTGTAGCTCATTCAGAAAGAGCTGTAGCAAAATAATAGAAGTTATGTCTAGCTTATTTTGTGCAATCCCTTCAATACAGTCAGTTCTGCTATGTGTTCCTATGGAAACACTATGTTATGCTAGTTTGTATAATAAAAACAGCTTTGATGAGAGAAAAGACATTGGGGCAGAGTGCATAAAATACCGTAATCACCACCTACTGAAACTGTCAGAGCAACCTCAACTAAAATGTAAAACATTTTTAAAAATCTGTAGCAAATAAATGAAGTATATGAAATCATACACAGTTTGACAATTGGTTCTTTTGTTTCTTTAAAATCGTTTATGAAGTCCAATTTTTGTGCTGCAGTTACAGCTTTTCTTTATTTGGGTCTACCAGACCTTTTCTTTTTCTTCACTTTGGTCAACCATCTACATTAGACACTACATGCAAAAAGTAAGTGTACTTAATTTTCAGAATGGCATGTAATTTCCCAGTTAACTGTGTTGTGTAAATTGGATTCATCTGTTATATCCAAATTATATAATGACGCATTATAGCAGAACTGACTGTACTTTCAGACACAGTAATGCGTCTGAGAAGTGTAAAAATAAGTATTTATGTTATCCTTCTGTCAGCTTTAATAGGATGTTTTAAGGTAGGGTTTATTTCTTATGCCATTAAATGTGCACAGCTTTGTAAAAGGAGAGTAGATGAAGGTTTTTAAGTGGAATTACAGCTTGCTTCCCCCTCTTCAAGCACTACCAGTTAAGCATTTCATAAGGAACCAGTGTTTGTTCTCCAGTCACAATTCTCACTTGTGTCTTTGACTTGAGCCACTGAAAAGTAAGCAAACATGAGCTGATAAACTCCTAGCTTTCGGGGCTATGTGAGCGCCATTAACTGTGGTATTTCTCTCCGGAGACCTGGCTGTGGATGTTGTTACCTCAAAAGAGCATCAGCGGTGATTTTCTAGAACCTTTTTAAAAATGAAACCTCTTCCTGTAATGCATCTAACCCAATATGGACAGGGTGGTGGAAAGTCTGAAAATTCACCCTAAATCCAGATGGAGTGTCTGCTGACTAGGGATGCTAATGAATTGGCCTGGTGTTATGACCAACCCCCCTGACCCCTGTGTGTAAGCATGAGATCATCCCTTTGGAGCCATTACAAAATTTCATTTACATTCTTCATACATTTCAAGAACCTATGATTCTTACATGTTTGTATAACTTAATGTGCTATTAAAGCTAACCTTGGTATATGATAAAATGTAAAGCCTTTAAGAACTTGAAGTACAATTACTTATTATTTCAAGGCCAAAGTATTCCTAAGTAACCTTTAAAGTATTTTTTTAAATAGCATATTTTAATAGCACTGTAGCAGCTCAGTAGAATCATAGTGAGTTCTTTACAATCAACAGTTTCCACAGTTGTGTACCTGGTTCTCATGCATTGAAATGATTTGCACATCTGGCATGGACATTGTTTTCTGCCTGTTCCTTATTTAACCTTAATTTTCTAACTATTGAAGTTGTACGTGTGGGGGTGAAGTTGTCCTCACGAAATGAAACAAATATATCATCTAGATTGTAGTGATGTCAGGTACATGTAGAGCACTAGAGAAAGGTGTTGTATTTAAGTTTTTGGGTTTGTTTGTTTGCAGCTCTCCCTCAGATGCCTTGTTGATGGTTTGGTTTGTGTAAAAGTCACCACACTGCATAGTTTTTGGTGGCCCCTCTTAAAATCTGTTAGCAATTGGACTATATTCTGGTAACCTCAGAATGTAGCATGACAGGTAATGGTGTTTTTTTTGTTTTTTTTTTAAATGAGTGAGATGTGTTTGATGTTGGTCTGGCCATGGATGGGCACACTGTGAACCAGCATGAGAAAAAGTTTTAGCATTGAGCGAAACTCACATTGGCCTCAATTTCTGCTTTTATGAGCAGAAATAACTATTGAGTGGTGCTGACTTTATATGAACTTGTTACAGATTCTAGACAGCATTCAATACTTAAACTAGTGTGAACAAAATGCTATGTATAAATTCCAAATTTCTATATTGAAGATTGTGTTTTGGTCAAGGTGGTAGCTAAACAGGCAGATCATGTTATGTAGATAAAAAGCTCCCAAGTGTTTTTTTTTTGGTGGGGGGCAGCAGGTTGTTGAATAACATGTGGTTGACCTTCCGGTATCCTGCTGTTGTACCCATAAGTAATGTGAAGCAAATGGAATGGGTCCAGTTTAAAAAAAAAAAAAAAAAAACAGACAGTGTCAGCTAAGTAACAGCATATTATTATTGTTGTCATAGGTCCCTAACCTGTAAGAGGTATGACGGGCGAGCCGGGCTACTAGCTTTCCTATGAAGGATGCCGTGTTGGAAGGACGGTGTGTTTCACCAACCCAAAGACCAGTTGCTAATAAGTCACTTCTGCAGTTTGAATGTGTAAAACCACCTTCAAAAACATTAATCATGCATTTGGTTACAGTAACTTTACTGCTTTAATTTATTTTCCTTGCTACAAAACAAATCCATATTTTTTGCCTTGAGTTAAAGTATACACTGTAAATATTACTTTTTATCATTTGGTCTTCAATATATAACCGAAAAGTTGGCGCTATCAACTTTTCAGAACTTCTTAATTGTTCTGATTTCAGAATGTTGTCTAACCAGCTGGTGCTGATTTACAGTAATTGTAAGTAGTAAATTCATAGTGGCTGTTAACAATAGATGATCTAACAATCTTATGAAGTGGATGGTACATAAAATTGGAAATACATTCAAAAAGGCTTATATAGATCTCTTTACTTGTAATGTAGGAAAAGTGTATTTCCATTGAAGCCTTTAATTATAATTTTTTTTGCCTGGAAGTAAATATCACTTTTTTTGTGACTTAATGCCATGAGAAATCATTTAGTAGTGTTTTAATAGAAAGACTATCATGTGTATAGATAACAAAATTGAGACACAGTTGTTGTCACCTGGGCAATAGAGGTATAAATATGCCAGTCACTCGGTTCAGGTTCAGCTGTGCTGGAAAATTGTGTTGTGTTTGTTGTATTGTACAATGTGAAAATACAACCAGTGCAGAAATAACCTTAACAAATGTCATTTGCAATTTTAAAGCTCTGCTTTTTGTACAACCTAAAATAAACACATTTATAATGGGATTCCAAGGTGTCCTTTATTGATTATTGTAGGCAAGATGGTACCGTTAACCATCTTGAACCATACATTCAAAACATCCAAGTAAAAAAAATACACACTAAGGTATCGAGCTGAAGTTTACAGGAAAATGCAGAACATGAAATGTCACGCTGGTTTGGACTTATGTTCTGTGCTGTGTTTTCTAACGCAATCGTCCATCTTCTGCTCAAAGACAGCAACCGCTCTACACACCACTTTCTGCACATCCACACTTTCACCATGGCTTATAGGGCACTGCTGGAGCACTTCCTTGCGTAGTTCTCCCAGAAAAGCTGATTTCATCTGGTTCAACTCTGTAGCTAGGGATCGCATGCTTTCTGGGGCAAAACTATTTTCTGTAATGTTTAAAAGAAAAAAGAAAAAAAATGAGTGAGCAATATCATCCTGAGACGTTGGAAATAGATTTTATCAAATCTAGAGAACACATGCTATAATGGTGAATCCTAATGCCTCTTCCACAAGACATTCTATGATATGTCCAGCTCCTAAAAATTCTTCAAATATATCCAGAATCCACACCAATGTACACTGCACATTATCAACTGCTTTATAATACTGACAGATGTGTTGTAAGTTTTTTCTCTATAGCTAAGAACAGATCATTCTGTTCAGACCTGACCTAAGGGTTAACTCAGGACCACAGAGACCATCAGTACCATGCTGGACCACACCTGAGAGTTTTACTGACCTCTGGCGCTCTGCATGGCCTGGGATATGAGCCTCCGGAAGGCCTGATCAGCCTGATGCATCACGCTGGAAGCGCAGTGCTGCCGATCAGCTTCCTGGAAAGAGGAAGCCAGAACCAACTTCTACAAAGTTTTCCCAAAAGACTATTAACAAGACTGGAAAATAAAGCTAAATGATTTTTAACTTTCAGTAGCAATTTGCATGACCACTACACAGCAGTTTATTTAAAGATACTGTTCCATTTCAGACCTTCTGCTCTGTATCATCCTGGACAGGGCTCAATGGGTTATCCAGTGCTGAACCTAGGAGGTCAATGGACAACTGTCTGAAAGAACCCAAACACACCAAAGCCTCAGTTTTAAAATGTCAAGTAAAGCAGCAGGGAGTTCAAAAAAAAAAAAAAAAAAAAAAAGCTTTTCAGTCACCAAATGTGCAGTTTTCACTACTTCAGGCTTTACTTTTCACCCAACGCATTAAACTAAATGACAGTTAGATGAACTCCTTCTGAACTAGAAACTAGGAAAAGACTTTTTGACCCAAGTACCAGCTGTAGAAAAAGGTGGCTTTCCCAGTATGGTTGACCCAATGTTTGACCAGGTGCTGCATGCTGACCGAGGCTTTCGGTAGGAGCGAAAACCTACATGGCCTCTGGCGAAAACCCATCCTCGCTGTTCAATGTCAGGCTGCTCTGCTCCCAGCTGTTTTTCACTGGGTTCGGAGGCTCCAGACGTTTCGCCATTTCCGAGATGACCTCCTCCGGTAGCGGCCGACACCGGGTCCGGTTCCTCCGGAGGCAGGAGGTCACATGGCAATGCAGGTACAGCTGGCAGAAGCCCAGGGAGTCTGCATGTGGTCAGGAGGGAAAACCCACAGCTGTCAGGACCATCCATCTTTACTTTTACTTTAGTGGGAGCACAAAGTAACACAACTACAGAACTGACCCACTTCAGAGCCTTCGCAACATCATCAAGCAAACATGAGGAACCACGAAGGCAGAAGGGGGCAACAGGGGACACAGTATTTAAAAACATCACAATGGTGAAGCACTGCAGACACACATGCGCTGGGATTTCACACACATCTCCTGGCCAGCTGGTACACCTCGTATCTCATGCTCTGGTAGTAGAAGTTGTCGTCCAGCAGGATGGCCAGCGCTGCATGAGGGCCGCGCCCCCGCAGCCGCTGCAGCTCCTGCGCCAAGCGCGTCCACGCCTCCCCGTCTGCGCCGCCTGCGCAGCCCTGGTGCAGGAAGTGCTCCAGACTGCGCAGCACCCCCTGTCTGCGCGACTTCCAGCTCGACTGCGTAGCAAAGAGCAGGAGAAGAGTCAGAGTTCTGGAAGCAGCCGAGGTCGCCGCATGCGTTTAAACAGCGCAACCGAAAGGGAAGTCCGCGCGGCTCCTGAGGCGGGATGGCGCCATTACCGCGCGGTTCTCTTCTCCATCCCCGGCTTGGAGCTCGAACGCCTCATCGGGAATTAACTCGTCGTAAGACAAGACGAAAGCAGCGAAGCCGCTCTTCAGCAGTCGGTCATGCAGAACCTGCGCGACTGTCGACTTTCCTGCTGCAGGCAAGCCGCACAGAACACACAGGCATAACCGAGCGGGCCTTGCGTACTGAGCCTCGTCCATTCAGCCATTCGTCCATCTGCTCAAAGGCTCCTCAGCTCCGAGTTCCTGTTTACTTCCGGGTCCGAAGTCAACAGGAAACGAGCGACATTAAAACGCAACGATTGGTCGAGTCTCAGATCTTCCAGCCAATCACAGAGGGATGAGTTACGTCTGATTGGTTTAAAGTGGAGGTGTCGTTCAAACTGCTTTGGTGGGCGTAAACCTCCGAATTGAGAATTTCAAACGATTTCTTCTCATTTCTTCCCATCACTGTTCTTGTTTTTATGTTTTTAGACCACACAGCATTTCTTGGGTCCGTGCAAAATATTTTCCTGTGCAAATTAATACTTGAATATTTAAGTCACACCCGGGAAGCAAGGAAATCAATTCCAAACAAGTGTTTTACACTTTATCAAACATCTCACCTCAGAAATATACTTTTTACATATTCATCAGTGATACACATTAACATTCTTAAAACTCATATTTCCAGTAAATTAAAAGACACCGAGTTTAAGAGACATTTTTGTCTGTGAACCTGAGTAAATATGACATTGTTCTGATTTTGTCAAGAACATCTTGCTTAGATTGGTTACCTTTAAGTAATACTAATAGACAGTTAATACAATAATGTTATGCTCAAATATTTTAACACACTATTGTTCCATACTTGACATTTTCAGAGATAAACCTGGTTGAAAACTTGCATTTGTACATATTTTACAGATCATATACAAAGATCAATAAAAGCCCTAAGCTCAGACATAGATTTGGACAGTCTGTTCCACAGCTGGCTGTAAAGCTGCCATGACCTTGGCAACCTCATACAGATAGGTTTTGCCGGGAAGGGATGGGTTTTGGGACACCAGGTCCTTGTCTCTGTGGTGGCCTGGGAGGTATTTGTTCTGAGTTTGGCTGGATGCCATTGTTCACCTCATACCTGAAAGCAGATCAAAGAACACGATCACTACAACGGAAAAGAAAAAAAAAAAAACTGGCAAATGTGACCACATCCTTTTAGAGCTATGCAATAAGTACACAAATATAACAAACATAGGGCAGAGACACACTTTAAAGTGTGATTTCAGACTTAAAAGGGTCTTATGAGCCACACTGGTGGAAAGAGATAGGTTCATGGCCACAAACCTATCTAAGTTTTCATTAGTCCATATTATGGAGTCTTCAGTAAGCCAGGTAATAGTGATTGCGCTATGAGAAGGTAGTCAAATAAACCTTGCAGCAAGAGTATTTTGGGAACATACCTAGGCATGGTATCCAGGACAGGTCCAGGGTATCTGGTAGGTGCTAAATGTCCTGGCTTTGGAGCACCAAAGAAAACCAGCAACATATCTGCTGTTAGTATAAGGTATTCCCTTTCATGCAATGAATAACATAGATTTCAACAAAAGTCTAGCAAGGGGGAAAATACAATCACACAGTATTTCTACTCAAATGGAAAAAATGCTTTAAAAAAACAAGTTCTAAAAACAACTATGTAAAAAAGATACCATTAAAGTCACTAAATTCTTAGTGGCTGAAGGGAATACAGATGATTCCTCAATTTTTAATCTGACTATATTCACACATACACACACACACAATGGGAAATTTAGTCACTAATTTATCTGAAACACATCTTTGTATTGTAGGTATACATGAGACCTTCAGAGGAAACCAACACTTTGTTAATTGTACTGTATGTATGGATGTGAAAGAGCTGGTCGAGGGCAAGAAGACAGCCATCCAGCATTATACATTGATTAACAAAGGGAAGTTGCCTTGTTATATTTACATTATAACTAAAGTTTATATTTGTAATCATAACATGTAACATCATAATTTTGTGGTATTTGTGGTGTTTTGTGGTACAGTAACTTTTGGGGCTCAGGAACACATGAACATTTATACCATAAAAAAGGGTATTTAAGTATTTTAGTTAGGAGATGTTGCTCAGGAACACAATAACTTCCTACTGCCAGGAAGGCTGTAAATGTATACTAGAGGTAACAGAATAAAACCTTAACAAAGGAAAGTTATAAAAAAAAAAAATACTTCTGTTGTGCTTTTGAAAAAGCTGCCAAAATTGTACAGACACACAAAGTGGGAAAATCTGAGATAAAGTGCTAGAGCATAAAATAAGATAAAGGGTATACTGCAAACAAAGTTAGAAACAATATACATTATGCACCTGCTGAGGATTTTCAGGAACCTGTGTTTTAGGTTGCGAGGTTGCATTTCTTTGCGCATTCCCATAGGTGTTAATGTTGTTTGGGCGTTTTGACCTACAAGGCAAACAATATCACTGAAGCATAATAAAGAGCAAAGGTTGTCACAATCTGTTTTAATAATTCTCAAGAAAATAGGCTGATGAGAGTTAAGTAGCTGCACCAAATGTTTTACAAACATGATTTATAATTCCATGCAGCTCTGTAAAATACCTAAACGTGTCACCAAGAAAATCATATGGAGCAAAGGAAACTATACCTGGGGCGAAACTTCATAAAGCACTGCTTCATTGAGTCACGCTTGAACACGTACAGCAAGCCCAAAATAATGAAGATGAGGACAGGAACAACCAGGAGGAAAAAGATCAACAGGCCATTCCTGAGGGAGTAGTCTGAGGAAGACACTGGTATTAGCATAGGTCATCTCAACCACTGAGAACTACCAGACAGTGGCAGGCATGAAGATGCTGTGGAGGCAAGGCAGGCAGGAGGATGGTTACCTATCTGGGCAGGACCGCTGTTGATGCTTCCCCCAAAGCCAGCTCTGTTGCACCAGGGTGGTGCCCAGCCATTATTACAGAAACAGTTCCCCAAGTTGTCGCACACCTGAAAACACCAACAAAGCATATGGACTTCAATGTAAATGATGATAATGATGTATTATTGTTGTTTTTGTCATTGCCACAAGAACTCAAAGACATACCTCTGCTTTCCAATATTTTTCATTTTTAAAAATGTATAAATTACAGGAGTGTTTTCTCAGTTCAGTTTGTAACAACCCATTTGGAATTGCAGCCTCCAGAAACCATGTTGAAAGCTGTGGTCAAGGGCCTAGTACTTGTTTACTGATGAAAGCTAACATTATAATGATTATTCATTTATATTGTGCTTTTCTTCAAAGCAACTTACAGTGTTTGGCTTGTACACCAAGCTACTTGTGTTTATTTTTTCATTGATACAGCTCACTCATTTTAACTGGAGCAATTCAGAGTAAGCATGGCACTCAATGGCACTGCAGCAGGAGCCTGGATTCAAACCTCAGATTTTTTTCTATTTGTAAGACATCAGCTCTAACCTCTATATACAGGGAGCTGCACTTTGCCCCTCCTGCCCTATAAACTCGGTTGCTACTTACCCCATTGCCATTGCATGATCCTTGAGGAGTACAAGTCAAATTGGGTTTCAGTGCTGTTGCGTTGACACACTGGAAATTAATGCAGGTCTGGAAGAAGTTGTTTTCAAAGGCAGTTGAACAATTTCAAGCAACTGCATTTCATATAAATGTATATTCACAACTGGTAAAGCAAAAAATTGTACTGATAAAGTAACTTTTGCAAAGTAAGATGGTAGAGCAGCATGTGTCTGTAACCAGTGGGCTACCTGTTGCCCATTGCTACACGTCACTCACATTCCCTGAAGCACAGCTACTTCCTGGGTTGACATAGGCAGGATCCCGTACATCTGTCCCCAGGTTAAAGTCTGCGTTAACACAGGTTGAATTCTGAATGACCTGAATGCTGACAGACACGCCTGTTGGCAGGTTGCTGAGGTTTACATTGGTGCACTGGACCTTCCCACACTTGGAATTACTGTAGCAGAGAGGTGAACAGATCAGAAGAGTTAGGTCAGAGGTCACAATGACACCTTGCAAAGGTTCTCTCAAAAGGGAGTGGAAGGTGATTCAGAGGCCTGGAAGATTGCAGAACAATGCTGCTGTGATCTAGATCAAGCCATTTTTAACCCACACATTTAATGATATAGTACATACTTTTAGCAGTAGTCTGTGTTTCACTGGATTAGTAAATATTTAACAAGTAGATGTGCAGTCCTGGTGGTATTAGCAACAACAGCAACTGTTCCTTCTTGTAAAACATACCCTAGACAGTTTAGAAATTCTCCAAAACATACATTTGAGCACCCACTCACAGGATATTTCATTTTGTGGGCATTCAGAGGTTTTAATTTCTTTTTGTGTCTGAATATACTAGAAAATACTAGCCACTAAATACTAGAAAATAACATACTGTTCATCTAAGCTTGGTACAGATATAATTCCTGGTACAACAGACAGAAGAGACACTTACGCCTGTGAACACTTCACATAGGAAGAGCCTTGCATTCCACAGTTGCCAAACTTATCCCCATTGGCATTTATTACATTGAAACAGATATCTGCTGCCTTCGTTGCACCTATAAATAGAAGATTATTGAATGGTGGTAATTCTTTGTCCAGAGTACAAAAAAATAAAGAACTTAAGTGAAGTGGATGTCTTCAGGACACGCAAGTACCATAATTAAACAGATATTGGCACTGGTAGTTATAGGTCTGGCAGCGGCCTTCGTAACAGTATGCAGTGTTGTCTTCACAAGGGATTCCATCTATGAGGTAGAAGTCAATGGGGCAGGACCCCGACTGGCCGGTGCAGAACTCTGGCAGGTCACAGACATCAACAGACAACCTGCACGGTGTTCCAGCAACCATGATCTAGAGCACAAACACTTAGCTCAGTCTTGGTCCTCTTTCCAGCAACAAGTGATTTACAATAACATTGGCAGTGACACCAGGTACAGCCAAGTCTACTTAAGTGGATATCAGATAAGTGGATAATTGACTTAAGTGGATACCGTGTCTACAGTCCAATTTTTGTTTTATACCAGTGGTAGTCACTATTTTTTTTGCAGTGGGCCATAATGACAGCTCATGATCATCAGAAGAGCCACAATAAACTGACATATAATGCATCCTTGTATGATATTTTGATTAGAAATAATGGTATTAATATTCAGTACACTCTAAAATTAAAAACAAATAAAATTCACCCCACTCTGTTCTCCTTCCCCTAAATGTGCTTTAACAGAGTAAGCTACCACTAAAAGGAATATAATAATATGACATTGATGGAATTGCTGTGGCTCTCCACCCCTCACCTGGCAGTTTTGACAGCAACTACCCTGTGCACAAGTGGAGCCTTTGGTGAACTGACATGTGTTTGGATTGCAGCACTTGTTGGTGCACTCCTGTAACACACACAAGACTTCTTGTTAGATATATATACACCAGCATTTATAACAAAATGTTCTCAGAAAAAAAGAGACCACAAAATATACCATATTAGCAGTATGTGTGCAGATATACTGTTAACATTCTTTAAAATGTTCTACACGACTACAGTCAGCAACATAAGCATTTATGCCATGGTGTTCTAGGGGCAACAGATACATATGGTGAGAGATGCAGACTCAAGAAATTGAATAATAAAGTAGATTTTGTCAGAGCCAAAGACAGGATGAGGTAACTACAGTCCATCATGGACAATGGCTCACATCCCCTAAATGAAGTGGTTCCCATGTTTTTCATCTTAGGTGGAGTAAGAACCTCTTCTATGAGTCCTTCCTACCAGCAGCTATTCGCCTCAATAACAGCACTCTAAGACTTCAAAAATGAATAGCATCTGTCTCATTTGTGTCAATTGTCTTTATTCATTTGTCCGTTGCCTTGTTATGTGATGTGTCTTATGTTATATGTCCTCTGTGCCAAGCTACTGTACAGGTGATTTTCTCTCTGGAGATTAATACAGTTCAATACTATCTTATGATACATGGACCCATAATATTTATAATCATAAAGTGAACATTAATGACTTTATTATAACATTTGCAGAAGTGTTTATTCACTTATTAATATTTTGCATTTCCCCCATTCTTTTATTTGTACTTGTTACTCTAATAGATGGTATCTTCTGCAAATTGGTGTTTTATGTGATGGTTTGTCATTTGCTTAAATCATAACCTTGTGGCTGTAAGTAGTTTTCCTTTAGTATAGAGAGCTGTGTCAGAATACATATTAGGAAAAAGCAAACTACATCATGACCATACTCTATCCAGGGAGAATTTCTGTTTTATATTTCAGAATACATTGTAAAAAAAATAAATTTTAAACTAATTAAGTACAGAAAATGGTGGGCAGGCCTCACCTGGGGTGTACCACAGTCACACTGCTCACCACTCTCCACTATGCCGTTGCCGCATGATGGCACAGTGATGACATTTGTCGGCATGTTATTCAAGCAGATTCCCCCACCTTGAAGTATCAACGATTCAAAGTCATTTCCGCTGCATGTGCTGAACAAAGTCGACCCACTGACAGGCAAAAGGACAAAGGAAAACTGTTAGTATCAAAGTTATACCACAAAAATATGCAGAAATAATATATAGACACACACTAAACAGGAACCAACAAAGCATATATGCAGAAATGATGGCATTTATTCAATTAACCTACCCTTTTCTTTTAATGGCTCAAATCAAGCAAACCTAAACGTGCAATCTCTGAAAGTGGAGTGTTCCAACAAATAGGGAAAGGGCAGATGGGAGATATTTACCTGGCATAGGAATACATGATACAGGCTGATCCATTACATGTGCAGCGTTCATCGTCATGGTTCATGCCCAAATTGTGTCCCATTTCATGGGCAACGACGGTTGAGTAGTAGGGAAGAGAGTTGTCACTGTACTGCAAGGGGAATTACAACCAACATTTTATTACACTCACTCACTGACTTTCAGTAACAACTTATGTCAAGATCATGGTGGTCTAGGGTCTATTCCGCAGTCAGTGAGTGCTAGGCTAGAGGATGAGACATTAGTCCAATGCAGCATTTCTTAAGAAGAGTAATTATCTCTAATTTACACTTTTATGTTAATATACAGTATTAAATCCATTTTGCAGTATAGTGTTATGAATCGCTAAATTATGGATAAGTATCTTGCATTTGCGTGTTACCACAACAGTGAGAAACAGGGTTTGAACTTGTAACCTTCAGGTTATTAGCAGATATCTTTAAGCACAACATTATCTGCTGAACATTGTCAGACTGGTCAGTAAGTTATCAGACCATGAGAACTTGCACAAAATGTCCGAGTTGGTGTTTCATTTTCTGGCAAAAAACTGGTTCTGCCAGAAGGTAGCTTTTAAATTCCAGTAAACTGTAGCATTAAAATGTCATGACATGACATTTGTGGAATGTAAAAAAACAACAAGTGAGTATGCATCATAGACTTATCTGAGCCACAGAACAAGAAGCATGGTTGGTGCCTTTAGATGTCATGCATACAGTACATTTTGAGTTCTCATAATGCTCATTTTCAAATTTCACTTTGTGATGAAAGATTCTCACAATGACGTCAGGTGAAAGAGAAATGGAAAGTGCAAATTATGCATACCACACTTATTCCTCCACTGGTGGAATCTGAGCACATCGTGCCCACAAACGCCATGCCCAGGATTCCCCCAGGATAGGAAGATGGCAGACCTCTAAGGGCAGAATGAGCAGTTTAGCTGAGATATTTTCATTCTTAAGGATACAAGCATTTTGAGTCAAACATTTGGCCCAGATCCTTAACCACTACACTAACTGCTGCCCCTGTACAAAATATAATACATCTGGCATCCAGTGCATAACGGTATTACAGAGGATACAGCAACACAGCAGTACACAACACAAGTTGGAATCAAGTGTTTTAGTACCATACACATTCCTTGGAGGAAATTTCTGGGATATGATGACCTTCAGTTATTTTACAATAACATAACAATGTAACAACTGAGAAACAAGAATGACAACATAAAATTATAGAGCCATTTTCCCCTGTGTGAATGAGAAAGCCCCCACTCCCCCAGGAAAAAAGCTGTAAACTATGTAAACTCACACAACGAGTTGGGCCACATCATTCCTGATTCGTGGTGACAGACTAGTCTTCCGCCAGCTGACAAAGTTGCTCAGCACATTTCCTGCAGAGCCAGTCACACTGAATGGGTTTCCAGAGGACAGGATCTCAAGTCCCACCAGGGCCACCCGGATGTTGAGTTGCTTATAGTACTGGGGTGGTGGGGAGTTTGTGAGATTGAAGTGGGAAAGAAGAGGTGCAATTGTGAGTGTTTTTGTAGGTACTGTTCATGTTTTTTTTTTTTTTAATATTGATATGATGCTTTTCTTCAACCAAACTTGCAGTTTGAGCTTACAGTTATGTTGTCAGACCAGTTAGGTTTTCAGACCTTTGCAGTTTATACCTATTGGTTAACAATCAAACATACTACAGCAGGAAGTTAGAACATGAGTCTTTCTATGGTTTCTTCAACTGTAAGGTGGTGGGCCTATTACTTCACCTGCTAGTGTATAGTAACATACCAAACACAAAAGTTTTTAGTATAGTGCTTGGTTTTCGTGTGCCTATGTTATGTAAGCTCACTAAGAATGCAAACAAGTATAACAGGTTGGCATGAAACACCATGAGAATGCTTTTACCCCATCCATGAGGTTAGCCAGCGTCACCATTTCCTCATTTATTGCTGTTACGTTCCCTTTCCGGAAGTCATACTGGGGGCATAAAAGCATTAGTGAACTTAATCCAAATGTTGAATACAAAGCCGTGGATAATACGTTTTAAAATAACTTAAGTCTTACTCTGTTTTTGTCCACAACCAATGCTAGCTCAATATATCTCGTCTGGGGTAAATTACGTTTTTTCTGATATTGGGAACAGAGAAAAGGATCAAGTTTGGCAAGTTACAGGAAAGACAAAGAACATGTTCATACGTGATACAATTTGCCTTTAAATGCAAACAATAAATAGTGAACATTGCATTGTCCATACTCGTAAAAACTTGGTCATTGAAAGGATGTGGTTATCAGAACGGGACATTTCATCCGTTACTCCACAAACAAAAGCTTCACGCTGACTGTGCATCAGAGGGAAGAGAAAGTGTTCATTGTTTGTCGATTGGATTGCTGGCTCAATTCCATAACTGTCCTGGCCGATAAAAATGACACCCCTGGATGTGAAACAATATGACAGTTTTTGCATGAAAAAATAAAACATAAAAATGCTGGACATCAGGTCCACATATGAGGAGCAAACTAAGACAAAGCTTAAGAAAAGTACCTGAGACCCTGACATGTGCTGAATGCCACCAGGGAATCTTCATATCCCTCCACATAACCATGGTAATGGCAATTCCTCTGTAATGCCAACAACAGGTGAAAATAAGTGACTGTCATATTCTTTTATTCTTAAAAAAGGACTGAAGCTGAAGAAAAAAAATAAATTAAAGCTTCATAAATTCTACTAATACGGTGAACCTTAAAGATCAGGTCTATGACAAATATACTGAGCAGTTTGGGGAAGCTCCTTTCCTGTTCCAGCACAACTCCCCCAAACCGTGGCCACAAAGCTGAAAGCACACAATTGTCTAGAATGTGTTTGTATGCTGCATGGGTGGGGCTGAAACTGCGCAACTCAATAATACGAAGGTGTGTCCACATACTTTTGGCCTTATAGTGTATATTGTGTTGAATAAAAAACTACGTGATTTTTTAAAAATATTAAAATATTTTAACATCTTAATGTGTGTCATTTATGCTTTAACTGTGAACAATTCAAAAGTTTCAAATGTTGAGCTAAAACAGTAAGGATATGTATATTCACAAAGGCCGGGAGTTCCCAAGAGGAAGACAACTCTAAATTTCTCATAAGTAAGCATACAAAGTTTATTCAAGTGACATTTAACATACTTTTGAACTGACATGCAATATTTGGTCATATTTAACTTCCCTGTATAACTGTTAAGTCTAAAAAGAATTGTATAATACCTACAACCTCTAGTGCAATGCTGGGTCATGGTGGTCCAGAGCCTATCCCAGAAGCATTCAGGGGCAAGGCATGGTGTGCCCTGACTGCAGCCCTAGTCCATCACAGGATAAATATATTCAACTGTCTATAGATATTTGATGTTGCTGAGCTGTGAAACTACTTACCTGCACTGTAGGGTAAGATGTAATCAGTTTACCATTGATGTCATAAGAAAACAGAACAAAGTCTTTTGCTAAGAAGTCTCTGACCACATGTAAGGGGGGGGAAAAAAACAATACACATCAAAATTAGTATACAACATAGACTCATTAATAAAAAGATTTTACTAAGTTTAAGATCAACTCAATGTTTTGTTTCACTCGTTTTGTTGTCAACTATAGATAAAAGAAATGAAAAGCTCTCACTTGTTTTTTTCCATATGAAGAAAGTGAGGCTTGCCCTCAATAGTTATGGAGAATGTCACATTGTCATCTTGCATTTCCTGTAACAAAAAAAAATATATAGTCACATGACAGCAGTACACTGACACATCCTTAAAATTTTAAGTTAAATATTTTACCAGATCGTCCTCCTTGGTATTTTCCACATGTCTTTTCCACTTGTGATGGACCAGGTGAGGACGGACGATGCTGTACCTGGGCAGTTTTGCGGCCTCCGCATATGTCAAACCTGCCAATAAAAACATCCTGAGTAGTAATATTTACTTAACTGCATAAACACAATGTAACTGAATTTCATATCAAATGTCTTTCACCAGTCTCTAGTCATAACAATTTCATAAAGGAACAAAATCCACCCCAACTTAGTAAAGCCACTATGACATGCAAATAAAAAACAAGATGGGGACCTTGATAAAGTAGATATCTTTCCTATCAGGAAGTGGAGATCATTATATATCTTATTTAAAGAGCATTTCTCACACTTGAGATGTCATTTTATTTCCTTTCTGCATAAAACCAACCCCATCTCCTTATCTTTCTCCTCCAGGTATGTAGAATTAGCACAATTAATAGCAACACCAGCACAATTCCAAATCTGTCACCATTTTTCATTTGGTTTAACTTTGAATGCCACGTTTGCATGTACTATCAAAATGATGCAAAGCAATGTCCTACTACAGAATGTCTACCAAGCCCATTTGCCTGGTGCAGACAATTGCATGGTTGGAACTCACAATACTTAACTATGTATAGATAATACAAAATTAGAAATATAACTTGTGTTGGTGGACCAATAAAACTATATAAAAAGCTATACACATATATAAATATTAGTGATACCTCTGTATTATACAGGATTATTCAAAAAATAACTGAACACCTTCCTAAATTTAGTATTCATTAATGTACCGACACAGAGGGCATGCGCGGCAAAGCCATAATCTGGGGGAAAAAAATAAATAAAAAAATAAATATAAAATTGTAACTATAAAGCGGTTCACAGTTAATATGATAGTTTTTTGCTGAGTAACAAAATAATGAAAGTGTTTCACTCTTTTTTTGCTTTCGCCTGCATGCAATTCTATTGCACTTCTGTACTTTGTAAACGACCATTAAAAACGTCAGACGTGGAAAAACCGAGATCCATTAAATACACGGTTTGGTTAAGACGAAAATAAAACCAAGCACAATGTATAAAATAAGCCTCGATTGACAGCAACATCATGATCATTTTTATGAATTTAGAGAAGAAACTGAAACACGAGTGTTAAACTGCACACTGCATGTATAAATCTAAAGACTGTTGCTGAGGCTAAACGGTAGCATTACCTTCGAAAACGGATAAACTTTGGTAAATATTTCTCTTACCGTTGCCTTTAACCTCAACTAGAAAAGAGATGAAGTAGGCGAGGATAAGCAGAGCTGTGTTCGGCCGCGGTGCCATGTTTAAATCCAGCGGGAGTCCATCAAGCAGGTGTGGACAGGTGAGTGTCAGCGAAACTATAGCGCGGACATGGGAGTCTTGGTGCCAGGAACCGGTTTTACCTGCATGTCCGCCTTCGCGTGAATCTGTGCTAAAGTTTAACACATTAGCCACTATTCTTTATATTTAATAAATAAAAAAAAAGGTGGCAAGAGCAGTTTGCAAAAAGTTTTTGCCTCAGAAAGTCAGCTTAAAGGCCGCGAAGGTGATCCTGACTGCGTACATATTGGCCTCGGCTGAGGTACTTACCCTGAAATACAGCATAAATAGGTGTACACACCTAAGCTTTACCAAATAATAGCGTCTGCTAAACACTATTCTGTTGAATGAACTACAAAATATGCTGTAATGCTCAAACGGGTCTCTAAATACACAGAGCTCGAACGGTTCGAAAGTGCAGTGTCTCACTAGGATATAATATTTGGGATTTAACACGACGCTGCAGCTAAAACTACTCCCAAGAGACGGTGGAATATGCACCTCGCAAACAATAGCTTATAATCATCTCTTTGTTTTCAAAGAAGAGGTGGACAAATAAAACTAAGTCACATTTATTCGTTTGGTTGATCCTCTTCGACAAAGCGATTTACAGCATTAAAGACACTTAAAGTGATTTTGCCTGTTTGGGTGTCATGTTCCGGTGGGCTTTAAAAAAGAAAAAACCTGGTAGAGTGGCAGAAAAAGCCATTTATTCGTCAGCTACGTTGCTTTAACAAATAGATACCTTTGTTTTGGGGGTTTTTATTATACGTTTTCTTTTTTTTTTTAGACTAAATGTGTGTTTCAATTTAAAGCTTTTTTGCGAAACGAGCGTGGTTTTAGATTACAACTTTTTTTTGGGGAATTCATATCTGATCTGTACTGATAAATGACAGCCCTCTGATCAAATCTTACTAGATTATTAGGAGACTTACTCAGACGCTGTACCTGTGGCTTAATATGAGGGAGAAATACATACATTTCCACTCCAAACAGCACCATTTTTCCGTTTGAACCTGACTTTTCCCTCAGTGAACCGATCAAATCACAGATCTTCAAAATAGGTGTCTTGCTGTGCCTGTTGTTGAAAAGTATTGGCTGGATTTTTGTCTCTTATTTAGACACTAGAATTGACCATATCGCACTTTGTCTTAGTGAAAGGTAAATCGTAAGCGGAATTTTAGTTCTTTCTTTTAATTTTTATCAATATTTTTAATGTAGTCTTTTAGTCAGGCGAGCGTAAGACAAACTGTTTGGGGTCCTTCGACCAGAGTGTCGCACCGGATCTGTTAGTTGCTACACGAACCGTAGCGTCGTTTATTCTTTTAGAATAACTTGTCTTACGAGGGACGAGCTGTTTGGGTGATATCGCAGTGTGAGGTGAAACACGAAAAGGAAAAACAGCAGCGACCACATCGCTGTATAGAGATCTGCGGTCCTATTTTACAGACTAACAGGCGACATTAACTTGGCTCATTTATCTAGCATCTCCCGGTGATTAGCACATAATGTCACATTATGTGCTAATGCGGTTCATTTTGCTGTATATATCTGGTGTAGTATTCTTTCCAACACTTATTAGAAAAACCATATATTTACACTAAAATATCTGCTGTTTACTGTAAGCGGTTATTCTAAGTCTAACAATGGAGAGTGACCGTGTGAAGATGGATGGGCTTTTCACTGGACTGTCCTCTTGGGTTTGTCAGCCACCTGTAAGGCATATCACTCAGATTATCCGTTCAATACCATTAAACACCACCTCTGATCTCACGCAGCTGAACTCTGAGATCTGGGATGGGTAAGGCACCCAAGTTTTTATTTCCTCGTACATAAATGAAAATAACTAAATAATCATGTATATATGATGTTCTGCTATGTATCATTAAGTTGAAAATAAGGTTAAAACGAGTGATTTATCTAAAAATTGTCCTTGCATTTTAAATCTCTGGCTAACATTTTTTATAATGCTGGAGCTTAGTGTAGTGGCTATAAAAATGTGATACATGGTAAGTCAACATGGCCTTGTTCACTGATATCTGTGCAGGATGGATCCAGTGTACTTGGGACAGGGTGAGGAAACATTGCCCTGTTTACTGAGATTGGAACCAGTTGCAGATTGTGGGGCCCTCATCGCCAGTGTGCTGGTCATCAGCGAGGCTCGAACCATGGAGGTGTATTCTGGTGCCGGGGAGTATCTTGGTACATGTCGTGGGGAGCCCGATCCTGACTTCAGTAGCAGGTGTGTCCTATTGTTTCCAGAAAGAATGATTCAGCATGCAGTGTGGCAAATGGCTCGTTGCTTTTGGATTTGAAATTCTAGACTGCAACCGCACTAAAAATTTTTTCACAAAATACTGAAGAATATTAAGGACATTTATCTCTGTGCATATTTTTCTAATTCTTTGGGTTACAGGGTAAATGAAGAGCATCCCTTCTACAAGAAACACTTAAAATTTGAGTCTCCGGCTACTTCTTGTGAATTGAAGGTGAGGTATGATGTACAACATATGTTTACTGTAGGAAATGTGTTTCATAAGTCACACAGAGCTGATGGTCTATAAATAAACTTGATGAGTTTGTACCAACAAGGGGAAAAAGCTTCAAACTCTTAAAAGATGAAATTGCCACTCCTGAATCCAACCCACTTAAGTGCAGCCTAAATCACAAGGTCACATATGGTGAAAATGTTTCCATGCCCTCCACTAGGCTGCCTGGACCACAAAGCCTAAGGGTGCTGATGCAACCTCTCTGTTTTCACAGCTGCTCTCATTAGGTGGTCGAGCAAGGGTTGGGATTGGCCAGATCGCGCTGGGGCTACAGTTCTCCAGTGTTGCAGGCCACCTCCCTGCCACAGGGCCAGGTATCGACTTGCACCGTGTGCAGTCATTGGTTGACTCCATAGGCGCCACCCTGTCCCCTGGTGCACAGAGCCTCATGGACATGGTGCAGTTCCAGCAGAAGGTGAAGAGCAGTAGCCCTTCCAGTTTGCATAGCACATAAATCTGTACATAAAAAGTAGTATTAGCATGACTTTATGATGCTAACTTTTTGGGCTGCTTAAAAAAATACAGCTCAGCCTATTAGTTTACCTAAGCATTCATTCTTTGTATGTTACTTGTATGAACAGTGATAAATACATTTTGCTTTGGAGGTATACAGTGTCATTTACACAAGAGGGTCAGCTATGCTTTAATTATTGATAAATAGTTAGGGTTTAATTATTTGGATTAATTCCTTTAGAAAATGAACATTTCCACAGTTATTTCCAAGTGAATATTTTGCAGATACAGTTTTACAGCTGTACTTTTCTTCAAACCTATTGTTGATTTATAGTTTAAGACTCATTGTACTGAACTTAGACTTCAGGCTGTAGAGTGTAACAGGTTTAATTTCCATCATTCTTCCAGAACAAGATGGATGTTCTGGGTGGATATCTGCCACTCCTAATGGGAGGTGGGCCTCTGGCCTGTTTGGCGAAAGGAGCTATAGCATCCCAAGCAGGTGGGAATGTCGAAAATCACTTGGACAGCCTGCAGCCAGACACCAAGCGAGCATCGCAAGGAGTGATGCAGAATGTGGTTTCCACAGAGAGACTTGAAGCAGAGCACAGCCCCCCCTCACAATCCATGCCCCTTTCAGCCACCAGCAGTAATGACCACAACCTGACTGGCATTTTAGCATCTTTGCTTAGTGGTCACTCAGGACAGAACTCATGTGACCTGGGACAGGACATGTTCCCGGTCCTGCAGAAGGTGTGTGGGCAGGTGGCCGATCTCCGCATCGAGAACAGCGGGTCAGAGAGGAAAGCGCCTCCAGGCCGGCAGTAAGTAACGAGTTCTGGCCCACAGAGTTTACACTTTTTACTTTTTTTAATGACCTGAAATAAAATTTAAGGAAGAAGGATGAAAAAAGCATATTATGTGAAATCTTTTTGAGAAAAAGATACTGCTGTTTGTATTAGTCCACTAGACTAGTGTTTGGTTTATTTTCTATCCTTATATACATATTGTTTTATTTGTACCCCTGGCAGACAGGAGCATAGGTGCTGTCACTTCCTAGAGGAGGTCATGGAGAAGAGAATGGAAGAGATGGAGAGGAGGATTATGCAGCACATTGATCAGCGGCTCGAGGTCCTGCAGCAGAACCTGCAGCGCACCCTGCTGGATGCCCTGCCACACAGTGTGCGGGGGGCTTTGCACAGCGACCCCCACTGTGGTCCAGCCCTGCTGAATGGGGAGTTATGACCACAGCCCTCCCCAGGGGCCCTGAGGGTGACACCCAGCTTGTTCATTAGAATCTTCTCTGAAACAACAGCTTTAAGTACCACTGCACAGTTAAGAGCGGAATAAGTTATTGACTGACCGCTGTCAGTCTCATTTCTGCAACAAGAAGCTGAAACAGATTTTTTGTAAAGACATAACGAACACCTATGCGTCCACGAAAACAGACTATGCTGAGAAATATGGCCACAAAACTGCTGAAAGAGATAGAGATTTGTTTACTTTAAAACACTCTGTTGTACGTTTATATACTGTTGCATTGCTTCAGCACTACTGTCAAACCGGAGGTGGAGTTGGGTACAGCCCTTGAAATCAGAGCTTGAGAAACCAACGAACCTGGACCAGTTCATGTCATATATTGCACGTTCTGGAAAAAGAGGTATTTCAGTCGTAACTGTACATGTATAGGTAGGATATACTGTCTTATATTTTTTCCAACAGACATTTTCGAGCTGTGTTACACTGAGTACTAGTGATTGCATAGCTTATTGAAACGGTAAACACAATCAGGGTAAATGAACAGTTTATCAGCGCAACATCCTCTTTTTTTGTTTTGTTGGGGACAAAAACAACCCACTGTTGAAGTTGAATTTTTTAAATATGAGTGGTGAGAGGTATGGCTGTAAAGGAAAATGAAAATGAACGGTTGTTCTGTGATTTAAGAAATTGTTGAGCAGTCTGCTGTTTAAATTTCAGGAACTTTTTAGTGACTAAAAACAGTTCAGTACACCCAGTCAGTTAGCAAAATGCTATTTATTGTTCCCAGGTTTTTTAAGCAAAGGTAATGAAAAGTCAGTACTGTGCTGTATTATACGCATGATGTAATGCCCTGCATATTTGTAAACCCTGTATTTTACTTAAGGTTGCACTGGCCTTGCTAAGCAAGCTAACATTAAGTGGTGGAATTATAATTATTAGGGAAATACTGGTAGACCACACGAATGTGGCATGAAGACCTGGTGAGGATGTAGCCACAGCTCCTGTTACTGAAGCAGTTCACCTTAGCTGCCCCCAGGACAAACACCGCTGCTGAATGGTCTGGTTCTACTGACGTGGCAATGTAAATTTTTAAGGCTTAACTGTTGACTTTTTGGAGATCATGTCAAAAAAGCCATACTTTTGTATTAAAACTTTAATGTAAAGTTACACAGGCTCTCTTGGCAGAGGGTATGGGGTTTGAAATAATTTTAAGTTGCTCATGATTTAAACCAGAAAGCAAGGTGAAATTCCTTTCTGTGACTGTCAATAAAACAGTGGAAATCTAAGGCAGGACTCATTTCTTCAACGACATTCACAGAAATGCAAGTTTTTGAATCAGACCCAGAAATGGGGCTACGTGACGTCACCGCAGACTGCGCTGATTGGACCATTGGCTTCATTCCATGCTCACCTTCTGTGGAGTCCACTTATTCTCCACGTTTGTGTGGGTTTCCTACAGTCCAAAGACATGTTTCAGCTGAACTGGTGACTTAGTTGCCTGTAGTATGAGTGTTAATGTCGCTGTGATGTATAAATGGGTGAAAAATTGCAGGGAGGTCAGTAAATTGTATTTACATAAAGGTGTTAGATATTAAATAATACAAAATAATTAAAGTATTTGGCTTTGGAGTGAAGTGTCTGCTGACTGATTAAATTTAAGTCCTGATCCTATGCATCCTACTAACTTGCTCTTTAGGCTACTTTTCCTTCTGCTCCTGTGACCTCCCCTATGTACAGTCCTGCTTCCTAGTTAGTGTGCTGTGTATATTTTTATTTTTAAATTTGTATTTATTTTTTTGCATCGACACAGATGCTGGTCAGGATCATCCTGATGCTGAGCTGTGGAGGGCCTGGCTGTTGTTTTATAAGCCCAGGAGAAACAGGGCAGAGTGCTGACGTGTGGTCAGGTGGGGGCGTTTTTCTGGGTTACAGCTTGTAAACAGACATCTGTAGGCGAGTGTTAGGCACAAGTGCTTCCATCTGTGTCAACAAATTTCCCCCATCCTTTATTAGCCAGCATCCAGGCCAGAGAAAAGATGTTGCGGTGTCCGGAGAGGAGGGAAGTGCTGAAAGTGATCACAGAACTCCGTTTCCATGGACTCTTTCCCATAGGGAAAAACTGCAGCAAAAGTACAGTACTTGGGCCAAGCTCTCTTATGCTTAATGCGGATGTCATGGACCTTTATTATTATTTTGTTGCGACTCTTGACATTTTTATCCAAAACTTTATTTGTTTAATACATGTCACTAAAACTGATTGCCTGGCTTAAGTGTTTGGCATTAGGAAACCCACAATCCTATGAAAATAAGGGATTAATTGTATTAATTGTAATATCAATGCCTTGTTTTTCACGGGAGTTTGAGCTGGATATTGAGCACAAATTATTATTGTGATTGTTAATAACTGAAACATAAACTAATTTTCAAATTTATTCAGCCTATTGTTACATTGCATTTGTAAGAACCTGAAATACTCCTTAGGTCACTAAAAATATCTTTCATTGTCTTACATGCACTTGTGGGTGTGTGCTTTAAATAGACATAAATGTACAGCATTGACAGTTACTGCAGTGTTCCTATTCAGTTACTATTTTTCCACTAAAGAAATATCAATACTTTTGTTTTTATCAACTTGTTTGCCAGTGTAGTATAACACACAGGCAGGAGTATTTTAGTTAAACGATCAAACTGAGGAAGGCTTACACCAAAATATTTTATCTCATGTGGGTTAAAATTAAAAACGTTAAAACAACTGGTTATTGAAAATAGAGGTTAATAGCCCAGTTTGTAAAAAAAAAAATCAGTTTATGCACAGTGTATCCTCAATGTTGTGTTGTGATGGAACTTCCTCTGGTGAATTAGCTGCGAAACTGGCTAAATAACCCAGTTATCCACAGGGATGGCACAGTGGCTCAGCAAGTAGCACTGTGATCTCACAGCACCTGGGCTGGCTGGGCATGAGTCTGAATCCACCTTGGTCTGTGTGGACTTTGCATGTTCTCCTTGTGTCTGCCTGGCTTGCCTCCTGCAGTCCAAAGACGTGTATCAGGTTAATTGGTCGCTCTAAATTGCCTGTTGTGTGTGGTCACCTTGCAATGGACTGGCATTTCATTGATGGGCTGTTTCAAAGCCTGGTGCCCTCTGCTTCCAGCATCAGCTGTGGACTGTGATTCTGCTCAGGATTAGCAGGTAATGAAGATAGATGGATGTTATACATTAATTGAGGTAATACACAGATAGTAAAGTGAGAGCTGGACAGATATTAACTCGGGAAATTGCAAGTTCGTAAAAATAAAAAAATAAGTAAATGCATATCATGAACCTGCCTTATAAGGACATGAACATTGTGGGCCTTGGATGGTGTGTAAAAATGTGTGAATGTGCAAGTAAATGGCTCATTCCAGGGCAAGTTGAGCTGACTTGTCACTAGAAAGGAATTTTAATTTTTTAAAAGGTGGCCACAAAACTCATCAGTGGCTTTGAAATGTGACCTGGTTCAGCCTGAGGATTTATTGCTACTGGTTTGGCCCATATCCCAGTCCCCACCACAGTGACCTCACACACCATCACACCCTGTCACATCAGCTAGAAAAACCATTGCGGTAGGAGATTTACAACCATGTGATATTGTTTCTCTGACTTTGATGATTCAGTAAGCCACATTGTTCTGCTTGGTGAAGAAACCGACATTGTTTGTCTGAAATGCCTCAAAAGACACATGGCAAGGAGAGCCAGCAAGGATGAACGCATAGTTTTGTCTCATTTCCATTGAGAATGTAACGCCTTTATGGCAAAGATTTATTGCACAAAGTAATTTATTGTTGCGTTCTCGAATGTTGCACGGTCTCTTGCGTTCCAGTGTCAGGGACTCACCATGTGGGGGAACCATACTCCGCTTCTTCTCTTCACAAAGCCCTACGGGTTTTGTGAACGTGCATGTTGGTAAAAAACGGACATTTGCAGGCCCATATACAGATCAGCGCTTAACACAAATACAACGTAACAGTAACACAACCAATAATGTCCCAACAAGACTGTAAAAGGAGACACTGCTGCCGTACATCCGAAAAATTTGTTTTTTGAAAGCATCACAGTGCTGCCCAACTCCTGCAAATTACAGGACATGCCAGTAAAACCTGATTTTATCCAGCCAGGGCATGGAGGGCAAACCATTTTCAGTGAGAACTGTTACTTGTTTTCCCTCATGAGCCAAAATTAGCATCTGCTGGGATTTATTTTCACCTCTGGCCTCACACAGCCGACCATGAAGGGGGATTACGTGTGTGTGTTTCAGAGCAAAATGCAGTTTATTTCAGTGTTTCTCATTAATGAATCCTGGCTTTGCACTTGGAAAAGGATCGTATGCTTTAGATTTTTATTAAAAATGCATTTCTGAAAATGCTTTCAAAATATACAGTAGCTTTCAGTATGGTAATATAGTGCCATTTTTAACGGTGTATATTGGACCTGGGGTCAGTGTGAAATTTGTACTTTGTGTGTGTGTAATCCAGTATTTATGTTGGGCCAAGGGAAGAGGAAGCCCTTCCAATCCTGTCATGGCAGAAAAGATAAAAAGATGAAAAGTTTCTGTCACCCCGGAGCTTACAGACTGAGCCATGAAGTACATCACTCCTAAAATGGGAGGTGGAAGAAGCATTAATTTGACCCCGGGTTGCTCTATTTTTGTAGCACTGTCATGGAAAACAAGGGAACAGTAAAACTGTGTGTTCACAATTACCATTTTCAAATACCAAGTCAAAAATATATTATATGAAAGGTTGGGAAAAATGACAAAATATTTTTTTATTCCCCTTTCATGTAAATGTTCAAAGGAAAACAAAAACAAACATGACAACAAAAAAATCTAAAAAAACAAACAAACAAAAAAAACTACAGTATCCTGCAATCCCCACTCCTCTCTTAGTGTCCTCCCCTTAACAGTCTGGTGGAGTTCTCTGAGCAACAAGAAAAGAACAAAGGGTAAAGAAAGGAAAAATGGGGAAGAGTTAAGAAGCGCTGGTCAACTGAAAAGAGTAAAACTAACAGTGATAACGTCTTACACTGAGATTAAATCACGTATAGGTAGCTGAGGGAGTAAAACATGACACCTTCCTGCAAAATTTTTCAGTTCCTGGAGATGAAGTTTTCGGTGTAGCCAACTGCAAGGATCGAAGGATATTGGTTATAGGCTCTAGGGTGGGCTTGGCTCCAGATGTGCCCTTGTCAGATGTCCATGGACAGACAGTGAGAACCAGCTCATAGCAGGCGCAGGGGTCAAGGGTCGATCTCCTCTGGAATGACGGTGAGAAGGATGTCCTCATTGCCGCGCCGAACCACCAGCCGAAGGGTTTCGTCCTTCTTGATGGTGTTGCTCACATCACTGGCGGATGTGATACGCTGGCCATTGATGGAAATGATGACGTCGCCCTCTTTCAAACCCGCGCTGGTGCAAAAGGGAAGGAGTTGGGACATGTGGACGTAAGTAAACCAATGCTACTCTTTATGTACAAGCACAGCTCCTGCCTATACAACCCTGTGAATGACTCTTCACCTGCTTTTTGGCAAAGAAAGTCAAATCCCAGAGTTCCTCAGCTTTTCCATCTCTGCAAACCACAGATTTACATGGAGAAGTTCCGCTTCTTTCAATAAAGACAGTGATTTGTACCCTGTTATTCGGTGGCTCCCTGCAATAAAACCATAGAAATACCCCAGCTTTAGATGAAGGGTTAAGACGAAGCCCTGTGTGTTGGAAGCCATGATCATACCCTGATGAAATGAATGCAGAAGAGTGAGATTAAGTAAACTTCATAGTTGCTACTCTTTTGTGTATGACCTGAGCCAAAGGTCTGATTAAAGCAAATCTTCTGGTTGAGCTCAGAAATGTAAGGTTAACATTTGCACGAAAAGGGTAACAAAAATAGGCCCGGTGATCACGCTGTGGTGGTTTTCCACAATTTTAAAAAAGTTTGTAATTTCCAAAACGGCACACACGGTCATCTCAGCGCACGATGCTTTCATCAGCAAGGCCACAAACCAATCCAAAAGAAGGATGTACTCTTGGGGTAACTCTCCAAGACTGCCTTGAGGCTAAATTGTGGTTTCGAGATGGAAATCTGAACTTTTGGGAAGTAAGAACATAATGGTGTGCTGATACTCGGAACTGGGGGAAGAGGATATGCTGAACTCGTCCTCTTCGTCTCAGGCTCCCAAACAGGAGTGGCTCACAGAAAATGGCTTTGACAAATCACTTCCTTCAAGGAAAACACGTTCAACTGCTTGAGTTTCTCGTCCTGCTGTACTTACACTTCAGCTGGTGTTTTAGAGATGACCTCGATGACATATGCCCCGGATGTGACATCTGGGAAGTCTCTCTGCCGGTCTTTCAGCTCCTTGGCAAGTCTTCAGGCAGGGAAAACAGCCAATAAATTCAGCGAGAATGTCACACTGCTCAGTGGGATTTAGTGAACAGCCTGCAATGCTGTTATTGCTTATTGCCAAAGAAACAATTCTGGCGCTGATTTCACCGCAGAAACCCAGCCTTAGACAGATTTACTACTTACGTCGGAGTGAGAGTCATCATTCGTACGCCAATGTACTTCTTCTTTGGCGCTGTTTTCCCTAAAGGAAAGAACAGAATGTGGTCAATACGTGGTCATGATAAACGGTCATGGCTGGCGAGGCTATAGTGGATCTGCGTCACGGCACCTTTGGCCTGCCTGTCGTGCGACTCAGCCAGGAACTGGCGGATCTTGTCAGAGGGGATGGCGAAAGAGATGCCAGCCGTCACCTTCAGGGTGTTGATTCCAATCACCTCTCCATCCTATGAGAGACAGAGTCCCCTAATATCTTAACATCCCGCAAAATATGTATTTAGTGTTATTTTTGGGCGGCTCATTTCAATGTTATCCACATTTGAGCTCTCTAAACCATAATTTTCCAACCAGTACTTAACAGTTCCAATATTTTATTTAATTCTTAAAAATTACTCCAGGTTCTAGAAAGGAATAAAGTAAGAGCATCCAGTGATATAATAATCATAAATAATACACAATGGACAATAAGATGTTTTTTTCCAGAAATAGTGATATTTTTCCTGGCAAACGTTGTGTCACAGCATGTTTGTTACTGCTTTTTAGAAGAGTCGCATCATTCCCCTGGTCCCTAGTACACTTTAGCTGGGATTTTTACATTGGGGTTCAAATAATTTAAGTCCATGCTTACCAGGTTTACCAGCGGACCTCCAGAATTGCCATACTGAAAGGAAAGGCGTGAGATTAGAGAACGCAGCATAGGCAGAGGGAGCATTTGTCATTTCTCCAGACTGCCATGTGAACCGGCACGGATAGCTTGACAATACAGTAACAATAAGAAGGGAAATAGTAATAATGATGGGTATTGGTGGGCTGGTACTTGCACTGATGATGGGGATTGGTGGGGTGGGTCTTACACTGACAGTGGGGTTCAATAGGGTAATACTCACATTGATGATGGCATCTGTCTGGATGTAGTCCATGTCAGAGTTGCGCAGCCCCAGCTCTTTGCCTCCACGCTGGGTGGTGCTCACGATACCCGTTGTGACTGTGTTCTGCAGCGAGAAGGGGCTGCCAATGGCCACCACAAACTCCCCTGGCCGCAGATCCGCTGAGCGCCCCAGTAGCAGCACAGGTAACTTCATCTGGAGGAGGAAGACGGTGGAAAAGAAAGGGGTTCAGGAGAGCAGCTCTCTAAAATCACTCAATATTTCAAAGAGCAGAAAAGCCGCACACACAAAGCTGCACCCCTCTCCTTCCATCAGACAGACACACCTGCGCTTACTCTTAAAAAGCCAAACCTATAGAAAATAGGAAGACTAAATTTAGTCCAAATAAATGGTACAGGATACAAAAAGGTGCTTAAATGAGTGTAGTGTATATTCATGAGGAGGGGGTTGGCTGTGATTCTAAAATCAGCTGGAAAATTTAAGGGAGAAACCAAGGGACATTTATAACATGTGTAGAGAAGGTGACAGGGTTGCCACTATTTCAGCAACTGATATGACATTCTCCCAATTTAAGCACTCAGTTACAATTGACCAGGATCTTTGCCCTCTGTGCCAATCTCCATAAAGCTGCTTAACTGATGACTTAGACTAATGGATGCAGCAGACTGGGCCTTGTAGGGAACTCAGCCTCCATTTTACCTATTGATTCATCACAAAGTATTATATTCAGTCCATAGGTTTTGGAGTGTGTTTCTTCACCAATATAACACTTAATGGTATCCTGTATTTAAATACTGAGCTCAGAAATTCTAAAAAAAGCATCTTGGAATCAATACGAATTTGGGTTTATTTAATATTTTTTGCCTTTGTCTTTTATTCTGTATTTAATTGTATTTATACATCTTAGATTTTCTATCAATTTTTTGTTACTTTGATAGATCAGTACTAAGGGTGGGGAAGCAGGGCAAAAGGAGAATCTGATGTGTGTTTCTAAACTATTGTGGCCCATCACAGGTTCCTCTGACCTCAAGAAGGTAGCACCTCTATTACTGAAAACCTGCCTCGTGCATAAAAGCAGAATTACAACTTAGCTACACGCAGGGTGCAATGGAGCGCTCTTAAAATACACAAATTTAATGTGCATTTAGACAACTGTAAATTATATGGAAGCTAAAGGGGCAGCAGGTGGCAGAGTAGTTAGAGCCCTGCCAATGAATAAATGTAAAGGACGCATGTTTTAGTTATTGCCCTGTAGTGGGACATGTTTTCTGCTGGGGTTTGTCACTTTGGCCAGCATTTCCAAACTGTCCAGTGTGAGGACAGTTCATTGTTTATGGATACCATTGCAAACACAGCCAAGTGTGTTTGTGTGGTGAAAAGCACAGCAACTCGGCCCACGGGTGCACTCTACATATGCTGCTCACCTAGTGATGCAAATAACAGGAGCGGCAACGATCCCACACATTTAGTTTAATTTTCCACCCCATACCAGGGTGCAGGGTTCAGAGTGAACTTTAGCCTGTCTTCCTGAAGAGTTTGTTATTAATAGAAGACAGAGGACAAGACGGTGTATGGGGTGGTGAGGGTGTACGGGGGTGGCTCTGGGGCAGCGGAATCCAGGGCTGACACAGGAATAGCATCCTGTGCTCTACTAACACTAAGCAGATAAACAGATGGGGTGGAAGTGAGGGACATAGCAGGAGCACAGAGATGAGGTCAGGTGGAACGGGGCTGACAGCAAGTGGAAATGGAGTAGGTACTTCTCTCATTGTCGCTTACTGAAATGTCCATTTCATTTGCTCACTAATTCCAATATGATTCAGTGTATTTATACACTGACTTGCCAGTGTATTAGGCACATCATCCCAGCTTCAAACAAACTGCACATTTGAACAGCTTATACCTCATGTGATGATGGTGGTTTGTATAAATTGGGCAGAGCAGTGTGTGTAGCATCAGTTAGTGTTCAACTGAACATTGGAAAGGGTAAAACAAGTGACCTTATTGACACTATGTGTGCTGCTTCTGCCATCTCTCAAATGGCTGTCATCCTGGGCTTTTCGCACATAACCATTCTGAGGGTTTACCAAGAATGGTGTGAAAAGAAAGAAAGTACCAATGATCAGCAATCCTGTGGATGAAAACAGCTTGTGGAACAGAGGGATCAAAGCAGAATGTCAAGAATCGTACAAGCAAACAGACTGCTACAACCAAGGACATCACATCTAAGGCACTTACTGCACCACTTATCAGACTTTGTCTCAAATGGGTCACAACAGCCTAAAACCATGTCAGGTGCCGATGCTGCCAGTGAAGAAGAATAAAGTTTGCCTTCACTGGGCACAGGAGCATTAAAACTTTACCACTAAGGAGAATACAAAAGTTGCTTGGATGGATAAATCCAGGTTCCTTTTGCATCATGGAACAATCAGAATTTGGCACAAGCAACATGAATCCACTAAGCCTGTTAGTAATGCAGACTGGTGGTGGCAGCGTGATGATGTGGGGAATGTTTTCCTGGCACACATTAGAGTACCTGAACATCATTGCTGTCTGCATTCATCCCTGTATAGTTACAGTTTATCCCACTCTAATTGATACTTCCAGCATCATAACACATATTACAAAGCACATATCATAACACATCCAGCATCTTCTAGAATCCATACCCAGACAGATTCATGCTGTTCTGAAGGCCAAAGGAGGCACACCATACTACTAGATAGGTGTACCTAAGAGATTCTCTACTAACGTACAGTGGTGTCATAATTTAATGTATTTTTTGTAATAAAAAAACAGAACAGCCCATTCTGTAATCTCTGAGCTGAGACCATTTGTACTCAACACATATAGAACAACTTGTATTTGTGTCACTGACAGTCATCCTTATTGACTTGGCCCCCTGGTCTCAAAGCTCTTTTCTAATGGTGTTGAAATTTAAAAAGATACTCGTATAACAGAAAAAAAGGAAACGGAGGGCTTCTGAACTTCAGTGGAATAACAGTGAAGAGCAGAAGCTTTGACCTTTTACACCATTCGTGTGGACGTGAACAAAGTGCTTGAATACAAAAGCAGCTCAGAGGCCTATTTACATTTTTGGTGAATCAAGAAAGACACACAAAGACCATGAATACACACAGAGAGATGAAAGTTGGGTTGTGTCACAGTAGCAGTCGTGAATGAACAAAGCCAAGCATTATACGCCAGCAGGAGTTTGGGATGCTCCCATGAAGTTCACTGTTTCTCTGCGGTCTTCTGTACATTTTAGGGAGTACCCACCACCCATTACTCGGGAAAACAGAAAAGATGGATGCTGAGGAACAGAAATAACATTTTTTACACCAACACAAATGTCATAGTCACATTACCATCAGCAACAATATAACTGTGAATATTGTTTGTAGAACTAAATTGTGATTTCTTCTAAAATGTTCTGATGCAAAGCTTATAGATTACGGTTACGAAAGTGAACGCTGCCATCTTGTAACATAAGTCAAAGGTAGGCCTATTGCAACGGGATTCAATCCCACCATAAATCTCACCACCCAAAGCCGTTAGCCAATCACACGCCAGCTCAGGTATCGACAGCCAATCACACACATCTTACAGGACTGGGCTTGCTTTCCACAGCTTCCCAAGGAATTCTAATGGTAACTGCTGTAGTTATGATATCACAAAGTGACCAAGCATGCCAAATGCATGCCGGTCGCAACACGCAATGCAGCAGAACTGGAGAACGCCATCTGGACAGAACCTGAGGAATAGAGGAACTCAGCTTCCTTTCTGTATTAGGTTTTTGCTTGTGTTTTTGTGTATATCACAGGCTTGGTCAGCATGTATTTTTAGCTGTAGGAAAGGCTACATGGGTGTTGCATTTCCATTGTGATGCAGGGCTGTGTAACTGAACTCTGGTGTGTCTGTCCTTGGACTTAAATCAATGACTTGAGAGCCAGAACTACTGCAGGATATTTCCATTAGGCAGCACACATTGAGAAAACAGGGCACTTTAGTGGTAGCGCGTAGTGCAATGGTTAAGGTCACACTTGAAGTATGAAGGTTGATTCAAGCCCTTGGAGGAGACATGGTCTGCTGCTTTTGATCATGGCCTTTCAGTTAAATCACTCCAGTGAAATATCTGGCTGTACTGTATGAAAGGTTAACTGTAATTCACCTTATATTAGGGAACTTAATGTGAGGTCCACAGACACTTTGGGGATATGTGGATGGGGTTCAGGGGGTTCGGGAGACAGCAGTGGGCTTTGAAAACAACACTAATCAAAAATGAAAAATAAAACTACTAGTATTTTTGACATTCTGTGTGAAGTTAATTTCGAGTGCAATGAACTGTGGAATTTTGTCTGCTAATGTAATAATAGACATTTGTCTAGGAAGGGTTCTTACTGTTCAGGGGTTAAAGAAATCATGGACCCAGAAAAGAGTAAGAACCTTGCTTTCTACAATGAGAAATGTATAGTCAGTATTTTTAGAAACCCTGGAGTGATATAAAACTGCATTTTTGTGTGTGTGTGTGTGTGTGTGTGTGTGTGTGTGTGTGTGTGTTGTGTAGCAGATGTGTGTGTGTGTGTGTGTGTGTGTGTGTGTGTGTGTGTGTGTGTGTGTGTGTGTGTGTGTGTGTGTGTGTGTGTGTGTGGTGATGGGCACAAAAGAAAAAAAATGAAAAAATGAGGAAGGGGCAGTGGGAAGAGACAGGGCCTTGAGAGGTGTGGGGAGCTGGTTTGGTGATTGACACTGCACCTGTTGCTGGGGCCTGTTGAGACGCGTCCCTCTGTCCAGCCGTGAGATGGGGACATGTTTTTTGTTCCCCGCCTCTGGTTGGGCTCCAAGACATGTGCCACAAAGGGGGCAACTTTATATCAGTTGTGTCTACACAGCCCTAAACTGAAGTCAGAGAGGATCTTTGGTGCCTATTAAATGTAAAATAGGCTAAGAAAGTTATGATAGGAAAAATATTGAAAGCTATTATTTTTCTTACCTGTACAGCTGGATACTTACTGATCTTCTTCTTCTTCTTATTATTATTATTATTATTATTATTATTATTATTAGATCAAGGGTATACAGCAGGAGCAACATGGTTCCACTGAGGGTTCATAGATCCTACAGAAAAGTACCTTCAGTTTACAAGTCTGTCTTTAACTCAACAAGACACCGGCTCCTCTAGGGCATTATTTTATTGTGCTGTCGCTCATTTTACGGAGCCAAATGCTGCATGCACAAATTGTATGACTCGCTCTCTCATTTGCCAAATACACTGCCTGAGATGTTTCCGAACCACAGCACTGCAGGAAATGTTTTCAGTTTTGTCACGCAAGCAACAAAGGGCTTGTTTAAACTTGATAGGTAGTAAGAACTCTAGAAATTACTTTTGGCAAATAAGCAGTGGCAAAAGTCTTTCCAGCACCCACATTACTCAACCTGTCATTCTCTGAGGTTTTATACCATCGTATGTTGCCTTTTCAGAATGTGCAACAGTTCAAAAAAACTTCCTGTCAGATGATCATCCAAAAGCAACTCGTTTGGCTTTGTATGTAGCGTTTTTTTTTTTTTTGCCGTTTCCACTCATGACCACACTTACGAGGTGGGATCTACACGGAAAGCCCCCTCTCCTGAGCCTGGTGCGCTTGCCAGGAAAGTGTGCACTTCACTCACCGCAGCTGTGTTTTCACAAAGTTTGTATGACCACATCCCTTGCTTTCTCCACAGCCCACACCTGACCGCCGTCTGGTCTCCATGCTCCCTCCACCACCCGTCGGGCCACCCCAGCCCTGCACTGTGGGTGGCGCTGCTACTCTCACGTCCGCTCTGCGTACACATGCACCAAGTTCACAGTGCTCCTCTGTTGTCTGACAGTAATGAACAGCAAGAGAATTGTGAACATAATTGAAAAATACCATTAAAAACTCATTTTTACATCCAACTATATTAAGTATAATCGCAGTTTTGGGTGGGAAATTGACACAAGGACATATTTAGAAGACTTTAGAAACTGTGGACCCAAAAAACAATTAATTTTTCTGTGGTTTTCTCTGGATTCAACTGTTTATGCTTTATAGAAAAAAGAAGTAAAGCTCTAACTGGAATGCCCCTTATATTTGACTTGTGACCAACTTGTTGTCCCTCAGAGAACATGCATAATTGTACATCAGGTATACAGCTACACTTGAACTTTAGGGAAATGCACAGGATGTGACACACTCAGCATGATGGCTAAGACCCACGGTCAGTCTCCCTGGCTGAACTGGTTTCCTTGGTGCTGCAGAATCTCCCCTAGAAGGAGGTGATGGATGGAGGGGGTTCACCCTCTTCACGAAAATCAGCTACAGAGACAACATGAAGACTACAAAATAATAAACACACAGCAGGCACCACAGCCCATCTTCCTCAGCATGACCTTGCAGAAAGAATATATAACTGAGATGGGATGTCAAATGCCTCTGGAATGTGACACCTTTCAAATTGCATGAGCTGTGTTTTCTTTCCGTCCTCATGCATAGCCAGAATTTTAAATGGGGTTGCATTCTGCTCAGTGGGGGGATTTCTAGGGACAAACAGTTCAAAGTGGAGAAGACCAATATGTTCTTTGGCTTCCCTTTGCTGACTGGGATCAGCACTTATGAATTTATGACATTTATACATAAATTACCATTTTCCCATCATGTGGGATGGAGATATCAGACCACAATGGTTACTCTTGAATTCATGTTCTGAGCAAAAATATGGATTAAAATAGCTGTAAGAAATTATAATTATTGCAAATAAATTTTCCAAAACCACTTTATTATATAACTTTAATAAAAGGAATGTTGTTTCCTCTCCCCCTCAGTTTTAACCATACAAAGACAACAGATTTTCCAAATAGGCCAGTTAGGTTTTGACAGCAGACTGAAAGATGCTAATTCAGTGCCAACGGGCCAGTCTGAGCAATGGACTGGTTTGTTTTCACTGTCTGTAACTGAAATTCACCAGCTGAAACTCACACAGACACACACAGAAGACACTGCCAAAATTTACTGCGCGGCCAGGTCTGAATATTTAGGGACAGTCCCATCAAAATTGGTACAACTGAGTTGTCCGGTTATTGATCATGTGGTGACGGCAAGCTATTGAAATATTATATTTTGAGGACAAGCATCATATTTACTGTCTAAACTAAAGATTAAAGGCAGAATTCAGACAACGGAAAGTCAGGATTAAAAAGGAAAAAGCACTGCATGAAAGCAGTCCAAAATGACAGATATATTCCAAGTTAAACACTGGCCAGACACCCAAAAATACTAAGACAGCTTGCATTTACTTTCCTAGTTGTACTGTTAATGGATACAATATCTCAAAGAAAAATAAATTTACTCGTGGTACTTCAGGTTATTTTATTCAAAAATTAAAATGTTTTATTGATGGTTTATTGTTCTGTTGTTTTCTTTTTAAAAATTATTGTTCAGTTTTTTCACACAGAACTGCCTTTTAGGTTGGTAAATAGTGGTTTGACAGCTACATGAGTTACAGCGCTTTATTTCTCCACTTTCTAATTCTACACTGATGGCTGAGTTAAAATCCGTGACCCCTGAGCTGAAAGTGAATCCTACTCCAGCTCTGAAAGGACACCAACACTGCCCAAACCAGAGGTTCATCTTAAAATCCTGTTCTTCTGCCCCACCAGCTGTTATCACCAGCACCATTTGGACTCTTGTAGAGTACTGTTAGGAGAAATAACCGTCTGGGCCATGTCAGTATTGCTCTGTTACCAAAACATAGTTCTTGCATATAATCCTTTAGTTTCCTGTGTAATTCTGTGGTAGAAACTGATAGACATGTCTATAGAGTTCAGTTTATTGTACACATTGCCTCAAAAAATGCACAGACAATGCCAGTTTGTTAGTTCTGTCACTTGGCCACCATAAAGGGGGAAAGGAAGGACAACTGTACTGTTTTCAATGCCTCAAAACATATTAGCCCATATTAAAAGGCCAGCCTCTCTTTAAAAAGCAATAATCACAAAAGCAAAAACTCACTACATTTGGTTTTACAATAACCCCGATCCCTCTTATATGATAGGTGTATGACAAATACTGGCTGAAATTACTGAATATAAAATCTGACCTACTTTTGAAGACTCTTTCATGGTGAAGGAAGGTATGTCTTGCTTGGACAAGACAAGGCTAAAGCCCATAAGTTTACAAAAGGAACAGTGATGACTGTTCACTCTGCTATGCTGCCAAAACCTCAGCTCAAGAGATGTGGCACTAGTAACCACATTTAAAGAAATGCCAGTCAATCAAATGGATAAACACACAAGAACACACATCTGCAGGCTTGCTGGCATTAGTCACGTAACGTCAAAGACTTCAGGAACAGAGCTGTCTGTAGCTCTATGCCTGCCTTTATTTGTCTCATCTCATGAGTTGTTTATCAAGCTGTGGTGCCCAAGGAGAAGGTGTTACTGTTGCTGAAATGTATTAACAAGGAGAACAGGTCTACCAGCAGCCCACTAATAGAGGACATGCATGACCACCCCAGACAACTGTGCGTACTTCTCAGCTCAAATGTGAAACAGTCATGCGAGACAAATTCATTGCATTCTCTTTTGTCAGCTGGACTAACCAAAGGTCATTTATTAGCACTTGATCCATAACATTTACATTCTTTTATTTAGCCAATGTCCTTAATCCAAAGTCTCATCCTTCTGCTTTTCTGCCTTGTGTGGACTAGCAGCATGTTACATATGCATACACTCACAAGCGCATGGTAGTTAATGCATGCAAATTTCTGATGCACATGCCTGTATAAATTAATATTTATATTAATATTCATTTTGGAGACACATTTCTGCAAAGAAATAAACAGACTGGAGCAAACAAAGGCTACATTCATCAATAGATAAAGCTTTATATACAGGCACAGAATTATCAAAACACAGCTTGTTTGTAAGGTGTAAAAAGGTGTAAAAGCTGAAAAGAGAAGGTAAAGAAGTTGTGGATAGGCCCATGACTTCTACATTTACCTGTTTTAAGCCTTTCAGTAAAATACCAGCCCTCTTTCATGCAGCACTTTCATGTCATATCTCCAGCTCTGAGTTGAGAAGTTGTTTTCTGCACTTCAAGGTAACATATAACTTATACTGCTTTATTATGTTTAATGTCCATCCATCTGTCATCTTTAACTATTTCATCTTGGTATCCATTCAGGGTTGCAGTGGTTTAGTACTGATCCCAGAATTACTGGGCACTATACTATAAAACTACACTCCTGGATGGGACATCAAGGCACTGCAGGGTGGCTACACTTAAGAGTCTGGATCAAATACATGTCTGAACAGTCCAGGCACTGAGAGGCAGCAGCGCTACTCAATGTACCACTTTTTAATCCTAAATTTCAATTAATTTTGCTTTTATTTTGTATTATTACACTTATGTGTGGTGTAAAAGAAGGAATCAAGGTGCCACAGTTCAGCACAAACACTATGGCATAGCTCTTTATTGGACTTTCTTATTTACAGTGTGTTGTAAATACTCCTGCAAGGGGGCCCAAAACATGCAGGTGTGTGTACAAGATATTCCAGCTCACCAGAGGGCAGGCCTGAGAGACAGACAGAAAGGCACCCACTAGTGCTTCTCTGTTCTCTATTTATGTCCTGTCCATGTTTGCTGGTGAACATCACACAATTCCTGTAACTCTGTATAGAATTGGTGAGGAGGGCCTTGCTTGCACTATATAACATTCAAATTATAAACATTTCTGAGTAACAAATCAGCTCTCAGCCTCAATTCAATTTGTAAAGTGGGGAGCAGCTGTACAGTATAGGCAACAATGAACACAGTGGTAAAGGACACAAGCTGGTATCTCAAAGGTTGCTGCTCAGTAATTACAGTGTGTGTGAGCACTGTTGTTCAGCTCTAACAAGCCCCAACATCTGTCCAGAGTCATAATGGAGAAGCTTTCATAGGTTTGCAACACTTCAAGGCAAAGGCATGTTTTTGTACTTTACACACATGCCTTGATTCCACAGACTTTTAGCTTAAGGTTACTGAAGAAAAAATTCAGCTATGCTGGACTTCCCCTACACATGAAAATCTAAATATGGAATTTTCAGCCAGTCCTTCAAGGCATCAAATTAAAGCATGCATTTCATTTTTTGCGGATGCTATTATTTAGACATGATTTTATAGCTTCCCGGAGGTCCTTTTCCACTTTGACATCTCATGGTAGCCCATTTGCAAAGCAAACACCAATTCCGTATGTGCCTGGCTATTACAGTTTTCACAATTATTATTTTCTCTATATATCATGCACTTGACCTTTATCAGTTCCTATTGAGTGCCCAGCAGGAAATCCCTTACTGTTTTGAAAATACACCGGAAAGGCCTTCTTTATCAGCTCATTTTTATGGCAACACCCAGAGCGAGGACCTACCCTCTCTACTGCCCTGTGAGAACACTCATAAACTCACCTCCGTGAGGCTAAAAAGTGGAAAATAAGATTACCCCTGCACCCAAAGACTGACTGGGTAAGCATGCATACTATGATGGAGATGCAACCTTCATGGAGGGCCCATGCTGTGTGTACCTTGATGACAAGAGCGCTGGACTCAGTACATCCATATAATGCTGTAAGAGCCACCTTTTAAAGTAATTCCGACATCTCTCAACATCACCCATGAGAAAACTCCTTCATGAGAGGCACCATCAGTCATGACTCAGCAGGTATCAGCTCACAAACCCATCATTTAAATGCTTTCAGCTGATTTGCCAAGAAAATGAGATCTCCTGTGGTCCACATTAAATTAAGACTTTGACACACCTACAAATCAAAAGCATCAAAACCCCAGGTGTTTCCAAAGCAGCAACACGGAATAAAGACACCAATGTAAACCAACTTCCAACAGTAGGTTAACATTTGGATCTAAATTCAGCATAGAGATTACTATAATCTTTGCTCATTTAATGCACAAACATTCATTTGGAAACTGCGTAATGGGTATGCTTTCTGTACAGCTAAAAGCAAATTTAAATAATAGAAACCTCAATAAATCGTGCAATGGTTTTATGTTTCCTCGTGATTGTTTTAACTTGGCTAGGGCCTAAAAAAGTTGATTGTCACCACAGGGCTGTGAAGACCTATGAGCTCACGATGCCCATGACCCTGCAGTGTGCGATACCACAGGAAATGGAATGCTTGCATCAAGCTGAATGTGAAAGAAAGCCGGTGGATGGCAAAACTGACTGGAGGGAATCCACAAGAGGGTACAGACAGGGCACAGACTTACGTCAAAGTGTGCAGCTCCAAGCACAAACATCCAGTTCTTGCACCTACCCGAAGCCCTAGGTAATCCCTCCCTGCCTCCAAAAAAAACATATCCATAAGATGCATTCTTCGCTATGAACACATTAGGTGGCCCACTGGGGACTTGAAGTTAATGGTGGAAAGCTGCGAATTTAAACAATTAAACTAATGGCCAGGCCTAGCCATACTCCACCCTAACACCTCCTCTGTTCCCACAAGCACCACCTGCCCCTGCATTGGAACGCCGGGGGGTGGAGAAACCAGCAGACAGATGTGCCTCTTCTTTTTCCAGCCCCATTTCCTCCTCCACAGGACCTGGTCAAGACCTCACACACACATCTGGCAGGGAAATGTTCTCTTGCGTGACACTGATGTAAAGTCCCCACTCTTACCCAAGCAGCTGCTGGTCCCCCAACATCTATGCAAACTCAGCTTTTGAGGTCAGGAAAAAAGGGAAAAAATCTGTCTTCAGTGAACTCTGTAGTCACCACCCCACAGGTATTCCCTCATTAAAACTTTTTTCACTTCTAAATTAAGCTTCTCAAATTACTGCAGTTGTTTTGACCTATCTGGTACTCCACACCAGCTCATTTTGCCATCATAATAATGAAATATTCCAGTTTTTATCTGTTTCTATCATGTCATTTAGTCTACCTACATTAGCAGGAATATTAATTCTACAAGAAAATTGTATTATGAGCAGCATCCTTGGATAAAAATGTTTTATTAATAGTTACATCCATCACTTAGTATTGTTCAGATGGTATGTAAATAAGCCCGATGACAGCCAAAGCCTGAATTTATAGTGAATTTCCTTAATAAATTCTTCTTTACTGAACTCATATGGAATGCCAATGTGTGATGAAACACTACACAAGGAGAAAAGAGGAGAGGGACTGTGTCCTATCTGTATCCTATTTGGCAGCTTCTGCGTGGTCATGTGACTAAACGGTGGGCAGCCCTTACCGGGGCATCGATCTCAATGAGGGCGATGTCAGCCTTTTCATCCACATCTTTGATTTTGGCATCAAAGGTGGCACCACTCTTCAGCTCCACCTTTACCCGGTGCTTGTTGGCCACCACATGGGCATTGGTCACTATGAGACCGTCTTCTGACACCACGAACCCTGAGCCGCTGGCCACAGCCACCTCCCGCTTAGTGAATGCCATCCTGTGAAAGAAAGGCAGAGTACAGTCTGGAGATCTAAGCCTCTGGCAAATTAACAAGATGAGAAAGTTTCCGTAGTGTTTTAGGTGACTGCCTGGAATTTTTCAGAATGTTCCAGTATAGCAGAAACATTTCCATTGCTCCTTAGTGACATTTCAGGTCAAAAATGATCTGCATTTCTGAGGAACATGAGCACCTGTACTACTCCATAAGGTGATGTAAAACGTAAGTAATTTGTCAGTGAGCATGTGAACTTGATACACTCCATGGTTCTCCTTTGAGGGAACAACTTGATGTCTCTTTCCAGAATAGAGGCCTAGACTTTTTTCTCCTCTAGACATAACAAAATGCAGTCTGCAAACAATTTGCGTAATTTATCAAAAAGTGCATGCACTGCTGCGAGAAGATAGCCACCAGAGCAATAATTAAAACATCCCAAAACATCCTGTGAGGAAATTTCCATTGTGGGAATTTTTACAGTGGATTTCTAAGCAGCTATTTTGTAAATATATAAAAGACAACCATACACAATAAAAAAGCCATAAGTGACGCTGTAAATGAAACAAAGATTAATCAATACACCTATTTGCAGGCCTCTGCTTTCTGATCAGAGTAAACATGCCAAGTAAGGTTTCAACATTACATGCAGCAACCAACACCACTGCCCATTAATGTAATGGGCTTGGTGGACACTGGGACACTTCGATGTCACATGGAGTGGGGTAGTTTGCATATGGAGATGGAGAGTTGGTCACAAAGAAAGAAAAAGAGAGGAAAGATCAAAAAATAATAGAGACAAAACAAAGATGGTGAGGCAGTTCAAAGTAAACAGGACAAAGGCCCACTAGGCCACATAATGAGGGTTGTTAAATTCAGGTGTGGCTACTCAGTGGGAAATGGATGGCATAGTGGGAGCTGAATAAGTGTATCAGTGGACATGCCAGGAGAGACTCTTACTTGCGATAAAGTTCAATGTGAACCACGGCGGGAGCGATCTTCTCAACCACATCGGCAATGAAGTTGTACCGGTGCCTGAGACCGTCTGGGTTCTTTTGGCCTAAGAGACACAGGTAACAAACAGCACAAAAACTTAATTGCCTGATGTTGTGACTAATGACAGTAAGGTGCTGCAGCAAAAGAATGTGGGCATTTTGCGAAACAAGGTTATTCTGTGGGGCTTTACGGGAGTAAGTTGACACAGGAATTTCGCAGTTTATATGAGGTGAATTGCAGGGGGAACCAGTCACTGATAATCACTCAGTGGTGTTATAAAAATGGCTTTGTTACCTTTGCCAAGGTATTACACCACAACAAAGTGCGATAATGCTAGTCCAAAACCACTTAATTCAGAATAAACTGAAATATTCATCACCTGAGATTGGAATATTGGTTAGTTCATTGTGTATGACTTCCCTTGTATAGTTTTTTTTTTTATACTTAATTGAGAAACTCAACTATGTTCTAACAATTTTTTATTAGTTTGTGTGACAACTGGTTCATGGGACAAATCTTAGAGGTAGATTTCTTACTGTAGATGGAAAGCGCTTCAATAGGCCATCATGGTAACTGGATGTTGGTTAGTAGTAACTAGGTATATGTATAAAGGTTGGTATGGTCTCCAGTATGTATATCCAGGTGTGGGTGTGCACAGTGTTCCCATATATGATGTGAAGAGTACTGCATGATATATAGGAATAGTCCTGCGGGATATGATGCTTGTATGCAAGCACCACAGTTTGTTTGCTTCTCGTGTTTATTTTAGCAGCAGAAACTTTCTTTCAAGTGCCAGATGCTTCACGGCAATCTAGAAATCAGTGAAGTTCTATGTGAGAAGACCGGACCAGAGCTGTTTTCCATTACAGCTAACAGAAGCACACATTTCCACACCAGGGTTGCAAAAATCAGGACAAAACATAAGAACCCAGCTTTTTAGAAGCACCAATGTGTACCATTTCACTTCACCTTGCATAACCCTGCCTTGAAAACATCTGTGCAAAACATCTGTAGAAAATGCATGTTTGCTCCATAGTCGTTTGTTATTCCACCCAGTCTCTTGTGTTTGTCTAGCCCAACATATTTATTCAGTGAATTCCCACTGAAATGAGTAAGAACATCCCATCCCCTTACAACAAAACACACTATACAGTCAAAAGTATATGGACACCCAAGCATCATACCCACATATGCAAGACAATCCAAACCCATGGGCATTAATATGAAGTTGTTCCCCCCCCTTTGCTGCTATAAAAGCCTTCACTCTTTTGGGAACTTGTGTTCATTCAGCCACAAGAGCATCAGTGAGGTTGGACATCAATGTTGAGTGAGAAGGCCTGGCTCGTGGTTGGCATTCCAGTTAATCCCAAAGGTGTGCGGTGGGGTTGAGGCCAGGGTTCTGTGCAGCCACTCAAGTTCTTCCACACCAACCTGGACAAACCATGCGTTTATGTAGCTTGCTTTGTGCACGGAGGGGGGCACAGTTATGCTGGAGCAGGACAGAAGCTTCCCTGAACTGTGGAAACAAAGCTGGAAGCACACAGTTGGTTATCTAGAATGTGTTTATATGCTGTATGGGTGCAGGTGAAACAGCTCAACTCAGTCCTTGGAAGTAGCATCCACATACTTTTGGCCACATGGTGTATCTCTGAATCTACAAAGGCCGATCTGTGATTATCATTTTGTTTGTTTGTTCTTTACACATGCCTGCATTTTTCAAGTTACAATTTGAAGTGACAATTCCACAATGTGTGTGAAGGAACAGCTAATCCCACTTAATTCATTTTATTTGATACAGCTCCTCTTCCCATACAGTGTGGAAAATCAAGAACATACTGTGCATCCATCCAACTACACATCCATCTGTTTTCTTTAACCGTTTACTCTGGGTAGGGTTGCAGTAGTCTGGAGCCTCTCCTAGAAGCAATGGACACAAGGCTATGGAACTCCCCCTGGGGATGACAACTCTTGGACAGGAATAACTAAAATTACTCATGCTACTATGTGCAGCCATATAGATGGATGGATTTCTAGCTATGCTGGATGAAAGTATATTGCAGCTCTTTAGTGTGAAGCTATTTTACCTGGAAACTGGGCGGCTCCTGTATGCTGCTGTGTGCAGTCAGTCAAGGCACTACCAGCTGCCATTTTGGAGTGCACCATTGCTTCAGTGTTTCTTGCTCAGCTGACACAGTGTAATTAATGTAATTATCCTGGCCTGATGGAGGTGACAAATTCACAACAGTGGTTATTCTGCGCCTGTTTTAATAGATTCCAGCTGGAGGTGGGGGGGAATGATCTCTGACTGCAAACACCTAGTGAGAACTGGACATGAACTTAAGTGGCCATGCTGAGTGGGAGGATAGGGAGTAAGTAGTAGTGCTTGGAGAAGAATAAACGTCCTGCTGCATCTTAAAAGTAAGAGGCAAGCTTGGTGAGCAGGATTAAGCACTTGTTGGTCCTTGGTCTTTTGCCCCACCAGCCTAGTGCTGCTGCTGCTGTATGTCCAGCTCCCTTTCATTATACCCCACATTAAACATGCACTCGCTCATCTCAGCAGTGTTATCTGCTTGGGCTCCGGAAACAAACTTGAGTGATGTCGCCAAGTCTCTACATCAGTGTAAGTTTCACTAGAGAGTTAAGTAGGAGATCCTCCTACAGCTTGAGACTTCATCTCACAGCAGAATGAGGTCAGTCACATTCTAACAGTGCGCAACTCAACTGGGTCACAGTCGACGCAACAGTTATTCAACACACTAGAGCTGCATTGGAAAACCATGATCGTTTTCCAGGAAATGTCTCTTTGGTGTCCATGCTGGCTTGGTGTTTTGCTGACTTTAAAAACAAACCGGAGGTCTGGCATGCTGCAGACTCGAAAAAAAACGTAAAGCAGGGCCAGTGCTGGTTCTAGTACTCAGCTGTGATTTGTTGCTTTTTAAGCAATAACTGTTTTATTGGTGACAGGATGCAAAAAAGCAAGAGCAGGGAGGAATTCAGTCAGCCTCCAAATAAAAAGTAAATGCTTAAAGATCTGCATGTGTAGACAGTGAAACATCTTTCAAAGAAACAAAAAATATGTTCCACTGCCAACAGTTCTGATTGTTTCTTGACAAGGCAACATATAAAATATTGCTCAAGGACAGAGATTTGAAACCTGATGGATGTTTGTTCAAGATTTAAATATGAATCAACTATTACTTTTAAGAAACAAAAAATCTGAATTGCTTCAATAGCAACAAATTAATATTTATATAATTAGGCATACCTCTGCTATCTGATATCACCATATAAGAGCATATAAGCCAAACTGGCAAAGCTCTGGCTGCCATAATATACCAGGATATGTTTACATCGACATATCAGTTTACAAGCCAAAATGGGATAGCAGAGGGTAATGGAATATCTGTCAAACAGTCCAAAGTAAACACATTTTTAAAAGCTGTCTGGCCACTGGAAAATATACCTGAGGAGCTGTGAGAAAACACCAAAAAGCTGGTTATATCCTTCAGCTGAGCTGGCTCTAATTTCTGACCTTCAGGCAGCACTCCTTATTGCATGGTTGGGTTTGAATTTGAGATTTTGCACCACAAAAATATCACAGTTGTGGTGATGAAACACTTTTAACAGTAAATTTAGAAGAAGGCAACAATAATACCAAATTCAAATCTTCAGACTGGCTCTGAATGAGCAAAGCTGGCTGGAAAAAAGCCCAGTACAACAATGTAAAATAGCTGCTGCTCTACCTTAAGTTGTTGCACAGTTGCTGAACAAATTCTAAAAAAAAAATTGTGACTGCCTCTTAGAAGTTACTAATTGCTCTCTGAATGTCCTGTCCCTTCCCTTGAATGCTTGGCACTGCCTCTGCCAGTTTCCTCAGTCTATTTCCTAGCATGGTGCCCACAGAGACTGATTGGAATCTCATAGGAAGCCTGGTAAACTGGTTTCACAAATTGATTTAACCAGATTATTATAAACCAAACATGCAAACCCATGAGTTAGAAAAGAGGGACTGTTACTACCCTGTAATGGACAGGCATCTATCATGTCCAGGCTGTACCCAGCCAAGCCTAGCGGCCTGTATTCCAGCAATGGCTTTGGACCATCACAACCCTGCTTTACTATTTTATAATTAACTGTTCTGTTTTTTACATTTTGTAAGTAATTTCTTACTATTTTATTCCATTGTTTTTATATAACTGGAATGTTTTACAGACTCGTATTCAAGGCCTGGCTTCTCAAGTAAAGGGGAGCTGCAAGATGTCTAGTACAATATACAGGAGCACCCCTTTTTCATTTAGCATGACAGTCTATACCAAATAAAACCAATCCTAAAAATATTTGTACTGAATTATTGTTCACCTCCTATTAAGCTGTATACCTTTAATGTGTTATCCAGAGAAAAATAAAATCCTGAGCACAGTGGGCACACAGGCAGGATAGAGAAGCAATGAGCAGCTATAGAGCAAACAAAGGGGCTGGACCCAGACCAGCAATGATGTATATCTAGGGGCCTCTCCCTGCTTCTTTTCTCTCCCGGTCTCCAGACTTATTGTTGTGGTGCTGGTGGCACTGGCGTTTTACGAGTTTTTCCATGGGGAAGTATCACTTCCCTTGCCTGAGCACGAGGGCTGGGTTTGGGTTACAAGCTCCAATGACCTGCTCAAGCCTCCACTTTCCATGCCTCTACCCCCCTGACTCCCGCCCACCCTTCCTAACTACCGAAACTGCCCCAGCACACTTCCTCATTTAGCTCACCTCAGCAGTGGGCAGCAATGCCAGGGCCCTGAGCTGCGAACCTGTGTACCTTGGACTGCCTGCCGGACATACACTCAGCCCTAAGATAATGTTTGTGAAGCTGAGACCTCTTTCAACCCCCTGGTCCCACAGTACGGCCCTTTTCAACCACCCTCAATCACCCCCTACCCCGCCCCCACCAAAAGCATGACCTCACACACAAAGCCAGCAAGACATCCTTCAAGAAGCCACTGAATCTGTCTATTTGACAGCAAAAATATTCATAAAGATGATGGAAACAATAATGCTGTTTTCCAATAAGGTTTTGAAGGTTTTTAAACTCATTACTAAAATGATGTTACAAAAGATCACATTGATGTCTGTGCTATCAGTCACTGCCTGAGAAGACACAGCTTGCCGTGAATGTAAAAAAACTGCAGTCATAAATTCAATAACCAGTGGGTGCCATAGCGGTCAGCACAGCTGCCTTGGACTTGGAAAGTCCCATGGTCAATACCTCCTGCTGCTGCTGTAATGTCCTTGACCAAGGTACTCATCCTGGATTGGTACTGCAACAATTACCTATAGTACAAATGAGTACATAACTATAATTACTGTGCAAACCTAGCATTGTACAGCTAACAATATTCAGGAGAGATACCTGCACTTTGCTTTCCATCCCATCTGACTGACTTGTATGCCATCTGATTTAGATGCTACCCTTAAATCCAATCATGCCTTAGTGAAGTTGAAATATCGGCTTCAGCCAGCATATTCCTGGAACTCTCCCTGGCGCAGGATGCTGGAAACTTCAAGCAACATAGCAATGCTATGTTTTGCTCTCACTATATTAATTTTAGAGCGATTGCTTTTGTTAAACACAATGTACAGGGAAAATATTCTCTCCATTCATGCAAAGGAGTTAATTTTATTGGATTTACCAGAATGTTATTGACAGGCAGAAACCTCAGCTACACCTGGACCTACCAGAAAGTCAATATATGACTCCGATCTGGGTGAGTTGGCGAGAGTGAGACCTAGCTAACAAATGTGAGGAAATACACTGGGGCTTGAACCGAACATGAACTGACACTTGATGCGCTACAGGGGAGGGCAACCCCTACCCAGGTTTTAATTAGATGATAAGGCATAAAAGTGGTTTACCATTTACCTTCTTCCACGCATGTCTTTGGGTTGAGAACCTGGGGAGAAACTCTGAACATCCGGAGTCAGATTTGAACCTACACCCAAATGTGCAGGTCAGGCACTGAGAATCTACACCATTTCAGTAGTGGTCACTGAACCGCAATAACTCACAGCCATCCAACACAGCTGAGGTCAGCTGCATCTGGGCTCCAAACACACTCCCTGAAGTGTGGTCTGACTGGTGGCTGCTGACACGGCAGCTTTCAGTCTCCCCTCATCCCTCTCACCCCACATCCAAATACACTGGCCTTCCAGCCAAAGGCACTGACGGCTGACATTTATTTGCACAGCAGAAGTGCACTGCAGCTGCTGGAGCGGCTTCAACAGGCTCTGACCCTGTCGAAATAATAAAAAATAATAACAGACGAGTCCAGCTGGCTCAGACTGGGAACATTTCACGGAGGAAAAACTGGGGCAGATGCTTACAGGAGGTGGAGTGGCACCAGACCAAGAACAGTGACACATTTAGAGCCATCTTAAACTTACAAACTTATAAAAAACCCAAATTAAGAAACAATAACAAGGACTTTTGCGCAATTTCTAAAAAGCTGTGACGTTTTCTTAAAACAGACATGTGCAGCTAGACAAACAGGATGTTAGTGTCAACTCAGAAAAATGAATATTGGTAACAACTGGGTTGTTGCTATCCCAGTAAGGCCCGGGGAATTTTTATGAAAAATGTTTATTGAAATATTTATCATATCATTAAAGTTTATTACTTTTACAGTCTAATGGTTAACGAAAGTTGTCAAAAGCAGACAAAGACGACAGCTCCATGAATCAGGCCTATCCGAGTGACTCCTCCCTCAGAATTGACCGTGACTTGAGGAACATACTGAAAATAAACAGATTTATCTGGCACATCCAACATAAATAACAAATAGAGCAAGAATGAAAGAAAATATTTTTTGGGCATTGAGAACTTGGCAGAAAAAGCAGGTGTACTCAGGTTGAGCCGCAAGAAGGTATGCAAGTTACCTGGCGTCCTGTCAAAACCATTTTGAGTGACCAACCTAGACGTAAACAGAGGAAAGATCTCCAGCGCATTCAGCTGAAACTCCTCTAATTTCTTTATAATTACATAACTATAATTATGGATGTTTATTTGCTTTTCCTGACGTATGTAGATCTTCAACAGAGGAACACTCAGCTGTCAGAATCATTGGTCTCAGCGTGCGCTTGGGTCACTCAGCATAGTTTTCACAACTTAGTTGAGCCATTAAATATCATTCAGGTTTGATCAAGTTTTCAATCATCATAAATAATAAACATTAGTTTTGAAAAGTGGAAGCCAAAGAAGTTGTGCTTTTTAAGTGCTATACCATCAACATGATCAGTTTACCAAAAGCACTGCATTGCAGTGATGACTGTGGGTCAGTAAAGCCAACAAACAGTGGACCACTCCCTGGAGTACTTGGGGACACATCTTCAGGGCCAGAGAAAAAGTGGCCCACAGGTTCAGGGAAAGGAGTGTTTAGGCCACTAGGTCACTAACTTGACTGCTGTTGTTTGAGAATATGCACCTAAAGGTTGTTGGTTCATGTAGTATCCTTGATCAAGCTGCTTACTCTGGATTGTTCCAGCAATACAAACCACACATAAGCAAAGAAATGATAATAATGCTGTAGAGAAGACACAGACATTGGAGGCTAGGACAGGAAGCGCTCTAAATATGTACTATTTTTGATAATATACACTAACAAAACCCTTATTGCTGCGGGAACAACAAAGGGAATAACAAAATATAATGTATAATGTCTTCATGCTAATAAATATTAATGTAAAGCAGGCAGAACCACTATATTGATGAAGCAGATCCTGTGGGGACAGAAAGATGAGGCAAAAGGCCCAGGTGTGAAGAACCACGTGGATCGATTTACAGCACTATTGAGAGTCTTTTAAGGCTATCATTATTATTAGCTATGTAATAACGTGCTCCTCACGGTATTTGACCCCTGTGTGCAGCAGGGTATTTGCAGTGTATGAACCGAGTGTGTTGATCAAAGGCACAACAGCGGGACTCGAATCAACAACCTTCCCAAGTCCCAGACCTTAACCACTACGCCGCCTGCTGCGCGGAGACAGGAAGCGAGCTGCGGACGTGCGCCGAAAAGCGGCTGAGAACACCCACCCTGTCCGCAGGCTCCTCTCTGGATCAGGATGACGGGCGGCTGCTGCAGCTTCTGCGCCCGCTCGCTGACCCGCTTCAGCTCGCAGACGTTCCGGTACGAGACGCCGTCGCTGCCGCACACGGGCTCCGGGCTCTTGCACACGCACACGCCGCTCTTGGCCCTCTTCCTGACGGTGGAGGAGTATCCCACCCCGTCGTGGACGGAGCAGCGCAGCCCCTCCGCACAGTCGCCCGGGACGGCGCACGGCTCGCCCTCGCCTGACGCGCACACGGGGCAGCAGTCGCAGCGGTCGAGCATGTCCCCGGCCAGGCAGTCTGCGGGGATTGGGGGGCAGAGCGCCTTGTCACAGCGCTCCGGACAGCCGGACACTGCGGCCGCGGATAGAAGCGGCGCAAACAGGAGCCCCGCACAGAACACCGACCAACCGAGCATCGTCGCAACGGGAGCAAAAGCGCAGAAACACTACAATACACTGGAAAATAACACGCTACGGATGCGCGGCACAGGCTGGCTGGTTTCTTCAAGTTTATATGTATTCAACTAAAAATAAATTTGTGCAGTTTAAAACAATAAAATAAATAGACAAACAGACCAAATGCCCCTGTGAGGCGATTCTCTCTCGTTGACCTCCGCAGGAACGCGCCGCCGCGCGCAGCTTTTAAACGTGAAGTATATAAAGCGTGGCCGCCGCACGCGCTCCGGGGGGAAAAAAAAAAATAGAAAAAACATAAACAAGGCCTGTGATTGGCGGACTTTTTGATTGACGTTAGCTCTCAGGCGGTTTCAGGGAGACCACGCCTCCGGGATTCTTGCTCGCACCGAGAGCGTTGGTGCCTGAATGAAATAAGCGATGCGTCCCGTCGTGAATAAAATGAAATATAACGCTGTATAATAAAATACAGCGATTCAATACATGCACAAGTCTTCTCGGCTCCAAAACTGGCAATAAAAAGGGCTGAAGTAAATGAGTTTTATTTACTGCCCTGATCTGTCAAAAATAATTTCAACAAATCTGATATGTTTTAAAGTCAAGCATTGCGTTTCCCATGAGCTGCATTAATAATTTCTAGTAACCAGTCGAACGCAAACTGAATTTTTACTGCGCTAAAGGAGAAAATCAGTTCACAGTCTATTAGCTGCATTAATCTATGTTTTGCTGAAAACATCTGGTTATGCGTTTAAACTTCTTTGCCTTTCTTCAAAGTTTGTAAATGTTATTCTCAAGCTGAGATCATATCAAGGAAGCCATGAACTTTGAAAATAAACCTCTTTTCATGGATCTCCTGCCAGTGCTGTGCATCTAGCTGTATCCTCAAAAAAGAAGTGTTTTCAGAATGAAAATAAGTAGGTCAGTAAGTACGTGGACTGAAGCTCATGGAAGTTATGACTAAAGGAGTATTACTCTTAATAAGTATTGCATGTACACCAGAGGATGTCACTATTTTCAACATAAATCTGTGCAGGGTTATAGCTGCCAACCCCTTCAAAAAAAGTTTTCAGCAGAGATCAAGATCTGCTGAAGAGCTACCAAGCTTCCATTGCAGTGGTGAGACATAGTTCCAGATGTTGGATGTGTTCAGGGTCCCTTCTCCATGGCCAGTCATCCCTCAGAAACTCCAGAGCCCAGACGCAGAATGAGTCAGGAGACACACTTGTTTTTGACCCAGTTTACCCATTTTTCAGCAGATAACTTATTTTGTTGCATTTATGAAACAATATTAACATTTTGCACTTTAGCCATTTTTCTTGCTGGATTTTTAAAATTGAGATACTAGTGAAAATGTACTCTAAAAATGTACAATAGACTGATAACTATTGGGACTGAGATGTACTGCAGATCACAAAATGCAGACCACCAAACTATTTGGATGGCACGAACTGTGAAGCAATATATTTATTAAACTGTCATTTATTACACCCATTTATATTTAGTACTGGTGGTCTTTCAACTTTATATTTCTTACAAACATACACATACACATACTCCCAGCTGAACAGTATTCCCTGTATTTTCTTCAGTTTGTTTTTCATACTTAGTCTATTATTTTAATGTTGTTCTGTTATGTCAAATGTCTATGAATGAGGATCCACCGTGTCGAATTCCAGGCATATAGAAATAGCCAACAAAGTGTTACATTATCTACTATACAAGACTCCAGCAGCTGCACGATACAGAAGCAAGTATCCCTCCACATTGCCAGTGCCTTTTGCAGGAGGCCGGAAAGAATGCATTCCAGGCACTGCAGGACATGCTGTACCTTGTGCCAAAAGTCTGCTTGTCATTGTCCCAACTCTGTCTCCCTGTGGACCAGCATGATGGGTCTGGTTCCAGGAATCACGTTCTGCCTACTAGAGAGATCTACTCATGTTCCAGCCTCCATGCTGCAGGATCTGTGCTCCTGTCACACCCTGGCAGATCTCACAATGCTTTTTCTGAGCTCCATTGGGAGTCTGATACCCTAGCAAAATCCTTCAGGTAGAGTCCATCAGAGACACAGGACAAATTGTTTTTTTGGTCAGCCTTATCTGTGAGTTATTTTAAATAAAAATTGAGAACATAAGTCACTATACTCAGTGTTTTGAGTGTTATCAAAGTGATTATTGAACTGCATACTGAAACCTACTCATCTGAGGAATGTAAGACCCCACTACAGGACATGGTGTTAGAATCCTAGCAGTTAAAGGTCCTTACACAGCTTCATGTTTATGGAGCTCAAGATTAAATAAATCACACAAAGGTTCAATGGTTGTACAAAGATGGAGGAGGTAGTGTTGATGTCTCACAGCACCTAGGCTGTGGGTTCAAAGGTGAGGCTTGAACCTGGCTCAGTCCATATGACATTTGCTTTTTCTCCCTGTGTTCATGTGGGTCTCCTCGTCCTATTCAGGTTTTCCACCACAGTCCAAAGATGTTTCAGGTGGACTGATAACTCCAAACTGCCCATAGTGTGTGACTGGGTCGGGCTGGCATCCCATTCAGGGTGTTCAGTGCTTCTCATCAGAGCTTCCAGGGTAGATTCTGGACCACCATGTCTCTGCCCTGGACAAGCAGACACTGATAATGGATGAATGGACACAAAAGATGGTCTCTTCCTTAGTTTCTGACCTTCAGATGTTTCAGCAACCTGTTCCACATCCCCTGTGGTACCATAGCCACAACGAATCCCATAAAAACTGCAAGCGCACCTCCTCAAACAACACATTAATCTTGTGTATAACACTATTTAGCTGTACTGAGCTTTAAATTCAGCAGCTCTGTATTATTCCTGCGCAGGACATGCTGACTAGACCGCTCACATTGTGATAAGTAGGGCACCAACTCCTTTTACGGACCACACTACTCACTTTTTTTGGTGTTTAATTTGAATCAGTGAGCTGCTTTTCCGAGAATATGGAGATGAACCCCTACCCAGCCAGAACCCTCGAGCCATTTCCATGCATTTTTGAATCGCTCTCCAGTACAAATGAGTCACCTCCCCTTGATATTGGGACCGTTTAGCTCCTAACAGCCATTGCAACCAATAGCAGTCAGCAGTGACTCACTAAATGTTCAATACGTTACGCTGCATAAAACTATAAACCCCGTATGCTAAAATCGTGTGTTTGTGGCCAGCAGTGACAAACATTTCGTGTCTCTGTACACAATGACTAAGCTGCATGTAGACATAAGGAAAAACCAGCATTTTTTTCCAGGAAGCTCGGCACAGGATGTTTGAAGTTATAAACCACTCGACAGACTTGGTCTCAAAAAAGCTGCTATCTTACTCAGCATCCAGTTGTCTTTTGGAAACAGAAGGCCTTCTTTTATATCAAATGCAGAATTTGGACAAGCCAGCCAAGCGGAGAGGGAAGAGCGCCTCAGGGACAAAATGTGCTTTCTCAAGCTGACAGGAATGCAACGATTCACCTGATTTTAGTTTTGGGGCAGAAGATAAATCAGGAATCTACCAGATTCTTCTTTTTAGGCGAGAGTGCGAGTTTGTCCCGGTACAACTGACATTTGTCTGCAGCTGGAATAAGATGAGGCCCAGACCATGGGTTGGGAACAAATCTAGCCTGCACAAACAGGAAGACACATCTTGGCCCCAAGGCTGCATGGTGACTCGTGGTTTGCGGTATTGCGATGACAGCTGGTGGCATCAGCAAGGTCTGGTCACAGATGTCAGGCCTCCGGCAGATGAGAGTGGGTGAATATTAAAGAATTTGTACCAAATGTCGATAAAAGTGAATAAAATGCATTAGTGCATTATCTGCTACTGTTTATCCAAGTCAGGGTCATGATGGACAAGAGTCTATCCTGGGTATGAAGCAAGGTACACTTTGGCCTGTCTACTGCAGGGCCATCACATACACACTGACACACTATGGGTTACCGATAGTCATCGCTTCATCTATTCTTCATCTTTGGAGTGTGGGAGGACAACACACAAACTGTACACACTGAGCTGGATTTGAAGCCACGTCCAAACCCGCAGCCCAAGAGCTATGAGTCACCGGTACTACCCACTACATCTTTGTCACCTCAAGGAGTCAAATGAACATTTAAAAGCGTCTTCAGAACGCAGCTGAATGTTCCATGCAGTCTTTCCATGTGTATGCGGAGGACTTTAGGGGGGAATGATGGGTAGGAATAGTGAACAGCCTTGAAGTAGCTCACCACAATAAATGAGCCCCAGATGATCTGGTCCACCAAGGTTATAGGGTAATTTAAAGCCTTTCTGGGCACTCTGATGTGGGAACAGGTTGGCGTGGCCCTTGAGGTTCCTCTGCTCTTCAGTCCACATAGCACTACAGCAAACTCATGGCATGGATGTGGGACCCTGCTATCTTTCCTAACATGTGCCAAAAAACTGGACCTGAGGCCTCACACTGTCACACTGATCACGTTTATTCCACCGTTGCAAGATATGGTTTGCACTTCTTGAAACATTTTTGTGGGTTCAGTCTCTCCAGCTTCTGAACTGCTCTTTAATAGGTAGGTGAAAAGGGAGTACAATGAACTCTCCAGAGCTTTGGGACTGGATTCTGCTTGAGTTGATTTAGAAAAACAACAGAACCAATGAGCTAAGAATGTGGGCCCAACATCGCAAAGCCAGGCATCTTGTCTATTAAACTCTGGCTCCTTTAAGACAAGAAAAGGTGTCACTAGGATTGTTCATATATCTAGACAACAAAGTGGCAGAAGCAGGGATGGCGGTGCAGCAGTGACTCTTTGTTCCATGTGCTTGTTTCAGTTACAGAGAGGCAGGCCTGAGTGGATCTCCAGTGAATCCCTTACGACCGGGTCGAAACAGCGGGCCCCCTCTGAATGACGTGCAAATGGACCACGACGCTGGCAGGCACCAGGGTATTAAACAGGGCCTCTGTTTTCTCTCCCTCCCATGGCCATAGTTACAGGGTCGCTCCAGCTGCTGTGGTTGTTGTCACTATCTTATGCAAGTCCCTCGATAGCCAGTGACATCAGCCCTGTCCACCACAAGCGGCCCTTCTATTTGGGCAAACTTGGTATCCGCAGCCAATCCCAGTTCAAGGCAGGGAATAATTTCCTTTTCTCTGTGGGAGGACAATGGTTTTTCCAGATGAACAGATGGCAAAGGACATCACCTCCCCTGATGAGCAAAACCGAAACATCCATGCTTGGAGGATACAAAGGTATCAGCTCAACATTAGTTAATAAAATGGTACAATTCCTTTGAACCAACCCCTTACAATGTACAAAACAAAAGCAGGGCATGTCAATTTGACACAAAAAAAAAATGCTTCAATTTGTGTAAATGATTCAGTTTGCAGGAAAAATAAAGATGCATTCAACAGATTCCAGTAAAGCCTGATGCTGCTTCCAACTTTCAAAGACATTCCAACATTTTCTCAAATGAACCCCCCATGCCAGTTGTGTTTGTAATAAAATTTAGTTGCAAAAAAAACTCCAAGTGATGAGGAGTAGGCCAGCGCTTGCAACCATGAGGGCCTACAGTAGACAGTCCAACTCTGGCGCCGTGTGACAGAACTCCCCTGAGCTGAATTGCAACCAGAATGCATTCCAGCTCTGCTGAGTAAATACAGGCCATAGCATCACATCATTCTGCCCAAAGTCCCTTTACTGGCCCTTAGACGGCCTTTGTGCTGCCAGTTCATTAGTCCGTTAAATAAGTCATTGGCTTTCAAAGTCCTTAAAGGATTGTGTGGTAGAGTGAAGGAAAGTGAAAATCCATACTTCTATTGTAAGAGACAACACGGCACAACTGAGCCAGAGCTCAGACCCCGGCCATTTAATCCAGTGGAGGACAAGAGCTGCATGCACCTCACTCTACACATCTCAGTCTTTTGTTGGTATGTAAACTATAGTTCAGATGGTGAAGTAGTCACCTCAAATAACACCAAAGCCCTGAATTGTTTGCAGGTCTCCACATTCACAAGATCTCCCAAACTCACAGTGGATTTTGTCCCAAAAATCAAACCTAAAAAAAAGTGGAATTTATTTCACTTTGCATTGTCTCACACAGTTTTATTTGTGGAATAATAACAATAATTATTATTAAAAATAATTATTTCAGGACGGATCCTGGGAATAATTACTTCCAGGTGTGGGGCTTGCACAGAAGAAAAAATGACCTTGGGGGGCCATTATAAGCATCAGCAGAGGGCAGTATAATTCCTTCCCACTGAGGCAGTGCACTGCTAATTTGTAACTCGAGCAAGGAAAGCAAAAGCCTAGTAGGGAAGGCTGGACTTATTGGAAACAGGCTACAGCCCAGGCCCAGAATTTATCAAAAAAATTACCTTGTTTTTACAATATTTCATTTTCAATACTTTAATAGTACCATTTATTCTTTCTTATTGGTCTTGGCTAGGCAAAGCTCCTTTAAATTTAAATGTGTTTTAAAAGGTTAAGTGCACACATATATTCAAATTTGAAAAAGTGCTGGACTTTTGTCCAATAAATGACGTAGTTTCATTTTAGATGTACTGTATGTCTATCATTTTGTATGGTGGTTAGTTTGAGATTGTCAATGGGAGGGCTATCAGTCACGATGTCACTCATGGAGGAGTCTGAAGGAGACGTATGGTGGTGGTGGTGATTTTTGTCAGTATTGGAACTAATTTGTTTTAAATGCAATTTTGTTAGAAGAAATTAACACATTTTGCATGCTTGCTCTGATCTGCTTGTTCACCGCTTACTTTCCTGTATGGAAATACAGCCTTTACAGTGATAAGTATTGCCAACAACAATCACTTCTCCAGAAATGTATAATAAATACCTGTATGTTGGTGTGTTGGTTCACACTAAGGCACAGAAAGTAGCTAAAACCAGTAAAACCTGCACATATTCACTTTCCTTAGTTTTTATAGTGGACTTCTTCCAGTTATGAAGTGGGTCCCACTTTCCAAAGTGCTACACAGTTTGAAAATATTGCTTTTTCTTAGACCACAGCAGTATTTACACATAAGCACTACCAAAATGGATTGCTGATATACTGCACCTTTGTTTGCTTTTACAGTTTGACAATTTTTCTGCTGATGGATCACTTGTTACTGTGTTGTGCTACAGTTAATAATTTTAAGATTTGACACACCACAAACTCTAGCCAGGGGCCAGCTGTTTTTATATTGTGGTTGCCATTCATGTATTGCAAAATATATATAAAATGTATAGATATTGAGCTTGATATTTCATGACATTGGTTTTAGAGGTTGGAGCAGCTGTAGGTTATCATACGATGGTGTAGGTAGAGCCCCAAAAATTACTCAAGCCCCGAGCACACGGAATTCTAAGTCTGGTCCTGTTAGAAGCTACATTAAATGGATAAAAATATTAAATCAATTTTAAAAATTAGAGGTGACTATTTATGTACAGCCCATTTGTTGGATTCTTTAAATAAACACTAGATGGCAATCTAGCACCAAAGATACCCAAAGCAACCCCACTCTAAAGACACCTGCAGAAAGGGGTAGCCTTGTATTAAAAAGTGCAGAACAGATGTGGAGGAAAGTCCTACTGGAAAGTAGTATCTTAACTGAGAAACTGGATTTTACTTTATTAAGCAGAATCACGTGAACCCTTCATTTGACTGACTGCACAACAATTAGAATGGACAGGATTTATTTTCAAACTCCAAGTAATAAATAACACATGGTTTAAGGACATCAGGTACACAATTTTAAAAAAAAAAAAAAGGGGAAATGGTAGCTTGTTCTTTACAGAAAGAACACAGGCACTTTACAGCTATACAGTAAGGAATTGTGCAACACTAACACAGGCCACCAGATGCCCATACGATGGAGGAGCGAAGGGGACGCTCACGCTCTCACTCTCTGCAATACAGGCACAAGATGCACCACCCACCTCTCATCAAAAGTGTGCTAATGTATACCCATAAAACAAAGACACACAGGTTGGGTCTCTCCCAGTCTCTGTGTCACTATGAATGTATTTTAATCAAACCCTCATCCCCTGGGGTTCTGTCTCGAAGGATTAAGTGTAAAGCCTAAGTTGTGACTCCCAGGGCCTCGTACACCTGAAGGACCCCGTTGCTGGCCTACACATGGTGGTGCGAGGCAGTGGGATGAGTCCACCTGAGCACCTAAAACAGCAAACGCATTGTTTAGTGCTGAGCTGTTTGGCAACCAAACCAGTCTGCTGGGTCATCAGCGTTGAGGTCTTGCTCTCAGCAGCAGACTGATTCTGGCCCATAGCAACTCGTCCGCAGGGTTGACAGCTTGGAGAAAAAAGGCCCTCATTTTAAAAAATGTGTGATGAAACCAATGAGAAAGCAGAATGCAATTTATCTGAATTATGTGAATTTCCCAAACTCTACTAATGACACTTGATGACAGAATATGAATGGCCAATTTCTCTTGCATACTTTGAATGGTAAGATGTAGTTTTAAAAACCAGCACCTCAACTTCTGTTGAAGCACTAAAGTGAAAAATGCTATATAAAATGTTAGTATGTCCTCTTTCACCAAGACACAAATTCAGTCAATAAGTTACTAACAGCAAGGAGAAGATATATGTGCAAAATCTTTGGGTTAAAAATTGCTGAGACGTGCTCTTTTTTGGTCACCCCAGGACTGCCTCGCTCTGAAGGCTGGTCACTAAAGGCCACTAAGCCCTTCTGTGCTCCTTCTTCACACTGCTGCTGTGGTGGGCCACACCGAAGCAGCAACAAAAAACAGGCTCAGGGCTATGCCTCAGCTGGGACAGCTTATACTAAAGGACACGGAAAGAGGTGAGGGTATTTTGGAGACAAAAAGCAAAAGTAAACTAAAGAGGCGCAGAACCAATGCAAGACAGACTTATTTTATGAGTGTGACAGTTTTCCCTGCTGGTCCACTACAGCAAAGCAGAATGACCTTTTCAGTCAATTTACCTGCTTGCTGCTCGCCATCTCGTAAATCCCCACCCCGTTCTATCACTAATATGTCCCCTTCTCAGTAGGTGGCTCCTGAGCAACAGGTGGGATGGGTCACACTTGAGAGACCTGCAGGTCAGCATCCTCTGGACTGGCAGCATGGGCCTCACTTGGACACCCGCTCATTTGAACAGCCGCACTTCCTGCAGTGACAGGCGGGACCGGGCCTCTGAAGGTCGGGGCAGGAGGTTCGAGAAGTCCTCGCTGTCCCAGGGCAGGTTGTGGGGGCCCTGCAGCAACGATGGTTCGTCGAGGGGAGGACGGCGACAAGGCGGGGAGAGGCGAGCGAGGGACTGGGGGACCCTGCTCGCTGCAGTAGAACCCAGAGGGGTTGGGGTGCTTGCTGTGCTCCTGCAGAGAGTTGAGGGTATTTGGGGAGTGGAAGGGCAGCAAGTAAAGACAGAAATGAAACAATGAGACGTGGTGTTCATCCAGTCTGAGTGATGGAACGAGAACAAGCGGTGGCAGCATTCGCCATGGCAATGCAGTGCTGCAACATTAGTTATTTGCTGTTAAACATCACTTTTTGGAAAACTTTAAATGTTCAAATTAATTTTGAAAATTCAGAAAGGAACAGGAAAGACCATGCAGTAGCAACAGAGCAACAAGAAGGTGTGGAACATCATGCACTGCTTGGTGAGAGCATTCGTGAGGGTGCATCTGTCTCCACAGAGCAGGCAAAGCAGCAGTAGCTCAGACAGTGCTTCTATGATCTGGCCCTGTTAGAAATAAGAGGACTGACACACACACACACACACACACACACACACACACACACACACACACACACACACACACACACACACACACACACACACACACACACACACACACACACACACACACACAGATTGAATCTGACCTTTAATCACTAATAAACTACACAGCAGAAACTTTTATTGTAAGTAGTCTTCTTAGGTCACTTGTGTGTTTATGTACAATAGTTACCAAAATATTATTATTATATATATTTATTTTGCTGATGTATCACTTGCTAATGATTTTCTTAATCTATTTACAAGTTAGATTTGTACCAACAAATGAGCAAGGATTCAAACTTGGGACCTTTGAGTAACAATGTCTGTAGCCACTGCTCACTGTTGTCTCTGGATATATTGTCAGAAATCTACTGAGGTGAGCGGACTTGATGGCTTCAACAGTACAAACCCCCGTTTCTGAACCAGCTGCCTGTCTGTTCACCTCACCTCATGTGCCTGCTGTCAGACATGTTTTATATTTTCACAACACTTCTTTGAGTCATGTAAAAGACAGCACATCATGCTGCCAGAGGACAGAAAGTTTGGAAACGAAGAGGGTACGAGGCACAGCAAGAGAGGAAGGGAGCCTTCCAAGGGGGCCACCTGAACGGATCCCAAAGGACGAGGGTGGGTACAAACACACGCAGACATTCCCTCAAAACCACCGCTGGTTCTCAACAATGCAAGGATGAGCCAAAGGGTCACTGGAGCTGCTTGTTCCGCAGACTCCTGTGACATCAGCTTCCCACACCCGTTTCCTGCATCTTCATGTCAAACACACTTGTCACAGTTAGGAGGATGAACAGTAGCAACGGCTAGGTGGTTCTTGTCTCACAACATTAGGGTCAATAAGAGGATGGGTTGGATGGTTACAGGGAAACAGGCAGTCATGCATTTTCCTGCAAGTGCTGGGTGGGCATGATGCAAGGAAGTGTTTTCAGAAGGTGCGGGTGAGATGGTGAAAGCTGTTAGCATTGGTATTTGTTAGAGAGATGAAGAATGGGTGTGTTGCTAGCCTTTGCAATGTCTGTTACACAGAGCTGTGCACGACTTACAGAGCTGTTTAGCGCCTTCGTTCATTCTATCCTTATCTAGCAAATGGTGCACGTTTGAGTAGGGAAAAAAAGGTTCCGTTTTACGTAAATTTTTTTGGAGACTCTGAGAAAAGAAAAATGAACACAAGATACCACTGTAAAGGGGGTTTTCCTGCAAAAGTCTTGGGAATTTATGAGATGAGGGGAAAAAAAAATGCCAATGAATTAGTAAGCACACAGATGCCGGCAGCACTGGCCAGTTGGGTAACTGTCCCGAAACAGGGGTTAAAGTGGGGGTGATCAAAAAACAAAGGGCTGTGGGGGTGAAAGAATTAGCCTGACCAGTTGAGCGTCCGACTCAGCACGGCTGCACAGGTGCATGGGAGATGGTGTTACGGCCATGGATGAGATGGAGTTTGTGGCTCTTATTTAATAATTAAACTCTTTAGATGGAAGAAAAAAAACGAAAAAGCCATTCCGTTCCATAACCAAGAAATTACAATATTAAACAAATAAAAAAGGCCAATGTCAACATATAAGCTCACATACGTGCAGCATTCACCATTTCGGGATGTATACCTCGGTATACAAGGGTTTGACAGTCGTCTGATCTGCCGCATCTGCAACAACACATTGCAAAGCTCAGTTAGACAAGATGAGGAAAGCAGCCCTCAGGCTGAAGGGCAAAGGGTGCCTGGCTTGGAAGAGATAGGAAGAGGGCTGGTTTGGGTGTGCTCTGTCTTGCCCCCCCCCGAAGAGCAGTCACCCTTCTTACTAGACCACAACATGCCTACCTCCTGGGGGTTTCTGCCCATGTGGGCTAACTGACAAAGGGGGGGGGGCTTACGGAGGCGCCTACAAAGACATTGCCATGGTCAGCGGAGTCTCCTGAGCATCGTATCCATTGTAACACAGAGGAAGAGCAGACAAACACCAGCACATTCAAGAGATGAATAAAACAGATGGTTTGTGGACACAAATACAGCTATGTGCCCCAGAAAACCCGCCCAAGCTGGCTACGTACAGTAGCTGCAGACCGACCCGGGCCCCGTTGGGCCACAATGGCACCAGAGATGGCCTTGATCCAGCTGTGCATATCCTCCGGGCTGTCAGACTGTAGGCCAAAGGGACAGGAACACAAAAGGGTGGGAAGAAGCATTCACATATCAGGGTGAGATCACTCCCTGCTCAACACCAATGTGTCAAAAAAGAATCTTTGTTTGCTTTCCCCCCAGACAATTTTTCAATCACTCGCTTGTCTACATTAAAAATATGGGAGAATGATGAATGAACATTAAAGGAACTTACAATTTGGATGCCAAATCAAAACAGAAACACACAATGCTATAAAAAGAACTCTGACTCTTTCCAAAACATTTTCTTAAAGTGAATGACTGTTATACAAATCTAATAGCTGAATTTTTTTTTTTCAATCCATACAACTATATCACAAGTTACACCACTGAATGAATCAAGAATGAATTTACACACCAACTAAATGGTACATGTATGGAGTAAGAATACAAGAGCCCAGAATTCATTGCAGTTTGCAGTGCCAACCATTCTTTCCAACAGGAATTTTTAGGCAGATGCAATAAAATAATAATAACTGATGCAATAAAATGGCGGTTATTCTTTAGCTTGTACCTGAATGTAAAAAGTCCTCGTGGTGGTGACCACTTCAAACAGATTGTCTCTCATCATTATGTCACTGAAAGAAAAAAAACGTAGTAAAATGTGAAACAGGCAAAATTCACACTTTTGCCCTCAGCAAAATACCGCTCATCCACCCTGCTGCACTCCTAAACACACAAGCAGCCCATGCAGGTGGCAACAGGCTCCCAGTCTCTCTCGGAATGAGTCTCCAAAACTAAAGACACTGTTCCGGTCCACAGGAAACTCACCTCTGCTTGCACTCCTGTACTTTTTGCACCTCCTTCAGCGGGATCATCCGCAGTGGCTCCTTCTCCTAAGTGAGAGGGACAGTTTAACAAGCTGCTAGGTTGTCAATCCCCTCCCGTTGCACATCAACACCATTAGAACCTGTGTCTCCCCTATTACAGACCACAATTCTGTTTACACATTTGTTCAGTAGACAAAAAACTAAATACAAACAAAATTAGGACCGCCTTCAAAGACTAACACCTACAAGACTTCCGTTAATAGTTCCTTTACCACTGTGTGAAAATCAGCTCTAGCTGTATAACTCAACACCAGTTTGTTTCATTCATCAGATTTATGTTACAGAAAACTGCCTAAAACTCTGTAGAAGAATCAGCAAAAAGAAAGAGTGCATATGAGTACTGTGCGCCTTCCTGCAAGTGTGCATATGCATGCCAGCCCTGAAGTGGAACTGAAAAGAAACAAAAGACAACTCGAATTTACTGCAAGAACAGATTTATATAATCTTCTCCACCCCTTTCCAGTTTGGAACAATCCTGACAGTGGCCCCATAATTATCAGCTCAGAAATAGGCCTTCGTTCCATGATGAAGGCTGATTTAGGTCTGACAAGGTCCTGCCCCATCTCGCTCCATCACACCCCACACTTAGAAACTGCTAGTGCAGAACTGGGATGTGGGAGGCATTAAAAACAGAATGTCATCGGCTGCCCGGACGCCTCTTTTCCGCTCTTGCTGCCACCTGCACAAATCAGTGCTTCGAGGTCTGAGGTGGGGGAGGCTGGAAACAGGGGAAGTGGACAGTTTGCTGGGGTATTTATAGCTAATGTCACATCTGAATTCTTAAATAGTATAAATTAACTCACCATGGCAAGGGAAAGAAATTATGTTCTTTTTACCCTTTTGCTTACACTTAATTTTGGAATGAGGAGGGAGTCACGCGGACATCGGCTATATAGTAACCAGGGCTCGTATCCATTGCCTAAACAATATATGGAACAAGATCAATGCATCAATCAATGGACACTAGCCTGATGCAAGCTCATGGTGGTCCAGAATCCATGCCAGAAACACAGGATGTGAGGAAGAATACACTTTGTCTGGGACATCAGTCCATCACAGGGAAACTCCCTCATACAGTACAGGCAGTTTATAGCCCCCAGTTTACTTGTAACACATTTTTGGGGAGGAAACCACAGCCCTTAGAGGAAACTGACACCAACATGGAGAAAATGTGCAAATTCCACACAGACTGAGCTGTATTCAAACCCACACAGAAGCCACCAGAGTAGGAGCTGTGAGACGCCAACGCTACCTGCTGTGTCACCTGTGTAACAAAAGGTGATCTGCTAAGGTGGTCTGTGCACTATGGAAGACATCATTAAGAAGTACGAATTGTAAGCAGAATAGGAAATGAAAGAGAAGTCCTCCCTCTGGGCCCCACCCTCCCCCATATGATGCTCTGCTTGAGCTGAGCTTTCTGCAGACAACAAGGAACATCAGACTAGCTGGAAGCTAAAGGATGGGGGCAGGCCAAGACTTGCAGTCTGCTAACTGTAAGATTGCAAGGAATGGAATGTTTTAGGGTGCAATCTTTGTAGACGTGTTGAAACGGCACTGAGGCCAACCAGCTCCCTCCCACACAGCATCTCCATGTACAGCTGAGTGAATATAGACATACAGTACACACACTGTATTTGCAGATGAGAGGTCACTAGCCATGAAACCAAAGATGGCCACTGTAAACTGCATATGAGAAGCTATATCATTATGGTACTTCAGAGATGACTGTGTTACTCCAACACGGTAGCTGCCCAAATGGTTTCTGTAGGTGCCTGTGGGAAGTGCATGCAAGGACTTGTACAATCGGGCTGAACTTTCTGAAAGCCCAGAAGACCACATTCTTCATACTCTCATTGTTACTGCTTTATCCTCCTCCTGCACATCAGAAAACCTTGAAAATAAAGTTTCAGCACAAAGTCCACAGGGGCTACCATTTGGATAAGCTCATCATCTCTTAATCCCATTGTGCACTTTTTATCAAAACTTACCAAGTCTGACTTGAAGTAGCTCACTGAATTCTCGTCTAACATGAAATATCTTCGCTTCCAGTTCCTCATCTGGTAAATCATAAAAACCAAAAATCTATCAGCACTCAGGAAAAAAAAACATGTAGAATCGAGATGATCCAGCAAAATATGTCAGAAGAAGCTGCCCTAGCGGGTGCGTACCACTAAAGCATTCTTCCCAGTCAGCTTGATAGTGGGAGTTAGGGCTAAATGTCCATTATGTACACGTTATATGTACACACAGGGTTTATATGTACCAGTGTCCACCTTGAGGTGAAAATGAAATGATGCTGGTGTGTGGTTGCACCAGCAGACTTCTTCAGATCTACACTCACCACAGCTCCCTGCTTGACACAGTAACCAGCTTTGATGACTGCGTGGTCATGTGCTGGCCTGCCAATGTAGCATGGAAGCTGGTTGTGTGAGCGCTTCAGCCCGGCCCCGTTCTGCCCATCACCACCTTCCTGCTGCAAATGCAGACCATATCAATGAGGGTAGGGGTAGGAAAAAGGCAGCGATACACAGGAAATTATGAGGAATGCCAACAGTCTCCTGATGTGTGTGGCTACAAGGAAGGAGGAAATTTATAGAAAATGTTTTAAGAAGCCAGTCTCATTTGACCACAAAGCTGACTTAACTAAGACCTCCGCAGCCACAGGTGGCAACAAGCCCAGCAACGGGTCATTTATTAGTACAGTTGTTGGGCAGAGTGGGCGTTGTACGTGGTGCTCGAGGTCCTGTTTGCTAGTAAAGAGTTAGCTTGTGCCCGAGAGCCTGGCTTAGCCTTGCGCCCACGCATGACAAACACGGCGGAACAGTTGTACTCACACTGCTTGATGTAGCGTGTGACACAGCACTCGATTTTCCTGACCACAAGTGTGACTGTGAATGTTCATCTATGAGGGCAGTGAGCTAACCCTCTCACAGAAAGCATTTTTTGTGTACCATAGTTGGCGAAGCCAGGTTCTAACCTGTGTCTGGGTGACGATGGGCACCCCGCCGATGATCTCAGTTCGGTATGACACCTGTTTCTTGGCTCCCGGGGAGTCCAGAGGAGCTTCTGCATTGTGCTGTCCATCACCTGATTTTGGCACCTGCAGCAGAAAACGGTGAGGAAACAGTAGAGGAAACAGTGAGCTCTCACAAAGCTGGAAAGGCGAGAGAAAGAAATACATGAATTGTGGTGACTTCAGATGAATACATGGAGTGCTCCACCTTCTACTGCACTGGTGGAGGAGAAAGAGATGAAGCACTATTTAAGATCAAAATCCAAGTTAAAGAGGTGCTAAAAATGAAATTACAGCACTGTAGTACAATCATGGTAGGTTCCAGGTGAAATCATAGTTGACAGCAAAGAGAACCAAGGTACCTGCTCAAATCCAATTGCATCCTAACCCCTGTTTGGGGACAAAAATCCTAGCTGAACAGAAGAGCCACTAGACCTTAATCTAGGATGGAAGGATGATCAAGAAGAAGGTGTTGCGGTGGGTATGATGCCAAAATTATGCTCAGCAAAAATATAAAGTGCCTAAGAAGAACAGGGAGGATCAGGGCCATTTCAGCAACCTAAATCATGTCAGTGACAGTTTAAAATACACTTGCCAATATTTTAGGTAAGGTGCAGCTTGTGGCTGTTGACCTAGAGTTGCCTCCTGGAACCACAGCAAAGGATAGAAGCTGGAATGTAAGGACTCACTGTGATTTTGGTGGCCTTGTTGAGCTCATTCACCCAATCCACCAAATCCTGCTGGTCATTGGCCTGCAGGAAGACCTTCCTCATCCCAGCATTGATGACTACAAGGAGTAGAATTGTGGGAAAAGGGAGAAAAACATTAATGGGAAATCAACCATTCAAATCACAAGTTCTTATAATGATAGCATATTTAAGAAAGAAATATTCCTAGATGTACTAAAAAAAAGTTTAAGCAATTTAACCATTTAGCTGTGGTTTGCTGAGCAGCTTGCCTAAAGGGAGTGGAGATTAATAGCCATAACACAGTGAAATGTTAGGAGGCCCTCATGGGGAGCTCTTCATATCCACTGATACTGCCTTTTAACACCTTTTACATGAGTAGATGGACAGGAAAATGAGCATCTCCGGCAGGGACTAGCAAAAGCACACTTAACTCATCAACTGGGCAAGGCTGGTGCCCTGAGTAACATCAATATTAAAAAAAGTAACTTTTGTTTTCTTCATCAACATTAAAACAACCAAAATTTTAATTTTTAGAATGAAATGGTAGTTCTTCTATAGTTTGGCACAGAACTCATGCAGATTTCTTCCAGAGGTCTAACAAAAAAGGTTTTGGATATATTTCTACTGTATGAAGTTGTCCAAGCCCCATCACACACCCATGCGGTATCATTTAAAAGCACAGAATATCCTCTAAACTGAATTAGGACTCAGCATCGTACCATGTAGCATTTGGGGGATTAACTTAAAAACTTGTTATCTAGAAAAGAAGAAAAAAATTGTTGGACTTCAGTAAAATCTCATTATCAGACAGCAAAATATTTTACCAATACCCAAACTGAGGTGAGAAATCAGGGCAAACACAAAATTAAGAAAACCATTATGAATAATGGAATTTATATTGTATTCTTCAAGTCACAGCAACAACAAAATCCAAAGTACATCACTGATGGAAAAATGCAGAGCTAAGAGTAATGTAGCCAGCCACACATGGGCACTGAAGTGTGTACAATTGAAACATGGACACTCAAGCCTCCCAAAAAGAAGAGCACTATACTCATGATCCTACTGATCCTAGTGTTCCTGACAAGATCCTCTACACAAAAAATCCAAACGCAAGGCTAGGGAATCACGAACAGTTGCAAAAAATCAAGAAACTCAACTTCAAGACTCACTCTGACTTAACAGATACACTACACAGCCAAAAAGTATGTAGACACCTGAGCATCATGCCCACATGTGCCTGTTGAACATCCTATTCTAAGCCAACGGCCATTAATATGGAGTTGTTCCCCCTCTGCTGTTAAAACAGCCCCCACTCTTCTGGAAAGGAGTTCCACCAGGGTTAGGTGTGGGAGTTTATGCCTATTTAAGCCACAAGAGCAGTGAGGTTGGACACCAATGTTGAGTGAGAAGTAATGGTCAGTGGTTCAGTTCATCCCAGAAGTGCTCAGTGGGGTTGAGGTCAGGGCTCTGTGCTGGCCACTCAAGTTCTTCTACACCAACCTGGGCAAACCATGTGTTTATGGAGCTCGCTTTGTGACTTACTTGTGACATACTTTTGGCCATATACTGTACTTTGCCCTAATTTCTTAGAAAGCACACCAAGGAATGCATCCTGTATTTAAATTGAGAAACTGATCCAATTTTAGCACAAGGGTGGAGCATAGTGGAGGACTTCATAAACATGTGGGAGAATCTGCAGTAAGAACAGAAAATGACTTTAAGGTTTCATTCAAGACACTCACAGAGCTGCCAATAGGACCCATTCCAGTAATAATATTCTATTCCAGAATGACACCTTCATTAACATCATCCAAATTAAGAATTTTTTTTTTTTTTACATGGCAGCATTATGATTTTGCAAAAACATTGAAAGGATGTCTGGGTATGTACTACTGGGGTAGACTGATAGATGGGTGTTGGGGAGACAGGGAGAACCAACAATATGAATAGCTGAGGGCCTAAAAATATCTTTGTTTTAGGGTTGAGTTCCGACTGGGATGCGAGCATCCGGTCAACCAAATCCCCCTCAACTCCCTCAGCATGGAAGTGAAACAGTTAGGGCGGCCAACATGTTGACCACAGGGTCATTCTACAGCTTCCTCCTATTGACTCCAAGAGCCATTTCTGTTGTGCTGTTCAAGACTCTTAGTGCTGCTGCAGGACCAATGGCACCTTCGAAAGACAGAAACACCACTGGGACATGATAGGAAGCTTTCTAACTCTGGCCCTGGGCTTGCAACCTGTTCCACAAGGGACATGGCTCATGGCGAAGCCAAATCAAGGCCAAGACAACAAAGGAAGTGCAGGGCCAGTTCATCTGTCATGTCATATACTGGTATGGCTATTTACAGGGTTACCTAAACCATCTTTGCAAAAACTGAGTGAGATGTAGTGGAACAGATCATAAAGCAGAATTGGAAAACAACTGGAAGTTTCTGCTGATTTCACTATGCTTGTCAAGGATACACCAAGCGAGTCAACCACACCACAATTGTGCATCAAGAGAACAGCTTGAGAAATTCCATCCAATGAGTAATTCCCCCAGTTATCTTAGGGTACATCTGGCCGTCCTATTTCAGAAAAATTCACCTCTTCCAAAACAGAACAATGGCTGGGCAGCCAAGGGCATTTCACATTCCTGGCTGGCTGGGGCCCACATTCCTTGTGCCATTTCCTCAGGCTCAATGGCCACCCCAATATCTACAGTGGTCCCAATACCCAGTGAGGTGGTGTGCAGGCTATGGTGTGCATCAATGGCTAGCATCTTGTGTGGATATGCTGAGGGAAACCAGCTGAGACAGAAGCTGTGTTGGACATTTCTTACCTTTCATCTATAAACCCTTGTCCTTCCCTGCATACAAAAAGCTCTCAACAGGAAAATAAAAACGGCAATTTTGTTTCGCGAACATTAACAACAAAGCTGGGCCAATACAATAAAAGGAAATGGATGAATTGAAAATGGCTTAATGAGATCATGGCCAAAACGGCTCACATCTGAATCAATCGGTGCAGATAAGACACGGGATCTCTGGCTCCAGCAAACACAGAGTGGTATCATAAAATTAAAGGAAGAGGACATTTCAGTAAGCCTGAATAGTAATTTTGTGTTTCCAAAGTTGCACAATGAGTTTTAGGAAGTGGACAAACCCAGCAACCTTGGGTGCTTTGAGGCTGGCCTCTGAGTTTTCTAAATAAAAAAAAATGTATGCATCAAAATAAAATGTAATGTCCTCAGTTCACTCATAGTTCAGACTGTCTTTAAGGCAAGAAGCTAGAAAGCACATTTAGAATTATTCACAGTGAATCGTTTGTTTGATCTGAAATTGTACGGTTTTGGAGAAGCACATTCCTGTATGGCTCAAGAGCTGGATTAAAAAGCTAAAATAGTCTAAAATCATTTGCTGTGGCCCCTTGAAATAATAGGTGCTCTCAAAATTCTTAGTGGGGGTCAAGTGTGAACTCACAATAACTCTTTAAAACTTGATGCCCCACAGCACCACACACATTACAGTAAATAAATATAAATAAGTTCCCATATCTAGAGGTCTGGCCACATTCTTTAAGCTGCGAAGAGCTTTCTAAAATAGTAGTTAGAACAAACAAACAACTTGGGTTCAAAACCTTACTCTGACATCAGCACTCTTGAGCAAAGTTCTTTATCCTGAATTAGTCCAATAAAAATTACCAGGCTGTATAAATGGCTATCATTAGCTCATCACTACAAGTCACTTTGGAGAAAACATTTTAGGTACATAAAGAAATAATACTGTAAAGCTCCAGTTGGCTTTACCATGTCTCACAAGAAATATGTGCTTTACTGAACATTGTTGCTTCCATGCAAGAAATGTTCACTTGAAGCCTCTCAACTCGGCTGACTCAATTTTTACACTGTGGGATGATTGACAGGGTTGCAAAAAAGAAAAAACACACAGTCAAACTACATAAAGGAAAGTAAGATTCTTACCAAAGCAGAATTCTGCCTTTGGTCTTAGTTTTGTAGCATCGCTGACCTGAAAAGCAGGACAAAGTTTGAACCACAAGAGTGGTTCTCATTCATCGGGCACTCATTAAACACTGCACACCAGGTTAAATAAAAGTAACATAGAAGAGAAAAAGTCCTGAATTGGAGCAACTTCAACACCCACCTTAGAAATGTAGGTGAGCTTAAGTGAGCCAACGTGCTCTGCTCCTGTTGGCAGATTCTGCAGGAAAAAGAGAAAGAAGGTGGCTATGAGGTCAAAGGTCACAAAGCCAAACCTGACAGTATAGGTAATGTTTCTTTAAAATTCAAACCTGGAAACCACTGGAACCATACAGCTATACCCAACTTCTATAAAAACTCAAATGTTTGAGGTTTTATATGAGCCTCATTTTATTCATGCCAATAAAAGGCCCTGGTGGAACAGCTGCTGTAAGTGATGATGAGCCGACAGCTGTAGATATAGGAAATACACCTGCAGGTAGCAATTTAAAATCTTTCAGAAATATAACTTAAAGATTATAAAAATTACATTTTTGTTTTTAGATTTTGCATCTAAAGGGAACAAAACCAGCTTAAATAACTGGCATACTGTAAAACTTAAAAAAGAAACAAGAAAAAGAACTCCATAAAAGTTTCAGGAGTCTTTGAAATATAAAAAGAGCTGAACTGAATAATTTAAAGCCCAGGGCAGCATCAATAAAAGATGCTCTGCAACATCTTTACATTTGGCCCAACTGCATCTGACTGGCCAGATATTCTCCCAGGGTCTGGTGCATTCTTCTTACATGTCATATGCTCTGACACAAACAACCAGGGACCACGAGTTTGCGTTGTGCATCAAACAGGTCACCCACCAGGGCTGTTAGCTCAGTCCCAGATGACCAGGCCTAGGGTAATGTGCACCACAAGTACAGTTACCAAGCTTGATTCAACTACCATCTAAACCCCATGAATTCCTTTTTGAAGATCTGAGCAGTGTAAGGACAGCAACAAACTCTGTTGCATTCAGCTCCCAGGACAGCAAGTTCAACAGTCCAGTTGTAAGGCTTGACACAGGCTGCAGTGATGGAGTCAGATATCCATACTCTACTGCGGTCCCACTGATAATAAACTGCTGAAACTAAATTCACTTTCAAGCCACAAAGACTCTTAGCAGACACCCACATCCTTGTGATGGGTGAGAGTGGTTTGAATCAACAGGTTGATCAATAGATTCAAGTGACAGAAGTGGGGTAATGCGTACTCACACGTGCATACGTAGGCAGCCGTTTAATCCACTGATCTGAGCGGAACTGCACTCGAGGTGTGCGTCCTACGCATATTGATTTTTCTCAGAGCGGCTGCCTTAAACGTGAAACCGTGGCTATCCCATTATTTCGGCTTTCAGTCCCTAATCCTTTAGAATTGCTCTCGTTTCACATTTTTTTGCAAACACAAGCAAGGAGTCCTTACCACTGATGTCAGTGACGATGCACACAAAAAAAAAAAGCTGCAAGGTTAAAAAGGAAGCAGGAAGCTATTTGTAGGGCTAGTGAATGCAGGCAGACTGATTCTTCTTAGCCAGTCCTACCTGCGGGTTGTCCATGTACCACACCAGGCTGCCCTCCTGGGTATCCAGGATGAAGTAGCGACGCAGGAATTTGCCGCTATTCTCATTCTCCTCTATATCCAGGAACCCACAGATGCGGTTCTGCCGATCCACGTAAGGCATCTCCGAACTTGCACATTACACTGCTGTTGAAGGGGATGGGGTGGGGTGGGGGGGGGGGGGTTAAAGAGGTACAGCAAATTAAACTGAGGAAACCTCACACAGGAAGCAAGCAATGCTGCTGCTCTGTTCACAGGTAACCCAAAGAAACTGGACATGCCCACAATCTCTACCCTATGTGCCCCACCTGGTCTCACACACAGGAATTTATACCAAACTTCCTCTGGGAGACAAAAAAACCACCATTGCAGCAAGACTGAAAATGTCAATCTCTCTACATACAAACATACTTTCAACATGACAAAGTGAGGTAGAACAATGTTCTTCTGCTTCTTATCCCACGGTGAGAAACCAGTTTGGGATTTTTACTGTGGTTCAAAGCGCAACATTTAAACAACGTCCTTGTTTATTTATAGTCATGCCTCACCAACTTCTGATTTTACAAGGTCTTGGAAAAACTCCCTGCCTGTGCTGAACAGAAACAAGCGATCAACTTTTGGGCATTCCTTGGTAATTATTCTTTCAACAGAGAACATATAGTGGCATTCCCCATATAAATAGACAAACAGTGCTGTACATGTAAAATCTAGAGATACTGTATGTTACACTACATTAATATATTTGAAGTAGTGATACCACGCAGGGAAATTTCTGAGGACTGGCAATTTTGCTGGTCAGTTCGGGGGGGGGGGGGACAGAAGTGTACCTTTTTCCTCTACCCCTTTGGCATAATAAACAATCGAACAGTGTAACAGCACCTTGTTACGGTTATGCACCGCAATGAATGCACACTGTGTTTTTTGTACAAAGGGACACAGATTCTGTGCACTTCCACTATTTACAGTTCCAACTGCCAGCACCAGCAGGGTCATCAGGCAGCAACCTGCACCTCATTCACCTTAAGACAAGTTAAACATCAGGACACAACACACAGGAACAAAAGTCAGACTCTTCTAGAATGCCTTTAGCTGTCACTTTTCGAAGGATACAAAAAAAGGACCCGTAGATGGCCAGGAAGCATTACTTAGGGTTGACAGTTTTTTACAACTTATTTCTCCTATATCCACCACATTGGTAGGGTTGTTTGCAAGAAGCGTCTGTTTTCTGCACACAACACAGCAAAAGGTGGGGAAAATGCACGTAGACTGTGTTGCAGCTGTCAGAGGTATGTAGTTCACAGTAAACACCTCGGGCAAGAGCTCTGGTCTTACAGTTGAGCACAGCAGGCGAGCTCTACTGGAACTGCCAGTGTCATCAAGTTGCTCGCTGCAGGGGTTTTGGCAGCCCACACACAAAAAAACAAAAAAACAAAAAAAAAAAAAAAAAAAAAAAAAAACTAGGTAAAATTTTTTGTCAATAACTTTGTAGGCTACAACAGATGTAACATAGGGGTGGGAGATCCTTATGTATCATTGCACACCCATCCTGCATGTGGCTCTAAACTCGAGAACCACACTGCGCTCTTTGACTTCTGGGCCCACCACCTCCTACACTTTTTGAAATTTCACTGACATTCAGTTACAAGTTCAACAACACAGTTTGAGCCTTAATTAGCACCAAGAGGTTTTGGGAGGGGGGGGGGGGAAATCAATAAAAACAGCTAAGTTAAGCCAAAATATGTTTTAAAATATGTTAAGGTTTATGAAGGCAGGCAGACAACTGAGATGTAAAGGAGACCTGGCTGCAATGCAAATGAGCTGTGTACAAAGGCAATGCCACTAATATCATCAAAGAACATCAAAAAGACACTCCCTACACAGGAGCCTCAAGCTTCCTTTATGATGATGATAAAAATAAAGGCAAGGTAACTCAACTAAAGCACAATTGCCGTACCAACCTCAAGAGGAAAGGAAAACTGCCATGCATTTCGCCCACCAGTGGTATTCTGACAGGGATTCTTGTACAGAGAGCTGAGAACTGACCTTGGGGACCTCATCTCAAGCATGATGGAAAGAGCTCCCAACATTAACTCCCTTATCAGGCGCTTGGCTTCAAAGGCCAAAGGAATCCCAAATAGATCCAGTGTAATCCAACAAAAGCAGCCAACAACCCCTGGCACAATAATGAAGCAGCATGATCGCTACTGGGATAAAGACAGGTAATGCAACCAGCAGAGCTTGCGAAGAAACCCTTAGAAAGCCACATAAGTTTTTAAATGACACAACAAGCTAGACAAAAGGTCATATGAAAAACAACATGCTGACACAATGTTCAACAGCAGAAAGACAACATGACACATCATGGGAAAGGGACTGAAGCAAATTGCAACATGGAAAAGAAATCCAGCTACAAATTATGCTACCATAACAGGAAAGCATTTACATGTCGTGCTAGCTTCTCAATTTACAAACATTTGAGTCAAGACTTTTCAAATATAAATAGATTTGTCAGTATATTAACTTATTTTTAACTGGATTTTCTTCACTTATGTCATCAGTTTTCTAAAACTTCTGATCGTTGCTGAATGAAAACAACCTGTATTTTCATGTCTAGCCAACAGATGGCAGTAAAATGCACTCAAGGGAATTGTTGGCTCAAGTTAGAGACTTTCTGGTCCCAGTTATGTTTGTAAAGTTAAGAGCCAGAGTTCCAATAAGGAGTAACACCTTCAGTTAGACACAACAATCCCAGATGACCCCTTGCCTCTCCTAAAGGCAGCACAATTGATGAGACAGACCTGGTCACCACTGGACACCAAGCACAAAAGTTACAAAACTACATCACAAAGTTACCCGAAGACCTGACACAATACAGACTCCGCAAACCACCAACCATTTTTCCATTAAAACTCAGGGCACGGAACATAACTCGTGGGCAGAACCACAGGAGATCAAAACTGACACAGCAGCCATTGCTCAACATGGAGGGGGGAAACCATAAAACAAAGAAAAAGGGAGGCAGACAATTCACTCCCAGACACAGAGTTTTTTAGAGCCACTTCCAAAACACTATTTGGCTTATGGTTCCAAAAGCTGCTATGAAAGGGTCTAACAGCATAAGTGACTGACTTCTTGTTCAGGTCTGGGTATGTGACCTTCAAAGAGCCAACAAACTTGGAGGATTGCATGATTACAAATTGAAGTTGCATGTATTTTCCTCTACAAAATATTTTAAACAGCATTCAATATCTTTAATATTGTTATTTATTAGTAGCATCTATTTAAAGTGAAAAATAGAAATACTGATAAACATATTACACAAATTTATAGACTCACAAGGCTATACATTTTAAAAAAGTTTAATTAAAAAAAAAATCATAACAAATGTGACCTGTGGAGTATTTACATGACTCATTTAGTCAAAACCAGAGTTATCAAAAAATTAAAGTACAGAAAATATCAATTTTCTGATGCATGATGTCTTTATACTTACAAATGAGTAAAAATATATTGGCAAAATATACTAAAAGTAGATATGGATAAAATGCTGTGAAAAGTATAGCAAGTAAAAGCGCAACTTTTACCTGAGAAAATTCTTGTTCTAGAGCTTTTAGAGAGACTGTGTGTTTGTCTCCGGTCCTAAAAACTGTCATCAATTCCCCTGTCTCATTGTGCGGGTTTTGCTGTCGACTTGCTGTACGTGCTATGCTCCACAAGCAGATGTGTGTTTTTGTGTGTATGTTTTCCCAACAGAGCTGTTGACATGGCTGAGCTCAGAGAAGGGCCGAGCCTCGGTTCTTGACAAGCCCAGTCAAGATCCTGCAGCGCTCTCACTGTAACCACCTCTGCAGACCCAAGGACAGGACTAACCAGCAGCAAGAAAAAGACTTACCGCAGCTAAGCAAAACAAGTCATCTGCTTTCCTTTTACGATGTTTAGGTCAATGAACCCTTGAGATGTGCGCAATCTAAAACTTTCACCATGGCTCTCAAATTACAAACCCTACATGCACATAAACACAGTCAAAGGTATCTCCAGTGGTTTCCTGTAGTTGGACTCACAAAAGCTTTCTGGGGGACAAATAAAGCCAAACAGTGGCCACATGGCAGTCTGACACCTCAAGTGTGTCTCTACCGAATCAACCTTTCGTGGCTGCCACCATGACCTCCCTCGGTGAGAAAGGCACTCATTCGTGGGAGACGTGCCTGGCTGCAACTCGGAGCAGATCCAGGGTGCTCCTCTTGGCCAATCAGGATTGGCTTTGGGTGTCCGCCTGTTCCCTTGCACTGGCCTTCCCCCTGCTCTTCCCCAGCTTTCCGAGCTCCCTTCTTTCACTTTCCACCTCCAACACACCCATTCTCTAGCTGCATGCAGCTGTGGCACTGGCTCACTGCTCGCCACCCCCACCCCTGATCTCATGCTTGCCTGAACAGACGACCTCCAGGGGGTTTGGAGCTCATTGTTTTCTCTTTTCTTTCCTCATCCTCATTTCAGACACAGCAGAGAAAACAAGAAGCAAAGTGATGACCTTTCAGGCCTCCCAGCTGGTGGTAAGGCGTTGTGTATGTGTGAACACACACACACACTGCAAAACGCTGACTTAAGTCACTGCTGTCACCAGCAACCCCATCATGCCACAATGTCTGTGCAACACTAAAATAACCTGGTCCTGACAGGCAAGAGCACATTATAATTTCAACAGGATTTAAGAGAGAGGCTCATGGAGCTCCTTTTAACCCTGTACATACAATGATACTCTGTTTCTGAAGTCCTTCCCTAAAAATAGATATCTTGACTATACAATGATTACATGGAAGTTAAAGTTCAACAGAGCAAAACTGGGAAAACACACTAACTTACGTATTGTGAAACTGCATCTCAGGTCTGACTGTGACCATGACTTTGGTCATTCTGATATCTCTACATCCATAAAGCTCAGTGTCTGCTTGTTTGTTCTGTATGCACAGCTTTGTTTTTCAAGCCACTTACTGAAATTTGGGAAACTGGTACTTTTCACATGAACTGAAATTTTTGTGTAGTCATACAAACACAGCACTAGACACATTAATGACGTGCACCTCCAGGCAGACCCCTCCTAATTCATCAAGATGAGGACAAACAGGCCAATTCTCAGTCACACACACACAAGCAGATGCCAATTCTTACTTGCACGGTGCCACACACATCACTGATGTGGGCCTTCTGACAATTTCCAGCTAATTCATAAGAATGAGAACAAATGGGCCAGTTCTCACACACTTTAGTGAAGGGTGCTTCCAGACAGTTCCAACCTAATTTACCTGGATGAGGACAAATGGCCCATTACACAAACAAAAACCAAACACACACACACACACACACCAAGAAGGGACCACAACACACATCCTCCTCCACTCAGTCCAACAGTTTGACAGCACTAACAATACTTATGTACTAAATGCACAACTTTAAGAGTAATAAGGTTTGGTGATAAATAATGAGTTATTACAATTTACCTTTCCACTTTGACCTGGTCAGCGCTGGGTAACTAGGCTAGTTATAGAGCTACTATAACTAGCTACAGAGAGCTACTGCTGCAGACATACTGCAGAAGGCCATGCAGTGTTTTAGTGCCATCGCCTTGCAATTCAAGAACTCAGGATTAAATCTTGCTCCTATTATAGTACCTTCCAGGAATATAGTTATTTCAAGTGATACAGCAAAATTTACCATGCTGAAAAAACGGGTAAATGAATAAGTAGGTTTGTACAACATCTAATAGTGTAAACTGGCTGGAACAAATTCATCACCTACATGAGTGAATGTTAGTAATCTGGGAACTAAGATCAGTTTCAGAAAAAGTAAGGCCGGCTCAAAACTCTTCATACAGCAGCCATATCACTACAGAGTGGAGGTGAGATCAAGACACTTGTATTAATTTTTTGACTTTAACAGTCATTTCACAATTATTCAAAACTTCTTAGCTTTTAAGTATCTGTGATTAATAAATCTTTCAATGACGGTTCCCTGCTGATTTTTCCCATATCTGTGATAAGTTTAAGGCAACGTACTGCAGAAGAGAGGTCAACCATACCAGGGCATCTGACCATCTGGTGAAACTGCACAACCACCCACTTGAACACAAAAACCCTTTTACCGCTAGTGTATTTTTGACCTGCTGCCCAGCTCTACACCTCCAGCTCCAAGTATAGACATTTACTTGGCAGTTAAAGTTTTACTTTCACCTCCATGGGAGAATCAGAAACCAGTGGTGCAGGACCGCATCCAGTGCGTCCCGCTGCTCTACATTTGGCCCGCCTGCCTTCACACAAACACTATTTTTGGGCCCAAAAGCTACGCAGCTACCAGACAAATCTTATTAATGTGGGCTTTTCCAAACTCAGCCCTACCTCTACAGTATGCCAACATTTATTGTAATATATGCACTGTACATGTACATTGATGTTCATTTAACACAGCACAAGAAAAAAGTGCAACCACAGTGGCGGGTAAAAAAATTAAAGTTATGCCCTTTATGAACAAGTATAAAGATACAGGTTAAAAAGTTAAAAAATTAGCTGTTTTTAGTTCTACCACATAACTAAAAACCATGATCTTTTCTACTGGTTCTACCATGTACTCCTGTCTAGTTAATGTTATACCAATATTTTCTGACATGGCACATTTTCTCTCTATATATAACTTTATAAACTTTCAAGGCAACAAACGTATACTCTTCTCCCCACTCACCACAGAGTAAATAATGAATTATTGAATAATTGTTAATAATAATACACTTGGAAACGAGGTCATTTGGCCTGAGAAAAAACAGAAAAAGAATTATGACAATGAGACCAGGACAGAATTGGGCTTCCTGAATATAAACTGAACCTTGACAAAAAAAAAGAAGAAACAAATGCACACTATCTTCACTTCTACATGGGACATTTTAAAGGGCATTTTAAAAAAATGCATAAATAAAAGGTACTAAAAATTAATAGGTTTAGCTAAAGACAGAACTTGTATAGAAACAAGTTTATATTGTACTTGCAATGAAGGAAAATTATGGAATATCTGAACTGAAGTTCCATTACAAGCACAGCGCACAAGAAAATAAGTAGACACTGGAAATTCAGCAAGTTTGGAAAAGACTTTTTTTTTTTTTTTAAATAATCATAAAATCACGAGAAAGGCGTCTTTCCCCACTGCAGGCTCCTGTCCATCCGCGAACCATCATTTTGACGTCCACGAAGGCAACCAACTGAGAGAGCCGAGCTGCGTGAAAACTTGGCTGAAGGCGCCGCCAGAGTCCGAGTGACAGTTAGCGTTAGAGTCAGTGTTATTTTTCCGAGTGTTAAATCTGGGATCCGGGGCAAGGACGGCGAGCGGCGGCCGCCTCCCGTCTACTTACTCAGTTTGGCTTTCCGGAGACGCCGAAGAGCCGCAACCCGCCGCCCGCTCGCTCGCCCGCTAGAATCTCAGCGTCCGCGAGTCACCCAATCTGCCGCTCACTTCCTACCCATCGGAACAGCGCCCACAGAGGCAGGGAAGGGGGCGTGACCATCGAGCGGAAACGGCCTCTCCAGTGTATTGTGGGAAATGTAGTACGCGATGCGCCGCGGGCGTCCGTGAAGCAGCCCATCTCCCTTGAAATTTTACACATATCCCAGAGAACTGGTAGGCTTTGATGGATTGTGGGTAATGCAGTGCATGACTGTGGCAGAGCGCAGGCAAGAGACACATGAGAGCAAAGTAGGGTGCAACTTTTCCACGGTGTGTATTTTTAGGTCGCCGTTAAGCTGCAAAATGTTGAAAGCTAGGGACATAGTTCATATATCAAATGTAATCCAAATCATTGTAATGTTTAAAAAAAAAAACTATACACTTTATGCATTTCAGTGTAATAAAGCCCTTCACGTTTTATACACATAGTAAGTGTACTTAAGGCAACAGTGGCCCATTATGTCTGTGAAATAGCTATTACCTCACTCACGCAAGAGCCAACATCCTCTCAAAAGTTCAGGGAATAATGGAGGCCTGTTTCCCAATTTCAGACATCAGGTGATCAACCAAGCTTATTTTTACGTGGCACATGTGAAGAGCATTTCCCTTTTTGGACAGTGGTTCTTTGTGGAAATGTAAATGGATGAGCTTTCAAGCTACACTGGGAAGCAAGAGGTGAGTTAGCACTCATGATCCCATGTTCAACCCTGTAGGAGGAACACTAAGGACTATTATAAGCTTTTATGGTCTCCAAGCACCCAGGTGAACACTGTGGTTTAGTAGAACCTACTGCAAATGGGATGGCCTTTCATACTGATGGCTCTCTGGTAACCCATTCAGTTCCAGCTTGGTCCCTTTTTCATGTGTAATAATGCAGCTAAATAGTAACCCATTTAATCAAAGCTGTAATGTGTTGCATATATATATATATATATGAAGCCTAACAATGGTTATATCAAACTGTATAAATGTATAACTGCATGCAAGCAATGAGAAAAATAGCAACAGGGATTCGGGTCCTGACACATCTGTACATCTCTGGGAGGTGATACTCAATTGCAGGGCTGAATTCTCCTGCTTCCTTAGTGGCACCGTGCCCATGTGAAAATACAGTGTGCTGAGCAGCTGTGTTTCCTTTCCCTCTCTGGTCAGAGCATTTCCAAACAATAGCAATGAAACATATTTAGCAAGGAGAGAAACTATTTTCAGTTTTGGGTAAAACAAAGGACATCAAGTGTTCATCAGCAAAAAGAAATGCCATGTTGGTTTGTAGGAGGTAAAAAGTGTGTGGAATGCTGTATAGCTTGGGGAGTTACACAAAGTGGAAAATACAGTTCCCCATACCTTCCCCATGTCACAACATGCATTTTTCCTGGCAAATGTCTGACATTTATTGACACAGAACTTCATTACATGAGAAAATGAATACTGAAAATACTTTAGCTGTATTGTTTAAATGACCTCAAAGTGCATATTTTTATATGTTAGGGCTTTTTTAGTTGGGTTTAATTTCAGGATTTACTGGCATTCACCTTCTATAACATATTGTCATGTAATAAGAAATCACAACAGGTTGGAATCTCCGTTGTATGGTGAGTTGCTTTCGGTGGACAACATTGTGATGCTTTGCTAGTGTACAAATTGCTGAATTTCAGGAAATGCAAAGACAGGGAAGTACCCAAACATTGGCTAATGGATAACTTTCCTTTTACCTTCAGTATACAGCATTTTCTTAAAACCATTTTGCTCCTTATTTTTACAAGTACTGTGTATTTTGCTGCCTTATTCAGATGACAAGCAAAGTAAATTAAAATCTATAATCCAGGTTAAGCATTAAAAATTATAGATTTTTTTCTGCATTTCTACATACTCTCTGGAAGGCATAATCTTTTTGATGTGCTATACAAAAATGTACATAATTCATCTGTACAATTCAACAGTGCTGAGTTAGTCATCTTATTCAGATGAAAAACTAGTATGGCAGCTTATTTTATTTTGGCTGGCAAAGATGCAAGACATTATAATTCTAAGCAGGCCAGGGGAAAGGTGAAACGTTGTCATGCAGTAATTCTTTACCCCAAACACCTACATAAAACATAAAATTTCTTTCCGTAAAGGCTCCATTACAGAGAAGTGTTCTCTTTTTGTTGCTGAACCTTAGACTGCCTTGTAATTTTTTATGGATGGGTTATGGAATGGTATATATCCTCAAAGCAAGGTTCATACCTGGAAAACTGCTGACTAGGAGCAGAACAGCAGAATTTTAAAATTACATCATGATGTTTTACCTTCATTTTCACATCTGGACCTCTTTGAAGAAGTTGTCCAAGGTTTGTGTCACTCAGTCATGCGGTTCATCCACACTACCTACTGCACACATCCTGGCTGAATAGGCTGCTGAATCTGAACCTCAGTCTCCATGTGGATCTGGTAGAACATTCTTCACTCCTGCTCTGCTCTCACAAGTTCATCTGGGTAGTACTGAGTCCAGGAGTCATAGCTTCTAGGGAAGGTCAGATGCTAGAGCCCTGTTGCTGGGTGTGTGCGTATGTGTCTGTTTTGGTAATTGTATTCTGGAAAGGTAAATAACAGCAGTGTCTTTGCACCTAAGAACCCACACAACAGAACTGCAAACATGTTAAGAAAATATGCTAACAATATTATTAAATATCAGAAAGCAAACAAAATGGAGAACAATGAATAAACATGATGGAACTATAAACAAAATCAGTTCCATTAATACAGAGCTGACAGCTGCAACATGTAAATGTTTCAGTTTTTTTTTGCATTTATGTAAATCTCTGCATCCTTGGAAATATTCTACTGGAATATAAACTGTATGAGGGAAGCAATAAAGTTTTGTAGCTGTTGACAGCACTGACTGTATTTAAAATATACTTATGCTTAGTGAGTTTTATTCACCGGTTTGCATAATTAATTGATTATTTGTTTTAAAAACACAAATTGGGTTTCCTCAAAGTTCAATTATATTCCAAAATCTGACTAAACAAACACTTTTTCCTTAAAAAGTGCTTAATTATACTCTGCCACCTAGTGGTCACACACGTGAAAAATACATAACAGCTGGTGGCTCCAACAATGAAGGAAACGCATCTTATTTTTCTTAGCCAAAGATCATATTCAGCAGAAGAATCCATAGAGAGACTGGAGAGTCCATCTCATTCACTCTGGTGCCCTTAAACTGGAAGTGAACTCTGTGATGTGAGAAACATCTCTTTGAGCTAAGATTTCCCCAAAAAGATGTGAGCTTCTTTTCCACCAAGATAAAGGATGATGGTTAAGTGACAACAGAAATGTTCGTGCACTGGCATTACTTGGATATGAGATGTGGACACTGAAGAACGATGCTGAGAAAAAATGTATACATAGAAAGTGTGGTGCTGGGGGAGATTTTGAAGGACTGAACCCTATGAAAAGGGAAGAAGTTGAACAGGTGGAACTTGGGTCACATCATACCTGAATTCGGTGGCAGCAGAAGGACCAGGGTTATCTAACTCTGGACTCATCATGAGAAGATTGGACTCTTGAAAAAGTAGTAATGCTTGAAAAGGAAAAGGGCAAAGGAGGAGAGGATGATCAGCAATGAGATCAATGGACTCAGTAGCTGTGAAAATTGACACTTTCAACACTACGGACACAAGCACAAGACTTCCAGAACATTCTGGAAGCACTCTGTCTGTGTGGCTGCCAAAACTCGACATCAATTTGATGGTACTTAACCGCAACAACAAGTTTTTGACTCATGTTCCATGCCCACTATGGAAACTACCAGACCTTTTAAGGACCATCCTAAACCACACAGCCTAATGGGAAAAAATCAGTCAAAAAAAAAAGAACAAGCTGCGAGACTGTGGACAAGCAGGTGTGGGGATCGAACACGAGGACCCAGTGATGGAACAAAGGGAATGCAATAAAAACAGATTTAGAAAACTCTCATTGCAGGTCAGCGCACTCTCCAATTTCCGTCTCACCAACAGAGACAGCAAAGTGCACTCTGCTCCCCGACAATCTTTTCTAATTGAATCAGTCGAGCGCAGTAATGTTTTTATAGGGCTGCCTCTTGAGCCTCGGAGCAGTAATCTGCCTTTAAAAGGACTGTCCTGCGAGAGGGTCTTCCACTTGCGTCCACATGCTAAGGCATTTGCAGTGCATTTTGTTGACGAACCAGCCAAGTAGCTGTAATAAAACGCCATCTGTTCACCAACCGGCAAGTTTTATTCCCGAAGCAAACTCCGAGTCTGTCAAGGTGCGCCCGTGTTATCTTCGACTTCGCCCCTGCTTTAACTGGTGGGAAATACCTGCCTATAAGGTGGTCTCGGCGTTTGATCGAAGAGCCACTTTTCTGTGTAACTCACTGTCACGACCTCAACGGCCACAGTGAATGGCGCAGCAGTGCTTGAAGAAGGTGGGGATACGGCCTTGTAGAGCAGAACACAACTGTTACTTACCTTCAGCATCAGTGTAAGATGTCAGTGTTAGAGTAAAGATGCTGATGTTACAAAGCAAAGCTGAGGGTGATAGCTGACTAAGGTTTTGTGTATAAAATTATGGCAAGTAGTGTGATGGTCAGTCTGGTAACTGAAGGACTGAAGGTTTTGTTCTCCAGTCCTGCTGTAGTAACTTCGGTCACCGCATTTTCACCCTGAAGTGCTCCAGTGAACACTACCCCACTTTATAAATGGGTAAATAATTGTAAACAATTTATTAGAGTCTCATGAGACTAAACTGTTCATTGTTCTGTGACTCAGAACACACAAATTTGCAGCACATCCAAACCTCCATATGCTGCAGTGCTGACTTTCAATGTAACTTATTAGGAAGTGGGATGCAAACCCATTTCTCCTAATGCATGCAAAAAATATTTTGTTTTTTTTTTTTCCTTTTGCTGGGTCTTAGGAGCATTGTATACCTGGCTTACAACAACTGACTTTTGGCTACTCCTGTTAGGGGTCACCACAGCAGATTGTCTGCATATTTGGTTTGGCAGATTTTTACACCAGGTGCCCTTCCTAATGCAACCCTCACAATTTGTCCAGGCTTGGGACTGGCACAGAGAAATGCACTAGTTCATGCATCCCCTAGTGGCTGGATTGGTATTGATACTCAATGTGGGGCTTGAACCCACAACCCTGAGATTAAGAGGCTTATGCTCTACCAACTAGAGCTAGCTGGGCAGCACCACCGTATACCCAGCTTGACAAGTTTAAATGTGCTGACAAATGCAGGGCAGCACTGATTTTACGGAAATCTTCTATTAATGTCTCCTATGGTTAAAAGCAACTCTCAAAGTGTAAAAACCATCATACATCCGTGCATCATTTCTCTCTGGTAACATGATGCTGAATTTGTTTGAAGTGAACTTGTTAATCAGTAAATACTGGCAGCCTGTTTTTAGATTAGACATTGAAAAAGCTTCACTGGGAGAAAGGGACCCCAGATGGCATTGTTTCTTATCAGATTGTTGGTAAAACAGTTGCCTTCCTGTATACAACATGCAAGCGAACAATTTTAATCAGTGCGCATGTGGACAATGGAGTGGAGGTTGGCAAGGTTTCCCCAGGCTGTCCATATCACAGTTACATATTTAGAAGGCAGCATTGACCAGGCCTTTATCGGAATAATACTTCACACATTTTCCCATCAAAAAAATTATGAAATGTACATTATTTACATTTTCATTCATAGCTTATCCACTTGCTTTGCCCACCATTGCATTCAGAGCAATTTCACAAGCTCCTTTCTACAAAGTGGCTACAGTGATTCCTATGTAATATTGACTATTGACTATATTTTAGTTGATACCTTTATTGAAAATGACTTCCAGTGCTACAGTCAAGTCCTTACAGTCATTCACAAATCTGTAGAGCAGTGCAGTGTAACTCGCATACATACACACACTGAACCCCTGTCCCACTGCAGTGCCCAGGTGTTGTGAGTAAGTTTAATTCTTATATTTAGGCATTTTCATATGGCCTAAATGATAAGTGCTTGCTGGTATTCCATTAGTTTTTCCTTTGGATCTTAAACCTACAACCTTCTGGTTGCAAGTGTGTTCATTTTCCATTATGTGAACTGCAGCTTCTGCACATCATCTGAAAAAGGTTTCATTGATAGCTAATTTACCTAAACCCTGCACCCACAAATCTGTCCAGCGTCAGACCACAAAACAGCACCAAATGTTCAAATCCACCCTTACTGTCTAAAAAGTCACAAGTCCAAGAATCTGCTATATATGCAATTTATGACACTGCTATCTTTAAAGCTGGGCATCAGAAATGTGCTATACCCACAGTGGACATAATTTCACAGAGCTCATTGAGTCAGACTGAAAGCAGGGTGTAAAATAATACTGTTCTGGTTTGAAAAGGTCGACTGGTTCCAATAATGCCACAAATGCCACAAGGCAGGATTTATATTCCACCAGTCAAACACACATAACTCAGAGGGCTGGTTTAAGCTAACATTTTTAAAGGTGCATTTCACAGTCGCATGTCAAATCTAAGCAGATATGCCCTGCTGTTCTGATGCATTACAGCCTTATCAATCCTAGCCACGTACTAAGGACTTAGATTTCACAGCTAAAAGAAGGAGTGGTATGTCTTGTCTGGCGAGGGTAGGGGTGGTTGCAGAGTGACTCTGTGGGAACCGGCAGCACAAAGACACAATCCTCTGTGGGCCCAGTCCTACTGGCATCTGGCAAGGGTCATTGCTACAGCCAGGGTACATGAGTGCCTGTGTGTGCATACATGTTTGCTTCTGCATGGTCTCCCACCCATCCCCACGCTCTGAGAAAGAGGGTGGTTTATATCCCACATTTTGCTCTGTTAGGACTACAGACTTCAGTAACCTGGAGACACAGAGATCAGCAGAAAATGCCAGGGTGGGGGGGGGGTTTCGCTATAGGTTCTCATTCTAGTTCTGAGGCTCAGCCAAAGCTTTTATCCATTTAATACTGAGAGATGTGACTTTGTGATCCATTTATAGTGATGGACATCATTGTGGTGCAATTACGGTTACGAGTTACCATCTTTGATGTCTTTTTGAAAACAATTAAGGAAATCGCATATGGTTTTCCAATGGCTTTATCAGTGTGCCCCGCACTCAAGGGTTCAACAACTAAATCATGCTTGCTTGTTTTACAGTACATTTACATTCAAACATTCAGCAGATGTTTTTCTCCGAAACAATGCCCTAATGTTAAACTAGCATTTAGCTGATGCATTTGCTGAAGGGAGCTTGCAGTGCAGGATGGGTGATGTTTGGATGCGGCATCGATCTTCGCTCAATCTGTGTGGATTTTGTAAGTTCTTCATGTGCTTGTATGAGCTTCCTCCAGGTGTTCTGGTTTCTCCCACAGTCCAAAGTTGTGTTTCAGATGGACTGATGACACCTATACACGTGGGCTGAATGGAGGGTCGAACCTACGATCAGTCACGCAGTCCGGGTTTTGTGAGGCTCCAGTAGAACCTGCCGTATGCCCCTGAGTGCCATGTTCAACATTTACAGACAGATTTGATAGTGTGCCTTAAACATTGCATTTTAATGTAACACATACTTAAATCCTTCAGCCACCCGAAATGGCAATGCTGAGAATCAGCTATAATTTGAATTTGTGCCAGTTATAGAGGGGGAAAGAGAGTGCAAATTCAAAGCCAACACTTTCCATTGCCTGAATACCATATGAGTCAAGTGAGAAAAAAAACAAGTTTTTATTACTGTTGAGTCAACATAAGTGAGTAATGTTATGATCATCAACTGCACAAAACAGGATCCTGCATGTGTAATAGGTGTCAAATTCTAAACCATCTCAATGCATTTCAATAGGTGTGCAAATTAGGGCATAGACTATTATTTGAAGGATTAAAATGTGTCATTTTCATGCGATAACACGTAATAGGTCCATTTTAGTTAGTTAGAAAACAACTTTCCTGGTTTATATTATGACAGTTACAATAAGCATAACAGAAATGAGACAGAAATGGTGTAATTCAGAACAATGCAATGACACAGTGAATAATCCTACAGTATGCGGAATCCAATATAAATTTTAAAATGTTCAGAAGATAAATTAATTCTTGCTTGTTTACAGACTTCTACTAACTGTCTGCCTTTGACAATGTTACAGTGGGATGTGGGGTAACAGGCTTCAGGGGCATACCTGGGGGAGTATGTCAAAGAAATAAATTGTTGTGATATTTTAATTTTGATATTAATTCACATTTGTTGATGGCATTGTACTGGCATTATTGTGAATTAGGATAATTTGTCACATTAAACAGTGCATTTAATATAAGAGCAGGTAAATCCCTGACCAGGTTGGAATTGCAGGTGGGATGTCTATACAGCAGATATGTCTGTATATTTGTATTTTTGGTCTGCTTGATCTTTGGACAGATAGGAAGTGACAGCAAGACAAATCTGTGTTGTATGGTGGAGAAACCTCCCAGATGGTGTGGAATGTGACCCACCGAGGAGCAGGATAACAACCTGCAGAGTGTACTTGGGGGGGGGTGCTTAGATGTAAACATATTTACATTTACCTGGTTTACTTAGTTGACATTTTTCCCCAAAGAAAAATTTTCTCACTGGAGCAATTTGGGATAATTACTGTGAACAAAGGTATTATAAGACTGACACTTTTTATACTTGTTCAAATTTTTCTACAGTATTTTTACTCAGATAAATGACATTAATTGTTTTTAAACGCTTTTGGTTTAGTTTAACTGGTCACTGTAAATTGCCCAAGGTGTGTGCCTTTGTGTGTGTGTGTGTGTGTGTGTGGGTGGGTGGGTGGGTGTGTGAGTGTGTGGCTACTCTGGATTCTGGGACTGGGGTTTTGCCTAGGATGTACCCCTACTTACCTTGCCCACAGTTGTTCCAGGAAAGGCTCTGCTCTACCGCAGCCCTGAGAACAACAAGCAGTCAATGAAAAGAAGTGAAAGTGAGAGTGAAATACAATATATGAGGATCTCATTGAGTTTGCCGGAAACTAAGTTATCCCCTGACCATATGGAACTTAGGACGTATTTTTGCTACTCTTTCTCTGAGTGCCTTCAGAAACACTCTCCAATCTTCACACAGCTTCATTCAGATGTTTCTATAATGTATTTATGGAAATTTATGATTCAGAATCTTGTAGAGAAGATGGTGAATCCATTGTGCAGGAATATTGCACTACATAAAAAATAGCATTGCATAGCTGATGCAAATTCAGTGGCTGCAGAGTCTTGCTGCCCTTTTGCTTTTATATCCAAGATGCTCTGTACAGTTGAGATCCAGGGACTGTGCAGGCCACTGAAGCATGAAAACTTGCTGTTGTATTCTTGGAACCATTCAGTGATGATATGTGCCTTGTAATACAATGTGTTATTATTTTGGAAGTGTCCATTAGAGTGGGATAAACCGTAGCCGTCAAGGGATGAACATTTACAGGAATAATATTCAAATCTTTTGTGTGATGGGAGCCAGGAAAACATTCCCCATGCCATCACGCTGCCATCACCAGCCTGTACTGCTGACACCAAACTTGATAGCTTCATGAATTTATGCTACTTTTGCCAAAATCTGATCCTTCCATGGGGCAAAACTTAGATTCTTCTGACTAGATAACTTTTTCCACTCCTGAAGTCCAGTTTTGATTTTCCTGTGCCCTCTGAAGATCAAATTCACCGCCACAGCTTTAAACAGAGGTGACTTGTCTAGTGCACATCTGTTTGCTTGGTCACTCATTTTACTCATTGAAATACTCAGCTGAACAATAACTAATGCCAAGAATACTGTTTTGTCTTTTTTTTGTTTTTTTTTTTTATTTTTTTAAACCACATATGACTTTGAATTTGAATTTGTGTGAAGGTGAGGGGTGTACCTAATAAACTGTCACAAAGTATACAATGCAGACACATATCAATTTTTATCAGCAAGCAGAAAGCAGTGTTCTCTCAATTATAAGTGCAGTGTGGTGGTCTACTTAATCACATTTACATTATCGTTTGCTTTTTGAAGCTTCCAGATGAAGAAACTGTTTCAAACCCAGAAGGACTTTGATTGTACAGGAAGGAAACCTATGTTTGACCCTACAGAATGTTAGTCATCAGCATTTGGATGAGTTGTATATACAGACCAAGTGAAATGTGCGACATAACTGCAATGCATGCATGCTTGTAATATTTTGGGCATTTGAAGAGCACAATTTTGCTTCATTTTTGCATAACTACAGAAGACAAGAACAGCTTGTTGCCAGAAGGCATAGGGCCAGTTAATGTCAAGAGGTGGTATCGGGAAGTGGGAAATGGAAGTACATATTACTGCCACATGCTACCAAACAAATGGCCACTTCCTTGGAGGAAGTGGCGCTGCGGGCTGTTGGGAAGGGAAGCTGTCGCCGGTGCAGTGGGGGGGAGGCTATATAGCTCAGTAGATCCCATGCAGCACACAAAGGCAAACAAAAGGTTTGCATCCTCACTTTGAGAGTCCTGCAGCGCTGACGTAGGTGCTGGGCCCAGTCATTGTGCTGTTCTTTGATTACAACCTGCCTTTGAACATTTACCCTTTTCTACAGCTCCGGAGAAGTGCAATAAATGTGAATTTTCCCTGCAAAAACATCCTGCTTTTTGAAGAGCGGGGTACGGCACCTTAGCCGCTTTCACCGGTACCTCACAGAGCTTGACCTGTATGTACTTAGACTCAGATCTAGCTCAATGTATGTGGAGTGTGTGCGGTCTCCATATGTTTGTGTGAGTTTCTACAAGGAGCTCTGCTTTCCTCCCATATTCAAAAGGAATGTGTTTTAGGTGAACTGGTGTCTCCAGATCACTCTTTGTATGTATAGCAGAAAATACAAGTGTGATTGGCATAATATGCAAGGACACGCCATCCAGGGTGATCCCTCCTTCATTTCCCATTATTGTGGACTAGGTTCCAGACCATCATCACCCTGCATTAGACCAGCAGTTATTGAGAATGAATGGATAAAGATCAGGGTTACAGCAATGAAGGGTGCCATGGAGGCACTGCAATGAATGCAGACAGCCACTGGGGAGTGGTGTCCATTTGGTGGAGATGTGGGAGAGTAGGATCCAGGGCCTGGGGTTGACCTGCATGAACACCAGCTGGTACTTGCTAGGGGTTTTGAACTACAATGGAGGAGAAAGAGGAACCCAAAGCTATACTGGAACAAAAGGAGAGGAAAGGGGCCTAAGCAGGCCTCACATTTCTCCTGAGCCCTAATAGGAGCCATGCAAACTTGTGGTGCTTGATGTTTTACCCATTTTCACAGTTTTTAATCTTCATCTACCCTGTTAACATAAAGTCAAGACAAATTGTTTAAAAAAAACAATTAATCTTTTTAAAACTATAACTCCCTAAAAATAATTAACTATAACTAAAAGTCTATAATCATGAAATGAATCCAATATATGGTAGTAGGTAGTGTAGCATTAGACCCAGGACTGAATCCACACTCCTGTTGCCTAACCCCTGAGCAAGGTACTCACACTTAAACACTCAAGTAAAAAATGTGTTATGACACAAATAAGTAATTAATTTAAGGAGTTTAACATTTTCACTTGGGGAAGAGCAGCAACTAAATAAAAGCAACTGCCAGAGTGTATGAGGTGCTCATTGGGTTCTGGGATATTTGGCTGCCTGGGTGGGAGGACCTGTGGAAGCACGCAGAGAGGCAGGTGTGTGTCTGCAGCTCAGCGACCAGGTGCAGCTCAAGCCGGCACTCGCTCATGTTACCAGACACGTAATACACATCCAAACTAGGTGGAACAAGGGTGAGAAGAGGCACACACATCTCATACAAGAAGGATGCCATTCAGTACCTACAGCTCCATCTACTGTACAAACAGAGAAAAGCAGTTTTTTCTTAGCAGCTTCTATTTTGTAGTCTTCTTGTAATTCTGTGAAATTATTGTTAATGTGCTTCCAGTCCAGACTGTTGGTTTCTCTCCATTCATAGCAGATTTAGTCATTGCTTATCAGTGGATCGTGGTGCTACATATTTACGCTCCTTATCTTTAGGGTCTGACCCTTGACCCTGCCTGACAGGCTGTTTGACGGAGGAAAAATAAAGCTGAGGGACTGATCTTTCTTATCATTTCAGATAGACAAGCGCACACTGAGAAAGGATTCAAACCAGTTATTACTCACACTGGCAATCTGGGATTTGGACAACATGGCTGTGTATAATTGCAGCGTTATTCCAGGAAGATCAAAATGCAGTCAGACGGTCTCAGCCACTTCAGAGGTGCCTCATTTTCCATATTTAATAATAGCGCTGCACATAAGTGGCCTCACATTGATGCTTTACTTTTGCACAAGGGTCACTTCTACCTAATTTCATGGTGATCCAAAGAAACGCATGGAGTTTGATCTTCAATCAACCATGTGCATTTGGTTGTAGCACCTTTGCTTTCAGAAACAGGTATGGGTTAACAATGAAATCAAACAGCACAGCCGTGAAATGGCACTTGCAGCAACCGGGCTCTCTCACTTAGGTAAGGGTTTCTATTTGATCTACAAGGTTTCATACTGTTAGATTACTTCTCCTACCTCCAAAAGAGCTGTGACAAAGAGCACCTGTTTTTGCTCCAGTTCTTGGGTGGCAGGGCTAATGTGCAGAGGCTCCTGAGGGTTGGAGGAGATTATGGAGTCTGGGGAGTGGAGGGTTTGTGAGGTTTATAGGGCTGTTAAACCTCCATGGTGTCCCCGTGCATCACATATGCTTGTGTTGTAGTGACCAGACAAGTTGACCCTGTATGGTTCCCAAATGTCCTTTGTACATTGCAGTTTGCCCTCCTTGCAGCAAGCAATTACTGTGTGGGCAGCAGGTTGCGTTGTGGTTAGGGCCTTCGCCTTATAATCAAAAGACCAGGGTTTGGGTCCAGCCCCTGCTGTGGTATTCTTGGTCAAATTACTTGCCCTGAACTGATAAAGTCAAAACTGCCCAGCTGTATAGAGAAATCCTTCTAAGTACAAACCTCGTGTTGTAAGTTGCAAAAAAGTGTTAGCTAAATGAACAAAGAATAATAATGAAAGGAAGGTTTAAATTCCTGCAGCCTACTTGTAAATAAGTCCACATTCTGATTTTACATGTATGGTTGTCCAATTCCTACCCGCATGCATACATGGGTCTATTTCATCACACACAGGAATAAAAACCAAACCACCTTATCTGACAACCAAGCTGAGCGCCAACAAAAAGCAGAAAACCCTGCAAATACCTTTCACATGGCTTGTCGCAAGACTATTATTAATGTGGGAAGGGTGGTAATATTATAGCAATTCAGAAAGCAGCTTGGCAAGACGAAAAGATCAATATATTACAAATAAGCAAATAAAGAGACAAGCCAAATAACCCCTGTAATTGCTTCTTTTTGCTGGTAGATAGAGCAGAGTAATTAATAGACTGCCGCCTACATTTCATGCCATGGAAAATAAATGTAAATGCATTCTAAATAATCTCCATAAACAATCGATTTTTCTAAACACAATTTCAAAGGTTAATGTTTCAATGTGCATTAGACAAACCATCAACCAGACAAATGTGCCAAGAGTGCTCATGTCGCGGGCCAAGCGACATTTGGGAGCGGGGTGGATTTAATGTTACGGGGGCTGTTATTTATTAATAATGCTTACGAGTTTCTGATCCATTGCACCAGATTTGCGCACTTCCAGATCTGTCATTCAGAACTGCTTCCCTGACCGTACAGCCAGGGAGCTGTTACCAATGCCTGGGATATCTTTAAAACACATCTCTTTCCCTCCTGAAAATATTTTCATGCATGGATGCTGAATTTTTTTGTCTCAGGAGACTCTTAATTGAAGAGATGGTGGGAACAGGCAAACCTTCAAGGCAAAACACGATGCCTCTCGGCCCGCTTCACCATGTTAAGCACCAAAAGGCTGGCAGCCTGGTCTTAGTTAATGCTAATTTTTTTGCTACAGGAAGATTTCATCTAAGTCTTAACAGCAAATTCTTATTACAAGTTTGTATACAGTGTATACTTAAGGAGTAAATATAACCGTTATGCTTCAGCGTGTCGGGCGCTTATTTGAAAACCTCTTGGCAGCTCTGGTCGCCCATCTGGTGGTTCTCTGACACCAACTGCTCGCCTGCAATAAAATGCCATGTAAAAATGTTATGCGGGTAGTAAGTGGTGTCAGTGTGGTCATTTGAGGTTTGGACAATGTTTGGCTGCGCATGTAACACAAAAGTAATCTGACTGGAGACAGGTGCTGAAGTTCTGGAACAACCTGAGGGATAGGAGGCAGCAGAGGTTATGTGAAGAGGCAGCTCTTGGAGAATACGGTAGTTTTAGCTTGCAAGGACACACACACACACACGCACGCACATGCATGAATGCACAGAATTTTTCTGAGGAAATAAGAAATTTGTGTTTGCTTTCATCAAGTTTACCAGGGAAACAAACCCACTTTCCCTCGTCAGGAGCCGCTCTTCCCCTTCAGACCATCTGAACTCAGTGCCATCTGTGGGGCTGAGGACTGGGGAGCTGTGTAGGTGGGAGTGGTAGAGGGGTCAGAGGGGTTGCTTTATTATGAAAAGGATTTATTTGCAAAAGCAAACCACAGTAAAGACCATCTCCTTCCAACATGGGCACACGGCCTACTCCATACTGACAACCTTTGAGTGGCAGCCGTCCCGCTGCAGGAACCGCATCCCACCCGTCTAGTCACCTCCTCCGTTCTATCAAAATGCTGCTGATCGCTATGACTCCCTGGCACTGTACCAGCGTCTGAGGCCCGTAGGCGTGGCAGTGCCCTGCAGGCGAGGCAGCCGCGACTGAGGAGCCTCGCAGCATGATGTCCTTTACCACGTGCGAGGAGTACAATCGGATGGAACACAAAGGGGAGTGGGATGTGCTGGTGCTGCACCAGGGGGACTTGGATCATATGCACCTCTCGGGGGTCTGTGCAGAGCCGACAAGTCACCGGAGCAACACTCGAGCGTTCTCTGGATTTAAATATTTTTTAAGCGTCTTGAACATACTTCTAAAATTACACTTTTGTAAGTCTTGGCAGAAAAATCTGAGAAAACCCAGACAACAGATATTGCAAAGATAAAGGACAGCAGCAGCACATCATTGAGATGGACATTTGATGGAGGCACTGGAGATTCGTTCTTTGAATGTATTTTAGTGCATTTATTCTTTTCTCTGCTTCAACAGGAGATTTACACCTCCTAATATGAACCCACTGCCCCGATAATGCCCAGTCAGTTCAACCGTCGAGGGCCGAGTTAGAGACAGTTGGTTAATATCTTTTAGCTGCCAGTCATTAGGAACGGCAGGGTGAAGTAAGCCTGGCCACTGCTGAAAAGTTTGATTGTCTCAGCAGCGGCAGTACATGTGCGGGTTCCCCCCTCCTCTCCTCTTGGGCACAGTTTTGTTGTCAGATCTCACCAGGTGCCCGTCTCCGTGGTGATGCCAGCTCTGCGGCACCAGGCTGGCGCGGCTGGCACCAGCCGGACCTCGCAATGGCATTCGCTCCTGATGCGGCACTGCTCTTGGCTTGAGGACCCGAGCTCCTAGCACCGTGGGCACAGCAGGCTGCAGGCAGATCCCCGATGGCAGGCTGGCACTGAACTCCGCAGGCTTGCAGGCTTCCTTTTGAGTGATGGAGGCAGACTGCCAAGGCAGGACCCCACCTATCTACAGTCTTCAACTCAGCTTCTCTAAGCAGTATTGCTAACTAAATGTGCAGTACATGCAAGAACATTAAAAGTACCTTTCTTTATCACTTACTGCACATAGAACAAGACAACATCTGCATATGACTGCCAATGCTGGGCATCTCTGTGCTTCAGATATTGGTCAGCCCCAATGCAATATAACCAAAGGACCCAGATCTGACTCCAACCACCTGCTGTAGTTCCTTAAGAAAAGTACTTACCCAGCACTAACACAACGAGAATTACCCTGCTGTGTAAATGGGAAAATCACTGTAAGCAGCTAAGTGTACAAACCCAACATCGAGCAAGTAAATGTAAATTAGTGTCACCTCTGATGTCAGTGACTGGTGTTTCTTTCCTTTTTTATATACTGTACACAGTTTCATGTTTTTTTTTTTACATTATCTATTTGTAATACGTGTCTGTATTTGCATGTGTGAACTGTGTACTGTATGGTGCAGCATTAAGCCAATTTATGTTACACTGGAACCTACACAAATCATATTTTGTAATAATGTAAGGGCAATGGCCATGTGCTTAAGTCCCTAGTGGAGAAAAGCATCAGCTGAATAGATGATAGGTATATACAGTAGTTGTACCTGGAGGACCTTGACACCCAAATTATTTTAAATGATGGGAAAATATCTGCTTATCTTCACAAGTGGAAATACAGTGTGGAAATTCCATCACACAGCACGGTGGTATAAGGAAACAGTGTAAATACCACAGAGAACTGGTTTGGGTCTTTAATAGCTGAGTGATGTCCTTTCTGGACACTGAATCTGGGACACTCTAAGGGGACCGTGAGCCTGGAATGTATAGGTTCGGTCACCCTTATTGGAGTCACCGATTGGAGTGTTCACACACGATCCCATAGGCATCTTTGTGCATCTGGTATGCCCACTTCCATCCTGGACAGATTTGTTCTGACAAATCACCTTTTGTCGGTTTGAAATGCCTCGGGGCACAGTACACCAAATGCACATGTAACAGGAAACAGTGCTGCTTGTTTTGTGAGAGACAACAGTGGTCATTTTCAGTACTGTGTTGTGCGAGTTGCTGTGCAATCCGACATGTGCCACTTGGTGTTAATAAAGTGCACACATCCATATGCTGAGTGTGAATCCCTTTTAGGCAAAGCAATGTCTTTCAGATGATCTTCCAACCTGTCCTGGCAGTCCAGAGAGAAAGGTAGATGCCAGCTCTCAGTGCTATTTTGGCTTGAGCTTGTCCCAGCAGGTCACTGCGAACTGGTCAGGCAGCTGCCACCAGTTGGTCTATATTATCCAACTTGTCTCCAGTAGTAACCAAGCCAACAGACCAGTACCTGGAACACAGGAGACAAACACACAAATAAGATGGGCTTCAGCTCTAACACCAAAATGGCACAACTAAATATACTATAAATAATGATTATTGTGCAAATGTGGAGGCAGCAGGTCAGGGTAGCAAGAAACATAGTGGTATAACCACTGTCTTGCACTAACAGGACACAGGTCTGAAATCTGCCTCTTGCTATAATATTCCCAAGCAAGGTCCATTAAAATTTTTCCAGTTTATACATGAGTAAAACACTGAATCTTAACGCTGTAATTTGCACTGGAGAAAAATGTTGACTGAATGAACAAATGTTAATGAAGTGTGTCATAATGATAATACGTGTTGCATAATCTCAGGCTGTCTTAAGCTTGGAAAAGATTTGTCTGAAAAGAAGAAGCACATTTTAGGCAATGATAAGTAGTATCATTTTACTACTTTAATATATGTGAATAACAACAGAGAGCAGTTGACAGAACTGGGAATTTAAAAATGTTACCGTGATGTCTTGGTCAGAGGGTTGTACAGTATTTTCAGTGCCCATGGGGTAAAAATCTCGGCCCAGAAGATGACAGTAAATCATATTAAAGCAAGAACTATGTGAAGTGAAAAGGCCTTGAGCATCCTTAATTTATTTTCTAATTTTTTAATATATTGTGATTCTTCTGTACCAACAGTGGAAATAATTACAATTACAGCCATAACATAAAAAAAATTGCAAATTCAACAAAACAGGCATATGGAACTTTTATTAATGCTGTCAGTATGTGGCATATATGAAATTTGATTAAAAAAAATAAAAATACGGTACTATGAATTTTTTCAGTTCTGAGAAGGGAGAAAAATTCTTAGTATTTTTTTGTTCACTCCTTATATATGTACAGTATGAATATGTGGGAGTGAGTAGCAGTGCTGCCTCACAGAGCCTGGGTTGTTTGGGCATGGGTTCAAATGCCACTCAGTATGTGTGGAGTTAGCATGTTCTCTCTATGTCTGTGTGGGCTTCCTGCAGGTTCTCTTGATTCCTTGCACAGTTCAAAGAGATTTGTTCAAGTTAATTAATCACTGTAAATGGCCCATAGTGCAGGTGTACTGTATGTGTGACTATCCTGTCATAGACTGGTGTCCCATCAAGGGTGTAGTCTCCTGGCATAGTACCCAGTGATGCCCATGACCCTGATTGGGATAAGCGGTTAAGGCATGTAAGGTGTTTGTAAGTATGTATGCTCTATTCTCTTTGACTTCACTGAACACAGATACTAATACCATGAGGTACTCAGATGTTTTATCCTAAAGTGGTACAGAGCACATGATCCAAAGAGAAATAATGATAACTTCATGAACAGAAGCATGTCCAGTCTCAGTGAGAAAAAATATTTCAAATAATATCTAATAGCTATTATCATAAACTGACCAACCTGCATTACTGGATGTTATCTGGTTTCCAGAAGATACACTCTCTGAATGTTGGGAAACCCATCTTAATAAACGGTTCATTTTTTTGAAAATAATATTTTATGACAATGTGCTAATGGAAATTAATTCGATTTTTTTTTTCCATTAGTGGAAAATTTAACATAAGCCCAAAATCATAAAACTTTTATCTCACAATAATGTTGCTGTCTTTTTAAAACAGATACTGTGTTTTTGTCCATCATGTTTAAAAAGCCAGGTTTTCATACCCATGAATGGAGCTGGATACAGTGTATAGACTAAGCTTTTATTTTTAGCACAAATACGTGAAGCATTCAAGCTGTACAATGTGTCTATCTATGATGAACAATACATTTAGGGTTTTTATCAAGCAGAACGGTGAATACTGAGACATGAGACCAGCTCAGCAGCATTCAACAGCTACTGAATATACATGTCAGTCCAGTCAAGGATCTGATGCTATTTCAAAAAATTATTACTCTCCAATACAGTATAGCAATGCAGCTCTAACAGAATCTGTCATATCAAGTCTTTGTCAGACAGGGAAGAGTTTTCTTTAAACTTCACTGATAACTGAACTGCATTAATTTAACAATCATTGTTAACCACTTGTCGGATATAGGGTCACCGTGGTCTAAAGCCTGTTCCAAGAGCACAGGGTGTGAGACACAGTACTGAAAGGGAAGCTAATCCATCATGGGCCAGTCACACACACATTTGCTCACACTCCCACACTGTCACATAATAAGAGAATTGTGAAGTCAGTAGTTTACCTGCAACCCATCTTTGGACTAAAAAATACCTGGAGCATCCAGAGAAAACCCATATAAACATGGGGAGAACATACAACTTCCACACAGACTAACCTCAGTTTAAATTCACATCCAAACCCATAAGCTCGGATAAATTCATTGTTTAACAAAATGCTTCCATGAGTAGAAAGAAAAAAAAAAAACACATGATCATCATTTACCATCATGAAATCTACAATACATAATGCCTATAATTTCCAAACATCCAAAAAGTGCAAACAAACTCAATGGTCTTATCTAATTATTCTCAGGTAATTAGGTGTCAAATATTACTAGGTAAAATCTAGGATAAAGAGGTCAATAAAAACTGAGTTTTTTGAAGCATCTGGCATTGAACTAATAAGCACAGAATTCATACAAGCTTTATTTTAAAAAATCTTTTTTTTTTTTACAGTCTTGTATTATTTCCCTCAAACAATACAAGGGCATGTAGTTAAATTACAACACAAAATGTTAAAAAATGAAACCACATGTAAGTTTTTTTGCTTTATTTAATATAATTTGTAGAGCCTAAATATAAAAAATTGCTTATCTGATCCATGTATGCCAGTTTATAAAGGTTAAAATCATTTGGACTTTATCTAATCAATTGTATTTTAAATCATATTTTAAGCTCTAGTTATATGGTTCGTTTATCATATTACTTACTACATTTCCCAGCAAGATATTTACTTTGCGTGATTGCGTCACAATTCCAGGCGCTTCGACGCCACTCCCTTCGGTCCGCCTACTCTAGATTTCATCTTGGACCGTTTCCTTTCGCCACTGTCCAATCGCAACGTATGTTACTCCCATGGTGCGCGGCGAACTGGGAGTCACGTGCCAACATTGTCCTTTCTGATTGGACAGTTTCCTGTTTGCGGTTGGGTGACGTCGACGCTTGGCAGCGAAGGAGCGAGGGAGGGGGGAACCCGAATGGAAGCCATCGGCGCAGCGCAAACGGCTAAACCGAGTTTGAAATAGCCGATTGATACAACAGTTTCAACGGCCCAGGGACGGAAAACGCGGCTCGTCCACGACGCCGGTATCACACAAGTTGCCATAGTGCTTGAAGTTGCATGATCCGGCATTGAGGCGACCGTTTGGGACCTTGTTTATATTGTGGAAGGAGGCTGAGGGAAAGTAGGCCCAGTCGGTGCGGTGGAGAGCAGTGGTCGCTCCGGAGTGAGAGTGCGGAGGTTCGGCCTGTTCGAGCGGCCAGTAAGTTGACTCCTTTCTTGCACTGTTTATTATCTTTACTTCTTTTACTGTTTTTGTCAGTATAAAGGCCGTTATGTAGAAGTGGGGCGACGGGCCGCTCGATGCCTGGAAAAGCCGCTTAGCGAACTCCGGCACTGTGAATAACGGGGAAAGAGCCACTGTCGCCCCTGAAGAGAACCAGGACTTAAAAGACACGATTTATTCAAAACAGCAGCCAGTTACGTCCCAAAATACGTGAGTTCCGAAGTGAAGTTTGTTTTGTTGTTATTGCAGATTGATACTTTCAAGCCGGTTTTCTCCAGTTAGCTAGAAGGGGGGCTAAATTGCTTCCAGGACTAACGAGAGAGCTTTTTCCCCCTAATTTGTTAACTATGGAGGACGTTGCAGATACATTAAATAGTTAATTATGGATTAATATTTCAATACGACCCTGGGTTTTTAACTGTGACGTTAACATTACATTAATTGGCTGCTCGGTTAACGGTTTATCGCGAAACATGACGTAAGAAAATAAACGTGATGAAATTTTATATACTTTTTTAACAGTATCGTTATAATATTTTTCTTCAGTTCGGTGATCAGCTTTTCTCATCTGTTTGCTTTCCTGTCGCCACAGTCCATCTTGCTAGTTCGATCACTGTTTGCCAGTTTCAAAGGACGTTTCTACTCTTGATGAATAAACATGAGTTTAAAAAAGTTTATATTCTTGCGTTTTAAACATTTTGTGTGTGTTGCAAGTTGATTTACCTGTCGGTGTGACCGTTTTCGGGCTCATTTCATTGCGGTCGGTTTCCCCACCGTTATCAGAACGCATTGGTATCCGTAGATAGGACGGCTGCTCTTTGATATACCTTTTATTTTATATTTCGTTGGTCTTTTTGGACGTCTGTAGATGTGCGCAGGTGACATGTTTACCGCTCTCGCAGTGTATGTTCAGAGGGCGCATGCGCACTGCGCCGACGTCCCCTTCGCGCGAGCGCTCGCCGTAGAGCGTGACGTCACAACGCGTTCAGGGCAAAAAGCGAGTGTCTGGACAGTGCCGAGTTCGTTATAGGGAGTTTTAAAGACAACAATACGGAAACACGTTGTAGGCACCTAGGACTTTGTCAGCTTTACAGTAATTTATAAACCAAGGTATTGTTACTATTAAAATTCAGAGGAAGTGTCTAAATCAAGAGCACTATAGCAGAAGCAGATGTGATCTATGGTATTGATTTAAAAACATGACTTAAATTTTTAACTAAATTACATAGGAAGTATTGTGCAAAACTAGTAGACGATTGAGTGACAACTGTTATCTTCTAAAGAAATTTAATATGTAATTTATACATGTTCCTGATTATCTGTCTTTTGGTTCACTTTATTGTACAAAATTATTGTGCAGGTTCTGTTTTGAGATGCTGAAGTCATACTTTGTATTTTATTAACAGTTTAGCCTTGTAAAATTGTTTTGAGAAACTTGCCTGCAAAGAAATATGTTTGAAAATGTGTTCGTTTTTGCATTCCAGTCACTTGTTCCTTTGTATGGAGATGTAGGCAAATAATATTGTTTGATTTGCAGACTAATTCCCTGATTTTGGAAATTTATTCCTACAAAATTTGTTTGTTTGACATGCATTAGTTTATGATAAGCACTATGTTAAAAGAATAAATACATTCAGGTTACAGTCTAATGGTAGTGAATTCTTGTTGTTTTTGCAGTTAGGATTCCATGTTTGAACAGAAAAAAATCTTTAATTGCATCTGAATTTTAAAAAATGTCATACCTCTGAGAATGATTTTAGGACTTACTGACCTAGATTTTTTTCCTCTCTAGAGAATATGAAACAGACGTCACAATGACATCCCGATTTGGTAAAACCTACAGCCGGAAGGGAGGGGATGGAAACTCCAAGTTTGATGAGATCTTTTCTAATAAGAAGGCAACTCTTAGCACTAAGTGGGGAGAAACCACCTATAAGGCTAAGGTGGGCTCCAAGAGACCAATCTTCAAACCCGAGGTGAGTGAGCTGCCTAAGCGCTCCCGCCAGGGTGAGGATGACCATTCCGACGACCCCTTCGGTTTTGATAGCGACGATGATTCAAGACCCGTCACTTCGCGCAATGTCCCCCAACCGAGGGCATCGCCTGCTAAGCCCCCAGCCATGCCTACTGAGCCCACTCGAGCTGAGAGGCTGCGCACACCACCTGAACCTAACAGCTGGCTTGACCAGCTGGCTGGTGGGGAAGCCACACCCCCAGGGTGGGGTGCTTCCGGTCTGGATGACAAGAAGGTGGCGCATGGGTTACAGGAGGACAGCAACAGCAGGATTATCAACAGCAGTACTGTGGGTAGGTTCTGTATATACTTTCACCATCAGTTTCATCTTCACTATCACTATCTTGAATGGTGCACAGTCTGTTTTAGGTGAAAACAGCACAATTCTCAAGACAGGCATTAAATAACAAAGGATGATTAGAAATTTGTAAGCAATATGATTGATCCCATTAACACAATTATGCTATTTGAGCTATTGATACTTTGGCACTGATTTTGTTGGCATGCAACCCTAATTGGCATGGCCTTGTTGAGTTCTTAATTTAAAGTTTCCAGCACAGAAAAAAAATTTCTGTTATGAATAATAGAATCTAGCTTATTTCACCAAAAATGTTCTGTTTTAATACTTTCTGTTTATAAATAACATGCTTGAAGTATGTACTGAAACAAGGGTTCAAATGAACTGCTCTCCCTAAGTATTAGTAGTTAGCTATGAAACCGTGATTTCCTTTTCCTTGAACTCATATAAATTGGAAAAGGAAATGGTTTATCAAGTCAGTTGGCATGCTTAATGAGCACGACAATATAAATGTAGTTATTAATCATTTGATTAAAAATAAAAATTTTAATTCCACTGTGTGTAAGAATCTGATGGGGCAAACAGATTCAGAGGGACATAGCTCTTCTTCATTGTGCCTGGAGACCAGGAGGTGAGCTGAACACAACTGTCCAAAGTTGGTCACAAATTGTATGCATATTGCAGTACATATTTAGTAGTGTGATTTAGTTTAGCTGTGAAAAGAGGTGAAAGCCTGCTGATAGTTCCAGTTCTATGTTCTCTCTTGAATATAAGCCCTTTTCTTTTGGCATGTGGCATAAAAGTTTTATGCTGTTCAGTGCAAAATTGTTAGGGGTTATAAAACACAAAAGTGCAAATATACACAGCCATTTAATTTATCAGTGTTTTCTTTTAACAAATATGAATAGTAAAAATATGCTACTTTTTGTGGACATAAACGAATGCTTAAAACCTAGTTGCAGCAAAGAAGTGTGAACAATAGTCATTTTATATTCATTGTGTATCTGGAAATTCAATGATTCACTCAACTAGAGTACAGCTATTAAATTATTTGGGAAAATTTGTGGCTTTCCCTTCCAAAGTTCACTATGTGAACACAGCATCACTGTCCATCTCTGTCGTCGGCACAAAACCTTGAAAGGTGTAAATTGGATGTGATGACAACGCAAAAGTTCAGTGAGAGACATACACAGGCTGGTCAGTATGAGTATGGGACTTCAGGCAGAGTCCTAGAGAGGTTGTGTAGCAGCAGCGGCGGCTAAGGAGGCCCAGCAATTCAGTGTGGTTTCTGTGCAAACCTACAGCTCAGCAATCTTGATGTGCCCAGATGGAGCTTTATTGGGGTTGGCCCAATATACACAGCTGGATGTTCTTATTGAAATACCTCTTTCAGCTGTGAAACTCCTCCTGGGACTTTAACTTGCAGCCTTTTGGTTTGATCAGTAAAATGAATTGGGAAGGGTTTTTCTGTTCATGCTGGGTGTGATTTTCAAAGTGAGATAACTAATACAGCATCCATTTGTTGGTATAGTTGATTTGTTAGTCACTAAATATTGACTGTCATCTCATTGGTAAGTGAATTGTCACCAGCACTGCCTTATTTTTAATAGTTTTATACCATTGTTGACCTTAAAGGTGGGGCTTTTTACAGTAATCTGTATTTGTAACATTTTAATTGCTGTCATTTTTTTAGTTTGCAAGCTTCTGGATTTTTCAGAGGTGTGCATTGTTTTATTTAAGGCTTCATTTTAGTTATGTCTGGAATTATTGGATTGAAAAGATTAATGTGTCTGAAGTAGACTGATGTGACTTGCTAGCCAAGTTAAGGTAAATGCATATCGGACTCTCAAGGAGTAATCAGCTCCAGAGTTCTGAATGAAGCCAATTTTCAATGTTTAGTTGATATCAAGACAATTATACTTGGAAACAGTATGCCTACTGAAGTGTTATTGGAGGCTTGTGCAATACAAAAATACAAGTTTTGTATGCTTTCAACTTTTGTAAATTGTCAAAACAACTGTTGACATAAAAATATATGATCCCCCAACTGCAGATATTTGTATTTTATATACTGAAATATTTCTTTGTTTTTTTGTAACATGGTAGCACTGCATTTTATTTACAGGGGTTTGTTTTGTGTTTTTTTTTTGGGGGGGGATTGGGTGGGTTTAGTATTATCAGTTGATCAGTTGTACCTTATGTAATGACTGTTCATAATATAGACATTTTACACATTACTTGCTGTGTGATAATGTTAACTTTTGGTTAAAGTTTTGTTAAATGTGCTCAACAAAACACGTTCCTGAAAGTAGGAGACAGTTGTCTAGCCTTTGTCACATGTTGCATCCCCATCAGTGTTGAAAGTGACACTGTAATGTTTAACTTACTTCCCATAATTTTTCCTGGAGGTTTGTGTGTGTGAACATTGTCTGATTACTGCTGATCCATTGTCAGATCTCCACTGTGGGCCTAAAGCAGGTTTTTAGTATAAATATTTGGTAATAAATCTGTGAGGAAGCATTACTTTTAGTATTATGAAGTGTGTATTTAAACTGGTAATTTAAAAAAAAAAAAGGTTAATTTTTACTTGAATGGTACATAGGTGTTTAAATTATTCTTGTATACATATACAGAAACATTGTAAATGGAAAAAAATTCTTGGCCTTTGCTGTAACCAAGACATAATTTGGTGACCAAACTATTGTCATATTATTCTTTTGTTAATAAATAGAACTGATCTCATAAGCATTAGTTGGTCACTTTCTCACTAGTTAAATTGTCTTGGTACCATTATATTATCTTGAATTTATGAACACACAATGGTACAGTTAGTTTGAACCCATCATGTGGGTCACTACAGCAATTAAGTTTTAACAGCATTTCAGATAGTAGTATCTTTTTTGACTTTCTGAGATCATTCTGGATGACTGGTTAGTTTTTTTATAGAAAAGATTAAGGTTGTTCTGAGAATAAGGTGGCTTTTTTTTGTTTTACATTATCTGCACACTTAACTGGTTTAACTTGCTGTAATGACTTACAGTTGAAAGTTGAGGTTATTTAAAATCTTCATTATCATAATTCTGACATGAAGTTAGGTGGAAACTCTAACCAAGGTGGTCACAGTGGGATGTGTCACTTGGTGCTGAAAGCAGTGTGGGAGTGTCAGAAGAGCCCTCCAAACATCCGCTGTTAAAATGTGAGTTCATGCAGCATTCTCACAGTAATACATAGGGTATTGTTTGCTCATTTTCTGTTGAATGGTGGCCAGTGCACTTCTGATTGCTCAGGTTTATGACATTTTTTGGTTTCCTAATTATTTTTCAAGTGGCTCTGAAGTATTGTGAATTGGAAAATAATGTATGCTGATGAGCGAATATGTGAAATATACCTTAAAATTCACAATGGTTTGCTAACTCTAGATTTTCCACAGTTATTACCCTGGGTATCTTATGTGTGAAATGGGTTTTCAGTTTGTTTGGTGAGGCACTGAAAGGTGTTAATTTTGACTTTGACTGTCTGTTACTTCCCATTCACTCATTATTTTGGGAACATTCTTATGAAACCTGGACTGTTAGTATATCTGCTTCATTTCTGCTGTGCAGTGACTGAACCAGAGAACTCACAGCTGTCTTGTATGTGGAAAATGTATTCTCAGAAATGCTGTTCTTGTCAAACCTCTGATTTTGTGACATCAAGTTACCCTGTTACATGAATTCCTGTTGAGAAAGTTGAATTTCGATTACATTAAAAAATATTTGTTCATGGATGAAAAATGTTACCTAAAATTAATTTAAAAAGCTCAAGTAAATGCTATGTTATGCAGGTCAGTGATAACATCAACATATCTGACAGTCATGGCCGAAATTGTTGGCACCCCAGAAATTTTTCCAGAAAATCAAGTATTGCAGTAACACATGTTTTGCTATACACATGTTTATTCCCTTTGTGTGTATTGGAACAAAACAAAAAAGGGAGGAAAAAAGCAAATTGGACATAATGTCACACAAAACTCCAAAAATGGGCTGGACAAAATTGTTGGCACCCTTTCAAAATTGTGGATAAATAAAATTGTTTCAAGCATGTGATGCTCCTTTAAACTCACCTGGGGCAAGTAACAGGTGTGGGCAATATAAAAATCATACCTGAAAGCAGATAAAAAGGAGAGAAGTTCACTTAGTCTTTGCATTGTGTGTCTGTGTGTGCCACACTAAGCATGGACAACAGAAAGAGGAGAAGAGAACTGTCTGAGGACTTGAGAACCAAAATTGTGGAAAAATATCAACAATTTCAAGGTTATGAGTCCATCTCCAGAGATCTACATTTGCCTTTGTCCACAGTGCGCAACATTATCAAGAAGTTTGCAACCCATGGCACTGTAGCTAATCTCCCTGGGCGTGGACGGAAGAGAAAAATTGATGAAAGGTTGCAACGCAGGATAGTCCGGATGGTGGATAAGCAGCCCCAAACAAGTTCCAAAGAAATTCAAGCTGTCCTGCAGGCTCAGGGAGCATCAGTGTCAGCACGAACTATCCGTCGACATTTAAATGAAATGAAACGCTATGGCAGGAGACCCAGGAGGACCCCACTGCTGACACAGAGACATAAAAACGCAAGACTACAGTTTGCCAAAATGTACTTGAGTAAGCCAAAATCCTTCTGGGAAAACATCTTGTGGACAGATGAGACCAAGATACAGCTTTTGGTAAAGCACATCATTCTACTGTTTACCGAAAACGGAAAGAAAAGAACACAGTACCTACAGTAAAATATGGTGAAGGTTCAATGATGTTTTGGGGTTGTTTGGCTGCCTCTGGCACTGGGTGCCTTGAATGTGTGCAAGGCATCATGAAATCCGAGGATTACCAAAGGATTTTGGGTCGCAATGTAGAGCCCAGTGTCAGAAAGCTGGGTTTGCATCCGAGATCTTGGGTCTTCCAGCAGGACAATGACCCCAAAAATACGTCATAAAGCACCCAGAAATGGATGGCAACAAAGCGCTGGAGAGTTCTGAAGTGGCCAGCAATGAGTCCAGATCTAAATCCCATTGAACACCTGTGGAGAGATCTTAAAATTGCTGTTGGGAAAAGGCGCCCTTCCAATAAGAGAGACCTGGAGCAGTTTGCAAAGGAAGAGTGGTCCAAAATTCCGGGTGAGAGGTGTAAGAAACTTTTTTGATGGTTATAGGAAGCGACTGATTTCAGTTATTTTTTTCCAAAGGGTGTGCAACTAAATATTAAGTTAAGGGTGCCAACAATTTTGTCCAGCCCATATTTGGAGTCTTGTGTGACATTATGTCCAATTTGCTTTTTTCCCTCCCTTTTTTTGTTTTGTTCCAATACACACAAAGGGAATAAACATGTGTATAGCAAAACATGTGTTACTGCAATACTTTTCTGTGAGAAATACTTGATTTTCTGGAAAAATTTCTGGGGTGCCAACAATTTTGGCCATGACTGTATATTTGTAGCCAAATATTATTTATAGCTTGTCCTTTAATGTTTGACATTTTCATAATTTCACAAATTCATAATTTGCCTCAAGATTGTTTTAAGATATTTAAGGTATTATTTGCAGAAGTATTGTATCCCTAGGATAATGTCTGTGTGACTCCAAAAAAGCGTGCAGGCACCATGCTGTTAGAGGTGCTTTGCAATTACAAATATTTGCTGCTTTAGATGGATGGATGGATGCATAGACCATTTGATTTGAAGGCTGATTTTATGCTAGTTTGCAGTTATTCATATTTTTAAAGCTGTCTATAATTTTGTGTGTGTGTCACCGACCAGATAAAAGGACAAGGGACAGTGTCTTCATGCTTTACTTAAACTTTCCTACAGTGGTATGGCTTGTGGTCCTGAGAACTGGATGAGATGTCCCAGACCATTATTAGGTCTATCACTGTTATCCCTCACTTGTCAATGCAAATAAAAGCTTCCTGCATCTTGAGTCCATCCTCATTCTCACTAAGTGAGAGAACATATTGTCATAATTTAAGTAACTGTATTAATAATTAAATGTTTTATATTTATTTCTGTAAGAACTTGGAAGGACCCAGGTTCCAATCCTGTTTCTGCTCTGGTAACCTTGGGATCAAGCTCTATAAATGGGTAAAAATAAATAGCTTAACACTGTAAGTCACTTTGGAGAAGAGCATCAGCTAAATCAGTTAATGATCCAACTGTCCATCCATTTTTATTAATGATAAATAATATTGGATCAGCTATTTCAACCTTGAGGTTAGGTTGACAATCTGGTTGTGATTGACATTGTTAATGCAATGGAGTGTTCTTCTTTGAGTATAATTTTCTGCACATAGTTAAATGTGTTCCACAGTTTTCTTAAATATTTTCATGAATGCTTATTGCATTTTCAATTTATTGAATGACTGTTCTGAACCAGTGACCAGAATTGTGTTGTCAGGAATTGCCTATATATGGTACAGCACATATATTGGTGGTTGCATTTCCTGTTGCATCTTTGTCAGGATTGTGTGCAGGATATGAATGAAAGTAAGAAAAAGCATGTAATGAACAGAAATGAGCTGAATTATTAACCCTTTCTATGAGAACGTGGTATATAGTTTTTTTGAAGCCATTTCACTGGGTTTTCATCGTATGAGGTCCTGTTATATGAGAGATGAGTGCATTGTCCTTCATTAAGTGAGTAAGAAGGACAGACACCTTTTTATTTAAATCACAAGCTGGAAGTCTAAGATCATGTATATCTGAAAGGCTTTGTAAATCTAGGTTTCTCAATGAGCCTAATTTGTATGGAATACTTGACTTTATGAGTGTGCACTTGTTTCTTGAGTTGGTTCCCTTGGAAACACAATCTCATTCTTGCCAATACATATTGTTCTGTCCATGAGTTCTCAAAGCTCCCTGTTACAAACAAATACATCTTCTGCAAACAAATTCCTGTATATAAAAAGGCCCCTTTCTACAGCAAATCATGCTACGAATACTTGCTAACTTTGCAGAAACTGCCTACATTTAATATCTCTTTGTTAGATTAATTTTCCTTGTTCATACTAATGGTTGAGACAGAATTGTGGTGGGTTAGTGTAGCTTTTGGCTTTGAACATAGTACATGCTTTTGGTTTAATTGTTACACAGACCACTGAAACTGGACAGAATTTTGGATTATTTTTAAATATTAAATGGTGCATGGTTGTGTATGGCTTTGGGTCTTAGTATAGAAATATAGATGGGGCCTGCGTGAATACTGCTTGTTGTACTGTCATGCTGCTCTAGGTTACAGTGGCATGGAAAGCTTTCTTCACGGGTCTCACATGCTTTATGCGCTTAATCTCTTAAGATTTGAGGTTTGTAAAAGTCCCTAAACCTGCAAATGCCCTTCTTTCTGAGAAGCAGGTCTGCCCTCAGACAGGATGTCCTATGAGGATTGTTTTCACTTGGCGTCACTTTCTTGGTTTCCTATTCAAGAAAAATACTGCAGAAATTAACAATGTTTCTGTAAGCCACAAAAACTACAGCGTGATTCAAAAAGATTTGAGCACTTTCATAAATGCATTTAGTACCTAATTGTCATAGACTTGTAATCTAAGTTGATTTGTTATGTAACTCGTACATATTTTTTAATCTTACAAAGGCTGTATATACTATGATAGTTTGTTACTGAGTAATACGTTTTAAAAAGTGTTCTTATTGAATCACACTGTTCTGAGTAGCAAGACATAAAGCTGTTCAAATGCATTTAACCTGTGTAGAATTTGTTGTGTAACAGCTTTGTACCAGCCAGGAGCTCTCTGTCACAAGTGTCTGAAATATGTATGCTGCCTGTCTTCTTGGCCTGTGTTTCTCATGTGCAGAGAGAAGCACTTTTTGAAACTGGTCATTGTGCATAGATTTTTTTTTTTTTTTTTTTTTTTACAGCCACATTCTCTATCATGTGAAATAGGAAAAGTAAAGTAATTTTGCATATTCTTTGTGTTTTCCGGAGCTGCATTCAAATCATACATAAAATAAAAGGCCAATAGGGGTTCTGACTGTGTTTGTGCTCTTCAGGGCTGGATTTATTTTTCTTTATGTTTATCACATAATCCTCCAGGCTGTAATCTCCTGTCATGTTTTCATAATGGTTCTTCCACCTTAAGGTTTCCTTTATGCCTGTGTTTACAGTTCAGAATCTGACACCCAAGGACCCGTAATGACACAGATTACTCTCAGAAGTGGGACAGCTAGTTGGGGCCTCATAAAGCAATTGAATGTACAAAGTAGACTGGTGATCCCACAGATTGTATAGGCACTCATTTAAGGCTTTAAGTTAAAGGCTTGAATTTAAGTATTTAGATTTTTATCATTTCAAACTGATGTGAAATGTGCTTTGAACTTTTGGTTTTGTAGCTACACTGTATCCTCAACAGTTGTATATATAAAAGCGATATATTTGTCCTGTATCTATATTTTGGAATATGTGGACATTTAGTTTTATTTATGAGTCAATATTTTTTCTTTCAGTTCTGTTCCCAAGGAATCCTAGAGTGATTTGTTACATGTGCGGTACCATTTTCATTTTACACACCAGACTTTTCTTTAATCAGTGCTGTTAGTTTTATTTCAGGGAGTTGTTGTGTCTTTTGGAGGTAAAATAGTGAATGGATAAAAGTTCATACAAATGCATACATCTGTTCTGGATACAGTGTCACTTTCATTTTTTTGTTCCGGAAATACTGACAATTCCCTCTGGTTTGTCCACAGGTAAAACGCGTTTGTGTGAGAGCACTGGAAAGGACAGCTACTCCTGGTATAAAAATGCCTCTGAAAGTGACAAAAAACCTGTTCCCCAGACCACCACTTTAAAGACCGAGGCCAAGGACTCATTTGCTAGTTGGAACTCTGTGTTGGGTTTGTCACCCTCCCCAACCTCAGAGGAGGTGAACTCACCTGCAGCATGGATGAGTAGTAGTGATGCAGCAAAAAGTGAGGTCACCTCAGACCTGGCCAGGGACCTCTCTGGTGGACCAGAGAGCAGTGAGCCTGGTGTAGCCCCACCTGATGTGCCCTTCGACCCTGCTGATGTTGAGGACCCTGCTCAGGGTATTGTTCGGCCCCCCAATTGCCGAACGTACCATCGGCCTACCAAGGCCAGATCAGCTTCAGGAATCGACGGGCTAGATGGCAAGCCTCCTGGCAGTGGGGGCAATGCAGCCTCCTTGAAGTCCAACAGTGCAACAGACGGCAAAACTGGTGGCAGGGGGCGAACAAGGGACTACACTGTGCTGCACCCTTCCAGCCTGTCTGTGTGCAACGTCACGATCCAGGACTCGATGGATCGTAGCATGGACGAGTTCACCACTGCCGCCCCCACTGATCTGGGGGAAGCGGGCCGCTTGAGGAAGAAAACGGATGCTGCCCCAGAAAAACCAGCCAGGTGCCTGAATCATACCTTATGCATAAATCAGTGACAGACTGTGAACCTCGCAGCTTTCCTTTTGGGGGAGTTTATGCCTGCATAACCTTCCCTTGTATAGCAAAGGCTTCTTTTAAGAAAATTTCAAGTTACTGTAAAAGTAGCATAACTGTGAAGTGACAGTTATGAGAACATAAATTACAATTCAAAATATAAGTCTAGATGATTTCAAGCACTGCACAAAGCAAGCAATTCCCCTCTTCATGGGGTGTGGATTCGTCGCTGTATTTGTGATTTTAGGCGCATTGAATTCTCTTGAATGCAGTGTCATCACAAATGATTTTTGTGGTTTGAATTTGAATTCTTTTATGGAAAATGATACTTTGTTTAGCATAGAGTGGCTATGAACATTGAGTAATTACAATAGTTGTAGTTACCTGGCTAGTGTTAATCTTTTTTTTTTTTTTTTATAGTGTATTTAAAAGCAGCTTCAGTGCACTTTGCAATACAGAAGACAGACATATGGGCAACAACTCTGAAGCAATTTAAGATGGCCAGTACTAAAAGAACAAAAGAATTTATCCATTACCAGCAACTGCTTGTCCAGTGCACTTTTACAGTGTCCAGAGCCTATCCTGGATGCATAGGGTGTGAAATTCTCCATTCTGGGAAGAAGGTTAGACTGTCACAGGACAATCAAAACATACACACACCAAAAGCTATTTTTTTCTATGGGAGAAAACCAGGATCCCAAACAGTCCTGAGGACTGTGTATAGTCCACTCTGATTGCGCTACATTCAGTCCACCCAGTATAGGAGCTCCAAGACACCTACTGTTTCCATTGTTGTGCTGAAAAACAAGTAAAATAAAGAAAAAGAAAAGGATGGTAACATATTATGACAGGGAGGGGAATGCCCCAGTGCATATATGATTTTTGCACACATGGGTCTCAAGCCATGCTATAAAGGTATCCATTATGGTTATAATATTTGACTTGATTTTAATTAGTTTAATTTGTATTTGAATGTTAAAGAATTATTTTTTTTTTTACAGGTTTGGTGAGGAAATGGGGGATCCATTTTTCACTACCTTTTTTTCCCTTCAATTTACATTAATGGCAGTGGTGTTTTTTTTTTTTTTTTTTTTTTAGTTTTTTTTTTGTTTTTTAAACCCCCTCCCTGAGCATTCTATTTCTGAACAGATCTTTAGGAGCAAATTATAGTTGTATGAGGGAAGTCTGTATTCTTCATTCCAGAGTTGCTTGAAACATTTTGCTTTAAAAAGAGACCAAATTTGCTATAAATGGGTTCTCATATAACAAAAACATCTATATAGTGGCTTGCAAAAATGTCTTTTTTCATTTAACACAAGCAAACTTACTCAGTACAGGTGCAGAAACTTATTTATGTTTGGTCTGAAGAATCACACTGATAGTTTTAACTAATATTGCAACTTAAATGGCATTTAGTACTATTAAAAAATCACTTAGCTGATGCTTTATTCAAAAGGAACTTGGTGTTGAATGACTTATAATAACCATTTATACAGCAGTGTATTTTTTACTCCCTGTAGCTTCATAGCCTAGTGCCTTTTAATTCCAAGATAGGCTCAGGATCACTGTGACCAGGTTATAGTAGTTAATAATTAAAGACAAAGACAAGAAAAATATTTACTATAGTAATATTAGCTAAGTACCTTGCTCAAAAGTGCAGCAGGGGATCAAAAAGTTGATTGTAAAATTAAACTATTTATAATATTTTGAAATGGCTACAGAATTTTTTGGAGCAAGTTAATGCTGGCACCATGCTGAAGCATACTGAAGGGATTTAAATCTCAGCCCTGTAACTATAAAGCAATGAACTTAGTCATTGGACTACCTGTTGCCAATGTACAGGGCCTCTAACCTCATAGTATGTGTGTGCTTTGCAGGGTGAAATATATATGCATTGAACTATATTTCTTAATTCATGTCTACAACCCAAATTATCAAACTGTCTATGCAAAGAGTACCTTGTCTCACACCCTTTTGCTTACTGAATAGGGTGTGGAACACCATGAGACTACACTGGACAAGCAGTTATTGATAGTGAATGAATATTAATGTAACACTAAATGACAACTTGGAATTTTTTTGTCTTGCAAATGTTTAAAATGTATTATATTCTATTTGAATTAATTTTAGATAACTTATTTTTAGTTAAAGAACCAACTGTTTCTTCCCCCCCGTAAAAATGATCATAATTCTACTTCTTTACTCCAGGCTTTTGTGATGTATGGTGATTTTTATGAAACAAAATGGCTGCATAATATGAGGAATGGGCATATAATTCAAATTCTAGCATTTCTCTTTTAATCTTTAGCTGTGGTTAAGCAGCCTAACTCAAAGGCGGATGCATGTGGAGGTTGTTTATGGGCAGGTGCATTGTTTTTGAAATGTTGCAGCATACAGAACAAGTTATCTACAAAGTCCAAAGTCTGCTTTATGGGGTACGTGTTCAGTTGCCCCACATTCTCATATTAGAAATGTATTCACCCTTGAGTTCCTTCCAGGTTTCGGCCTGCGCAGAGCAAGTCCAAAAAGGAGACCAAGTTGGAGTTCTTTGGATTTGAAGAGAATGAAGGGCAGGAAGAGGAAGGAGATCCCGCCACTTCAGGCAGCACCAGCTACAAAATCAAGTATTTTGGCTTTGATGACTTGAGTGAGAGTGACAGTGATGATGGAGAAGAAGGCTCCCAGGCAGCTGAGAGGAGGAGGGCACAGAAGAATAAGAAGGCAGCCATGGCAGCAGCAGTTCAAAAAGCAGCCGTTGATTCTGTGACAGCACCTATGAGCATGGACAGCCCCCAGCCTAGTGAGTCCCAGGACAGCCAGGCCAGTACCAACACAGGTAGGATAACAGTCTGCCATGTAGACCTACCTTCAGAACCATGTTGAAGTCACCTTTCCCATTCCAGGGTTACAAGCGTCATATTCACTCATGAAAAAGGAATTGTGCTTGTGAGCAGCCATGGAGCAGGATCCTACACGTTCAATTAAATATGATAAATTGTACCTTATATATGTTGTTATACGTGTACTTTTTATAATGAGATTCAGAAAATACACTTCAGCTTCTGTCATCTGTTTGTAGGTTGCTGTACAGTGGATGATTAAAAAGCATTCAGTTGTGACCATATTGCAGCTGTATACAATGTACGTTAAGGCTGTGTTCACAAATAATCTGTGATGCATTTTGATAGGATATTTATAACTATAACTACTAGCTATGTTCCTGTGTGCAAGAGAGAAAATAAAGTTAAGCTGGGCAACTTTTCCAGATACTGCAGGCCTGTCATTAGTCACCTGGGCAGAGTCATTGACTCATACAGATAGTGGGCTGGGGAAAAAACAAATCCTCTTTAGAAAAGCAACTATTTTTTTACACAACTTGTTTAGAAGCTGAAGGGCACAGATGAAGGAAAACACCACATTAATTTTGGCGAGAAATAAAGTGGTCTTCAGTATTTCCTTTAATGCAAGATTTTACCTACAGATCTTAAAATCTCTTTAGCTACTTGTTATATCAGCATTACCTGTAGGTGGCAGTGAAATGCCAGTCATGTTCCTGTTTTACTAATTTCGCAGAATTTCAGACACCTGCTAGATTGACTGCAGTGAAGAGAACTTGCCCAATCTTATTCTAATTTACATATACTTTGGGTGCTGTTAATGTGAATCATGAAGTGACTGGTATGCAACTTTTTTTTTTTTTTTTTTTTTTTTTTAATTTTTAAAATTTTTTTCTAACATTTTTTTAATTTTGAGCAAGTTCCGAAGTTACTTTTTAGCTAAAACGAAAATTTTCTTTAAACTCAGCCATAGTAAGATTTTAGTTTAAAAGTGATTATCTCCAAAGAGTTCCATCCCTCTTTGCCACAAAAGAACCTAAGACTTAAACTGACAACTGTCTTAAAGCACTTTTTAATTCCCTGTGTTTCAGTGGTCTTTAATGATAAACCCTCTAGTGGCATAATTTTAATTTTATTGTGTTTCAGTGTATGAAATTTATTAGGATAGCTTTTTTAGTGGCCGTTGCAGAGCTGTGTGTTATTCCCATGACATTGTGGTTCTGGCCTTTATTTCTCTTGTGATCCCTTTCACTCCTCTTTGTAGACATTCTTGAGTTCTCTGAAGAGCCATGTCCTGCTGTTCCAGAGGTGCAGAAGCGGCCAGTTCAACCCAAGCAATCAGAGAAATCCAAGGAGAGCAGCAGGAAAATCTTTAGTGGTCCCAAGAAGGTAATAACTGGCAGAATTTGGTGACTTTATTAAGCTAAAATAGTTGTTGCAGCAAGCCTCTTTGCATATAAATTATTGCATGAAATGTTGAGATACATTTTCACTCAAGCTGTGATCCTCTTCTGGTTGCTTTTTGCTCCATTAGCCAATATGTAAATACTTTGCATATAATGTAATCAAAGATCTGTAAGGAGCATTGAAACTGACAAATTGTTGGTTACATTCAAAAGGTTTTTTCTGTGACAGTTAAGGTTTGGCATGCCAATTTTAAATAGGCTGTTCAACACAAATTTTATAGTCACAGATGGTTAATATTTAGCACCGATTCTGTGCCCTACAAAAATTGATTGAACTAAAAGTTATTTTTTCTCTGTGTTTGGAAGAGTGATCTTCAGTGGTCCACATAATCTACAATGCGATGTCATACATATCTATGTGTTAGTATGCATGTTTGCATTAATGACATAAACACTGAAGGAAAGATGGTTCATTATTGTATAAAGCCTTGCTGCAGAAAGCAGGATGCCATGTTGCATGTTTCCAAAAATATTTGAAGTCTGGATTTTAGTACAGTTAACAATTTAGTACAATGTGTTAACAATATACAAATTTGTAAAACTTCTGTGAAGTTATAATTACTGCATCATTCTCTATAACAGTTGGTAGCTTTTCACTTTTCTTCCTTTTTTCCTCTGAAATTACTGCCCAGCCCTGCTGCTAGAAATTCACAAGTTAATGGTTTCAATTTTTCAAAAGAGCAGGAAGCTGTAGTCACATTGGTTGCTGTATGCTTTCAGGTGTGATGGATGTTACAGTTGGAGATGCATAAGTCCACCTTGCTGAACTTGGATGCACCATACTATGACCCATCTTAGCACACTTACCTGGGGGCAAACTGCCTCACCTTTTGCTGTACTATCCTTGAGTAATGCACTTTCCCTAAATTGCTCTAGTAAATATGACACAATTCTACAAAGGGAAGTAACTTAACATTGTAAGTTCCTTTAGAGAGAATTCACTACTAAATACATTCATTTAAGCAGTTGCTTTTCTCCAAAATACCATATAGTGACTACTGGGTAGTATCTAGCTGGCACCAGTTGACATAATCACTTATTCAATACAGATGCATTACTCCAGTCATTCTAATAAGACATTTGAGCTTATTAGCTGCTCCTAGATTGTGCATGTGTTACAGAGTTTAATGTGAGTAGGGGGATTACCTCCAACGCTTGGGATATGTGAACCTAGCTAAGCGAAAAGGCATGGCACCAGTGTTGGCATCCTTGTTTCAAAAACGGAGCTTGGGCTTACTGCCCTGTGTGTTGCCACCCAGCCCTTTCATTCAAAAAACCTTATTCGGTGGAGTGCTGAGAACCCATTTGGAGTTGTCACCCTGCTTATTAAGGAGGCGGGGCCAGTATGGATTAATTGGAGTGTTGCTAATATAAGCCCCTACTCTAATTGTCTGTGTGTGTTTTTCTTCCTTTTTACTTTTTGGGTAATATCCCAGCAACGGTCCCTAGTCGACTAGGGATCCTACTGTTTTATAAAGCGTCTTGCCTTGAGCCAAGGTTTCTCTCTGTACCCGGTGGCTCTTCTCTCTAATCAGTCCTGCTGCTTGCTCTTCTGGGATTTGGCTTCTGTACCAATTATTTCTCAACTTAGGGAGCCCCCCCTGCATTTGTTTGTAATGAGAGGATACTGAAATTCTTTCTGTATCGCTCTACTTCATCCGTGCCCTGCTGTCAAGGGAAACTTTGTCCCACTGCTGTTGTCAAGTTTTATTGGAATGCTTTCATGGTAACTGTTTTAGATGCTAATGAGCCCTCTGCCATTCCTTACAGTAATTTTGTGCCCTGACATTCATAGAATTCTACCTTTTATCAAATGGAATATATTATGAAACCAGAAAGTGACCCATGTTTGGATTAGCCTGCGTTGCCTTGAGCTTAACTTTATATATGGGGCTATTAAGCCAGATTGTACAAATTTCGTGAAGATGTTATGGGTCGTAGGTCCTATTTAAATTGAATAACCTGAAATGTGATGGTTATCTGAATCTCAAATGAGATAGTGTTCAGTACGATTAATATAGTTTGCTTAATGAACATTTACAACCTATTTTAGAAGGCAATTTAATAAACAAAAGCAGTTACTTTTCTACATAGGAATGACATGCGTCTCTAGACCATCAGCTGTATCTTTAGCACAGGGTCCCCCCATTATCTTTGGTGGTTTGTGCCATTTATTATCTTTATGCATTTCCTAGACTTACCAGTGATCAGAAAACCCTGCTGCAAGCCTAATAAAAATGTCTATGTCTTGGGAAGTTTGGAAGGCAGTGCATATTTAAGGGACACAATATTTGATAAATAAATGTTGTACAGATACATTTATCCAATGTTCTTAAAAATCACAGATGAAATTCTCCTGCAAAGTATGCATTTTAAAGTCCATCAGCTCAAAATAAGCTCCTGTCTTGCATTTTGTTCCTTATTTCCCCACAGTCGCCCACTAAAGCAGTGTACAATGCAAGACACTGGAACCAGCCAGAGCCTGAAGATCTGCCCACGCCATCACTGTCCCGGTCCCACACTGCTCCGGTAAGTTCCCCCATTCTACCCCCACAACCCCAGCTCCTGCTGTATCAATGGGAAAAAGTGTTAGGGAATGTACCCAGTTGCCCATCACAGATCACCAGCCTCCAGAAAACTGCTTGTCTAGGTAGAGGCTCTAATCCACCCCCCATAATTTTCAAAGCTTGTCTGTGAAATTCTAGCTTCATTCAAATGAGAAGCTACATCTGGTGCCCTTGATGAAATATCATATAGTGCAAACCCAGTGCCCACAACCACCTCACTAGTATTTCCTCACAGAATTTCCAATCTTCCTCCTCACCATCCAGTAATACTGTTTCTAAAAGTGTCTTCCGGTCTGTATCATAAGGCTATTCTTTTTATTTTTTTTAAATTTTTTTAAAGACTATAAATTCTGAGTGCATTAGGCAAATAGCCTTTTCAAAACTTTGCAAGTCTGCATTTTAAAATTTGTTGGCATCAGTCCGTTAAAGATACATAACAGGTGCTCATGCTAGACCTGAATCTGGTTTTCAATGGTTTTAGTTCTACTTTTATTTAGTACCCAGTTCACAAATGGAGATGGCTTCTTGATTCTTTGAGGAACTCTGAAACACTTGGTGTATACTGTTCTTGCAGGCCTGTTTGTCAGGGGGGAGTAAGGAGAACAACTCACACAAAGATGAGGGGGTCTTCAAAGCTCCTCCACCACCTACCAAAGTCATCAAGTCGGTGACCATCCCCACAGAGCCATACCAGGACATTGTCACAGCACTGAAATGTAGGAAAGAGCACAAGGAGGTAAGGCAGAGTCAGATGAGCTTGCATGGGACCCACTTGTGGGATTGTACGTGGGACAGCTTGTGGGGACAGCTGAAGGTTTGCTTTAATTTTGTGATCTTGTGTCAGAGCTTTGCATTCTGCTTTTGAGCCTCTGACTTGACTTCTACAGCAAATCTGGCCACTGAGTTAAATTGGATTTTTGGTTAATATCAAAACCTAAGAAACCACAGCATTTCCCAGTCCTGTTTGTGCAGGTTTGCAGTGTGTTTAGATTTTTTTAGTTATATTTAAAGAAGGGAAGAATGAGTTGTTGGAGTAGTCATTAGTTCAGTCGGTGCCTAAATTGGAACAAACTTGATCATTTTTAGGTCATTCATGGCTGAGATTTAATGCCTCTCCCACAACCTGAACACTGTCACCTGATTACAGTTTAACCATACACTCAGTCAGACAAGATTAATGTAACAGGATTTAGCCAGGGTAAAGGAGTCCTAGCTTTTTGGTACAAAAGGAAGAAAGTCTTTTCCAGAACAAGCTGATGTCTATTTAAAGTCTTTATTTCTAAACTGAGTCATCCGTGGTTATTTCCAGCTGGCTAAATTGGGTTGCTTCTTCTAATTGCTGTCCTCTGTTGAAATCTTCTCAGAAAATTATAAAAAGATGTTCTGTATTGCTGGAGTCCACCTGCAATTTAAATTACAATTCTGTTTTACAATCGGCTGTTTGCTAAAATCCATTTTTGTCATTAAGAATAGGACTGATGTATTAGTTTCAGCCATTAGGTAATTTGGGTTTGAGTAGAGGGACCTACAGCATTGGGCCAAAAACACCAGTGCCAGCACAATGAAAATACTTTATACTCCTTGAAACCGTTGTCATGGATTGTTTAATTGACTCAAAGCAAGCCTTTGGTGGCAGTGTTTTTAGCCAAGTTGCTAAATGTTGCTAGGCCAATAGTGTTGAATAGTTTGCTTTAACATTAATAAAATATCTAGTTAAAGGTTTGAAATTTCTTAAAGAGAATGAGCTTTGACATGCTGACCTGTCAAGGCTGCTTTTGTGCATTTTCAGTGATTTTGATTCTGAGGTGACTTGGTCCTTGATACTCTGAAAGATGTAAAGATGAAAGGAAGCTAATGGACTGCTATTGACTTCATCTCTTTTACTGTGTTTCTTTTTTTGGGGTGGTTGTTCAGCTGTACACTGTAGTCCAGCATGTGAAGCACTTCAACGATGTGGTGGAGTTTGGGGAAAACCAGGAGTTTACGGACGACTTTGAGTACCTAGCCACAGGCCTCAAAAGTGGCCAGCCGCTTAACACACGCTGCCTTAGGTAAGAAATTATTTGCTGAGCTACCCCTCGCAACCCAGTGATTATTGGCAATCACAAAAAACACTTCACAGGGATCTGGGGCAGTGAGCGGTGTAGCTTACTGGTGTTCCTCTTTGCTCCTAGCATCATCAGCCTGGCCACCAGGTGTGCCATGCCGAGCTTCAGGATGCACCTGCGGGCACGGGGCAAGGTGGCCCAGGTCTTCAAGACACTGAATGATGCCCCGCAGCATCCGGTATGGCTCAGCTGTTTTCCATTCTCCCAGTGCCTTCCTTCCTCCAGCATAATTAAACCATAAAGCAGGGTACTCTCTGCCTTCCTGCACCTCAGTAATGCCTTCTTGTGCATTATGAATCCTTAATGTTGTTTTTCTTTATTTGGGTCTTGACACCATCACAGTAACTGAATTTTAAGATATTGACAATAAAGCCAGACTAGTGCTTGGATACTCTAAGCTGATAATGCAGATGATGTCAGTACAGTATATTTAGCCTTTTGGGTAATAGAGTAGTCCCCCCTTATCTGCAGGGGAAATGTTCCAAGACCTCCAGTGGATGCCTGAAACCGTGGATAGTACTGAACCCTATATATACTATGTTTTTTCTATACGTGACAAGCGGGCGCGCAGTATATACATTGTGGATCCACTGGACAAAGGGATGATTCACATCCCTGGCAGGACGGAGCGAGACAACACAAGATTTCATCACGTTACTCAGAACGATGCATAATTTAAAACTTATGAATTGTTTATCCCTGGGATTTTCAATTTAATTTTTTTTGACCGTGGATAACTGAAACAATGAAAAGCAAAACCGCGACTAAGGGGGGACTACTCTGCTCCCAAAGGTTGACCAAATGAAATCTATTTGGGGGTTTGTTTGATACAGAGAAAGCCAAGCTTCACTTGGAACTAGATGGCCACGTTAAATAAAACTTGACCTTCTCTCATGATGTGTGTGAGCATTACTGGCCTTGCCTCTTTATGGCACTTTAATATACCCTGTCCTGTGCCCAGAACCTGGCACTGTGCACGGCCTCCTTGATGTACATCTTAAGTCGGGATCGGCTCAACATGGACCTGGACCGGGCAAGCCTGGACCTGATGATCCGGCTGTTGGAGCTAGAACAGGACAACACAGCAGATGACCAGCTGACTGCCCGGGAGATGGGCAGAGTGAAGGAGAAGATTCGGAAGCTGTGTGAAACAGTCCACAACAAGCACCTGGATCTTGAAAACATCACGGTGAGAACATCCTGTGCTGTCTTGTCTGTCATTTTCCTTAATAAACTCTTGCAGTCTTTGGTGTTTTTGACAATTGCTTTTGTTGGCTGGATTTAAAGCTTAAAATATATTTTAGTTGCAGGAAATAAAGTTTCCACCTCTCATATTTCAGTAATTTACTTTGAGCCATTTCAGACCTCTAATTTATCCATTAACCAGGTGGTTTTCAATCTTTTTTTCATGATGGCAATAAAGTCGTATGTCTTTATTCTGTGTCACCCTACTCAGTTTTCTGTTGCTGTCGTTTCCCATAATCAGTACTATATTAATGAGTAAAGTGGCTTGTTGTGTCTCTAATGTTGTGTGATTTTTTTTCCAGCTTAATCTTTAATTTTATATATATGTATAAAAACTGTGCCAAGCTGTACTGTATATATAAACTGTACCAAAATGTACCAAAAAATAGGAAAAGACATCTATTCAGGAAAGTAGACATCTGAAGTATTTTTTTTTTTTTTTTTTTTTTTAAAAGACAAAACTTGTGAATATAATTAAGACAATGAAGTCAAGCCAAAACAAAAGACACCCTGCACAACCCTGTATAAACCTGTAAAAACAACTGTATAAACCCACTATTCTCCTTGTAGTGGAAAACTGTTTAAGGTACTCTTTGATTTTTGAGACTATAGATGTTCAGAAAATGATCATGACTGAAAAAATTGTTAAATACAGGAAAAAACATAGTAAGCTAGCATTAGTTATCAGTTTAAAGTAACACTATAACCTGTACCATCTAACGTTCCTGCCCATCTCATAGGTGTCAGGGGAAAGTGAATGAAATTGCCGCTTTTTAAATAATTTGAATGGTTTCTCTGACCTATTGTTTGGGTTAGGTCACTTCGGGTTGGGACAGTGCTGACATTTCTATTTGATGTGAAAAGTTTTCAGAGATCAGTTATACCTTTTAAGTTGCTACACAAACTAAAGGAATCAGGGATGGAACAACAGATTTCTTTTATTCTGAGTCAACAGAAACTGAACATGGACTGAATGTGAATACACTGCTATCTTTTTGGAAGTGCTGAGATGGTTTGTTTCACTGCTTATGAACTATGTCCTGATATATAAAAGCATTGAATTTAGAGGCCTTACATTCTTTTCATATGATTACGATTTTGAATGGTTAACAACATGTACTTTGAGAAGTTTTGGAATGTCTTTGTACTCACATGCCACCGAGGCTAGAAGATGACATGAGGAGCAGTACTCATGTTTTGCAGCTCTTGGGTGGTGTCTAATCAAACCAAGGTTCAAATGTGGCTTAGGCTGTGTAGAGTTTGTGGACTTCCTCTACTTTCTTCCCACGGTCCAAAGACATGGGTTTCAGGTTAAATCTTGACTCCCATTCAGGGTGTATCATATCTTATACCTGTTGTGCCTGCAATAAACTCTGGGACAATGCAGCTCTTGGCTAAGTGATTACTAATAATAAATGAATAAATGGATGAAAATAATGAGTTATTGTTTAGGAACTTTTGGGATTAATTGATCTACATTACATTATGTGCACAGACATTTGTTGCAGTAGTCAAACAGATTTTCAGTCTTTCTTTAAAAGTCTTCCCTGTTGTTTGTTTTCTTCATCAGACAGGACATTTGGCTATGGAGACCTTGCTCTCACTCACTTCCAGACGGGCAGGTGACTGGTTTAAAGAGGAATTGAGGCTACTGGGAGGGCTGGACCACATTGTAGACAAAGGTAGGTGATACATGTCACCCGTCACTTGAATTTTAGTCTGTAACTCTTTGTCACAGAGGGGTCTCAAACAGGTCAGCATGGTGGTGAAGCCACATTCTGATATTTTCGTTAATCAAGTCAGTGATTTAGCATAAACATTTTAACTTGTTTATGGTCTAGGTGGTTGACACTCTCCTCTAGACATTTTAATGTGATTCTACATTAATGTAGCTTTCTTTTAATCAAAGTATTGAGATCGTATTATTGACACTGTAAACCTTTAAAGAGTGACAAACGTGTCTTTGTGGTGCAGTCAAAGAATGTGTGGAAAACCTGAGTCAAGAGGATGACAAGGAGAGCCTGGTGGCATCGCTTTGGGGTGCAGAGAGGTGCCTGCGAGTTCTGGAGAGTGTAAGTGATCATTCCTACAGTCCTGAGAGTGCTAAGACCCTGAGATGAGGCTGCAGTCCATCATGGAGAATCCTCTTTTTGCTGTAAAAAGATTGAGATGTATCTCTCATACCTAATTAGCATTTTGCATATCATTCTGGCACAAATCAGTAATCCTTACACCGGAATGCCTGGATTGCAAGGCCACAGTTGAGGTGAGGTTATTTCACTAAGAGCCTTGGCACAATGTTTATATATTGATTCTTTCTTTTGGTAAATCCAACATGTTTTCACTGGGAGCTTTTTTTTTTTTTTTTTGTGAAGTTCACTGTGAGGTGATTTAAACTCTCATTCCATCTCTTCATCCTTGTCTGAACTTTTTAGGTAACTGTTCACAACCCCGAGAACCAGAGCTATCTGATCGCTTACAAGGACTCTCAGCTCATTGTCTCGTGTGCTAAGTAAGTAATCTCGACTGGTTTCAGTGTAGCCTTGTCTTTACGCATGGCTCCCAGAGGGCTGCCTTCAAGGCTAGTTGGGATGAGGTCAAGTAAGCCAGAGAAGTTTTAAATAAAGCGTGGACTCTGAGAAACTCCATACTGCTTGCGGTGTTGTAAACTACAGGTTGTCTTTGACTTACGATGAGGACTGTTGTGAGAACTTTATCATAAGTCAGCTTTGTTGTAAGCCACAAATCCCCCTATATTGCATTATATAACCCATAAGGTTGGAAAAACAATGTATGTGAATACTATGTTATGATAAACCTTTCTTACATTTTTCACAAATTTTGCACATTCATATTAAAATGGATAGTATTATGCACAGATGGAGTATTTGCTTTATTTCTAAATGTACTTTTTAACCTCTTCCAAAACACTCACCTTTTTACTTACTATCTGTTATAAATTTAAAAAAAGTAATTTAAATGGAATATCTAAGGAAAAATTCTGTAAATACATGGTGGCCATTGTAAGTCTGGGCTGTTGTAAGTTTAGGATTAGGTGCATTTTTCCAGCAACGAAACCATGCTCAATTTATTTGTTTTATATTAATTTCCAAAATGTAATATTTTAAAATGTTTACATCAGTTAACCCTGAACAGCCATCTGGATTGTTTATGTTCTGCCTTAAACCTGCAGTTGGTTTTTGTTAATTTGTCTGGCTGTTGGGTAGTGTAATGGTTTTTTCTGTGTAGAGACAGCTGTATTTTGTGTGTTAATTACTACCGTGGTAGATAATTTTATTACCGAGCCTTTTCAAAATTATGTAAAGTCAACCTCTTGCTTGATAAGCTCTTGACAGACACTAATCTGATATCACAAAAAAAGCAACACACACACGCACACACACACACCTACCTCTCCTTATAGCTTGGGTACTATCAAACTTCATTGTTTGGCACCAGTCTCATCACAACAGCATGTCTGTTCAAATTCTTCCGCTACCTAATGACATTTGCACATCGCGGGCTGGCCGGAACCAGGATTTCTTTTCTCTCTGTAACCCCTCCCTTTCTCCTCCTCACTACCCAACCCAGTGAACTGAGCCTGCCCTTGGGAGGGGGTGTGGGAGTGTGTGTGCCTTGCCTGTTGGTGCCGAGTGCACAAAGCAGCCTCTCAACACGCCCTCAGCCAGGAGCCCTAATTCAATTTCAGAGTCGGAGGGATGTGTTGCACGGAGAACAGGCCCTCATTAGAGTCGCTCCCTTGCTCCTCTTTCTCCCTCCTTCCCAATGAATGGACACGGTCTGTTGAATAAATAATGGCCTCCCATTATTTTAATTTCATTATTATCGTACATAGCAGGGGGGCTGCTGGTGTGCACTGGTAACCTTTATCAACACAAATTTCTCTTCTGTTCCTTTTTGCTGCAGATGTTCTTGTTTTACATGGATGTAACAATTGAACATTGTTTATGTGCAAAAGAAGTTTAGCATCATTCAGTGCTATAAGTTATGTTCTCTGTAGTCTTGTGTTTTGCAGTGCATTTTGTCTTTTTGACCCCTTTTGGCATTTTTAAGTCTATTTTTGATGGTTACTGAAATGGCTGCCATGGGTGTTTGTACTGCTACACTTGTTCATTTCTGGAAGCATCATTCTAAAGCTCCCTCTGCCACTAGCATGATACAAATGGGGTTTTTGTACTTGATGGCCACAGACATAATTTGTACAAAATGCACTCTTGTTCCCATGATGCTGCTGATTGTTTTCCCATTGATTTGGGACAGTCTTGTGGTCCATGTGGTCATGCATGTCCATTTCCTGTAACTTAAGTGTGAGCCAGTGTTCTAGCACTGCCGCTTCATGATGTCTGGGGCTTTACATGGGCCAGGCACACTGGTTATCAAGCAGGGTAGGTTTTCCATAGCAGTTCGAGAGGGACACATTAGCCCTGTTGCACTTTTTTTTTTTTTTTTTTTTTTTATAAAGTCTGTCAAGACAAGGTTGACCCTTTGTTTGATGGCAGTCCTGACTTGTCCTGCTTTTCCCTCAGGGGCCTACGGCACTGCGAGGAGATGATCCAGCGGTACAGTCGGGAAGTGAACAGCAGCCTGTCCTCAGCTGGCACTGCACTACCCCACTGCAGCTTCAGTAATGTGGGGAAGGCTGTGGAGGACTGCATGCGGGCCATCATTGGTGTACTGCTCAACCTCACCCATGACAATGGTGACTTAACACATCATCCTCTTTCTCTTTCTCTTCTTCTTGCCTGGAAAACCCTACCAGAGGGTTTTTTTAAAAAACACCTTTTCCAGCTAGATGCACCCCATTTTTAATTATTCATTCTTTTTTACTTGGTTGTTTAATGCTTTTTACCAAGTAACTTACTAATATTAAGCTATGCCTATAGTCAATAACCATTTATACAGCTGGGTAATTTTTTACTGTATCAAATCAGGATAAGCACCTTGCTCAAGGGTACTACAGTAGGGTTCAAACTGGGTAGTTTGATTGCAAAATTGCAATGGCCATCATTATGCTACTTGCTGCCACATTTTTCTGAGATTGTCTAATTTAGAACGTTGTACAAGCAAATAATGTAAAGCTTACACTCTTGATGTCACGCTGCATCTTAATTGTTTAATGCTTCTGAAATAGGAAACTGAAAATCCTGCAGTTGTGCATTTTAGGAAACATAATATTAAAAAACTTTTGGAGATTCTTTTCATGGTGATTCTCCCTTCTTGTGTGTCCCTACAGAATGGGGAAGCACAAAGACGGGTGAGCAGGAGGACCTCATTGTGACAGCACTGAACTGTGTGCTGAAGGTCCCGCAGTACCTGCCACAGGAGCAGCGCTTTGACATCCGAGTGCTGGTGAGCTGCTGGAATGTTGGTTGTGTCTTTGGCTTTCCAACTTCATGACAACAACTGTGAGATGGAGATTTAACAAAATGTGCTCTCTGGTCCATTTTGTGGAGCTTAAATCTTCTCTCAGCCATCTTATATGACATTTATGAATGCAATTTATTAGTAACTAAGCAGTGGTATCCTGCACGGTTTTCAATCCATAGAGCGCTGAAAGGCTCTCCCAATCCTACTGCTTCCAACAAAACTTCCAGAAAGAGTTGTCTTGTAGAATTTTTGTTTCAGTTGCTTAAAACATTCCCTGTAGTTTTGTATCCAAGCTAGTTGGGGTCACTGTATGGCTCTGGGTATGAGATGACCATGTGGTTGCACAGGGCCTGGGACTCCTCATCAACCTGGTTGAGTACAGTGCCAGGAATCGACACTGCCTGGTGGAGATGCAGCTGGATGCTGCCATGCCCTTTGACTCGGTGTGCCTGGGTGAAGGAGAGGAGCTGAAGACCGAGGGCTCCTTGAGTGCTATTGCTGTTCTGGTGCAGGTAGGTTCTCCCTTAACCAGACATGAGTTATGTGAGCATTACACTAAACACATTTGCTTTTAAAAGCAAGATCAGTTTTGGGCCTTAGCATAATTTTTGTCAGCTCCATGTTTTCGGTTTGTATAGTTCAGACATTTGTAAGTTGACCTTGCTTGTTGGTCTGCAGCTCTTCCTCCAGAGGGAGCAAGCCGCAGTACTGGCAGAAGCTGAGACGGATGAGTTTATCAACGATGCCCCCAAGACCCAGTTGGACCAGAGCGGCGAGTGGCAGGAAACATCAGGGGAGATCCAATGGGTGGCGTCTGAGAACAACAGCTCTGATGAGAAGAGCAAGAAGGAAGAGGAAGATGAGGAGCTGGACCTGAATAAAGGTGGAAGAAGCTGAGAGATCTGTTCAAAGCTACTGGACATCTTATGTTGCATCTCTGAAATACATTTATTCCACTCAACAACCCTCCCCCACAACTGCTGCAGCTTTACTCTGGCTTTCTGCTGTGTATTTGTAGTTTAAATTTACTATCAGCTCACCACCTTTGGCTTCTGAAATTGTGCCAGAGTGCGTCAGTTGCTCACCTCTGGCTACTTACATTCACAGCTCTGCAGCATGCTGGGAAGCACATGGAGGACAGTATCGTCGCCTCGTACACTGCACTGTTACTGGGCTGTCTCTGCCAGGGGAGTCCTGTAAGTCCCGCTCTTTGGCCGCTCTGTAGCACATCAGAACCACATAACATGCGTATCCCGAGCCTTGGGCTGATTTTAAAGGACTACTGCTTTCGAAACCCATGACAACTTTTGCACTGCAGGGGGCACCATCACGTCGACCGTTCTAGAAGGCGTTACATTGTTCGGCATGTTCCAGGTTTAATGCCCTGTAACAGCGCAAACAGGTTTTTTTTTTTTTTTTTTAACATTGACTTGAAGACCTTTAAAATGACATCAGTCATCTCACTGTTTGAGTTTGTGAGCTGCTGTGAGTGTCGTCATTGGAAACTGCAGATTTCTAGGCGAACTATTAAAGAAATAAAAACCTGTTATGTTCTGGAGGCATTAATGGATATCATATAGACGTTATTTGCGATTGTATGGTCCCTAGTGATTTTTTTTTTTTTGTTCTTCAATTACAAGTAATAGACTTGTGATATTAGTTTATGATTGATGTCTCTAGATATTACTTTTTACTCAAACTAAATCCAGCAGTCTGAGTTGTTTCTCTGTTCCTGATATTAAGGTCATACAGCAGATTCTTGTGTGAAAACTCATTTGGTTGCTGCTAAAGTAGTTCTCCTATCTAATCTACAACAGTACATTAGGATTGCTTGACTTAGTCATTTATCCATGAATAGAAATTGAGAATTAACTTGTCTGTTTTAAGTGTGTATTTTGTCTTTTAAGTGGATTTGTATATAGCGGTAGTGGACATTTGTATGAAGAAGTTGGTAAAAGTATGGCACAATGTCATACGATTAAAATTTTTTTTGCTCTCTCTTACAGATGAATGTGACTACTGTGAGGGAAAATTTACCTAAAGGGGATTTTTCAATAATGACAGAAATGCTCAAGAAGTTCTTAAATTTCATGAACCTTACGGTATGTATGCCTGCGTTGTGTCCAGCTGCGTATCCTGTTGGAATTTGTGCAGTCTGAATGTGGTGTTCGATTATAAACGTTTATCTGTGATAAACTTCTGCTGTGTTGCTAAAGCCCGTTTCTCTCAGTTTCCTGTCCTCCTCCAGTACAACTCTTATTCTTTTTCTGCTAAACTTCTCTGCGAACATTTGTGCTAAGTGTTCTCCCTCCGCAGTGTGATGTGGGCACCACGGGGCAGAAGTCCATCTCCCGGGTCATCGACTACCTGGAGCACTGCTAACGGCTCGACCGGGTTACTGCGTCACAAAGGATAAAGCTGGAACCGCTTTCCCCTGGAGAGGCCACCTGTCACAGCACAGCGGCATCTTCACCACTGTACACACAGCTCTGGGCTCAACCCCTCATGTGAGGCCAATAATATTGTTTCAGCTCTTTTGTGTTTTTACCATCTCCCTCAAGGCTCATAGATTTAGTTCTGATGACAATGTATATTGAAAGCTACATGCCCTCATTGTTTCTAACCATTCCCAGTGTGTGGGTTACAGGTAGTTCACAAAGGCTTTGTTAAAATTAGTTCATAAGTCAGGATGGAAGCTGATCTTTAATATGTGACCCGAGTTTGCTCTGCTGTATAGAAGGTTCCTCTTTATGCTTCATTAGGTCTCAGTGTTGTGCAGGGTTACGCAGTTTCCCGTTTCCGTCTTTAGCCCTACTTGCTACTTCAGCATGCAGTTCCTCAAATGGAGCTTGTGGCATTGGAATGAATGTGATTTTTTTTTTTTTTTTTAAACTTTTAAGTGTTTTTATAGATGTGTTTTAAGTAGTGGAAAATGCAGTGTCCCTCATCCCACCTTCTTATTCACTGTCTCATTCGAGTACCCGTGTGGCTGCAGTACCTGCTGCTTCACGGATTATTAGATGTATAACAGAGGATGCTGGGAAAGTGCTCCTCCCCTTGGTGGAAACTTACCCTGGACCTCTCGTACCAAAGCCATTTAGTCTCGTCTTGTTCATTTTTTTTTTTTTTTTTTTTTTTTGTTTAAGACCTTTCATGACCAGAGTACAATGTCACGTTTTAAGTAAGCTGTTCTTTGCATCTTCATCTGTTGGAAAAAATAAATAAAAGTGTACTATAATTGCTTGGTCAATGTAGAACTCTTAGAATAGGTTCCAACATCTTGTTTCATTTTGACACTTGGCCTCACACTCAGAGGATTTTTGTGTGAATGTTATGACATGCTGGAGGTCATAAGTAATATTTATTTTACAGAAGCATCCACTTTACAAGTTGTATGGCATTAAAGGAGCACAGGAGATCAAGTTGGGTAGAGCTGGGAAGCTCTGCAGCCATGTGTTAATGACCCAATCTGCCACCTTGGCTTGCTATGTGGGAACAAAATATTTCCATCAGGTTCCCTCCTTTGAGAGGAAGGCAAACACAAGTTCATTGTACAAAGTAGGAGTTGTGAGCGAAGGGCTCGTGCTCGACCCGGAGATGGTTAGTTTCTCCGTGTCCTTCAGTTTAGGTTTAAGAGTTTACCAGTTGGTCTGCTCTGTACACATGCTGGCAAATCTGGCAGTAAACTTTTTTCCTCCACAAGTGAACATGCAGTTTGAACTGTGGTGGTGAGTTTTTTGTCTTTAGCTTAATTTAACTACAGCAGGACTGGAAGACAATTTCTACTTTTTCAAATAAAGCATTTGATTTGTAAAGGAATGCCTTTGCCATATCCTTACAGTTTTATAGACCACTTTGTCACCAACCAACCATCCAACTCAGAAGTGTAGCTGAGCTTTTTGTCAAGTATTTTTTAATGTATGTATATACATTGGTCAAATTTGGGCATTACTTACTTCTCATTTTGCAAGGATCTATGACTGCCCAGGACTTAATGTTCTAAGGATTCAGCAGTGTGTTAGTTTGCTGTCCTCTCATTCTTCCTCCTGCACAACACAGGCCGAGAGTGCAGCTCTTTACTCCAGGCGACATTCATGTGTTTAAAACCCAACACTGCGCCATAAGTAGAAACCACATTTTAGGAGGGATAATTTTTTTTCCAAGGGATTTTTTTTTTCTTTCTCCACTTGCATGTGCTGAACCGGAGCTTAGATTTTTTGGGCTTGTTTTTTTGTGTAATTAAACATTGTGTTGTTTCTGATGCTGGGTCAGGAAGGTGGACAACATTTAAACGTTCAAAGTTCATTTTAAGCATAAATTTTGAAGAAAAAAAATAAAACTAAAAACCTTTTTCCAGCTGTTAAGCTTCTTGTATTGTTCAAACTTTGGGGCAATGCCAGCCTCAGCAAGAAGCAGTTAATTTTGTTTTCTCATTTGTAAAACTAAGGTAAACTTAATGTTTACAAGAGGTGAATCTACAAATCTGAAAATGAATAGAATAACAAGATGTAAATACTAATGTAAATACCGGCAATTGGAAGTTGGAATCGTAGACTACTTTTCTGAATTCAATCCTATTTTTATTTTATACAGTTTCTCAGTTGTGTCATTTGAAGTACAGAATATACAAAGCCAACTGCAGGAAGAAGCTCTTTGTACCGATTTCAAGAATTATGTCTTTGATTACCTGTACATACTTTTAACTCCAATAAAAATTGCTACTTTCATTACAACGCATGGTTTTAACCGGTCTGACTCATTTCGCTCTCTTTTTGTCGCTCTGTGTGTCCCCCCCCCCCTCCCCCCTTTTTTGGACAGTTCTCCATCACACGGATCGTAAAATTAGACGTGAAAGTGGGGCGGCACGGTGGCGCAGCGGGAAGCGCCGGCGCGCCTCTCCGCGCCGGCGCTGTCCGTTCCGATTTCCAAGTCTACATGTACAGAACTAAACTACTGGTCGTCTTTCGAATATCGCAAAAACTCTGGACAGTTGTACAAAAGTGGAGTCTTACAAGCATCTTTACAAAGGAGAGGGGCACGGATCCCTCACTTGGCGCCACTGGCTCTTTCCCACAGGTTGATAAAGTCTTTCACGTGGGCTTTGAGTCCATCACGATCGGTGCCCCCCTCCGGTCTGCCGCTCGGGGCCTCTTTCCACGCCGGGTCCCGGGCAAGAGGGTCCCCTGCAGGCACTCCCACGTGGGCGCAGCCGTGCAGCAACTCGCTCAGAGTTGCGATGTAGATCTGCGCCATCTGCAGCGTCTCCGACTTGGACAGCTTCTTGTCGCTCTCCAGGGTGGGGATGACGCTCCGCAAGCGGTCGAAGGCCACGTTCAGGCCCAACATTCTCCTCCTCTCCCTGGCGTTGGCGGCCAGGCGGCGGCGCCGCTGCGCTCTGTCCGTGGCTCCCGGCTCCGGGTCCGGGTACGCGCTCACGCCCGGCACCTTGGGCTCCGCCACGGCGCACGGCTCGCACGGCTGTCCCGGCGGCGCCGCCCACGTGCTCTGCACGAGCGCTTGCACGGCGGAACTCGGCTGCCAGTCTGAGTGATGCCGGTGCGCGCTCACGGCGTGCCTCGCCGTGCACGGCGCTGTCCCACTGCGGCGGCGCGGCATCGCTTTTAACGGCGGGTGCAAAAAAAAAAACGTGCACATGGGCTGCATTTGTGATGGTGGCGGCCCGAGCTTTTAAAGTTTTTTCTGGAAAAGGGAGGGGGCGATGGAGCGTGCGCGCGTGTGCGAGTTGGGCGCCGGTGGGGGTTGTATTACGTTGGCGAGCGCCGAAAGCGTGTAAGAATGGCGAGGGGCGTGGAGTGGGCAAGTGTGTGTGGGACGAGGACCCCAGGAAGTCCATTGACGGGACTTCATCAAAAATGGATTTTTTTTTTTTTTTTTTTTTTGTCCGGTCGGTCAGTGCGCGCACGTGCGGAGGCCACCCGTTCGCGCCGCGCTCCGTGGCCCGCGACTCCGCTTTGCGGCCGAATCGTCCTTTGCTCGGATGTGTTGGTCAACCCGGGAAAAAGTACAAGCAAACTTAGAAATAAACCAATAAAACTTCCATTTATGATCCGTTACGCAGCCGGAGCAATGAAGGCAGAGAGCACGGAGCAGCTTGGATCCCGGTGTCCGTATTTCAGCGCATCAACACTTAAATTAAAAGACGATGCAGTGCCTTAAACGCGAATATGGACTACAAAATAGTTAAAAATTATCATTATTATTATTATTATTAGGAGTCACGTTGCGTCTATTCAGAAGTGGGCAAAAAAGCACGAAGGCTGAGTTTAATTTAATGGCAAACGATTGAAACAAAAATTTGTTTAACCCTTGATTTCAGAATTTTAAAAATATTATTGCTATTAATTTTTTTTTCCCATGGGAGGAAGGACATAAATTATCTGCACAAGGTGTTGAAATTTAGTTTTTATTTATGTACTGCAGTATTTATTCATTTATTCAGTGTCAGTAACAGTAACTGCTTGTCCAGTTAATAAACTGCTGCTGACTGTTAGATTATTATTATTAATAATAATAATAATAATAATAATAATAATAATAATAATAGACAGTATTACAGATTTTGTGAGGTCAGTACAGTTAGTCAGATTTAGGCAGTCTTGTGGGGGGGGGGGGGGTCCCTGTCTGGGAAGGGCCCATAGTCATGTAGAGTAATTGGCAGCTCATATCCGCCTTGCGCTCTCTAATCCAATTAAGCGGTGCTCACAAAGCAGCGGGGTCGCCGCTTTCAGTAAATTAAATGACCGACCCCCAGCACACCCCCCACACCCCATCCCAAAAGTTGTCTGTGACACCCCGTCATGTAAAAAATAATGCAGCCAGGCCCGGCCTGGGCCGGTGCAGGGGTTGCTCTGTTGCCCCTCAATTCTGGCACACTTGGTCTATTAAAGGTAATGAAGCATCTCATTGAGAAGCTGAGACTGGAGAGGCACGAAGGGGACTGTGGATAGTGGACGGAAACTGGAAGACTGGACAGAGAGTGGGAAAAGGGAGAGGGAAGTGGGAGCACGGAGATCAAATACAGGCACCAGCTGGGTGGATCACTCACCCCTCCCTTGTGGACAGGCCAGTTTTGTGCATGCGTCTGTGTCAGTCGGGGGTAAAAACAATGAGGAATGAGCCCAAGTTGGAGTGAAGGGATTAGCGCGGGAAGGTGGAGTGCCAGGTCTTTTACAGCGTGCCAGCGGAGATCACCCTCCGCCGGAGCCACCTGCCAAAATACCCGCCGCTTGTCACCACACATTAGACTCAGCCGAGTGTCACAACCTGCGGGACAACGGGCTGACACAAAGCATCAAGTAATCCAAGTAATCATTTCTTAGGGCTACAAAGAGGGCTGCGTATACACGTTCCTCAGAGTCATATGTAAATGCACGCCAATAATACTTCAGATTATTCGGTCAAATGAATTTCATTTAGTGCCTAATACTCGCCGCTTACTGTTACGATTCATTTATTAGCTTAGCAGACACTTTTAGCCAGACTGATAGAGAGTGTTTGAATTTACCCAAACCAGACCATCCCCTCTGAAACGCTGCCTGTTTAGGAATGACAACCATTCGCTTAGAGTCCTGTTAATATTATCAAACGGCCACAATTACCTATTTGTTATTCTGTCTTAACAGGTGAACACAGCAAAACACTGCAAGCTTTTCAGGGAAAAGTTCTCAAACATTCAAATAATTAAATGTGAACAACAGGTGGCAGCAGCACAGGTGAGCCAAATGACTGTAATTTACCTCCCAATTACCAGTAGTGTGAGCTGTAATAGTAGTCTGACAATAAGCGCCTTAACCTGAGCTTATAAAGCAACAACACAACCGCTAGTGGGTGTGTGGATTGCTAACATTAGTTTTTAAAATAGAGACACAAACTAATGTGGTGAGTGGCCCAGATTCAAACCATGACTGCCAAACGTGGCAAAGCTGCTGTTTGGAAGTTGCATGCGTCTGAAGGCGATGGAGCAAAATGTGCATAACCCTGAATAAAGAGCAGCAGTGAGTGACTTGGTGAGACCTCTTTTCTTTTCCCCTCCATCTGGACAGGTTTACGTTGATCTGGATTGTCTGATGGCTGTCGGTCATTGTGGTGGTGGTGCGGTAATGCTACGGAAATGAATCTTTTGGAAGGTGTTGGGTTGCATGTTTGCTCTACAAAGTTGTATAGTGGAAAAGGAATTTGAAATGGTGTTAGATGGCTGGAAGATTCCTGTGGGTCCTATATAACAAAATGAATGCTCGTGCCAGACGACTTGGGAGTTTTGTAGCTTGTGTTTAGAGGAGATGAAAGGAAATAAACCTGAATTTTGTTTCATGTAAAGGAAAATTAAAAAAGTTTATTGTCTTTGTGAAATATTTTTGTTGCATTTAATTGGGATAAAAGCAGTAACTACAATAGACTATTCCTGTGGCATGGTTACCAGCCACATAGTTTTCCACTTCCTGCACGTCTTTGGCTCTCTTCAGATAACATTAGATGGTTAAGCTAGATGCAATTGTGGTCAAGCAGAACCCGTTTAACCAGCTGTTTTAAATAAACCAAAGGATAGAGGATCACACACACAGAGCTGCCTCACCCTGTGATGCCGTCTCCTTTTGGTGGAAGTAGTGCTGCTCACCTGTATTTAACAGAGCAATCATTTTGGAAGACCTTCTACACCTTGTAGAATGAATGACTTGGGGCTATACCTTTACCCATGTTTTCATGATAAACTGTAACAGGTAGTTACAGAGTAGTGGGCAACCATGTTTAGTGACGTGTACATTTCAGGCCTGTACACACTACTAAATGCACTTGAGCAGTTTCACCAAGCCCAGGATGAAATCCAAAGTAGTCTCTTATCACCACATCCAAATATGCACATGTGAAAAAATGCTATGTTTAACAAAATCCTATATGTAGTGTATTTTGTTTTTTAATTTCTTGCTTATTTGTGACAAAACTGTAAGCAGCTTGAAATAATGGCTTGTCTGAGCGCCCTCTACTGGCAGAACTGGATTAGAGCCATCAGTTTCACACCTAATTTATTTCTGTATTTCCAATACAAATTGCACAAACATCCTGACTTTGTCATTAAACTTTCCATGCAAAAGTATTGGGTCTATGCCTTATCTTTTTTTGTATTGTATGTAAAATGTTTAATTTTGGCATTATCCTAAACAGCATTCTGTTTTGCAACAGTTTTGTAAGGTTTGGATCACATGTCACAACTATGGAGCTGTGAACATACTAATGCCCCTGGGTTTGGAATGAGATATTGAACAAGCACATATGGGTGTGATGCTCAGGTGTCCACGTACTTTTGGCCGCACAGCATATGCTCACTATAGCGGTGCACATAATTGTCTTAATTGATGCATTTTTGGAACGTACTAGGTGGAAAAACATCTTTTCAATGGTTATTTGTGAAAATTTCTACACTTGAATCCTTTGCTTGCAAAAACAGACTTCTGGGAAAGCTGTACTTCAGGCCTACAACATAGCGGTGCTGTCCTTTCTTTCTTTCTCTCTACTTGGTCTCATTTTAATTGCGGGCTGCCGTCCCCCGAGGTACCTGTTTGCAGACAACAATATCCTCTCGGTCCCAGTTGACTGGTAATCCTTTGTTGTGGCCATAAAAAGGTTGATGCAAAGACTTTGATGTATTCAGAACGTGGGGCTGGATGAGAGCAAGCACCGGAGTTGACCACATAGAGCCCAGAGGGCCAGACCTGTCGCACCATCGCTTTCTGCTGTTCCCCCCCCAAGTGCCCTTTCCTGACCCTCATTTGTTTCATTTCACACTGGAGGGCCCCAGTCATTGTTCACTTCCCTGCAGGTTCAATTATGAGTCATCGATTGGTCCGATCGGCTGCGGGAAGCCGCGTTCCGAACCGGGGAGGGGGGCATTATTATGGGTTGGGGACATTCAATCAGCCACGCTGGCCAGCTAATGAAACCACAGGGGCTCCTCTGCCTACCGCACTGTGCAGATGGGGTGGCAAGTGCTCAGTTGAGCCCAGTGAAGGAAAGCGGTGCTGCCCACTTTTGTCTGTCTGGCCAGGTTGCTCTTCTGGTCAACCTCTGGACCTGCTTGGCTGATCAGGGAGCTGTGCTTTTGGGGTCTTGATCTGAATTGGTCTGGCATGCAGTGTTTACAGCAGGCACAGTCAGATGGTCTTCAGCATCCCACCTGTTTACATTTGTGTGGAAGCAGTTAAAGAAACTCAAAACAGAATTAATACTTTATCATGCAGTCAGGACTGCGTGTGTGTGGAAGATGCACACTACTATTTATATATTTACAGATTTAAGCAAAATAACAAATCAACTTTTATTGAATATCTGTTCTTACGAACCGGCCAGGGGTCGGGGTCACATAGCTGGGATAGCCTCTTCACAAGTACAAAGTATTTTTATAGAATGGAAATGTCTGACTAAATGGAACAAAACAAACTTGTCCTTCACCAGAATGGAGGCATTAAAATAAATTTTTCCCCTAACATGGAAGCTCATTTAAGATCAAGAATAGATCGTACCCTCATACTTTGTGTTGGAAACAGTTTGTTTGCTTATTGAGAATGTTGATGCTAGGACCTAAATTGTTCTGCTTTTGCAAAGACTCATTTTAATAATTATGTGCTGGCATCCCAAATGACTTCAGAGCTTATTTAGACCCTGTAACTACTCTCAGCTGCCATCTCACAGCAGAACGTCTTTCCTCTTCCGGCCGTCCACTTGCTGATGTCCCAAATGGGAAATGCTTGTTCTAGCAGGTGTCAAGCAAGATACCCCACACACTTTGGCTGCTGGGCAGGGTTAATACATTTTCCTTCAACCCCTTGGCCAGGCTGGTACTCAGCTGTTGAAGTGGTGCAAAAATTGTTGAGCCTTATACAGGAATAGTTTAACAATCTGAAACTGTGGCACATGGTGGTTTGCTCATCGCTGTCGGTGAGGTTAACTTTGCTGGCGGTGTCCCAGCAAGAAGGAAGTTTTAATGTTGGTGGAGGTCTTGCATGTGATGTGATGAAATGTAGTCTTTACAGTGGATGCATAGATTGCTGGCTGTGGGGATATGTTGGGCTGAGGGGTTAGCTGATAAGAGTTCTTTGAATTGCGGTGTTCTGTTTCTTTTGATTTTCCTTTCCATCATGTATCCTTCTGGCTTCAGATTTCCTTGCTGCAGATCTCCATGCCTGTTGCTCCCTTGTGAATGTTTCCCCACACATAAATGAATATTTCAGAGCTTCCAGACTGCTGGTCTGGTCAGCAATGGGCAAAAGTTGCACAAACAAAATCAAATATGCAAAAGTGTGTGTGTGTGTATATGTGTATGTGTATGTATGTATGTATGTATATGTATATATATATATATATATATATATATATATATATATATATATATATTAAAAAAAAAAAAAAAAAAAAATTATATGAGATGCAGTGTAATCCAAGCAAAGAGGTGCAGCTACAGGTGGAGCATTCACAAACATGCTGGGGAGGAATGCACTTCAGTTGCTTGTGTCCCTGCCGTACATCTGAACTTGACCTGTGACACCCCCCCCCCCCCCCGAAATGCTGCAAAGCTGAGCAATGGGAGGTTTCAGAAATGTATGCACATAAATATTTAATTTGGCAAGCTGATAAAGATGAGTTCTATAATCTTGTATGCAGAGGGCAAGGATTAGCCATGGCATTTCATGAAATGTGTGATGAAAGATGCATCTGAACAATTGTTAAATAATTGCTCACATTCCGTGCAAGATGTTTTATTTCTAAATTGTTTGCAGTAGAAATGGTTTGGGATAGCAGGGTCACTAGTGACAGGCCATCAAAGGTTTGTTTGACTGGCTGGAATGTATACATAGCTGAAAATCTGATTTTTTTTTTTTTTAAAAAAAAACATGGGGAAACCACATCGAAGAGCAGCTGAATTTCTTTGGCTTTGAAATGGGTTTTAACAGAGCTGTTTAGAGATCAGTCCGCACATGGTTTATGATGATACACTTTAATTTAAAGAACCATTGCATACTGGAACAATGAACTTTTTTCTTGTCTCCCCCCCCCCCCCCCAAACCATTGTTCAAATAATAGCAGTGGTAGGAATCCAATTAAACTTGAAATCAATATGGTGTACGACTTGGGCTTTTTTCTTTCCTGCGTTAGACTGTTTCCTTCTCTCCTGAGAGACCAACAAATATTTCATTTTAACTTTTTATTTCTGTGTAAATAAAATAACGTCGTCTTTGGGATGAACGTAATGTTTGCACTATGACCATAATGCCACGGGTCTCAAATGTCAGAGCCAGTAAGTAATTCCTCTATCAGATGGCAAAAAAGCCTAGTTTTGAATTTGAGCAAAAAAAAAAAAGAGCAGCAGTTAAGCACAGTGGGTTGTGCCTGGGCTGTGGGGTTTTAATGTGGGATCAAATCTGACTTAGTTTGGGGAGGAGATTGACTGTTCTCTCGGTGGATGGAACTACTGTCATGTGTTCAAATGGTCCAGGTTCAGATCCCACCTTCTACTATAGTACCCTTGAGCAAGGTACATATGATTTGATATGTAAATGGCTAAATCACCGCAAGTAGATTAACTCTAAGTTGCTATGGCAAAACTGTCAGCAAGACAGATAAAATATAAATGCATTGAGATGAGTTTCCTCCTAAAGTCAACTTCTGGTTATGACTGCCTTGTGATATTTCGCCCAGTGTGTACACTGCATTAAACAAGCAGTTATTGATACAGATGGATGATGCAATTGATGCTCTTCAAACTGATGATCCTTGGCAAGATCAATCTGAGATGGAAGAGCCACATCACCTTGAATGTTTGGCCACAGCCAGCGTAAATGTCAATAACCTGGAGTTCAGTGTGGCAAAGTAAACATGCAAAACAAAGACTGGGTGTCATTGATTATCTTTCAGTTGGACTGCAGGTTTTTCAGAAATGAAGCAGCAGAGACAACAGTATTTGGCCCTGTCTGTAAAACTTTTTTTTTTTTTTGTAGCTTTTGTAAAACTGGACTTAAACTGCTACAGTAATTCAGGTGCCAGTAGATTTGAACTCGTGCTTTTGGCACGCTACCTCTGACAAAGCAATCGGAAACCTCAAACTTTGAAAGCCTGCCATGCAGTTGCGCCGTGCACTTTGGCTGCAAGGTGTTGCTGCCTTAGGATTGGATAAGGAGCCTTACACTGCATAAGCAGGGTCTCCTTCACTGAAATCTGCGCAGCAGTAATGTGACAAGACCCCAAGCATGTCTAAAGGCCGTATGCTACATTTTCTGGGTCTCGAAACAACATGCTGCTGTTTATTTCTCGCTGGTTTAGAAATAAGCTCTGCTCAACTAACACTTTAGCAAGCCTCTTACAAACAAGGATTATTTTGGCTCTTAAATCTTATCAGCTGGCAGTCTTTAGACATTGCTATATACATGCACATGCATGTATGGTCTCAGTGTTTGCTGCTATAAGATGGGGGGGGGCATGGTTTAATTTACAGAGCTGGGGACAGAGCCCCTCCTTCAGTTTTCATGCTTGAAAGTGCTCCCCAGAGCCCAGCAGGAAACGCTGCCTAAATCGGTGCTGTGTCTCCCTCTCTGTAAGCATCCGGAAAGAGGATGAGAGCTGGTGAGGGGGGTAAGAGGCTGCAGCTGTCACACCTGGGACTATGCTGGCTCTGCTGAGATGAGGGCCTGCACCAGCAGAGCCGAGTCAGTCGTTCCCAGCACCTCACCAGGCAGTCCCCCTCTCACGCTCACTCATTTTCACATTATCAGAAGAACAAAGGAGAACACGGTTTGCATCACCTCCGCATGCTGTTGCTGAAAACCGCAAGAGTCAGACCCAAGACCCATATTTGCATTTTCTTGCATAATGGCATCTCTGGGCAATGCAGGATGAATATACGTACACCCCCCTACACTCCTGGCGATGTAGATTCTTTGCTTGCTTGCCCAAAAGAAAAGATGATCCAAGGAGAAAGGAGTATCCAACCTCCACACAGCTGATCCACGGAGACCCCGCTAACCCCGAGGTACCTGGCATCAGTGGGTGGATCCACCGCTGCCTGTGTTCCTAGGAGCTGAGCCTTTGGGTTGTACTCTTTTTGAGAAAGTACCCATCCTGTGTGGCTTTAATAAATCATTAGCTGTATAAATGGGTTGAGAGTGGAGGAATTCAAGATTCGTAAGGCATGTAAAAAAAAAAAAAAAAAAAAAAAAAAAAATTCTTGTAGGAAATAAAATAATCTCCAATTTCGCACCTTAATTATACATTATCAGGCCCCTGTACCTACCCATCTGGGTAATGAATAGCTGTGTCAAGTAGCCTGTACTTGGAGCACATGGTGCTGTGCAGTGATGCACGGTGGAACAGAAACGTATGGCAGATGCTTTTCAAACAGGCTTCAAGGAAATGCATTAATGGAAAGTCAGTACCGCTTTGAAGCTGGCGCTGCACAGAACATTTATTTTAAAAGGTTTTTGATATGTGTATTAATAGCGCAGTCAATGTCAACTGGACATTTATCTTAGCTTTCAAGCAAGCGAAGTGCTACGTCAATGGTTTGGGCCTCTTAATGACTTTGCCAGTGTTTCATTTTTATTACTGTTCCTTCCCAAACCTGCAAAACGGTATTCAAACTGTTTTTTTTCTTTTCTCCCCCATCCACTTAAAATCCATTTTCCATACAACAGCTCAACAACTGAGCACTTTAAATGTAGCTGACTGTGCAGAGGAAGGTGTAGGAACACGACACATCCACAGAACAGCTCCATTATAAACCTTTCACAGGAGACTGTTACCAAAGCTAAAACCCAATGGACCGGTGACTAAATGCCAAATTCTTGTGGTGGCAGGTGGTTTTGCTCACCTGTTATGCATTCTGTACATGGGTTTTTAGATACTGTGTCCCCCTGCTTGGCAACAATAAGCAGGGTCTTAATTTTGAGCCCGTTGTAGACTGTGGGCTGGTATTTGTTGGGCTGACAGTTTGATTCCCCCCCCCCCACACACAGCTGACCGTGCACCATTTATTCACCAAGCAGTCATTATGAGCAGCTTATATAATGGGACATTTCTTGTCTAGAACCTCAGCCCCATGTATGCCTTGCTGCTTGCTGAAAAGCTCCAGGTAAAACATTTCTGAGCAAATTCAAACCTTAAAATTTTGCTGTAGCTCACTTCCTAGGAATTTAAAGGATCCTCCAGTTCCGCTGTAATGTCTTTAAGAGTTGTAAAGTCCTTCTGAACAAGGACAGATATCCTCATTTGTATGGCAGCAGTCATTGCTTGGGTAAAATGTTGTGCTACCAGATGAACCCAGGCCTGCCAGAAACCTCAACATCCTTGGTTATCCTTTATTGGTGGTAGCTGGGAATATAGCATGCCCTCTGTTAAAGGGTAGATACACATGTGAGTGTAGGCACCCAGTGGGATGGACTGAGATCCTCACATTGTGGATAGATTAGTTTTAGACAGTATAAGTATAATGTCCTCACATTGTATCTCAGAATGAGAACCTATGCACAACCCCCCCCCGCTATACTTTAAACCAGTCATGATGATCACCTGTGGTTGACCGCAATGGTACCACTAATGTGCTGTTGTGGCTGTAACATCACGGCAAGAAATCTATAATGTTGCACTTGATGGAAAAGGAGAACCTTCGATAACATAATGTATTCTTTGGAGAGATGTCCTCCTGAAATGTAGTGAAACCGGGACCACTTTAGAGGAATCCAGCATCTAATTCTTTTAGAAATCCCAGTTGCATGTGAAGTAGTTATGCCCCCCACCCCTTCAGTAACAGCAACTTTCAGCTCAGTTCCTGAAAGCAATTCGGATTTATCTGAGTCTTGTTTGTCTGCCAGTGTGGTTTCTACTCAAGTAATTAATTGCACTGATTTATTACCGTGATCACACTTGGCTCCCCTTGACCGAGTGGGGGATTCTCGGCTCCTCCGCACTCCTCTGCTGTGAAACTTCTGCCTGCTGTGAGATGTTGGTAGTTCTCCGCTGGGGAGCTCCATCATTAGCTGTGCTGCTGGTCAGTCAGAGCTGAGCCATCAGGGAGAAAAATATCACCTGTGACCTGAATGGAATTTTCCCTGCTGGCCAGAAAGTCACCAGGTCTCAGGATATTGTCTGAAAACCATGTGTCAAAGTATGCTTTCTGAACAGATGATATGCAGTGAAGGATGTCAGCAGGAGGTGCCAGTAGATCACCCCCCCCCGACAGCCAGTTTCTTTAGAGGCACAGCAATGGTGCTTATCATACTCCCCCCCCCCCCTTTTTTTTTTTTTTTTTTTAGCCTGACATACTTCTATACTGGAAATTCCCTCTAGGAACTTCTCTGCATTGAATACCATCAGCATCACCAGACTCCTCTGTTTCCAACATGGACTCCATCCACACAAAATGTATTCAAGCTCTAAAGAGGCTTCTTGTACCCTAGCTAAAGGGTTCTATTGAAACTGGGGAAATTGCTTGGCGTTTATTGGTCACCATCAGCTTGCAAGCACTTGAGCCTGAACCTGAATAACATCAGGAGGGGCTGCCACTGGAATATGGAAAATGGTAGGATACCTGGTCATTCAAGGCCACATGAATAATGTTATTTGGGGTAAACACATTTTAGAGGCTCCTGTGGGTATGGCAGCGTGGGCTGGAATTGGAAGCGACAACCCTCATTTCATCTATCAGTTTTCATTACGGGGGGAACAATGTGGCCAATTAGCAAAATTATTCTAGCTTTTATAGTATTTTGGGGAGGCATGGTCACTGAAAATACAATGAGAAGCAGCTCCATGATTCCTCAGTGGGCCTCCAGTGTTCAGGCAGCCTGCAAAAGACTAGGTTGCTGTGGTCCAAATGTACACATGCAGGTGTTGGCTGTAATGAGCTTGACAGGCAGGTGAAAAGGACCAGTTTTTGTAACAAAAATAGGGATGTGTATTATGCTGTCTTAAAACATGGAAACCAAGTCACACTACTGCCAGTGAAGTCAACTGCACTCCCACAAATGTTGAAAGCCCTTGTACTTTCCTGCCTGTCATTTGCAGGTATCATTCTAGTACTTTCTCCATTACCCCTGCCAAAAAAGCAGCTTGAGCAACACGTAGAATTGCTTGGGAGACAGGATATTGACACAGGCAGGTTTTGGATGTAGCTGTTTAAAGGGATGTGTTGGTGTGCATGAAGTTGAAGACCTTAAACTAAATTGGAACTTCAGTCATTTTAACCCGGGGGGGAAGGGTTGAAGACTGACTAACTCAGATATTCACAATAAAACATGCAATGGTTTCTACCAATGTTGACATTAATTGCATGGGCTCTCCATCTGACAGGAGATCTGGTGTTAATTTATTACTCTGGACCTGGAAGCAGAGCCTCCTCAACACTTCCGAATTCTACACAGTGCTCGGTACCATTGGGGGGGGGCTATGAATGTGGTTTTAGAAAGTACGTTCCCTGATCTCTGAGTAGGAAGAGGTCTCAGAATAAGTGAACACCTGACTCCCTGTCCTATATACTTATTAGATGTAGGAGTCAGGTTAGTGTCTTAAAATTATTCACACCTTGAATTTTCCTTGCATTTTCTTGTTACACCACCAAATTAGCCTTTCAAACAAGTTTTTCCCTCCACTAAGGCACTTAAATTCTCTCCTTAGATACTTATGCATTCTTCTCCATAATGAAAGACCTATGTTTCCCATTTGCAAGTGTCTTCAATGCAAATGTATTCCAACCTTACAAGATGTGATGGACAGTGTCTGGAAAGCAGTTTTCAGGTCATACAACAGATTTTCAATTGGATTCAGGTCTGTTCACTGGTTGAGGCATTCCAGTTTTTTAAAATTCAAAGCTATTAAGTTTTTAGCATGTTTCAGGTTCTCCAGCTGGAGAAAGTCTACACCCTAACTCCAGATCTCAAGCTGACAAACAGGTTTTCAGATTTGGCTCCATGTAGTCCTTGATGGCAACAAGCGTTCCAATCTTCCTGCTGAAAAGCAGCCCCACACCATGATGCTGCCACCACCTTTGACTGAAGGACTGGTGTCACCTACTGCTTAGTGCTTTTGCTTTTAGGTCAAAGAGCTCTGCTTTAGTCTCATCAGGCTGCAAAATATATATTTTTCCCAAAAGGTCTCAGGTTTTATCACATAGCTTCCAGCAAACTTGCTGTGACTTAATGTTGGCCTTTCTCTGAAGTGGCTTTCTTCCAGTTGCTCTCCCAGAGACTTGTTATCTAGCAGTTGAACACAAATGCATTAGAAATTAACTCAGGCTTACCTAGCTAATGCATTATTTAATGTGATCTCAAGATAAACTCCTCACCTGGTCTAAATTGTTAAATACAAAAGGATTTGAATACTTAGGCTTTTAGAAATGTATATAAAAAAAAGAATCTGAAAGACATGTAAATACTTCATTTTAATTACATCCCCAGTTATGGGGAATACAATTCTGTTTAAATATGCTTTAATTTGATTTTGCAACACACCAGAAGTGGTCAACAGGGCATGAGTACTTCCTGAAGGCACTGTAGATCCATTTAGAATTTCACATGAACATTGCCCACTCATGGGAAGGGAGAACTGTAAGAGGGGAAATCTAAGAAGTGATTTCAGATGGACATCCTTGAAAGCAAGAACTATGAAGTAGCTTGGAGATGGGACTAAACCCATACAGTCAGCCAACTCATGTCGAGCCCCCTGCAATTAATGGAAAGGTGCACAGGCAGCAAATAGTCAGGTACCATGCTAAAGCATGGTAAATCTAATCTGTGATGGCTCAATGAAGCTGTTCCCTGGCAGGATGGAACTTGCTACTAAATGGATCCAGGAGGGGGGTGCCTACATTTAAGACTACATTCAGCAAGAGGTAGCTAGCTGGCCCCCATCAGCATGGCTGAGGGAGATGAGGGTCACCATTTCATCTATAGCTTGTGTTATATGGCTGCGTGGTGCAAACCCACTGTAGCTCACCATGGTTTCATGTTTCTCTGGACTTTCAGGTGGATGACAAAACTACAAACCACCATGTGTGGCACCATGGCTTTGGTTGCTTTTTGGCACAACTAATACAGGCTGAACTGCACATATTGTATTTACATGCAAGTTGTCTTCCTCAAGTGTCTACTGTGTCTCAACACTGAAATGCACTGAATCTAGGGCAACATCTGTATGTACAGCATCACTCACAAAGAACCTTTTTCTTCCGTGAGTTGACAAAAGGTCGGCTACTGTTTGCCGATTGACTGCAGGCCGCCTGACCTTGGCCGCTGACAGATAATATGCCAAGTGTTTAGCTGACATCCTACAGCTCACACTTGGCCCCATGGTGATATTGCACAGTTAAGAGCTTCCCCTACTATAAAAGCAACATTTCTATTTATCCTGGAGGAGATTTGCATAGGCAGTGGCTATGGATCTGCTCTGAATAAATACCCCTGTGTCCAGGGATCAAAGGTCAACTTCAGGTAATAGTCATTTTACTGCACTGACTTTCAAAGTCTAGACACCATGAAATCTTTTGTTATGCAAAGACCCCAACAGACAGTTGTCCCATGGGGGTTTTTTTTCTTAAATTGAGAGCAACTCCTGAAGTTCACAAATTTATTCTGTTCACTTATTGGTAATTCTTGCGTAGTTCTTGAGTGTAAAAGCAACAATCCACTCACTGTAAATCCTATTAAGTATTTGTCTAGCAGAGAGTTGTGGAGGCCTTCTGCATATTGCTGAGGTAGGGTATATCTTGGGCAGGACACAAGTCCATCACAGGGCAAGCACTCTCTCACTAAAGGTGCTTTAGTCATCAGCTCAACATGAAACACATATTTGAACTCTGACAGAGCACCTATACAAAATCATCACAAATAGAACTGGATTTGAACCCAGAACTAAATTGTTAGTGCAGGCACTGTGCCACTAGCCTCCCCATCAGAGATTCTTTAATTTCTATTTCCATGATCTGTGGATCTGAGTTAATGTTTTCACACCTCTAGTCAGAGGGTTCCTGACTCCACTTGCCAGAATATGCAACACTCCAGTTCTGCTCTGGCTGGCATTCTCCTGGCCTGCTCATGTCAGTTGGAAGTACTGCACAGCTGTGTGGGGTGAAAATACTCCCTCACTCCACACAAGCATGTCAGGCTGTGAATCTGTGGTCATCTGGGCTGGCATTTTACTCTGGCACATCTTTATGGGATTAGTGGCACCACAGGCAATCTTGAGTCCAATGCGTCACTATATTTTAGGTACCACTTTATGCACTTGACTTTGGGATGAGTTTGCTGAGAGGTCCGAATTACCAGCTGGCATTTTGACTTGGAATAGCAATTCATTTTACACCTGTGCACCCAGAGAGGAGACTTTCCTGTATCTATGTGCACTGCTTGCGATCAGGGTGGCCTTTTGGGGTTAGAATGGTAATGCCTTCCTCACAGGTGTGTTTGACTGACCTACTAGAGCGTTACTCTGCCGAAGCCAGAAGGCAGGTGAGTCACACTGCGTCTTGCCGCCTTTATGCAAATCCCTCTCAAACTCTAGGTATTTTACACAGATGTTCATATTTGTAGTAGTTGACAAACTCATTGCTGTGCTCTGTGGTACTTTATGGGTATGCACCTTTCCCGTCAGTTTTGTTTTCTGCATAGGGACACTCACTGGGACAGAGTTTGAGAAGTTTTTGGGTACAGAGGGTTTTTTTAAAAAAAAAAAAAAAGACGAGTGTTTCAAAGTTAAAAAAAGTTTAAGTGAAGAGAAGTTCCAAAATAAGAATAGCAAAGACACCCTGGAGTCTACCTGTGCTGAGATTACACGTTTAAACAAGTTTGAGGCAGATAAAAAGGACTTTAGTCTTTGCTATTTTCAGTGGAATATAAATTGGAAATACTTTGATAACTATTTTTGTTTAGGCAATAACATTTCTTGAGTTGTGGAAGTCCCAAAGGACTGCAGAGGGACATCTAAATGACTGTTTATCAGGATGCATCCACAGCCTCCCATGGTAATGCTGGTTTCCTGGCATCAGCCATGGTGTGGGTGCAGGATTTCAGGAGTCTGTCAGTGGTGTCCATCCCATTTCTTGAACAAATCCATCACTAATGTGCAGATGTACAGACTGTTTAAGGAAATCTCAGCTTATTTAAAGGAATTTAATATAGACACCCCCCCCCCCCCCCCAATTCAGCCCTGTCCACTGCTTGGACATCTTGTTTTGGTTTATGCGAAGATACTTAACCTAAAAATTTTGACAGTTCCTTGGAAACCAACCTACTCAAAGTCCAGTGTCACTTCTGAAAACTGCATCCTTCTTGCAGTTGGAGGGCAGGGGGTTGATAATCTAACATTATTGAAGGCCAGAGTGATTCTAACAGCTCAGAAAATCAAATGTCTATTTACTGAGTTTAATTTGAAAAGCTTGAATTTGGCCAGCTTGACAACTTTTTGTTTTGTTTAAGTGGAAAAAAGATTTAGGACTGGGGACTGTATGCTTTGAGCACCATACATTAGTCAGAGGCATGTATGAGTGCCACAAAAACATATGTTCACACAAGCAAGTGCGTGCAGAAAAGGACAAAGTTTTAGAAACAGAATCTCACTCATGGCTGAGGCTGTTCCATGGAGATCAGGGGGAGGAACTGAGATCACAAAGCAAGCAAAGGCACAGCAATGCTGTATATTTCATCTGAATTCATAATCTGCCTCAGGCCATGTTGCAACAGAACAATAGAATTGGTCTTCCTTTCTTTCCCAAATTTGGTAATATTGTTACAGCAAACAAAATAGAATTAATCAGTTGCCTCCTCTTGGCATGTGTAGACCTTGCAAGTAACTGTCCAAGGGTTGTCCAGCTGCCTGTGCTTTTCACAGGCCTGGAAAGCCGGTGAGACAAAAATCACGTTCTCCCTGGGCAAAAAGCTACAGTTGTGAGATCCTCAATTCTCCCCAGTTTTGGGTAACTATCTTGGGATAAATATATTATGACTTAAGGAGAAATCCTTTATTTCTTAAAAAATAAAAAAGGGAAATGCATAAAATGAGAGCATCACTGGACATTGCTTCTGGACAACATAAGGGATTGCCGTTGGGTGCTTCCATTTCGTCCCTCAGCACAGTAATGAGTGTAAATCTCACTGAAATACATGATTAATTGTGCTAATGCTATACAGATGGCAATCTCTAAAGTAGATGCTAGGCAGGTCACATTTCGAGGCCATGTGGGCCACGCGGAGGATGTGAGTTTAAAAGCGAGCGCGCCGATGACTCTCGGTGAGCGTCTCAATTTCTCCCCTCATGTCCGCTTTTAATTCCTGGATTGGGTTCAGCGGATCATTGAAGCTCTGTTCAGAGCCACTGTTCGGAGGCCAGGGCCAATACGGTATGAGCCACAGCCAAGGTGACAGGAGGACTTCAACTGTATGATGTCCTCCGGTGACTGGAGCACAGCAACGACAGTCACGCTCCGGGTAATTCAACAGACGAGAGCGCTCGCTTTAAATGCATCTCATTTCCAAGCACAAATTTTGTGCGTGAGCACAAGCCTTCAGATTTTAAACACTGACTGGCTAATAAAATAACCGCACTGCTGCGTAATATGAATTCTATTAAGTGCATTTAAATGGTGACTGTATGATACTCTGTCATTTTGTAATTAAAACTTTTAAAATGCAATTAAAAGTTTAAGAAGTTTAGTTATAATAGCACAAGATCTCTGCCATGTGATTTCGCAGCAGTAGAAAAAGGAATGGGGCCTGTGACAGACAGAATGACTGACTATCCATGCTAACAATGGTTTGTCTCCACAATGGTAGTACAACACTAGGGGAAAGTTAAAGGGGGTGGCACAACTGGCAAAGTTTTTAGATTCAATCATAGCTGACTTTGGAAATGCCTCTTTCAACCCTACATGCCCACGGTCACCAGCGGCTGACAACTGGGTAGCGCTTAACAACATGCTGTATCTACGCAGTCACTGGAATACCTTGTTTTACAAGACTTGTCTTTATCAATAATGTAGTCCTTGAAAGGCAAACCGTCCAAAGACTAAAAACACCTCAAACAGTTAGTCTTTCTCAGTTATTTTTCCTATAAAACTTGCATTTTGCCAGCCAGCCCAGCTCCCTTTGCTAGTGCCCCATTAGGAAAAAGCACTCACTTTAACAACCACCCAGCTGAATTCTCCTGCAATGTTTCGTCTTAGAGCTCCAGCTCCTCTATCTAAATATCATTTATTTGACTTATAATAAGCCTACAATAGAAGATAAGTAAACAAGATTATCAATGCATCAGAAAGGATTCCGTGCATTGTTGTTGGCTCTTAACACCACCTAATTTATCACCTTACCTGGGGAGCTTTGAATAAGGGCATTCTTGGAAAAATAAATCTAAATGTATTTAGTGTACTCGTATGAGCCCCATAGTATTGATGAATGTGTTTCCTTTTGTCCGGTGTTCCCGCTAAATCATACAGGATGAATGCTGCGGAACAGCTGCTATTATATTTGAAAATACGTCCACATTATTATGTGGTTTGAAGCTGGCAAATACAGAATTTCTGAGCAGAGCCCATAAAAAATACAACAATGGATTTCTCAGTTTTATCTGACACACAGGGTGCCCTGGTGAGGTTCACCTGAAAACTGTGAAGCATGAAAGCTGGACTTATGCTCCTCCCGGGCAAAACTCCAGACATCTTTGTTGCCTGCAATTTTATTTTATTTTTTTTCCTGAGTAGACACAACAAATCCTCAGCACCAAAATATTTTGGCAAGTGCTTGTGTATTTTTGGAGTTTTTCCCCTCATGTTCACATGAGTGTTGGTTGGTCAGCTGGTTGTGCATGATAGTGTAAACATGTAAGCGCTCATTTAATGCATCTGTTCTCCAGTAAGTCAACACTTACCCAAGTCTTGGTCATGGTGGTCCAGAGCCTGTCCAGTATCTACAGGCTGTGTGGCCGTGTACACCCTGGTTTGGACCCCAGTCCATTATAGGGAAATGGGTTTGGAATCACCAACCTGAAACATGTCTTTAGACTGTATGAGCAAAGTAGAGAAACTGAAACGCACAAACATGCAGGCTCTGCCCAGACTGAGCCGTATTGAAATTGGCATCCAAGCACAAGGCTTAAAAGCGGTGAGGCTGCAAATCGACCTGCTGCACAACTCTGCCATCACAAGTAGTTTTGCTTAATTTAGGTAAGAGTCTTGAACCTGAGTACAGTTTTACATTTTTGTTAAATAGTATCTGGTCAGAATTCACTATGTGATACATTGGAGAAAAAGTGCAACTAGAACATGAAGCAACTTAGCCTTTCAGTGGAAAGGACAGAAGTATTTAAAAGTTGCCAAATCTAGAAAAATTATAGAAACAAAAGTTGAACTCCATGAGTTCTAGGAAAGGGAGGAAGACTTGGGAGGCAGCTGACCCCAGAAGCAGAGCGCCTGTAACCTCAGAGTTCCTGCCTGTTCCACACCGATGCTCCTCTGAGGTGTTCCCCTCGTTGCTGGTGAGATGGAGAATGCAGTTTGAGCCTGATGTGCATGCTGACACTTTGGTGGAAACAAGTGAAATATTGAAATGGAAAGCACACAGCAGGCACACCAAACTAAAAGGCTCAGCCACAGCTGTGTCCTGTTAGCCGTAAGTGCTGGAAAACAACAGAGCGCAGATCAGCGGCCGAGTTCAGCACAACTGCGGAAAAGAGCTGCCAATCTTCACTTCCCTCGGACTGGGAAGCTAGAGGAAATACAGATTCGGTGGATGTCACACGGCTTTGTTGACACATCCTGTTAAGCTCTAACTTGTTTCTACAGATTTATTTACACTCCTTTACAGAGGTTTGTTGAAATTGGGTCCTTGGTTTCCGTGGTTTTGCTGGCTTGGTTTCTGGCACTTTTTCACCACTTCTAGCATCTGAAACTGAAACCTTCTGGTGTGCAACTCAGCTCCTTGTTCAGTATACAAGCCAATCTCCTTACCCCCTGTTTTCCAGGCTTGAAAAATGTTGCGAAAACATTTGTAGATGCATGCATTCCTTACTTGATGGTACAACAGCAGTACTTTTTTTATTAAATTTTTTTTTTTTAAGCCCATAATTCAGTTAACTGCTGCACCCTGGTGACCATGATTCTTTGACGAAGGAAACAGCTGGCTTACAAAGATTGAGTTCTCGTTCCTCAGGGCCCCATGACCTGCGCCTTACACGCCGCCATTGTCTTTTAGCCCACAGAAAACAAACCAAAAGTTTCAGTACTTTAAGAAAAGTGCACCCCATTCCAGAGAAAGTCTCATCTTCCACTTCCATTAAGAGGAGGATGAGCATCAAGAGGCTGTAACTGGGGGTCTTTTGACCCAAAATGTATGAATCATTGACTGTCAGCCCGTTTCCATGATAATATCAATTTGTGTAAGTGGTTGTTTGGTCATCAGAGAAACAAGTCCACAAGGTTTTTAAATGAATTGTGATCAAGTAAATGAGAAGGCTGGTATCACACACCGTCTAAAAGTGTGCCAAGTATCTTTTTCTAAAATTTCAACTGAAATGATGCATGTATGTGTGCTTAGGAAATAATAGGGTCACCTTCTGCTGACACGGTTTCAACAGAGCTCTTGTACTTTGTGTAAAATGTGGCTTAAGTTTTTGAGAACCAATACAAAGCCCATGAGAAAGGTTGAGTTGAGTAAACGGCAGCTTTGAATGTTTCAGTGGCAAAAACTGAAGTGTATCTATGAATTTTAAAATGTTGATGTATATCTGAAACACATGTTTTTTGGGTAAATTTCCTGTTTGTGTGTGGCTACTTTGCAATGCTGGGGAGTCCAGTCAGAGAGATGTCCTGTGTTTCCAGGTTAGGTTCTGGACCATCCTGACCCTTCCTTGGGATAAATGGTTGTGAATGGTGTGTATTTTTACCTGGATTAGGGCATCTTCTAAAATAATAGCAGCAGCCACCAGGGGTCATGGTTCTTCACCAAAGCCCACAGTCATCAAACCAAAGATGAACCCATTGTGAATAACTTCATTTCTAAACACATTTTCTTATTCAAACGGAATTGTATGCTTATCAATGTATACACATGTTATATTTCAGAAAATTTCTATAAAGTAAGTTATGTATACATCAAACAAAAAAGGTACTTTAATATAGCATGTGTCCTATGCTGTGATTTATCGGTGTCACACATGAATTTATTCTTTCGGCACTCCTAAAAACCTTGGTCCTTTTTAGTTTTGTGTTTTGTTTATGCATCATCATATCAATGTTGCCTCTTAATGTGGATGTTATCCACTTTTTCCTCCCTGTTTTGTAAACACCTTTTGTAGACTGGATGTAGGATTTAAAGCTACTAAAGCGGTTTGTTGCTTGTAGGCACTGCGACCCTGACTTTGGCTCCAGCAGCGCCAAGCTAGTGATGCTAGGCCATGCGCTCTTGGCTACGACACTGAATCAGGCTTTGGTGACAAACTGGCGGTGACTAAGAGGTAGCAAAGTTGTAATGGCAAACATATTGGGGACCCTTTGTCGTAGGAGTTTGATTTCATGCACTGTCACCACCATTTCATGCTTAAGTGGCTGAAGCTTGCTGATTTGTATTCCGTGTTCACGTTTCAATTTCCATCACCGGAAAGCATATCTGCCCTAGCGCTAAGAATTTTGCATGCGTCGGTGTTGGCGCCAGCCTGGGAGCTCATGAAGGTTCTGGGATGCGAATGTTGACTTGGAATTGTGATGGGGAAAAAAAAAAAAAAGCACCCGACATGAATCACACTGTGCTCACTGCAGCTAACATTGTGAGTGGGAGCAATTTTCTCCTTTTTGCCAGAGAGAGAGAGCGTGTGATGGCATTGCGTAGCTTGGTTTCTCAGCAGGCTCCCCCCTGGTGTCCTTCAGATTCACACTCAAGCACAGCTCACAGACATGTGGTCTCCAGGGCAACAGAGGTACCACAGATTCAAACAGAGAACTTTATTGGCAACAGCAAGGATGCTGGGAAAGATTCAGATACAGACAGTCTTTTTGAACGCATAGCTGTGAAAATCACCCATGAACATTAGTGTCTAATTTCATGAGGACAAGCTGTAGAAATTTGTATTCTGGCAAACCCTCTACGCAAATGTCTTTCCTGCTGTTTAACTGTGTCCTTTTGGAACCTGCATTTATGGACGCAACCCTGTGGTACCCGAGCATTAGTGTCCTATCCATTATGCAAGGACTCATGTTAGCTATGCCAACTGAGCCTGAAAGTTATTAACATGCTTTGTCTACTTTTGGGGTCCGCTGAGATTTGCAGTGGGTGGATTTAATGCCCTCTAAAAAGTACAAATCACAGCTACATAATAACAGGGTCTGTAAGTTTACTCTCCGTGTCCTCTTAAATTGCTCCTTCTCTGGCGCCATTTAAAAAGGACTCTGTGGAACGCTGATGACGTAAGTTGGTCCATCAGATGGAACGTGAATGCTCTGTAGGGGGGACACTACAGCTACTGTACGAAACTCAAACCCAGAGGAGTTATGAAGCATCTCCCATTGACCACAAATCAAACACCTTTTGTTCATTACAGCACAAACTGGCTTTGCAGCTCTCCTCCTGGGCCTAAAACGGTTAGTCTTTGAGTTAAGGATGTATGCTGAACAAGGCTAGAGCACTGCTTCCTCACATGAGGCCAACCTGCAAACATTATTTCTGGAGAACCTGTTGCCTGGCACTCTTTGTGTGCATAATTGCTGAATGGCATCGTGAGGACTGTTATGCCCCATTAGCTGTGCATGGTTTAAACGGGAGGGGGTAAATCGCATGTTTAGCTGGGAACGCCACCCGATGAGATGCACTGCCGGTCTTTGGTGTTTTATGCTTTAAAATTACTTGCAGTTCAATAGTTTACAAATCTGCATATTAATAAAGCTACGGAAGTTAACTACTGTTAAGTGATATCAACATCCAGCCCCTTAGTCTAGACGCTTAGCCGTTAAACTCACGGCACCCTGCATTTCCCATAACTTGCGCGCACAGGCCAGCACCAGTGCAGTCTCACTTGTATGTGCTGAACGTGCGATAAATGCAGAGGCCCCCAGTGGCACGACATTTCTCCTTAAAATTTAATTTAAAAAAAAAAAAAAAGCCTTGAAAGAATAATAAGCTGACGTCCCCTTTTGTGAATACTTATTTATAATTCATGTTCTGTCTCAAGTCGTGACAAGCTTGTATTTCCTATTTTGCGGACAGGAAAGATCAGCAGGCATGTACAACTGTAGACCTTATCTTGCGTACTGTGTCCTGGTTCAACAAAGTGATAAAGCTAATTTCAATATGGGGAACTTTGAATTTTTTTTTTTTTTATTTATTTTCCCCCCCCATATATGGAATGGAAAGAACTTTCAAGTCCAATGTCTGACTGCTAGGCAACCACCAGCATGGTTTTCAAGATGGAGGAACATGCGTCTTCCAGCATGTTTTTCCCCCCTTAGAGGAGTACAAACACAGTGGAGAACACACAAACTCCACACGCTTCTCAGATGGACTTGAACCCGACATCAGGGAAGTAGCCCAGCAGCGGCTTACCCTGCTGCGCCACCGCAGCCCCCATCTATTTATCTGTGTATGTGTGTGGCTTACTCTTTACACGAATTCTCAACTGTGCTGTGAGGCATTTTGCCACTTTCCAGCAGTGACAGTATGGCTTCTTATTAACACGATTTGTAAGGGGAAGCAGCTGTCCTTTGAAGAGATGTTTATAAAATCCAGAGCCAGCACTTTCTATGGAAATAAAACTTGCATAACCAAAGCGTTTTTCTCTTGCTGGTGTTGAGAAAACTAAACATTTTGGCTCACAGCTGAATTGGGTCAATGTGCCTCAACAGCACACAGTGGACCGCAAAAACTCTTTCACTTGGCAATTGGCTATTCTGTCTGAGCGATGCAGCAGGCGGTTATGACCGCTCTGGTTAAAATTCAGGAGGAGTCCACCCCCCCCCCGACTCCCAAAACCATGCTTAACTGAGGTGGACATATCAGGACCACAAAGATATGCTGGTACAAAGCCCTATTTTTTTTTTTTTTTTAATTTTTTTAGCACAAATGCAGCTTCATGGGTTTTATTTAATTTTTTTTTATTTAGTAATGCTTTTCACTACTTTCTTTTCCATCTTGTACCTGTAAGAGAAACAACAGTGAGGCTGGGGCACATTTGGAAATGCTCACCCCCTGGCTGAACCTGAAGCAAGCAAGATGGTGACAAACGATAACATCACACATGACTCTGGAAGCTGGAGATGCAAGAACTTCTTTTGAAAGCATTAGACATGAGAAGCGCTGGCTGCAGCACAAACCAAATGCACAGATGATGCCTTGTTTGACAAAGTTGCGAAAGCCAAAATTCAACCATGATCTCTGCAAACCTTTCGCAGCCGTATGTACCCTTTCCAGCTTGAATTTCTTCTGTAATTTCTGCTGCCGGTCCTCCTCATGCTGGGGACCTGCTTGACAATATTTGAACTTGAGGGACGGAATTGTAATTCGACTGAAAAATCCATAGTCTTTATTTGTCTCCCTCAGCCACCTGCCTCCCCACTGCAGGCCCTATGTAAAGAAACCAAGTTAAATTGGAAAGTCTCACCCATTAAGTTAAAAAAAAAAAAAAAAAAAAAATACATCCCCCTACCATGGCAATCCATGAAAGCCTTTTGAAAAAGTAAAAACGGTATTCAGACTTTTTTTGGTTTTCTGCAATGTACTTTGAGGAAGGGGTGGGTGAATTTTAAGGACACTGCAGTATCTGCTGCTGGGGGCACCCCCAGGAGAAGCAGCATTTATTAAATTGTAAACAATTATTTGCTTGTTGGAATTTTTCAGCTCTGGAGGGGACTGTGTGTGTTGGGATTGTGATGTGCAGCAGTCAGAAGGGCTGGCCTCAAGTCTTGGGCCTCTCCTAAGACTGGTAATGCTGTATTTATGTTTTCTGGCTATAACCTTTGGGCTATTGATGGATACTAATAAATGCTGCATTATGGTAAACCACCCTGGTATTTCTGCTCACTTTATTGGCACCCACAGCTGCTTTCTGCACAATGTTTAGTTACCATAACCCTACAGGTAACTGCTTCTGAAATGATTCTTTTTAGGTTCTGAAAGGCATTGCAGAAAAAGAGAAGTTTGTCCTGTACTGTTTATTAACCAACTCAATTTAGGTTGTATGTAGTTCCTCAGAAGTGTATCCGCTCATTGGCTCTCCATTAACCTGGCTTTTGGAGTCCTCCCTCCATATTTAAATGCAACTACAGAATGCACTTTAGAAGTTCCTGTTAATGGCAACTGATTACATGTTTGAATCCTGGCTTAGGAATTACAAAGGAGGGAACGTTCCAGAACGCTCTAATACGTTCGAACCTTAATCGTGAAAGTGGAAAAGGTCTCAAACTAAGGGTTTCTAGATACACCTAGGACTGGGCTCCTTGGTTGGTTGGTCACAATGACTGTCCGGTGGTCCCTTGGCGTTTCTCACTGCAATTCCCACGCAGTGGCCACAGTCTCTTCTGGAGGCGCGGAGTCATGGTTGTGGTATCGACGATGCTGCGATCGGCTGGCAGAACCGCTGCCTCGGCTGTCGAAACCGGCTGCTTACATTTCAGATGCCTGCTGGGTAAATCCACCTTATCTGTGTTGAGCGAAAAGTCAAACTCCTACAAATGGCCAAATCCTTCTAAAGTTAAAGGGACAACTATTAGCTTTGCAGCTAAGGAAGTCGGACAGTTGCCTGGTCAAAACTCAGCAACGGGGCTGCCACTGAGGTGCTCACTCTAACTTGATGGAACAAATATTCAGCCACTTTAAAAGGTAAAAAGTAATGCTGTGAACTATAAGTTTAGATGAGCGTTTTTATAGGTAAGGCTAAGCAAATGGACAACGTACGGTTTTTCAGAATCACAAAGGCTTTGCTGATCAGTTCTTAAGGAGCTTGTATGGGGGTGGTGGGGGGAATCTGTAGCAATGCGGACAAACACAAGTTAGAGCCAAGGACCTTTGAGGAAGGGACGCTACCATAATCGCATGTCACTTCAGGTTGGGCGAGCTGGCAGGGTGCGGCAGGGCTCCGGAGGGCTGAGTGACTCACCCGTTCTGTTAACGTCGGTTAAACCACTGAGCTTATAAGGCCTGTCAGCTACCTTCCAATACCCCCAAAGCCTGTTCTCTCCTGGGGGTCTGAGGCACCATCTACGTCAAACCTCAGCTTACAATGGATTCTTCCAGCTTTTGTTTTCTAGTCAGATTTGACAGGCCCAAGACAGCCCGGAGAGGTATTGGTCTAACAGTTGGTGGGGGCTGGAAAAGGATGCAGTGCAAAGAGTGCTGGACCAGCACCGAGTGGCCATCTTAGCAAGCAGGATGCTATTGATCGACATGGAAACAGGCCGCCTCCTGTGCTTGTCACCCCTCTACATGTCCATTCCAGCTCTTATTCTCCACCTTGACTGGCAGGGTGCTGCCAATTAACCCTGCGGCATAGCATAAGGTCCCCGATCGATAGCTCGTGCCCCCGCCTCCGTTTTTCACGCAACTCTTCCCCGTTAGCCCAGTTGCTACGCATTACCTGACACTTTGGCTCGAGCTGCCGCTTCGCCTTGCCTCGTATCAAATATGCTTTCATTGTCGCTCGATGGGAAACGCGATACTCGGACGGTAAACAAATTCATCTTTCAGGCGTTCCAATCCCAAGTTCATAGTCACCGGCTTATGCTGGAGGGAAGCTATCTAGGGTTCACAACGTTGGGAATATTCCAGAGCAAAGGACAGGTGCACGACTGAGTCATGCTGTAACAGCCTAGGTGTCACCGTGATGTGACAATTAAATCATCCAAGCAATTATTCAGGCTTTTTGTTCATTTATTTTTGGTCCATGATGTAATTGAAAGACATTAATAAGCATGAAGGGCACAAAGGAACAATTGCTCAGCATCGGGGTGCCAGAAAGCGATCGCTTTGGCAGGTAAGTGGCATATTAAGAAGGCGGCATAACCGAGCACAGTGCAATGATAGCAATGTTTTGCGCTACAATAAACGGCAGCCACAAATCACGCACTTTATCCATCTAAGTGCGAAAAACAAACTGCATCAGGCCGGTTTTGTGGACTGTGTGCCCTTGGCCTCCGCGGGTTTCAAAGGTGGGGGGGGAGGTTCTGAAAACTTCCCAAAGTCGGGACATAATGAGAAGCTTCTCTGTGTGAAACCAGACTTGTTCAAAGATGGTCAAGAGGGGGGAAAGCGCATGAGGTGCATTTTTACTTGTGGTGCAGGGATGACTGTAATACTGGGGGGGAAAAGAACAGGCGTGTATACACTTAAAAGTTGAGTTCATTCCAAGAAAGGTGCACACGCTATATGTGTGTGTATGCATTGCCAACAGTGAACCAGAACAATATCTATGGGATGCTGCTTAGGCTAAAGGTTTAGGAAAATGTTTTTTTTTTTTTTTTTTTTTTTGGGGGGGGGATGAATTAAACTGCTTAAAGTGCTTTAACCAAATACAAGCCAACTGGGGGGAACCAGCTGCTGTTTCTGGTGCACGTTCTGATCACAGAACGTGGCGCTGCTTTCGTTCCGTTCAAAGCACCGGCTTCCCTGCTAATTCCTTTGTCCTTCACCTGCAACTAATATTTATTGAGTCATAATATACGCTTTGTGACACTTTATCTGCTTTTAAGCAAGGAAGTGACATGTACGCCTACGTGTGGCTTCATGTACAAAGACTTTGTGGTGATGCTAATTTGGGTTAATAAGTGATGGAGAAACTTGCGTCCCGTGGAGACGTTGGCCTTGATGTTTTTGGGGAGGTAAAACCACGTTTAAAGGTTATGCGGGGTTTCTTTGCGTATTTCTGGTTGATAAAAACAGAACAAATTGTGCACTGTTTGCCGCGCCTGCTGGAATTCAGTGTGGTGTTGGGCTTTGCTGCAGCAGGCTGCAAAACTGTATAGATGGACTTTTAATATGTCATGGAGCCATATGTCCAATTGGAGCAGGAGGAAATATCATGGTCTGCCTCACTCTAAATATTTATGTACATGCTGTTTTTGTCTTCTGGGACCCATTCATATTGCGGCGGAGATGTTTCTTGGTACTGCAAACATGTTGTGTCATCATCAAATACAATAAGCGTAGGCAGTGCTTGCCAGAGATTTGCAAAGGGGATGGTAGACTTTAATAAGTCGAAAGCACGTGCCGGCTGCCCATCCCCCACCAAATTCTTATTCAGTTCTTTATTCAGTTCTTCACATACAGCCTTGGAAGCAGGAGGTGGAATAGTGAAAAACCTGAGGATTGACTACTGCTTAAAATTAAAATGTAAGCACTTTATGTTGGCATGGAAGAATGGGAGATGCTAAATCATTCCGCCCCAAAACTGCAAACTTGGCTCAGTTGCATTGATCACACGGCGCTCAAGACCTAGGAGCAGTCAATGTGCAAAATTTCATTTTGTAGTGCAGGGGATGGGAGGGGTGCGTGATGATCTGGCAAACCAGCGGTACAGGTCGTGGCTCAGTAGTACAAGTCATAGTGGTTTTCACAAACCACTGGAGGCCAATTTGATGTTCACCGGTGTGTACTTATAGGTTTCTCCTTTATTTTCCATTCGGGGATTTAATCTTTCCCTGATATTAGCCTGGAAGTATGTTACAAAAACAGTAACAGTGGATACATTTTACTACAGAAAAGAAAAAGTATTCCTTTAACAAGAAAACATGCCAGATTAACAAAAGACATTGCGGTGGTTGTGTACTTCTGTAATGTTTCTACAGTGGCTGTAAGACAGCAAGCTCTGTTCATGATAAATGAGATAATGCAAGCGCTCAACTATAACCAAGGGTGGAAAAACAGTTATTTTTATCATTACCTTCAAGAAACTACTGTATTGCCACAAAGTAGAGACTGGGGGGATTCAATATGGGTGGTTGTTGCTGGAATTACTTTGTATTTCATTCGGCTGAAAAAATTTCCAACTATGATGCTAGGCCCAGTAGTAAATAACACCAAACATCAAACAGGCAAGGAAGCAAACAAACAAAAAAAGCAAACACACAATTGTATATTTGTCACTAAAGAACAGCAGTGCCTGTGTGAATTCACCCCGTTCTGTCACTAGGTGATGCTGATCACTTCTCAGTCAATTTCACGCCATACATGACAAATACAGGGTGATTTTCGATGTTTATCCGTGTTTATTTACTGAGAAATATTCAAGGTTCAAAATCGATTGGCTGGTGAAGCCCGCCGCTTTACATTTCCTTAGGTGCATTTAGGGATTTTATAAATAGCAGGCAGCATCAGCATGCAGGAATTAGCAGTAGATGTGAATACTAATATCATAGCTGCAGGGTATGCTGAATTTTTATTTATTTATTTATTTATTTATTTTATTTTATTTTATTTAAAAAAAAAAAACAAACAAATTTCTATCAATTGCAGAGGACGATCGCAAAAGCGCCTCAGATCAGGACTGAGTAGTGAGAAGTGTGACTGTATTTCTGCTGTATGGTGGGTTTGAGCATGCGGAGCTTAAAATATACTGACAATGGGCTTTCTTTGGGCTTCAGGTTTTGCCGCCTTGAGCTCACAGCATTCTGACCAGAGTCCCACTCCTCCAAAAACCTTAAATCAGAATTGCTGTGGTGGATTTTTTTTTTTTTTTTTCTCTTCTCCTCCAATCCCCTGTCTGAATAAAAGGTTTGGGTTTGCATGGTCTCTGACTTGCAGCTGGGTTTTAAAAACTCCAGAATCATATGCAAGGAAAACGACATGTTTTAGGTACAGGAAAAGATGGTTAGACCGCAGCCTTGTTGTACAGTAATCTGCTGAGCAGGTGAATGGCAAGCAGTCAATAAGTACATTCAAAAAAATTGGCATATTTCTTTGGATGCAGCCAAGCCCTTTGCTGCTTTCCTTGTACTGGACACTGATGGCAATCTGCAGTCTTGTCATGTAAACAGCCCTGTGGTCCTCAAAGATAAACAACCCATATAAAAGTATGGTTAATAGTTCTATGTTTCTTATTTAAATGGGTTTTCGGTACATCTCGGTATTAAAAAAAAAAAAAAAAAAAAAAAATCCCAATGGTATAGTTTTTATTTATTTCCCAAAAAACAAAGACTGTGAAAGTCTGGGTTATAAAATAATGCAACGCTGCAATAGAAGCTCTACAAATAAAACCTCTTTGCTATTTTTAAACGTGATTTGTCTGTGAATCCTGCTACACTGCAAGACATTTTTTAAAATGTATTTACCCCAGTGTGGATTTTTATTATTCAACAGATGCATGAATTTCATTGGTTTTCCAAAAAAAAAAAAAAAAAGCTTGGTTTCACTTCAACAATTCTGGCAATAATTCATATAATCTTACTTTTAAAGCATAATGAGCTGAATAATAAGTCTGAGAATGCACCCTGTGAGCGTAGGTTTTATCTTTATCTGTCACTGGATTTTTAAGTTTGTGAAGTATTTGAATTTCCATATGCAGAATATTTGTTTGTGGATCATAGTTTGTGCTAAAGGACTTGGGACAAATGTTTGAATAGATGTGCTGAAATGGCAGATACTGATGAAAAAATACAATTGGTGCTTTGGATTTTTATGTGCAATTTGTCGTATTATAGATACGCATTCCTTTACATACTCTGTGTATGTATATGTATGTATGTTTTCTGCCTCCTTGGATGTTTCTGAGAAGCTGAACATTATAGTTTTTAGGGAAAAACTATAATGTGCAATGTCAGTCAACCAGGTACTGGTCTGAAGGAAGCTTGTCACCAACATAGTGAAGTGCAAAATATTTATAACCTCAGACCATAAAATCTGTGTCATAACTAGAATCAAACCTGCCGGCTTCACAACAGAGGTGGAGTCAACACCTCTTTTTGCCATGTCGAGTCACACGTGTCACCGTCTGCCTGGTTTGGCTGGACCATGAGAAACCTCCTCCTGACTTCTCTAGACAGCTAAGTAAATGAAGGCTGAAGCTATTCCTGACATCGGGCTGAACAAAGCCCTCGGCTGTAAACAGACCGAGCCCTGGTCTGCAGGGGCTTTTGTGAAGCCCCGTGTAGCTGAGCTGATGCAACTGACCACATCATTTATTTAGCTGATATCTTTCTCACCTGAAGAAAAGGGCTGTCTCTGCTTTTTCGTGCCTCAAATCAAAACTAATGTTTTTCAAAGTGTCCCCCGCATTTGAGATCCAAGCTTCTTATGCCAGTGCTGGTTTGGCTTGCTGAAGAGTCATCTGTTCTTTGAGATATTGTCCATATCTGCTGCACCTCAAGGACATGGATCATCTTGTCTAAACTCATTCATAGTCCCTGAAGCACAAGTTCACCACAGGCCCCAAGACATGCGATAAGACTACTTAAATACAAAACAACTTAAATATTCAAAGGACACGTAATCGTTTTTTGACAAATGCAGTTCTTTAAAGATCCTATTAAAACTACAGTCAGTACTGCACATGATTTAAGCTTAGTTTAACTTCCCAAACTGAAGTAATAAAAGTAATTTAAACAACTGTATTATAGTTAGTCTGCAATTTTAAATTTAAACATCTCAGTATTCAAAAACTACTTGTTCAGAACACACAAATTCCAGTTCATGGATCGAACCATTTGTAACTGCTTTAAAATGTCATTTTCAGGCAATACTTTTATTTATTTCAGTGACATCCACTGCATATCGGTGACAAGACAGACCAGACCAACCTGAGCCACCGATTTTTGTGTGTGATCTAACGCACTGTTTAGTCAACAGATTCTGTTCAGAGTGTAAAGGAATTCCTGGACGATATGGGGCTGAGGGGAACTTCCAAATTCTGCTGGCGCGCTTTGTCATAGGAGTGCAGTTGAAGAAATGAGCACCGGCTAAAGATACACTCCTTGTTTCACGTGAACCTGGTCTTTGTACTATTAATTTAGCAATTTACTATAGTAATTGTCTTAGTAAAATATTTAATTTCTGCTATATGAGGGGAAAAAATATCTCTTGTTGCTCTTTTCCCTCTAGTGGTCTGGCATTCTATATTTAATGCTCTGCTGCCCTTAAGCATGCTGAGCAGAACCTGACACTTCATTACCATGCAACTTGACTCTACTGAGCATCAAAGTTTTCTGTGTGTTATAAGTCCATTTCAATTGTTGTCGCATGATTTTATTGATGTCAGCCCTACTGAAACTCATGGCTGGCATTATGCATTGCCTAGGAACACACATGCAAAGGGAAATATCTTGATCTAAAATATCATCTGAAGCAATTAAAAAAAAAAAAAAAAAAAAAAAAAAAAAAGTTTCCTTGATCTGAGGAACAAAAACTGTCCTCAGCTACAGGCAAACAAATCTTGTTTAGAGGAAAACTGTGCTGTTCTTGGGGTTCTTCCAAAATGCAAAAAATGAATGGCAAGTATTGATATATAAAGGCAAGCGCTTACAACAGTTTTTCTTCAAAATTGCATGTAGTCATCAGTTCATTGGTTTCTTGCCTTTTTTCTGATGTACTGCAGCCTAAAAATGAAGTAAAGTACAGTATGTCACAATTAAATGGGGGGGGATAAATTCTGAGATCTACCTGGTCTTAACCTTCAAGTGCAACCTTGGTGGATTTTTCAAATTTCTGTTTTTTAGTGTTTGTAATTGTTTAAAAATTCAGCAATGGTTTCTTAGGCACCGCTTAATGCTGTTGGTGCCACTAATTCATTTAGTTTTGAATTTCCCATCATAGCAGCAGATAAAATATTGGAATTAACTGTATTACAATGAAGTTATCCACACAGGATTTTCTGTACCCAATATTTTAATAAAAAGGTAAATATTTTCAGTGGTCATGTACTCCCTGGAGTCTAATGTACAGCCTGACCTTTCCTTGACTTCAGATCAACTCTTCTGGGTTTTTTGTTTTATATTTAATTTTGAGTGGGTGTATTTTTGTAGTATACAATGTCTTGGGCTGTTTTCTCACTTATTGTATTGTGGCATTTTTAAAAGATGAGTTTTACATTGCATTGCTCTGTTTGGAACGGTGTGAAATTGCCGTTTTTTATTAAACGGAGTATATAACCAGGGCACAAAATATCATGCATTTATTTATATGTGTGTAATTACAACGCACAGCAAGTCTTTCATGTTGAGCTGCCATAAATACTTCCTTTTTAGAGATGGATTGACAGACAAGTAAATAAACATCTAGGCCGTACTCCAGTGCTAGCTTTGTGAAATTTAAAGCGGCACTGGGTCGGCTGACCGAAACAAACAAAACATAAGCACCCCCTCCCCCAAAGTCCACACAAAACCTTTCCTCATATTTCTAGGCTGTGGCCATAGTTGCTTTCAGTTTAGAAACTGCTTCTTAAAAAATGTTTGCCTTTTAAGTCTACAGCCAGCTGGTCACTGGCTGAACTTGGCTGTAGTGGGATTAAATCTCATCTAGTGTCTGCAACTGCTACTTCAGGTGAATCTGTGTTGCATATTTCTGCATGAACATATGAACTGTTTTTAAAATAAAGTGTTGGTGTAACAGCTACAGCACATATCTCTTTAACTATGATATCTTCAATAATGCCATATGGATGCAAAGGTTGTCATTGGAGACAAGTTGGGTAACTGAATTATGATGTTGGCGAACAATGTCATATATACAGCATACAAGATGTAATTTCATACTTTTGACAAACATCAAACATTATCTGCAAAAATAAATGTCATTAGAAAAAGACATCACGCTTGGCAAGAATGAAGGTCAATGCAAAGAGTTAGACTGGCAATGTGATGGATTAATATAATAAGTAGGGATTCTAACAGTTTAAACGCCAGTTAGGACAACTGCCCACATGGCCACCATTAGGAAACACTTATTCAGCTTTTAACAAATACAAACTCCTCCTTGTGATCAGCAACCAATTTTATACGTGTCCCCAAAGCTGTAAGCGCATAAACCCGTGAAGACTGACTGGACATTCACACCTCCAACAGGCTACCTAGTTCTCCATCCTGGGCTGCAGGCTTCATCGGGTTACGCAACACACAGTGTGTGTGAGACACTTTGGGGATGTGAACCCAGATACATGCAGGGAAAATAAGGTTTTCCCCCCATATGCCTCACGGGAAGCTTATTAACCACCCTGTTAACGCATTTAAGTGCAGCCATTTACAGCTGCGTAACGTCTTTTACTGTGCTATACATCATTAAATCAATCGCAGTGGCCATGTAAACACGGTTAAGGGAATTTCCAGCTATAATCCATTCCTCAAGATTAATATACCTGCTTGTGAAGCTGTAAACAAGGCAGCAAACATTTGGCTTTCCACGATTAATCACAGAAAACCTGCACTACCTTGACTGTATAGAGGAGCAACTTGAAATTATCTTTTAAATTCATCGTCTCAGTAGTGCAGTCAGTTTAGCAGATGTAATGGTCTGGATGAAGAAATCAAGGGCTAACTTATTCTTTATTATTATTATAGCAATGCAGGAACATTTTTATTTATCATTCCTATTTCAGCAAAATTCTGATTTCATAGAAGCTTTTAAAGTGAGCACAGTTGTTAATGCTCACAATTTGTTTTAAATAAGACCGTGGTTGACTAACTGATGTTTTTGCCAGCACATTTTGTTTGTTACGCGCAGTAGCTATCAACAAACAAGCATTCTTCTTGAGTGCCATTTACTACTCTGGGCACTTTTTATCTGAAGGCAGAGTGGAAGGTTAAGCAAGTTTTAAATGCCAAGATTTAAAGACAAATTCACTTGAAGTGTTACTGTGCAGAAAGCAGTTGTTGATAAGCCCCAGAGACATTACCGATGGAGGCTGTACGCACACAATGCACTGTAAACCAAAAGTGAAGTAAATGGGCAGAGATGAGGATGTTTTAGCCTAGTGTCTGCCAAATAATGAGCGGTAAGTGCTATGAACAAATAGAAACAGAGTGTGCACTTGGATTTTATTCATTGTTGACTTTTTTTTTCCCCCCAGACTCCCCAAACTTCAGTGTACAATGTATATAAAAAGAAATTGCTGTGTGTGTGTGCGCACTGTGGCAAGTCAGGATAACACATGTCAAAACAGCAGGGTAACACCCTGAGGCCTGGAACCTGAATCACCTGCTTGCTAGATCAGTTATCCACTATGTTGTCTTCCTAGCCTAGAAGTCAAAGTTGAGCTGCCTATCCATCCATCCTTCTATTTATCTATCTTGTGGCTATACTGAAGCTGCCCCGCTTATGACCGTAACAACCATTATAATAAACAATAACTAAGACTTCACAGACTGCTGTGATTTACAACACAGAGTTTTCTGTATAATTGGCCCTGGCCAGAGTTGCTTTCTTGGCCACTTGGTCCAAGATTTCTGACATTTAGAAAGCACAGTAAGAAAGAATAGTCTGCTCAGGTGCTGAACGGGAGGTAAAAGCAGTCATTATATACTTGTCTTCAAGCAAAAAGATACTTGTGGTTTACACTGCAGCTGTAAACCAATTTTAACAGCAAGTGTGGAAAGAGCACACTATCGATGGCTGAGCGCTAATGGGGACAACTTTGCAAACAATGCACAGCATAACACAGCATGCGGTGTAGTCGGCAAACAAATGCGTCTGAGGCAAACCTTCAGGAGCCGCAGGGATTCCACGAAAGCAGTAAGGAAGCGAAAGGTGCGAGATGGTGCCTGAGCACATTCGTCCATGTTCTTCCACAGGCGCACCAGTCTACAGTAACTCCCTTCTTCCCATGGAGATACCTGTTTAAACGCAATGCGGAGTATGCAACAATGGCTCGGAGGTGGCCCTGCTGAAGATGCAGTCACATTTAATCTACACATTCTATGAACACTTGGGTTTCACCAGATCTCCAGTTTCATACTTGGTAATCAAAATAAATAGCCGTAGCCTGTAGATGTATTAGTTTTCAGGTCCATTAGGCACCACCATATAAGTTGTTAATTCATGGGTGCAGAACGCCATTATGAGCTGTCCTCTTTCTCCACTTCACAAATTAATCTGTTTTACTTTTTTCCTATGAATCACTGTCTGCATATGAACGAGAATGACATGAAGAATGCATATTTCAAACTCTACTTTTGATCTGCGCTCACAACCCTCCACATGCCAACAATGAGTTATCGATTGTTTTTGCTCTTTCATCTTTTTTCACGTCTCCGTACATGGTTTTCCGCACGTTTCAAAAGGTTTCGTGTGCATGTGGGTTGGCTAAAAGCAGCAGGGGCTGCAATGGTTTAAGGAGATGAACTTGTCACAGAATGGAGATTTTCAGTTTCAATTTTTAAGTGCTTCAGTAGATTCCTAGCTGTAAGAATGGGAAAACTGCACACACCTTATTTTCATGAAGGTGCCTTCAAAGAAGAATTAAAGATAATTCTGTGACCAGAGAGGTCTTGACTTACTGGGCTAACAGGCCAGCTGAGCTGCTGTCCTTTCAAACTTTTGAAAAATCTGACTGAATTTTACTTATTGGATGAACTAAGATCAGCATGGCCATCGCTAACTTTCCCAGACCCCCCCAAGGACTCCTAGTTGGCCAACCCATTTCTGACAAGTGGTTAATAGCTCCTTGAGTACAAATACTCAAAAAGTAGTTTGAGAGGCAGCTTGGTTTTATTAAAGATCTTACTTATTAAAGGAAGTGACTTTTGAGGCTTGGCATATCCCTTAGCTTACAACACAGAAAAAACAATGGGATGCTGCAGCGGGCATCAACCATCTCAACAAAATATCTTCAATTAATTGCTTTGACATTTAACTTGCGGTCACATCCAAAGCAACTTGATTTATGAATTTATACAAAAGTCACTACAACTTAATATAACTGTTCAGATAGATGTTACTGGAATAATCCATTGCTTTAATTAAAGATGCAGCAGCAGTGATGGAAGTCTCATTTAAACCAGTAACCTTCAGGTGACAAGTTAACCCTTTAACCAGGGATGCTCAGTCTGAGGGCCACCATCTTTTGCAATGCACTGTCATTTGTAAGATATCAATGTATTGCTTGCCTACTATGAATGCTATAAATTCTACTGCATCACATGACCGTACAGTTAAAGTTGAATGCAACCAGTGCATTGCTTAAGAGTGAATGACTGAGCAACAGACCGTGGACGATGGCCGTGCTGTTAAGACGATGGTTCTGCCGCAGCTCGGCCATCCTCGGTGAGAACACCATGCTGCTTTTTTGACCTGTTGGTTTCCCTATGCTGTGATTTCATCACCGTTGCAATGAGAAAATTACATTTCTGGTCACGATAATGGATGGACTAATATTTGTATTTGCTTGGGTGGTGAAAATGGATTCGGATTGAAGAAGTTTCTGACAAATGCAGGGTACTTAAAGTGAGACAAACTTGCACTTAACTGGCTGAGAGTGTCTGATGTTGAGAATCTGAGAACAGACGGTGACAACAGGCTACACTGCTGATCTGTCCAGATGCTTTGCCTAATCTGTGATTTAAGCTGAAATGAACAAATGCGCTAGTCTGATATGCAGTGAGGCTGTTTCAGTCCATAAAATATAAAAGTGTTAAAAGATGTTATGACGCAAAACAAAAACTTTGGGGATAGTAATTGCTTTTTAAGAGCTTGTCGTCCTAGGTGCAGCCAGTGATCAGAGCAAGCTGTGCAGTAGTAAAACTAAACTTATTGTGACAAACTTACAGTATTGAGTTAGCTTTTACTGTTAGGAAAACTTTAAAGACAAAAGATTATTGTTGCGGTTGTGATTATCATTATTAGTAGTAGCAGTATTAGGCACTCTGTATTCTTAACCTTTTTATTTTTTATTTTTAAAATGTAAGGCTCTGGAGTACTGTGACAATCTTCAAGCAATAGGACGCAAGATGAAATACAAGTAGCAGTCCTGGGAGTATTATTTGAGTGTACTGATTTTCTTCATGCATCCCACTTGACAAAAAGCTCATCATTTTTTCTTTGTTGGACTTCTAGACAAATTTTCTAGCAAGGAAAGTGCCCTCTGTCCATCCAGGTAGTCATGAGGAAAAAAGAAATACCACTCTCTTTTAATTATAGTTTGGTAAATCAGAGCATACCAAAAAAGTAATCTGGTCCTTACAAAATACTGATATTGGGGGGCTCCAGCTTCACATGAAAAACAGTACACCACATCTCTCACGATGCTGTTTTTTATTCAACGGAAAGTAAGCCAGCATGTAGTAGCCATGTGTATGAAACTAAGTGAACCTCATGATTCAGTAGCTTGTAGGGGCTCAACATCAACAACTTGATGTTTGCAACATTCCTTCCATTATTGATATTTGAGGGCATAGTTCATGCATAGCTCTTTTAAAGTTCCACCACAGCATCTCTATGGGCTTGAGGTCTCAACTTTGACTTGCCCATTCAGACATCTTGATTCTATTTTTTTAAAGGCATCCAGGTATAGATTTGGTAACCTCTCGCATGACCCAGCTTTGGCCAAACTCTAGCTGACAGACAGAAGACCACAAATGTGCCTTTAGTATTAAGATGAGCTATGAGTGACAGCAAATTCCCTGCGTCCGATGACTGCAAAAAAAAAAAAAAAAAAAGCAAATCATCCCTTGATGCTTAACATGAAGTGTTTGTGGTGATACATCATGCTTGGTTTTTAACATTTAATATGCTAACTGAAGCTTTTACATTCCTAGACATAGCTCCTGAGTTCTTTATGATTTCGATTACCCTATGTGACCTGGGGTCAATTTGCTGGGACACTCATGCCTGGGAAGATGTGCAGCTGTATTAAATGTTCTCCATTTGTAAATTATACTTCTCACTGTAGAATGATGGATTTAAAATTGCTAGGAAATGGCCTTATAACCCTTAGAAGACCGACGAGCAGCAGCAGCAGTTGTTTCAGTGAGTTTGTTGGCAATGTCTTTTCTCTTTGGCATGGTAACACCTGAGTGCTTCAGGCCACCAAACTGCCAAAAGTTATGCTTTCATAGAGGTGGTCAAACGTCCTGATGACTAACTCATCAAATGCATTTCATTGGCAACACTTGGTTGGTAATCACCCCCTTAATTCCTATTGAAACAATAAGGAGTGCACAGTTTTTCCCCAAAATTACAGCCTTTTTGCTTCCTTAATAAAGGCTTAATGACATCTGCTATGTAGTGTCTGTTATCTGAGTCTAGATTTGTCTTTACAGAAGTTGGTGAGGACTAGTTATTTTTGCCCTAATATGTGAAACCATTGATAGAGATACTTTGTTTTTCATCATAACTTTCAGATAAACAAGTGATTAATTGTTAAAGCAGTTATTTCTAATACTGTTGCATTATAGTGTTTTTTTAGTGTAAATGTTGTATAATGTACAGTATGTCACTTTAATTTTTACACATTTACAACCCTCAGACTATTTCACGTCAATGATTGGGGACCTTACCCAAAAAAGTAGGATACCCTGCCATAAAGCAAGATACACTGGGCTGAAAACAGCAAAATTCCTGTCCCCTCCTCACTTGGGATAAGAACTGTGGAACAAATGCCATAAAGAAATGTCACTCTGTTGTCCTGTCACAAATGAGTGCAGACTTTTTATGATAAACTGAAGGCTGTAGGTCAATACTCCATTAGTGACTACAAGGACTCTGTGTTCATCTGCACTTACTGGCCACTTTATTAGGAATGGTTGTTTATATATACAGTTTACTGCTCGCTTAGTGAATCCCATGATAGTTGTGACTCACTGCGTAAAGCAGGGAGACAGGTTCAAGAAATGCGTTTATTGTTGGAATTGTGATCTAAGTAATGTCAAACATTGCATGATAGTTGGTGTAGGCTGCACTGTTTCCAGTGTCTTGGAAATGGCCAACCTCTTTGGATTCTATTCACACTACTGTGTTAAACTGAACAGGGTGTGATAAATAAATAATATCTGCTGAGCGACACTTCTGTGGGCAAAAACACTGTGTTAATGGGGGAGGTAAGTGGAGAATGGCCAGAATATTTAAAGCAAAGTTTGTCTCCTGTGAGCTCAGAAGAAGATGAGGTTCCTGTGGACGTGCAGTCATCAAAACTGGATGACCGACAAGCGGTATAAGGTTGTGTGGTGTCTTAGAACATGCTTTTGGTAAAGAGACAAGGAAGTGGCATTAACTGAATCCATGAACTCATTCTGCCTGATATTAGTGGTACAAAGCAGTGGTGGTGTAATGCTCTGATTCTTGATAAACATTAAAGCTATTTAGTGCCAACTAAGAGTAATTTAAATGCCATAAAAAACCATTCTATTGTTACTGACCAAGTGCATCCCTTCATGGATAATCTAGGGCTTCTCAAGTTACCAGTATGATGATACGTTATGCCACAAAGCACAAATCATCTCAGAATGGTTCCACGAACACAGTGGTGCCTTTGCTTCACTCCAAGGGCTTGCAAAGTCTCAACCTCTCAGACCAATAGATTATCTTTAAGATGCAGTGGAACGGATTGTTAGCAGAATGAATGTGCTGGCAAAAAAAAAAAAAAAAAAAAAAAATCTGCAGAATCTATATGAGGTCATTAAGCCAATGTGGACCAAAGGTCTTGTGGAATGTGTCCAGTACCTTTTTGATGTTTTGGAAGCAAAGAGCATCCAACCTTGTAGTAGCTATGTGTGCCTAACAAAGTGGCCAATGGTGGGAAACGCAAGCAAACGACATGTGACCGAAAAGGTGACAAATTCTATAGATTTGTATATGGATGTATTTTAAGTTAAACAAAATATTTAATTTTATGTGAGTATCCCAAGTAGTGAATCCTGACAAATAAATCCAGGTTCTTGCCTGCAGTGGTAACCAGATTGGCTCCATGGCAAGGTTTGCGTCCAGAATGTACATATTTGGGTTGACTAAATAGCTAAAAGGTCAAACACGAGTATCACCTGGGAATTTGTCAAATTTCCAGTTACCGTGGAAACAGCATGGCATTCACCAGCATTCCCCTAACCACGCACGGCTTTTATTCCAGTGTTTTCCGCGCTGCATAGTCAGGTATTTTCGTGGTTTTTCACAGGAGATATCTGGTATCATACTTTCATAAGAAAAATGCTGCGGCTTCCACATTGACAGCTTTTCTTTTTTTATTACATTTTAAGCAAATAAATCCGCCTGTTTGTTCAATTGAATGCATCCGATTGCTTGACGGAAGACGGGGGAGAAGCCCCTCTACTCCGCGGGTGGAGAGGACCGGTGGTGCGCGGTATGGACGGTTAACAGCGGTTAGGATTTAAGTCCCGACCGTTACCACACGCGATTTCGTTCCCGCAACCGCTATAGCGCAACAGCACCAAGGCAGGGCTGTCCTCTCCATTACTACGGAACAAAGGTGGTGAATTGTTTTTCACGTCTTAAATACCCCCAACAACAGCTGAGAAACTTAAGTATCAACTGTCGATTTTTTTAAGCTTTTTTTTTTTTTTTTGCCTCGAGATGACGACACTGAAGGACCTTGTACCAAAATACCGTTAAGCCAGACCCGCAGAAAACGCGTTTTTAACAGTTCAGATTTACACATTTTCAACACTACAGTAAACATCTGACTATGAAGCGTTTTATTTTATCTGAAATATAACGCTCACCGCCCACTAAAGTGCTCAGCATTCATACAGGTCTTCCGGCAGACATTAGCACAGCGCAACTGAAATGTGCTCTTCAATAAAGTAACACATTCTCAAAACAGTCTTGGTCACTGTATTTTTAATAAAATATCTGCATAATAATCCAGTAACCTTTACCCCCCACCACCACCACCACCACCTTCCAACCTCCGGGATCCATGCTCAATGCTGCTGTTGATTTTTAACTTACTATCTTTTACAAATGAGCTGAAATGGGTGCACTGGAAAAAAGAAACATACACACGATGTATGTTTACACAGAAATAAATGCCAGTGTTTTTCTAAAAGCCGAGTTATAGTTAAAGGGAAAAAAAAGTATATGGAAAAAGTGCGAGGTGGAGCGTCCGTTCTTGCGCGCACACCCACATGAGCGCGCTGCGCGCCCATCCACAGCGACCCGCACTGCTTTGCTGTTCAGTAAGCAGGTGACGTTGAAGCGCTCTCCCTCCCAGTCAAGCCTTTCCTTTATATATTAGTATATCGCGTCGACGTGTTTCTTTATAAAGGAAAGGAAGCCTCGAGCTTTTAAAAATATCTCAAAATACGGCTCGAAAAGTCCAGGAATGTACTTGGGAGAGGAGAGGAATCCAGGGTTCCGTGGAGTTGAGAGGGGATTTGCGCTCTAATACACTTAGCCAAACAATTAAGGGGTATTTCCGTATTGAATTGTCTCGCAAGAAATATCCTTTAATTGTAAGGTTAAGAATATCACGTCGCCTCGTCTTCTTTTTCCCCCCTCATATTCTTCTGTTGACTGACAGCGGTCCCCCACCTGAAGAGCCGAGGCGCGAACCACCGGTGCCATTCCGAAGCATCTGACGCGCGGCTCCGCACAAGTTTTGACCGCCCTTCGTCTAACAATACCCCGCTTCCCTTTGGGCGTGAAGTTTCGTTAATTTTACTCCATTTGCGAGTTGCAGGTCGCCACTCTGCTTATGCTGCCCTAACACTACACGTTTTTTATTTATTTTTTTGCGTTGCAGGTTAGAAAAACGCAGTAGCCGCGTTTCGCGGGTGTTTTGCTTTGAAAACGCAACGTCGTATTAACGCCTCGGCAACGCCGGCGCACAAAGTCTAAGACGCACGAACGATCGCGATGAAAGCAGTTACTTTTATTATTGAATTGCATTTGCATTACATCCCATGCAATAAACGCCATTCGCTTGCAGTGTGACTAGCACGTTTGGATCGTGCGTCTTCAGGAAATGCTCAACAACTCTGGCGATTTCTTGGAGCTATAGATCGCTCCTTAGAGGTCCACCGCGCATCGAGGAGGTTCTCACACAGCTGCCGGCGGTGGACCTGGAAGCGGGGTTGGCACAGCGTAGGGTCTTCTGGCTCCGTCTGCCGCGTCACGCACCTCGCCGCTCCGCTTCCACTTGTAGGACCCTGGCGCGCGGATCCGCCACTCCGTCGCGGGGGGTCACTTTCGAGCTCGCGCGCGCGCGCAGTCAGTGCTGCCGCGACACTTAACGTCCGTGAGACCAACCCACGCACCCGAGACGCTATGGGGAGAAATCTTAAGTGCTCAAAAAAAAAAAAAAAAAAAATTAAAAAAAAATCACTAAGTTGCTCGCTTATTTTGCTTGTTGGCTCGTGTCTGTGTGCGCGGGCGTCATTGAGCTCTCGCACCAGCGCTCGCTTTATTTTTCCTAGCCTGGATATTAAAACAACACTAAGGTGAGCGAATTTCCGCGCAATCCGCCTGAGCGAGTCCAGCCTCCGGGGGGGTCTGAGCTGACCGCTGTCAACGTGCTTATGTCCGGCTCGCAGCCGCTCCATCTCCTGCTCGCTCCTCCGGACAGCTCAGCGGTGTAGATAGTCTCTGCAGTCACGTGGTGCGGGGAAAGCGGGAGCGAGCGAGGGAGGGCGCAAGCGGGTGGGGAGGGGAGGGGAGGGAAGAGTGGGGGGGGGGGTCCCCTCCTCCGCAGTTTGCAGTTTGTTATGTCTCAGACACCGTGAGCGCCGGAGAGAGTGAGAGCTACCGAGCGATCGCCGCTACATGCCTCAGAAAAGCCAAGAATCGCCCTGCCTTTTTTTTCCCGCGACTGTTTCCCCCCCTCTCCATTTGCGCATCCTCCGCCCCCTCTTTGAACGATCAGTATTTTTATAGATAATACAGCCTCGACTTTTGCCTCAGAAATAGTAACTGTCACTGTTTTTTTTTAAAATTTTTTTTTCTTCCCTTTTTCGACGCCGTGTTATCCTCTTATCTGGATCTAAGGGACAGCTGCGGGAGCGTGGATGAACTGCTGTGGCAAAATCGGAGATGGGATTCCTGCTAGCATGCCTTTCCTTTTGGATTTTGCACTGCAGTACGGTTCGAGGGGACTCCATCATCCACATCGGTAAGGAACCTGGGCGGCAGGGAGACGAGCTCAAGAAGAACAAACACGCAGAAACAAGTCACTCGAATGCAATGAATATCGGAGCCGAATCCGAGGCAGCGCCGCCGAAACGATCCCGAGCTGTAATGTCAGAGAGGACGGGGGAGCGAAAGATGAACGGACACGGGGTTAACGGCAACTATGCAATTTATTATTTGCAGCCATTTGTCACTGTGACAACCCCCTTCCTGTCACATAAACGCAGTTATAGACGAAATATCTATGCGGGACGATTTTGGTGCGTTTCATGCCGAGCTCTGAGCGACAATAAGCCAAACCTTTGAACTACATTGCCAGATGACTGGCAAAAGCACGAAGTTTTGATAATACACGGGCGAAAAGTGAAGCATTCGTAGACTTGACAGATGCCAGCAAGCGGGAGCAGAAAGTAAATGGCAGCTTATTTATTTGAGGAACAGTCAGAGTGCGTCGGTGATTTTATAAACTGAAGCCCGAGTGCGTTTTGGATGATTCGCTGCCCCCTCCCCCCCTCCCCAACCTATAAGCTTGGACTTTGTATTGAACGTGAGGGAAATACTGATAAAGGTGGCAAATGTCGGCGGGGAGAGAAAACGTTTGTCCTCACATTCTGATAAAGGGCGCATCATACGTAGTCCAACAGGTATTTTAGGAACGGCTGCGTGAAATGCTGGGGGTTTTCGCTTTTGGGTGGGGGGTTAATTCCGTTTTCCCCGTTTTCCGTCTCTTTGAACAAAAGCACCCTGGTTAGTCGTCGCGGCTAAAGGCTGGAAATGTTAACGAACGCATACATTAAAGTTTCCTTCAAGAGGCTGGCCCTGTTTTGTGAGGATTTGGGTTTGAATGGAATTCCGTGGTTTTTTGTGTTCTACCCCCCCCTCTCCTGCACCCCTTTCTGAAGTCTAATTTAAAACTGCCCCCCCCCAATCCCTCCTTCCCTCTCCTTTCTCACAACCAGCCGCACACACGCACAGGTCGCACGCAGGTGCATCTCAGTTCGTGCGGTTCCGAAGGAGCAGCGCTTCGGTTCCCGCCTCGGTGCTGATGCTGGGAGAGTTGGCGTTTGAATTCCCTGCTCCCGTGGCACGTGCTCACGGGCCAGCCCGCATTCGTCCTTATTTCTGAAACCGAGTGGACAGAAACGGACGCAATAAGAGTCGTAACCTGCGAATGTCCTTCAGAAACCTCGGGGGCATTTCGGAGCCTTCATTTGTCTTCGGTTAAGTTTCGGACGAGGGAGCACTGCGTTCCGGTTGCATTTATAAATCCAGAACACGAGGGACTACCACTGCTGTTAAGGAGGTGTGCGTCGGTTGAACATGCGCCGCTTCGTTAAATATTTATTAAATATTCATCTCCCAGCGTCTTACACAACATTTGTGCACGAATCCAGCATTCTAGAACGTAGGGAAGAAATGCATGGTTAACCTGTATGCCTGAGATGCGAGTCACTAGGAAGCAGGCACAGGATGAAATTTTGGAAGCCAAATGGTTGAATTTAGACTTGCGTGGATCAGTAGCATTTCATTTGTTCATGTTATTTTTATGCGCTCACAATGCACAAACACGCATCCCAAAGCTTCTCCGGTGCATCCCCAAAATGTTGGTAGTATAATCTACGTCATCATTTAGTCTTGAGAAGATGCCACAAGATTTGACCGAACCTGTAGTTGTCACAGTAGCCAGAAAGAAGTCTGCTTTTTGTCTGAAACTTCAAATTATTGGGCCAGCATAGTTTTTGGAGTTAATTTCCAGTTGCCTCATGGTTGGTTCTCTCCATGGGACACTCTTTATTCGAAGAGAGGTTGAGCTAGCTTTCAATTCCCAGCTGCTCTTGCTGTTGGCTGTAATAGTTCTTTAATGGGAAGAAGGTACAAGCGACACAGGGAACAGGCGTGTGGGATGTTTGTCTTTGTCAACCATGAGCCGATGTCTTCATCACTGAATTGGAAGTTATATGCCTTCGAAATGACGTGAATTCGACTGAAAACGTCGCACTTAAAAAAAAAAAAAAGTATTTGTACTCGCCTTTTAGCCACCTGTTCCCAACAATAAGACCCAAGATTTGTCACCTGTTAAAATAAGTTGAAAATAGGATTTTAACTGAATTTTGCCAACAACGTCCCGATATTATGGGTTATTCCTTTATTTGCGTAACGTATTGTGTGACTTTCCAATCAAGGTTAAGCGTTTATAGCCTCTCTGTCGCTTTTTAAATTTCAAAACAGACCGATAATGAACAATCTGGGAATATAATTTTACGCTAAGTTTTGCTTTCAGTCTAATAGAGGGATGAGATAGTGGCAGATGGTGATTTGTGACAGCACGCTTAGCGACACCATCAGCTGTTTGACCGGAACTTGCCAAAAAGGCTTTTTCAAAAGGAAACGCCTGTACCGAATTCTGTGGGATTTGGAGCTGTGATTGACACCACCCCTGTTACCACATCTGATGAATGAATGAATGAATGAATAAACCCTCAAAACAGTTGAACTATAACTGGTTACAAAGTGTCTCATCAGGGCGTAAAGTGATTTTTAAATTTTTTATATGCGAAAACTGAGTTTCTGCAGCCTGAAGCGTGACTGCAATTTACACGGCGGCCAACATTTTAAAGTTTGATGCACAGTTTTTATGGACTCATACAGCCTTTTTACTTTAAAGCGAGTGCTAGGTCTTTAATTTCACGGGCTGTAAAGCAATCCGTTTAAGCTATTGTTTTGTTTTCAGTCTTTTTTTAAAAAAAAAATTTTATTTAATTAAAAGCCTTGACTATAAACCTATATCAAGCAACCTGAAGGAACTGGCCAAGAAAATTTCATGTCCACTCGGACCGCAGTTATGTTGCTGTTCTGATTTGCCGAACAAAGACTGAAATTTCTGCCAGCAAACTTCAGCGTTTCGCCCCCAAACGCCAAGTAATCGCAAACGTGCGTTTCCTGCTACACTTTGACAGAAGAAGAATGAGAGATGAGTAAAAGGAGGGATGAAGGATGACTTTAAAAAAGGGGGGGTATTTAAAGGAAACGCTGTTAGTGATCGCTACCGAAACCTGAGGACACCAGCGTTCCGCTGAAGAGATTGATGGCGTCAACGAAACACTTCTAAGTCACCCTAGGACGGGTTTTAAGAATGTTCAGCGCGAATTGCCCTTGTAAGCAAAAGTACAGCTTTGCTACTTCACCTGGAGTCTGGAGACAGGTACCTGTCGTAGGACTAGCCGATTCACAAGGCGAAGCGCTGATTTAGAGCTCCTGAGCGCCTCCGGTAATTGGACGGCGAGCTCAAACACTGCGGATCCAATCTGTTCTCACTGGCGAATGCAGTAGCATTGAAGCATTTCAGTTTCTGCTAAAGAAGGTGAAAACACCCAGTCATACCTCAGTGGAGTTCAATCGCTCTCTTAGGTCCACCACCTGACCTCCATCTTCCCCCAGGGCATCGAATACATTTCCCGCTATCAGTACAGGGTTGACTGTGGCGCGGCGATTTCTTTTGGCCGATGCTGACCCTGCGATGTGCGGTCCGTTGTGGTTGTCTTGAACACTACTGGACTGTACGTGGCAGCTTTCACGCTCGTTTTTGAAAAGTCCGACAGCTATCCATGGAAGAAACTATCAACGTAATCCATTTATTATTATAGAAAATGCATGCTTGATGGCGAACATCTGCTTAACTTCTGTTTCGAACAAAACGTTCAGCAGATGAAACGCCCGCGCAGTTCTGCTCAGATTTTTGCAGGATGGTGTTTTGTCATAGCGCATGGACAGGTGCGGCGTAATATTTGAACAATAGAGGATAAAGAGGAATCCTGACACAGCCGTTGTTCCAACAGGTAATATTCGAGGAGAATGCCGTGCGGGACGATGAAGTTTTCCAGCTGGCCATCTCGGACCTCAGTCTCAACGACGACATTCTGCAGAGTGAGAAGATCACTCACTCCATAAAGCTCATCGAGCCCAACAACCCCTTCCAGGCGGTGCAAGAAGGTAGGACGATCGCCAGTCGAACGATCAATGTCAGTTGTTTGATCTTCCACTTCTTTTGTCACAAATTCGCGCACGCAAGTTCCAGGTTTTCGCCCGGCGTTGGGGACTCCCCTGGTTTTACTGACGGGGGCGCTCAGGAAGCCCTGCCCTGCCCTGCTCTGCCCTGGTCTGCCCTGGTGTCTTGCGTTTTTGTATGCAGTTCAGAAGACGCCCGCTGCCAGCGTATTTCAACGAAAAGCCTCCCGAATGCGGGTCCGAATGTGGCCGTCGGGGGTTTTCGGGTGCGCGTATCGGAAATCGAATCGCATTTCTGCCTGCTTTGTGCTGCTTTGCGAGGTGCGCTGCCGGCCGCCTCCCGCAAGGATTCCCCGCAGACGCAGCCCTTCTTCTGCCGGGAAACTCATGTGTTCTGTGGAAGGAAAGCTAGGTGGAAGTGTTGAGTCAAGCTGGGCTGGGTGAGCCTGAGCTGCACGGTGCTTCAACGTAACTGCCGCTGAAAAGGGCGTGAGGCGCCTCCTGCGGAAAACTCCCCGTTCCGACGGCTTACTGTAGAGAAGAAGCTCCGGGGGTGGGGGGGAGGGGGATGCTTTCACAGCAATTTTTCGAGCTAATTGTATCTCTCATGATAACGAAGTCACGTTTAACACAAATTATTACTTTAAAGATAAACTTTCAAGCACTCGTGTTTATTTTGCACCTTAAAGAAAGTCGGGCGTTGGGAAAACGCAGCAAAGGATGTGGGAGGTTTAGTGCTGGGTCAGCACAAATTTAGCTTTTTTTTTAAAAGTCATTTTAAGTTTTGTGTGTGTGTGTGAGAGAGAGAGAGAGAGAGAGAGAGAGAGAGAGAGAGAGAGAGAGAGAGAGAGGGAGAGAGAGAGAGAGGAGAGAGAGAGAGAGAGAGAGAGAGAGAGAGAGAGAGAGAGAGAGAGAGAGACTGAAGGATGCAGAATGCTATCTGGCCTGGTGTCTTGGTGTTTAAATCAAAGTGTGGGCCTACGTGCAGCTTGGGTGGAGTGAAGATGAAATGATGTTCTAGAGGTATGGAGGGAATGTGCCGCTTTCCTGTGGTTGGAGTGTCAAGGGCATCATTAACTAGCTGATAGAGACTGTACTCTAAGACAACTGGTTAATTCTGGTTAAAGTGTAAAAACTGTATGCACAGATTTACTCTAAAGGCCAAAGGAAAAGCTGTCAAGTGTGGATTTAATGCTGTTGCTTCACTGGAGATGACCAGCAAGGCTGATTCTGAATGGCAGTGGTCTTGGCAGGTAAATTTAGTGAAGTGTAGTCTCCAGTGCTTAACACTGTGTATCTGACTTTATCCTTTTGACTTTGTAATGGATGCTAAGCTATTCAGCCTTGCTTTTCAGCTCCTTTGAACAGTTTGTTACCATGTACTGACTTTGACAGTTACAATATTTTAGCTCATTCAGTGATGTCTTTTGTCAAGAGAGAAGACTAAATATTTTGGGTTTTTTGTTCCCTCCTTATTTCAAGCAATACTGTTTTAGTGATTTTATTTTGCAATGTGCTTTTGATATTTACCTCACTAATGGGTCAGAATTGTATATGAACACATTATCACTGCATTTTGCTAAGCGTGAATTCAGAATGGATGCTTGCAGCTTCCCTGGGGAGATTTTGTTCACAATTAGGATGTTTTCATTTAGTTGCCACTCTTTTGGAGCTACCAAAGAGCACAGTCATAAGAAATACATGTGACATTTTTATAACTGAAAATAGGCATACTAAGCAAGACCGTTGTTCTAAGTGGATGCATGTATAGGAAGGTTGCTTTGTTTTGGAAAAAGGAGTGACTGTAATGTGGTTTTATATCAGGTCTCAAAAGCTTTTCGATACATTTTACAGGTAAAATTTGCATAGCCCAAAACCTACAGGTTATTGATTGTCAATGCATGAAAATACCAAACTGCTAAATAGTTATAATTTATTACTTCATAAATGATAACCTATGCTTAAGTTGAGTGACATAGCAAGGAGAGGGGGTGGTTTACTCTGAGTACCAGACAGAAGGGGGGTGCCAGCACTGTAAAAAAAATTGTTTGTAGGAAATAAGTGGACTTATTGTGTGACTGAAACAGACTCATCCACAACCCCTTACAAAATGCATTACGAAACATCCTATCAATCGTCATGGTTACTATCAAAAAAGATAAAACATCAGTACAAATTCTCAAACCAAATGAAAAATATGTTTTGACAACAGATGATTCAGGAACCCGGGTCTTCTATTCACAGACAGCATAGTTTTTTTTTTTTTTTCCCCCTTTCATTTATTCATTTAGCAAAATGTGTAAAGCCATAAAACCAAATGTGTTGCACCAAATGCAACACAACATGCACTATAAGGCAGACTGGCGGTGGTCAACCAAATACTACAAGTACACATATATAGTAACCCACTAGAATTACTAAACCTTAATATAATACAACAAACATGTATGAAACATAATTTAACAGCACAATATATACAAGGCAGTGGTGTTATGTAGTTAACAATTGCCTCAGAGATTTAGATGTTCTGTAATTTGGCTTCTCCTCCTGTTATACACATTCAACACAATCAAGTAGAACTAAACATCCTCCATCTGTTCCCATTTTAGCTTCTGCTCATTATTAGCAATGGCCAAGTCTCTGGGCTCTGGATGTGCATCCTACCTGCTGTTCATGGCGCCACCATTTTGGTGACGTGTGTAGCCTTACATTGCACATAGGGTATGGATGACTAGATGGTGCTTCACACTCGTCCACCTCTTCAGGGCCTGTGACTCCTTCGCCACGGTTACTGGCAAGAAGGAGGGTGTTGCTGCTAAGCATGCTTGCTCATAGGAAGTGAAGTGGGATGTCGATATTAAAAGTCATGCTCCCCGCTATTGCCAGATGGAAGAAGGTTTGTTTGGTGGCTCTGGCTAAGTAAATCTTTCAGAAAAGAAACTTATTGTCTTCAGTTTTAGTAGTTTCTGTTGTATCCATTCTGTTGACCGCTAGTATGTATTCATTTTTTATTGTCCTTTATGTTTGGACAAAAAAAACACAATTGATGCATAAAATAATTTTTTAAACAATTTGATATCATGTCTCAAAGAGGAACCATCCCACCATCTCCACTGTTAGTTTTATGGAGGTGAAGCACCAGCTAGTCTTCTGGTAGTGGCGTACTGACAGAGCCGTTTAGGCGAATGGCCTTATTCACTGCTTTTTGGAAATGATCCATGGTACTCTATGTATGTATGTTGCAGTTACAGTACTAACTTCATATCATTTTATTAAGTACATTACAGGTTCATTACATGTTACGTTCAACTATAAAAGTGCTACTTTACCTTATAATGCTGTACCTACTGTACCTCATATGTTAAAATATTTTCCATAGATTACATCACATCTGGACACTTTTTCCCCCCATAGTGTCAAGAAAATGGAGGATAGACTGTGTATATACACACACACACACTCACACACTCAGAATAGTGCAAATGACTGTTTACGCTAACGGCTCACCCTGAGCAGTGGCACTATGCATGGTAGTGACTCAGTATATGAAACACAAAGTCTGGAGGTTGTTACTGTTTGAAACACCGGAGTGAACCAGACGTGACCCGAGTGACTTTGAACACTGGTGCATGTTTTAGCATTTCAGAAACAGCCAGATTTTTGGAAACTACAATTAGTTTACTACAGTAGCCTGAACTGTTCCAACCCATAAGACAGTAGAGCATCTATGGAAAGAGGTTGAATGTGATGTTAACATAATGAATCTGCAGTAAAAAAAAAAAAAAAGCACAAACAGCAAGTTTTTAAAACCTTTAGAATTTTTTTTGAATTTCTACATCATACAGTATGTCCATTCAAAGCATAAAAATATTTATCCAACCATCATTATTACCTACATAATCCTGAGCACGGTTGCAGCGGTCCAGTCTTAGAATCACTAGATGCTAGGCTTTGAAACTTCTCATGGATGGAGCACTAGTTGTCCACAAGCTGGTTTCACACACATACACAGTGAGAACATGCAAACTCCATGTGGACTGAGCCCATGAGCGCTGTCAGTAGGAGGTGGCAGTGGCACTTGGTGTGCCACTAGGCCTCCCCCTAAAAGGCCTTGTTACAACCAAGTAGAAGACATTTACCCTGAAGAGTGGTTTCTAGGTATAAATATGCACATTTTCTCTGGGATCAAGGGTGGTAATTGTTGACAAGCTGAGCAATGAATAAGATGCAGTAAGAAAGGTTGCAGTCATTGCATGATGACCCCAAAGAAATGTGAACCACTGGCTTAGAGAAAAACAGCACGACTGAAAATGACAATAATGGCTAGAAAATTCAAGTCTGTATGGAAGAGTAACTACAGCATTTTTACAGAAGATGCATTTGCATGCGTGTACAAAACATCACCATTATTAGTCATGTAACAGAAATTAAAGTGAATTAAATGTCATTTTGGGCCGTAACCCCCCCATCTCTCTCACCATCTTTCCTCTAATCGAATCACAGCAACAGTGTGTTTCCATTCAGAGCTTTAGCTTCCCTTTTTCTAATCTGGCGCGAATAAGTAGACGGGTAAAAATAATCATTTTATGTATTTGAGATCAATACAGCAGATTTTCTGTTCATACTTCGGTGATGTTATACAGAATAAAGTGCAAACAAATGATGATGCTTCAATGTTTTCTTACCAGCTGCCAAATTAAAGTAGATCTGTGTGGAAAAAGAGCCATTTCACATTTGTTAATGAAATCCTTTCTACTGAATGTTCACAAAAATGGTGTTAGTGGGAGTAATATGTGTAAACGTACAGTGGCGTAGTGACATCAAAGAAGGAAGCAAATTCTAATACTAGGAGATCTTGCATTGCTGAGCAAGGTTTCTGCAAACAATTACCTGAACAAACAGGGAAAATATGTAAGAAAATGGCAGCTATTAAAAAATGTATGTAACCGAGTCCAAAAATGTCACAAGTTACTCACATTTCTCCACTCTACTCTAGATAAATGCGTTGTAACCCCAAGAGCTGCGATAATTTTATTGATGTCATCATTCCCTTTTCAAATCCCTTCCCCTCTCTGTGGTTTGGCCCGCCAGTGAGAAATTTTCAAATAGACAAGTTACCTGGTAACAGTGTTAAGAGACAAAGTTTTTAGTAGCATTTTTCTTTTTTCCATCAGTGTTCCAAATGCGGTCGGAAAAGGTAATTTATCTAACTTATAACTGAAAGTTTACATCACAACTGTTATACAAGTGCACGACTCCTGTTGTTCTTACTGGCTTTACAGTAGCTCGTGAACACTTATGACTGGACCAAAATATTTCTTGAACAATGTACTGTGCTTGCTTACATACATTAGTGCCTCGGTAGGAGAGCTTTGTCTATTTGGGAATAGTTTATTTAGAGCTTCTACTGCTAAGACTGTGACATCCTCTCCTGTATAATTGGCTGGTGAGCATGAGACTGACACATGGAGGTAATGAGAATCCTTTGCTTCACACCCAGAGTCTCATATTTACTGATAGAGACACACAACACACCTGGATGGGGCTGCTAAAAATGGAACGGTGCTTTATTTGGTGGAAACTCTTAATCTTGTGTTTCTCAGGTGTTTTGACGAACCTTTAATATCTCAACAGAAGTGTCGAAGACAAATTGGGACAGATTTTCCTTCTTGTGTATGGGAGCTTTGCACATTTTTACCCTCTTGCGGTTTAACATTGAGGAGGAGATACTTGGAGCAATGTCCTCGTACTGATTTCTCCCTGGTTACTACAGCCTGGTTAGAACATCCTAGACATAGTGTAGGTGGCATTCAGCTGCAGCTGCTGCCATTTTCAGTAGACTGAGGTGCTGCTGGGGAAGATAAACCAAGTAACTGCCTTGTGTCTGGCATTTCAGCTGGTGTAGAATGAAATGAGAGATTTGCAGCATCAGCAGGGGTATGAACGTCCATAGAATGCAAGCAATAAGGTTGTCCCCGGAAAAAAAAAAAAGAAAAAAGCCGTTTTGCATAACTTTTCTGTGCTGCTGTGGTTAGTTTACCTTGAGATGAGAAGGTTAGCCTGCACATTTGTGGCTCTCACTGTATAAAAATTGTGACTGGAATGAATCCTGCACACAGATGGGTGTCCTCACATTGTCACAAAAGAAGGTCCACACTAGGGTTGGGCTTTTATCCACCATTTGCTGACCTGCTTGCCATACCCATTAAGGATAAGGCTGAAGAACACCACAAAAACGTACATCTCCGAATGACTGGTTCATCTTTTCAAAAGTTTGATTATGTCCGCAGATTCCCTGCAGACCCCATGTTTTAGCAATCACCCAAGCGCCTGTTGACTTTTGTAAGCTACTTGGCACTTAAAGGCTCACAAGCTAATATAGTCATCAGTAGGTGGGAATATTATTGGCAAAGCAAGGCCACATGTTGTGTCAATGCTGAAGCTCATACTTCAATACCCTGTACATGGTCTATTATAAAAGCTCTGGGCTGTCGATTAGCTCTGCAGTAGTTATATCCTCTATAGGACGTTGAGGAGCTCTTCATCTGGAATAGACATGGTCATACATTTCTAGCAGATAGTGAGGTCCTGATTGATGTGCTCGCTCTCCCTTTGCGCTTATCTAATATCTAATTGTGAAGGAGAGTTAAGCAGTAGTTCTCAAAACGGTGCTTCTTGTTCAAATTATGCTGCAGACCCTGGCTGAAGAACATCTCACAAATGTACTTGGGGTCTACCTAAAATCGATTAAACAGAAATGGAAAAGACCAGACATTTCCTCTTATCTAGTTTTCCCTACCGATGCAAGGTACCTATACAAAGTCAGGAGTGGTGGGCATGACCACACAAGCTTTCCAAATGCACAATGTCAGCCTCTTCACTTTACAGTTTCAAGGCTTCAAGAAGTGATGTAATATTCTTGGAGGAGAGGGTTACTGACCCTATTGTACCTGCAGCCCCATAGACTGCTGACTAGAGGTGCTGCTGTAGCCAAGAGGTTAGAGATGTCCTCAACCTTTTCACCCATACAGCGAAGTACATAGCCAACTCGTTGCTTAGACCTGTTCTTCACAGATGGCTGGCGGTACACAGTAAGAAACAGAACCCTTATGCTCACTGTATCGCACGCTTTGCTTATGTGCCGCTTGGGAGGCCTTTGTCAAGAACAAATGTCTGTGTCCTACGTGGACGTCTGAGACAATGAAAATATTTTTCTGTAGTAACATGTTAGAGTTGTCTGACAATTACCCAAGAAATCACGAAGAGCTCAGCGCATCACTCGTTCTTGGCCAGCCTGAGACCTGCACCGCTATAATCAGGAAAGTGGGGTCACAGCGGGGCTTCAATATCCAATCTCATTTTCACAGTTTCTGTAATTAAGCAACAGAGTAGTAGCCTCATTAATTCTGTCTCTAAAATAAGATTCTATTTTATTAAACTTATTATAATGGTGGCAAAAATTCACCGTGCGTCTGTTAATTAAAGAAGAGCTCAGCAATCCCCATTGCGGGAGGACAGTTTTGCGGAGATGGCGGTGCAGCGCGGGTCACAGTGAACGGGGGGACATGCGACCACGCCGCTTTTAGCAGGCGTGAAGGTGGCAGGACTCTGTGGCTTTGAGTGCCAGTACTTCAAAATCTGCCACGCAAGCTTTTTTTTTTTTTTTTTTTTTTTTGTCACAAACTTTTGCAGTCTGCTGTTGTGTGTACTGTAACCCTAGATGCGTCCAACGCTGCCTGCTTAAAAGCGTAACTGACTTTTCTGAGGGAAGCATTTGTATTTATAGTTCCTGGTGAACCGTGGAATAAGTTCCTAAATTTTTTTTAATTTTTTTTTTATTTTTAAAAACTCAAGGCTGAGTATTTCCAGAATTTTTTTCATATGACATTGTTGATTGTGAAGGTCTGCAAGATGTGCCTTCTAAGTAGAATTTTCATTTTGTTTGGCCTTGCTCGATAGGTTAGCTGCAAGATTAGCAACATAGTTTATCAGTAGAATTAAGCTCAGATTTGTCGTGATGCTGCTAGTAATGTTGAGAAGGACTCTGCAAGCAGTTCATTGATGTATCTTATAGGCCTTTTTGTTAAGTGTTAACCATATCTGAGCTTCACCTGAAAGCCCAGATTGGATGTTTTATTTTGTCCTTGCCCCTTTTTTGCAGGCGGCATGAGTTACAGAGAAATGAGTATGGAGGATGGAGGCACTTGTTTGTCCAGTGTTTTTGCTGTGGTTGTTGCCTTTGGAGGTCTGGTCACACACCTCCAGGCATACCTCAAAAAATGCAAATTGGAACAAGAGACTGAAGCTTTGTGTCACTTGGATTTCTAGAAGATTAGAACCGTGTGTGTGGGGCTCCTCTTATGTGGGCCATGAGTCAGTGTGTCATGAAAAATATTAGCATGTTCTTGACAAATCTAATGTACTAAATTATGACCATTGATTTACAAAGTGATGGAAGGCACTGACCTGGACTGCAGTTTGAAGGGTCTGCAGAGATTAGTGAGTATGAATTGCAGCCTCCTCAGCTTTCCAGTTCAGTCGAGAGGAAAGGCTCCGAAGCGCCACCTGTCGAGCAGCTTGGTTTCAGATGTTAGAAATGCATCCTTAGACACTTGAACCCATTGCCAGGAACAATAATCAGCAGAAGTATAAACTCTGAAATTTGACAAATGTGGCTGGGCAGTTTTTCAGCTTGATGAGATTAGTAGGGTTGGGTCATTTGGTGTGATTTTATTTGGTAGCCAGTTTTCTGTGGAAGACGTGCATCCGCGAAAATGTCATTACAGCTGCGACTTCAGCCATCTGTCCTTCAGCTTTGCAAGGCATGATGGATGCTGGTGATTATGAGCACTGAACCTGGCTCTCCTGATTTCATTTAACCTGAAGTGATCGAATTTACTTTGACTGGAAATTACAACAATGCTTGAATTAGATGCAAAGAAAATCAATCAACTCCACAAATAAGAAAGTGCCATAATGGAACAATGATTTAAAAAAAAAAAAAAAAAAAAAAAAAAAAAAAAATCTCCCTCCGTATAGTAATTCCCTGTCTTAAAGCCAAAAGGTGCGGTGTATAAAGCATTTAAGATGTTACTTTGTATGACTGTACAAGTGATCAAAGATGTGAAAGAAGAAGGCTGCCAGGCCCAAGTGAAGCATCTTCATTTAGTCAGGAAATCGCATTGAAATCACACTGATACCTGACCACCGATATGATCCTAATGACAAATATGCAATAGCTGGAAGCCAGCAGAACAGTCTGCCCCGTTTTTTCCCATTGTTTAATTTATCTTTTTGTCCGATTTGCTCAGTCACACTCAAGCCTTTAGGTCTTCCAGTCGATGTGCTTCAGACTTGTAAGGGCTTGTAGGTGTAGTCTGGTTTCCCGGGGTAGGGATGTTTCCTCCGGCCCAAGCATGCCTAAATTTGCAGCAGGAGAACTGCCTTTCGTCTTGGGGGTGGGGTGGGTTGTCTTCATTGTGAGGGGAAAGAGACTCCTCTGCCACACACATTTGCGTTTCCCAAAGCTTGGCTACCTTTGTTCTTTCCTGGAACTTTCTGAGGACAAGGTGTGTGGAATCAGCCTATTTAAAAATAATGCATTTCTCATATTGCAAAGTGCATTTGCCGGCCTCCTGACCTCTGGCCTACCCCATCCTGCTGGTGATTGTACTGTGAGTCAAGTTGTCATCTTATTTGAGAGATGCAGTAAAGAAAAGGTATAGACTATGGATGAATATTTCATTGAAAGTGATCACAGGAATCTCCTTAGCAGGATTTCACCCTCACTTTTCTTCTTCACACCCTATTATTCGTACTTTTTATTATTTCTGCTGCCCTGTTAAACTGAATGCTTCTCTTTGAGGCACATGGTCCTCTTCCAACCCCATGGAACCCTCCAACTTCTATCTGCCCTTGAAAGGAAATCTCCTGTAGTCACTGATATTGTTTCATAACCTGTAAGAGCATCCTGCTTGCATTTCAGTTCATTACTGCATCAACTTTATCTTCCTTTTCAGTCACTGGTGGTCTGCCCTGACAGTGGTGTTTCAAGCTATGCTGTGCAAGAGAGTCTCATAGGTCTCATAACCCCTTCAGGGTCTGGGTCCTGATGCTACATTGCTAGTGAGATATTAGCTGCACCATAGGTTATGTTATTTTCTATCTAATGTTTGCTGGAGTCTCACGGTTTGTATTTTCCACTCTGCGGTGTTTGCCCAGGTGGGATCTTGCTGTTTTTGAGCGTGTCTCCTTAGCCAAGTGTCAGACTGCCCAGGTGTGGAAACTTGCGTTGAATACAAATACACATATGGAACATCGGCATAAGTCATAAGTAATTGTCTGAGCCCCATACCTCTTGAGGTCCTTTAGTCTCTCCATAGTTCACTGCTGTCAGTGTGTTGCCGGTGGTGTCTGGAGATGACGCTGATGTTTGTTTTCACACGTTGGCCATGGGAAAGGAATTCAAAGTTTGTGTCCTGCAGCTGCTGTAATGTAACACTCTTCTGAGAGCCTCATGCAGTTTTTCCCTCTGCATTCTTGACCTTATCCCAGAGGCTCACTTCTGGCTTTCCCTGATGGACCCTGGGGACTAAACATTGTTGGTAGGCTTTGTCCCTGTGACACAGCTTGCCAGACCCTAGGTTTACTGTGGGCCTATGAGCTAGGAATGGCAAATTCTTTTCTTGGGTTCTTTCCCCACTTTGCAGCCACCCCTGGGTCTTACAGCCTTGGCATTGAATTCCAGCGCTCCTCAAAGCTTGGTTATTCAACTGATGTACGTATCTGGATGGCTTCATCAAGATGCGAAGAACCTCAGTTCAGATGAAAGAACACCACCATGATCCCTCTGCTGTTTCTGCAGAATTTCCTGTGTATGGATCTGGTCAAGGTGCCAAAGAACTGTTCTCTTTTGGTCCTTGGCAGTATAAGTTGTACATCTATAAATGTCTTGCAAATGACAAAATCTGCTTCAGGCACAAACAGAATGGAAATGTATAGTTCAGAAAGATCAGTAAACTGCTGAAAGTATTAAAAAGACATTTTACCTTAAAACCAAGACCGTAGTTTACTGGCCGAGAAGAAGTTATTGATTAGTTACATAAAAATGTTCAGAATCTGAATCAGGCTGCCTAACATCACACATCCAAAAATCACAATAATAAACACATAGCTAAATAGATAAGGCATGTGGTGGCACAGTAGGTTAGGCAGGTGCCTCAAGGCTCCTTGGCTGCACATGTGGTGTGAGGTTAGAGTCCAGCTCAGGATACATGGAATTTGTATGTTTCTCCCTGTGTCTGTACCCTTCAAAACAAGCATGGGTGAAGGTAATGGGAAACCATTTCCTGTTAATGGTTTGCCTTGGAAACCACGCTTGTGGTTGCTACGAGTTCACTCCAACTTGAATGCACTTCCATCATTTCATTTCTTGCACACTTTCTGTAGATGTTTTGGATATTAGCAATGACAGACAAACCTGTGCTGAATTAATAATCCATGGTCCAAAATCACCATCACACCCCATGCCCATATGTCTTCTTCTTCCTCCCATCCCACTTTTGAGTTTTTCTTTTCTCTACTGGTACAAAATGGAAATGCAATTAATGTTCATTTTGTGGCATAGAAATGCTAGAAAATGGAATGGTGAAAACATGGAAATAAAAGTAAATAAGCTCAGAAACATTTGCTAGAAAAGCTGTAACTCACATGTGTGTAACAGGATGTGTTCTACACAGTTAGGAAATACAGATTTTAGGGACTACCGTATTCATTCTAACAAGTTATGCTTTGGCTCTGTCAGCTTTCCACTTATGTTCTCTTGTAATATTTCATTTGCATTTTTAATGCTTATTTCAGTTAGGTGAAATTGATATTCCCTTTTGTTCCTTCTTCCTATTTTATGTCTGAATATTTTCTCCCGATTATAAGAACAGGAACTAAAGAGATTTTTGCTGGTGAGTCTACACTTGCAGAAGTGGTTACAGGGCAAAATGCAGAACAGAATTCACTGCCCACTACCTGCGCCTTTGGTTGCTGAGCGGTTGAGCAGAGGGCATTTGGGAAGATGCCTTCCATTGTATAATTTATATCCCTATAAACAAAAATGCTCAGTGCTGTCTTTTATATTTTGGCCACGCAGAATGCGGATTTGGCTCTCCAAAGGTTTCCGCCGGCTTCTTTTATAAAATGGTACCGTGCGAACAAATCAGAAGGCAATTTCTTCCTCGGATCCTCTCAAAAGTGCAGGAGTTAAACTTTGAAGGTTAGAGGAGTATCGTGTTGAAATTGCTGGCTTTTTGATGGCAAATGTTTCAAATTATCAGGTACATGGCCCGACGATTAAACCATTCAATTAAGACAAGATTGTCTCATTACATCAGTAGGTGGTCATTACTGCGGTGTCCTACGCTTTTAGTGGGAATGCAGTGAAGCTCTAGCGCTTTGCAAGGGTGCCTACCCATTGTAAGAAACTATGAATTATGAGGGGGCATAGGTGTGAAAGGTGCATGGAGGATAGGTGATGAGGCTGGTGCTTGTTAACAGGAGTCAAAGTGAGCGACTCATTATATTTTGTGCTGGAAGGCACTTTTCTGCACTCTTAGTCCTCTGTACAGTAATTTATGTGAATCTTCCCAGATTAATTGTACGGTTTTTTTGAGGTTTAGTCTTCAGCATGAAGGATTCTTCAGTTTGTGTCTGACTTCTTGGTTCCTTTGTCTGCATTGGAATTGAGTTTTTTTTTTTTTTAACTTTATTGGTAAAGTCGAGGGGTTACTTGATCCTACGCTTCCCTGGCAGCTTAAGTCCATAGATGCCTTTTGACAGACAGCTGCACACATCTGCCACCTTCGGCCCCTAGGAGTGCTGCCTGTTCCTTAGAAGAAAGTCCCAGAAGCTCGGGGTGATAAGCAGCATGACTCTGAACCTATGTTTGAAATGTACAACTTGAAGAAGTGACGGGATGTCTTGTTTTCTCCTATCTTGTTAGGAAAAGGGTCGACCCATTATGGGCAGAAAAGCTTTTACCGCTTTATTTAAAACCCCTTAAATACACCGACCTCCCCTAAGAAATATTTTCTGTCTGTTCCAAATTGCAGGAGTTATATTTATTGGGTGTATTTACTCGTTGTTTATGGAGTCCATAAGGGACAGTGGGAAATGTGCTTGTGATATGGACAGAAGAAGGACCTTGATGAAGCAGATGTGGAAACATCAATCGGTGCATTTTTTGAGCAGCTAGGATGCCACCTACGTATCATTCCACTGTTCGTGCTGAAAGGGAGACATGGTGCTCCTCAGACTTTTACTTTAGCTATTATCACACCTGCTGTTTGCTCGCTCGGTGTCTGAGTGTGCTCTAGCAGGTTGGGCTGGTGGGTCAGTCAGCAGCCTGTCAAAGGTACTTCAGATGCAAAGTAGATCGGAAGGATATTGCACACTTCTTTCAGCACAATGGGTAGATTGGTGAGCAACAAAGCAAACAAACAGCCTATCCTTTGTGCATCAGCTGTTCTTCAAATATCACCTAATTTTGTGGTAGACAACCCAGAGAGAGGTCAATTACACAAAAAATGAAAACAACACTTTGTAGGAAGATATAACAATGCTACAGGTCTGATATCAAAACTGAGCAAACCAGCACATACACACTGCCCAACAAATGCTCAGTTTTTAAATGCAAATGCTCTGCCATTTAAGAATTAATTTTGTTACTGTAAATTTTAAAATGAAGTCTCTTTTTCTCATGTATATACTGTATATGTGCATGTAAAATATATACATAAATGTGTGTGTGTGTGTGTGTGTGTGTGTGTGTGTGTGTGTGTGTGTGTGTGTGTGTGTGTGTGTGTCTAGAAAGCTTATCTTGGTTGCAGTAGCTCACATACCACTGAACTATCCTGGTTCCCCAACATTCAATGCAGACCTTATTATTCTGGATGATATCCAAGGCGATATGGCTCTCTTTGTTCTCATCGCTCTTATATTGCGAGGCAGGTGGGTGTAGTATTAGGTGTATTGCCTAAAGACTCTTACTGAATAGTGGTGGTACTCTTACACCAGAAATCAAACCCTGGCTTCCTCACATGCTATCCAACCACTTGTATAATAGAATTAGTGGATGGAGTGACACAGTGTGTTAAGCCTGTGTCTCACAGATTCTGGGCTGCCTGTTCAGTGTGGGGTTTGCGTATCTCCCTGTGTTTACACCAACCGCATGTGCACAGAAAAGGCAGTGGGAAATCACTTCTGTTCCCTCCCGTGCCTTATACTTCTTGCCAATGGTCACTGTAAGTTGTATTGGACTGGATGGCATTTCCACATCCACCGCCACATAGTTAGCTGTTTGCTGTGCTCCAAGACTGTCCAGCAACTGTAGTGCGCATCAAAATGTTATTGAAATCACAAATAACCGTGAATGCTTGAAAGAAAACAGAAATGAATGCAAAGAACGGATAAGCATCATCCACAGCTCTGAAAATTTATACAATTAATCTGGCAAATTGAAAATTACATAGAACTGAGGACTTGTGAATTTTAAGCTCCCACATTTGCATAAATGATTCTTGGTCAAAAGCTGTATATTAAATGGCAGGTTCATTATTACTTTTATTTCCCTTTTTTCTTTCCGTCTTTTTTCCTTTTTAATTTGGTCATCAGAAAGCCACTTGAACACATAGGCTCTTGTTTTCCTGTTTCAAGTCTGCAGATGGTTGGCATGGAAACGGCTCCCAGTGTGACTGATCAGTGTGGTCTGCACTTGTTGCATAAATTCTGCGCTGGATGCTCTACTCTGTGGCTGTTTCAGAAACAGAGGGAGAGGGACACAGATCAGCAGAGGGAAATGGAGTTGGATGTATAAAACCTTGATTGGGGTTTTTATTCAGTCTAGGGACTAAATTACTTATTATTAAATTGCTAGAGGGTTATTCATATGAAACCATTTCAGCTCCCATCCCTAATAAATTGCGCTGGATTAAAACCTGAGAAACTGTCGGGCTGAACTGTGACACTTATTGCACGCCAAGGATTTTTCCGTATGACTTTTTGGTCCGGTTAAACATTAATTAAATACTTTTAAAGGCTAAATGAGGATACTGAATATTGAAAGACTGATAGTAGCAAGCATTCACTAAGCTTTAAATGTGCTTCCCCCCCCCAAAACACCATCTAAGTGTGAGAGAATTACTGCAGGGTTTAATTGAAACTGTGTGTAATATGACTACCATGGTAAAAAAACGAGTGTGGAAAATAAATACCCCAAAATAGCTCCTCAATCCATGCCCCTACACACAGTATGACATCATTTAAGATTTTTACAGGAAATATTTTTTTACAAACAGGCCATCTATGGAAAAAAATATTTGCATTATCAATTTTCTGTATTTCCATTTCTTAAAATTAAATTAAATATCTTTTTTTGTCAGTTGTCAGTTCTATAAGTATATAACTAGAGCGTGAGGGAGAAAAAAATGACACCAGTATTGATTTTATGGTTTCTTGTTGTGGAAGATTGCGCAGTAGTAAGTCTGAAAAAGTAATTGCTCCTTAAATTCAGTCAATTGCAAGCATCTCTCGGCTCAGCTCAAGTCAGTGTTCGTAACTACACAGTAAGACAGACAATGTACAGATCTGGAATACAAAGGAGACCAAAAAGGCAGAAACCACTGGTCTCTAAAAAGAACATGAAAGCTCATCTACAATTCCAAAAAAGCACCTGTAAATCTCTCAACACTTCTGGAAGAATGTTCTGTGCATAAATCAAAACTAAAACTTTTTGGATGAAATGGACCCTCTTGCATCTGGCAAAAACCAAACATGGTCTTCTAGAATAAGAATCCTCAACCGGCATAATGTTCTGGGGATGTTTTGCTGCCATAGTACCTGCATGCCTTGCTATCCCTAAAAGACTTGTGAATTGCATGAATTCATTTTTGCAGCAGAAAAATGCTAAAGGTGATTAGGTCATCAGTCTGATTTGAATTTGAAGCATAGCTGGGTCAGCTTTCAGAAGAACGGGGTCCAAAGCATACAGTCAAGTCTACACCAGAATAGATTAAAAAAGCAAACAAAGTAGTTATGGAATGGCTAAATCTAAGTTTTGACTTGAATTTCACTGAGAAATGAAGCGAGATGTAAAAATTAAGTGTTCGTGCCCAAGTACTTACAAATGTTTCTGAGCCAAAGTAGTTCTACATGATGGTGTTACGACCCCTTCATGGTGTTGGCCTCAACGAAGTACAAGGGGTGAAGGGGCCGTAAATAAAAATGGGAGAATGGGAAGGAAGGTATTGACTGTAGATTAAAAAAAAAAAAAAAAAAACCAAGAGACTTTCGTGAAGAGTTTATTGTTAGGTATGTTAGTCATGAAAATATAAGAATATGTTAGTGTTGTGCTCCAAATTGTGCCAAGTGGGAAGGAAAAAAAAAAAAAAACTATTATGTGTGAACCAAAGATCAACTGGCTATCTCAAGTTTGAAAAGTAAAAGTGGCAAAGTCAAAACCAAGTCTTCTATGCCTGACTGATTGACCGCACTGACCTAAACTACCTAACAGCATAAAAATAGGAATAGGAAACTTTTTCCATACAAAGCCATACACAAGAAATGTAAAAGCATAAAAATGCATGCACACCAAATTCAACAAATGACTACTCAAGAAGTGCACACGCGAAACAGAGTCACAAATTTAACTACTAACACACTAAGTTACAAACTAGTCTAACCACAAGGTAAGATCAGAAAACTTCAAATCTCAGAAACAGACAGATATTTAGGGACTGAACAAAATGACAGGGTTTTTAAAAGTGGCAGAACCTGGAGCTGATTGGTCCAGATGGAGGATTTGGTGGCGGGACTAATGATAATGAACATGAACCAGAACCGCCGGGCAGCGGACGTGTACAGGGACATATCAGATGAGTGGGCCAACATTCCCACAGCGATGAGACAACTATGAACAGTTAAAGGAAGAATTTTTTTTGCAGTCATCGCAGCTAAAAGGCATGCAACCAGGTTATTCATCGTGAAAGGGCAATTGCGTTATCACACGTACGGTTGCACATCTAATTGTCTTCTGCACCAAGCAAATGACACAGTAACAGTACTGGTGTCACTTTTCTCTTTCAGGGCCCATTTATATACCATCAGAACTGACAAAAAGATATAATGAAATTTAATGTCACAAAGCCACAGGAACATAAAAGCAGACATTTGGAAAGAAGGAACACAGTTTTTTAATAACTATGGGTGTGTACCTTATGCATACGTAATGTATTTTTGGTGCACAACAGCACTAGGTGAGGGCTTCTACTACTGGTGCTACAACCAGGTGCTCAAGGCTGTGACAGAGTCTATCAGCGTGACAGTAACACATAGCAGGATCAGCTGACTGGCAAGGTAGATTTTAGCATTTGTCAAGGAAGGTAAAAGAACAACATCCCAGTACCAGTTCAGGGCTCCTGATGATGGCACAAAATTGACAGTTGACTTAGGAAGGCAATTCAGGTTCCTAGTCAGCATCACAGAGACATCTCTGAGGCCAGACATTATGCTACTGTCAGAAACGTCTAAACAAGTCATCAAGTTGGAGCTTACTATACCTTAGAAGAACAGAACAGTACAAGGAACTGGTGGAGCAGTGCTGCTCAAAGCCTGGAGAGCAAGGAGAGTCTAAGGCTGTGGGTTGGGAAAGGTGAGCTGTGAGTTCAAGGCAGCACTACCTGAAAGCAGACTGGGGTTTGATCGGTCCTGGTTGGATTGTCTGGCAAGGGTGTTTAATCTTGAAAAATCCAAAATTGCACTGACCCCATGTTATATCACTCATGACTTGCCTAGGTGTAGTTCAAGATGTGAGATATATACATCTAGATCTAAGCAACTTAAAACTTCTTTTTAGTCCTCACTGTAAAAATGGAGAAGCCCTTAAGTTCCCAAGTTGTTTGTTGAAATATTTTACAGACTTCACTTATAAATTACATATTTCACTAAGGCAGACCTTCTTTGGGGTTTGCTTGTCTTGGAAAAGCGTCATCCTTTGCTTCTCACCGTGTCTTTGTGTCCCATTATCTTCCTTTGATCAACTCAATGGGAAGGGAGACCATTAATAGTCGGTTTTCTGTTCCCTGCTGTGCGATTAATGAAACCATAAACTGCACCTGGGTGATTCATGGTGCCTTGCTGCAGTATTCAGTGGTAATGATATGTGTTTTTATAATGGGAGTTGAACCGTGTGCTGACTGCTGGTCAGCAGGATGGCCATTCAGACAGACCGCTCTTTCAGTGGCACTTGTGAATGGCCATAGGTCTGGATGTATCACAGATCCCCACATTGAATCAAGCACAGTGACGGAATCCTCTGCAGGGTACCAGACCAAATCCTACTTGGCCTCACATGCCTGGCTATTTACCCCAAAGTCCTGTAAATGACCCTGTGACAACTCCTGGGTCCAACATGGTCAACAGATGCCTGACTTTATGCGCTTTGTTTGTCCAGCAAAAAACAAACAAACAGAAAGAAATGGGCTTTGCTGATCTGAAGGAGGAAAAAATATTGTCAGCTTTGTTTTATTTTTCACAAGGTTGGTTTTTCCTTGGTTTGCGTGATGCTGGATCTGGAGTGGACTGTGCTAGCGCAGACCCAACCCGAGGGACAATTTCAACTGTAATGCTTCTTAAAGTTGGCAGCACAGGTGCTCTGGACAAGCTCACAAAACACGCTGGAACTTCAGCCGCTAGCGGACTGAGGAGCTGTTATGTAACTGCTGCTGCAGAGCGGGCACGTGCATGCGTGTGTGTCTGCACAGTTTCGGTGCCCCTTCGATCTGACGGTAATCAGCACCATCGTGCTGCAGATTGGTGGCTCTACTGGAAGGGTAAATGATCTCATTTAAGGCCAATTATGTCCCCAGCTGGGGGCCTTCAGGCCTGCGATGATCTGAAAAGATGGAATAATCGAAAAGGATGATTCGCGCCTTGCCTGCCAGCGCTCTGTGATTCTCTCTACCCACCTTGCATCCCCCACCTGGAGTCTGCCGGTTGAGATCCCTGACACCATGTGACACTCCCTGCCGCGTCATTTGTCCCTGGGCTCAGAGCGACGTAGTGTATCTTTCACATTATCCTCCGTTTCTGGTCTTGCCTGCAATGCCTATCTAATATAAATTGCTTTGGAAGAAGAAATTAGCCAAAGAGTTTTGTATGATAATACATATTTTGAGGTTTCAACTGTACACACAGGTGAATGTTTTACTAAGATAGATTGGGTTTTGTCAAGGGTTTTTACTCTCTAAGGTATTGTGCAGCATCCTTCCTGCCAGTTGAACCTTCAGCCTTCAGTTTCAAAGTCAATATTTTCAATCTGTGCTACATTAGTGCTACCTGTAACTTTACATCCTAGCCGAACTAATCCAGAGAAAGCCAGGTATATAGAACACATTTCCCAGCATGCATGCATTGAAAAGAATTTTAATTTTTGTGCTGCTTCAAGGTAAAAGTCATAAGCATATCAAAGATTGAGTGTTTTTATTGAGATTCCTGTTTTTATTGACTCTTTCCAGTGGCTCCATGCATGCTGGGTAGCACAATGGTGCAGTGGGTAGAATAGCCTGTCTGGAGTTTTCATGTTCTGCCCATGTTCATGTGGATTTTGTCTGGGTGACTCTAAATAGCCCATAGTAAGTGAATGGGTAAGGAAGCGGACACATTTTTGGCTACCCTGCGATCGAGTGATATCCCATTCAGGGCACACTGTGACTTAGCCTTTCACCCCATGCTTCATGGGTTGGCTCTGCACCATCATGACCCTAACTTGGACATTCAGTTAACCATAATATATTGCTGAGTGCATGCATGCATGCTTCTGATCTTCTGTTGTGGTCACCAAAATAAGCTCTCTCCAGGTCAGGCAATGACATTGATGGTGCTGGATAATAACTCTGGATTATAATCAGCTTTCATCAGGGAAATAAAATGAGATTGTGGTTATGAAAATCCAGTGCTAAAAGCTTAGAGTAAAAAATGGAAAGTGGTACTTCCAATAAGGATTAATGCTGCCTACTACACATCTTCTACAACCTTCATCCCACCACAAAGAAGAACATTTAATGATGGCTGTTGGTGGGTGGAGTGGAGTGGCCTAGTGTAGTCAAAATCCACCCCCATCTAGCAGTCCACTTTAACAGTATTCCTGCTGGACTAGTTGGACTCCCATTTTGCTGGTTCCTGGTGCTGCTCAAGACATTCAGTTTCCAGGTTCCTGGTTGAAAAACCTTCTCAGTCAAGGTGTTTCTCCTTTAAACACAAACATTATCCATCACATTACAAGTCTGTGTTTTGAAACATGCCAGCATGCATCTTGCTGGCCAGGATGGGGCACCTGCCATGTGGTTCTCCTTCTTACTTGATACTCTCTTGGCCACAAGGACTCGCATAAGTATGAAATGAGCGCTCATATTGGCTTGGATCAAAGACCAGCTCATGGAACAACTCCATATTAATGTCCGTGGGTTTTGGATGGAATGTTCAAGAAGCACATATGGGTGTGATGCTCAGGTGTCTGCATATCTTTGGCCATACAGTTTATTTTTCTTGTGTAACAATACCCCTTTTTGATATGGATCATAAGCAAAGCCTGCCAAATCTTCTTTTTTGTACAGAAATCAAAACTGGACTTTGACACAGATTTTCTGAGGCTCTTGATTCAGTGTCCAAGCACACTATTGAAATCACTGATATTCATATCACTGCTTGTATGCTGTTAAAGTGCCCTTCTTTTCTCAGATGAGCCTCACAAGGAATACAGAGGCTGTTGTTTGCCAGAGCTGAATGCTTAATGTATAGTTTATAGTATTGAGTTGTTGACTTTTATATTTTTGCTAGAGGAAGCAGTCTTTTCTGTTGCATGTCAGCATAGACCTGTAACCTTTCACCTGCCTCAGCAATAGTTAAATTAAATACATGCTATAATTCTTTCATTATAACCAAGTAGCCACTGTCATTGGACAGCAAATCTGTTTAAAATACATTTAGCTTATGTCAATATTATTGATTCAACAAGACATTGAATAGTACAAAATAAATTAATAGATAGGTGATGGATGGATAGATATTTTAAACTCCATTACCAAACTGTGTTTAAGGATATCAAGTTCAGAATATGTAAAACAACCAGAAACAAACAATATAACAAAATATTGTCTTTGTGGTCAGTAAAGGTTATCTCCTTTCTGAGTATAAGGTGATAACTTTGTTATTAAATTGACTAATATGTTAATATATGCATTCTTGCATCTGTGGCATGAGGTACAGAAAGAGGCAAGCAGGCTGTAAGTTTTCCTTTGATTCCTGGTCATAGAACGGTTTGGACTTAAAACACACTCCATCATGGCCAGTTGGTTGATGCTCTTGTATGTCAGTCAGCACCTTTTGTTATCCTTGCTTCTGTGCCTTAGGGAGGTTGATGTCATGTTTAATGTCAAACACGGTTAGTCGTTCTCTTTTGAATTCTTCCTCTTTGTGAATGCTTACATCAGTGGCTGGAGTTGTTCTTGGAGGTGAACTGTCCTAACCCCCAGGTCCCCATTTAGATGAACTTCTGTCTCCAGCAGTGCGCCTCACATTGCCGTCTCCCTTTCTCCCCATCATCCATGACCATGTCACGTGGCCAGATGAACACCGTGTGTGTTTAGAACAGAACCTACTGGGTTGAGCAGCTGCCTGAGAATGGTAAGTGTTAATAGTTGACACTTTCAGGTGCGCCGTCTGGTGCAAATTCCCATCTCGGTGTGCAGCGTCTACACCTTTGCATACCTGCGTGTGGTACAAGATGTGTACATTTGCTGGTGTACATTTCCAGATGTTGTACCCACACGCCATCCGTGCAGCCAACATACAAACAAAAAACAGCTCATCCAAAAACTGTGCTTGGTGGGCTGCACCGAGGAGCTGCTGGATGTGTTGATTTAATCTTCCAATGTAAGAACAGCGGCCACGGTTACATTGGAAATCCTGCACGATCCCATTTAAATTAGTAGAAGGTAAGAACGTTTAATGTGGCAGGGGAGGGAGGGGGGGGGAAACCGAGGTTGTTTTATCATTCAGATGTCTATGTTATCTGAATGAAAAGCACCCCGTGAAGCAAATTTGTTAAAGACTGATTAGTACAATGGCTTATTTTCAGCCCTCAAGGACAGGCCATGCTGCCTGGAATAAACACAGCATAACACCTAATGGCAGTGATATCGTTCTCATCCTCAGCTCTTCTTGTTTTCCATGTTTGTGGGATTAAACCTAATTAACGCTCTTCACAAACTCCGGTCTCTCACACTGTGTTAGCGCGGTGTCAGCGTGGTGGCCTCATACGTCACCGGTCGGCTAAGCTGTGTGATCCTGCCTCAAGACCGTGTGATGGAGTTGTAGTAATGGGTCGCAAGGGAGCCTGTGTCTGGTTGAAAAAGTGGAGCAGGAGATCAGGGTAGCCCTGCGCGCTGGTGATTTATGCTTTTGAAACGTCTAAATAAGAGAATATTGACTGGGCGGGATGGTAGCGCTTGGTTGGTGCTGCGACACGCAGAACTACTGAATCCCTCTTTCCAGAAGGGTGTGAAAACACGTAGTCTTCCGGACCCGCTATTCTTCTGAACTTCTATTTAGTTTGCTTCTGGCTCCGTCCGTGTGTGGTTTGCGTGTTGGCCTCGTGTCGGTGTGGATTTCGAGCAGGTGCTCCTGTTTCATCTCACAGTCTGAAGATGAGTTACAGGCAATTGGATTTTCTAAATGAGAACAATGATGGATGGATAACGCAGGGTAACTTTGCGACGCACGTAGAAGATCAGAGGATAAGTGAGTCCAGAAGACTACATGTTTTCACACCCTTCTGGAAAGAGGGGTTGAGTAGTTCTGTGTGACAGAAGGAGTTCATTCTACCACATTAGAGGAAAAAGCCACCTTTGGGGTTTTGACTAGGGTCTCCTTGTGTGTGGGAACACCAAACAGTCAGAGATGGAGGAGTGTTGCAGTCTGACTGTTGTGTTGCAAGCTACCAGGTTGTCCATGTTCTGGGGTGCAGATCAAGAGATTTTGTGGGCTGCAACCAGAACTGAACTTGATGTGGGGAATTACTGGGAGCTGTTGGAGAGACAATAGGAGGGGAAATGTGTTGAACGTGGGAACATTTTGTCAGGTCAAGCACAAGTCACGCAGTGGCATTCTGCAACTTTGCAACTTTTTCCGTACAAGAATTTTGAAAGATTATCTCTGCCTTCTTCTCATTTCAGTTGGAACTTTCTTGGCTACTTCTGCATAAGCAGAATATGGATATATGTGAGAGCGTGCAATTGTTTTTGATAACGCAGGTGCTTCTTCAGGGTTTGTTTAGAGCAGGATCTCCTGGTTCCTTGCCAGCAAGCAAAGACGGAAATGAGGATCACAGAGGTTAGGCACATCGACACCAATGTTTTATTGCTCTTAGTTTGCATGGATATGGTTTCTGTACTGAATAGTTTGCCAGTATTTAGGGTAATCCAGGCAATCTCCTCCCACCAGACATAAAAATTTCCCTTTCTTCCACCAGAATCCCAATGCCAGTGGTACATTTCCTGTCTAGATCCTCTGCCCTTTATATTCCCCTCTCTCAAAATCCTCCCTCGATCCTATGATAGACTAACAGATTGATTAACAGATTATGCTTTTTATTCTGAGGCTCCCCTTTAGATGATAGGTTCTGAAATCTCTAACAATTTCATAATTTTTTCTCCAAGATTACCAGTACTGTAAAGCCAGTGTTAAGCATCTAAGATTCCAACCATTTAAATCCCCTCATTGGGTGTTTGCTCTCTTATTGATTTGTTGCCAGGTGCTGAGTGATCTGTCAGATGATTGTGTTTACCAGGATTAACCTGTTTCAGAGCACTGTTTTGATCCCAGCCTTCTTAACTGTTTAATGCACTCTGTGTGTGCTGCAAAGCACACTTTTTTTTGTTTTGTTTTAATGAGAGAATGAAATTGAGAAAGAAAAGTCAAAAATTCCTCAATGAACAACCATGGCTGTTTGCTAAATATGTTACTACATCATACTATATGATTGTTCTCATCTGTAATATATGGACAATGTATGGGACAGCATTTACTAGAATTCAGAATTTCTAGTTGATTGTTTGACAGTTTTATCGAAGGTTGAATTTCCTTGGGTTTGGTCCGAAATGAAGACATTGATCTCAGAAACCATGGAAAAATTTCCTGGCATTTTGTTTAAACTTAACCTTTGATTACCCTTGTTCTCTAAACGTGTTCTATATTTCAGAACAGGACCTTAAAAGATAAAATAAAACATTTCCGTCCCAGGCTAAAAGTTAATTGACTAACATTACCCAAAAATTATTGTTGCTTATTTATTGAATGTTGTTTATACGTTACAAGAAAGTCTGTCACTTTCAACTTCTAAGTTGGTAACAAAGCGAAATTTCAGTGTTAATATTATTATTATTATTTTTTTCAAGCAGGTTTTTGATATTGTGGTCCTGGTTGCCAAACCCTGGCCCTGCTCCTAAACCCACTTTGATTGAAATCTCAGATTTCTTACATCTCTGATCACATTTTCATTCATTTTAATTCACATCCTGATCTTTTCCCTTTTAAGATAAGGGGTGCCACATAAAAAAAAAAAAATAAATAAAAAAAAGCATACAAGTCATCCATTAGTCATTTAAAGTTAGGAAAAATAAGGTGGAGAAAAACAGCTCATCAAACAAAGGAAATTTTTAAATCAGTTAAACAATGCAAAAATGTATCCATTTGTCAGAAAACAATTTGTCAATGTAAAAACAGGCCAATTTATGTAAAAAATAATTTTCCCTATTTATTCATTTTATTCTATTAATACTTCACCGTTCTCTTTACTACTTAGTTTTTATTATTACCACTATCCTTTGTGTATAGCTGCTTATCTTTTCTACACATTGTTTTGCTTATTCCTTTCCTATTTCTTCTTATTTCTTTGCCTGTTTTTGCCACTTTAACATTCAAAACCTTGCAGAACCTCTAAGTCCCAGACTGTACGTAGATATTAATGAATTGATTACTGGATCCCAAAGGATTTGTGAACCGTGCCCTTGCCAGGCATCACAACTGAGAGCAGTTCTGTAATTTAATAAATTTACAAATATGTGTTATATGGGCCCCTCAGTCATTTCTCTCTTTTTTGCCTTTTCTCTTGTAATCTGTCAACATCCTCTGAGTCTGTCTTCAGGATAAAGTGCTGTGCAAGAATAAACTGTATTAGTAGCATGTGGGGCAACCTGTGCTTTGCTGGAGCCCAGAACATTAAAGGGACACAGGGCTATAATTTGTTTAGGTAAAAATACAAAGGAACTGTGCAGATGGGACACAAAAGTGTATGTTTGAAACTACCAAGCATTTATGTTTTGCCTTACACTTCCCTACCTTAAGTACAATTATACTTATTCATTTAGTACATGATTTTTTTCTAAAAATGATATATGCTTGATTTACTCCAAGTTGGACATTTCACAGTAGCGAGAGCCAAAGATTTAGATGTGATTCTTATAGCAGCCATTTGATCCACCTTTGTCCATGAAGACGTATACAATGCTTTATACACTACACACACTAACTCACACACAAAAACATTTGCAGCTCCTCCAGCTATTACACTCAGTTCATATATTTTCTTTAAAGGATTCATAGTTATTATGGACTGAACATAGTTATTGATGTAGTCAGCCTGAATGATGCAGCCATCTTCTCATCCAGTGTTTGGCTCATTACAGTTACAATGGGGCACATTAAACTGTTCCGAAATGGCCAATGAAATTGCCATGGAGGGCTTGGTTACTGGCCAATGCAATTCAAAAAATGTCCACTTAATGACCAGTGAAAGTGTCAGCTCTGCTCACAAGCAAGTGGTAAAACCAGAAGCAAAGTGAAGGCCAAACTGGAAAAGTAAACAAGGGGAATGCAAAAGAGTGTATGGCAGACCAGAGTTGTAATATGCAAAGGAAATGTGCTTATTTGAAAAGCAAAGCACCACAAGCTGAAGCTAAGTGGTATTTCACAAAGAAAAGTGCTAATTTAAAATAAAAAAAAGCGCAATAAAAGAAAAAGTGAAGCCATAATAGAAAAAGCATCAATTATCTATTACATTGATTTATAATTTTCAAAATGCATTCAGAATTTTAAAAATTGGTTTTCCATCCATTCCATCCATTTGCTATCCTTAACTGCTTGTCCTGGTCAAGGACCTGCTGGTTGGTTGTGTATCCTGGAATCATTGGGCATGAGGTTGGGGAAAATACACACAGGATGGGACACACCCATTGCAGTTTTAGTTTTTCCATTTACTGTATTATTTGGTATGTTATTACTGAAATTTAGTTTTTTATATTTGCTTTCTACATGGCACTCCTTGTCCTCCATGTCTTACCATTCTTTTCTCATTTTTCCCGATCTGATAGGCTCCTTTATACCCAGGCCTGCTAGCACAGTGGAAAGCAGGGGCTCATTTCCCTAATGTAGATTTGCTGTTAGGGGGACAGACTTCACACAGTTTGGCACCAAATCCCTTTTGCCATCAGCCCCTCGGCATCTGGACCTTACAGTGTGTGGCTCATATTCATGCAAGTCAGGAGGAGACGCTTCCCCTCCAGGACACGATATCATAAGTGACGACAGCTACCCCGCCTCTTTGTTTTCAGCCTAGCAAAGCAGACGAGTAGATTAAGACCTGCTTAGAGACTCATGCATATGTGCAGCTCACTAAAATAATTTATCATGGCAATAATGCAGCAGGTGGTCTAGCAGTAAGCTGGTCCTGTGATCAAAATTTTTAAACAGCACAGCCAACCGTACTTTTCACACGAAACAGCGTATGCAATCTGCCTTAGTCCCACAGCCAAAGAAAACAATTTAACACTGCGTAGAAACTTCTGCGACAGAATTCAATTCTGTGGCAACAGATAGACACAAGCACGTTTGTTCTTCTCTACGTTTTACTGATATACTCCTCAAACTGCGATACCAGCAAGGACGTGTTATAAGTTAGCCTGTAAGTATGAAAGAATATTTGAAATGAACAGGCATCTCTGCCGTTGCACCGGATCTGGTTTTTCCCAAACACGGAACCCGTTTTCGTATAATAAACAAAATGGAGCAAAGAGGAAATGTTTTTAAATGTCTTTCGGCGGAGAATTTCTATGACAGAGCATCGGCAGACTGCTTAATTGTTCTAACTGGTTTGTAGCTCCGAGTCACCTGAAAGCAGGCCGAAGAATTCACCTGTGTGGGTGGGAGTTATTCTGCTAATAAACAAGTCATTATTCTGCATGTGGTTTAGCCGAATCGTGCAATTGTTTATTACATCTTTCAGGCAGACGCTGCGAATGTGGCAGAACCAAACCCAGCTGGGTGGAAGGAATAAGGAGATGTGGGCCAGAGCTCTGGTAAACAGGATACACGTTTAAATGAATTAATTCAACTAGTTAGACTTCGAACAAACTAAAATAAAAACAAAAATGACAAGGGCAGGAGATGCTTGCACACGGTTGCACATTCTTGATGGATGTATAAACACCTTTAAAGGGTATGTGTGTCTGTCAAGGGGAATTTAACTCAAAGAAACCACTTGTTTGTTTTTCGTGGCGTTGGGGGGGGGGTTTAGAAATGGCTTAAAATTGTGTTCTTCTGCGCATGTCTTTGGATCGCAGACAAGGGGAGAGGATGGAAAGCTTGAGGCAAAACTGAAGCTTTGCCTGAACGTGAAGCTTATGCGCCGAGACGCCTGTTGCTCCACTGAGTCGCAGCCTCCTCGCAGCTAAAATAATTTATCCTTACTGCTCAACTAAATGTCAATATCACCAAAAGGTCACTTTCAAAATAAACCATTTAGTCAAACATAGCATGTTTACCACATCACAGGTGGTTTTAAAGAGGTAGAAACATGAACGAGAGCTTCAACGGTGAAAGAACTCATTTCAATTTTAAGCCTATGTTTTATAAAATTTTGCGAAAACTGAGCACGTTTTCTCACCCGGTGGTAGTGTTTAGCCAGACACTGACTAAATAGGTAAAGTAATTCCTCTGTCAGCCTTCTGTTCGATCCTGGACAAGCGGCAGTTGCACATGAAAAATCAATGAAGGAGGGGGTATACAGTATTGAGAAATATGTGCAATGGATTCCAAGGGAGCAATTAAACGTTGCGTGTGGTTCAAGTGTGCACTTGTGTTTGAGGATTTGGTTCATGACAACTGTACTCTTTTTGAGAGTTGCAGCAGTTGTTTTAGTCACGATTTGCTTCAGTGGTTTCTGTGATTCTGGGTTGGGTGTGAGGTCTGTGGGTGAAGAATGGGCTTGGAGGAGAAGAGGACAGGTGAGAGACTGAGTGGCTCCCTTGCGAAAGGGGTGCAGGCTTGGTGCAATTCTGTGGATTAAAGGCCTTTTTGTGGCGCGATGGGCTGGTTCAGAGACATATGAGAAGGTAGATACATCAGAAGTGGAAGAGGAAAAGATTTAAGCACGGAAGTAAATACTGTTCAGGCATGTTAGCTGCCCTGGCAGCTTTTAGCTTTGGTCACAGGGCCCAGACCTGTGTGCTCGCCGAAGCCTGGTCATTACACAGAGCGTCGAGTGTGGACCTTCATCTCAAGCGAGATCTGGGCCGAGACAAATTTCTTTGGAAGAGCGCAACAGGGGCTGGGTGCTGACAAATGTGCAATTCAATTCAGGTTCCATGGAAATGAGAGCCCGAATGCGGTAAATGTCATTTGCTCTGGTTTCCTTGAAGAAACCATCGGTTTGGATTCTGTGGGCAAGAGGGCTCAGTTGTTGTTCTGGTGGTGTAATTCTCACTGAGGCGGCGGCACGAGCGCTGGGCCAAAAGGGGGTTAAGTTGTGGGAACCAGGCATGGAGCAGCTGCACCACGTCCCTGGGCCTGCCCTACGGCACTCCTTGTTCTGGACCTCTCCGCTGATGGCCAACATCTGCCAGGTTGCGCCAGCACATCCAAGTGTCTGAGGACGCTGCACGCCTACAGCTGACCTTTTAATAGGCCGGGATGTTTGTGTTCACGCACCTTTCCGGGTGTAGGTCTCAGTGTGCAGGGGTAATTCGGACAGACATCCGAGAGTCCGGCTGGCCACGTAGGTTTGGGTACCCATGTAGGTCGGGTGGGTGTTCACGTGCATGCGGTTAATGAGGGTTTACGCAACCGTGGCTGTCCGTATAGAGCGTGTGCACTCACGCGCATGTTTGAAGCCATTTCGCAATGCTTTAGCGTGCGTTTGTACCCGTGGTGCAGATTCGCACACTTCTACGTGTGCTCGTATGGGTGGCGCACATTTCGGCGCATCTCGATGACCCAGTTCGGCTTAGCAAATCGCAGGCAATTGCGGTGGTGCGAACTCACAATGCACCTCGTGCATTTCGCTAATGGCAGATATCGGCTTGTGCACCGAGACTCATCGCAGTCTGCAGCCAAATCACTGCCACCGCTCTGCCGCTTTAGTATAATTATCGCTGCCACAGGTGGAGACAATGACAACTTTCTTTCCTATTGTTTTGGAGCCGAACGGCCCCATGAGTTCAGTAGCCATTTGAACAACGCTGCCTGTAATTACTCCTTGGTGGCTTATTTGTCAACTGCCACAGCGGAATAAAAAGGAATAAGAACAAACATTAAAGCTCTAAATATCTCAGATTAGTCTGTGGAAGTGAGAGGGTATGCAGCTTTCGATATAATTTTTTTTTTTTTCTTTCACAATTTGCAAGTTTTATAGATACATACGCACATTAAATGGGCAAAAGTATGTGAACCCCATCCCTTCTAATGACAAATTGAGCTGTTCCAGCTGTACCTATGCAGCATACAAGCACATACTCGACAACTGTGTGCCTCCAGCTTCGAGGCCACAGTCTGGGGAAGCTTCTCTCCTGTGCCAGCATGACTGTGCCCCCCCTCCCCATGCACAAAGCAACCTCCATAAACACATTTTGCCCACATTTGTGTGGAAGAACTGGACCCGCACAGAGCCCTGACCTCAACCGCAGTGAACACCTTTGGGGAAAAATTGGAATGCCAGGCCTTCTTGTCTGAAATCGGTGCCCGACCTCACTGATGCTCTTGTGGCTAAATGGGCACAAATTCCCAAAATCTGGTAGAAAGCCTTCGCAGAAGAGTCAGGGCTGTTATAGCAGCAAAAGGGAGTGAACAAGTAAGTATTAAGTCCCACTGGGTTTGAAAATGGGATGCTCAACTAGCACATATGGTGGTGATGCTCAGGTGCTCACATACTTTTGGCCATACAGTTTAGATATACAAGTACAGAGTGGAAAACAGTAGATAACCCCAGATATACAGTATATTTGCAATAGACTTAATTTATGAATACTATTAAGTCCGGGACTCTGGAAATCCAGCCGCTACAGTCAATAAAATAATAAAATACAAGGAGGACAGCATGGAGCGAACATATTTAAGAGTATCTGACCTTAAATATCAACTAGACATCTGCAACTAACAGAAAAAAAATGGCGATGAGGATTCTGATGCATCACATAAACGTGTAGCGTTCTTTGTCACTTGCTCACTTTCTCTGTTTTATTATATGTGTGATTATGTAGAGTAATAACACACATACTTATACTGTATTTGCTCCTTTAAGACATTTATAAGGTAATTTCTGTAAAAGTCTTAGATACATTTGTTTAAAAAAAGTTGAGAACTTTTACTGATTACGTTAACTCAGATCTACATTAAAAGTATTTTGAAAAGATTGAAAATAAAAAATTTTCCACAAAGTCTCAGCGAATGATAACTGTGGTTCATAAATGTGCATCATTTTTTCATATCTGTAGTCATCATTCAGGAACACCCCATAAACACTGTTACAAGCGTGCTGAAGAAACTGTGCGGAATAGAGCTGCTTCTGCATTCTATTGGGTTCCATCTGTGAGCAGTTTACTACCAGCTAATGGCAGCAAGCAAAAATACAAATCATTTTACACCCTCGGCAACAGAAATACTAAAAAACAGAACGATAAAGAGAATGCAATTAAAAATAATCTCTGAAATTTTGCTTCCTTGAGAATTTGTGTCTAATGTTTGTAACTTGAGGTAGTACTGTTCCCAGATTTGAAGAACTTCCTTTCACGCAGCATCCCACAGTGCTCCTCTTTACTGAAGTGCATGCTGAATTCCACTGTGGTCAAGGGTAACTTGCTCCATCCCGAGTCAGCACTTCTGTCGACTGTTTGTCAGCATCCCTTAGCAACAGTTGCTAATGAAAAGTCCAGCTTAGGTTCCATGCTGATCTGACTCCGGTTCTCCCTGTTCATATCGCGTATGATGCGAGTAAGCAGGCGCACCTCTTCATCCCACCCCTGCCCCCACCAGCCCGCTTTCATATGCACAACATGGGCCTTTGATGCAGAGTACTGACAGCTTAATTCCTGTCCTGTCGTCCCAGATGCCGGAGCCGTCAAACTGAAAGGCTACTGGGGGTGAGGGAATACAAACCCCCCGAGTGGGATTTACAAATCAGCCCAACATGTGGGAAGCTTGTACTGTGGCAGCTGATAGCCTCAACCGGTAGGGGGTAACCAGTGAGATGGAGTAGGATAAAGAGGCATCTTAAGCTGAATTTTGTAAATAGAAATGTTCACCTGCATACTAAAAATTTAGTGAAGGTACGCAGGTAATTTTAGACTGATGTTTTTTTCCCTCGGTGGCTGCAGGGTCTGATGCTATTCATGGCACTACTTGTTGGCCCACAGTTCATTCACACCTGAGCACACCCAGCAAGGTAGCTTGCCTATCTAAACAACTTTATTTGAGGGGGGTGGACCGAACATGAGCTGTAAAACTGAGCCCTGCTTTATGGACCTGAATGTTTTCCCAGGAAATGGATGGAGGCAACACAAATAGGCATAATGCGTCCTACCCGTGACTGACATGTGGGCTTTATCTCGGAGCCGTGTTCACGTGGCCTTTTGCAACCTCCTTTGTATTTCTTCGTCACCATTTATGCCCTCTGCAGGCTGTATTGTAACCTGTAATTAATTTCAGATCTCAGCCATTTAGGCACATAAGCACAGGCAGCCTCAGGCCACAGGCTTCCATCTGCGGCGAGATTTATGAGCGACTCGGGAAGTCGGGCTGCAGGTCAGTGGTTCGTGAAGGCTAGCTTAATGTGTTGATAAAGCTAATCTCAGATTCCCTGGATCACATTCTGCTTTGCGGCCTCTGGGAGATTCACGAATGTGACAGTTCTGCTTTTATCTTCCACCAGGGCTCAATTAAGTCACTATTACTGGGGACTTTTCACTCCTCTGTCCTGCAATACAGCTAAGGGGGAGGGCGGGGCTGTTACACCTCGCAAGGGGATAATCATTCCTTGCTGGTCGATTAGAAGGGCAAACTTGTCCACTTAACACATGAACTGTGTCATCTCCGAGTGGTTACCCTTTGCTTGACATCATGTCTGCTGTATCTTCTCTCAAGCATTATATATTACAGTCATTGCACTGTGGCAGTTTTCCACTAGTGCTCCAATTTGTTCCGTACATCAATGCACTTCGAAGCAACGAATAAATCGAAACGGGAGTTTGGTTGAGGAGAAACAAAAAATGGAACTGATAAGAATATGAAAGGCGAATGTTTCTGCTCATTGTGGGATGTGGGCTTTTGGCAGCTCCTGCCCACTGGGGTGATAGATGAAATGGCATGGTGGAGTCCTGCCCTGAAGAACAAAGCAGATGCCTCAGCTGTGAAGTGGAGCTGAGATGACAAGGTGCCTCAGCTGGCTGCTATGAACACATACAGTAGTGCTTGCTGTCACTACCAGGCTCATATGAGTAGAGGAATATGTAAACAGGACTGGGTCCTTCATGCACCTGTCACTCAGGAGCTTTCTGTCGGATACAGGGGCAGACGTTGGCTACCAGCTGGCCTTGGCAGCTCTACTGAGCCTCCTTCACCTAATTATTTCTGGCCTTTCTCCAAACACTCCAAACAACCCCAAACCCTGCTAGGTGCACACCTGCCGACAGTGCCTTAGCGCCAACATCACAATATTTCATCACCCCATAGGGTGGCATGAAAATTTGCCAGCAATTGAAGGGGGCAGGGAATGAGAATGGAAGGGGTGACACTGGGGGATATGGAGGGAAGGATCAGGTGACTCAGCAGTTCTTTTCATATGCATTTTGTCTTGGAATATGCTGCTCTGACACGTGTGTGCAAAACATTGTCGACTATGAGAAAAGGCTTTCAGCACATCCATCCAGGTTGGTAAAGAACGAAAACACGTGGCATCGTAGCACTTCGGCCTGAAAGGCACTTTAGCCGGATTAGTACTGTCATCTGCTCAGGGTTCTGGTCTTTAGCTTGAGCAAATTGCATGAAGGAATGTGCAGTGAGGCCATGACCAACTGTTAATTATGCTGGATGTTTGATAGACACCGTAAAGAGGAAAGGATGACGGGTGCTGGAGATGTACAAGGTTCTTACTGTCAAAGACCCATGAAGGATGCGGTAAAATCCTGTTGACATGGAAGAAACACAAAACGCTAAAAGACTTCTGGAACGAAACTGAGGATTTAAAGTGACAGGTACAAACTACATCTCTTGAGTTGCCCTTTGGTTCAGGTCCTGTTGTTGGAGAACAGCATGATTGGCAGGGTTTCACCTTCTTTGCTGTTCCTGGCTGTTTGTGACACACTGTTTAGGGCTGGAGGGTGTTTGCAGAGCTCGCCTAATATGGAAATCATCCATACTGTAGGCAATAAAATAAGATGTTGGAGCTCTGTAGAGTGAAAGCCCAATAAAGTGAATGCTTATACTCAGGTGGGATAATTTGTTGAGGATGTGGTCGTGGCTTTTCCTCTCTCCTCTTTATGGTTTGGAACCAGTGTCCCGCAGGCAACGTTTGGAGCAGCAGTGGCTCTTTCACACATCTGGAATTAAAGAGATAAAATAGTCTCTTAAAATGCTAAGAATTGCTTGAGGGCAAGTAGACCAAACACATTTCAAGAATATGTACTTTAAAGACTTAAGTTAGCTTTGGGACTCGTGATCTCTGCTTGGCAGAATGAACAGAGGGTGATGTCACTGTCTACCCCTCACTGGCTGATTTTCACCATCCTGAGTTTAATTTTAATTCTTTTTTTTTCATGTTTAGGGCAGGTAAGTCTGTGGTTAAAAAAACAACCGAACAATCTAATTTCTATGAGATTAGAGGTGTAATAATACTCTTGCAATTATACTGCATTCTAACAGGACGACACCTTGTATAGACAAACCTGAGAAAGTTTTGTTTAAGAAGCTTTTCTTTGTATTACTGACGTTTTTGCTTTTGAAAATGTACCTTGCAGTTTTGCGAAGATCAGAATTTTACCAAAACAGTTTGGGTTACCCTGCGCAAAGGCCCAGTTGCTGTATGCCTTCTTCTGATGCGATTAAGGGATGTTTTACTTGGTCTTCCTTAGCCATCCAGGGTCTGGACTCACCATATGGCTTCTTGCTCTTAGAAGTTGTGTATTGCAGCCATGGATAGGGCAGACATTTCAGTCAGAGACAGGATGTCAGCACCTCAGGTACACTGCTGTCTGGATGAAAAGAGAGGGAGCAGGATGTAATGAAAGCAAAATATGATCCCTTTGGGTACCCATTGCTCCCATGGGTTTGTGAGTGCAGCCACAGATGCCGAGAGCCTTGGTCAGCTTGTCAGTATTTTTTTGGGGGAAAAAAACACGAGAATTAGCTTCATTAAAGACTTGCATTTCTGCTGTGTTTTAGGAGCTCTCATCTGCCTCTTTGCTTACACAGTTCCTCTCTGCTCCTTCTGCTTAGATGCCAGACAACAAGGACTGGAGACGAATGCGCCGCTGTCTGAACCAACAATCGTGATTGCTGTGTTTGGCGTCAAGCGCAGAGATCGGAGTTTCCCGGCCCGTGGTATCCACAGAGCTTTGTCATCAAACAGTCGATTTTGAGGCGAATTCAGGGGCGGCTTTAATCTGTCAAAATAGCGGGTGCCATACCAAGATGCATCCCACTCCTTTTAAGCTAACTGCCGCTAACTGGCAGGCAGGGAAAAAGTCCCCAGGTCTGTACTAGCAGGTGTATGGCGGGAAAACAGGTGATGTGTGCATACCAGCAGCCATCTGGATGCCATACAGGAAGATATACACCTACACGCACATTCGCACCTGCAAACAAAAAGAATTCGATAAATGCAGAGATCGATGGCGCTACCTCGAGGTGTTTCCATTCGCCTTAATGAAAAAACATGGTCGGTCAGTTCTACAAATCATAGTTCATCTTGGGGTGTCAGCTGACTGCCACAGGGTTAGAGATTAGTCTGGTGGAGTGGAGCTACAGGAAATGGCAGCTGTGTTTCGTAAAGCGGAGTGACAGATGAATTGCAGGCAGAGGTAGGGTTTTGTGGGGGGTAAGGCCTTGAAGTATCTGGGCCTGTGAAATGGGTGGATGTGTGTCAGGGGAACCAGTGCTGTGGCGGAGAAGGGATTCTGAGTTGGGGTAAACCAGGGTCTCGTAAGACAGGTGGAGTAGACAAAGGGTGGATCTAACTTGTACAGTCTAGACAAAATTTCATTTGAGCGAAACTCGTTTTTTTTTTTTTTTTTTACAGATATATTTGTCAAAGCCCAGTGCTGTGGAACAAGCTGTGTCTCTTTCCCTTATCATTCCTTATACATTTTAGCGATGCAGTTAATGTCCTTTTTGGATCCTTTTACTGCAGATTAAATCACACAATGGTTTTAAATCCACAATTTAGTTCCTTTGAGCAGCATCCATATACCGTGTCTCTGCATTGTCTATATGCTGTCATCTGGAATATTTTTGTTCGTGTGTTTGATTGCTTTTTGTCGCCAATATTAAAATTGTTTCTCTTTACATGAGGCTGTGGCTATGTGGAAAATGAGCTGCCTTCTCAAAGAAGATATTGCAACTCAAACTCATAAATCTCTTTGTTCTGTTATGTCACACCCAAGTGATGTTGGCAAATGGTGCTTTTTAGAAACTTATGACTTCTTTTCATAGTGATAAGGAGAACGCTACTGCCTTTGATGGGCAAAAAAAGAGACAGAAGGGTCCATTATTCTGTAGCAGGTAGCTTCTGTGAGGTGCTGTAATGTAACTTGATGGCAATTTGCTACTCTTCTGGGCAATAGTCAGCAAATAACTACTTTTGCTTACCTTGTTTCATCGAGGTCATAAACTGTGATTTGGCTATTTCGTATTAGCAGCCCTGATGAGCGTGTATATTTAAAACTTTGAAAAAAATAAATGGTAAAAGTGTTTATCACTTAACATTTTGTTCCGGCACATAAAGTAAAAAAAAAAAAATATTTCAGATGATGTCGGTTCTTTGGTTTAAGTGATTGAATAAAGATATAAATTAAGACTTTACTAGAGGTGAGGAGGTGTCAGGATACCTGGTCTGACTTCAGCCAGCAAGTTTGAATTGTAGTCGCATCTTAAAGTAAACGGTAGCAGTGACATGTGGCAGCTTGCTATGATCTTGAATTAGTCAGATAGGTGTTCTGTATTTTTCTTCACAGTTGTTTGGTAAACTATATGTATATTTACCTGAAATCCTACTTTTTCTATGACCTTCTGAATAGGGGGAAAACCAATAGCAGAACTTACGGAAGAATGTTAGCATTACTATATGTATAACTATAAAGCTTAACCCCTGTCTGTTAGCTGCTTTGTTTTTCAAGCCCCAGACTTGAAATTTAGCACATAGGTACTTCTCACCCTGAGTGAGGTTTTTGCTTGTTCAACCTCATTAAACTCTAAAAAAGGCTACTTACTGTTTTGAAAATTAAAATTGGGCCTCTTATAAAGCTCGGAAAAGTGGGAATAGTGACACACGCACACGCACAGATGCACTTTTTCACACACATAGGAACACACACTTTAAACAGTGTCGCTGCAGCCTCAGGATGCGCCATATGCATGCGTCTATGCTCATATGCTGTATATAGTAATAAGGGGATTTCTGACGTGCTTGTGAATGTAAAACACAGAGCAAATTAAGCACTTTGCAAACGTGTTCTTATCCTCTCAGATAATGTACAATATAATCTTTGGCTAGCCAATCCCACACTAATCCCCTTACAACATGACTCCAGTTTAATTTTCACATAGGGAGTCTATGAACTAGGTCAGAGCAGTCCGGGCAATGGGACTTTCAAGCTTGCTCGCTCTTTATTCACTAAAGATGAAGAACTGGATGTCAGTGAGCCGTGGTGACCAATACATTGTTTAACAGTTGGAATTACAATTACAGGTATATGCAAATTTTTTCCTTGTTCTCCCAGGGCCATAAATGATTTCATAAAGACATTTTGGAGGTCACTGAGAATATATATTTTTGTTAACCCACCTTTATCTCTACAAACATGCAATAGCTTTGGAAAAACCTCCACATAGCACAGCACAGATTTTTGTTATGTGGAGCTGAAACAGCCAAGCACCTTTCCATAGTATTCTATAGTTGATAATGTATTTGGACTCTGGGTTGTCAGTTGAGCTCATTTTAAATGTTAACCATCTTACAAATTGAATAAATACATTTTTCCTTTTCTCCAGACTGTTTTTAAGGAAAGTGGTTGCCTTCATTCAGCAGCAATTCTGTTGCAGTCTCACAGGAACGGGATACAATGCTGCAGTCGTAGGCCATGGGAGCAAATAAACTGTGGTAGCCCAGTGGGTCTCTGTTAAAATTCTTCACTATTGATGTGCATAATAGGATTCATGGAGGAGAACTCTCAGTAAACAAGGCCAAATTATAAGGTGTGGGAGTGTCTTTACCACTGCTACAGTTTGTTCTTAAGAGCACTGGGAAATATCATGCCAAGGTACTGCAAAATCTCCCTCAGGGAGCTCAGGACCAGGTGACTGTATAAAGGGTTGAGTATTCGGGCAGTGCTGAGCTTTCAGTTAAATCCCTTTTCCAAATTCATGGAAGTTGTTTGATACAGTGGGCTTGAACATCCAATTTCTATGTGTAAACAGAAGAGAGATTTGTGTCCGCCAGCAGAAAAAAACAACCACAAAAAACAGAGTCAATGATTTGGGTAGTATTGTGCTTAAGTGTATTCATGAATTGAATACAAGTGTCAGTCAAGAGGAACATGAATGTAAGTAGGAAGGATGAAGCCTTACCATTTCCGGGAAATGACTCCCGTATCCTTACTTTCAACGGGATCTCAGCCAATCGCTTTTCTCCTATCTGGTGACTCAGATCTCAGGAGGTTGATTTGATTTTCTGAGAACACAATGGCAACACAGTGGTCCTCATTTAGATCTGATTGCTAATCCGAGCCCCTGGGTTCTCAGGACGATGCCCCCTTTAGAGCAGGAGCCGGCCTTAGATTGAGGATCTCTACCATCCATCGTCTTAAGGTTCCAGACAAGTTAAAAAGTGAATGGTGACACTGATTGGAGCGTCGTACCACAGGGAAAAAGATGATAAAATAGAAAAAAACTGACCGCGGAAATATTTTGTTTGAACATCTTTGCCCATCCGTGTGCATGACTGATAGAGCGTATATATAACACAGATGCTATTCTCCAAAGCCCCACAATACACAAACACGGCCCGGCCCGGTGTTCTCACTGTGAAACGTAAAGGCATTCATAATCACCCAGAGAGCCTCTAGATTCCTCTAATTCTGTTAAGGATTTTGTACTCGTGAAAACTTTTTTTTTTTTTTTAGATTTCCTGCTAATTTTTGGAGACTCCAACTCTTGTTGACAGTGCAGTTTGCCTTTGTGTGGACTTCAAATTAGAAATCTGCTTTACTGCAGCACTTTATTTAATTGCTACCCCCACTCCTATTAAATAGAAATAAACTAATAAACTAATAGAAATAAACTAATTAGCTGACAATAAATGAACAAGTAAGTGCTTTGCAGTAATTGATGATTAAAAAAATACCAGACATCAGGTGGAGACCAAGGGTGTCGGGGATGAACTACGAGATCTTTGTGCAGAGCTGAATGTTTAAAGGGATTTTTTGTCTGTTTTTCTGCCCTTGTGACATTGCAGCATGGAAGAAAAAAAAAAAAAACACCCTCTTACGCAGGTCACATCCTTTCATCCGACGCCCAGCGCCCTGCTCTGTTCGCAGCAGCAGCTGTGGAGCTTTGTGTCACCCCCTCCCCATTATTGCTTTGTGCGTCTGCCAGTTCGGCGGCAGGCTTCATTCTCCCTGGGGAGGCCGAATCCTCTACCGGCTCTCCCCCACTGCCTGCCCTTCTTATCTCCCTGCTGACTACTTCAACCCGGTCCCGGGCCATAGCTCACTTTCTGCTCCGCCATGCATTTACACTCAGAGCAGAAGAGACTTATCTCCTGCGACAGAAGCCCCAACTCTATTAGTTGCATGCCCATCCCAACCCTAACTGCAGGAAAAGAGGGGAGATGCGGCTGAAGCTAATGAGCCTACAAGGACACAGAGGGTTTGCATCCAAAAGCTGACAGTGATATAGGTGGACGGATTATGAAGGACAAGGCAGGTGTTTTGCCCCCCTCATGCCTCCACAATGAGGCCCTTACTTATCACTTCATCTCCGCAAGCAATCTAACCTCCTCAGCCTCCCTAAATGGCTCAAATATTTCCTTTTACATGCAAAGCCTAATTTTATTGTATTAGTAAATACTTAGATTGTGGATGGAACCATGGGCATGGGGCCAGGGAAACCCCTGGGCCCAAGGGCCATGAGGAGTGCTGGTTTTCGTTCTGCCTCATCTCCTAATTGTGCAATCTGCACATCTTTTGGACGGCAACCAGGCTGCCCTCGTGCTCCAGGTGCAAATCAATCTCTAATTGAAATATGGCTCAGAAACCCATGGATGCATTGGCCATGAAGGCTCAGCTTCCTTATTCCTCATCCAAACACTCTCAAACAATTACATAACAATAGCAAACACTTAATAATTATCATGTATCTTAAAAGTGATGCTCTAGTGTTCACAGGGGGCTGCAGAGCTTTGTCCTTTCTCTGTTTTTGTCATCATGGCTGGATGTGGGGTATGAGGTTGACCAGAATAACAAATATCGCTAACATACCAGCCCAAAGGGAAATGACCTGTGGCTCCAGCCCGAATCTTTGTTCTTGTACGTTAATTTGATATCTGTATTTGCTGCATCCTAAAAGAATCTTGCCTCTTCCCAGATGATTTTGAGGTTTGTTACAAAGGGTTGTACCGTAGTGTACTTACAGGTCTGATGTAATAGAAAAAAAAACTGATTTCAAACAGTTAAAAAAATAATAATAAGTAATAAATAAATAAAATGACGAGTCTTCAGCCAGCAAGCTCAGCTTAATGTTGCGGCAATCCCTTGGTATCCGAATCTAATTTGCCCTTGAAAATGCATCAGATACAGAAATTGCAGATACCAGATGCCTGTTTCCCAGTATTTTACATGGGAACAAACAATACGGCCCCAGCCCATCCAAAAATATTTAACTATTAACCCATAATTTTTGCTTAGTAACACACTCTAAACAGCAGTTACTTAGTTAGGAAATACTTAACGTCATCATTAAGTTGCATATTTATAACAAATAGTACAGAATATACAGTAAAGGACACTAAGTGTTAGTGTGCATGGTTTGCAGCAGTTCAGCGTCAAGAGATGTTGAATACGGGGAAGCTTTATTTGAAGGCAAAGTTGTGAATGCATTCAGACGACGTAGTAGAAAGAGCTGGAAACAAGTGCACGCAGGTGTATCTTTTGCTTTGTATAAATTCATAACGCTACAGTTTATTACAATATAGTATTTTTTATTACAGTACACCGTATGATATTTATTTGTAGATTTTTTTTAAATTTAAATTTTTATTTGTGCTTACTTTTTGCTATGGATTAAAAAAAAAAAAAACTGAGGGACTGCTGTATTTGAATCGTATCATTCATTCAGTCAGAAACCACAATAAAAGCAAAAAGCAAATAAAAGTGAAAGAATAAACATCAGCGTCCACTGGGCTCAGCCAAGACCAGATTTGCAACAGGTCAAGTAAAATTACAGCAACCTCACCTGGCGTTTGGTGCTGCAAGTGGGTACAACAGAAGGAACCAAAAAAGTGTTAACATGTGCTTCACTGTGGAGGGGAGACATATAGTAGGAGGTCTGGTAATTTCTATGAACAAATTTTAAGCCAAGAAGGGCACTTCTTGTCAGAGTTCTACAAGGAAGAGAAAACATGGAGTAAAAGTTATGGTTCTGTTCATGGCCAATTACATTCATATGTGGATCAGGGCCCCTGCTTCTCAGAACAGGAGACCCTTGATGCTGAGCTATCTGAGCAGTAGCTCAGAGGGTAACAAGAGTGGCAGGAGTGCTACTTGGCCAGCCTTATGTGTACAGCCCAGATAAGTCCCTTTCCCACATGTGGCCTGCACCTTATGGTTTATTATTTGATACAAAATACTTTTATGTGTAGTAGGTTATGGATTGAATTTAAAAAAAAAAAAAAAAAAAAAAAGGTTTGTGATTCATTATGTTGTGTCCCAAGTTCTTTGATGTCATTATATCACAAAAAGAAGTAATTGATACCCACGGTAAAGAAACAGAATGCACAAAAAGAACAGCAAACTGGTGAATGGGTTCACTTGACCCTGCGTATCAGTTAGTCTGTGTGGTTTTGTGGGCATACCGCAGGCTCTTAGGACAACTTATCCCAAGCAGCTGTACACATCTTATGAAGGAGAATCCTGATCCTGGGTCTCACAGATAGGCCGGGTGGAGCTAATTGTTGGCCATGTACCACCAGCAAAGGACCTCATCATGCAGAACCGCTTAAATGAGTCCAAAGGCTATGTTACTTACCAGCACGCCTTTCATTTGTGCGTGATTTAGGAAGGAAAACATCTGCGGCGCTTCCTCTGCGTCCTGCGGAGAGCTTTTTCCTCAAATCCGTAGTCCATTTCCTGGGATGTGGATTATTCAGCACCTTGTTGGACTTTTACATCTGTGGCTGGGTTTGGTTTGTACTCATTGGTGGGGAGAGAGAATAAAGGTGAAACTCAGATGAGAAGAGCTGAAGAAGTGAGGTTATGCAGGAACCAAAAATGAAGCAGATCAGTATTTTCAGCCTTTCTGAACTGGTTCACGGTTAATGCGGAAATAACAAACTTCCAAACATCCGTCCTGTTCCTGTTTCTTTACAGTGTCTGCTGAAAACCGTGACTTTGATATAAAAACACCATCTGCGCTCAGCACTGCACTGTTTATTTTTTATGCAATACTTTTAGACTCTTCCACCCTTTTTCAAAAACTTTTTCAAAAACTTTTTTTAGTATAGCAGTCAATAACAATAAACCAATTTGCAGCATTGTAAGGAAGCTGGAGAAGCAATTTCAGCTGCATCTAAGTTGGGTCTGTGCATTTGCAGACACAAAAGTTTTCTTCATCTTGTTTGGGTCATTCTGCAGTTTTTTTCAATGGATCAGTTAAATGTTTTAATCTGTTTTTAAACTATTTTGGAAAACTAGACACACGTGAGCCATCAAATGCAAGCCTGCTACATTTATTTAAAATGAATTTTTCAGCCTGGCTATTTTTCCTCAGTCAGGCTAGGAATGAGAACTGTTATAATTGTGCTCAACATAAAGAGTGTTTCTGACCTTTCAGTGCAGGAGCAGTGATTTCGCAAATGATATTCTTGACAGATGAGTAGGTTTTTAAACAAAAATCAACTATAGACATACGATAGTGAGTGTACACGCACACTCTTACTGAAGATCCCTTCATTTTTACGACTAGATCAAAACAAGGTTGTTTCCTTAGAATTTCCTCAAGGACCATTCTTGACTTGCATACCTTGCGATGGACTGGTGTCGTATCTGAGGATACTTTCATAGCCTGGAGCACACTGGTTTCAGGGTTAGCTAAGGACTGTTGTGACGCTGCTCAGAATTAAGCGCTTAACAATAATATATGGATGGGTCATTCTGAGAAGTGCAAAACCTGGAAATTCTGGCATTTTCCAGGACTCTACAAATCTCAAAGGTTGTGGTGAACAGGTATTTCCTTCATGGAGCTGATAGTATGTAACTAGCAGTTACTGTTCCACTGTATGACACACCAGTGCATAAATCTCTGGTCTCCGGTGAATGGGCTATGGTTGCTGACTTCACAGGGTTTCCTTGTACCATCTGCAACTCCCTGTGGTGGGCAGCAGTCATCTCCAGCTTTCTCTCCAGTCTTTACTTGTGTGTGCAACTGTCACCCTCTGCACTTATCCAAAAAAAAAAAAAAGAAAAACTAATTGTTGGCTGGCAGATGGCATTGTGCTTTTGTTTTGTTAGCTATGCTTCACATATACAGCATGTATGCTTATTTACCCTGGCACTGGTTTAGATTGATATGATTTAGATTTATGTTATGAATCTATAAATAAACAAGGATAATTGTAGTTGATCTACAACTGGTGGCAACTAAACTGTTGTAGGATTCTTGTTTGATCATGGGGATTCTGCTTTGATCTCCTGGGTATGAAGTTGTTTTTATAAATCTGTCATTCAGTCAAGGACAGATATTCAAGATGCGCCTCCACTCCATTTTGCGTATAATCCATCTGCATGTCTTTTGTCAGTTTGTGAGTGTTCCTTTGTGAATCCATGAGTTTGTCCTAGCTGGCTCCTTTGTGAACCTCTTTTATGCAGGGTTTGCAACTAAGCTGATAATATCTTACAACCTGTACATTAATGAGTTTAAGAATCCCGAGAGGCTTTATATGTCAAGTACATGAAAAGTACCAAGCTTTTAATAATAATGATACTGTGTTTACCAGATATGCAGTAAAACCCTGCCATAATGCAATAGGAGAGGTAAAAAAAAATTCATTTGCGTAAAATGCTGTGTTGCATTATTGCAAGGTTTTACTGCAAACAATATTTTTCAGCGTTCCCCTTATCTTGTGAAAAGAAAAAAGAAAACGTTTTCATTCATTAGATATTCAGACAGATAGATTATTACAAACAAAACATGAGAAACATGTACTAATACTGATAGATTAATAATATGGTAATGGCCCAGTGTGACCGTGCTGTCGGTGGTGGTTTGAAAGGACAACTGGACTTTCAGAACGTAAGCTTTGTTTTTTCGTCGCACATTTAAAATCGGGCACTCACAGAGTGCAAGGACATGCCTGCACTAAAGCTCTAGAACACCGTGAACACAGACGGTCAACCAGCCCTTTATGACTCCCAGCAGTATATTATGGAAGAGCCTCAGCTTCCTCTGCTGCCACTACAATACTAATATCACTAATATAAACTTTTACCCAAATGTGAATTGTTTTCAGTAAATCCTGCACATTTGTCACCATCAGAAGAAGTTGCTGGTAATAAGGAAAGGAGCAAGTTGATGGGATCCAGTCGCCAACTGTATTATATCTGAATTCTTCCTATCGCAGTGTGTGATGTAGCAGGGTTTTATTGCATTTGAAGTACAAAGGCAGGGAGGCATCCAACTAGGATCCCGGACGGAGCATCCCAGTATCAAGCAATTTTGAGCATCACTTAGCATCTTGGACAGAATGCAAAAATGGAGCACAGTTTGAATCCAACTGTAGCGTTTGACACCCATTCGGTTTGTTGTTCTGATATTTTGCCCTTGGACTTCCCAGCTGTTACACTGTTTAAAAATTTTAATGACCAGCCATATAAGAGGGCATTTGACTAGATAAATGGTAGATAGATTTTTATGGCACCCTGCAGTTTCATTTGAATACAAAAACATGCTGAACATTTTCCCCCAGGGCTGCTTTTTTGAGGGGGTTTGATGTCTTCAGTAGGTTATGTTTTCCATAGACTTTAGGGGATACTGGCATTTTCTGTCAGCCTTTTGAATGATCCTTTTACTTCTTTAAGGCACTCTGTGTGAGTTGTACTTGTTAGTGGCACGATGCCAAGTACAATTGGTGAAACCATGTTTTAACCTGTGGTGTGATACAGTGTTTATTGTACTGCTGCTTAATATGGAGAAGAATGAGTCTGAGAGACAAGGGTGTCGTAAATAAGCAGTTACCGATGATGAAGCACTGTGGCGTTAACTCGGAAGGCAAAGAACAAATGCAGTCCCAGTAAACCTCATCTGTCAGTGGTGGACTGGCAGGGCTAACTTGCTTTCTTTCCAAATTAAATGGAAATGTCATAGTGAATAACATTTAGCAAAATCACCTCTTGGGGCCACTGTGGTTTTCCCACGCCTTTGTTGTTGAGAATTGGCACAAGCTGGAAGTCGGCCAAACCCTCTTATGTTGACGATTGTGTGTGACAACACGGCTTCTTTGGATGTCCATAAAAAGCCATTTGATTTGTTTTAGCATCCCAGTAGCGAGAGCTGTGCAGTAGGGCCGAAGGCCCAGTTACTTCCTTCCCGATGCTCCTTTGAACTGCATTGTCAGTATTGACCAGTTAGCAGCATCAAAACAAGCCACAAGCTTGCATCGCCATCTGACTCGACCTTCATAAATGTGCCGAAAAGCAACTGCTACTATATGTCAGCAAAGAGTAAAAAATAAATTATTCATAGTCGATGTTGGATTCGACAGGTATTTATAGTTGTGTCTTCTAATAAAGTTGAACAAACTTGAAGGCAGATGGAATTTTACCTCATCACACCATGAGTTGTCGTAGCTGTTTTTATGTGAACTTGATGAGAAATATATTCAATTTTGATTTTTAAAGCCAACTCCAAATTATTTAGCAATGATTTTATGATTTTAAAACATTTCCTTTATTCTGATCAGCAAGCGATCAAAGAAAGTGAGTGAGATAAGTAGAAAAAAGAAGAATAACTAAGAGCGTACATTTTAAATGTATGACAGGGTTTTCTATGTTGCTGTTTGAATGCGGATATCAGCTGTTCTACTCCATAGTACCTGGTTTGCCTCTCACATGTGATCACTGGCAGGTGGACCTACACTAATAGCAAACTGAGTCCAGTTCAACAAAGAATTTATCTTGCCTTAAGTGTGAGAGGCGAAAAGTGAGATTTATCTGCAGTTATAGGACAGGGTGGCTTTAACCAACTTTGGGCTCCAGGACCCAGGTTCTATCAAGTGTGGTGATCAGGTTATCAGAGACTCTTCAACAGAGACCATAAATCTAAGTCTTCATTATGGTCCTGGGGATGCTGCTGGGCCAACATTTCACTCAGCTATTTCTTGGAAACAGGTGGCTTCATGATTGCACCTGGAAATGTTGCTGAGATATGTTTCATTGCTAACCAAGGTTTACCATTTTCACATAAAGTAATTAAAAAATAAGTATTTTTTTTTTTTTATCTGGACTGCATGGTAGTGTCGGAGAAAGAAAATTAATCTGTTTCTATCTTTTGAATAATTCCCATTGTTCTAGGATGGCTGTGACTGTCTAAGCGTTGGACCGAGTTATTGTGTGAACCTTTCATTTTAATGCCTGAATAATTTTGATGTTAGAGAGATTTTTTAAAATGTATTAAACATAACCATGGTTAGCTTTTAGAGGTAAACTAGTTTATTTGCCCATGTGTAGCTGTGTGAGTGCAAGCGTGGATATGAAGTGTGCTTGTCACATGGTGGGCTCCCGATTCAGACGCGATTGCTCTGTCACTTTTTGTTGGATGTGTGATGATCTAAAATTCCAGACAGGCTGTATAAATTCACCAATTCATGAGCAAATGCACAGCCGCTCCTTATTGTATTTTAATTAATTCACGATAAACAGCGTTCACACTTATTCAGTTCTCCTTAATGGAGTTGCAGAGGCAGCGAGCTTGTGTAGAAGTAAGTTGTCACTTGGTATTAACTGATTTAACATAGGCCCCCATTTAAAGTTCCTCACAGTCATTCCTGCTGCTTGTTGCCATTAAGCTGCTGTGTTAACAGTTTTAAAAGTGCCTTAGTGTGAATTACAGTTGTGAGAAGTTGGCTTCATGAAGTTACAATGCAGCGAAAGCTGGTTGTGTGAAAACCAAAAAGACGTTCATTATAACATATGCGTCATTCCCCTGGTGCCTTCTGGCTGGAGTACCATTGGCCTGAATATAAGATGGTATTTTTTTCTGGGAATTATATCTAAAAAAGATGGGGCTATCTTATATTTGAGGACTAGACCTATAACACCAGTAGGTGGTGTCACTTTTCCACTGGTGTCAGTTATCCACAGAAATGACCAACATAAGCTAGTGAGTGTGAAAGATGGCAAAACCTCGAGATGGTCTGGAAAAAAGGAGCTCAAAGTTAGGCTAAATTAATCAAGGACTGAGGAAGAGTTGTAATGCTAATCTTAAGATAATGGTGAATATTGAGGCAGAGGTGTGAAACAACTCTTAAGCAGCCAAGAAATATAAAGTTACAGAATGTCATGTTTGAAGATAGCAAGCCTGAAAAGACCATCTTAAAGATGCGGTAAATATGATTTTTTTTTCTCCCTAAAGATAAGATCTAATGTTCCAAAACTTTTTTTTCAAAAACGAGTATTGAAAAACAAGGAGTTATCTTATAATCGGGATCGTCTTATATTTGGGCCAATACGATATTTTATGTCCAATGTTTGCAACTGGGCTCAAGGGCAGCAGGTAAAATATACAATATATTATCATACATATTATAAAGCTGGTAGAAGGGAATATGCAAGGGTTGATTTAGTCACCATAGGAAACCAGAGGGAGGTGGAGCTGATGTCCTTCAGTTATGGGTGGAGGTGGTGTTTCGGAGGGTGGAGCAAGTCAGCTGCTGGATGTACTGTAGACAGCATAGTGTCCATGCAATTGCCAAGGTAACAGTGATGTCCTCCCTCCATTCCCGCAGGTAACCTTGTACCACTTAGGTGGAGGTGCTTTAAATTATATTATTTCATTAATGGTTTTGGAATGGGAGGTTTAACAAGCACATAAGGGTGTGATACTCAGGTGTCCACATTTTTGGCCATACGGTATTTTTCTAAAGGACGACTGTGTGTTTTACACAGGTTGTGCTCTCGTGAACTCGTACAAAGACACGTTTTTCCACCAACCCTCAGATTCTATCCAGGGTTTAATCTAAAGGTCAGGGCACCTTTAAGCAAAGGCTAGAAATACCTTTCGCTACCTCAGGGACTCTGGATTTGTGTCAGTTGGATGCAGACTTGGGATATGCTCACAAGGTGTGAATGATGTAGAGCAGGAATCTGCAAATGTCATGAAGGGAGGTGCAAGGTCAAACTAGCTATGTTTTATCATTCACATGGTGGCAGTCACACTCTGGGTTTATAACACCTATTCTTCCACTTACTGAAGAATAGCCAGTGGGCACCAGTGGCCTGAGTTATTACGGAACCAGATATCTTGCACGCGTGAGAACTTATCGTGCTTCTCTCCCCTTGGCAAAAGGCGCTTGATGCACGCTGCTGCAATAAATTCAGTGATGAAAATGCAGCGTAAAAGTGTGAAGAATTTACAAATATATCTTTGCTTTAAGCAATTGATAAGCAAAAGGAATAACAAGGAGCTCCTGGGATATGTCGAGAAAGAGTGCTCACCTGTGGCATGTTTGGAAATTGCTCTGTAATTGAGAAAAACAACTATATTCATTATCTCACCGTAGAACGTTGGATGCAAATAAAAGGAAAGAAAATGTTGCTGCCGCAGAGTCTTCGAGAGACCGAAGTGCTGTTTTTACGGTTTTCTCCCACCCCGTGTCGCCTGCTGGCGAAGCAGCCACCTCTGCAGCCGTGTCGTGTCTGCTCTTAAAGGTGCAGGGATTCAGCTTGGTTCTGCAGTCAGGTGAAGGGAAATGGAAGAAGGGGAGGAAAAAAAAAAAAAAAAGCACCGGGGACAAATGAAAATATTTGTCTTTTGCCCTCCGTAATTCGGCGCTTAAAAAGATGTCCCAGGAAATTACCAATCAAAAAAGAAGTAACACTTCAGCGATTGCTGTGATAATGGTGGTGTAGGAGTGGGAATTAAATCAAAATTTCATTATCCAATTAGAGCTGCTAAGTCCCAGAGGGAGTTGTTTGGCCCGAATGGTGGAACATGCAGGAACGACACTGTGTCATGTGGGATTTGTTCAGTCTTTGTGCTCCTTTTGCGCCCTTAATCTTTTGCCTGTTTTTATTGGCTCTCCTTCTTACCCAGGGGGTGAAACTTTTCATTCATCCCAGAATTTTCTGTTATTGCATCGCATTATTTGCTTGCCTCGCAGATAGTTTTATCTCTTAGTGGCATCCATTATGTCAGTTATGACTTTACATCTGTCAAATTATTATCAAGAGGATTTACTTACAGGTTTTGCAGAAGGAAGAACGCAGCGGCTTGCTTGTGGCAATGATTTTCCTTCTCCTGAGAGGTGGCCCTGCAACCTTTTGGTCGAAAGTCCTTTTTCCTGCTCAGAACACCTTGCTCTTTACAGTGGTTAGCAATCTCGGAGATGGAAGGCATTTGACACGTTATCGTCCTTGAGCCTCCCCGCCTTGCCAGCTTTCTGTCATTCTTGGCACAGCGGCCCCATATTCTTGAGTTATCTGCCAAAAAGGTTGGTGCCCAACTGGTCAGCTGTGGAAGGGATTCTGGGCCACCCCTGCATCTTGTGGAGCTGGGAGGAAAGAGTGCAGCCTTAAGGTTTGCCCGAGACCCATCTACTTGAGTGATCTGGTAGTTCTGACCCGTCGCTGGTCTTGATCTCTGGCTTAGCGGGACGTGGGACCTCTGGCCAGCCTCTGATTAATTACAGATGCGTCACTTTCGGGCCGGTTGTGAGAAGGACCCGGTTGAAAGCTGTGGGTAGGGAGGTGGGGGCGGTAATGAGCGCTTTCTGATACACCGGTCACGTCTGCTCTCCATGGAAATTCGGGGCATTTGTTTTCAGTTTCAGAGCACTGAAATCACACAGATCTGCAGCGGCTTAGGCAAACCCAGCAGTGTAGTGATCATCATTTAGATACAAGGAGTTATTAATTGCTAAAAATGACCAGAAATGGGCAAGAAAGACAGAAAAAAGCAGCTTCATGGGAAACATGATCATGCTGTTGGAATGTGGATGCTGATTCTTTCCCAGCATTGAGAGCACAGGTAAACACTTTAGTCTCATCTTGCTGTAGCGACGCCTTATTTTCCACAGCATGCATATCTCTGACAAAATGGTCAAGGGTGACTCTTACTGTGCTCCCAGCTTAGTGTCAGTCTTCTTTTAAACTTCTGACCCCTGGCCATATATTCTAGACGTGACTGTCAGTTGTCGTAGTACTGCTGGCATTCTGGGAGGCTCCTCTGCTCTAGCCGACAGAGATCGACCCAACAACCTTCCAGAGCAAAGAAAAAAAAAACACTTTGCGTAGCACAGGTTGGTCCCAGCTGACTTACTAGTACACAGCTCCTGGCAGAAGGCGTATTAGTGAAACTTCAAGACCAATTAGCATGTTAGCGTGTGGAATCGAATCTGCCCAGGCTCCAGTGCTTCAGTGGAAATGGTGCATGTTTAGCCCTGCTGTTCCCCTGGGCCGACAGGGTCAGAGACACCAGCGTGTCTGCTGTCGCGGAGCTTCCTTTCCTCCCCATGTGGGCCGGGTGTTACACCAGCCAGCCGCAAAGCACACACCCGCAGAGGTGTCACTCGCCGTTGGAGAGCGGCGTAACAACTGGATCTGCCGTTTCACACCCTGCGCTGCTGAACGCAGTGGCGTAAAAGGGAAATTGTTCTCCTCCATGGCCCATTCCCGTTTGTATAATCTAGTCTGACACATTAAGGCTAATGCAGTGTAAACAAATCCGCCATGTTAGAAGTTAATAATAACTCCATTTTATATCACACATCTCATGATGCACCTGGACACGTCATCCATGATGTAAGCTGGGCTCGTGGGGAGGGTCTTCCGACATCAGACCCCATCACACTGGTGACCCGATGTAACGTGCAAGTCAACGTGGGGGGCCAGGTTCTCATGTATGCAACATTTTTCTGTCTTACATGAAGTCATGTTCATCTGTTACATTAGTCAAGAAATGACTTTAAAAAATAAGTATATTTTGGAACAACATTATTCATTGCTTGACCAACGTCACGCGTTGGATGTATGTCTACATCTGTTAACCCTTTTCTTAAGATATCTGTTTTGCATACTGTTTTCCGCTTGCTTATGCTTTGTGAGTTGCTGACGTGACTTTCTCTGTCGCCGCCATCATCCGTTTAAACCCATTTTTGATTTCCACGGAAGATCCTGCTACAAGTCTGCTCATTTTTATGAGCCTCCTCATTCATTTGCACTTCTGTCGTTTCACTCCTACATTTTCCTCCTTTGTCGAAATAAATAAAATAAATATTAAAAAATGTGGCTGAGTGGGGGGAAAAGATAACTGTGGTTTGGGACGTGTTGCCATGTAAGAGATGTTGCCGTCAGTGTGACAAACAGACATCTCCCAAGCTTTTTTGGGTTCTATTTCTGTCATAAACAATTCTGCTCAGTCACTACTGTGCTACATATCTAAACTTTCGCACACCTTCAGTGAACTGAGGCTTTCATCTTTGTGGAACCTGTGGTAGGATTAAACAAATTAAACGCTGAAAAAATTGACAAATAAAAAAATAAATGTTTAACTCTGTAGGGAGGATTGCACAGACGTTCTGTGTGGGAGGGTTGCAGTAAGACTTTCTGAAGAACTCTTTCATTTGTCTTATAGTTTCTCATTTATTTCTGGCAAATGAGCAAAATACGAAAGATCTGTCTTTCTTTAATCAGCCGGGTGGTGGTTTGAACGGTTTCAAAACTCTCCGTGCGTCGGAGGAAGAAGAATGGAGGCGGTAGCACTGGTGGAGCGGTGATGTTGACTCCCTAGGTTACCACAGATTGACGAGAACCTCGCCGCAGGCCTTGCGACAGCAGCACCTTTGCACAGTGGAACTCAAACGCCGCATGCTGTCGAGCTACCAAGAACAAATAAATATAAACAGAAAAGATCTGTTTATTATAAGTCAGAGGGCAGTCCCCAAAGAGACACACGGGCCTGCATTGTCACCTGCGACATCACTGTGGGGATCCTTTTGCAGAGCTGCTGATGTTATCTTCTGCTCTTTATGCTGTCTCTGAGGGAAGGTCCAATCGGGCCAAGACGGGCTGCAGCTGAAATGGTTAATAAATAAAAGCAAAATAAAGATATGTCGAATGCATAAAAATCATATCAGCATGCCTTTGGAAACATTTCCACTTAGACTAATAGGAGGGTTGCAGTTGTTTCCTTGCCAAAAGTGCTGCCAAATCTCTCAGCATGAATGAAAAACAGTATAGCTATGTGGTTTTAACAGGTTCTGTTCTCACTGACCCATTGGGGACATCCTGACATTTTCTCTCTGACCTGTTTCTCAAGCCCTAAACTGCTCTGACGCAACACAAATATGTAACTTGACCACCATGAGGGCTGTGAGATGCTCTGTCTGGAAGGACACTCTCTTTTCTTCCTATACTGGGCACCCCCGAACATTTGCTAAGGAGTAAATTCAAATGTTATCGAGTCAGCAATTTATATTGGACCGTGTCAGCTTTTCAGTTGTAGTTACCCTGATTTTAGCACCTTTCACCCATGATGGACTTGTAACCTCCTCTTCTGGCTTCTTGTGACTCTGCTATAGAAGTTACTGCCTATTTAACCACACTGGACTGCATTGAAAGGAACTCTATTATTCTGTGCATGCTTTTAAACGGCAGTCATGGATCAGCTGCATAAATACAGCCTTAAGAACAGGGCCGTAAGTATCCCAGTAAATCAGCCATAAGATATTTGAAGTCAGCAGTTTATCTGGGCTGAAAATAAGACACCATGTGTAGGCCCAGCTGCACTATGCAACTACAGTAGACTGCGGAAGTGATAGCTTAGTTCAGAATAAACTAATATACAGTGAAGGCTTTGCATCGAAGACGTTTGTTACGCATGAACCGAATGTTAAACTCACAAGTGAAATGACCTGTGCAACACCACCGCTGTCACACTTTTTAATGAAGAAAAAAAATACGACAATAAAAAAAGTATAGGGTTAACTTGTAAAATTGGAAGCATGGCAGAAACATGCACTAAATATTGTTTACTAGTGCATCTTTATATGCGCTTACATATGAAATATCCACCTGTAAACAGGTGCTAGTGTTCCCCTGACATTTCCAGGTTTTAAGCATCCATAAATGTTTATAAATGCACATGTGAATAGCATTATATAGCACTTAAGAAGGTGAAGAACTTTTACTTTTACTGCCTTACTGGAAAAAAATGTTACAATACACATAGCACACATTAATGGAGGGCTGTGAGCAATTAGTATTCACAATATAATTTGTTATAAATTATAACCCATTAGCGGCCTTGAGTGGCTATCACACCGCTGGCAAAGTTTAGTGTTGGACAGAAATGGGATTTTATGGAAGCTGTTCCTGAAATACCAACATTTTTTTGGAAAGCCCCAGAGGGGGCCAAGGCGAGGCCAAAGGAAATATTCAGACAAATGAAGACTTTTAGAAACAGAAGAAAAATGGCTACAGCAGAAGTGTCAACCCTGCTGACTTCTGTATGTTTTCTTGTGAGTTTGGGTTTCAGGATGGCACTCTCATGACTGAACGCATCTCCCTGACTTTGCCAGATGTTTTTTTAGATGGACTGCATGGGCAGAATCAGTGTGTTCATAAAGTGACCTAGTAAATCTGATCTGTTGTCCCCACATGTGAGCTTTTTGTTCTGCATCAAACTTGGCATTAGATGACTCTGCATGGAGTCTTAGTTAATGGTAGGTTGCATAGTGAATCATGCAGAATTTTGTGGGTCCGTACTGAAGACTCGTCTCTCCTGGACATCTCCAATCTCTAGGCATGGAATCAGGTGCTTCTTTTATCTAAGGCAGAGCGTTTTTGCACGGAACTACGGTCACGTGACAAAACGTAAAAGGCAGTCTAGGCTCTTCTAAACGCCGCTTTTTGTCCTTTGCTGTGGTGCGCCAAATAAAAATGACAACTTACTCTTTAGCATTTTGGAAAAGGATTATACAATACAGGGAATGGAAATTGGTCTGACTAGATCTGCTCTGGCATTGTGGTGGCAGATGAACATGCCGTGCTGCTGTGAATGTGGGGAGCAGATGGTGTATGAGGCACCACAGCTCTGTATATGCAGGAAGCCTGGGAAAGCAAAGGCACATTTTTGTGAAAACCATTGCCACAGAGGGGTCAAGGGAAGAAGTAGCATGCCAGTTTGGTCAGTCAGACTGAAAAAGGGGTCAGGCGGAGGAGGAAATGTGGGTGAAGTTTGACTAGGAGACCCAGCACATGTTTGCATCCCTTGGCACTCCTCTGACCACCAGGCCTATTTGTCGATAAGTGAGACCGCCTGGCATAGATACCTCACCAGCTGCAGTCAGTAGGCCGTTTCCTCTTGCCTCCTGGACATCAGCAAGCTTTTCTTTGTCAACACCAACAGGGGAAGAATGGTCTCCTTCTTCCCTCTGCAATGGATCCTGTCTTTACTCATCAGAGAACCATGCAGTATGAAGGGGAAAGCGATTAATGATAATGGATGAATGGATGGATACATAGATAGTGTGTTTGTCAGGGAGATATTATTATTCTTTTTAAACTATATTATTTTTTAAAAAATCATGCAAAGCTGAAAAAACTGTGCCAGTTGAAATAGCTGAATATTCACTGTATACTGTAGCTCACATTTGGTGCCGCATTCAAGGTTACAACTGAAAGACCGGCTGAAATGTGAATGTCCTGCCACCTAGTTTTATGAAATTATTATTTTTTTTTTTTGCATCAAATAGCATTCTTGTTATAGAATCCAGAATTCTGCAGGAAAATAGTAATTCTTTTAATATCTTGATAATGTTTTACTGTTAGACCACATTCTCATAATCAACATGCGGGTATTACTAGAAAACAACTTTCTTATGTTATGCACTAAGGAATGCAGAACAAACTGATGATACAGAATGCCAGTGTGGCGGGTATTTTGCTTCCTGAACACTTCTGTAGCAATTAAACCAGGAGTGCGTAGCCAGGAATTGTCCCAGATTCATTGACATCTCCTATGTTTCCTCTAATGGGCTAAACCGGTTTTGTCTCCCATGGTCTTGGTGCCATGTTCACATCCTTTCTATCTTTAATAGATCTCATTTTACTGGATTATTACTCCAGGCAGTAATATTAGGGCAAACAAAATAAATAACTAAGTCTGGTTTAAGTGCTCAGAGGCTACTGTGGAACTGCATAGCCTCAGCTGAACTGTTTCAGATAAGACCATCTTGCATTGTTAGCATCTGTGGTCTTGGAAAGCCAGCGACACATCACTTTGGATTGGGATCCCTAACAAAGGGCATGACGAATAACAAACACACAAGAATGAGAAGACCTAACCTCAGGGTGAGGTTGGAGAGAACTGGCGTGTGCTGCATTGTTTCTCCAAAGCCTTTAAAGTTTCACGAGTTTTTCAGCCCATGCCCTGGGTCTCCCTCACCTTTACCGTTTGATTTCCTATACCAAATCTCCACCAGCTTATTTTTCTTCTTGAAGATGCATGACACAGTGTAAAAAAAAAAAAAAAAAAAAAAAAAGTCCTGTATTGCCCAGCACAAAACTTGTGGTGATCCATTCATATTGAGCATGACTCTTGAGTCAAAGATGCAATTTCTTCAGACTGAATACCTGGTTTAATACCTTGCTCAAGGATCCTTTAGCAGGTTGGTCCTGGGTCTTCCCTCAGCAACCTTTGTCTGTGTGTTCTTTGTTATGCCACTTTCTGACTTCTCTCCTTAGTTTAGAAATGATGGTACAGGGCTTTGTCTGTGAACACCAGCTACTGACAACTATTTTAAGAGCTATTAACTGTTGTGTGCACTTCTAACAGTGAGATATATTTTTCCATTGCGTTCAAACTCTCAGGATTATGACTGATTCAATTTGACAGTTAAATATGGAGAATAGCTGGCCTTGCGTGAAAAAAGCTAAATCTCATAAGAAGATGTTTCAAACCTGGCAGAAGAAGATCCCCGGCACGGTTCTTGGCTCCTGACCTTGATCTCAGATCTTCTACATTCTCAGTGAAAATCTTGCTTTTTTTTTTTTTTTACATTTCAAGCTAAAAAAAGATTGGTAAAGCAATGATCTTACTTTCCTACTCTTCGTGCAAATGACAGATGTTTCAGTATGAATCAGTGATTAGTTGGTAAGCTGTAGACATTGCAAAAACACAATAGCAAAAATAGAGTTGGTGTGACAGCTTAGGCCATCTCAAAACAGCAACTGTCAAACCCGTAACACCCGTTCACACTCGTTCGACACAACTGACAGAACTGAGTTTGTGGGTGCACACACAGACACACTGTTAGCCCTTCCCCACCATCTGTGTGTGTAAGATTTCGAGTAATGTTTCTGCAAACTTGTTTGTTGGACTGCAGGACTTGCTGTTGGGTTTTCGTGGTGCATTGAATCCGTTCCCGCTGCTCCTGCCGTTCTTCCTGTTTCCATACCACTGCAAACAGAGGCAGTGTTTTTGAATTGACTATACGTAACCCATGGGAAATGCCCACCTTTGGAACCTACCAGGCATAGATGGCCATTCACTATGTTTTGCTTAATAGCAGGTTAAAAATATGATTATTGTGAGATCGACTCACTTATGTGTTAAATGATTCCATGTAGGTGCTCTGTGTTTAAAAGTTCTGTATTGAAGTATGGCCATGGTAATTTTGGTATAACTGTGGTACGGTCTACCAAGGCTGGCGCTGCAGACTTACAAGGAGTCTCTGAAAGCAGAAATGGGGCTGTGAAACCCTGTGTGGGGTAGTGAAGGCTTCTAGTTGTACAGTTTTTGTATGTTTTATATTTTATCGATTCAATGTGTGGATGTGCAAATACTGTAAATTAATTCAGTAACTTTCACTAGAGCATTAAAACACTGCACTTGCCCTGGACTCCTGTGTCTCTGACTTTGCCATTGAAGAAACTTGTGTGGCCCACACACTTTCTGGCAACGCTACTCTCACTGGTGTTATAGTTGGGATTTTTTTTGTAATAAATGAATGCTCACCAAACCTGAATGTTACTGTTTCTGCAAATATTTAATGGGAGCTTTGCTTAATGGAATTTTCCTCACCAGCAATGTTCCCTGCTTAATGCTTTCTCCTCCCAAAGGTGTCTCTGATAGGAGGGCCAGACTTTATTCGCTCTTAATGGAATCCAAAAAGTTCTTTTAAGACCCTTATTGTGAACAGGTTCCTCGGAGAAAACCGTGCATTTCGGTCGGATGCCACTCTCATCGAGTCGAACCGTAAGTGACACAAATTGGAACTTCTGTTGCAACATCAGCTGGTTGGGTCACACTGTGGCAGCACAAGGAACCCTCTCTGTTCCACGAGTGAGTGATGGTTGTTGATGCCTTTGAGGATGTTTGGGTTGTAAAAGTGAAAACGGCACGTGGTCTGAGGGACAGAATAGATGTTTTTAAGGTGTGTCACTTCCATTTAGGAGACTTTAATGCACTCGCTGTGAAGAAACAGACTACTCTTATCGACAAATATAAACCTGTTGCATGAAATAGAATCTGGATAGACCTGTTCCTCAGAACAAGAAAAATCAGCATCAGTCTTTCTTGACAACTCAGTTTTTTTAATTATGAGCTTATTTCTCTGACATGAATCTCTTTTTGATGGAAATGCTTTCTAAGTAGATATGATGTCCAGGAATCCTTAAATGTTGAATGTAGGATTAAGGCATTTGCACAGAAGCTGGATTCGAGTGGTGAGTAAGTTCTGCAAATGAGTGAAGATGTGGCTACTAAGGACATCGCTGCTCTTTATCCATTAGCCGCCTCTCGGTCTTTGACTCACTGTATGCACCTCTTCCTACATCTTCAGGCTCTGATGAAATATAAGCTAATACAGGAAGGCGAGACTAATTTTGTATTTCTTATGGGTGGAAATAAATATGCTAAACTGTTGTATATTAGTAGTTTTAAATGGAAGATCCGTGGGAGGACTGCAGAACTGCAGTGTTCATCCTTGTGAAAGCTTCTTAAGGAAGAGACTTATTTTTCAAGAGGTCCATGCAAGGCCTGTGAGAACTGGTGGTCCACCTGGTATTCGGTGGTTATAGGTTCGAGTCATGTTCTTCTTAAGTCAGTGTGAGTTTCTTCACGGTGCTCTGAATTTCAATTATTGTATGATGGCTGTTTAGATGCTCTAAATTGCCTGAAATATCTACCTATAGGCCCCCTTTTACAGACTGGAATCCCATTTTTCTTTTTGGTTTCCTGAGCAGGACTCAAAATTATCTTGAAGGAAGTTGAATAAACTTATTGAAAATGGGTGGATCAAGTTTTTGCATCCCTATGTCTTTAATGATCTCATGTCCAAAGCTTCATATGCTTAATATGCTGCCATACGCATGCCGGAGTTCAGATATTGCCTGCCTTGCCTTCTATATTTTTCTCCACAAGTCTACTTCAACAAAATTTCACAATTTTTCTACAGCAGCCTTCATGCGGTAATTTAGAAAAAGTTAATGAACATGAGGCATTTGGGGTTTGCTCACTCTGATGTTCTAAAATAGAAATGATATGGAGCTCCAGTACCTATCTTGGAATACAGTTAAAGTGATAATTATTTCTATATGCAATGCAGTTTATCATTTTTACTCTTTTATGGAGGTAGGTATTTTTGGAGCAGGTCAAGTCAGGTGCTCTGTTTAAAGATATAATAATATCAGGGCTTTAATCCGGCAGTCTTCAGGTTAGAAGTCCAAGTCTTGAACTTCAACAGCATTTCATGACTGTAGTCATTCAGATGTGCATCTGCTGGGGTTTTACATCCTATCAGTGGCCTCCAAAGAACCGAGCGCTCAAAGGATCTATAGCTGACTCCAGGCAAAACCCACTTGCTTCTTTTACAGTGCTTTCACGCTACTGCGCAGAGAAATTCACATCTTTATTTATTGTGTCTTGTTTTCTTGTACAATGCAAAAATAAGCCCTAAAAGTTGTTGGACAATTTCAAATGTTCACTACCACATTTTCAAGCATTTAGTTGATTCAGAATACTTCTTTTTTTTTTTGGCTTTTGACTATGGCTACATCCATAGTGATCGCTTCCTCTTTTTTTTCAGATTCTTGGACTCAAACATGAGTGTTGCTTCACACTGAGTGCGATTCAGTTCTGTTTGGACACAGGTTAGCATGATGTTTATCAAGAAGATGCCAAGTATTTATTAAGATACATCTGCAATTTGCGCTGGGGTTCTTCCCTGAGGCCCATTTTGGGTTTTCATGCCTAGATCAGCTCTGCTTTCCATTGCCCTTCATTGCTTCCAAATATTGATCATCATTTTGTGCTTTGCTGTCTTTTATAATGAAAACACATTTCAAACTGGCCAAACTTTTTCCAGGCATCTGGTATTTATTTAATTTTAAAACTATAAAAAAAAATCCCTCATATTTCAAACGTAAGGCTGTTTGTCACCCCCTGCCTCGCATAAGTGTATGTTTGCTGTATGTGGATGGCATTTCGACTAAGTGGATGTCTCTGCCTGCATGTGGCTGTGACTCAATGGTCCTCATAAGCATAAAAATTGAATTAAAAAGAAAGTGAGACTCTTCATGCTGCTTAGATACGTTTATTCTGGGAATGTGACAAAATACAAACGTACATGAGGGGGGTCCACTTAGTACCTCAAAAAATGTTTAGCAAGAAGTTTGATTTGTCCCCCTCTATATGCATTTTCAACTACATCACTGTTCATGGTCCATAGCTAAAGTTTCCTCTGTGAATCTGAAAAAGAGCAAAGTATGAAATTTTCTCCTGTTAGAAAAATTGCCACTTGGTCTGCGTGACAATTGAAATTGTGGAATTTCTGGACATGTGAAGTATTAAAATATTTTGACTTTTTGCTCTTCTTTTATGTATTTGGGTATCTTTATATTTGCTATTTGTCACTGTGGCAAATGTGCTGTTAGCAAAATGGTTTTAAAAAGTAAAAAAAAAAAAAAAAAAAAAAAAAACTGTCAGCTACTCATTTGCTAATCCTGTGTGAAATAACAAATTTTTGGAATTCACTATTCACACCTCTCATTTTACAGGTTTATGGTGTTTCAGAATCGCAGCGCTTACATTTGACTGCGTTTCTGTGCAAGTGTGAACATCGAGGAGAAAAGCCCTAGAAGTTCACCTCCTTGATTCTGTTTGCAGTGACACGACTTGAAAGCCAGCGCTCTCAGTGCATGTGTAAAGATACGGAGTTTGATGGCGTGAAGATGGTTTCTGTGCACTCCTACCGTGATGAAAAGGTCTCACAGGGAGCTTGTTGGTAGAATAATGAAGCCTTTGTTCGATGGGAACAAGGATGTGTTGTTGAAAGATAAGGAGAGAGGTAGAAGAGGGCCTGGAATAAGAAAGCGCTCAGAGATGGCGGAGGAGATTGGATTTATCAGCTGGTCTTTTTTTTGTTCCTTTTCACACCTCATGTGTCCATCTTAGCAGGGTTGTATTATGATGTTTTAACACTATACAGCCAAAAAGTTTGCTGACTTGATGTGGAAAGTCTCTGTTACTGAACGTTAATTCACAAGTCTAGAACTTTGTCGCCCATGGATATTGGGCATCGACAAACCTTGGCAAAGCGTGTAAGTAACAGTTCTCAGGAATATTCACCAAGCATATTATAATAAATTACTTAAATATCGCAAATAAGACAAATGTCAAAATGCCATTCAGCCTGATTTGCAGTGTACAAACAAAATGGACACAGGTTCTGCTGATAAATGCAAGAACCTTCTTTCTGAATCCACTACACACAGTGAAGTTTGAACAATGCCCTCGGGGAAAACAGTCCACCTTCCTCCAACTTGCCAGCAAGCCTCAGACACTTAGCCTCCCACGTCAGGGCAACTTGTCAGCATCACACAGACTGTGGCTTCTCACGGCCACAAAGAATCACTTAAGCTCCATTTCATTTTATTTATTGCCTTATTTTTAGCCGAAATCCGCCATCCATTACTGAAGTGCTGTGCTTAGTTCTAAATCCTTTTAAAGAGCATTTTATTATGCAGCAGTGAAACTGCGACAAGCCTTCTCTTATAAGTTGAAGGGTTTAAGAAAATAAAACGTAAAAACTTTATGACAAAGGTACAGCATGTGGGTAAGATCTGCAACGGATGTGGCCGCACTCTGGCAAGTTCTGCAAAAATTGTGGCGCGTACGCTAAAAAGAAGACACTTTCTGTAAATGCACAGATTAAGTTTAAAAATATATCTTTTCCCCCTCAATTACCAAACTTACTAGTGTGATAGCAATATATTTTTTTTCAGATGCAAACAAGGTCAGTGAAAGGACAAGTTTTCAAAGGCTGCCAGCTTGGCTTTTAAGGCCACGAGAGTAATGTTTGTTTCAGCGGCAGAATTTTAAATGTAGCACAGACTTCCACCAAATATAACAATCTTAAGTACAAAGTCTATTTGAATGTATTTGTGCCGCTACTGATACTAAGGATTTGACAAAACAATTTCCCCAGTTCATTATGCTACATTTATGTACTGTATGACTGAAGACTGGAAAAATATACTTTAGTGCTGTTTACTGTATATCAGGTGCTTTTACAGTATTTTTGCTCCACTTTGGTTGCTTGTGTGGGGGGATACAGTGGTGCAGAGGGTTAAGTTGGTGCCTCATAGCAGCTGGGCTGGTTGCCTGATGTGGGGTTGAAGTGCAGCTCAGTGCTGTGTGTGTGTGTGTGTGTGTGTGTGTGTGTGTGTGTGTGTGTATGGGGTTTGCAGGTTTTCCTCTTTCTTTGCACCCTTCTAAGGACAAAATATGTTGGAAGAAAGCAGTGGCAAACTACTTCTGTTCTTCCTTGCCTTGGAAACCACGTCAGTCAGAAATGACTCAATGGCACTTTCCAATTCCAACTGCTTGCTTTTAACCACTTGTTTTAAAAAAGCTCTGGTAAAATGAACAAGTTAGACAGATTCTACTTATTATACACAGTGTCTATGTTGAGTACATGTGATTTATGAAGGATTTCTCAACACCTCCTGTCCTTTAGCTGCACATCTCCAGGTCATGCAAATTGTATGTAACGCTCTTAGTAAAGCAGAGCCACGATGCATGAAGTCACATGCAGATTTGTAAGAGCAAAAGAGTAAAGCTGACCTGGCTTAAATGGTTATTGATCTGTTATTTTTTTTTGTTTTTTTGTTAAGTCACTCCTTGTTAGGTTCTGTATAGGTATTGCTCTCCTACACACACACACAAAAAAAATGGCCAGAGTTGTCAGCAAAAGAAATAATACTGTTTATTTTCTGTTTCATAGTATTGCACATGGGTAATTTTATGAAGAGCATTAAACCTCCTCTACGTATTGATTTATAATTACACTTCCACAGGTTTTATCCTCTCTTAGGATTCATACTTGTATCACGGAAAGCTGAACAAATCGTTGTAGATGGGCAAGTAAATTACAATGCAGTTAAAAACTGGAGTTCCTTTACTGGTTTAATAAATTCTAATTTGTTAACAATGAAACTGATCCATGGTGACAGCAGTAAAGAAAATGACGCACAAAGTGATTTAAAATGATCATTGCTCGGAAAAGATTCATTTCAGAAAGACCACCGTATATTTTTCTCCAGATTTTCGGTACATTTAGAGGGAGTGCGGTGTAGCCCCACAGTGCCGGCGTTTTACAAAACACAGGTGTATTCCAGTGTCTTGTGATGGCCAAACAGCAGCAAACGTTTCATCCTTGCAAGCTTTCCGGTTTAACATCACTGTGGAAAGTGCGGCATGGTTTTGTACCAAGAATTTGATTTTAATTGGAGTTTGTGAATCTGTGTGCCTTTTGTAGTACACAAGGCAGTTTTAAGGAACGAGGTGCATGTGCTTATGTCTTTTCTTCATAAAAAGGTTAAAAAAAAAGAAAATAGGACAATTTGTGCCAAATTATTAAATTATGCAGTGTTTAAATATGCTCTCTTTAAAGTTGTATATGGAGGGAAGAAGGCATTAGTGCCACTTAATGTGAACTGTAACACTTTTTACATAACCAAGCTGAAGAGGAAGCTGTGCTTAGCTTTACTTCGCTGCTGAATACTCGCTGTTACCCTTAGGCCTCGGCGATGCGACGTTTCAAAATCAGATTTATGCAGGTTTTTAAAAGAGAAGAAAAAAAAGACAAGAAGGAAACAGCATTCCCACATCCTTTTTCCCACGTGTCGGTCATAGATGAAGAAGTAAACATTTTGACATAAGGACCGCCTGGTTTATCACACGTACTTTGTGTGCTTAACGGTGAACAAAAGCAAGTTGTGAGATTGTTGCGAACGCCATTGCCTTCCTCCGCCTTCGCAACCATGTGTTGGCATTTCCGCCACCTTCAAGCGGAGTGGCAAACAAATGGCCGGTATACAATGAAAATGTTCATTTCTTTTGAATTGTTTTCTTGTCTTCCGTTGATTACAGGGTTGAATGCATGCAGTGTTTTCTTTCACATTAGTTTGAATTGCATTTTCTTGTTACCTCTAATATAAAACCTCCTCCAGCCCATAGCACTCGACGGTTTGCCCTGACTGTCAAAATGATTAAAAGGGCCCTTGAACAGGCTATTTGTTTTTCAGGATGTAGCTGCTTACCTGCAGCCTAACATTTGTACATTAATGGAATTTCCCACCTTTGTTAACCAGTTGTCCTTGTCAGGGTTCTGGCGATCCAGAGCCCATCCAGCATTCAGTGGGCACTACATGGGAAGATTACATCCTGAACAGGTTGTCAGCTCGCCGTGGGGCGGCCACACACGCAGACACTTTCTAAGTGCGATGTAGAGTCACCGGTGAACCTGAAACGCATGTCTTTGGACTTTGGGAACAAATCAAAGCAACTGGAGGAAAGTCAGGAAGACATGGGGGCAAGCATGTCCCGCATGGACTGAAATGGATTCAAACGGATGGATGAACACTGCAGGCGCTGAGATGACAGCACTACTCACTGCCCTGCCCCCATATCTATCTTGTCTTAAAATCTTAAAATAGTCTTCAAATTCTCTTTTCTTGTACAATAACCGTATACGTATGCATCACCACTGTCTGTTCTGTCAAACACCAAGGAAGTTTTTCTCAGATTTTCTTTCATTTCATTTCAGGTAATTTACCCTCTTTCCTCAGCCCCCCCATTCATGTACGCGCTGGACTAAAAGTTTGGCCCTGGACCAGTTGCTAAGAGAGGGCTGATGCGTCTATACTTCTGTCTTTGCCCCTGAGAGGCAGCACCACGGTACAGATTTCCTTGGCCTGTTAGGCCCATAGGCAAATAATATGCACAATTTATGAAAGGTTTAGTTTTTCATCCTGAGATGTCAGTGTTTTGACTCTGGGAACTCAGGCATTTTGGCTGACGTTTTCAGAAAGTGTGCAAATGCAAGTACTGTAATAGGATTCATTGCTGGAAATCATTGTCAGTCGATGGGGGGTTGACTCCCTTCCATTCACTTTGCCCAGTCGCATCCTGACGAACCAAACCTGAACATAGGCTGATGTGGATATGAGCGTTTGCAGGAACGCAAAATAAAAAGATGGTTTTTATGGCCTGACTACCCCAGTGTTTTTTTTTTTTTTTTCTCCTTATTCTTCTTCTAATACAGAGACATTGTTTTCTGTCAACAGTAAATAGGACTGAAGCCCCTGGGGATGTTCCTGCTGAATTTGTGGGTCAAACTGTTTAGTAAAGTTATCTGATTTTAAGGTTTTGTATAAGTAAAAGCTAAATGCTAATTTACACCACATTGTTTGCATTAATGCAAATTAAGACCATTATTCTGTGCAAAATATCCAAAGGGACTGTGGAAAGGAAATTAATAATGGATTTCTGGAGCATAATTCTATTTCTTGGGATTGGAAAGCATTTAAAAAGCAAAAAAAAAAACTTTAATTATTTGGTTATCTTTGTACAATTCTTAAGACGCTGGTCTCTTGTGGGTGTAATAAAACGTTAACGTTACACTGAGGTCTTTTACTAAAAAACATTCAGTTAAAATCAGACCGCTTTGTAGTTTGTGTAGAGTATTTCTTCTCATTTAAGGACTAAGTTAAAGACATTGCTTTAATGTGACCTGAGATTCATTGCCATCTAACTGTAAATTCGGTGAGCTGGTGGGCGGTACAGCCATGGTGGGATGGGATGGAACTGATATATAGCTGCTCACTGCCTGCCCGTGCCTCATCTCAGTGGGTTAATGAAAATGTCCAACTGTTGCCACTTTAGAGAGGATGAGCTGAGTTATCCAGGTCAGAAAATGGAAGGTAAACAGTAATAATGCATCATATATCCCTGAACTGTATTACCTTTAAAGTGTATTCAGTACACAGATATTATTAGTGCTGTCAAACAAGCGGACTGCACATAGGGTGATGTGTCCGTCATGCGTTTTTAAGGAGAACTGTAATAAATATATTTCACCAAACTTTATTTTCATTACATTGGTAAAGTGTCCACTGCCATGTGAGTATGTGTCATGTGTAATTTCCTGTTGCCAGTTTGGGTCTTTCCTTCACCACCCCTGTCACTCTTTTCTGCTGTGTGTGTGTGTGTGTGTGTGTGTGTGTGTGTGTGTGTGTGTGTGTCTCTGTGTGAGTGAGTGAATGAGTGAGTGAAATGACTCATTTATTTTCATCTTCTTGAGAAGCTAGATCCAAGAAACCAGATAAGTTGTCAGGGATCTGTGTCATGAGGTCACTGCGTAACTGATGGAAACACATATTACAAACAGGCTTTAAATAGGAGTTTCTCTTTCAAGAATTCTGTGCTATTGCTAACCTCATATTTGATCTGAATTATAAAATGTGGCCTGTTGAGGAATAATAAAGTACATATCTTGAAGCTGGGTTGAGAATGATCCATTATTGATGCTACCCCTTGGGGGTCCATACTTGCAGGGGCTGTGAAATGCCCATGATTGCCTTTTATTATCTTTTGTGACATCTCTGTCTTGAGTCTCCTGTGCCAGTTTTCACACAGTCCATCCTGGCTGCAAGTTAATTCTTTTCTCCCACTGCTTATGTAAAATGAATGTATTTGGCTCTGCATATCTGGATAAATTCATAAACATTCAACAGCATTAATAATTTTTATCCTGTACCCTTCATTCATTGCATGGAATAATAATTTCTTTTCTTTTTAAAAACAGTATTTTAAGTAGCAGGCATAATTGACAGACATGGCCACTCCTCAGTGAATGTACATTGTTCATTACGTTTGTTCATTGCATATGTGTTATAATGAATTCTTATTAAATATGTAAATCCCAGGCTTCAAGCTAGTTCAAAGGTTGGAGCTCCCTTTTCTATTCCTTTTTTATGAAAGATTTTCCTGAATAGACAATAATACATCTTTTGTAATCTGTTTTTCTGGTTTTCCCCATGTTTATGCACTGCCCGTCCAAAAAAAAGTCACACACTAATATTTCGTTGGACCACCTTTAGTTTTGATTTGCCATGGCATGGTTTTGATAAGCTTCTGCAATGTCACAGCATTTATTTACGTCCAGAGTTGTATTCATTTTTTGCTGAGATCTTGTATTGATGATGGGAGAGTTGGACCGCTGCGTAAAGTCTTCTCCAGCACATCCCAAAGATTCTCAATGGGGTTAAGGTGTGGACTCTGTGGTGGCCAATCCATGTGTGAAAATGATGTCTCTCTCATGCTCCCTGAAGCACTCTTTCACAGTTTGAGCCTGATGAATCCTGGCATTGTCATCTTGGAAAATGAAGAAAAAATACATTGATGGAAAAACCTGGTCATTCAGTATATTCAGGTAGTCAGCTCAGCTCAGCTCATTTTTTGGGCACATGACGTTGCTGAACCTAGACCTGACCAACCCCATATCATAAGACTAAGTTAAATCCAAGTGGTGACTTTTTTTTTTTTTGGCTGGGCAGTGTATGTTAAGCATTATTTTGTCAGGCGAAGCATATTCTACTTTTTTTTAATTTTCCACTCTGGAACCTCCTATGAGTTGAAGATGCATCTTCCTAAAGTCATGTATCAGCAAATAATTACTGAGGCTTGACAGCCTTGATGTATTTGCCACCCTGAAATTTTTCCAGCTCAACTCTGGCCCTGTGTGGATGCAGCAAGTCCTGCTTCTCCAGTGCCTATGGTGCAAAGTGATGGCATCATTTGACTGAACTTGGTCAACCATTTAAGGTCATTTAAGGTTTGAGGGAGGTGCTTGCATGACAGGTACATGTGATGACTTAGGTGCCCTCACTTGGCCCTCAGCTACGATTAATCAAAAGGGGTAAATGAAACAATTGGATTCTTCAGCATTTAAACCCTGGAGCTGGTAGTTGGTTGGAAAGTTCTGTAAAAGGATCCTTACACAAGGGAATCCAGGTCAATGGGGAATGTCTCAAAACTCATTTCGCTGTCATACTCCGCCATGCAGTAGCCTCAGGGCACGAAGAGCAGACAGTCCTACAGCTACCGTGGCAGTGGGCCTTATGGAAGGACCCTGCCACCATAAGTGTGGCCATTCTAGTGATGACAGTGCACTTTGTTCTGTTTTGGGCAGAATGACACCTACACCAGCGGGGAAGTGATGCACACAGACTTCTTTTGGGCAGTTTGATACACGTGGGGAAGAGCCCTATCCAGTATCCCTATTCTTGTAGGCAGCTGGTGGCAGACATTGGTGTGAAAAACAAGTTAAGAAGATCCTAGTCATCTCATGTACCTGGGCTTGTTGTCATACCTGGGTCTCTTAGGCAATGAGGCCTTCACAGCAATTTATTGAAACATCACTTTCAAGGGCAGGCATGTTATTCTTGTACATGGTTCATTACAATAAACAGTTTGGATAACGTATTTGCACTAATATGATATAGTCTGAAATAACAAAGCATAGTAGTTAAGGACACTTTCCTGGAATATTAAGACTTACAGTTATGCTAGTTATACAGTAAAGTTCTGAAAGAAAAAAAATCCTGTTGTACCCTTTACCAATTTATTTAAAGCACACTTGTTAGACTTAAATTCAAATTGCCTGTAAATATAGTTTAGGGGCATTAATGAAAAGGGCTAAATGTGAACTGTGGACAGTTCTTCCCTACTTTTTATAGTCTATTTTTATTTTTTGGACCTTCAGAAGACTTTTGCACACTGTCCCCTAAAACATCTTTAAGCACCAAGAGTCTTTTTTTGGCCGTCCATTTAAATACATTTTAAGTGAATAGATGCGCCACAGAGGCAGTAACTGAGGAAAGCAGAACGAAAGAGATCTATTTCCCGTGAAAGTCAGAGGCTGTGAAGGACTTCAGCCAATGTCAGACTCCAGCCGTAAAGTCTTAAGGCTTTTTACAAAGCTTGAATTAATAATGGAGAGACTGAAGGACAGATTGGAGTAGAATTTGAATCATTTGTGTTGTAAAAAACTCAATCATTACTGGCCTACAATTTTATTATTTATTTATTTTTTTTGTATTAAGGAACAATAGCGGAGGGTTGGCAGGTTTGGGGTTACAATGATGACGTTGTGGAGTGCAGTCTTTCTGCTAGTCATCTTTTCAGGGATCATTTGGCATTTGAGCTCAGAGCATAGAGAGCTGTGAAAATGGGCTTTTCCAGGCATTTTGTGAGATGGTTTCATCCAAAGGGCCTTATTTACTGACAAATTTGCACTTTTTAAAGATAGTTGTATATTGGTGGAATGGTGGTGAGGATTTAATGTAATTGTATTGCAGTTTGGTTACAGAAATGATTGTTATGCCACCATGCCTGCTGCCGTTGTGGGTTTCATATTAAGTGCAGTTGGACTCAGGTCAGACTAAGTGCGTCTGCCAGGATTACACCAATTCACCAGTAAAGTCTGAAGGGGATTATTGTTTTGCTTCAATTTGGAATTGGTGTCTTTTGGCACTTTAATATACATACAAAGGGTAGCGTACAGGGAGCAAAGCCACCCCGAGAGGAAACAGTCACGGCTCTTTACAGCTTTATTAACGTTTGACCTGTTGTGCTGCTCCGCTGCTCTGCTGCAGGCATTTGTGCGGTCAGATGTCTGCCCTGTCAAACTTGGCTTTTCTCACAGTGGGGTAAGACAGCTGGCCACACTGGCCTCTTCCCCCCTACACCACCTTTCCTGCTAAACCCAAAGGGAACGTAACGTGAGAGAGAGAAGCGGAGGGACTCGGTCCTACCGGGTCAGAGCCAGACGAGCGAGAACCTGCTGCGATCTGACACAAACCGACTGACCGCGTTTGATCCGTGTTCATTCAGTTCAGCTTTGATTCACTTTCATCGCAGCTTTTGTGCGAAAGGCATGCATCGCATAAACAAGATTTAATGCAATTTAATCCCAGCAGCATTTGTCAGGCATACGAATGAGTAACTGTCAAACCATAATTCTGGATCTGATGCACCTGTTGCTCCATAATTAAATTTAATTTATACCAGGATTTTCAACAGCATGTTGTGTACTTTGCTGTCCTCAGGGTGGTTGTAGATACGGCTTCTGCTGCAAACAAGCTCTAAAGATGTTTCTGCACTGGACTAAAAAGGGACTGAAAAAAGAGGGATGCTTTTGGGGGAAATTAGCACTGCACTTTCATGATGCGCTTGAAGGACACATTGAGAGTTTGGTTTTGAGGATTTGGCCTTTGCTGATTATAACATCTCATGCCTACCATCTAAGTGTCAAAGCTGATGTCTACATGTCATGCCTATTGTCTGCTGTCTGTCACGATGACTGGATGAGGCTCGAGTTTTACAGAAACTTTAAATCTTGGACCTGCACTGAATAAAGTAAAACCTCATGGTTGGTTTTTGTACTTAATATAGAACTGAAAAACCAGCAGATGAGTGTTTGGAATTGGAAAGTGCCATCAAGTCATTTCTGACACCTGGGCAACCGCTAGCATGGAATTCAAGGCAAGGAGGGACAGAAGTGGTTTGCCATTTTCTTCAACCAGCATATATTGTCCTTAGGGTGGAAACACACAAACTCCACACCCCCTCCGGGCTGGATTTGAACCCCACATCAAGCAAACAGCCCAGGAGCTGCGAGCCATCAGCTTACCCCACTGTAGCACCACATCACCTGTAAATAAAAGTGTATGTCATATAAAATGTGAGCATAGCCCTGCATTTTTCAGCTTGAGAGGAAAATGCAAACCCCCTATGGTTACAGCATGTACACTCTTTTAAAAAGGAGCAAAAACAATGGATATAATTTGTGTAACCCTTTGCACTGGTGGACTAATATCCCAGTGTTTGTAAAAAGTATTTTCTAGGCAGAAGTCAACTCAAGGTTTTGCTGCTTGGTATCTGCAGCACTCAACGATAAAATGTTAAAAGTAAATCTTGGAGGTGTATCTGAGAGGAAAAAAAATTAAATGTTTTAAGGTTTTGTCATGAAATCATATTACATTTTTTATTGCCCTCGCTGAATCGTGCAGCTGCATGACTCATACGCACACTGAGAGCTGCAGCAAGTTTGTAGTCAGCTCTCTCTCCAACTTGTGCCAAAGGATAAATATGGATGAGGAGTGCAGGAACAGTACAAATACTATGGATGAAGATCAATGCAAAAGTGTCACTCAGCAGCAAATAAAGCATCACTTTTGTTTAACTGATGGATTCCCACAATCATGAAGACAGTAAAGCCAGGGCATCTCATCTGCTAAATGTAGGGAGAAACAGCTGAGTGTTTAATGAATTAAATTTGATGTTTTGTGCAGAAAAGAACTTATTTGCCATTTATATGTGCATACGTATGCAGTGTGGCTTTTCTCTTTGCTGCTTTATTTGTTCCTTCCTGTATATTTGTTTAAATTTTGGATATGCAATTCTTTTCCCTTTCTTCAGTTTCTCCTTCCCTCGTGCAAAGTACACAAGTATGCAACAGTGGCATAAAATTGGTACCGCGACAAAGGGACGCGGGATATCACGGTGTATTGTAAGCTGGTCCTTCTGCACGGTATGCATGAGGCAAGGCAAGTGCGCAAGTGCAGGGGCGATTGGTGCCAGAGGTGACTGAAGCAGGAGGGATTTAAACGGCTTACGTTTCCAACCCAAAGTGGAGTGAAAGGCAGGGGCTTAGAGGTTAAATGTCCCCTCGCTGGCTGGCTCCCATGCACGTTGTTGACAGTAAACCATAAATAAATACATGAATACTAGGACGTTTCCCAGGACTTTTCAAAGACACTGGCAACTGCTCAAGACCAGATTGAGAGAGAAAGAGAAAATATAAAAATAACACAGGCCTTGAAGGTACATGAACAGAAACTCTGTGATATAAAGAAATTAAGAAATGAACCTCTGCGCTGAAGATGCTGATTTAAGTAAAATATGCATACAATATTGTAATATCTTTGATATTGTAATAGCTTTGATCGGTTTCTCTGAGAAGCACAAACAGGTAAGTAATACCTGTGCTGCTTATGTGACTGGCGTGGAACTCATTGTTTGCTGGAATTTCCTAGGCAGGTTTCCATCCACAGGTCCTTGTGCACTTGTTGGAAAAGCGCCACGGCGCTGCAGCACATCCCGGTTTGTTAAAGCCGGCCGTGCATTCATTATCGCGCCACATATCCGAGTCCTTGAGAGGACAATTTGTTAGACAAACTGCCCGAGCTTGCGGGTAGCGACGTGCAGGCGTGCGCCAAGGTGCGTCCACGCATCTGCCAGAAAGAAGTGAAGGAATTGACATGGGAGCACGGTCGGGGTTCTGCAGCCATTGTGACTTGAGGACACACAACTCGAAATCCCAGTGTTTAAATATGTGCAACGTTAGTGGTTCCATTCCGGTCAAAATGACTTGTGGTCTTCTTTTGAGAGGGAAGGTAAAAGCTTTCTTAATTTGTATCTCTCTGTGCTTCACGCACTTCGGAACAAACATCACTGTCATCACAAAATAGCTGTAAACACCCATCATCTGCACCCAATGGCTCCTCTTATTTTACTGTTTTAAACGGCGCTTTTTTACCATTACAGAGGCCGACTGGCTTTATGCCTAAATTGACACCAACAAAGAAAGGGCACTTTTCCACATATTAATATTTATATTTGCATAGATTTGTTTCACTACAACAGAAAACAATAATAGAAGCATCCGTTAGAAATGCGATTTAGCTGAAGTGATCAAATTCACCTTTGAATGCTGATTCTTTATGTTGGTCTTTGCGGAGATGCTGATCCTTCAAAAGAGGAAAAATTATAGACATTTTGTCTCAGATATGCTTAGCATTAGGCTGCTATGAGAGTTCTTGATGGCTCAACACTTAAAACTGATTTTAATCAGGATTTTCTATTCACTGCTGTAGGGAAAACCTACTTTGTTTAGTCATTTGTCTGTTTTTATGGATATATTTATATTGGCTCACAGGAATTTCTGACATTTTTCTAAAGCTTCTATTCTTGTGGTATCTGGAATTGCAGGAGTCTCTTGTAATGCAAATTGACCTCTTAGGTGCTTAAACAGCACTCAGGTAGTGCTCAGGTGGGCAAAGATCAGTGCACAAATGGAATGGTTTCCAGTATGAGGATTTTTCTTATGGCAATCCGCCACCGTGCATGTAACAAACTTAAGTAAAAGTATTATTCTGACCTGCAACTTGTATATTTGTCCACAGCTGCACAAATGCTTAAGTAGCGATGTGTCGGTTTGTGCAAAGTGTCGGATTGTCAAGATTTAAAATTTTTTGTCAAAGTGTAATATGACATTTTTAAAAAATTATTATTTATTGTTCTTGTAGGTGAAGTGGCCCAACCACAACTCTGCATTCTTATCAAAGCACACCAAAATCCAAGTTTTTTCCAAGTCTCAGCACTTTAACACATCTCACCACTTTCTGGATAATGGTGCGTGCGTGCATGCGTGCGTATGTGTGTGGAAGTGTTGTTGCCATGAAAGGACAGATTAAATGATGTTTTGGTAACAGTTATAGCGTTTCCTTGTACTTGATATATTGTGGACATTTCACTAGCTGGGGCTCACCTTGGGTGAGCTATAAACCTTCATGCTATATAGCATTTTAATCACAGCGGTTAAGTACTTACAGTGGTTTACCCATTTTTTCTGCTGGCTTACTTTTAATGAAGCAAATTACGGTTAATACCTTTCTTGGGGGGAGTACAGCAGGAGGTGGCATTTGAAGGTGGGTCCTTCGGATGCGATTATGACGGTGCATTGGATAGCACTGGAGAATTAGTGTTCCTGAGCTGCTTGTTTGAGTGTAGGTTCAAATCTGCTTGTGGCTGTGTTGAATCTGCGTTGTTCACAACACGGAGATATGTGTGGACGAAGGGATTGGTAGCCCACTTCCTTAGCAGGAAATGTCCTCTTTTGTTGAAATGCCAAAATGTCCTCCTTTGACAAGAGGATTAGGCACAAGTATAAATGATATTATAGTGATCAGAACATCGACACACAGTGCATTAAAAACAAAATGGACTTTTTGGATAGGTGTCACTGGCATTGAGAAATGGACCTCAGATTGCCTTGGTGACTATTTGTGATGCCATTTTTAAAAGATGGCATTAACTGGGCCGCAATGCGTTTTCCTGTTGTGGAACTGACACCGAGTTGACCCTTTCGAAGGCTGGAATGGCGACTTCACAGATTTTAAAGTGTACAGTGGCTCTGCATGGGGGAGGGGGGTCATATGGCGGCCCTAGAATGCAGAAGGCAAGTCTGCGTAAAGTCCAAGCACTTTGGTCAAAGGTAGGTCCTTGTGGAGATCTAGCAGACCCTGCTGTAGAATGCAGACACCGGTCTTACAAATCCGCTTGAGGAGTCATATTTTAATATTGATCATAATACAGGGGATGGGTGGGTGTGACACAGATGAATTACGCATCCTGCAGAGGAGGATCATCGACTTAATATAGGAAGATCATGGATCTGACAGAGGAGGATAATGGGCCTGGCAGAGGGCAGCCATGGACATAACAGAAGGTTTGGGTGAAAATGAGGAAACCTTTCTACATTTATTTATTACTGTTCAGTTGCCTAGCATATGTATTTCTCCATAAAAGCTCCTCTGGTGCTGCTTTCCTCCTCTTGTTCAGATATGTTATGCAAGCACTTTTCTCAAGGAGATACCATACACAAGGTTTAAACTCTACCCGGCCTTTGAGAAGAAACCTTCAGCCTTTCTGCTTCACAATCATTTCCATTACCTGCTCTTTAATGCTTATATGGCCACAGTTCTGGTGGACACCATGTATTAAACTTGCTCTCGTAGATGCTTTTGTCATTTGCAAATGCAGGCATCTTGACCTTCTGCTAAGTACATTTGACGATTGCTAAGAAGCTGGAGATGGCATCTGTGAAAGGAACTTAAATGAGCAATGCTGTTTATTGTGATGAGCAATGTTTTCACAGTAAATAAGGATGTGAGCCTGGGCTGCAATCCAAAGCTCCTCATTGTAGTGACCAGAAAAGTATGAAACGTTAAAAGAAACGTGAGTCACTGTTTTCATTTGGTGCAGTCTGAGGCCATCCCACCTCTTGTGTAGAAAAAAAAAAAAATCTGCAACGAGCCTTAAAACCCAATAGAAAGACAACATCCAAATTTAGAATTTAGTTGCATTTTGATGTATGACACCCATGCACACAAATGGAACTTATACAACACTTATTCACCTGTAAATTGAAGTTCATCACACACTTACCCTGGTATTAAACTTAAACTTGAAATAAGTGAGTGCTCAACATGCCCATGATAATGTTAGCAGACAGCAGATGTGCTCCTCAAATCAAACAACTATTAAGTGTGTTGCAGTTGTGGAAATGGTGTATTCACTTGCTTGTTTATGGAAATTGTGTGTCAGCATTAATGCGGCTCTTTCGAATACCCTGGCCTGTGTCTTGTTTTTACACCAAGGCGCAGACAAATGATTATGAACACTGAAATATTTAGCTGAAATAAAACGCTAAATGGATGAGCGTAGCCATATGCCTCTTGATGGATTAGTATTACTAGCAAAGACTACTGGAAAAAAATCATATTCCCAAGTACTGCTTTGCATTCTGCCTGCATAACCTATTAGACTGTGAAGAATTACATGTGAACGGCTGTTAAGCACATTTTACTGTAATGTATGGCTCAGAAATTTTTTAAAAATTAAAAAAGCGTACGATTTCAGAAGAGAGAATGAACGAATCAGTCCCAGGAAATCTGTGCAGTAGATTATGAGTATTTATTTTTGTCTTATTTGTTTTTTCCCCTTTTGTTTGGGAGAAGTAGGGTATATAACCCGTATAAATGTTTGCATATGTTTATCCATGTTTGCGTGTATTTGTCTTAAATATATTCTTTACAATGGCTCACCTTGCTCTTTGAAATTCCCTGTGCTTGGCAGCACATAAAAAGTCTGTAAAATATTAAATTCAGGGCACGAGAGCAATGATTACTGACGTTAATCTCTTTTTAATGAGCATGCCAGTTAATATGACCTATAGGGACTTTGTGAATCCAGCTGTGGTGAATTGCCCAGTAACTGGACAAACATCCAGTCCAGCAATGACTTTCATGAAAGCTCAGTTGAGGCAATGTGTATGTTACACAAAGACCACATAAGCAGATTATGAAATGTGTTTTGGGCTAAAAAATCAATTCTCCCCAGTGGACAGAAAAGGACAAAGAAAGTGGCAAAAAAGTGCAGCAATTCTCTACCTGCTGAATTTATTAACATCTCTACCCTGCTTTTGTATGTGGTTCTGTCTCAGTTAAGTAGCAGAATCTTATGTTTTTGTATTATACTGTTCACTGGATATTTCTACTTATTATCAATGAGAAAACTTTTCTGTGTGGATACAAACTACTGTTTCTTGTACAATCATAGCCTTGGCCCATGGCAAACATAGCAGTAATAATAAAATTGGCTCTATCTTCACCACGATTTAAAGATCCAGTTGGGAGATATATACCGAGTTAGTGACTTTTATGACCAATTGCAATTGCTGAAGAACCAGAACAACCACAGTTCACTTTGCAGGGGCAGTACTGGAGGGCAGAAACCGAATGGTCCTTCAAGTCATCTTTGTAAAAATAGCTTTGAAAAAATTCCCCTCAGCCCCTAATCCTTCTGCCAGTTCCACATTCAGGGCAGACAACAAAAGGACCAGAGCTTTCACCACAGAGGCAGTTGTTTAATCCTGTTTTGAAGGACAGGTGAAACATTCATTGTTGCATTATGGCCAGCGGGGTTAGGGTCCCTACGCCTCTTCCATAATAATGAGGAGTCCCGGCCTTTGAGAAATGCTGAAGTCATAGATGAACGTGCCAGATGGAGGGCTCTCCTAGGATCAGCTTTGTCTTTTTGTGAAGTGGAGTGAAAGTGAAATGAGGTAGAAGAAGGTACGGAAGGAAAAATGTGTCTTTCCTTGCTGTACTAGTCAGCATACAGTACATGCTAACAAAATCTGACCAATGCAGGTTATAGTGAATGTACATTGTTTCTTTTCAAGAAAGACCACCTATAAGTGCGTTTTCCAGTAGCACTTCTTTCCGTTGAAGTTGAGCACATCCTTCTTCTTAGTCACTTCACTTCAAGGCCATGCCTCAGTGTTTCCACTGTAAAGCAACCTTGTCCTTGCTTTTCTTGCTGGGTATATAACATCTGCGTCTCATTGTCAAGTCTATTATGTAGATGATACAAAATTGAAAAACTGAGCGTCCTAATAGATACAAATCAGCACGACCGAGCAGTCACAATGCTTCATGCATTAAGTAGCTTTCTAATCCTCATTCTTTTGATACTCTTCACATGGTCATTAATGACAGTACAGGACCATTTGTAGCTGACAACAGTGTGATCGTCCCTCTGAAAGCAGAAAACAAAAAGGCAATCCTTGAGACGGTCGCTTTATTCTTCAAAGTGTGTCAGATGTGTGCTGCATGTACTCTATGTGTCATGTTCTCTACAATATACCCAAAAGTCTCCTCCTGAAGGTCCACATCTTCATCACACTGCTCCATCCTGAGTATCATACAGTAAGTTCTGCAAAGGCATGTCTGAATTCTGCTTACCAATAATGAAAGACGCAAGAAACAGTTGCATGGCATCAATAAAACTGAATGAAGAGGGAAAATATGGTGGAGAACATGAAATACTTTAAATGCCAGCATTTTCTTCTCCTCATTTATTTCCTTCTGAGAAATTGCACGAGTCCTACTACATTTGCTCTTGGAATTACATTGTGTATGTTATTTGTTTTTCTGCAGGGGTTTCCTAGAGTAGCCTGTTTTATTGACTAAATGTATCTCGCATCGCCTAAAAATACCTAAAATATATAAACTGCAGACAGCCTAGACTTAAAACCAAGAGATGTATTTGGAATTAGAAAGTGTCATTGAGTCATTTCTGACACCTAGGCAACCACTGGCATGGTTTTCAGTGTCAAGGAGGAACAGAAGGTGCTTGCTCTTGCCTTCTTCTGGCATGTTTTTCCCTTAGAGGGGTGCAAACACCGAGGAGAACACGTGAACTCCACTTGCACCCCTGTGCACTTGAACCCCACAGCAGGCAAAGCAGCCCAGGAGCTCTGAGGGACCAGCTTACCCCACTGCATCCATGTGCATATACAGTATATTGATGACATTTTTCTGTACCGCTCCTTCACAAATGCAGCTCTCAAAGACAAAATATCTATTTTAGAACAGATTTAAAAATTTGGGCTTGGTGTTGTTAATAAAAACCAGTTAAAAAGAGATCCTTGTAAAAATAAGCTATTTGCCCCACAGAACGCTGATGCACGTTTGTGTCAGGTTGTGTTTGTGCAGTCTGGGTAGACACAGTTGCTGTAGTCTATAAATAAAAAAAAAAAAAATAAAAAAAAGTTCAATTTTTGCTTTACCTTTCACCTTTTGATAAGTAGCTGCTTATGGCAAGTTACCACACTGCCGAATAATGTTCTAAAAATGAATCCGTTGACTAAATGGGTGTGAAATAGGAATTCTATGGCTTTTTAGTTGAGGTACTGAGATTAAGGGAAATTTTTGCAGGTTAAATGAAGACAAAAAAGAAAAGAATTTTCATTAAGTACCAGTTTGTATTGCAAATGTATTTTAAATTATGCTGCTGTTAACACTAAAGGAGCCAGGCCTTGGATGACCGCTGTGTGACGGGGTCTCTTTAATGAAGCGTGTGACCATTCCTTTGAGGACTCCTGCTGTTCTTGAAGATATCTCAACCAGGAAGCTCTGACGCTAATATGCCTCATAGAGACTTTTGCTGGGAGGAAGAATAATTTATTTATCCCTCCTGTCACATTTGGAGCTGTGCTCCATTGCTTATCACCATTTGCTAAGAAATTGTTTTTGTTCTAATAAATGAGAGAGCGTAACCCTAAGATGAATTGGGGCAGCTTTCCTGAATGCAGCTCCAAGGGAGTCCAGCATCTTGTCCTTTGCGCTGTGTACATGGACCAATGTGTACATGGAAATTAAAGGCATGGATAATGTCTGATGCCATCTTTTGGTAGAGAATGTATTCTTATAGCAAAGAGAGAAAAGAGGAGTATGAAAAAGCTTAAAGACTCACTGCAAGCTGCTCTACATGTTGATTATGGTCCTGAGTGAAGAAGGAGATTGGGAGTCTGGCTCTGGTTTTGTGTGGAGGAATACTGGGGAGATGCGTTGAACATTGTTGTTTCAGTTTGTTTGTTTTGAAGTTTTTGTGAACTTTACAGAAATTTTTTCCACTATGTGGTACCAGCTGAAAAAAGTTAGACACCAGGGGTTAAGAGAATCTGACGAGGAACATGAAGCCTGGTTTGCAACTGCTACAGCCACATTTTAGGAAGTAAGCAGCATATTGGGAAGCAAGTAGCTTAGTGGTCAGTGATATAACCTGGCTACCTAAACCCTGATGTTCTGGGGCACAACAGTGATTTTGACAAACCTAAGATACCTGGTAAAGCACTAAATATGCAATATACCCAGCCATGCAAATTGGCACTGGTGGTTTGCCATTGCCTTCTTCCGGCACATTTTTTCCTTAGAGGGGTGCAGACACGAAGGAGAACACGCAAACTCCACTCACACGCGCACCCCTGAGCTGGAGTTGAACCCCACAGCAGGCAAGCAGCCCAGGAGCTGTGAAGCATGAGCTTACCAAGCTGAAGCTAAAACTGTCCTAGACCCTGACCAAAAATAGAACGGTTAAAGTTTTTTCTTTAAATGGCTGACAGTACTCTTGAAGCGTATTCGTTCGGTTTATTTGTTTTTGACAGGAATGAGCCGTCCTTGAAGAGAACACCCTGCTTTACATTCCACCTTTTGTAGCTAAAAAGAAAAGACTTTCACTGCCATCAAATTTGGGCGGGAAGGAAAGGAGCTTGGCTGGAGCAGAAGAATCTTTTCTTTTTCCATCTAACTTTACATTTTTTGCACTTCTTTAAATGTCAGACTAATAATAAACATGGGGGAGCTGGGTGACAGCTGAGTGGTCTTGCAGTTGTTCTGTGCTGAAGACCAGGTGTTGTCCTCAAGGAAGTGCATGACTAAGTGCCTTAATTTAACTCCCAAGGGTAGTTGCTCATCACAGGTAAAGGTGTTACTCCCAGTTAAGGCTTGCGATTTAACAATCGGGTTTCTATTATTGAACATAAGCACAGCTGGAGTCTTTCGTGTCTCCTCTGGAAGTGCATCTTTGCTTTCTCAGTACCTTGTTGCACAAGTGGTCCTCTGTGACCTGGCCTCAGTGTCTGCATCCAGTGAAATTTGTGGGAAACACACTGAGGCCGATGGCTGTTTGGATTCCTCCTCCCTTGACTGGGGTTTAAGTTGTTCTGTGAGATCTTTCCCATTGACCAACATCTGATGTGCATCAGTTTGAATCCGTCAGATCCTTATCCTGCATCTGTACCTTTGCTCATATGAGTCCCGCTGTCGGGCAGCACCCTTTGGATTTGGTTATAACCTTTACTTTCGTTTGTCAGTTCTCACCCCTTTGTGCCCCGTTCCTCCAATGATTTAATATGTCTGAATGTTCCTCAAGCTCCTACAACGTTCTTCAACGCCTCTCATTTCTGCTTCAGTAAATAAGTCTACAGATCATCATTGCTTCTTGCTTCTGCTGTAGACACTATTTTATCTGTCCTTCATTTCTGCCCAGTGGGAGTCATATTGGTTTTTAGATTGGATTCAGTGAGGACTGGGAATGCATTGGGTTCTAACCCCACTTTCAAAGGCTGGACGTTCATGTTCCTGCTATATAGCAGCTTTCAAGTGCGTGTGTGTGCACGTGTGTGTGTGTATGAATGACCCAATATTGCAATTCACTTTATTTTTACTTATTTTTACAGGTGTAGCAGTCATCTGATGCTACCTCCTTTGAGGGACACCTGCTTTAAATGTACACTTTTGCAAATGTAAATGGAAAGAAGTGAGATGTGTCGATGTGTAGTTTTTTTTCTGCTGTTTTCCAATTGTACACTTCTGAAATGCTAAATCAATAGCTATTAGTCTTTGTTGCACTGTAATTGTGGGAAATAGCTATTTATTGCCATATTTCTACATACAAGAATGTGCTCTGCACCAACTATGGGGACATTTAAAAATGAATTTACTGTTTGATCACATTTTTTCTGTACCTGGTTGCTGCTTTCTGCTGAAAGTGCAGTTCTTCTGAATTAATTTCTTTTAAACCAGTGAGATAAATCAATCAACCATTTAGAAAGGCTGACATTATTGTTCTGGATGGATGTTCCTGAAGAATATAAATTATTGGTAAAATAACTTGGAAGTCAGAATATTACTGTAAGTTGTGCAAACTTTCATGCATTGATTGTGGGATTTATTCAAATTAATCTGGAATGAAAGTTTAGTGGATTTACAGTGTCCTGCAAAAGTATTCAAACAACTGAAAGGTTATCAACACTGCTGGGGTCACAAATTATACTGAAACATTTTTCCAGTCAGTACTTTTATTGTGAATTCATTTGCTCTAACACTACAATGTCAATATCAAAACAAGTCATTTGTCTGAAGATATTTTAAAGACTGGGTCATTATAGGGCATTCAGCTTTTTGTATTTGAGCCACTCCAGTGTTACTTTGGCCTTGTGCTTGGGGTCATTAGTCTGCTGAAAGCCGAATGTTCTCCGAAGCTTCCGTTTCTCAGTTAAATGAAGCAGGTTTTCTTGCGGTATTTCTCTCTATTTGGCTCCATCTATTTTTCCTTCAGTTTTGACAAGATGCATCCTTGCAGATGAAAAGCATCCCCACAGCATGATACTGCCACCACCACTTATTGTTGTTGGGATGGTGTTTCTTGAAGCTTGGACGGTGCTAGGATTTTGGGATTTTTTGGTCGAAAGAGTTCGTCTCGACCTTATCCCCCCTACTTATTGACATTCAAATGTTTTCTACCAAACCCTTGAAGAGTTTAATTATGGTTCTTTTCCTTTAATGGCTTCTTTCTTGCTGTCCTCCCATGCAGGCCAGTTTTATGAGCTGCTCTTGGTATTGAGGTCCTATTTCTTCCTCCTATCTTTCCTCCATTTTCAGCCACTGACTGTCTATTTAAAAATATACAAATCGAAATTGGCCTTGTATGAGCAGTGTCTGTGTGGTGTGATGCAGTTTTCACTTCCTGATTATTGATTGAACAGTGTTGACTGGGAGATCCAAACATGAACACATTGCTTTGTACCATTTTCTCTGACTTTTTGCATTTTTGTAACTTGAATTTCTGTGTCTTCATGCTGACACATTTCTTCAGGTTTGTGGGGATCAGCAGCAATCCTTAAACTAAATTTTTATTTTTTTGTGCAGAAATATATTGCGTATATTTATATGTATTATATTTTTATATTTATATTACATTTTATTTGCATTATTGTAACCATTTCTGGGTAGAAACCAGTTGTCAAAATAAAGGGCAACTGCCTTTATAATAAGGAGTATTTTTTTCATCTGTTTAAGCTTGCAGTTTCCAAAGCGCACAGGTTTGAAAAACTGAAATATGCAAGCAGCATATTTCAGTTTTTCATTTTCGTTAAAATAAACGCAATCATATAATTTATTTGGTCTCCAGCAATTTGGTGTTAGCGCATACAAGTCCACAGTAAAAATGCTTGTTGGACAAAAACGTGTAAGTATAGTGCAATGCAGACAATGTTGATAACATTTAATGGGTTTTAATACTTTTGCAAGGCACTGCATGTAAAAGCAATAAAATTTGGATGGGGACCTCAAAAAGTGTACACAGTACCATAGTGTTTATAGGAAAGGAGTGCTGGAGAGGGAGCGATAAGGCAAGTGAAACAGATTTCTTGTGCACCTCTTGGTCAGGGCTGACGATGTTCCCTAGGTCCTCTGCTGAGGGAGAAAGGTGGGGGGACATTTTGCAGGTGCTGAAGTGAGAGATGAAGAAATCAGCTCCGCTTAATTCTTTGCTGGTACTGATGATGGAGGTGATGTGTGAACAGGGGGAGCAGTGCTGCTGGCTTGGCAGCGCCAGCAAATACATTAAATGGCTAGGTGGGGGAGGGTCATTCAGTTCGTAGCCTTACTCCTGCACTGGTTTGCCGCTATTCATTCATTGCTGCAACTTCACACAAAATGGCCTATCAGAGTCTGGAGTACAGCCATTCGGTGGGGCTTTTGTCTTCACACAGGTAGACAGGATTCTTTCTATCACTCAGCTTAGAGTGTGATCTTTTGAAAGGAAATGCAGCAAAAGGAAAATATGTCAGCATCCTCTCTCTCATCTGGTAAAGCAATAGTACTAATACTGTACATCCAGCTGTAAATTCTGGGGAAAAGATGAATCACTTCCTCTCGCTGCTTTGAAGAAAGTTTCTAGTTTGCTCAAATAATATTTCCCGGCACTGGAAATGCTTCACACTTCTTACCAACCAGCATTTATTTATCTACTCTCCACAATAAGAGCATTATCAGAAAAACACTATATTTATAGTGTATTTTAGAATGATTTATAAGAGGTAATTTTGTAATGATAAACGTATTGCTTAAATGAGTCAGAAATTGTGAAAATTGTTTCTTGAGCTTTATAAACAGAGGCATTCGTATTATATGTCATTTAAACTGAAACGGTTACGTTGGCAAATCTAGCTTCTTATATTTAGAACCCTGTTAAGCAACCCCAGTTCATATTCACTGTGGTAAAAATCTCGGTAAGTTTTGTTGCTCCCGTAGCCGCCTCTTGAGGACCAAATGTCACCACATAGCACAGTTAATGTCCATTTTGCTGCTTTACACATTATTTCCTTATCATGGTGTTTGAGACTTTTCATTCCTTTCCTTGTCTTCCAGTTACGACACCTGTATTTATTGTAAACCAAGTAAAACAAGGACAAAGGTAATAAAAACAGAGGATTAAGGAAACGTGGTGTGAGCAAAGCCCCCTTCTTGCTCTCCTTCATTGTGATGTACAACTCCTTGACTACCTTGACTGTGTGTGCAGTACTCCAGCGGCATTGGTGTCCTTTGCATCAAGGGCTGGTGACATCCCAGTCTGGGAACCCACGCCTTTGCTGCCAGCATGTTTTCTCCAAGTATCCAAGTACACATTAAAATTCAAATTAAAAATAAATAAATAAAAACATCAGCAATTAGCAGCGGTCCTTTTCTTAGGAAGAGCTCTGCCCTGGCCTTGACTCGGGGACCAGCGCTGGAGTGCTTCCTTTGGAAGTAATCCTGCCAAACAGAGCGCACAGACATGTAGGTGTGCAGTTAATAATGCAAGTCCCTTAGCTGTTTGCCTTTGAGGCTCATGCTGTTTTCTTTCAGACTTATGCTTTTGTGGTTTATCATGCTAATGTCAAGCTTGACTGACTCTTATATGAAAAAAAGATCTTAAATTCCCATCTTATCACTTTCCACGTTTACAGAAAGGTGTATGATATATTCTTCACGACAGATAAATGGTGAAATTTAACTCTGTGGAAAGCACTAATCCACTTCATGTACAATTTGCTAATAAAAGCTTATTGCTCATTGCTGATAAAAGCTCATTGCAGAAGAGATACTTGCGGCAGTAATGCTCTGTGCGATTGTGTCTGTGGGAAATTTCTGTTCGTTGCACCCTATGTGAAAGGTAAAATTAGGAAAAAAAAATGAAGGTGGTACCTGGATCTAGACTATAGATATTCTCCCAATACTGTATATCCGCTGCTCTTTTCAATGAAGGCATCCGCTGTTCATTCAGAATTGATAAACAACATTGACACACTCATTACCTTTGGCTAACTAATGCCAGGGTAGTGAATACATTAAAACTGGAGCAAAGAAAAACTTGTGCTTCCAGATCTCTGGATTACTGGACTCTTTCCCTGGCTGGGTCTGTTGGTCAGATTGTTTTATGTATTTAGTTATACCCAAACTCATTTTAACAACTATTCCAGGTGGGTTTGCCCCAATGAACCCGGAGGTGCTTCGTTCTCAATCTTGCGGATGCGCAGAGCATTTTATGATTTAAAAAATAAAAAGATGCGTGGCAAAAATGACAAGAAAGACTCATTATGCGTTCTTTTATATGCCCGTTTATCCTTTTCCTACAGTGTTCTAATGTAATGTGTGATGCATTTTTTGATTATAACAAGCCTGAAAGAATAAGTCACCCCTTTGGTATGGAAACCACCAGAAAGGATGCAGCCTGGTCACAGAGGACCTGCAGTGACAGGAAAGACCAAGCATCTCCAGCGAAGAATGCATGAGGCTGTGCCTGGCTTCTTTTCCTTCTGACGCTATGCCAGAAGAAGGGCTGCACCACATCTGCCTAAATGGGTGAACTTGGGCTCTGCGGGTATGCATATTTCCTCTGAGAGAAATTCATCACGACATGAGGCCACTTGCCCCACATGCAGGCAATCTGGGGAAATCCAAGAAAGCAGCCAGCACACTTTGCCCAGCCCACATTTTTTATAACCTTAAAAACTGTGTGCATTTTTCACATTCGGTCTCGCTGATCATGCACTCTGCACTATTTTAACACATGCTGATATGCATTTTTGTTTCAGACACTTCTACTTTTTATGACTATGCCTAGTAGAAATACTAAATGATTCTCATCGATCCGTTCCTTGCGGGGAAAAAATAAAAATTTGAAACACCTATGTGGTAAAATAGTAAACAATGTGCATCAGCGTTTACCGAATCAGTCCGTGTGCTCTGAAGTGCATTAACTCAGATTTGTTTTCCTGCTTGTATGAAAAGTGGAGAAGGAGTAATGAACTGGGTGCATTTAAAGTTCTTCCCCAGGCCCGGGAATTAAAATGTCATCTTATATGTGGTTTGTGGGCACAATGGAAAGTGTAGCTGTCAGGTTTGGTGGAGGCTTATTTCACTTCTCTTAACTTGCCATCTCAACACAACCCACTATTAAGTTGGGGGTGTTGCAGCCTGGGTGGACAAACATGCGATTTGTTATCATATTTCTGATTGTACACATCGCACCTTTCGGTAGCTCGTAGTTTTTCCCCCGCTTTCGATCGTGTTCACCTGATACCTGCTGGGTTCGGTGTGAGATTTAGCTCCTGCCGCAAAAATGGTTCCTCTCCTGAAAGGACTGCTGTCCAGCGGAGCTGGGGGTTGTGCTGTAGGCCCATCCAGTCCCTCCTGTTAGCCACTCCCACTCTTGTATAAATTACGCAAATGATAGGGGTGTATTTGACTGTTTACTGTATGCTGTACCATGTCCCTGCCATTCAGGTATGAAAATTTACAGATTTATTAGGTCTTGTAGCTGAGGTGTTTATGTGCCACCGCTGGATAAAAATACGGGCCAAATCGAGATTGCATTATTGAAGTTATTTCTTTTTTTTCTTTTTTTTTATATTTACAAGGTACTGTAAAGGTTTACAGTGTAAGGAGAAAAAAAAAAAAAACAGCAGCCGGGATGTGAAATGGAATTTCATGGAACATGGAATGAGTCACAGAATAGAGGCACACAAAGAAAATATTTGGGTCTTACAGAAGCAGCGTTTTTCTGGCCCATGATGGATGGCACTGTCACGCTGCACACGCAGGGCAGCTGATTAGTTAGCTGTTAAACATTTGGACTTGGGATCAAAAGATTGCTATTAAATTACCAGATTTATTGTGGCCACGGATGAAAATGTTTGCTAAGCGACTTGAAAACAGCACTATTTCCTTGCATATGGCAGTGCGCTGTGCGGCTTCTAAAGAGCAACCTATTTGAAAGGGCTTGACATGAAATGAATCTGACAACCCCGCTCTTGTCCCTGACAGCGAGAACAAACAAATGAAAAAGAATGAGTAAAAAAAAAAAGCTCTTCTGGAAGAACTGAGGTGACACGCTGACTGTGTTTGCACTGGGGCTTCAGAAAATAGTCTTATGCATAAACGGAGTGGAAGGAAAGAGGGGGAATCATGGCCGAGGGTGACATGGCCGTGGCCTCTAGGCGGCACTTTGGGGTGGCTGGTCTGGTTCTTTCACTTCTGATACACCCCTGGGAACTGGGACGGGTGCCATAGCAGATCAAGAATGGTGCCAACCTTGAAAGAAGTATCTCTTTCCATGAGCTACATCTATTTAGAACTAAGACTGGAAAAAATGTGAAGCTACCATTGGCTGTAAATCTTCTAAAACATTTAACTATTCTCTTCTTTTGTTTCAATTTGGTTATCCAAAGTGATGCCTTTATGCTCTTAAGATTGCCTTTTACCCAAGCTTGGTCTCTCTGGTCATTCAACTTGAAATGGGGATATTAAGTGCTGTGTTTCCATTGAAAAGAGAAACACTGGTTCAGAGGCACATGCACATTTTTCCTGCTTCCGCTTTAACATCTGCGCCCCTCACAGTAATGATGGGATCTACTTTCTGTCAATTTTGGACAGGTAAGTTGTGGGCATTTAGCTAGAATGATATATTGACCTCAGAGTGCTGAACGGAGCTTGTATTGATGTGGCATTGTGAAGAAATTAATAAGACAAATGTGTAGGCCTTGCAGACCTTTAAACAGCTTTTAGACTGGCTGCCGTATGGGATTTCTAGTAATGTGAAGGAGTTCTGTATGACACTCAAGACCTACAGTATTTTTATATGCTTTCCTGATTTAAAATGGTAAATATCTGTTGATGTCTATAAATATAGTCTTAATATATAGATAATTTATAGTCTTAAAGTGTTCTGTGTAGCCCATAACATTCTGTAAATTGCCACTTTTGGCAAATGGTTCACATACCTGAGTCTGTCAGGTACTGCCATCCATTCAGTGTCTCCATCTCCCACCTCAGCAGCCTCTGCATGCGATCACATAACTCACAGGGCCCTCAGGTGGTGTGGAACATAACAATAATTAATGTGGAAATTCACTCATTCATATGCTGGAACCTCAGCGCCTCAAGTTGGCTGTGCAACGAATTAAAGGTGAGTGGGTGGTGAAATAATGAAGCCTGTTGCCATAACAGCTGTTCTGACTGATGCCAGCCCATGTGCACAGTAGGGGAGAAAGGGGGATAGCACGAAAAAGCTCTGTTTCTTCCTCTCTGTGCCCTTTCCCTGGGGATTTTGCTTGTGGTTCGATTTGTCCTGACGTGTTTGCTTCCTGTTCCCACCTAGCAGGAATGCTGATGGCTCATTTTCTGCTCAACTCGGATCTTGTCAGGTGATGCCATCACAGTCAATATAATGTAGCATCAGATGCTACAGGTAGGCACCCATATTGGTAGGTGACTGTAATGAGTTTGTGAATAGTTAACAGTGTCCAACCGTAGACAGGACTGTTATGCTGTCAGGGCTCGCACAGTTGCTGTGTGTTAGTGGGGGGCTGAGGTGGTTAACCAGCTTCAGTGTGAGCTGCTCCATCGCCCTGCCTGGCTGTCACTTTCTCCTGCTTCCCAGTGTTCAGTAAAAGGTTGTGTTACGAAGATCAGCGTGGTGTCCTCATTCCCTCCATCTGAGCCCAGACTAGCGTTCACTACAAATAAAATTATGTATAGCAGTGTAACCACAAGTGGTTTGTAATCACATGCAGTGTGGAGAGAACTGGTGACTTCATGGATTTTCAGAATGAAGTGCACTGTATGGCCAAAATTATGCAGACACTTGAGCATCACACCCGTATGTGCTCGAGGAACATTCCATTCCAAACCCATAGGCATTACAATGGAGTTGTTCCCCCTTTGCTGCTATAACCCCACTCCACTGGAAAGGCTTTCCACCAGGCCTGGGGCAAAGACAGTCAGTGTTTCAGTTCATCCCAAAGGTGTTCAAAGCAGTTGAAGTCACGGTTCTGTGCAACCACTCAAGTTCTTCCATACCAACCTGGGCAAACCATGTGTTTATGGAGCTCGCTTTGTGCACAGAGGGGATACAGCTATGCTGGAGCAGGAAAGGAGCTTTCCCAAACTGTAGCCTCAATGCTGGAAGCATACAATATGTAGAATGTGTTTGTATGCTGTGTGGGTGCGGCTGAAACAGCTTTGCTCAGTCATGAGAAGGGGCACATACTTTTGACCATACAGTCTATTTACAGTTCATCCAACAGAATTCTTTACAGTTTATCAGCTTAGGATGCAGGTAGCAACTAAAAGTAGTTGGGATTTTTAAGATTGTATGGGCTGTATGTTTAGTACTCTGGACAGAAAAAGAAAATTTGTGTTCCTGCATAAGGTTGCCTGTCTATGTACAGATAAAAATATAAAATTGATTGCTATCATTGTGCAATAGGCTTTGGATAAAAGCATCTACTAAAAAACCAGTAATATAGTAATATTAGGAATTCAATATCTCCGACGTAATCTGGGCCTGAGCATAGAGGAACATGTTGAAACATTAAAATAAGTGTTTATCTTATATACACACACACATATACAGCTGCTCCATAACTTCTGCAGCCGCCACATTATCTTCCCTTCTTTTGGCTGAGATGAAGCTCCCAGTTTTGTGCTGACAACCCAAGGGGTTGTTTTTCCCCCCCCACATACAGTGACTTGTAAGTGAATGTCAACAGTGCAGATATATTTGTCTGTGCGCATACCTTGTTCCTGCCTGTTGCGCGTGAGGTTATGGCGAGCCTTCATGATAAATTTCCTCAAATTAAAAGCTGAGAGTTACAATCAAACCTCTAACATCATAACACAGAAATGAGCTTATAGCCATTACATTGTTTGTCATGTTTGCAAAAATTATTGCTGAAATTCTTAATCGGAATTTGCCATTCAGGTTGTCGTTTGTCATTACTATTTCACTGCTAAGCTGATGCTTTTTTAAAATAATTTTGCCAATTATTTTACTGGAGAAGCTCCTGCTACTAAGTATTACTCCCACACGCTGGAGCTACTTTTTCAGGGAAGTACATGTTCTTCAGCTCCATCTGGTATCTACTGGTCCAAATTCACATATTTATATCATTTATACTGATATAGCACTGCAGTCATTGATTATGGCTGTCTTTTTTCCCCAAGTAAACAATACGACATTGTGTGGGATTTCACTTCGAAAGGGATTGTCATCACGAAGACGGATGATTTAACGGCAAGAAGGCATCTCGTAGTGTTATCCTCTGCTCTGAAGTGAACAAGTGTGACTTCTACCTCTAGGGTTCTGGAGACAAGCAGACCGGAAAAATATTGAACCCAACACACAGTACACTGGAAGGCTTGTCAGCATCAAATTCTCCTGCAGAACAATGACCTGTTCAACAGTGAATGACCGATGTTATCCAGTCTTTGTTATTTTGTTGCTGCTGTACTGTGTCAGGTGTAGTGGGATAACATCGCAGAATAGTTTAATGGAGCCGGGACTGAAGTGAGGCCCACGGTGATGATAGGTTACTGAAAATAATAGGTATGACAACAATTTTTGTATAAGAGTAAATCGGTGCATATGTGAATGCATTTTTACATGAGGCCTTAGGAATTTTTTTGCCCCTTGGCACTTGTCTACCTTTGTTTAATGGTAAGGTTGACTTCCATCTTTTTCATTGTACCAAAAGTTGTCCTTGGAAAGTTAGAGCTTTTCATATAATATTGATAAAAACAAATTTCAGGCTTAACCCGAAATCTTAATTCAGAAATGGTCTAGCACAAGCTGCGTGGAAGAAGTGTAAGGGGTCCACAGACTTTGCCCACTGATTCCAGATTCCTGGCCTCATTGTGTCACCATGGAGCTCCTGAGCTTGGCTGGGTTCTTTAGGAAGTAAGCAGTGAAGAGTGGAACTTCGTCAGTCTGGATATCATTAGTGCACATGCAGGTTGAGAAGTATGAGATTAGTTGACCAGCTAAACTTGCAGTCAAAAGCTTTCAAACACACTCCCAGACAGGGGCTTTGCATGCCAGTTGTGCCCTCGAATGAGACCCTTAACTTGAATTACTTCTGGGACATATCCACCAGTGTGAATGGATATGTTTGCTTTGGATGAAGGCATCTGCTAAGCAGAGGCTCTTGAGAGTGTCAACATGGACAGCAGTTTAAAATGGTACGAGGCTATTATTCAGCATGCATGGCACATCTCAGCACTGCCACAAAAGTTGATGAGAATGCAAACATGTCAACATCCAGCAAAAATATTTTGTCTGCTAAGATTTATTTGGTGTTATTGGCAACAAAAACCCATTAAATGGTATTGGTGGCCATATAGCTAAACTTAATTGCTTTCCAGCGTCATTTTTAATAAAGGATGGAAACATGTTTTGATTGTGAAAAAAAAAACATTTTCCTCTGTGATACTTAATTGTTTCTATCTCATGGATATTGCAGTCCAGTTCACGAGCCAGGCCAGATCAGCATACATCACACATTTCTCTATCCCCTCGTCGCCTCTTTTCTGTTTCATATTCCAGCCTTTGTGCACAAATAATGTGCCTGTCACTTGCACAAATGCATTCTACAGCAACATATTTGCTTGATTTGACAGAAGTCGCAACTTATTTCTTTTCATTTTTTTGACAGCACAATAGTCTAGTATATTTGAAACAGGGTCTTGATCTCTTGGCATTTGCTTCCCGGGATTATGATCTCACCTTTACCCAGCACAGGTGAAATAAAGCAGGTGGCACAGGCAAAACAGCAGACTGACCAAAGTTTTTTTTTTTTTTTTTTTTTCCGCTTACATTTTATTTGAATCAACACAACGATTTTGAAATAATGGAAAAGTTACTTTTGACAGATCATAGGCCAGTGGAATTTTTTTGGTGTCCTTGTTGATTTGTGCACCCTGTTTAAGACTGGAAGAGACTGGGACGTGCTGCTTGTTCACAGGACAGTTTGCTAATCCAAAGTCATTTACCTGGGCAGCTTTATAAGGTCCTGTATGGTCCACCACGAAATGTGATGCAGGAAAAACTCTTTCTGGGGTCTGGGATTCTCTGGAACTCTCAAATCCTTGAAACAGCAGCTGCCTTTCCATTTTTAGACTGTGGTCGATAGGTTAGTGCGAACTAAAAATGGGTATAAAATCAAAGCCCATCATGTGTACTGAGGCTTGAGTCTTTGTGCCTACAGCAGATATTCTAAATTACTATGATCTGTGAGAACAAGGGAAATGTGAAGGACCCCCTCCAAGTGATGCTTGCACTCCTCGAAGGCCAGTTTGATTGTCAGTAGCTCCCAATTCCCCGGATCATAATTCTTCTCGGACGGAGAGAGTTTCTATGAGAAAAAAGCACACAGGTACAACTTAGTAGGAGTGCTCTTTGGATGAAAGACAAAGACTGTTACCCCCACATCTGAAGAATCCACTTCTACTACAAAAGGCAATGAAGGATCTGGGTGTTTTAGAATTGAGGCTGAGGTGAACCTATTCTTCAACTCCTGAAGGGTTTTGTGTGCCTCTGGAGTTCACAAGAGTTGATGGGAATTTCCCCTGATCAAACTGGACATGGGGGCTTCCAAAGTATTAAAATCCCTAATAAAATGCAGATAAAATTGGAAAACCTTAAAAATTTCTCTAACTGGTTGTGATTGAGGTTAAGGCAACACAGCCTCCCCTTTCTTTGTGTCCAGTGGGTCTGCTTGAGATCCAACCACAAAATATTGGAATTCAAGTGTGGTTTGCTGGAATTTATGCTTCTTCATTTTAAAAATAGCTAATTCTTATAAAACTGCTGTAATACCTGACAAATATGTCTGATATGTTCCTCAAGAGAGACCTAGAAAATATCAGGATGTCATCTACATACACCGGTTGGTCAGATCTTTTAAAATGAGAGGACACATTCACCAAACCAAATGGTATTACCAAGTACTCATAGTAGCCCATCATTGTGGTAAATGCTATTTCCCACTCTTCCCTTTCGATGATACAGATGAAGTTATTGGCAGTGTGCAAATCTAAGTTAGTGAATTGCTTACTCTAAAGCCACTCCAGTTTAAGAGAGAGGGATAGGGGTATTTGATCATGATGACAATAAGATCCTGATAATCAGTATGACTGAATAGCTCATTGTGGTCCAGTCAGGTTTTGAAACCACTATCCTCTCTGTCTGTGGTGAGACTTAGTGATGACACATTTCCAGGTTGCTTAGCAATTGTGAAAGCAATGAGTCTTTTAATAATCATTAAAACCTTATTCATGAATGAATGCCATTAGCAGCGACCTCGGTTTTCATCTGGTCAAATTTTACTGAGTCCATTGTTGTGAGGTGGATTCTTCTGTCGGATCAACCTTAATATGAGGATTGTATTGGACTCTGATGTGAAGTATATTAACAGCGATGCATGTCATCAGAGTGAGGTGAGCTGTTAAACAGATACTGAAACTTAGCAAGGTGACAAGATGACACGGACATATGGACACGGACAAGAGCCATGATTTACAGAATGTTTCCTTTGCTGCATTGGACACATGAATGTACAGGCGGGAATCTGCATGGAACTATTACAGTTATTACAGTTATTACACAACTGTATATCTATGTACTCTCAATGCAGGTTCAGGTGTGTGAGAAGGTGGGCTCCAGCGTAGGTGCGGCTTGTTGTGATAGTACCTGGACACTGTGACAATTATTACCATCAAATTTTGTGCTCAGGTTGGATGAATATCCCTTGTAGTTGCTGAGAATAGTCAGTTTAATTTGTGAAATATCACCTACAGCTTCTTACTCTGCTCCATACACTGTCGAGGCTCTAGTGCTGAGCTGCAGACCACTGCAGTATTTGGTCACTCTAACTCTAATGCAGATACATTTAAGTGTCAATAAGGACCACTAGGCATAACAATACCACTGCTGCCTCACAACTTTTGTTTGGTCATGGGTTCATCACCTCAGTCTATGTAGAGTTTGCATATTCTTCCTATGTTTTTCTGTACTTCCTCTTGGTGTTCCAGTTTTCTCTCATAATGGAGAGAGGTGCTTCAGGTTAATGGGCCAATGTAAATAGCCCATAGACTGTTTGAATGTTTCTCTGGCTACCCTGCAATGAAATGGAATCTCACCCAAGTTTTTATCTTCTAGCCTAGTACCTACGGATTCCAGGATAGGCGATGGACTGCCATGACCCTGACTTGGAAAACCAGTTTAGAGTAATGGATGGAAGAAGGACCACTGCCCAGCAACTATTTTGTACAGTACAGGGAAACAAATTACTAAACAGTGTACAGGTACCCTCCCTCCGCTCAGTGGAACACATAATTGCAATCTAAAAATGAACAATGACATTGTCACTTCCACTTATTTCTGTGTTGCGATGCCATCAAGCAGCACACAATACCCCCCCCCCCCACCTCCAAATTCAACAGCTCCACACACCTACCCGAAACAATTTATTTTTCCAGAAGAATATATGTGGGAGGAGGCTAATGTGGCTGCTGGATAATCTCATGGATATTCAAGGGCATTCTTTCTGGTGGCTATTAGGGATGTGCTAATATGACACGGTGCCTAGCGAATGTTAAACAAGCAATGGACTGGATCGAGCCTTGTGTCTCCCAGGCGGTGTCATTTGTTTCGCCTGTTTGCCTTTCCTGAATGATGGATATGGACAGTTTTGCTGGACAAGCGCACACGCCCCTCACTGATGACAGTGACAGTCATCTAATGTCACCTCTTTGTGCAAAAGTTCTGCTAAGAAACAACGTGGAAAAAAGAAAATTTATATGACTATAACACATAATACACTTTTTGAAGGCGTGTGTGTGCGTGTGTGATTATATTCCATCTAATGAGGCTGGTTTCAGAGGTGATTTAGGGAATAATTAACTTGTCAATAAGAAGACTGAAACACTTCAGTGTATTTAACGTATAGCTACGCTGTATTTATCAGTATTATTGAAATAAAAGGATAAAACTGGCCCTGAAGATTACAGCGATAGAAAAACACTCCTATTTGTTTTTCCACCTCACAAACACCCGTCTTTTGGCAATATTTATCTAACTGAACAGTTAGCACAGTGTGCAAACAGGATTTGGGATTTTGCATTTCGTATTTATTGCTTTAAGATTTAATGAATAAAGTGCTCAGTCTGCATGTTTGTGTGGTGACCTTCCATAGTTTGTAGTTACGATGGTTAAGCCTCTCGTGAGTACCAGTCACAGATGTGCTGAGAGGTGGGTTCTGCCAGAGAGGTGACTCCGAAAGGAAAGCCACAGGCTGTTCAGTTTAATGCTTGGTACCTCAGACAACTTTCCTTACAGAATGGCCATAGCGATGGTCAGCACAGTGAGGATGGTGATGGTTTGAGAGGGGTGGCCAGGAAAGATGAAGTATTCAACTCCTAATTATCCATCATTTGGACCAATGACCTGCTGTTTCCAGGGGTGACGGGCATTTTAATAGAGTTCATAAATACACACATCTGCTCCTCCCTCCTAAAAGAGCCCTTCCAGAAAAATGCTGCCTTTCTCCATCATTTAGTGCCCAGCACAATTTCAGAGTGGTCCCTTGGACTTTTGAGGGGGGAAAAAAATAAGTAAAAGATTTGAGGTCCATTATTGTTTTACAATTAATAAGGGTACTTAGTAAGGATAGCTGCTTTTATTCATGGAAGATAAAAATGGTTGAGCACTCTTAAGTTACCCTGGATACGACCAGTTACTATGCAATTGATAGATGAAACACAGACAAATAAAACAGGAGGTTTTTTTGAGCTGAGTACGAAATTTAAATAGCTGTTTTCAAGTAAGAACACAAAAAATTTATGAATTTGCATATACTGTATATGTTCAGTTTGTGTATGTAAATTTATTTTTGTTATCTGTAGCATTGATAACTTTTTTTGAATTAATTGTTATTGCCGAAAAGATCATCCGGAGGTGTTGAGGCTGTTGAGGCACCGTTCCAAATAATAATAGTGAATGCTGGTGCTCTTTCGGCTTCCTTCCATTACCGTAATAACAAGGCCACGGATCCTGAGCCAAGTGCCTTGATGCATCGCGAGGTTCGTCGCTGCAAGTGGGTCTGACCGCCTGCTTACAGGACTCCTCGTGCCACATGCCAAAGGCAGCTTTCTTAGACACTGGGGGGGACTGCTTGCCGGTCAACCAACAAGTGGAGACGGAGATCGGGCCAGAACGTATTACCGGCCAGCAATGTTGGGCAACAGCGCGGGACTGCAACACTCACAGAAATAATTGAGAATAGCACTTATTTGAGTTGGGCCTAAAGGGGTTAAGCACATAGTGGCACAGCACAGTGAAACCTGCAAGACATGACGGTATGAGGCCTTGACCCAGAAGTTTAAGGTTCAGCTCCCAAGATAGACACCACAGTTGTGCCCTTGGGAGAGGTATTCATCCTTAAAAGCCGTAGTACGAAGCTGTTAAAATAGTTACAATCCTCAGCTGTGTAATAGAGCCTGAGAAGGTCATCTCCAAAGCCAAACAAGGAAGGAAACAGACTTTCTGGCAGCAGACTGCCTTTGTTATTGAAATTTATTACACTAAATGACTAATAAACTGAAAAGTGACAGTAACAGAAACAGAGAGTAGCAAAAATACCTGGAGACAAGCGGAAAATAAATTCCTCCTTTAGTCGTGGACACTGCAGAGGTTCCTGGCCATATTTAAATATGCACAAAGCCATACAAATGCTTTCCCCATTATATTCTTATTTAATGCGGCTGTTTTGCTCTTACCGCCAGCGTATATTTTCCTATTATCGTTTAACTGCAATAAAACTTTTTTAGGTGCAGTTCTGTAAGACATTGTTTAGGGCCAACATATCCAGGTGTGCATGCAATAAACTTAACAGCCTGGAAATGACTTGAAGTTTATTGCAAGACAAAGATTACAGTTAATTCTAAAATGCGTTTAAGGACCTTTCTGTCCGCAGTTAATGCCAACTTCTGATCAGCTCGGTGGAATGAATGTCCAAATTAGATCAGGTCAAAGCCTCACTTTTCAATGAATTTACTGCCAGTTGGCACTTAAACCATTTTCTATGGCATTAATTGCTCAAATTGTTGTTTGCTTAATTGAGTCGTAAAGGTAAAGGCAGAAGTAACTGCACGGAAGAAGGCTTTTGGTCCCGAACCACCGTCCCGGTTTTACCAAATTCACAACAAAGTCATACCAAGCTGTCACTTGAATTTTGAATATCAGACCTATTTATGGTATTCAATATATTTATGGTGAAATTGTATATGAATGATGCGATGTTTTATGTTGACTTTGTCAGAATATGCAGGGACTACATTAGAATATGTCGGCAGTGTTGTTTTCAGATTCAGATATCTGAGCGTGTTCATCAAGGAAGTTGTTATAGGCTGTCTGAGAATGTGTATTTGTGCACAAATGTGCAGAAAGCCCTTCGCACATTTAAAGACAAATGGGAAAGAGACGGTCGCCTTTCAGTTCGTCTTAAAGCACTGGGAGCGGCCTTCACGACTCAACTGTTTATTACACTGCAAGCCAAATAAAATTCTTCTATACATGCAGATTTTTCTAAATTTGCACAACAGATCATCCTGTAATAATGCTTGTAATACATTTTCTTATCCTCCAAATTGCACGGTGCACTTCTGCCAGAAATTTGCTTTCATCGTAAATTTTTTGCTGTCAGCCTTCACCCTTCAGCTGTTAGGGAATGATGTCAGCCTGTAAAATTCCTCTTGGCAACTTACAATCTTCAGCTTAGGATCAGTTTCATCTTTCTGACATTTATGTTTAAAAGTATAAAGACATTAAAATAATGCTGTGTATTGGTGAACACACGTATGACTGCTAAACATTTCAAAGTTTCACAAAGATTTAATGTTACATCCTCACCACTTGACACTTACGGTATTGTTAAAAGTAACAAGCGATGGTGATGCTCAAGACGTTGACACGCTTATGAAATTGTATTAGCGCAACTGCATGAGCTGAAAGCTGCAAATGTTTTAAGAAAAAGTGCTTTTTGGAAGAGTAAAAACCAGACGCTGGATTTTCGAGCCTTTTTTTAACGCCCCCTGCGGAGGGAATTGCCACCCAGGATGCTTTTGATTTATAAAGGTCGTTTTCTGTCCTGTTTTGTTCAGTTTAATGTATTTGTACAAATCTCAGACCCTCACCGTCTTCGCCATCCTTTCGTCTCATTAAGGCAAACAGTCTTGTTTTCATCAGAATGAGGATACTTGTTAACTTGAGTGTGAGCCTGACTGTGCGTATTTAGAATTTCTGCTTACGGGGGAGAGCAGTTGCACGGCAACCCCTTGCCCAGAACAAGAAATGCGTGTACACGGATCGACCGAGTTGAACCGGTGACAACGCTCGTGATTTGCCGTAGAGTCTCCGCTGTTCTGCTTGAAGATACACATGTGGTCCATTATGAGCAATTCTGATAAATCTCACCTCATACTTCTTTCCAGCGCGGCTTTTCAGTCTCTTGGCTTTTAATAATTTATTCACTGACTGTGAGATGTTATTCTGTTTTTGTCTGAATGAAAACTTTTTTGTTTTTTGTAGTCAAGGATGTGTGTGTGGATATTACATCGAAAACAGTTCTGGTGGTAGGGAAAAAAGTTTCTATTTCCGCAGGCGTTTAAAAGTGCTCTGTATTACAGAAAGCATCAGCAGATCAATTCATTTGAACTGATCATTTAACATCCTGCACTGTGCAATATAAGCAGTTTGGAATTTTCATTAAAATTTTAATTAAAACAAAGGTATTTCTATAGTTCTGCAATCCCTCATTTGTTTCAAATTGAAGGAGCTTCATTGCTGTAACGTTTCTAGTTTTTATCATAGACACCCATGACAAATGCAGTCCTCTCACGTCGGACTTTTGAGTCATATCCTACTGTGACAATTTTACTGCCGCAGTTCGATGGCAAGTGCTTCAGGTCAGCTGACATATGTGACTGTTTGAGTGAATAATAATAACAATAATAATAATAACAATAATAATCCTGTGTCTGTGGCCTAGATATGTCACCACACAAATCTGCATCCCAATCTTGTTGTTTTATTATTATTATTATTATTATTATTATTATTATTATTATTATTATCTATTTTTTTTTGCCTGAAAAGTGGTGATGTGGAACTGCTGTAGTTCCGCCTGTATTGTGCCAGCCTGCCAGAGGTTCAGCCCATTTAGCTTGAACCCTTAGCTGTAGGAGTCAATGCAATATTTACTGAGAGTCTCTGCTGTGCAGGACAAAAACAAGATCAGGGAAATTCACTCACATGCACAACAATAAAATCCATCAGAAAAAGGCAACGGAAAGCCAAAGTCCAGGACAGTGTTGTTGCACGTGAGCAAAGCAGTGAGACCACCATTTGGAATGCAGCAGTGTTCACTGTTTATTCTCTGGAGCTTGTTGCCCCATGGGCATCCGCCATTTCCTAATCTAAATAAAGTGCCATTCTGCATATCAGCTTAGTAGTTGGACAAGAGACTTCCGTCACGTCGGTCTGCGCTGTCACCGTGCGGCTGAACTCTGCTTCGCCAGTGTGATCGCATTTCCTCAGCATTGTTCCGGAGGATAATCAGCCGGTTTCCATAACATGCCAGTCAATATGATCATCCACAGTGATACATCGGATGATATTTTCCGTCTTTTAAAGTTATTTTTGCCTCGCAAGCTCGAGATTCATATCTAAAAATTTGTTTGTAGATAGTAACTGTTTGTTCAGCCATTTGCCTCTGCAGCAATAAAGTACAGTTTAGACATAATTCAGAAGTATAGAACTTTAATCTGCTGAGAAAAATGTTATTCTTGCACGTCTGTAGATGATGTCTCATCTGAAGCATGGCAGGCAGTTTTACTGATGCAGCATCAACGGGTGGAGAACCGTCGTACTCCATGCATCCGCAGTATCTGCCTTTGGTGTTGCAGGCGAGAGGTTTTGCAGAGAAGCAGGTCTCTTTCTGCTTGGAGATATAGCTGTGTTTTTCTCAAAGCTTCATCTGCTTCATCTCTTGCGGTCCCCAAGCCAGCAACACCCCACCATTGTACATTAGTAGATATATAATAAAAAAGTGGGAAATGAGGTGGTGCAGTTGGGTAAGCTGGTAGATGACAGCTCCTGAGGTGCTTGCTTCATGTGTGGTTCAAGTCCTGCTCAAGGGTGTGTGTGTGTGTATATATGTGTGTTGGGGGGGTGGTGGGTTTGCATGCTTTCCTCTCCTGTAAAGGAAAAAAAATACACTGGAAGAAGGCACTAGCAAACTCTTTCTGTTCCTTCTTGCCTTGAAAACCGCGTCAGTGGTCGCCTAGGAGTCAGAAATGACCTGATAGCACTTTCCAATTGCAGTGAAAGAAGCAGTATATCAAAAAGAGGGTGTTAGACCAAGGATTGCAAGGTGAACATCCAAATACTGCTTCAGTTTTATCCTTTTGTTTAATGACTAGTCCATCTTACACAAGAAAAGTTTATATCAATTTGTTTTTTTGCATGAAAAAAAAAAAAAACGAGACTGTTAGGACAGTTTTGTCTCTTTCCTTGATAAAATACAGTAACCCTGAATGGTTGGTCGGTGCTTTAGCTGCCCCTCGGAGGAACTCCTTATCGGGGCTGCTGTTCAGCACCATATTTATTGTCATAAGAGACACCAATATGAAACAACCAAATAATGAAAGAGATCGACTCTTCGGCTCCTTCCGGATGACTGTGATTTTCTCGCTGTCTCGTGTTTGCCCTTGAGGAGCATTGCATGAGGCAGTACAGTGAATTTGTCTGTTTAACACCTCAACCCTGGATTGCACTGCTGCACCCCGTTTTTGAATCACAAAGTCCACCGAGATTCAAACCTTGGAAAGAAAAATACACACGCGAGCCTGCATAACAGGAAGCATGCGGGTTTGGTGCTTGTAAGAACGAGATGCTACGTGGTCCTGTTTTAATATTTGACTGGAAGTTGTTCCGGGGTTTATCGTTCAGAGCCAGTTAATCCCATCGCCTGTCATGCCATGGGAGCGCAAGGCCAGCCTGAAGGGGAGGGACTGTTCAGGATTGGCCAGCTGGTGACACAATGGCAGCTGGACATCTGTACACAGCCATGAAGCTAAGGAGACTGTACAAGTCAACCTGAGGGGTTCAGAAAAGCCCTGACCTTTCAGACAGGCATGGTTCTGTGTTGAAATTTGTGAATGCGTTACACACAAAAGCATAGCCTTAGTCATGCTGAAAAACAGGGTTTTTTAGCTTTTAAGATGTTTATTGAAGCACATTCACTCTGCAGGTCACAGGTGTGAATCCAGCTAACAAATTAGACTGTAGACACAGAAAGAATTAAATCTACAGTAATACATCCATTTGAAAAGGGACTGGAATGTGAAGTAAGCCATTAATATTATTCTGACAAGTGGGAAGTCCACAGGGCGGAGAGAGTAACAGTTTTCCACAAGGGTCATTGCTGGGAGTGAGGGTCACCGATAGCCCGGCGGCACGTTCCTGGTGTGACATGCAGGCTTGTAATTGCGGGTTTCTATTTACAGGCATCACAGTGGTCAAGTCCTCAGGCTGAAATGCAGCTCTCAAATAACATGGGTCCAAGTACATAAAGAAATAGGAAAATAAGTGCAGTTATAGTCTATGCTTCTAGTGTCTAGCTCCTTTGTATGAACTCCCTTGCTAAGGAGAATGACTGGAAGCTTAGATTCATCAATGAATAATCCAAAGTCTAAAATAATGTGGCTCTGGTAAGATTACTTAGCTGTCATATGGCTAGGCTGCGGAGACCATATTGCTTTGTTATTATTTTTTTCTAATTTGTCTATAAGTCCCCAGTGAATGACAAGCAGGCTGTAAGAAAATCGATAGATAGGAAAGTCCACAAAAATGAGCCCAAAGCGATCACAGTTACAGTATCGACAAACATTTGTCCAAATTTCTTCAGCCATTTTTGAACACTGAGTTCTCACAGTGGTGTCACAAATCCCAAATAATTTCCTGGGTTTTTGACGGTTCTGCAATCTATTAACAGTGACAATTTTGTTTACATCACAAAAGGAAACAGAAGCATTACCCTCAATTGTAGATCTGATGGCCGTTCCATCTACAGAGCAAATATCTACTCGACTGATATTTTCTAAACTATCAAGTTGGTGTTAATGTTCCAAAGCTACAAAACATAAGAAATACAGGCAAGAAAGCACTGGTACTGCAGCAGAGGTCTCTGTATTGGTTATTGTAATGATCACACGGAGGCAGGACTTGAAGTGAACTCAGGTGAAAACTTTTATTTACAAGAGTGCTCATAGGAAGGGCGAATCCTGGGAAATATGGGGCAGGAGTGTTGTAGGGAGGGAAGAGTGGATCATGGAAGGCTGCGAGGTTTGGGAGTTTGAGATGCTGAGACTTAACAGGAAGGTTCAGGACAGGAGCATGCAGATTACAGGAACAAAAGTAACCGAGGCAAGAAAAGCCGATTCAGTCAGGCTTGCTTCTTCATTGCTCTGGGCGTCCACAGCCTGGTGGTTGTCTTCTTCTGTCTATGAAAGACCTGTATACTTAAATGACTGACGAAAACAGGTGCAAAGCGAAAACAGGTATGCTGGAATTTGCAAGTTTCAACCAGGGCCCTCTAGTGGCCAGGTGAGGTACCGTTCCCCTCGGCCATGACAATAGAGCAGCTCTTTGCCAGCATCGCAAATTCACCAAAGATCTCCTATCATCTCTTGATCTACAAGAAGTTTAATGTAATGTTTTAATGATTCCTTGTTATCTTTTCGCCGTGTTTTCCAGTTTGCCTTTTCCTCCCTTGTGATTCAGATCATTTTAGTTCCAAGCTACAGTCTATAGTTCGGTTCCTTGGCCTTGATGTGTTGTAATAAATTGTGTCTCTTTTATGATTGCTTATCCACTTTCCAGTAAAACAAATGATAATGACAGCCATGACCACCCATGATTAAAATAATGTTTAAGGAAACAGCACGGTTGGACCAAATATCTGAAAAAGAATTAGTTTTGTGTTTACATTTTTCATATTTGCTAGCAAGACAGATTTATGGCTACTCGCAGCTGTAATTTGGTTTCTATTTCTGTTCTGTTCCTCACTTGATGCATGCTTCAACAGCAGTATTCCTAGTGCCTTACAACACCTTTGCTCTGCATTCCTACCTGCATTTGAATCGACTCAGTCTGCAAAAGTTTCTTTATTTCTTCCCACAGTCCAAAGGCATGTGTCTCAGGTGAACTCGGGTGAATGGGGAAAGTAAATTGCCCATTGCGCGTTTGCATTTGTGTGTGACTGTCACTGCTCTGTAGGGAATTTGGTGTAATATATATCGAAAATTATATGTTACCGTGAAGAGAAAGTGTTGGCTAAATATCACTTTGAAGAAAAGCACCTGCTAGATGAATAAATGTAGTGTACTGTTACCTGGGGCAGTGGGGTAAGCTGGTGCCTCACTAGTACCTGGGCTGCTTGCCTGATGTGGGGTTCAAGTCCAGCTCAGGATTGCGTGTGTTTGTGTCGGGGGTGCATGTTCTCCTCTGTGTTTGTACCCCTCTAAGGGAAAATTCTGCCAGAAGAATGCAATGGCAAACCCATTTCTCCTTGCCTTGAAAACCATGTCAGGAGTCAGCGATGACTTGAAGGTAACACTGGAGTTTGGAAAGTAGCGTCATCTTACTTGGCCGTGTCCTATGCAGCTCTGCTCAGCTTCCCTGCTTTACAGTCTGCCTGTCAGCCGCGGATAGGGGTTTAATTGCATTATAGCCACTTTGCACATTTAACAGTATTTAGCAGATTTTAAATGTTTTCATTTAATTTATCAGCGAGACTGCAAAGGAGGCAGGGCAGCAGATGCGACTGTTATATACTTTTCGCCAAATGAAGCACGAGGCTTTCAGCTGAGGAATGATCGAAAAGAAAATGCACGTTCAATTAAATCCGATCATAAGCTAAGTGAAAGACAGTTAAGCATAAACAATGTATAACAAGTTGCTTAAAGCAACAGCATTTTGGTGTGACACTCACTAAAACAAAATGTAATATTTGGGAAAACAGTGCAGCCTGAGCAAATATCTGCTTTTAATGTTTAAGAGGTTGCATGTGTACAAAATTCTCTCACGTATTTCATCAGAATGGTAATGCACATTGTTTTAGTCATTTTAAGGACAGATTTTATAATTTTGTAATGCATTGCCATTCCTCATGTAGAAGATTGCATTCAACTTTGTGTGTGTGTGTGTGTGTGTGTGTGTGTGTGCGCTGGAGCAATAGGAAACAAGGGACACACAGGCAATAATCCAGCAAGGAGCTCATTAAATGCTCACCCCTCCCAATGGTGGACCTCCCAAGTAATTTGTCTGAGAGCTTTACAAGACAGGAAGGAACGTGGCTAAAACCTCGGCTCTCATTTCCATATTAGCGTCTAGCCTCTTTCCTGGGGGACTGTTACACTTTTTTTCACTGCGTCCAGAACACCAACACAAAGTGTTTTACATTCAAAGGGCGGTAAATTAAAAACTTATTTCAAATAGTTTCTGCTACAAGAAGACTCACGATTCCCAGCTCTTGTTACTTTCGGTCAGAATGACACCGACACAGCTTGTGATATGATTTTTAAATTATGACAATTGAAGTCTCATCCCCCAGATGTCAGTGCACACTTTTGATCTGCACTTGTTTAAGTCATGGTGTTAAAGGTGCTGCTTGAATACAAGAACATTGAGCTCCATTATTTAATTAAAATGGAAGAAGGTGATGTAATTGTATCTTCTGAATTCAATTTTGTACTGGCAGGGGGTCTGAGCCATGGCATGGAGCAGAACTGAAACGTAATCGAAAGCTCCCCAAATATTTTCCCAGACAACCATCTGCTCATAACTAAGAAAACAATATGAGAACTTACATGGGCCGACTAATATGAGGCAGGTCGAGAGCATCGAATTTACAGCAGGTGCGGCTCCAGGTGAGATGATTCAATCTGCGCATCATTACTTTCTTGAAGCCACAAAGAGCGGAGGCAGAACAAAACCCAAACAAACCATGCCGGTTCCTACGCCTGGAGCTGTCTGATATTTGACTGCGTTTTGATGCATTTCCTTATTAGTCAATTTCAGCCCATTATTCCAGTTCAAATGTTCAACACATAATCTCAGCATTTCCAAAGCCTCCTGTCTGCTGACAACAACACTAATAAGGTAGTGATATGATAGCATAAACTCACAAGGCACTAATAGTGACTGGCAGCTCAAATGACTGCTCGCTTGGGTAAAGTTAAAGCGTGAAGCAACCCGGGGCTGAAGTTTGCTTGCCTGCAGTGTAGATCAGTAACAGATACAACTAGAAGACGTGGACAACATGCCAGTCAAATGACTCGAGCACAATTTAGGAGCTGGAGAAGTGATGCTTGTGTCACACAGTAAGGCCTCTGGAATGAATGTCACGTTAAAATAAGGAATTTTTCGCTTCCGGTCCAGGTTTAGCAAGTGGCGTGGGATCAGTTGCCTGGCATGGCGTACGAGGGGATTGGCAAGGATTGGGGGGCATTCAGTGTTGGCTGTTGGGCTTGACAGACTGTCTACACACAGTAATTCGCAGTCCTAGATGCTAATGAAGCTCATTTTGTTTGCATTCATCTTTATGCTGACTGAGCAAATGCAGGCTGAACCGGTGGGGGGCTGGATTTTTTATCTTTATTTCAACAAGTACAACAACTTTTAAAAGTACTCAGCGTAACTTGATTGTTAGTCTAAAAGCACTGAATCTTATTTGAACTTTTTGGTAATATTCATGGCAACTACAAGCAACGTCTCCGTACAACACGTCAGAATGGCGCTAATACAACTTAGTCATCATCAAAATAAAAATGTATACTTTTTTTGTGCACTTTCTGTTTTACCACAGTAAATAAAACACGGTTAGAATTAAAACAACTACACAATAAATATTATAGCGGTAGAGGGTAGGAACTTTGTCTTTTGTGCTTCCCCTTTAAAAAAAAATGTCTTACATATTCTTATTCCACCCAATATGCAAAAGCCAGAAAGTAAGGATTAATTCTTAGAAATATTCACAAAGGCAGTGAGTGCTGTATTTTACACTTAATGATTAAGTGTTTCCATTATTTCAGCACTCAGACAATAAGAATGTGGACCTATGCCATAAATAGCCTTTAAGCCCATATTTATGTGCAATGTGAGCTACTGGCTCCGCAGTGCAGGGAGTCATAGGAGCACCAACGGCTGCATGGTGCTTTTATCCTCAGAAATGCTGTATTTTAGCAAACATTTGTATCATTCTTGTTATCTTTGTACCGTCGTGCCAGCCGTCCCATTTAGCAAACAGCATGCGGAGTGGGGTTTACCCAGTACACCAGCCGGCCACTGCAATGCTTAAATTTTTGCCGTTTTATCGGCTTTTGAGGAAGAAAGTGAAATTTAAGAAACGTGGGCCATCCCACACAAAATATGGCAGTGACACAATGACAATTACAGCTAAAAAAAAAAAAAAACCTCCTTTTGGCCAACATTTGCATAGCCGAGGACCTTGTGGAAAAAAAGCATGTAATTTAAAGCCTTCATGGGTTTTCTGATGTAAAAATTTGCTCCAAGACAAGGGATTCCAGTTGATCTGTGTTACCTCTGGGGGTATTCCTCTACAGATGCAAATTTTTTGACGGTATCTAGCTCACACATGCATTATCGTCACTATAACGGTCTTTTGCGGAGAGGATTCACTCCTATCTCTGTCCCGCACCTTTAAAATATTTACAGAAGACATCAAATTAAAAATGGGCAGACATTTTGTGTGATGAAGATGCAGGCCAAATGCTGCCTGCTTAATCTCCTTAGATGGTGCAGTGGGTTCAGGAGAAAGGCATCTGGAGTGAAGGCAATGCTTGCATCACGTGCAGTCACATATCGAGCTGTTGTTCTGAATTTTGAATCTTATCGAGTTGCCGGCGAGTGTCTATGGTGGTGCCTGAGGCCAGAAGGGGGGGTTGTGGTGTGAGGACAGTGTGAGGCAGTGCTCTGAGTTTCCATCCTTTTTCCCATTGCAAAATATCAGACATTGGCAGATCTGTTCCCAAATAAGTAATCTGTGAAATTATAAATGGTATCTTAAATAGTAAGAAGAAGATGGTTCCTGCGGTTGATGTGAGAAGACTTCTGGAGGATAGAAAAAGCAGGCTGCAGTTGATGGGAGAGATGGATGCAGAAGGTCTCTGACATAATGTCCCACTGGCGCGGCCGACTCTCCTGTTGAAGTTCGAGCCATGGGTGCTGCTCCAAGTCCATGGGGATCAAGGAGCTGTACAGGTGCAGTAGTCCTCTGTCCACCTCAGAAACCTCCTTACTGCAGCTGAGGGTTTGTGAAATTTGACAAATCCTTGAATGCTGTGCTTAGTTCCTCTGAGGGGTAGCACTTCCCAATTCAGAGGAGGCACAGCGCCCGCTGTTAAAAAGGGCTGACAGTGACTATATGGCAACTGTGCCTGCAGTTTTCGGATGTCCTGTCTGATCACTTTTGATAGCGATTTAATGGCAGCCGTGCTGCTTTTCTCCAACAGCAGCAGATGTCTGGGAGCCATTATACATTGAAAGTCAAGACTGTGCTCTTGGAACCTTTGTCTTGTCAAAATGTGTTATTCTATATGTTGAAGAACAAAACTTTTAAAGCTGTATCATTAACAAAAGTAACAGGAGATTGTTTCAAAGCTATTTTAGACATAGATTATCTTTCACTTTTACGTAAGTGGAACCAGGCTACTGCTATTGAAATTGTATTTCAATTATTTTCATTTAAAAAATCTTATTACGCTGGAGAACATAATATTGGATTGGTACTGGCATATTTAGACGTGCATTGTTATTTCTAAAAAAGTCATGGTTGTAGATAATCCTCTCCAAATGTCCAAATGTGTAAATCCTCTGGTATGTATTTTTGGAAATTTATAACACCTGCAAATCCCTTCTACTACTTCAACCGTATGCTGGGCATGGGTGGGCTGTGAAAGAAAAATGAACAATTCTTGCCCTTTGACACACACATGCACCTAGACTGTCAAGTCCTTATATTTTGTGTCTTTGGCTCTTTCTCTTGAACAACATGGGACCTTGATTGTATACCATGCATCACTCTGGCACTTACACTGGTGTCCCCTGGAAAAAGTAAAAAAAAAAAAAAAACTTTGCAAATGGTGATGTGTAACAGTCCCTGTAAGGCATCCCTGTACATACACACAGCGCAACCATGCATACACAATGCATGCCAACACTGTGCAACACAAGTGGTGAGTTGGGGTGGCAGCTGTTCTGTTTGCAGTTCTATTTTGCTTGTCGTCTCATGGACACTTCAACCATCTGCATAAAAAAGGCATTCTCACTTTTTATTGACACCTCAGAAGACCATAATGTTCAGCAATGTGTGCAACATCATCTTTAAAACATGGTTGACATCTCCAGTTAATAATAAGACAAATACTAGAGATGTGTTCACTTGCAGCGCTCATCTTGGGCACTGTTACAACCCCTTCTTGGCATTTGGCTCACTCAAGTACTAAGGGGTGAAGGAGCCGTACATAAAAATGGGATGGGATGTGTTGGTGTAGTTCTTGTCCAAAAAAAAAAAAAAAAAAAAAATTGGGAAGAGTTTAATGTTAAGCATGTTAGTGATTCTGTGAAAATATTCTAATACAATAGTGATGTGCTCAAAGGTGTTACAAATGAAAACAAACTGTTCCATTATCTGTGAACCAAAGACCAACTGGCTATCTCAAGAAAAAGTGGCAAAGCCAGAACAAAGTCTTCCGTGCCTGACTGACTACACTGGTCTACCTAAACTAAACTACCCAACATAACACAAAAATAAGAACAGAGCACCACTCTCCATACAAAACTTTACACAAGAATTGCAAAAGCATACAAATTCACATACAGCAAATGCAACAAATCACTGCTCAAAAGTACACACAGAATCAAAAATTGACTTACTAACACACCAAGTGACAAACTAGTCAAACCACAAGCCAAAATTGCCAAAGCTCAAAGAAATAGACCAAAGGTTAGGGACTGAACAAAATGGTGGGGTTTTTAAAGCCTGGAGCTGATTGGTCCAGATGGAGGAAGTGATGGCGGGACTGATGATGATGGACATGAACTAGAACCGATGCCAGGCAGCGGGCCTGTACATGGATGTAACAGGCTCATTTTCAGCGTTCATGCGCAACGTAAACCTGGCATGTTTGTAGTGGAAAGTATCAAACGGCAGACAAGTGCTACGCCTGTACGTCTTCTGTATTAGAAGAAGGTCCCTGTAAGCTTGAAACTAATCTGCACTTCTTTCTCATCTCAGTCTCTGCTTTGCAGGTGACCACCCTCTGCATAAATTCTTTGCTACTGTTACTGGAATTTGCTGTGAAATAGTTTGCTGAGATTTTTTTTGGTCATCTCAGCAGTCTTCTTTCAACAAAGAAGGAGAGCCCAGCTTTCCTTTATTTGTACTTTTCTGGTTTACTGCTTTAGGTAGTCCATCGTAGCCGGGAACATCTTGGTAAACTGCAAACAGTTCTTTTCTCCAAAGCATCTGGTTCTTGAATTATGAAACAGGCCAAAGAGGAAGGTTTGTGCTGGTACCGGGTTATGTTTTGGAAAATGAAATATTGACCTCAAAAGTGTTAACTCTGAGTTTTCCCCTTGGGTTGCATCATTAATATTAAAAAAAACTTTGGAGGGGCATATAACTGTGCAAAATGAGCAATGTGCAAAACTGTGCTGTTTTTTAAGTGCAAGACTCGAGTCTGATTTTCAAAAAATAGTTTGATTTGGCCTCTGCAGTACGAGCGTATTTGATGACCGCTGAAGAAAAGTGCAACAGCAGAACATCTCCTTTCCTATGGGATATTTTTTGGATGGTACAGTCATACAGATTTCTGCAGATTCCGTGTGCGGGACCTGGGGTGGGATAAGACCTTGACATTTGGGCTTCCAGTTTAGAGCCTCTTGTTCCCAAATCTGCGTTTCTAGATTGGCCCGTAATGGTACAGATAGCCCGAATGAGTTGACTGTAGACACCTCATCATTCTGCTGCATTTCCTACCATTTACTGAACAAAGAAAATAAAACAGCAGATTTAAAATTGTGCAGAAGATCACGTGAGCCATCTTCTAAACACAAAGACTGTGTGCTCATTGTATCTCTCTTCTGCCGAACATCTGAAGCAGGACTCAAAAAAAGCATAAAGGGTTACAGTGCATGTTTTGTTCTTACAGCATTAATTTTAAGATATAAAGAAAAATATTTTAAATGAATAATATACAAAATTCTAGTTGCTTTTGTTGTGCGCCGCCCAAGTTTCAAGTCTGTCAGATCTGTAGAAATCCCAGGTTCGGCTTAACGCAGTGTGTGTCTAAAAAAAAAAAAAAAACCCTGTCCCTGAGACGTCTTTGAGATGATGGATGACCACATCTGTGATGTTGTAGCGAGGCCTCCTAACGTTAATAGATCATTATCTTTTACCAACATCTATCGCATCCTCCATTAGTTGCCCCTGAGCAGCTTTCATTTGGCGTAAGAGGTGTCAAAATCGAAGCTGGTGCTGGCAAAACGCTGCTCTCGCTCCCTGGGCACTCGAGAAGAGAGGGAAGTGCGGCTTCTGAGACAGACGCTTTGCCTGCTGCTCTGAGCATCCTTTAAATGGACATAAAAATAATGTTATTCCTAAGGGAGTGGAGGGTCATAGTTTGTGCTGCTTCTCTGTTGGATAGTAGTTTTGTTTGCCGTATCAATTGCTGAGACCACCTGCACGAACTTGAATTTCATGCCAATTTAATTCCCCTCAACTTGTTTTACTGCAGGGAAGTTGTTTTTTAAAGATGCATTATTAGCTGCTTAACGCTCTTATACAGTGGCTTTAGCTTTTTTTTTCCCCCCACTTTTACCCTCTTTGTTTTAAGTTTTTTTTTTTTTTCTTTTTTTCCTCTACATAAATAAGGCTAAGTAATTACATGAAGGGTTCAGCAGCAGACCTTCCCACTGGCAGCTTTAAGGCCAAGTTCAGCTTCTTCATCTGGGTGCTCCCCATGGACCACAGTTCCATAGCCTGGGTCATAACTGGACATGAATAGACTTTTGGAAGCAATTTGTACGTGATCACAGGAGCAGAAAATATAGCAGCAGTGTAGTTCTGCTCAAAAGCCCCAGCAATTCAGGTAAAGCTGGAGAGGTGTACCATTTCAAAATAACACGTCTAATTTGGTCCCTCTTTTAATCTTTATCTCTGCTGGGTGGCTTATTGTACTTTTCTGTGAATGAAACTTCGTCTCCCTAAGCCGGTGTAGCAAGCATATGATTTACAGTGGCTTAATGCAGCCCTCCAAAGCGACATTATAGATCCATTTGGTATTTGTCACAATAATAGTCCTTTCGCGTTTATCTCCCGGGACGATTTTTATCCTCACCCATGGATGATAAAAATGATGTTTCAGTGCAGAACATATTCTCAGCTTGACTGTTTCTTCCTTTTTCTTTGCATCTCCTGCAAAAAAGGGCCTATTTTCTCAAGACTTCGTTCCTGCCCGTGCACTCTTTTGTGTATTCCGTTTGTACCTCGGTTTGTTTATCCCTTTCATCTGCATGACTCCATACTTCTTACGGTATTTATGACATTTTGTCTAGACATTCTGCAGATGTAAAACTGAAAAATATCATCAATAATGAGAGAAGATACAGAGCGTGTCATAAAGCACAAATAATGTATATGTTGAAAATGCAGATGTTTATTTAGCATTTGATGCTTAGTTCTTGGTGGTGGAATGTCGGTGCTAATAGCACCCCAACAGGAGAATGCGGTTTTGTCAAACCCTTTGAAAGGTCTCCTTGTGAATGCAGTTTTATGTCACACAGCAGGGATGATTGGCAGCTTAATGCGATATCTCTGTTTCTTGACTTCAAGTCAGCGCAGAAGTCCATTAGAGATAAAGGTGATGGAAAGGTTTTAGTTGCGCAGCGCATCGGGCTCCTTGAGGTGTACACTGCACTGATTTCTTTTCTAGTGAGGCTTTCAGCATCTGTCAGGGGTGAGCCTTGCCGGTGTTTCAGTATGGTGCCCAGGTAAACTCATGAATGCCGCCCTAAACCACTGTAATATGGGTGATCTTTCGGATAACAGTAGTTTCATATTTTTTTTACCGTTTTATTAAAATGCCTGTAAGGCTGTCATGCTGAAGAATTCATGCACATTTTGGAAGACAAACTGTCTCCTTTATTAAGTGCGCAGGGCATTTACATCTGTAATTTCCTTTAAGAAACTGTTGTAATGGGGCTACAATGTATTTTGAGCTCAGAAACAGAACACAGAAATCCTTAAAGGAGTCCAGACAGCAGCAGCAAACATTTCTTTTACGAAGCATGGGCGTGGCTTTCCGTACCTAAGATAAACTCAATACTTTTTGCAAACAAAGGTCACCAAGGGATCCGGTTCCCATGCTTCATTATTCCGTCTGACAATATCTACAGATACAGTAGATCACCAGTCAACATCTGTAAAGAACGTACAAGCCTTTTGTATGACTCTTGGACCCGGACTTGGCCCAACATTCTGTGTCGGAACATGAGCAGATGGATTCTCATATCTCTCGCTTACAGGGTTTGCGTGTTGTCATGAATCTGATATCACTTGGGCGGAGGCATTTGACTTACAGCAGTGTATAATCCTGGCATTGCTCACAGAGCTGGGCAGGACACATGGATGCACCCACTTACATCTTATTATGGTAATTTGACATCTAGAATGCAATAAGGATTGTGTGTGTGTGCTTGTGTGATTTGCAGGGGGTTTTTCAGTGAACTAGCAGAAAGCTTAGGAGATGGATTATGTCTAGAGTTTCCTTCTAATGTCTCAGGATCTCTCAGTCAGCTGTTGCAGGCAACACTCGATAAAGGGTTTGCACCACCCCGCGGGAGCTTGACAACTTTATTGCATGTTGTATAAAAGTGTTTGTCACTGTCTCAAATCACAGTCTGAGATGCTCTATATATGATGCGGACATTGGATTTTCAGAGCAAAGCAAGGAACTTTGATGGTTATTCATAAAAATCGTAAATCGGCAGACCTGAATTTTCTCCTTTTCTGTTCATACCCATCGCATATCACCTGTCCACAGGTTCTTCTCGTTCTCATAGTCAGAGACTATTGCCTATTTTTATGTAGTATGTGGAAAAATGTTTTGGCAGGAAAATCTGGTTACTTCATTTAGGTAACACTGAGCTCATATCCGACTTATTATGCCTTTGGTTAGGGTTTGTTGACAAATATTGTCATTTTGATCAAAGAAGTCCTGGGTTTGTTTGTCTCCTGTAAATGAGGCTGACATTCAATAATGTTGGGCTAAATTTAGTTGTAGACATTGGCAGTGTCTGGTGTTGAACTTCAGGAGCAATTTGAAGTTGCTCAATAAAATGAAAGCTCTGTCTAGACAACTGATTACATATAAATATGGGAAGAAGTAAGGGGTTCTTCTGAACAGCCCAGGGCCTGTTTACTGGTGATACAGGGGACAGCCTGGGTCTTCATGAGCTTACTTTAGTTCGGGGCCCCAAGAGGGTTATCAATGAACCCCAAGGTGAAAAACGCTTAGATGCTGCATAACCCCCCAGGCTTGGCCATCGTCCTCTGATGGTTAGCTGAAGCCCCCCCCATCGCTGCAAGGGCAGGGTTCGAAAATCCGTCATCAGAGACACGCAACAGAGGAAAGGGTTTTTATTAAGCTCGCGGCAAATTAAAACTCAGTTGGCCTCGTGCAATAACAAGCCTCGCGCCGAACAATTTCTTTCGTCCGTGTCAGCAGTTTGGTCCTCGGATCTAAGCACAGCCCCGTCATACCCGTTTTCGCTCCCCCTTTGTTTGTTTCAGGTTCTCCCTGGAAATGTCAATCTTCGGAGCTTTTAGCAAACCGCTTTGACAATTTTTACTTTCGATTAAATTGTTCCATCCGAGTGATTTTGAGATAAAGACACCATCAAATAAGCCCAATTAACAGTATTGCCCTGTGCAGAAACACTGAAGGAAGCGAATGGACTGTAGTTAATACCCTGAGGTCAGTTACATGCAAAGAAGATGTCTTTTAGCGGTACGTTTTCGGCAGAACAGAGGGTTACGGTGTGTATTCCTTCCTCCGATACGGTAGAGCGGGGACACACGCTGTGTTGTAATTACCACCTAATGTTCCGTGTCATTTTGAAATCCTGCGTAGGCGCAGCACGCAGTGGGCGTTGCCCTGCTGAATGTCACTCGTGACAGACTTTGCTGTAGGAGATGTCACACCCCACTGTATGCCCTTTCCCTAGGGCACAGCAGTGAGTCGCGGAGGGGCCCAACCTGTTTTATTGTAGAAAAAATCTTTTCCTTTCTACAGATTCTGAGGATAAATTTTCCTGCTGTTCGGAGGTTCATTATAGTCAGTGTGGTGAAGCAGAAGCATTAAGGGGAGTTTGATCCGATTGGTAGAAATAATGAGTACAGTTATAGATTGTATTGCATGACCCTGATATTCAGATATGGCCATTATCGCTCCATCCATCATTATTAATAATGGTATCAGTGCTTAGGCTTGCTTGACCATAGCTTGCCCCGAAAATGGGAAGCACTGTACACCCAGGGCAGGAAATCAGTCTCACGCACTCATTCAGTCACACATACACACATGACAGGGAATTTAGACTCTTCAGCTCACTGGAAACAGATATTTGGACTATGGGAGGGAAGCAGAGGACCAAAAAAAAATCCCACTAAGACAGGGAGAGCATGTAAACTTTAGACTGGGCCAGATATGAACCCCCTTCAGAATGTGCAGCTTAGACACCTCAGTGCTACCTGCTGCACTATTATGTTGTGATCTACAGGTGGGGAAGTCTTGTAACAGAGGATTTGCCAGTTATCCAAAAAAAAACCTGCTTTGGATATAGTGTCAATTAATTCAACAAATCCATGCAAGATCCAGAGCACTACATGCATTGAACCCTGTTACTTGAGGAGCAAATTCTGCAGTTCTTGGACAATAAACGGTTAGCAGAGATGTACACACAGAGCAATTGGCAGTGTGTGTGTGCATAGTTTAGAAAGTCAATAATGATCTAGTTGTCAAATACTTTTTGTTCTTGTGATCATAATGCATTGATCCCCACCCTTTGTATGGATCAGAACACAGAATTCATGCACTTCCTGGTTTAATGCTTGTTCTGATGAGTTTATCCAGGCTGATAAAGAAAAGGCAGCAGTTGTCTAGTAAGTTCTGAATGTGATCCAAAATGATTTTTGCAAAACAGTTAGGCTAGTCTCAGTCCTAATTTTATCTTCTGAACTCAGTCCTAAAAGTATAGATAATTAGATTTTTATTTAAAATGAGATTAGAAGTTTAACTGTTTTAACCTTTAACACATGATATTATTTTAACTAAGGAACCTCTGGGGTTTGTCCAAATATGCAGTTCCCTTGGTTTCCGTATTTATGAACGTTGGTGGATTTGGTGCATTGTGAATGGTGTTAGGAATGGAAAGAGGGGAAAAACTGATTTGTCCTCTGTCGTCTTGCTGTTCATCCCTACAGCCTGCGAGCTGATGACACAGGGCATCCTGGCTCTGGTGACTTCGACGGGCTGTGCCTCGGCCAGCGCACTACAGTCCCTCACAGATGCCATGCACATCCCGCACCTGTTTGTTCAACGCAACCCTGGTGGCTCCCCGCGCACTGCCTGCCAGCTGAACCCGAGCCCCGATGGCGAGCGCTACACGCTGGCTGCACGGCCCCCCGTGCGCCTCAATGACGTGATGCTGCAGCTTGTGACCGAGCTGCACTGGCAGAAGTTCATCGTCTTCTATGACAACGAATATGGTGAGTTCCTGCTACCTTTCTTCTCCTTTCCTCCCCAAAGAGGTGAATGATGGGTAAGGACAGGAAGCTGGGACTAAAAGGCTTGATCACGTTGACAAGACCTTGTGGGCTTCAATTTTTTGCATGGAGAAGTGCTTTAGTGACTTAAGTCAAGGAAAACACCTCAGGGAGAAAATCTCAAGAAAGAAGTTATTCATGTCTGAAGTCATTCAAATGGGATGTCAAGTTTTGTGGTGTGACAGGAGGTATATTACAGCTGTACCATTTTATTCATAGGGCTCTTCTTATGATAACAAGTGCTGAACAAATGTACACTTGACTGTTCATCAAAGTAATGCGGTCAAAGCCATGCAATGTGCCCATACAAACAAACTAAGGCCCACAGACATGGGCTGACAGACTGAGAGTTACAGCAAAAGACTCTGTCTACACACACGCATCCAAAATGTAAACACTGTGATGAAAATGTGGTAGCTCATTCCTTTCTTGGAGGTTTGGAAGGTGTAAACTTCTGGTATCACTGCAGTGGTTCTAGAAAGTTTGTGAACCCTTTAAAATTTTCAGAATTTCTGTGTAAATTTGGCCTAAAATATAATTATGACTTTATCAAAGTCATAAAAGCCAATAAAAAGAAGCCAATAAAACAAATAGCACACAAAATGTTATACGCTTTTGTGGAAGGGTATTTTTATTGAAGAATTGTTTTATATTTGTTTCAGCTGAAATGCTTATTGTTGTGTTAAATGGTGGAAATTTTGTCTCAGCTTGTGGTGAGGTCCAGTCTGTCTAAACTTGCTGTCCATTGATTGTAAATTCCCTTTTGTAGCCCTCAAGGTTCTTTTTTGTTGAAGTTTTCCAGCCAAAATTCATATGGGACTTCCTTGTTATTCCTGTTACTCCCTATAGGAGTGATTGTCCAATAAAAATCACTGCAAGAGCAAGGCATATGATATCCTGAGAGATTACAAAGAACCCCAAGGTAATGTCTAAGGATTTCAGACCTCTCTTGCACTGGTTAATGTCAAAGTGCATGAGAGGACAGCAAGGAGGAAGCCATTGCCCTACAAGATGAACGCTGCTGCCTGTTTAAAGTTAGCTAAAGATCACCTGACTGGGTTAGAAGATTACTGGAAGAATGTTCTGTGGATGAGATGAAGACTGAAGTTTTGGCTTGTAGAAGAAGTGGTATGTTTGGCAAAAACCAAACACTGATTTCTGACACAAGAACCTCATCTTAACACAGTGGTGGCAGTGTCATAGTTTTGGCCTGTTGTTTAGGGTTTGGAACAACTCATCATCACTGATAACACTATGAATTCTGGAATCTATCAGGAGACTTTCAGGGCATCTGGCAGAACATGGGTCTACCAGCAAAGTAATGGCCCTTAACACCCAAGTCAGTTTAACAAAGAAAGGATGAATGCAGAAGAAATTATGCGTTTTGCACTAAGTCAAAGTCCGGACCTTAATTCAATAGAAATGTTATGGCAGAACCTGAAGCCGAGGAGTTGATTCACCAACAGCACTGAGTTGGAGCAGTTCTGTAAGGTGGCATGAGTCGCATGAACCAAAATTCCTCCAAGCCGATGTGCTGGACTGATCAACAGTTACTAAGAATGTTTAGTTGAAGGCATTGCTGCTCATGGAGGTCACAGCAGTTACTGAAAATACTTTTTCTGACAAAGACATTTAATGTATCAAAGAAGGAAAATTTGTAATATTTTGTGTGTTGTGTGGGTTTCCATCATCTATTTTTATGACTTAAAAGAAAAGGATCTGACTGTAAAATGAAGATCACATTTTCCTTCAAATTTAGGCAGGAACTTGCAAACTAAAGGGTTCAAAAACTTTCTAGCACCATTGGAATTTAATCTTAAACTCCTTTAAGGCTCTTAAAAATATGTTCATAGGACTTCAAATGTGACACAATGGTCTCTGTTAAGGATCTTTGCACAGCACTTTGTACCAAGTTAGGAACAACTTGGAGGTGTAAAACAGGTCAGTTCATATATTAATAGAGACATATTACACCAAATAAATTATTCAAATGTACGTTCATCTGTTTCCTTCCAAATTTTATGCAGGTGCAGATGTTGGTTTTTAGCCCAATTCTTATCCAGTATAGGAGGAACTCACCGTGGCAGCAGTAACTGCTTTACACACATGGTTAGTACAGTCTTGATGGCATAGGACTAACGCTTGTATGCAAAGTAAAACTACACCTGCATGAAAAGGTCAGTAAGCACTGGAAGAGCAACCACAGGTTTATTGCAGCTTTTGCTACAGTGAAACTGATTCAAGCTGTATTCCTGTTTGCTGTACTGAAGTTTTTAAACATTCAGCAGAGTAGAGTTGTGTGACAATTTTGACCTCACTCTCCTTCCTTGAAGCAGTCAACAGGCTTCTTAAATTTTCTTTTGCAAAGTAAGTGAAACTTCAGAATAATTAACAACTTCAACTTTTCGTACATCTGCCTAAGAACTACAACTGGCAATTTTTAAACTTTTTTTGTAACGTCATACGGACACTGTCTGTTAAATAAACGCTCATTGTCAACTCAGCAGTAATTGCAAGATACTTTGACACTAGACAGTTACTTCGGCGAAATTTTTTGGACTTTCATGTTCCAAACTCAAACATGGATTATAGTTTTAATGCTAATTATTCTTCATTACATGGATTCATGGGCCTGACATAGACAAGACAATGTCAGATTTTGCATGTTTCAGGACTCTGAGAAAATTCTAGTTGCTGTATACTTTTTAATTCAATTCCAGTCTATTTTGTTACTGCCCTGTAAGTCAAAAATGGTTGAATTTACAAAATCTTGGGAGACAAGAAGAACGAATGCATAGTACATGGAAAGGGAGGCCATACTGGATCAGAGCAATCCTCGTTCTTCATTTACAACTGAGTGACACAATGTTGTGTCTGATGGAGGTCATTACGTTTTTACTTGTTTGATAGTCTTGTGTAAAACCGACAATTCTCTTCATAAGATGTTCAACTATTCTTCATCATTTCAGCCACAGTAAAGACTCTAAAGGCAGGATTCCTTGAAATTATGATATGGACCTTATATTGTCCAAAGCCACAACTGAATATTCTAATTCACATGTAGTTCCACACATGGACATATAAATCTGTGGATGTTCCCTGTATTGTTTACAAGGCCTTCATCACATTGCGTGGCCCTTCAGATTTATATTCATTAAGATTTCACAGTAAAAACCAATGTGTTTCTTCAGGCTTTTCATGCTTTTTCTGAACTAATGACCTCCCCTGTACCTAACTGTCTAAGCTGCTTCCGTGTAAGTGTGCAATTCAAAGAAGTGCTTTAAATCACACTTAATGGCAAGTGCATGGGAATAGGTGTGTAAATTTTAAAACTATATATCTGTGTCTGTGTATGTGTGTTCATCTGTGTGTGTGGGGGGGGGGGGTGTATGGCCTGTTGCAGTGTCCTAATAATTTTCCTTTCTGTTTTTATGCTGCAAATGGGCCAGGGCTGCTTCTCCTGCTATCCAGGCTCCCACAATATCACTTTCTCTCTGCAAAATGCATTAAAATGGCAGGAGAGGAAAAAGGGACATTTATTCAAATTAAGGCTTTTGTTTGACTTCATTGGAAGTAGATGGTGCCTGGGTGCTGGTGTCCGGGCCTGGGGTTTGGCTCGCGCACGAAGTGACAGCTGAAAGATGATGATTAAGGAGGGCCTTTGCTCTACCACACACATCCCCACCCTCCCCACCTCAGTCTCCGTTCTGCTCCTGCTCTAACTGTCCTCCTTTCTCTTCCTCTTCCTGTCTCCCTGGATGTCCCTCTTTTCAAACACCACCCCCCACTTTCTGTCACTCACAGCAAGAGAGGCCTGAATGCAAATACCACTGATTTCCAGTTTACCATCTAATGCAAAGGTGATGTTGAGTGAAAAATCGTCACAGGTTACAGGAGTTTAACCTTTAATGTGGATGTTGGTGGGACACATAAAGAAACTAGACATATTTATATTTTCAGCATCCAGTTAAAATGCAAGTTAAGATATACCTGAGGCTGGTTTGCCATGAATTTCATGGATTTTAATTCACGTGTGCTGTTTTGTAGATAGTATTGCCTGTAAAACTACAATTCGTAATGTGCACTCTAGTCCTTTCTGTGTGCCGTTACATATGACAGCTGGTTATTTCTACACCACTGCCACTGGCTGTTGTTTTGAAGTCTTTATGCCATTTGGGCAGTTTCATTCAGAAGATCATTTGTGGATAAAAAAGTAAACAAAATGCTAGCAAGGCTAAACTAAATAAAAAATGTAATTCTTGGAAACTTCCCTGCAAAAGCCCAGCCCTGTGTGATAAGTTCAAACACTGCACAGAAGGTGGTTTGAGGTTTGGGAAGCTGCGCAGTGTAAATTATTTTGATCTGGGTTTGCAGGCTGAGATTTGGTGTGAAGAATGGTGGGACTTTGAATTTACTGGTTGTCACACTTTAACTTTTTTCAAATCTGCGCAGAAAAGTGCTTGGCAGTAAAGAACACGAAAAGGATTAATTTCTGTGTATTGTCGTATACGCATTAAACTTAAGGTATCAGCACAAGCTTTGTTTCACAAATAGAGGTTCTTTGATTGTTCTCGCAAACTCACTTTCAGTTTTCTACACAACATGGACCCATTGCATGTCCGGTGTCTTGGAAAATAAAGATTTAAACCGGTCTTGGCAGGACAGAATCAACCCGGGGGGTGGATTCAAACCGTCTGCAGCCTTGAGGAGTAGGGATGGTTTTGCCAAGCGGTGAAAGAGAGACACCGTGGATGTTAGATGTGGCAGAAGCAGGTTGGGCTCCTCGGCTGTTGATGCAGCATGTCGGAGTTTGATACAAAATGCTTGCCAGCAGGGGTGGCTGACTTCAGAAGAAATATATATCAAAGCGAGGAAGAAAAAAATGTCATCAGCAGGAAGTTCTTTTCTTACGTGCATGTAAGGCTGGTGAGTGCTCTGGGCCTCCATCGCTTGACAGCATCAAGTAGACTGCTCACGCTGCGGCCTCCGTACAGCCTGCCTTGCATTTTTGAAGTGAGGCATCGCGTGAAAGGATAGCAGCAAATGCCATTCAACCTCTCTCCCTGTACCTGTGCTGGAACCTAATGCCCTCTGTGTCAGGTGGGGGAAGTCAGACCTGAGCTGCATGTGTCGTACCTGATTAACGTAGACTCGCCTTGCTGCTGGCTGCATAGCACTAATATCTCAGTGTACCTTTTCAGAAAAAGTGCTGTGCTAGAGCATGTACTTGTTGTTGAAAACCATTCTAAATGTTTTGGACAAATAAAATATGGCAAATATTTTACGTTATTTATTATTGCATGTACACTAAATCATTACATAGCCAGGGTTCTGTACAGCAAAAAACCACTACAACACTATATGAAAATATACAGCTTTTTCATACAATTACATGTTTGTGCAGTTTTTGCTCTAATAATCTAGGGTTTATTTTGGTATTTTAAACAAAAGAATGAAATATTTTTTCCACAAGTAGTGATAGTTATTCAACCCACTTGCATCTGGAATTTGCTGAAGAAGATGATTCAAGAATAATCATTTCGCCATAATAACCCTAACATTTACTCCATTACATGAGAAATATATATGTAGACATACACTTGTTTGATGAAAATTTGCCAAGCAATAAGAAGTATTTTCAAAATAGATTAGATCAAACACTGTAAAATCACTTCTATTTTATTAATACAACAGACAGATACATTCTCCCGCTTTACAACCCACAAAACGCTCGAATGTGGCTGTCATCACGCTTTTCCCCATCAGGGTGTTATGAATCAGAAGCAGCAGAGTGTGAGGTCTGTGCAAGGCAGCAGTCCTTCAGGCCATCTTTGACATTCAGAATGTTGGCCGCCGGGCACAAACAAGCAAATCGATGTCACAGGAGGCGATGCGACATGCAACGGGGAAATGGCGTCTTGTCAAAACCGCCGTGTCATCCTGGAATGCTGTATTCTGAAACTGTATTTCTGTGACTGGGGCCAGTTGGCCAACAGTGACTCATTGTGCAGAGCATATTGGTGAGGCATTCATTCATTAGGTGTTAAGTTAACTGAGCCATTTCCTTTGCCTGTGTCTTCAGTACACATGACATAGCTAACCTGATCCTATTTGCACTGTGCTAATTGCCCTTAACTGCCTGTAACCCTCGCTGGTTCTAGTTGGCAGATTTTATTCCTTGGACTTGGTAACTGGTTGAAAAAAAAAAAAACGCCACGTTGCATGCCCCCCTTACTTTTTCTTTTGTGTTATCATTATATGCAATGACTCTTTTTCATTACCCTGCCTTTGGCTGTTTTAACTTTAATTGCATTTAATTTAAAACGCAGTTAAAGTTGTTCTACCGTTCGATTGTTTTATTGCGTTCGCTCAGATATTTTATTATTTTTTTTTTTATCGCCTTCTTCACCTGTTATGCCACTTTCCGAGTTATACTATCTGACTGAATTTATAGTCCTTTGTAGTATTTTTATGATGGATTATATAAAGCGGTTGTAATTGTATTAGGAGAACGAAAATCGGTGTGACTGTGGACTACAGCTTCTCGTTTCCGTGGGTGTGGGTGTTAACTGCACCGGTGACTTCCGTGCCTTTTTTGGAAGCAATTCGACGTCCTTTCCCGCCAAACGCGGGGAAAACCTACATTTTTGTCGCACTGCATTTTCCTAGCTTGTTCTCAACACATCTGGTTCTCGGTTGGTTGCATGACAATGTATTTGCATTTGCTGTTTGCGTTGGGAGGCAGCAATAATAAAATGCAGCGATGGACACAATAATGGAAACCACACAAAAGAAGCTTAACAGTCTGAAAAATAATGGCAGCATTTGCCAAACATGTACAAGCGGGTTTGGCAAGTCAAAGCTCAGTGATGAATGGACACACAAAACTGCTGCGAAATGGGTCACAAGTACAGCTTGAAAAATGAGCAACGATTTAAATCAGAAGATCTGTGACCCAGTCTCAGCACAACCTGTATGTCGTGAGCCTCACAAAACTGAACTTTATAGCAGGGCTGACATTTGGAGGCTAATTCTATCCAAGGTCAGCACACAAGGGTGTGTTAACCTAGCGCACAGAACCTATACCCGCAATGTTGCCAAATGGTAACCACAGTGGGGGGGGGGTCTGTAAATCCATCTTATTGGAGCCATTAGTTCCAGTGGGTGCTCTGCTTGGTTGTATAACAGAAGGGCTATGAGGCCACTTTGCCAGAACAGGTACTCCTTATAATGCAAACACTGAATGCTCCTCACGCCCCCATACATGTTGCTTAAAAAAAAAAAAAAAAAAAAAATCCACAAGTGGTTTCCTTAACACCAAGGTGAAGTCAAACACACCTTATCACGTCATCAGTCACCAAATTTAATCCTCAAGGAAACTATGGAAAGTTCTCAAGTGCAGACTGCAAAGTAGATTTTCACCTCCTTCCTTCTTTAAAAAGTAGGAAAAAAACTTCACGCATTTGAGAACCTGTATGACTGCATTCCAAAAAAGCCTGAAGTCGTACTCAAGGCAAAGGGTGTCCCAACTCCTTATTGTTCACATCTTGTATGTCTAATGTGATAAATATTTTATTCAGTTACTGACAGTTTTATTGAAAGTAACTTCTCTGATTTGTACCGCAGGAAATTTTTTTGAAGAGCAGTTCAATGTAAGTACCTTGATCAAGGAAACTACAGTGGTAGGGAAATGTGGGACTTGAACCAGTAACATTTACCTTGCTAACCATTTTACTGTGCATAACTCCTACACTCCCTGACACAGTAACAATACACAACATGCATTTAGCCAATGATTAAAGTTTTAATGAAATTGATATTGAAATTATTGCCTTACATTCTTTATATACATTTTGCAAATAATTGCTTATGTATCCTATGCAGTTGATTTGGAAACAGTAAGAGAAATGCTTTTTATTTATTTGTTATCCAGGTTTCGCAATGCATGTGACGTGTCCTGTCTGTTGTCTAACTTTACGTTCCATATGTCATGCCTAGGTGGGAAATACATGTTATTTGTAAACAGATACATCACAACACACAGGTACAGATATTGTCTGAAAAACAAATTATTTTCTGCTTTCTCCTGCAGTCATCTTGTGAATTTGCAAGTGCCTTTTATATTACTTTCTAATCCCATATATTCACGGCCACTGCATCACACTGCAATACATTTGGTGGAAATTACTTCTCTTGTGGGTAAAACACAGTGTAGGTACAATTCCCATTCGTGCATTAGTGTGCGTCAAGCGTACACCAGTGTATGTAAGGCTGCGCTATGCGCTATCTGCTGAATTGTATTCTCAGTCCACTAATAAGAGCATTGAGTGGTCAGGTCCTTGTTTGGAGCTCATATTGATTTTATGCATTTATGCATTTGACAGGCACATTTGTTCAAAGAGATGTAATCCAGAGTCAACAAAGGAATATGCCCTGGCAAACAGAGGGCTTAGGTATAAACACACAATTATTAAAGTAAAGCTTTTTTGTTTGACACCACCATTGTCCTTCCTATAGATGTAGGGACAAGATGTGTGTCCATTGAAGTAAGCTCCTGGGCTTTGCGGGGGAGTCTTTGTAGTATGTTAGGCATCACCAGCAATGAGAGGAGGAAGGCTATAAACGTTGCTACTGAGGGTGTGGAGATTTCATCTAGATGGTTTGTGACACATGGGTTCAAGGTTGTGCTACTTGGATGCAGACTGAGGCCTGAGCTGCGCTAGCCAGGTGTCCTGGGTAAGGGTGTCTGATGACCCAAAACACTGCATGACCCCAGGTTACATCACTGATACTGTATGTCCAGGTGTGATGTTTGAAATAATTGAGGGCTCAGATATAAACACACTGCTATTAAAGCAAAGCTTGTTTGCCTCGTGCCATCATTTTCCTAAACTGCCTTCAGAAGTTGGCAACCAAATAGAATAACACAGATAAAAGTAAAAAGGAAATGGGTCTGAGTGAGATGTTTTGAGACCCTTCGTGAATTGTGGGGAGAGATTCTGTAGTTCTGAGGGCCAAAGGGAATTCATGCCATCACATCAGAGCCAAAACTGAGAACTGACGTGCTTTGAGTTTGCACCCCTTGTGTGAGGATCACCAAGCAGCCAGAGGTGGAGGGGTGCAGCTCTCTTCCTGGGTAGTAGGGAGTGATCAGATCCTTCAGGTGTCACGGTGCAGATTTTTTGAGTGTCTTGTTTGCTGCCACCATAGTATTGAATTTGAAATGAACAACTACTGGAATGGAGGGAGATGAGGAGGGGAGACACACGAAAATACTTCCTCAGGTTGAACACAACGTGTTTTATTCTAAGCCATTTGAATTTCCGGTGCAAATAAATACTGTGCTAGAACCATTCAGAGGTATAACTGCCAGGTTCTCCCTCTCCTTCAGCTGTGACCTTCAGGTCATGAGGCTTCACCAACCACCATAATGTCCTGGCATTTGATGTCAAGTAGCCAGCAAAAAAAACAATCTGTTAGTGTTGTGCATAGCCTTTGTGAAATGGAACTCGAATATTTGCTGTTTACCGTAAAGCAGATGGATAACTAGTAGATAATGGGACGATTATGGAAATTTATTTCACCAGTTTTCAAGAATGTTTTGAAACTGTTAAGCAACAAGAGGTGAATCACTGTGCTTCTTGAATATTTAGCAGCTGTGTTTCACCATAACAGGGATGATCTAGCAAGTTGTAATACCTATATTTGTCTTTTATATGTGTGGACACGTTCATATGAGCAGATATTTCTACAAAAATGGTTGTGAATTGCATTTCAGTATAAAAATATATATTTTCAGAGCTGTGCACTCTTCCTGGGGCGTAATAGCTCTATGGGAAAAGCCACTTGTGTCACTAGTTGGGCTAATTTCTGCTATATGTGAGCACTTGTATGGTATTTTGACTGATCAACTGAAATCACTTTAAACCAAATAGCTACTTGGAAATGTCCTATCATTTTTGTAACATATTAAACCATTTGTTTGGAATCCACAATATGTGCATCTGAGCTAATTTTTTTTTCTTCCCTTTGTTCATTTGTATAAGTAAAATACCATAAATGTTTTAATTTAGGTTTATCAGTCCTCTATTAGGCCAAAAATTGTGCAAGGACTATCAAGTATTATGTAGCTCTTCAATGCTTGAAATAATCAAAAGTATTCACTTTGAACAGAAATATCTCTGGTTTTGTGGGCATTGTTCTCTTAGCAGCCTGAGTACATCTTTGCTCAGCTGGTCAATGCAAAATTGCCAATAGTGTGTGCATGTGTGTGTGAATTTGTGTCTATGTGGCTACCCTGCAATGGATTGGCTTCCCATCCAGGATATGTGATCTCCTAACCTAACACCCATTGATGGAGGGATCGACCCCCAACTGCTGAACTTGACCAAGACAGACGGTTAAGGGTAACGGATGAAATGAATGGATAGTAACAAGATTAGCTGTGATTTATGGAACTCATCAAATGTACTATTTATTCATATTTAAATGTGAATGAGGAATCTCTAACTTTGTACTGAGGACACAGCAGGATTAAAATCTTTAAAGCTGCATTTAGACAAATGAACTTCTGAATTCCCAGTGGCATTCTTAAGTTCTGTCCATGTGCAAAAGTCATAATACAATTTAAACAAAACGCATTAATTCATGTAAGACAGTGATAAACTTAAATACACTTGCACATTTATGTGTGGTTCACCAAGAAATTATTTGTCAAACAGCCTCTGGCAGAAGCTTTAGAATTACATTTTAATTCATTGCTGGTGTTGTCATTATCAGTTGTCAGTTGTTGTTAGCTGGTAGTAGATGTCAGACACTTAGTTACAGTTTAATTTCTAATACCAAAATATTCATTTATATGTTGCTACTATAAAAAAAAACCTGCATAAGCCTTGAAAAGAACATAAACTGAGCTACAGTACTGTGAAATATGTTGCCATTAGACTGTCATGCTGCAAAGCTGACCCTTTTTTCATATCATGCAACCTGAACACATCATCAGTGATGTTACTTGTGGTCTTTGGGTTTCTTCATGTCACACATTATTGACCAGGTGACCCGACCCACAATCCAGATAACCTTTGCACCTGCATCTTACCTCTCCTGATCCACAAACGTCTTCTCTGGCACCTCATAACAACTTTCATAGCCGTTCTCCTCTGTCTGGACTGTGATGCAAGTACTTGTGAAACTGTAGGCCCTATACAGAGACTCTACAGCCTACTTCACTTCTGAATGGCATAGCAGTACCTTTCATCTTTCTCTCATTTGGCTTGTCCACCTGTTCTTCACAAAATACTTCAAGCTCCAGCGGGTTCACTGGCTTACAAGTTTCTGAGAGTAGTATGATGCCTGGCCTCAGAAATGTGTTCATGATGCTGCTCGAGAACACAGTTTGGCTTCCTAAGTCAACCACCAACTGCCAATCATGTGCCACAATCAGGAGCCCTGAACCGGTACTGGGATGCTGCTGTCACCTTCCTTGACAAATGCTAAGATCTACCTTGCCAGCCAGCTGATCCTGCTATGCGTTACTGTCACACTGATGGACTCTGCCACAGCCTTAAAGCAGCTGGCCATGGTGCCAGCGGTAGTCACCCTTACCTAGTGCTCTCGTACAAATGCTGATGAAAGGAGAGCATTTTGGCTCTATGACACGTGTTGAAGGATCGCTGTAACAGGGGTGACATTTGTTTTACATCACAGCATTGCAATTTTTATGCTCTTTCGTGATTGTACACGCAGTTTCCGAGGAACATCTGTTCCAATTCAAAGCAAAAAATATATGCACAAGGTTATTCAAAAAGAGTTTGCTACTAAGTATCATATGAACATAAATTGTAGTGTTTTTTGGATTCTGGCACTTGAAAGTTTGACTACATATTCAATTTATAATGTTTATATGATATTTTATATATGGCATCAGTATATATAATAACATATAAACATATGAACATTACATTTTTTAAAATAATGGATATTGTATATATAAAATCTCAGACTTTATTGGTCTCATTGTGAATGTGAAATAAAGAACTGGGAAAAGAACTTTGCAAAAACATTGTTAGTGTCTCATCTATGACTTGCCAAACTACGCTGAAATCTTTTCTCTACTTAAAAGTAAGGTTTTGCCTTCACTCGGAAACCTGTAGCATTATTTATTAGAAACATATGCTTATTTTGCAACGGAAAAACCAGAAGTAATTGAACCAGGCCCAGAGTAATTTATTATCTGGTAAGACCTCACCTCTGCTTGTCAAGAGCACATTTCCGATTCTGCTCGCTCCAGTTTATATGCATCTTGTGTGGGTCAAACTTAACTAATCTGCACACGTTTTGGAAGATGCAGAAAAGTATCTGTGTGCACAACAGGATTAGATAAGTGTGTTCTGAAAACCCTCTGTTTGTCAAACAATTCTTTGACAAACAAACTGTTATGTGTTGTTTTCTTGCTGCTGATGCCAGAAGAGATTAGGAGGGAGCTCTGTGCCCGACCACTGCAGTAATAGTATGACGCAGCTAAAATCAGTATCCCACGTAAGCGCGTATACCTGAACACATTTCTGCTGCTTAGAAGCATTCATTTATTTAATATTCATTACCGATTTTTAATTTTTGGCTTATTTGCTTTCTTTTGATTTGCTCTTCTATTGCCTTAATAGTAGGATGATTGCTTACTTTTCGTTAACCGTCTGTCTGTTCCCCCCTCACCGCGTAAAAGCACCAGCAGTACCAACGGCATTTCTGAGAAAAAGCAGAAAATCTTCCGTTAATGTCGTCGGCTATTCTTAGACGCTCGGGAGAGAATGCAAACCATATTGAAACTTTTAAATTAAATGCACCTGCGCTGTGGAAAAAAAAAAAAAAAAAAATCATCAGCGTGTATCTCTGTTGTTTACCACAATGTGTTTCTTGCACGGCACCTGAAACCATTTCTGTTGTTTCTATGAAATCCCACTTAAAGGTCTGCTGATTCACGACAGCAGCATGTTAGCTGCCGCTAACCAAACATTCGAGGCTATTGCCTATTAATTATGTAACACAGGCACCTGCAGCCTTTGCCATTATACTTCTCTTGATGCCAAGCACCTGGCTTCGCTTTGATGCTTTCTCTTTTAATAAGCTGGAGCACTAGGTGGCCGTGCACCGGTCCTCCCACTCATGTCCAAAACCAGCTCGCTGTGCTCTCTTACGTGGACACGGGGGACCAACGTGTGGGGACGGATGCTGGCAAGGAGTAGTGATGACGAAGATGGAAAGAGGCTCCTACTATCGCTTAGCCCCACATAGTGCATTGTGTTTGTTGTACTTGTAGCTCTAATTGGCCACCATGGCTCTGTCATAGATTTGAATAAGAAGGATCCCTTTGTTTCCTTACAGTGCAACATGATTCATCGTGTATATAAGGGCAGCGCATGAGTATCTTTCAATTTGACAGTGCAACTGCTGCACAGTAAATCCATTTGTGACTAAGTATGCAACTGATATCCATACTTTATTCTTCACTAGTGAGTTTCATGTGATGGGAATACATGTTATTCTTGGGGAGGGTTTCTCAAAAAAAGGTAAATGGATTTCAGGTTTTTGTGCCCCTCCACCCAGCTCCTGCAGCTGGACAAGCCGGCAGAGCTGAGAATGCACCACCCTCATTCCCCACCCATTCTCCTTGTGCTGCACAGCACTGGGAGCCTGGAGCTCCAGCATGACACTGATTTCAGATAAATGGCTGGAGCGCTTGGGCGCAATTTCTCTCTCAGCCCCTTGTACATCAAAGGCCAGCAGCTGTCTGCGTGTCCCTTTCAGACACCCACGCTCCCTGCCTTCTCCACCCTTACACTACTCCGTGCATCTCTCCTCCATTTGTACAAATTTATGAAATCTCCAGAGAGTTTTGTTCAGTCTCTGCCATAAACTGATATGATGTGATTTGGTGGAAAAGCTATGAAGATAGCTACACTCTTCACTATACAGTGGGGTTGGGGTGATTGATTCTCTGTTGGTAATCTTTACCACACTCCATGGATGTCAAGGAAGTATTGTGAGAGTCCCATGCTGACAGGAGGGGCTTTGACATTTGTCTTCATTAATGTTTTTAATGGGTGGTGTGCAGGAAGTAGGGCTGCCACCTCAAAGAGCCTGCATGTTCTCCCTTTGTAGGAGTAGGTTTCTTCTCACAGTCCAAAGACTTGTGTTTCAGGTAAAATTGCCCATAGAACGTGTGTGTTTGTGTGTGGCACCCTGTCCAGGGTGTACTTTCATAGCCTATTGCCCAGCGATTCTATGATCGGTTGTTGACCATGATAAAGTGGTTCAGGATGACGGATGGATAATATTGTTGGTTTTGTCCTGTTGACCCTGAACAAGGCTGTTTGTGGCCCTGCCAGACGTGAAACATTTTACAAAATGTGAAGCATCTCTCCTGTTTTTTTTACTCATCTTTCCAAAATGCTTCTCCTTTCTGTTTTTGTAAATCTTTCAGATTTTGAAAAAAATTCAAGGTTTCACCCTACAGTCAGTGTACATTTGATTTTATTTGGTTTATGAGTCTGCTTGTTATATTCATTTGTTTGCTTGTTCATCCTTTCATTTTCTTCTTCATTTGTTCAGTTGATTACTCATTCATAGCCTCAACAGGTGGTTGTGTACTAGGCTGCTGTAGGCCGAAGCCTGTCCCAGAAACGCAGGGCACAAGGCTGCGTACCTATACAGGACACCAGTCCATTGCAGAACCTGCTTTTTATGTGAGGTCTCACAAAATCTGTGGACCATGTGGAAGTCCACTCTATGAACGAAGGTCATGGGCAATAATGTACAGACTCCAGCTCCTCCTGTTCTTCATTTTTCTCATGGACCTTCAATTCAGTAGAATGCTCCTCTCAGCACAGTGGCCTTGGTCCTTGGAAATGTCATGATCAGCAAGAGCTGGGTTGTGACAATGGTTCAGGTTTTGATGATTTTAATGATCAGTTTGTGTGCAAGATACCTAACAAAGAACTTCAACATGACCCTTGATCCCTGAATAGCAGTGCAGGTCTTAGCCTTGATGAATCGTATTCATCCCATTGTCTCTGGGGGACCTTGTCTTTACACAGTTAGGTATGTTTTAGCCAGGGCATTTTAATAGAAATCAAATTCTTCAGAAAAAGGGAACTTTTGTAGCCTCCATTCAGACACAGATGAGCTTTGTGCTGAGCATGCAGAAAACTGTGTCATGACTTCTCCATGTCTGTCTTGCCAAGACCGGAGCATGAAGCAGATGCTCTTACATTTCCTTTAGCATCACACTGTAGTTGCAACTAGGACCAAGGGAGCAAGTTTCATAATGCATTATTTTTGATATAGGTTTGCTTTGACAAAAACGACAGCATTATGAACGTTCCACAGGTAGAATAAAAATTTCACAAGAAGAGCAATATTACTGATCATGATAACTGCCACTTCTGGCAGAACCCTTCTCTTCGCAGGAACCATGTTGCTAGTGTATATTCTGGACAGATGATTTTGAAATCAAACAAAAGCTGCTAACCTTTGTTTCACACCTCCTCAGACATCGGGAAAAAAAATAAAATATACATATATAGACACACAGCTGGGTGATGGATGGTTAAAATTAACAAATAGCAAAAAGCATCATATTTGTGCACCTGCCGTATCTGACACTTCATAGACTAGGATACCTGTCTCCTCTGATGGGCTCTTGGCTCCATCACAGCTGCGCTATCCCCTGACATTTAGCCAAATTACTATATTAACCATGGAAGCAATTTCTAAAGACAAAAAGGTGGTTAACCTTTTTGTCCAGGCCTCACAGACATCCTTACCACATTGGAAAGTAATGATGTTGCAATACCCCGACCCCTTTTTGGCATTTACTTCCTGGCAGCATTCTGTTATGAAACTAATAGATTTTGCTTTGATGTGACAAAAATGATAATCTGTAAACTTTGCGATTCTTAGGCATTATCCGGGAAACTTAAGTTTCACTGGGAATTTATGAATTGTAATAGGTTTGTACGTGGGGTAAGCTGGTACCTTACAGCTCCTGGGCTGCTTGCCTGATGTGTGGTTCAAGTGCAGCTCAGGTGTGTGTGTGGAGTTTGCATGTTCTTCTGTATTTACACCCCTTTAAGGCTGGAAGAAGGCAATGACAAACCCGTTCCATTCCTTCTTGCTTTACAAACCACACCAGTGGTTACCAAGGAGTCAGATGACACTTTCCAGTTCCGTATTTTTGGACAGATGCTGTAAATCACCCTATTCATCCCGTTCTGAACAAGCAACTTTTCGACTTTTAAATTAATACGTTTTTGTGACATGCACACTGAAAATGAGTGCACCGTTTAGCATGTATAATCGCAGGAATTAGAGGTGCTGCAAAACAGGACATGACTGTGTAATGTTTAATACCATTTAAAGTACTGCATTTTAGTTGCATCACAAATATGTGTTCCAATTGCCTGCATATATTAAGGGCTGAAAACTATCCTGTATTATAATAATGATAATGCAGAATTCATCAACTGAGACCGATTTGTGCAAATACATATAAAGGCCTCTTTAAAATATATCCTGGTTCATGTCAAGCTGCCGTCTTTCTGCATAATCGCAGGTCCACAGATGATTCGTACCTTTTTATAATGTACAAAATAATTAAGCAGCTTCTGTTTAGTGTTAAATGGAGTAAAAAGTGCATGTGTTCTTCATAGTTGGCAAAGTTTTCGTGCTTTTCCCAGAGTAGGAATATGATGGGAATTATGGTACATGAGCATAGCTCTCAGGTGGCAGTAGGTTGTAAAAGCAAAGTCACATTGCTGAAGCACACCAGAGAACTTTGACCTGCTTCCATCACACATATACAGTATTTCTATGTACCACATATTCTGTTGTTCACGTCATAAAAATTTTGAGCCCTTTTTTTTTATATATGACTGTATGCAATTTTGTAGGCTTCGTGGACTTTACTACATATGGATGTAAATGTTTCTTTGCATATAGTTTGGCTGCAGCAAGAATTTCCAAATACAGTGAGGGAACAGAGAAGGTCCAGATCTGTAAGTCCAGACAACCAATATGAATGGAGACGACCACCCCTCAAGAAGTAGGGCCTGAGACCTTCAGTGTTCTTTACTTCCCATTGCTGCCTTCTGCCAAGGGGACAAATCTAGATTAAACCTTAATTCTTTTCTTTCCGCTGTAAACTCTGCAGTGAAGCTTTGAATGTAGAATCCATTAAAAAAGGTTCTTAGATTAATTTGGTATTAAAACAGAACTTGGAAATTATTGATGGCAGTGAGACGTTTTCAGAGGTGTCCTGAACATCTGCTGGTGACCGGATGATGTTTAAACCATCATTTCTATTCATTTGTGATTTTCAGTGGCTTTCAAATGTTATTAATTTTTCTCCAGTGGAAAGTGTCACCGCAGAAAACCTGCACAGCAAACATTTTTATTGCCAAGGCTAGATAAATCTTGTTGTGTTCTTACATTTTTCATTTCATCTCAGATTTTTATTCAAAAGTGGTTACATGCACCTTGAGAAAGATGCAATCGTTCATCAAATGTGCTCGTGCCCTTGCATTCATGTTTCATTATTGTTTGTTTAGAAAGATTCAGTTAAGAACCACAGAAAAACTGTCAAACATCTACTGGTCCTCTTCAGAAACTCAACCTGAGACATTTTAGTTCTTGGATTTGTATTATTGTTTTATTAAAGTAAGAAGTAAAGTGAATGTGGTAAAAGCAGCTCAACGGATCAGGTAGTGCACATGATAATTTCATTATTTACCAAATTAATGTATCGCCCTTGCACTTTCGTGGTAAATCTGTACTAAAATTTGTAAATTGTTTGTTTTTTATGGTAGTAAGGACTCAACCTTTAAGACTGTATAATGCACACAGAACTGTAACGCAACATAACAGTTTCTTAGAAGAAAGCTAGATCATTCCCAGGCTAAACATCATTTCAGTTTTTCGTTCCCTCACTCTTCACCTCTTGACATCTTGGTCCATGACACTTCTGAAACCATGGCAGCTCACCAGCATTTCCATCTCTGGCTGCACCGCATGCCATTGTCTTCTAAATTCCTCTCAGTTGCATTCAGTTATGCTAGGAAAACACATCCTTACATATGGCGTGGTGGTGAGTGATGATACATTCTAGTGATGGAGTAAATAATGTTCTACACAGTCACAAACCATTCGAGATACAGTTCATGTTTAGAAGCGAGAGGCAGCCCCTGGAGAAAAGAAGAAGGAAACTCAAAAGCCTGTCAGATCCCAGCACATGGTAGACTATGAAATTGAAAAGGAGAAAAAAGGAATGATATGAAATCTCACTTAAGCTGATTGGAATTCCGTACCCAGTGTGATCTATCGCAATATTCAGTCCGTACCTGCCAACCCTTTGTCACCCTGCATCACGAAACATGGCTGTCATTGGCAGTGCCCTTGTGAGAGATTGCTCTGAGGGTAGAAACTTTTCACCATGTTTTTAGAATTAAAGGTCTGTTCATTCATTGTACCACGCACAGACTAAAGGTCCATGTACCCTCCTCAAAGATGACCTCCAAAAGATGTCATTCTTCAAAAACAAAAGGACCATCTCCTGTCTGATAAGGGAATGCTTCTTTGCCTGCAATTTGGTGTTTCAGTTAAACATCTGCACTGTAATAACATCTCAGCAGAACTGCAGGGCCAACTTACAACACAAGGCAGTGAGTTCATTGTCTGCGTTGCTGTTTGTGTTTTGTCTCTGTTCCTGCGGTTATTTTGCAATTTTGTATATGAATTGTTCACGGTTTTGGCAGTCTGCTTAAGACTTTGAGATTTAGAGGTCAAGTGTTTCTCACCATTCATTATCAGCAGAGTACGACAAAACTTAATGTCAAAACCACTGCATGGATGGTAAGATAAACTCACAGTATGACTCTGTGGTATTCTTACATTTTTATTGCTATGTCTACACCATTATATATTTTCCAAAGCATCCTACTGGCAAATTTTAGTTTGTTTCTTGCATTATTGGTTACAAAACAATCCCTTCTGTATGAACACAGTTTTGAGAAACAGTTCTGAACACCACCTCCTACACAGTGTTGTGGGTTCTTTAAAAAAGCCCGACTTTCCTCTGTGATTTTGGCACAGAGTAGATAACTTTTTTGCAATGGTATATGTTTTAAACCTCTGATCATTACAAGGCCTTGAAGGAAGTTCAAATTCTTCCTCATATTTAAATCTCTCTAAAACACTTTGATGCTTCCTTGGTCTCATCATAAAGAAAAGTCTTTGTCTTGTTTGAATCCCAGGAGTGATTCTCCAGCTCATATTTAAAATGATGCATAATATTGGAGCAACTACAGTTCGATCATACATTTTGCATAATGAATTTTACTTTTCATTGCTTTTTGGAAACATTGTTTGCTGCTTTAGGTAGCGCCTCAGGGCTGTATGACATTGTGCTAGATTGAAGGCATTATTCTGGTCTTTACCTAAAAGCAACAAACAATTCATTTCCCATTTAAACCACCTGATATTTATTTATCTATTTATTTTCTTACTTACCAGATTTAAAGATGCTACAGCACAGATCCTCTTGTAATGCACCCTATAACATTCAGCTCTGTATTCTTAACCACTACACTACCCCTAGCTTCCCCCAGGATATACTCTTTGTTTCACTATACATTATATCATAATGACTATATTGATGGTAAAATATATTCATTATGATAGTAATTATTACTATGTACTTTATATTAGGGAGGCATGGTGACACAAAAATAATGCTGTTGCTTCTGAACACTTGGGTGTGCGGTCCAGTCCAGCTCAGTCTGTGTGGAGTTTGTGCTCTGGTTCCCTCCCACAGTCCAAGGATATGCATTTCAGGTTAACTAGCAACTCTAAATGGATATCGGGGTCCAATCCAGTGGGTTTTTTTCCTACCCTTGCTCCCACTGATTCTAAGAAAGCCTTTGAACTCCTGAGACCCTGACCAGGACAAGTGGTTAAGGATAACTGATGGATGGATGGTTGGATGGAGGGATAATGCATGTTGCAAATTATAAGGAAAAGCATGACTGAAATGCTGTTCAGTCTCATGATTTGGAGTGTGGTATGACCATGGTATTGACTCTCCCTCCTCCTTGCAGCTAACTGGATAAATGGGTGCTGAACCAATGTAAAACGCTTGCCGTTTATCTTCTCATCGTCATCCTAAATTCCTGTGTATTGTTTGGTTCAGATTAAACGTACAAATTGTTTTCCCTTTTTTGCCTACAACACCATAAATCCACATCTTTAATCTGGATTACAGTTTGTAGATTAATTCACTGGAAGATTATCAAGGATCTCTGCCACTTTTACATTAGCATTCATAGTTGTAGAGTCAAAGGGAAAGATTAAGCTGACAGTTTAAACTGTGATGTTTGCATGTTTGCACTGCAAGTTGGATGAATATTCCCAGTAATAGACTTGAGGAATTAAAATTCCCAGTAAGAGATTTTGAAATTGAATAACCTGCTTTTTTATTTTGTACAATTTTGTATTTTTATGGAAAACAAAAGTAAACTGATCAAAGACTCCTGTAAAATTTCCTTGCTTTGTGCTGAATGATAGTAAAATATAATTGCAGGATTTGTGTTATTTATAGAAGCTGGGAATTTAACTGATGTCATTGTGGTAGATTTTCTAAGTCGTAAAAAAAAAAAATCCCTTTATAATTAATTTTGCTGTCACGGTACATGCCAAACAACAGTTTTTGAAGGTTAGCTCATGCTAGTTTGTCATTATAATTTCTTTAAAAGATATATAAATAAACAAAAATGACAAAAATGATAGGGAAGTCTATGTCATGCACCCCCAGTGACACCGCATCTTGTGAAAAAAAGCTGGGAGAAAATCGTTTGAAGAGTCGTGTAGAAATTAAAAGACTGACAGTTAATTGTATGAAAATTTTAACACTGAAATGCTGACAATCCAAAGGTTCAACTTTAACCTAAGCCGTAGATAAATTTAGATCCTGGAACAAAAAGAGAAAAATATTACAAAGAAATGTGCAAGGATACCGTGGTACGATTTTTTTAAAGCTGCTTTTTTAAAGTTTCTAAAGAGTTTCTTTTGTGTGACTGAGACCCACATGAGTATGCAATTACTTTATTTATTCTAGTTTACAGTGGGTAACACTGGGTGCGGTTCAGTGCTGGGGTGTTGGTTTGAATCGAGCTCAGGGCATGTACAGTCGGCTCTTCTTCTGTTTGACATCCAAAGACATGCTCTGAAGAAGGCAACTGTAAACCACTTTTGTAACCCTCTCTTACCAAGAGGGGTCACCACGAATTGAATTTGACTTGACGGCACTTTCTCTGCAGTTCATCCATTATGCTTAACCACTTTTGCCAGTCAGGGTTGTGGGGTCTGGAGCCACCATGCACAAGGCTAGGAAACTACACCCTGGATTGGACGTCAGTCCATTGGAAGGTAGTCACACATGCACACAGTAACCAATTCACCTTAAACACGTCTTTGGAGGAAACTGGTACACCCAGCAGAAATCACCAGACATGGGGAGAACCTCCAAGCTCTGCATAGAAAGCTGGATCTGAACCCACATCTAAACCGTCCAGGTGCTGGGAGGTGGCCGTACTGCTCACAGTGCTACTGTGCTGCCGCTAACCCTGCCTATTCCGCATTCCTGTCACGTGTGAAGTGTTACAAATGGCCCAGTACGGTGGCACACTGACTAACTTAAGGTGAGTTATTTGCCCCAGATTTCAGTTTGGTAAAACTCTTAAAGGACCTCCAAATGAAAATCTTTTCAACAGATATCTTATTAAAATTAAAAAAAAAAAAAAGATCAGCTACAGTCTTGGTACCGACAGGTGGAACCATACTGACAAAAAGAGATGATTAGGATTGTTTTGAATGCCTCCGCTCTTCCCATTCCCCCTGCTTATTTTTTCTCTGCAAAAATGCATCGTAACTCAAATTTGGTCTGAATATGTGTACTTACATATATTTTCATATGTAGGTATTGCACGCTGCTATTTGAAATACCTTTCAGCGTGGAGCGTTCTGCTCATAAATCCTGTTCAATTGCAGCCACTGGCCTGAGCACAACGAAGAATATTGCCAGCAGTAACAGAAATAAGCAGAGCAACAAAGTTGTTGCCACCGTGAAAGGGGGCAGATGCATGAATTGGCACATTTTTAGAACGATCCTTTTTCACTGTGCACTACAGGTTTGTGTAGCCAAATCACTGTAGCTAAAGTCTCCTGCTGATTTTCCAAATAGCCTCTGTAAATATGTCAGAAAGTGCCCCCACGGGGACTACATCTCTCCCATGGAAAAAGCACGCTCCAACCTCAGCTCGAACACCGCAGCCACGGACACTAACCCCCACCCCTTCTGCACCACGGTGCTTACAGTCCAGCCCAGTGTATATCCCTCATAATGAAATCTCACCATCAGCTATGGCCATGACTCAAGGCCCAAAATAGGCTGTGATCTGCTATCAGGACCCGAGTAGCTGGATTTACAGGATCTACAGAGACTCAGAAATCATGGATGACAGTGAGAAATGATGACAAAGAACAAGTGTGTTACTGGTTCCGGTCCTTGGAGAGATGCTGCTGTTGTACACTGGAGATGATATACTTGGGTTAACAATCACTCAAGTTTTCAACCGTTACAAACCATGGGAAATAAAGTTATAAAACCAGCATGCAATATATATATTTTTTTTAGAAACTGAAGTTATGACCATAAGTTTAGCAGTTCAGCTCCTTGAAGGGCTTTGCTGTTGTGCTGCACACAGCAAGGTGGCATTCTTAGGTGAGGTAAAGTTAGGTAAATATTTTTTGGATAAATGTCCCAACCAAATAGCTAATAAAAATGATAAAATTTGCGACAAAAGCATCTGATATTCCAAGAGCCTTTTCAAACCCTCAACCAAGTCTGCTATACCACTTGCTGACCCCTATACTACTACTACTACTACTACTACTACTACTACTACTACTACTACTACTAGTAATAATAATAATAATAATAATAATAATAATAATAATAATAATAAATAAATGTGCCCTCGGCAGAAGAGAATGTGCTCACTATCAGCTTGGTTCTTCCCTGCCCCAGTGCCCTCCAATCTCCAGCTTGACCTACGTAGTGGTTAGAGCTGATTCAGCAGTAAGGTGACACTTTTATTCCCTCAAACTAGAAAATGTCGACAGAGTGACTATCAGCCTCTTAAGCACGGATGTGCTTCACTGCTGATTCAGCATCCTTGGCATCATTCCCTCTGCCCCACATGCTTTTCAGCTTCTTAGATTGGTTGGGCTTTCTTCGTGTGAGGTGTTCAGCACAGCCTCCATCAACACTGCCCGGCCAAAAACAAAAGTCACCACCTGGATTTAACTAAGCAAATAGGTAAGAGCCTTTCACTGGATAGTTACTACAGTTCAGCAAAATTATCTGCCCTAAAAATGACTACCTTAATATACTGAATGACCAGGTTTTTCCATCAATGGATTTTTTCTTCCTTGAAGGCACGGGCATATTCCAAGATGACAACGCTAGGATTCATGGGGTTCAAATTATGAAAGAGTGCTTCAGGGAGCATGAAAGAGACATAATTTTCACACATGGATTGGCCACCACAGAGTCCACACCTTAACCCCAGTGAGAATCTTTGGGATGTGCTGAAGAAGACTTTACGCAGCAGTCCAACTTTCCCATCATCGATACAAGATCTCGGTGAAAAATGAATGCAACTCTGGATGGAAATAAATGTTGTGACATTGCATAAGATTATCGAAGTGATGCCATGGCGAATGTGTGCCGTAATCAAAGCTAAAGGTGGTCCAACAAAATATTAGAGTATGTGGCTTTTTTTGGCCGGGCAGTGTAATTGTGTATTGTGGGAGTCTGTTTATAATAATATACACTGAATTGGGGGAAGAAGAGATTTTTCATGTTTGATGTTTTTTGTGAAACAGGTTCCAACACTGGGCTTTAAACACACTGCTTCACCCGCAGCCACCTGGTCCTCTTGTCATATCACCACAGCATGGTGTGAATCAGTTCACCGTGCTGCATTTGCTTCCTCTTTTTCGTGGCCTATGCTGTCGATGGCAGTTTGTCAAGCTGTGCGGTTGTGTCTGGGTCAGACCTGCAGAACTGACTTCCCCAGTAGCATCTACGGGCGAAGAGGTTCAACGGTCCATTGTGCACACCTACACACTGAGTTACTACACTACACAATTTAAAAAATTATGATATCTTGCCTACTTACTTATGATTGCTTGATTATATTCAAGTATAGAAGTCACCCCCCTCTCCTCCCTGCTCACTGGCACCCTAGTCCTTGTTTCAAAATTCCCTTCCGCATCTTTATTTTCAAGTGTTTTACATTTCAAACATTACCACAAAGCAAGTGTCACACCCAGTTGTCAAACAGCAGCCTAATTTTTCCTTCGTAACTATACAAAAATGAGAAGGGCAACTAGGCAGTGCTTTGATTTATTTAGAATAACTAAGATGGACATGCCTAGTTGTTCCAACCATTTGTCTCTTGTTTGTGAATACATCTCATGGCTTTTAATGTTGTGAGATAGACTGGTAATGTTTGTCCTGGCGTTGCCATTTGCTTGCATTTGCCACAATAATATATTTTGATTCTTTTCTGTACAAAAGTGTGACATCAGTGTTCATCCAAAATCTCTTTTCGTGATTTTCTTTATTCATGCACCACCCTCAGCATGTGGACACAGTTGAGTGCGCTTGGTTAAGAGCATCATTAGTAAAATATCAAGTGCTTATTCATAGGGCTAAGCATCGTTGCACCAATAACAGCTTTTTTGGTCATATCTCATTTGGCCCTTGGCTGTATTTGGTGCGACCACCCCATGATGTTTCTGAAAAATTACGGATTTAATAATTTGATTTATTACTCAATGTTTTGCGAGCACGTTTTTATAGAGGTTTCACATGTGAATGTTGACCTTTAGTTACCGCCATATCAATGTTGGTACAATGATGGCCTTGTCTGGGAACATTAAGTATGCAACAGAACAACAGAGCAGAATGAAATAAATGAGTATTAAATGTTTAAATGAGTATATTGATATTATGAAGTTTAAGCAACCGTTACTGATATAAACATGCATGAAACAGTATGAAATGCACACAAATACATTTCTGTAATGCAGGGAGATTGCGTTTGATGAAACCAAGATTTAAAGCACTAAAATAAGTACACATCCTGATACACATGTCGGTTATAAGGGCTTTATTAGGTGAAGATGTGCTAGAGAAGGTACTAGTATGACCTGTTGGGGCTGACATATGGTGCATCACGAAAGGCCTAATAGCTAGATCTCTAACACTCTGTAAAGCATGGCCTTACTCCATTTGTAGTGCTCTGCTAAGGGAGCTAGAGAGACGACACTGAGGTTGAAACAAACACAAAATGAATTATTAATGTAACCTCTTTTCTAGTCACTTTGACTCAGTGTTCTGTGTAGAAAGCTGTTCCAATAGTTGAGCACACTGAAAGAGAATCCACTGGTATATCCACTTCTAAAATTCTAATACTGTGAGCTGGTCAGGTTCAAAAGGTTCATTTTCTAGTATAGCATGTATTTGTGATATGCTGTTATTGCTTTCACATTTGGATAAGTCATTTTGGATGGATTACTCTAGTTTTCAAAACCACAGGGTCTTGTCACTTTGTGTTTGACCATTTCTTCATGGTGTTTCCCAGAATTTCTTTGTTTTGTTGCTGAAAAGCACGTTCACCAGGTATTCCACACCTCAAAGACTTTGCCAACCATTTCAGACCTCTGTTGTTCTGCAGTACTGCATGGCACTGTAACGAAACACATGCCAGTGAACACTGGAAATAATATGTAGTGCAAGCCAAGCTGTACCGTATGTTCCAGGAGAAGCCGAAAAAATAATAATCTACACTGCAGGGCTTTGGCGCAGTACCTTCTCACACCATTGTTATGGCAAAGCAACCCGCCGCCTTCCTTGCCCTGGCCCCCTCTGGCAGTGGTGTGCAGCTTAACTCCTATTGTGAAATTCATTGCAATATGCTCCTTTGCCAAGCCTAACGGAGAAAAGGCGAAAAAGAATAAGTGTCTGAAGGAGCATTTTTGCAAGTACTGTGTCTTTGCTTTGCTAATTGAATTTTTTTATTTGGTTTTCCTAGAAGGAGAGCGCATGGGATTACTGCAAAGAGGTTTTGTGAGGGAAATAAATGTGGCTTGATGTATATACAGGCATCTCTCATTATTTCAAATCTAATCCATTCCTAAAAACAAGTCTGATAGAAAATTTTTGGACAGCAGAATCTTATATTTCATCTATTTCAAAAGGAAAAATAATAGTGCATTCAGAGAATATCCCAAATCCTTCAGCAAATTTCCGCCAATGGACTAAACCACTTTTAAACACATATGTAACAGTTCACCAAGCACTTCACAAACTTTTCCACTCTCTAAGGAGACATTTTCATTTAATAAGGTGGAGAAAATGATAAAAATAATTTACCATATGTGAGGGTGAGAGGCTAAGAACAGGAGAACAGCTAAGATAAAACTGCAGCATGTTCTGTCTACCTTCCGTGGCTTCCTTCTGACAGTGGTCCGAATTCCCAGTGGAGTTTTGCTTAGAAAAGTGCAGGGTTGTAGTTACCTCTCCAGTTTAATTCTTGCTTTTAACTCATCAGTTGTCCCATGGGTGAATAACAAACCGAAGCATGGATTTATCAAACTGTGCCTCATTTAACTCATTTATTTAATGATTTCTCCATTCCCACCCATTTATTCAGTTAAGTAACAAACCCAAAATGTCTTACAGACACTTCTCTGGAGTTGTATTCCCTTCCCATAATTTCCCACTCTCACAAAGCAATATTTTCACATTCTTAACATTCTGTATCCCCTCCCGTGGACTCACAAGCAATTTAAACATTTCTGCCGGCACACACTGAAAGTTTTTTGGATGTAGATTCAGAAGAGCACATTTTTGATTTGGAAAATGAATTTTTGCACAAAAGAGACATAAAGGCAAATTTTCGGATAGACATTACTAATAGCAACGGTAGCTGTGTTATAAAGACAAATTAGGATAATAACCATGCAATGGACTCTCTGTATGTGTGTGTGTACATGCTTCTGTATCTACGTATGTATACTGAACATCATTTAAAAGCAGAACTGACCATACTGAGAGAAAGCAATGTTGGAGAAACTGGGTGAAGTTCATAACTCTCCTGTATGATCATGAGATTAAATAAAAATATGTGCAAGTAAAAGTCTGCATCGGCTTTCTGAATAAAAGAGTCAGTAGTTGGTTCACCTGCAGTTGTAGCAGAATCAGAGGTAGTTTCAAGCTAAAGCTGAATTAAATACTAATATAATTACCCTTATTCATGTCAGAAATTAATGACTAATGATAAAATATTTGTTGTGTAGCAAATGAAAAAATTTCATTATTCGGTAATATTTATATTGTACTGTTTTCTTAGAAATAATTTGCAGGGGGTAATTGGAGATACTTAGAGGTCAGCTCATCCCCCTCCTCACTCGCTGTCAGTAATAAGTGCAAATACTTTTCACTGTAAATACTCTGTATTTAGCAGCAGTTACAGGGAAAGGGTTTATAAGTGATAAAGGTGTTGCTGCAAAATGAATTCAATGAATATGAAGGCAAGGTTGAAACTTGCTCACCATGAACGGTTCCAGCCAGCATCGAGCCATAACTTCAGCCAACTACTATAATGTTACCTGGCTTATTTTTCACTTTCACATCCATTTAGAGAGATGGATGGTGACAAAAGAAATGCTCAGCCAGATTAGTTGTTTCGAACTTTGGCTGTCACTGTTTTTCTGCACATTTTGCAAATTGCAGATTGCATATTGGATATCAGTAGATATCCGCCACTACTGTTGATTTAAAGCACTTCTTCTGGTGGATATTAACCTGGCATGCTGAGATACACAGTTCATCTATTTTCAGTAGGATAACTAAAATGTTGTTAGACCAGCTAGTCAGTGGACCCGAGTCAAACTGAGCCCGGCACACCACACACACATATACACACACTTGTAGGACCTGTCAGTGAAATACAAGGCTTCTAGCAGAATATTACCATGATTTTGAAAACTCACAGTTCAAAAACAACAAAGTTACAGCATCCCTACAGTTACTCTGAAATGTTTTAAACAACAAAAACAGAAATCTTAGTTATGTATTAGAATCTAGCAAATGAGCTAGATTCAGTTCACTGTTGTAGCTATTGTTTGAATACAATTTCTGTTTTTAGCCACATTTCCACCACTGCCTGTGCTTCAATATCGTATCCTCCAACTTGCTGGCCAATGGCAGTGATGAATCCTCTCTGTGATGCAGGGTCTGATAAATAATTTACTAACAGGACAGCTGGAATCCGAATGCTTTACCAGTGCAGTCAGTTGGTTCTGCTGTAGCTTCTGCTACACCTTTCAGCGTGTAGAGGAGGAACAGTAGGAAATTAAATTAACAGCGCAGTCATGCCTGTGCTTCACCAGCTCAATGGGAGAGCTGGGCAGATCACTGTGATGCTTTTTTGTACCTTCAAGTGTCCCTTTTAAATCCTGTTCCTTTTTTTTCCCCCCTTTTGAGAAGATGACTGTTTACTACTTAGGATAGGCTGGGTTTGCACACAGAAAGATGACGGAGAGGAAGGGATGCAAGTCCAACAGGCTGCTTTCTTCTCTGGGCAGATGGCCCCGACAGATTGAAGACTACAGGACAGAGCCCATGAATCTGGTGTACGGACACTACCACCAAATCACTACACAGGAGAAGTGATAACCTGCGTTATCATTTCGTAGCCCATGTTTGTTGAGTAAAAAGTTATTCTGCACACACCAGCTTTACGTTGAATGATGTAAACTCCTCCACGGAAGCTCTACTTTTAGCAACAGACAAATCGTCTGTCTTACAGGGATGTCTCTCCTGTCATCGTGGAGGAAATTTAAAAGCGCTGCTATTATTGAAAGCAAAAATGAAGATCCCAGCACGGAGCACACAAGCGCATCCTGCTCCAGAAAGGGGGATGTAATTAAAACCTGGTCCCGCGTAGAGACTGCAGCAGAATTAGCTGTCACTGAATCCATCATCCCGGCTACATCGATGGTGTTATTGCCGGGTCTAACTGTCACATGCTGCTGTTATTAATTTATTTATACTTTTTTAATGTGATGACAAAGACATTTGAATGCTTCACAGGTTGAAATATGGTTCCTTGCACAAGCATGGCTGCCAGTTTGAACAGTAAGTAATACGTGTTTAATAAAATTGCCGAATGGAATGTAGTTAGGCGGAAATGGTAGCCCTTCCAAGCTCCATAAAACCATTTCTATAATCAAGTTTCTGTATGAAACTGCCTGTTTTTACTATAATAGTGTCACACATTGGGCCAAATTTTCTTGCACTGCTCACAGACATGAAGGAATTCTGCACTCTCAGGTTGAAATTGACCTCCAGAAGCTAGAAATGTCTTGCCTGCCCTAACCCTAACCAAAACCCTAACCCCTCTCGTACTGATTCCATGTATTTTTGTCTACTAAAATTAGCACAAAGCTCTGCCACACTGATTTTGGGACTCCCTGGGACTCGCCACACCACCTATTGCCATTTATTCCAGATGCTGAATAAAATACAGTAGCTGCTAAATGAAATGAGTTGTTATTCCCTCTCATGCTTCCCAGAAACAAAGGCATTATTACAATTTTTATACACTCATGCATAGCTTCAGATGCTAATGTACTTCATGTTTGCTCTTCTTCGTATGGGACATTGGCAGGTAGTAGCCGCTTCCCTAAAAACTAACACTGGCTAATAAACGGGCTCGGCCACGGCACGTGGAAGCACCTTCAGGAAATGGACACAGCCCAGAATAGAGCTGGGTTTTACCTAGGTTTGACTCATTTTAGATTTACCACCTGAGTACAATAAAGGGTGTCATTTGTGTAGTCAGTTCCCATATACCCTGCTGTGTAAGAGCATAATTGTCATCTGATATGTAGTGAGGTGTGTAAATACTATCAAGAGAGCTATTGAGCTTTAATCCTGAATATTGCTGAAAATAAATAACTAAGAGGTAAAGTAACTCCGTTTCACTCCTTATTGCTTTGCCAGTGATGGCATTTTAGAAGTGTGTAGTGTATATATGTTTTGAGCCTCCAGACTGCTGCAGTGACGTGTATTGTGATCCCCTCAGACTGTAGGAGACCTGCAGTGGGTCCAGCATCTATAGACACAGGATGGGTTTGTGTCCCACCAACACAATATTGCTGTGGTGCCAGTGACTCATGGTGATGCATACATGGGGCAAAGGGGAAGTGAATAAGAATGGATCCTTATTTTCTTATCCCTTACTTGTGATAGTGGAGATTCTGTGGCTCCTTCTTAGTAGGGACCGCTTTGTGGGTGGCCCATCTATATTTTTTTATTACCTGTGATGTGGCTTCCATAATCTCATGAGTTTCTCGGCCAAAATACAGCGTGATGAAAACAGATTTTCCATAAGGACGAAAATGCAGTGATGACTCTTGGGACTCTGATGATCACAGATATCAACACTTGAGTTGATATGTAACTGGAGGGGGTGCACAGTGGGTGGAACAGCTACCCCATGGTGCGACTGGAAGTGAATTCAGTCCTCTTCTGTGTCCACATTTCTTGGCTCTTTTCATGTTCACGTGAGTTTCATCCAGGTGCTCCAGTTTCCAGTGAACTGCTCACAAAATTGCCGTGTGTGTGTGTGTGTGTGTGTGTGTGTGTGTGTGTGTGTGCACGCGCTGCACTGCCTTGCTGTGAATGACTGTAATCAGTTTCTGGTAGTGTAGTGCCCCACTTTATCCAATTCCAACCATCAGTAAACCATTCAGATATATGATAGCTGATCGTGTTGATCCCTTGCCTAAGACTAAGTGAGGAAAGTTTTTGGTTACTGTCATGCGCTGCACCTGATTCCCCGAGGCAATTCCGCTCCGAAGAATCACAGTTCCTCTTATAGTCAAAGCACCAGTTAAATTTTTTCCCAACGTGTCTATGTATTTCCAATATAAATGCATTTCCTTATTACACCTGTCACCTGTCCATATAGTAAATCACCGCTGTACCAACAGTCATCTGTGTTTGCTTATTTTTTTTGGTCCTCATCCATACCACTGATATTCAGGCAACTTAATGTTACACCCCTTTATTTCACAACCTTTTTGACTTAAACTCCTATGTTCATTGTTTCAAAACTGGGCTTCTTTAGGCTTATTAATCCATTCTTATTTTATATTAAAATACAACACTAACAAACTATATTACTGTGTCAAAATGTGTTTCGGACAGTGGTGGACAGACATCTCCCAGCTGTCTGGTAAATTAAAAATTATTTTCCCGACCATCCTTTCAGGGAACTCGGCATTATTAGTGAGTGTTGTATCGGTGAGAGAAAAGGCATATTGTTTCACAAGGAATGGGTGACAAAAGAAAAATGAGCGGAGGAGACAGGAGGCAGCTGAAGACAATGGTTCTGTCTGCTCCTACAGGCAGCCTGTCACAGCTAATAGACCCAGAAGAACCCAGCCACCCAGGAAAGGTGTGAGGCTGAGAAACTCTCCCACTCGCCTGAATTTTGCTTTCAACACATTATGAAGAAGACCAGCTCTCGTTTCACCGACTCCGCCGTGGTTAAAAAGGAAAATCGCAACGGCGCGCTAATGCTAATTATGCTATTTAAATGGCAGCGACACCAACTGAAAATACTTTGCGCAAAAAAAAGAAATCAGAGCTTGATATTTTTATTGAGTTTATATGTAAATTTGGTGATTGCATTATGTGATTATTGGCATGGTAGCTAAGATCTACTGGCTTCTGAACAACTGGATAATTATTTCTTCTTCTTCTTCTTCTTCTTCTTCTTCTTCTTCTTCTTCTTCTTTTGGCTGCTCCTGTTAGGGGTCGCCACAGCGGATCAATTGTTTCCATTTCTTCCTGTCCTCTGCATCTTTCTCTGTCACACCCACCACCTGCATGTCCTCTTTCACCACATCTATAAATCTCCTCTTAGGCCTTCCTCTCTTCCTCTTGCCTGGCAGCTCCATCCCTAGCATCCTTCTCCCGATATATCCAGCATCTCTCCTCTGCACATGTCCAAACCAACGCAATCTCGCCTCTCTGACTTTGTCTCCAAACCATCCAACCTGTGCTGACTTTCTAATATACTCATTTCTAATCCTGTCCATCCTCGTCACACCCAATGCAAATCTTAACATCTTTAACTCTGCCACCTCCAGTTCTGCCTCCTGTCTTTTGCTCAGTGCCACTGTCTCCAACCTATAAAGCATAGCTAGTCTCACTACCATCTTGTAAACCTTCCCTTTCACTCTTGCTGGTACCCTTCTGTCACAAATCACTCCTGACACTCTTCTCCACCCACTCCACCCTGCCTACAATCTCTTCTTCACCTTTCTTCCACACTCCCCATTACTCTGGACTGTTGATCCCAAGTATAACTGGATAATTATTTCATTAAATAAATTAATAAATGAAGTAACTTTTAAATTAATAAATACTTTACAGGAAAAAAGCCTCAGAAAATGATAGCAACCTAACCTTTACTGTCACTGTCATGGGTTTATGGCAGGGCTCCACCATACTCACGTTTATGGAAGTGTGAGTTTTTGGTTTGGTTGTTGCTCAGTCTCAGCGCTTCTTTCTTATAGTTGTGTCACAAACTGGTTATTGCGGTGTTCAGGTGTCAGCCGAGCAATGACAGAAAGCTAGACACAAATGTGCAACCCTGTATTAGCATTCAACAACTGTTTTTGAAAGGTGGAAAAATAAGTGATTCCTGCATAAGGAACCATAGTTTTGCTTTTTTATATGTACTTCATCATCAAAACAACATTGAATTATCCTACCCCCCCACCCAGGTTCTTCTGCATTGTCTCATCAACAAGCATTTGGCAGCAAAACTCACCATTTCTATTAATAAAAGCCCTTTTCTTTTCTATAAACATATTTTATTAAAAATCCTAGATGTTTATTCTTCAACTTCCCAAAGAAACATTTTATCCTTCTCTCTCTTATTCATGACAAGTGAATACCAAACCATTACAAAAATATACAAATAACTTTAGACATACAACTCCAAAGTTATTCAAGCCATTAGACCAGAAAATCCGTTTTTATTAAAAATCTGTCATCCATCCATCACTGACGCACCTTTCCACCACACAACCTGAGTCTTTATGATGCCATGCATTGCACTGTAGGGGCAAACAAACACAAAGTGCATTTCATGGCGTTTGGTTTCATTTCTTTTCACCAACCACATATTTTAATTACCAAATCAGCTTCTTACTTACTTTTCTTACATTGTAGGCATATAACAAAAATGTCTTCTACAGATACATTGGTTTCTTATGAAGAAAACGTGTTTATTAATATTTCTCTATTTCTCTATCTCTATTTATTGACCAATGTTTCTCTGTTTCATTTTGTAAAAGATGGGATATAAATTGAAAATTAATTACAAATTATTCCCCTCAAACAGGGGAATTGCCTGATCCTGATTCGCGTCTTTGTTTGTTACCTTCTACCATTTCCTTGTTCTTAAACATACTGAGCCAGCAAGATCCAGTCCCACTGACCCCCTCAGATAAAACGTTTTATGTATCCGAATCCTGTGACCTCTAAACACCCCTGTGAACACCTTGCTGTTGTCATACTCTTCCAGCATAAGAACAACCATCCTGCTTCTCCCAAATCAGTGCTGCTGCTGCAAATGAGCCCAAACATCTCTTGCTCATACACTCATGTCCTCCCTTAGCTCCCCTTTTGTTCTTGAGCTACGCACCTTCCTCTTTACTCACAAAGCTCTCCACTCTGTGTTGCATGTGACTGGATGTCACGTTAAGGGAGGTCAGGCCCACTGAATTTCTGCTTGTGTTTTGCATTATCTTTTCAGCGCAAGAATGTACACGCACACCGCTTTGTCCTTTAAGAATGATACCAAACAGGATGTAGTTCTTCTTCCACTGCCAGGTGTTATTGTATAATCCCATGGACTCTCAGCTTTCTCCAGCTTCTTGACACTTCATGTTCCCCTGTGGGCGAGATGAAAAAAACCTAGGGCCCAGGCGAAGAGTTTTCTTTGTCATTGTTAGCCACACCATTGAAAGGGTTCCTGGCGGACTTGATGGATTTCTGCCAAGGTCTTTGTGCTTCTGTGGTGTAGTTGGCAAAGAGGTTGAAACCGTTTCTGGAGGTGAGTTGTGAGCCACTGCCACCTCACCCCCATTTTGACCATGATTTGTGACTTGAGTCTTGAAAAATGAACTAAACTCTGTTATGCCAACAACTGCTTTGTCCCGTGTAGCGATTCTAGGACAGCTCTACATTTGGCCCTTACCGACACCCTTGTTTGAATACTTATCAGTGCAATTCACATTCTGCTCAGATGTTAAACACGACAAAAGTGCATATCATCTATTGTTTAGACATGTCAGCCAGGTACCTGGGACTTGAAGCCCTGATAGCTGTACACTTAAAGTAAAGCACATTATCTGTTTAGCTTTTTTTTTTTTTTTAAACCACCTTGCATGGTTCTCACAAAACCCTAGAGGGTCTGAGGCTATAATAACAGTGTTGTTTTAATCATGATGATGAAGATCATTTCAATGATCCTAATAAACTTTCTCTACATCAGTGAATCTGCACTTCATACTGTATGTTCACCAGCAAGCCAGGTAATGCAGGAAACAATTGTTCACCATGTTTTCACATACACTGGCAGAAAAAGTAGGTATTGTTACAGCCTGTCCTGCTTGGTAGCTTTTGCAGATGATTGTTGGCTATTTTTAGATGTTTGCAATTTAGCACCACCAGCAAAACTTTACTTTGTCATAATGTGCAACCTGGAGAAGGCAATAAAGAAACGGTTGGTTTCTTATGGCTGCAGTTCACCATGGCACATGCGAATCTGTTCAGGAATTGTGAAGAGAAATTAACAGACCTCAACAGATTGTGTTTCTTTCTTCTGTCACTCTGAACTAAATTTGGGATGCTTTGATGAACCAACCCAAGATCCATGAAGCTGAATACAGTCTGTGTACTGGGTGTGTGGCAACCCTCTCTTAAGAAAGCCACCCTCGCTCCTTCCCCTTTCGTGTTGACAGATGTTGTCATTCTCAGCTGCGGTTGGCAACGGTGAGGAAAGTGAGCTGAAGCTGAAGCACTTTAGCGCAGAGCTTCACACTACATCCTCATGGGGCTTGGGGGCACAGAGTAAACTCCTTCCTGCATCACATCTCTAACTGTTCCCTTTCTTGAATTTTGTTCTTTAACTTTCTTTTGGAACATCTAAGCAGAAGTAGGAAAAAGCTGTGCTAACCCCCTTATCTAACAATAATACCCTCAGTTGGTTTTATGATTGTCTAGAGCTGTGCATGATGGCAAGACTCATCGCTCATGTAAGTGTTACTCATACTTAAATATGAACTCATAAACACTAATAAATATGAGCATCTGTGTAACTTGTCTCACTGAAATATCCCACTTTATGGCTATAATTCAAGAGTACATTAGTAGGCCAAACAACACCAAACATCAGTGCATTCAGACCAAAATGAACTCTTCTATTCTCTTTCATCCTGTGTATGGAAATGTTTGACGCAAAGAAAAGCAATGAAGCTGCAGAAAAGTTAAACTAAAAGCTGAAGGGAGGTTTTCTGTAGTGGACTGTTTTCTTGTTCAAGATGTTCCTTATTTCATATTCTGTGCCTTGGTAGATATGGTCCAGGTCAATGAAACACCACACTTGATAAACCTCTCCTAAAAATGAATCGATGGATGGATGGAGTTTTGTTAAAAACTAATCTCTCACATGAACCTTGTCTTTCACTCCCATGAGGTTAATGTTTGTCTGATCAGGTTTTTAGTCTTTAAATTCTGTTCTCCTCATTTCTTGTTCTGCAGATATCCGAGGCCTACAGAGCTTCTTGGACCAGACGTCCCGCCAGGGTCTGGATGTATCCCTGCAGCGGGTGGATCGAAACATCAGCCGAGTTTTTACTAGTCTCTTCACCACCATGCGCACCGAAGAGTTGAACCGGTACCGGGACACCCTGCGAAGGGCCATCCTGCTGCTCAGCCCAAAGGGAGCACAGGTCTTCATCCATCAGGTGAGTCGGGATGTCACCCAACACACAACTATACCTGCACGCCAGTTCGTTGGCTTCAGCAGGAGTCCAGTCTTTACAGATGACGGAAAGGTTCATTTCCTCATGCATATGCATATGCATATGCCATGATGGTGGTATTTTTGGAAATTATGTTTACGTGGGAGGTGACCATTTCTCCTGCATTTCCCAGGTCTCTTTTATGTTGCCAGACAGTGGCAGATCATTGGCAGACAGAGTAAGCAGGTGGATGTCAGCCGTTTTCCCTCATTTTTTGACAGGACACCAAAGTAGAAGATGCTCACTGTAATGTATTGTGGGCCGAAAGGTCTGCGTGGACATCAGGTTTAGCTCGGGTTACTCAGGGACACTTATTGTATTCATTTAGTAGATGCTTTTTTCTGAAGTGATACGAACTTACCAAAAGACTACTACCTGCTAGATATGATTAAATATTATTACATTTCCTTGTTACTTTTATTTAAGGCAAATTGTAGGGTTAGTTTGTCACTCTCACATGCTTACTTAACTGGTGGTCAGAAGGGTAGTTAGGCTGCACCCTGGAAAGGATGCCAGTACAACACAGGGTAGCCTGCAGATTCGCGACACATACAGTAGACAATTCAGTCATCAGTTTTCTTCAAAAACATGTCTGACTGTGGGAGGAAACCAGAGCACCTAGAGGAAAACCACATAAACAGGGAGACCTTGCAAATCCTACACACAGTGAGCTGGTTTCAAACTCACATCAAAATGCACCACCCAAGAGGTTTGAGGCATGCATGGTACTCGTTGCACCACTGTGCTGGACCATGACTAAATTTATTTCTTTTCTTTACCACGTGTGCAAAAGACAAGTAAAGTGAGGTTCCTTAATCCAAGTAATTTTTTCATTTTATTTTATTTTTTTATAAATATGTTTGCTGGGTTGTGTTCATATCATTTTTTGGTGGATTTACTCTGGGGTGAAGCTCCTCTACCAAGGTTGGTTGCCAGGAATAGGAGATGTGGTTGCTCCGCTTGCTGCTTGCTGCCTGCTCTCCTGCCTGTAGAATACTGTTAGAAATGCCCCGGAAAGAGTGTGGTGTGTAGCTCCAAACTCTCCATGTTTTATAATAAAGAAAAAAAGCACCACTGAAGAAAAACACCAAAAGAAATAAAATGGTTTTGAAGTAAAATTTGTACTAGCCAAAATAGAAACAATCTCTGGCCTCAGGCATGGAGAAGCACTCCCTCCACAACCCAAGTTGTATGGTCCTGCTGAAAACATCAGTTCTGAGAATTCTGTGGATCAGTTTTTGAACATCCATTTGATTCGTTCGTACCTGATAAAGATATGCTCGTAAATATTTTTTAAATTTGTTTATAGGCGTGCGGAAATGGCACGCGGATGTGTAAGGGCACTATGCTTGACCTTGCATTTGCTGCAGTTTGTCCACCACTGTTTATTTAATCCCATCTGTCTGGACAGCAATACCGTGGCCTGCAGTGTGTGCCACATGCATGGCGGGCTTCACTCGGAATGCTAGGAACACAACATGATGGACATGAACCAGAACCAATGCCAGGCAGCGGACCTGTACAGGGATGTAACAATGAAGTATACTCAGAATTTTCCACTGGATTTCACAGAGTGAATTGCCTTCATCCTTTAATGTTTAATTGATAGTAAGATGTTTCTGCATCTATTGTATGACCTGTTAATATCAAACACAAAAACAAGCAACAGCTGTTTGCCTTTTGAGTACGCATACAGTTTCACTGGAGTATAAACAATAAGAAATTATTTCAGTGGTGTTGGTAAATATGGTGTAATAATTACAATAGCTGCAATACCCATTATTGGAAAAATGTTGTAATAAGTGTGAGAAACACAAACACGTGTTCCTCAGCCCCCAGTGCAATGATTTTACTTTAGGAAAATGGATTGCCTGCAAGGGGGTAAGAATTGCTCACACCCAGGAGCCCTAGCTTAGTATGTTGATGTGCTGCTCAAGAACGGAGACGGGGAATGGCATTCTATCAAGGTTCAAGTATCCCCTTTGATTGTCATGATGGTGCATCTTGCACTAAATCAGTGCCATTGCTATGTTGTGCGCTATTCAACTGGGCTCTTCCTGCTAACTGGAGGCTCCCAGGTAAGAAGTGCCGAGGAGGGCAGAGCACAAGTGTTTTGACTGAACTGTCTCCAGTAACTGCTTGTTGGGAGTATGGTGGGCAGCTCTCTGGATGTATGACACTAGTTTTTGGCCAAGGTGACAGTCCACAGGTTGTAGGGATATACAAGGAGGGCCAAGTAGAACATGAAGACCTTTAACAATGAACACCATGATAAGGTTATGGGAGTACAAATGTTATGTGGGTCCAAATTTTGAGGTTCTCAACTGAAAAGGGATTGTTGTTGTAATGCTTCTGAATTGAGACTGTCCACTACTTCAGATTTCCACTGGGAGAAATTAGTAAAAATAGTCAAAATCAGTCTAAAAATTCAAGAAAGTTAATAAGCAAATCATCTCAAATTTAAATCCTGATCCCTTCATCTTCCTCTGTGCTTTTTAAATAAATTTCTGTTAAGGTAAACCCCTTTCCCTTTCTCCCCCATAGTGTGTGAAGTTTATTTATTCCTGATCCATCCAAAAGGCAGGGAACATTAAATCATCGTGTATTGAAATATTAATTATACACTTTGCCTACTTTTTTGTTCCACATTGTTTACCTTGCTGTCTTTGCTTTGTTCTTACTCTACTTCATATTCCAAATACAGTAATCCTTCAGTACCCAAATCTATTCCATCCCTGAAAACATGTCAGACACTGAAATTTTGGACTCTGAGTGAGGGTTCCCATTATTTTAAATGGGGGAAAATAAATAAATAATGTGCACCCAGCCGATACAAACACCTTTATAAGAATCAACCCGTAATTTCAGCCTAAAATACTCTAACAGCAGTTGCCTCATGAGAAAACACTTAATGTTGTCGTTGATTTGCATATACAGTAAGTACAGTACAGGACAGTTCTTGTGTTAGCGCTGCCACCGGTGTCACTGCGTTATGTGCGGGTGATGAAAGCGCGCATGGATAAATAGATTTATTTTAAAAAATAAAGTGGGCACTAAATGCTTGATGCGGTGCAAACGCATTCACACAAAGTGAAACTAGCAGAAGCAGCTGATGAGACACCATTATGGATGCACGCCCATGAGCATGTCTGGTATCAGGTAAACTTGTAGCTTTATACAATAAAAGACATCATATTATTTCTTATGATAGTACACTGTATGTTATTTATTTCTTTAGTTTTAAATTTATTTAAATTTTTATTTGTGTTGATTTTTTTAAAATAATTTGAAAAGCTTTGGATAAGAAAATTATTATGGCAAAAGTTTCCATTCTGATGCCAATATTTAGGCATTCATTTTCAAGAGTTTGGACATAAGGCTTTGATACCAAAGTTTTGCTGTATTGTGGTGAAATGCTTTTGAACTAGAGCAACACATTAAGGATAATGTGTAGTGTTTAGAGGCAATGTACTGTATATCAGTGCTGTACTATGTGGTCTAAATTTGAGGTCTTGGAACTGTGGGAGGAAGGAGTAGTGTCCCAGTGGTTTGGAACCATCTCAAAATCAGTTGGCTCCAAGCTAGAAAACTATCCCTCGGGTAGACACACATATACACACACATACACACACGTACACACTATGGGAAAAATGAAGAGACCGGTTAATCTGAAAGGCATGTCTATAGACTATGAACCCATATAAAAGAAACACGGCTATGGGAAGAACATGCAGATTCCACACAAACTGGGTTTCAAGCTTATGTCTAACCAGCCCAGGCACTGTGTTTCCCCTATTATTTGTTTTTGTTTGTTTGTTTGTTTGTTTGTTTGTGATTACTACGTAAACCCCAAGGTTTCTCCTACCTCCAAGCAGACATGGGAGAGTGTATAGTATGTACTGGGTAGGAGTTTTCTGCACAGCCTTGGAGGTACAACACGGTGGACACCCCTTTTCGTTTTACCCAGCCTCTTTCTTCTCTTATAACCTTTGTCAGGCTCACTGCAAGGTGAGGTGCAGGGAGATATATTGAGTGGAACTGTTGCTCATGCTAGCCAGGCGATCGTGATTGGGTCTGGGTGGAGTCTGAAGCCTCAAAGGGGGGGTTAGCAGAGAGGAGTACTCTAGTGGGTTTCTTACTGGAGGACTGTATCTACAGATCCTGAAAATGCAGCACTTGACTTAGGATGTTGGCTTCAAGGGTCAACAGGGTGCACTAACAGCAAGACAGGACTGCGCTAAAAAGCTGCTCTTGGTGACCATTCAATCTGTGTCAGACGACAGTTGAAACAGTTTCATGCAGTGCGGCCCTGTGCCGAACACAGACTTAAGAGAGAGCTGCTGCTCACCCTGAGATGAAATCGTACCTTCGGCGCAAACCCTTTTCTTTCTCATCGCCTATCTTAAACGAACGTCATTTTCAAAAAGGTTAAGGACATTCATAAAGCAAATTTATTCATTTCTCATAAATACAAGCCTTTCATAACTTTCTTCTTTTAGTGACAATTTTAGGGAAAAAGCAAGTCATAACCTTTAGTGAAACCAGCCGCTAGTTTTATATTAAACTTCCAAGTGGAAATTCTCTATATTGTAATAGCTCAGCAGAAAGTGCTTTTGGGACAGTAACACTAATAATGACTGTCAAGATAAAGCTACACTGCAGAAGTACACTTTAAATGATGGGATGTTCATTCCCAGCAGAGAAATAGACTAGCACTACATGAACGATAACAAGGTTAATGACAGATTATAACTAATGCGGAAACGCTGTCACCAAGTTCCACGTACTGCACAATATCACATCTTTAAGCACATCTAATGGTGTTTATAGCTACTGGTGTCCCCACATCCGTATGAGGGCTAGGATGTTTCTGCAGGTCTCACGTTGTGATTGTTCAGAAGTAAATAAAAACTGTAAGATGAAGCTAGAGGAGCAGGGTATTAAATCTGTGAACGAGAACTTTTATATTTTTAAAGAAATGTGTAATCCAAGTATTATTAACCCAAGATTTATTTCTTAAAAAAAAGAAACCTTCTTATCTGTGATCCAAGTGGGCAGATCTTATTTGATGAGAAACAAATCCTAGAGATCAACACTGATTCGCAAAGTGAATGTCTGGAGGCAAAAAAACCATGGGAAACATCTTATTTTAAGGTCTGTTGGTCTGTATTAGGATTTGGTGAGGTCCACGTGTTCGGATTTGAACCAACAGTTAATTAGAGTCAGGGTCTCTGTGGATGATCTTGCAGCAGAACAATTATTAGCGCAAAAACACTGTTGCAGAGATTCAAAGAAAGTTAAAACCAAAATATAATCGGTACTCATCCAGCTTTCTCACCCATATAGACAATAATTATATAATAATTCGCAATAATAGTGTTTGTACACACAGTATAACACTTAGTCCACCCAAAGCATGTTTCTGAAAGCAGTAATCTGTTTTTACAATGAAACATTCCTTACCCCAGTATTGTATTGTTTAGATGACATTTTTATCCAAATAAATCTACAGTTTTACCTAATTATATAGCTACAGCAATTCAGGTTCGAAACTGTTGGGTTTTTTGAATAAAAACAATTCCTCCTGTAGATTTATTCCACAAAGGGATATTTAGGAATTAAATCAGTCTGGTTGGAGAATGCATAGGTTTATATATAATTTTGGCAGGAGAAAAGGAAAAGAAAAAACTCCACTCAGCCCCATTTTCCAAAAAAAAAAAAAAAATTGCAAAGCAGTGAAAAGCCAAAGCCAATTTTTTGTAAAAAATGGCTTTATGTGACGTTAGGAGTCAGACTGTTCAGTTGTGGAGCCAAAATAGGGGAGTCAGGACTGCAAAAGACAGAAGGACCAAAACAGAGAGCTGCTATGCCTGCTGAAGGTCCTTGGGAGAGAACAGCAATCTGCCTGAGATAGGATTGAAGGTATAAAACAGTAGCTCAGTGGCTCCTTTCTGAAGGATAGCGAAGCTGGTAATCTAATAGGAGCCGAGCTACAGTTGTACCCGTATGCTTTCCCACGCTATTATCTACTGAATTGGGCTTCTCTTACTTCTAGCAGGAAACCAGTTTGTTGATGCAGAAGAAATGTGTTTGTGTGACAGCTGGTTCAAGCGGCAAGAGTATTCAGACACAGGAATTTATGTCCAACGTCTCTTTATTTTGAAACTTTCTGCTGAAATGGGCTAAAAAAGTGAAAAGTGAATCTGAACTTGTCTTTGTGTCTCTGTCTCTCACTCCAGACAGAATTCCACTTACTGTGGACAGGAGGAGCTCGACGCAGAGGTGTTGTAATAACTGTGCATCTGTTACTAATAACTGGGCTTATGTGTTTGGGTGGACATACCGTCCATATTCAGGTGTGTGCGTGTGCGTGCGTGCGCGCGCATGTACACAGTGATGTGCTCCAAGGACCGCGTCAGTGAAAGGCTGCCCTGCGGTAACTACACTTCTGGATGCTCAAGGTGTCCAGCTCAGTTTCTGATAGTGAGCCCTTAGCAGTTGTTTTGTTGGCCCAATAAGGAGTAATACCTTCTTCTGTGCATATAGATGGCTATAACTGTGAGAGTTGGTCCAAAGTTTAGGGGCCACGAGCCTTCAGAAATAAAACCAAGCTGAAGCAGCTGAGCAGCTCAAAGGTACCAGTTGTTTCTCCCTGGGCTACAGCTATCTAAAGTGTGTGTGGAATTCATTAATGGAGACTGGTAAAAGTTTGCAAATTGTAATGGCACGGTGCAAGAACTATATATATATATCTTTACTTGGTCACCCTAGACATCCTGTTATTTGTTATAAAATGTTTGCCGAACTAGTGCACCGAACGCTCCATAAACGACAAGGTTCTTTCAAGGAGATGGACGTTTTTTGGCTCTTACGTAAGCCCTTATGGCGGCACTAAGCTACGTTCACGCTCGCTCGTCGGAAGGGCTGTGGACGCATGCGGCACCTTCTGTTGAACCACCTGAAGCCTTCCTTCTCCATCCATCACTGTCAGTCCTATCTCCTCCACCCCCAAACCCAGCCTCCCCAGAGCAGACAACCAGGGCCAGGAATAATTAAGCGTGTCCAATAGTGTTTCCACAGTGGAATTTTAAGTACATAGAAAACTCTTTCCACAGTGATTAAAAAGGAAAGGAGCCCCATTAGGCCTATTGTGAATGATAATGGCTTCCCAAGGCATCGATTACGTCAGTCCCAACATTTTTATCAATATGGGCCCCATTGTTCTTGGGCTGGACTCTGCGGTCACAGAGGGCGGCCATCCTAGGGGCGGTGGGAAGGAAAAATGTCTGAAAAGAAAAATGGGCATTTCAGAGCTATGGATTCTGTCCGCATTGGCAGCTCTGTCTCCGCACATGACAGCGACTTCTCATTTACGGTGACTTTATGACATATTTAAAAGCCTAGGATTTACGTTTACTATTCTGCATGATTTGAAATAATTCCCTTGTTGAATAACTTTATTTGTTTTTGTAGCTGGAATGAATTTTAAAAAAGTTTCACCAATAGATATCTTTCACTTTAACTGGCCGTGTGTAATCTTTCTCAAAAAATTCTTTGTTTGGTAGCAATAACCAGAAAGTAAAAGAAATATGTTGCCTTTGTCTAAGATTATTAATAATAACAGTAGAAGCATCAGAATTTGTTATCCCTTAAAGATGCCTGACAAAATGTTTTGCAGTTTAAATGTTATAAATATGAGTACAACCTTGTCAGTGTACAGCTGCAGTAGTCATAAATAAAAGGCATACTTTTTCTTTCTAACAAAGTCTCATAACTTTTTAACACAAGTAGCCTGAGAAAAGGACATGTTATTTTGAATAATGTGGTCGGTATGGCTCTCGAAAATAATGAATGCAAGTCTGGTGTACAAAATATTAATGGTAAATCAGGCACAATTTTTTGTCCAGATCAAATGAACAGAATGTTTGCCGTCCTTCACAAGTTCTAAACTGAACGTGCAGCCACTTAAATGATTTATAGGTGCTCAGTTTATACTGTGTTTTGCATTCCCATTCCTCCATTTCACATGGCTGAACTTGTCATCGACGTGAGCGTTAGTGTCACTTGGAAATGACGGCAGCAGCAGTGCCAGCAGGGCCATTGTGTTGTTGCTGTAGTGTCAGTAGCTCCAGTCAGCATGGAATCATCAGCCCTGTTGCTTAATGGAGGCTGACCGGCTGTGTAAGATGGAGAGGAACCACTGGATGAAATGTGTTGAGCTGCAGGAGTGACACATCCATCGATTTGGATTCTCGGAGAGGCATGTGACAAGGATCCATTAGCTACACAAAATGAGTGTGTTTGCGTGTGTGTGTATGGGGGGGTCCTGCGTCGTCTCCACTAAGGTTCATTTTGTTATGCAGCAATTTATACACATGTAAAAACGGTTTATTATCATGAATGGAACTAGTTCATCTTTCAGTGTGGAAGACACCAAAATCTATCAAGAGAGCTAACTTTAACTTCTGTATTTGGTAGCCATGCTTTGGGATTATTTTGGTTGCTGTAACACACGTGATGTTCAGTGCATAACATCCACGAATTGACATTGATGCAATACCAGTACTAAGGGGGAACTCAGGGTCTCGAAACAGGTTGAAGGAGCTTATTGAGCAGGAGCACAAAATGTAACAAGGGCTGGGTTGCACTATGGTGTTTACCTGGCCCACTGTCCACTGTTATCATGGACTTGAGGGAGCCCAGAGCAGCCCGTCTGACCTTTTCCTTACACCTCATTATGGGTCTCCTCCATTCTGCTTTCTTACCTTCACTCTGTGAAAATGGAGCTTGCTGAAGAATCATCTGTCTCTGCGCTGGGTCTTGCTCACTTCCATGGCCTGCATGGCCCACAAATATACCCACGCACGTGTCAGGGCTGTACGGCCATCATTGTTTGCAGCATACGCGTCTCATCAGATTTATCCATCCATCCATCCACGGGTGCGGTGGTCTGAGGCTACCAAAGGATCACTGGGCAGCAGACTGTGAAACTAACCCAGATTCAGAATCCGTTATATTGTTCCCGCAAAATTATTTAGTCAGTCAGTTAGTTTTGACGTCACAATTAATAAACATAATTTAAAGCTACGTACCTATAATTCGTCTTTAAGGTTCTTGTTGCTCCGGTTCATCAAGCGATTTGGCTGACACGTAGAATCTCCATCAGTTAGGTGCACAGGCTCAGAATAGTGGTTGTTCTCATTTGTTTAGGACTTAATCATCCATACACAGCCAGTTTCGTGTTAATTCAATGTTGACAGATGAGCTGGAAACAAGTCATTATGGCGAAAGCAGCCAATGAAATGGAAGCAAAGCTCAACCCGAGCAAAGCGGCCGCTTCTTCTCGGAGGGGACTCGTGCAAAAAGGCGGACGCGGGTGTCGAAATGAGGACATCTAGTTCAGGGACAATCCGTAACGTTAATATTTGGAAGAAATGCTCGGTCTTCGGCATGCTGACCTGACTCACAGTTCCGCGGAGCGAAACAAGACAAAAAAAATACCCCCGCATTGTATTAATGTGCTGGTGTTTAGGGAAAGGTCGAAACGTGGTTGTCAGGGTGTTGAATGTCCGCATTATTGCGACTTCGTGGTAAGGTGGAGGCATGGGCTGCTTTTTCTTCAATAATTGTCCTCCAGATGAAAACGCAGCTTGTTATGCTTGCTATTATTTTACTGTTAGTTTTGACTGTGGAGTTCTGCTCCCGGTGCAAAGTAATTGTCAGTTTGTAATTTTCCTCAGCCCTTTTTTACCGCAGAGAGTGGCAGTGATTTTGGATCCCTTCTCACAGGCTCGATATTGTGGGTTATCGCTTGGACTGACAAGAGCTTCGCCTCCATTTTAAACGCTGGTTTTTCTTGCATCACAGGCCTTGATTTAGGGCTGCTTTTAATAAGAATTGCAAAGGTGACTGCAGAAACATCAACCTTTGAAGCAGACGTGTCCTGATACTTCATTACGCAGCTTTTCTGCCCCCCAAGTGTTTGAATGAGGATAATGCAGCATTCATGGTGCCAATCCCTTTGGGCGTAAAGAGGGTAAGGAAGCAGCATGTTTTCTGATCTCCTCAACAACCCCTCTGGGCTTTCGCCCCATGATATCGTTCAGCAAGGGAAATAGGTACAGAGATGCTGCTGCGCGCCGTTCCATATCCCCCACGGTGCTCTTCAAGGTCACTCCTTTTGAATGTGCCCGGCGTGCAAATCATTTTGTGTCTATTCTTAGACAGCCCTTCTTCTGGGCTTTTCTGCTAGTATATATTTCCTTCCGATAAACTTGTCACACATAATGAAAAGTGATGCCCCTTTTATTTATTTATTTATTTATTTTTTTACTGCGATTGGAGGGTTTTCACACAGAGGTCTTGCTTCATTTGTTTATTTAAGCACTGCAGCTGTGTGCGTTGCGGGAGATGGAGCGATGAGAGGGGCTGACTGAGAGGTGGGAATGGTAAATGCTGCACGGAGGGGGAAAAAGGGACGAACGAACCATCCATCCTCCTATCATACAAATGGAGACAATCTTGCTGCTGCTGTGGAGAACATGGAGATCTAAGTGGCCTCACACCTATTGTCTTTGTCCTTTTAGATGTAAAATTTCTCTGAATAGCTCAAGCACCCAAATGTGCAGATACACTTTTTCCATCTACACTGAATAGAAAGAAACATAAATAACCCTTTCTTTTCAGTTAACTTGTAATGTCATTAATCTAAGATGAACTTTAAAAATTTGGGACATTCATAAAACCAGACTGTTATAGTAGACCCTTTGGCAGCTAACGGGATCCGAGTAAAGCAAAAATGTTTATCCCAAACAATATCAGCAATATCCTTTTTATGCTTTTTATTACTTTGCACTGATAGACAGATATGAATGGTCACAGTAAGTTTTTAGGTAGGCAGTAAACAGGAAGAGATGATCTGAGTGTCGGTGGGGTCTTATTAGAACCCAGTGCTCTCGCTTTATATTGAAATAAAGCACCACAGGATGAGTGACAGGCATCTGACCTCTGCGGTCTTCTCCTGTCCATCAGGGATATTGTAAAGGGGGAAGCCCCCCAGGGACGTTGAGAAACACAACCTGCGGTAAGGTCGAGTCTCTTTTTGTTGCTGCTCCACAAGGCTTTTCCGGGCCAGGACAACACCGCAGCGGAAGAGTTATGGATCGATGGTGTGCCTTTGGTCACGGTTTGTTGTCGGCTGACAGATCCTGAGCAGCCTGGCACCCACACGGCCTGGGCGAGCACGCAAGCTCCCTTCTGCGCCAAGTCAATAAAAACACGATTAAGATGATTCCCACTGAGCCAAATTTATGGATGATGTGACAGCCGAGGTCTCGGCAATAAAATCAATGCAACGGCGACGTGGTTTGCAGTTCTATATTTGCCGGGTGCTTTAACAATCCAAAATGTTTGGTTTTGTTTAGCCCAAGAGAACCATTGTGGGCAACCCCATAGGAGCAAGGTAAGGTGCACCCCAAGCAGGACAGCTATATATCTCAGTACAGTCCATTATTAAAAATGTATTTTGGGAATAGCTTTTCACCAGTCTCGGGAGCCAATTCTATTGGTATTATTGGTATCTGTTCACTTCCCCACTTCGTTTCTCTCTCACTGCCTGTTTGTTCCTTGTCGTGGTTTTGGCTATCCCGCAGTCACTGGCCCCTAGGCTTGGGGGTGCATCCCAGACAGCATACTAATCCACACAGAGTATTGGTATCAATAAAATCTGTATTTTTTTTTATTGTTTCCCTACACTGACTTCTCTTTATATCAAATTTGCTGTCACCTCACTTAGCTGCTTGCAGAGAGGGTCAACTTTTTATAGTGCTGTTTAGGAAGTCGACTCTCTGATGGTAAACATTAGCCGCGTGTTGTTTATTTTTACTCATAACAGTGTTGTTAAGCAGCCTGTGCAACCCTTTTGATAGCTTGCTGAACATGAAAGATGATGACAGCTGGGATATTTTCAGAAGCCCTTGAAATAGATGTTGGCAGCTAAGAGTTTTGTGGTTTAGCGCACGGCGCCAACACATCTGGGGTTACACTAAACACAGAACAAAGCAGGTGTTGTGGCAGAAACCTCCGTGTTTGCTGACCTGTGTCTTCACCTGTGCTGCTCAGAACACATCGGTGCATGCCTGGATTTTGCCGCATCAGCACTGGCGTGGCTGAGGCTGCACTTCGGACATTGGCTCGATGAACGGGTCAGACGCTGCAGATCCAGGTGGCACAGTGGAAACCCAACTTCCAGACAGTCACGGTAAAGGTGCCCTGATCTTATCAGGATGGCAGCCTTAAAGATGCAGGGCACTTAAAGGGAATGACACATGAGGACATAAAATAAGCCGCAGTGGATGTTACTTGGGCTCTTAAAGGGAAAGTGAAAAAAATAGGGTATAAATAAAACTGCAGTGAAGCCTGAGAAGCAGTCATTTTATAGGACACGATAAAATAAAGTTAATTTTAAAAAAGACCCAATGCTGGCAGCTAATGCATCCATCAGCTGGCTATTAGATCATCGGGTTTTGATTTCTCTGTGTGTAGCGATTTGCCAGGTTCACATACACTGTTTTACCCTCTCAGACCATGTACTTGCTCCTCTAACAGGAACCCAACCTCCATTGATATTATATTTACCCTCTTTAAAAAAACACAAATTTACACGTTCATTAATGCACTTTTAATTGTGGAAATAAAAAAAAAAATCTGTTTAGAGAAACTTCATTTGAAAGTTAACTTATGTTTGTGAGGACTTTCAAATGACCCATATTTAGGCTGGTTCATGCAGTTACCATAAGGTAGTAAAGGAGATGTGTTTTTGGCAGAAATTTCTATAAATATTGTAAATTCGTGTTATATTATTCTAAGGCTCTACTGTACAGGGTGACTCATACTAGTGGATTGTAAAAGCACTGTAAAAAAAAAAAGTGTTTCCACCTTCCTGATAACTTTGTGTCTTAAATAAATGAAGTCGCGATTTAAAAGCTCGCTTTTTTTTTTTTTACTCATGCGACTGGGGGGGGGGGGGTCAGGAAGGAGGCAAATACTTTTTCACAGCACTGTATAAACAAGCCAGATTCTTCACAATGAATGGAAAACACAGCCATAGCTTATTAAGAATTTAGAGAAAGAGATCCATTGTATCCCCACTAGGCAGGAGAAAAAATAAAACAAAGTCCATCAGCAACCCTTCCACCGGGGATTTTAACATTGTCCACGGTGTTCAGAAATGTACAGAAAGTCCCTTATTTTAAATCCAATATTACAAGAAAATAACAGTCTATAACATTGCAACAAATTGTTTGATTTTTTCTCCATTTTTATTATTTAAGCGACAGTACATAATGTGTCCAGAATCTCCTTAAGGAGTAAAATGTGGCAGAAAGGAATTGGACCTGTGACCAGTCACATTCAACCAAGCCATTCAGTTGTAAACTATGTGGGTTATGTAAGAGTTGTACCTGCTTAGTATAGCATTCCTTCTGAACTGTAATTTTTAATTCTGGGACATTTTTTTGGGCTCCAGCAGGAGACTGAACAAACATGTGATTCTGTCCTACAGATTTGGTCCTGCAGGGTGCGTCAGGTCTGCGGAGAGAGAGGCACAATACCGTGTACTTACCGTTCTGCTTGCAGGCTGACAGGGTCTGTGTTTCTAAAAGGGCAACATCTGAAAAAAGAGCAAAATCCTCTGTTCCTGTCCAGTTGCTCTTTCTTCCTGGTGAAAGAAAGGAGTTCAAAAAGAAAAAAAAAATGTTAGGCTCTCGAGTGTTATCAGTTGTGAAGCAGCCACATATGAATGGAATAAATACATTCTGGGTATTTATGTGAGCAAGCACTGAATTTGTGAAAAGTGCAACATACAGAAATATGTGATGCAAAAAAAATTAATTATGAAAATGTCTTTAGTTTGCACTGCAGTTTTCATTGTTTTTTCAACAAATGAAAACTGCAGTGAGACCAAAAATGAAATTAAACTGAAATTGACGATAGATTATGTAATATGAGGCGGCCATGTTGAAATTCTGTTGTTTAATTTTTGGAATCCACAAGTTCCTTTACTCAAAGGACAAGGACACTGGGGTGTCAGAAGAACTGAAAGGATCAGCCAGCAAACTGCCTCTAAGCATCACCATTGGTGGTAACAGTGATGCGGAGGGTTGGGGTGGGGGCAACTCACTGTGGGCAAGGACGTTTCCGGAACATCTCCCTGATAAATCAACATTTATCTCTTCACCATCCTGGCTGAAATGCAGGGATGCCTTTGTACCTCTACGTCCTGCAGCACAGAGGAAGTGCAAGAGAGAGACGGCTTTGTCTGGCACTGCCAGTAAGAATGAGCAAACGAAAGCCCGAAAGCGGCAGGGGCTTTCACCCGAAACGCAGCGTGTTTGGCTTTGCATTTGCCAAGGTGATGAAAAATAATGCAAAACCGTGAAAATGTGCATGTGTCACGGTTGCCACAGGGTGTACATCCACTGCCAAAGCTAACTGTCCCACATGTGGAGCAGGACATTGGAACGGTTACTTGAAAAAGCAAGGATTCTGCCTTGAAGAACTAAGTCACTTACAAAGAAATGAACTTGAATGTCTACAGATGAAAGTGAAAACCTCTGGCCTTTTGTGAACATGAATATTCCATCGTTTCAGTTTTCTGCCCAATTACAACAACCAAGCAAAGAAACCGCACTAGAAAGGACGTTTATTTGTGGCCCTGAAAAAGCGAACGTGCCTCGGCCTCAGGATGACAGCTAGTTTTGTCCAAACGCTCTGTCATTTCGGATTGACGGGTCCAGGACTTAATGATGCTGGTCGGTGTCGCTTTTGTTCTGCGCCATTAATTGGTCAGTGTCGTGCACTTTTATGAAACGTCTTACAGCGCAGACGCGTCAGACCTTTTTTGTTATTCTAAAGACTGGCCGGTAATTGGGTGTCTCTGTATACCTGGCCAACAAGGGCCTATCGCCCTATGCGCTCCGTGAAAACCCTCCTTCGTTCATCATGTGTCTAAGAAGGTTTGCTAAAAATACTGTTTTTAACCCAGCACATGCATGTGAGCCCCATAGATTTTCAGTAGTTATGCTTTTACTTGCATGAAACCCACTTGTATAGCAGCAGAGGCAATCGCCATTGCTCAGTGTATTAATTTGCAAATCCCATCCCTCTTTCCTTTTTTTTTTTTTTAAAATAAAAGACACTGCATTTGAACTTGAGTGCTGATCAATACAATCCAATGCCGCTTAAGACTTGGTGATGATGACGACGAGGGATGGTACCTGAGCACAAGGACCGGCCGCACGGTTCGATGCTGCATTAAGTGGATCATTTCCTCAAAGGTCCTCTTCAAACAGCGTCTCAACGAAAATCCGAGACGCGTTTTGGCTTCTCCGTGAAACAGCTGTGCAGAACGTTTCTCTCCTTCCTTCTCTTTGCTGTGAACGTAGTTTAGTAGCAGAGTAATTCTACTCTCCTCATTGGTTTCTGCTTGGCTTTGTCTGGAACCTACAGAAGGCTTATTAGAAACACAATGGTGTGCAGATTTGGATTGTAACTTATGACTGCACGGCTTGGGCAATGTGAGGCAGCAGTACCCCGTGCCCCAGGAGTGCATTACATTGGAACAGTTTAACAATGTAAGGGCCATACACCAGGGAACAGTCGAGTCCTCGCGGGACTTGAACCTACAGTGTCGCAGTCGCAAATCCAATTCTTGAACTCCTACCTTACGCCGACTGGAGAAAACACTGCCAGTGCCCGCTTTTGCCTCTATTTCGGGTGAGTGACAGAGATTTTCAGGATTTAACATGAGTTCATTCTGCATTAGCTGCTACAACACTAATACAATAAACCCATTCCATTTATGTCTGTATAGCTTACAGCTCAAACTGAAATCTAGCGTAAAAGGGAGATTTAAAAAACATAATTCTGCCTGTGGATAAGTACGATTTGCATTGTCACTCACAGTGCAAGGTTTAGAACTGCAGGTTTTCCTTTACTTTTCAGCAGAGGAAAGTGCAGTCAGCCTTCATTATTTCAGACATCTTTGTTTTAGACAGACAGACCTAAAGAAATGTGTGCTTCATATTTATGGAAGATGTCCTCTGTGACAACAAGAGGAATGGGGAGCATGACTGCAAATGGCTAGCTAACAGTGAATTACAAATATTGAATTCTGTTTCTTTTAAAAAAAAAAAAAAACAACAGTACTGGGTCACTGCAACATGTATGCTGAGAAGCTGCAAATTTCTCAACATGCACAGAGCAAGGCCTGCAGGTCAAAGGGTTTACGATGTATAACATAACACTATAAATAGGTTACAGAATGGTCTCCAGGCATCCAAGAACTCCATTCATTTCTCATGTGGAACAAATTATTTTCAAGGAGAGAAAAATTAAAAGCTTCAAGCATAGATGTCCGCCTTATGGCTAAACGTATGCAGACACCTGAACGTCACACCTTTATTTGCTTGTTAAACTTCCCATTCCAAACCCATGGGCATTAATATGGAGTTGTTCTCCCTATATCAGCCCCAACTTTTCTGGGAAGGTTTTCCACCAGATTTTGGGAATTTGTGCCCAGTCGGCCTCAAGAGCGTCAGTGAGGTTGGGTACCAAGCGGCATTCCAGTTCATCCCAAAGGTATTAGTGGGGTTGAGGTCAGGGCTCAGTGGAGCCACTCAAGTTCTTTCACACCAACCTAGGGGGTTTATGGAGCTCATTTGGGCACGAGGGGGCAACAGTTACGCTAGAGCAGGAAAGGAACTTCCTCAAACTGTGGCCAGAATCCATTTCTCTACCAAATATGTTGGACTGATCGGCCGTTAATTTTATAATTTCATCAAAAAAAATTATCTGGATTGTGGCCCACGGTAAAATTTGAGTGAATTCTATTCCAGTAAACTTTATTTATTTTCCATATTTTATCGCATTCCCGAAAAATCGTATGTCAGAGTGCCCGAAATTTCTTTACATTTTAAACACAGTGGTGGAGTCCCTGGGTGCATCTTACAAAGTTGTATTGGCGTTAGGTAGATTCTGTGAATGAGGTTAATGTTTTGTTCCTGGATGCATAGGGACAGGAATTATTAGCCCGATCGTGAAGTCTGTCTAACTTCTCCCCAATGAAAGGAGGGAGGAGGCTGGATGAAACTCAGAAGAGACAAAGACTGCTGATAAGCATCAAAGGAAGTCCCCGCAGAGTTTAATAACTCAAAATGTTTACGGCAGAAATGACCCTTTTTTGATATATGCTTATTGTTTTTTTTCCTCCTTTTTTCCCCCTGTATTAGTGTCAGAAAAAGCTTTTTTAATCCTTTTTGCAGCTTTTTCCTTTACTTTTCTCCAATATCCATCAGCAACTCTGCAAACACCTGGTGTGTGGCAACATCTTACGCATTTAACGTAAAATAAAGGAAAAAGAAATGGTTTTCCGTTTTAAAAACATTGTCATGTCCATTCATTAATCCATTGATTCATTGATCCGTCCATCCATCGATTAATCTATCCAGTCATCCATTTTCATGAGCTTCTTTTCCTCTTTTGCTTTAGCCCAATAATCATTTATAGCAAGTGGTAATAAATGCCATTTTTAAAATATCTGAATAAATATCCAATATATTTATACACATATATAAACATTGCAGTATGGTACTACAGTGCATATTCGTATAGGCATTTAACAGTTTAACCGCACAGCTGTCTTGGACGCCATTTCCTGTAAATAGGCTAAAAGAGTTGCGGCTTTACTGAATTCCTCTCACAGTTGTGAATGATGAGATGTTTCGGCAGCGGGGAAGCTTAACCGAGCTTAAGCCGAACATTTCCATGCTTGTATTTTGGATTTGTTTCCCGCGTTGTATAAAATGTAAGCTGACGGCTAGAGCCTAATTCTGTAAATATGCACAAATTTTGCATATTGGATTTATGCATTTGTTTTTCCACCGGACATTTTGCTGCTGCAGTATTTACCTGCGCTTCATTTGCAGTTTTATTCAAGTATATGCACCTGTCAGCATAGCGTGAGGATGTACAGGAGGTAAAATTTTTGGACTAGGGAGCAAGTCGCGTTATTTTATACTCGCCTCTTAGTTTTACGACCCATCACAGTGTTGTGACAGGGTGACAGAATAAATTGTTTCCTTTCAGATACATAACCAGAGAACGACTACAGTTAAAGACCTTTTTAACACAAAGTGAAGATAGCGATATGCTAAATAACCTCGGAAAATTCAGAGGACTGCCAGATTTGTGCATTTCGGCAACTTCTTGTTCCTTTATTGCCTCCTTGTTCCCCTCTTCTCCCGCAAAGCGTGTTTGAAAAGGAGATGCAATGAAAGCTTATCTTGCGCACAGCAAAGCGCTTAATCTATTTTGTTTGGTGCAACAAGCACGCAGCTATTCCAGTACTTGTGTTAGCTACGTGCTAGGGTCTGAAGTCTGTTTTAATATTTGTAGAAAGCGAACGCGATCTTGACTTTTCTGTTCACATGTCGCCATGATGCTGTAGAGGTGAGATCCTGTGAGATTTATCCATACAAACTAGAGCATCCAGAAGGTAGGCACTGGATATTTTAGTGCGGGACACTAGGGCACAGCAGAATATCAGTATTGGACTACAGCAGGGATCTGGGTTCAAGTCACTGCTGTGCTATGCTTGCCATCCGTTAAGAGGAAGCAGAGGGAACATAAATTGCTGTTATTCTCCAGGATGGGTGTGATGGTTGGGGATCTCCCACTCTTCATTGGCACAGCAGCATCTCATGGCTATCAACAGGAGTTTGGCTGGAACCGGAAGAACAGCTCTCCCGTTCAAAGTGTGTTAACATCAAATAGTGAAGCTTGTAGCTTCTGGTGTAAAGGGGGAGGAAAGGGTGGTTCTCAGCATGCGTACTCACGGAGGTGTGTACGGCACAAGTGTTTGCCCCACCTGAGTAGCTGTTGTGTTTTCAGGAGGATTGAATAATTGTCCTTTAAAAACCCGGTAGAAAGACTCAAATGCAGAGGAAACAACATCAGACACAGTTCTCCAAATAATAAGAGGCACCTAAAGCTGCAATTAAACCATTATGACTAACTTTTTTTTGGCTATAGGCTGTGCAACTTAAAATGAGAAAAAATGCTCCTTCTGAATATTGTGAACAACTGTAGTTGTGTGAAAACTTTACACAATCTGAGGGAATTTGTGTCTGAACATCGGGAAGGACACAAGGAATTAGAGTGGAGACCGTGAGAGTTGGAAGAGATGCATGACAGAAACAAGCAACCTTTAAAAGCAGCACAAATGTAAATTTTGACATTCTGTGAATGTAAATTCTTGGCCGGCTTCAGGCTGCAGTCTTGGACTCGAGAGCTGTATAGTTGCAGTCGTTGATTTGACGGTGGGGGTTTGTCAGACACCTGGGGTGAACACATACCCATGTCATGGTTCCGCCTGTAAGTTTTGCAGTTTCACCACAATTTACACTGGCACTGTTAGGCCTCTCCCTCCTCAGACTCCTTGCGGGGCAGTTTGGTCAGACGCGGTCTAGCCTTGCACTGTCCTGACCTGGTCCCCTGTAGAGCTGTCCTGAGCTCACTGGAGATGCCAGAGTTTGCAGTCACATGGCATGTGGAACCGAAACAAGCGCTGACCCTGCTGCGGTTGGATCCGGTGAGTCGAAGAGGAGACACGCTGATGTTTGGATGAGGTTGAGCGGCATACTGATGGCTCCCCACCATGCAAAAGGTTTACAGAAAAACCAACATGCCGAGGAGCACCACAGTTTCCTGGGCACCCCTTGTGTTACCATGGAGTCTCTCATACTCCCCCCTGGCTTGAGGTGTCCTAGTCACATTGTAGCTCATGCTGTCTCCTGGGTTGCCTTCCGAGCTCTTCCAGCTTCTCAATATAGCTCTGTGTTCTGGTTCTGCTCCAGACCCGGTCATTTTCATCAGTGACCTTTTGTTTGAGTCAGCAGGCTAACTGTTGTCTGTTTTCCGCTGTTACTCATTGACATCATTCCTCCCATAATCACCGCTTTTCAGCATCTGCCATTAACCATGGGAAATCACCGTCTTATAAGAGGGTTCATGCACTGTCAACCGGAAAGTCGCATTGAAGGTCCATTTAGAACTAAACGGTGGACTCAGTGCTTCCTCTGCTTTCTCGCCATGAAATCTCTCACATTTAAATTTATTACATTGCTTAGCCGAAGCTTGCACGCATTTACTCTTTTGCTGTTTTCATGCCTACATACCTTCACACCTTCATACCTGAAGAACCTGCTGAAAAATTTGCTGAGATGAATGGGGAAAAAGTAACTCCAGAACAGTGTATAAAACTGGTACATACTCACCGTAAAATGCTGAAAGCTGTTATTGCAGTAGAATGTGGCTGTACCAAGTATTTTCATGAGACTTGCATACTTATGTAAGCAGCATATTTCAGTTTTTTTTTCTTTAAAATTTCTGCAAACAAATAATGTATTTTGACTATGGCAATTTAGGGTTACAGCATATTAAAACTGCTGCTTTAAAGAATATGTGAAGTATAATTTGTAAATCAGGCAATGCTGACAAATTTTAAGGGGTCTGAATACTTGCAAGACTCCATCTTCCATCTTTCGCCAGGGACATTCAGGGAAACTATTTTGCTCAAGCAGCTTCCCATCACCAAGCAAAAGAATGAGGAAACATAAGACTGTAGCATTAGATCCCCTTCCAAACAGCCCTACAGCCTCAGAATGACCCTTTTCATTTTTTTTTTTTTTTTTTTTAATACGAGGTCCATTGGCCTCAGCACCGGTTTGCTTAATGTGCTCAAGACGCAAAGAGCGTGGATTGCAGTAATATCATCACAAGATAATTTGGTGTATATAAAGACTGCAAGCATTTCCATAGGTCTGCTTGTAAATAGTGGACTGCACAAAAACTGTGGATATTTAAGCGCCATTTCTGCTTCATCTCTCAACACCTTCAAAATATTTTCGATATCGCTTTGTTAAAAAGTCCTTTTTTCCCCAGTTTGCAAGTCCCGTATAAAACATATGCAGGCATATTTGTGAGTGTTAATAGTTGTATCAGACCTAGCTATGCTGAATTACATATATTAAATTATTCAACTTTAATTATTTCCATTATTTCTTTTAAGTTTAAATGCAAGTCTTTGACTGTAGCCTAATTTGCCCCCATGTAATTATTGAGAACATGAAAGCTGCTTTTTCTTAAGAACATGTTTTGGAGAAGCAAACAATTCACTATGCGCTTACATCTATCATAAAAAAAATACAATTAACATTAGCCTGAAAAGGCAACTGATATTCTCATTTTTTGTACTATCAATCCCACAATTTAATTTAAATATTAAACTGTCTCATACCATCAAAAACACAAATGAAAATAGCTCTTTGTTTTGTTTAGCAGCCCCATACGTAACAACAAAGAGAAGTTGTCCTTGCGTGAGTTTGAAGTATTTAGCAAATTGTTAGATGGCTAAAGGATTTTTGGCGAATGAGTGTAGTCATGAGGGAACACGGGATGATGGTTATTTTTTTACTCTAGCGTTCACGTAAATTTAAACTACGCTGAAGGATTTTAAATAAGTTTTTTTTTGTCCCATTCATTTCCACCTCAAGAAGTATTTTTTAATCACTTAAAAGTGAAGTATTACAGTGGAAATGATATTAAATTACCCAGTTATACCCCCCTCCCAATAATGGTACTGTCAGTATAATCCCCTGTTTTCATTCTAAGTGGGATTAGGAAGATTAGTTGAGATTATCTTTGTTGTTAGGCCATCCGCTGCTGTATTCCATGTCATTCCAGTCCTTTCTTGTTGCCCTCTGTCCCAAATTGCCCCCTGGGCTGAGCAACTTCTCCTGTAGATGTAAGGATTTTGAGATTTTTGAGTTTTCCATAGATTATTGTTCGTATACTGTACCTGTGGGTTAGCAATGTAAAACTACAAGGTATGCGGCGTCAGTGACCTTCTGCAATATCAGTAATAAAGAAAAATAAGGATTGTTTCAACAGTTTTGAATACTATTGGACTGAAGGGAAATCATTCATTTCCATGCAAGCAGCGGTTGGTATTATTGCATCGGAGTGGAAGGAGGTGATCAGCGGGGTGTCTGTGATATCTGGATCAGGTGTTGCTGAAGAGGGAGATCAGTGATATATAGATAAATCCATGCAACTTGCTGTGGGGGTATTTTACTCTAAATGCATTTGAGTATGTTGCATGGTAACTGCAGCTCCTACCCCCAGGACATCGCATACTCACAGCACCAACAATAACGTGTGGTTTCACTGCCTTCCGGTCTCTTAAACTCATATCGGTGCTCTCGGTAAGGGAGCCATTCTGTGTGCTGTAAGGAAGCGAAACTACTTCATCTTCTCCGGCCGATCTCGGTGCCAGATGGGTTTACGCTATGAGCAGTGCTAAGCCTGACGGGTCTGATTCAACCTGAACCCCTTAATTGGTTCCTTGGGAAGGCTGGCTGGGAAACGTGTTCATTTCGAGGACAAATACGTGCTGGTGCGGTTTCAGTCATATCCGTTTATTAAAGATGAAAACTTTTGTATTCTTAACAGACTGTTGTATTATGAATTCTCATTTGCAGCTCAACTGGTGATTTACTCCATTGCAAGACTGATGGGGTTCCTGTGGCTGAAAGGCCAAAGCATGTCATGTAGCTATTACAGTTCAACGGTCTTGTCATTGACTTGTTTTTATTTGGTTACTGGACAGATTGTTCTTTACTGCTGCAGGTTTTAAGGAAGAATTTGGCAGGATACTACAGATCTGCTGTGAGCTGGCCTGCAAAGTAAACTTCAAATGGCAGAGAAGAGGGCTTTCTTGAATAATCCTGGAATATAAATTGTTCCAAATTGTACTAAACTGCTGCTTTGGTTCAATAATGTTATTGGTTCCAGCCCTCAGCTGTCTCATCTACAGCAGGACTGTTAAATTTTTGCTCATTTCGGTTTCATGCTTTCTTATTAGAGATTTTAAATGAAAATTGTACCATCCAATTTAAGCATGACTTTAAATGTTATGTATTTCTGTGTTTAGCGATAGTTTTAACTTAACATTTATGTGGATTAAATGCCCACGAGAGCGTTCTAGAACTGGAAACAATCTGAGATGTGGTTCCCGGGGGAATAACATAGGCAAGAATCTTGATTAAAATATACCAAGCCCTACTAAACTCTGAAACAACCCCGCATGCTTCAGATTCTTACATAAATCCGAAGCCATTTTGGAAGAAATGACAGAACAACAGGGCAGTGAAGCCCTTGATGGATTAATGTTATAAAATTTTTCAAGAAATTTCTATGTTAACGAAAAAAAAAAAAATCAACTCAGGGTTTACAGCTTGATATTGTGAGTTAGTGTAAATCTCTCATGAAAATGTGTATACTCTTATACAGGGGGAAAAAGAAATAGTCCAAAGAGCATTTAAAATGTATTTCCAGTTTACTGCAATTGACTTAATGACTGGCTTCACAACACACTCCTTGGAGGGCAACTCTAAGCTGTCTTATTGTTTAATGCGGCGAAAGAAACCGAACGTACATAAAGACTGACATATTAATTGCTTCACAGGCATTAAGCAGTATGAGATTTTCACACATTAGACGTTCCATCTTAACTCAATTCTTAGAGAGACAATTAATCCAGAAAAAATAAACGTCATTTGGATAGCATAATTACCATTAAATATTTACCAGTTGTCTGTTCATTTTTAAGATTTAAAATGTAGGGTTAACTTATAACTGAATGTGAGGATGTGTTTTCTAGAGCCTGTGTTTTATTGGAATTAAAATGGCAAAGACGTTAAAAATTCATTTCGGGTCATTTCAGGTTGGTTTATTTTTGGGTACAGCCTTTCTGGTTAGATTGCCTGAGAGTACTTAGCATAGAAAAAGCAACAAGTACACAAGTAACAAGAAGGTAGAATTAAAAAGCGATACCAAACTGGTTACCCGCCATTCCTTAAGAAGCAATTGAAAATGCTGGTATTTTAAACTGACTTCTTAAACTCTTTGCATTCAGCATCTTTGGGGCGACAGTTTTGAGGATTTTTTCTTTTCTTTTCTTTTCTTTTCTTTTCAAGTCAAACAGCAAAATATAACTGGAATGTGTCAACTTGAACTATTCCAGCCAAATAATTAAAAAAATATATATGTACTGTATTGGCCCCTACTGTATAACACCAGTAGGTGGCGTCACTTAAACACATGGGTCAGTTATCCACAGAAACGATAAACTGAATCTAGCAAGTGTGAGAGATGATAAAACCTCAAGAAGGAAAAAAGGAGCTCAATGTTAGACCAAATTAACCAAGGACTGAGGAGGAGTTGTGATGCTAGGTTTAAGGTAATGGTGATCAGTGAGGCAGAGGTGTGAAAAAACTCTCAAGAAGCCAAGAAATATAGTTACAGAATGTTATGTTTGAAGATATCAAGCCAGAAAAGACTGTCTTAAAAATGCAGTTATGGTAAACATAAATACATATCATTTTCCTACAATTTTCTAACAATAAGGTAAAATGCTTTAAAAATCTTTTTCTAAAAATTAGTGTTGAAGAAGATGGGGATGTCTTATATTTGGGCCAATATGGCACATGTCAGTCTTACAAGCAGCTGGATAAATGGTGGTATCAAACAAACAAGCATCCTTATACATTGTTCTGTGTGTGTTTTTTTTTAACCTTGAAAACTATAGACATTCAACAGCATTGAATTTTATTGTTAATTTAATGTTTTCAGCTTCATTGTGCAGCACACAGATTCAAAGAAAGTGTTTAATTTAAATGGTAGAAACCATTTTTTGTCCCTGTTTGTTAAAGTGTTTGGTGATCCTCACTGACCTCAGAAGGTTCAGTCAGTGGCCTGAAAACCTACGTTTTTTGTTCTAACTTTCCTTCCCTTTTCTATTAGATGATTATAGTGAATTCCTGGCTTGTCTACAATTGTAACAGGCAAAATACTCTCATAAAGTGTTTTTTTTTTTTTTTCCCCAATGCCCCATGCCTCCAGAGAGTTTAAAATAGCAAGAAGCGTTAGCTGTACACAGTCAGTGTGCATAAAGCGGGTTGTCTGCTGGATCACTGAACAAACAAGGACACCACAAGCAGTTCTGCTTTAGTTGCTAGTTGCTTGGTTTACAAAGAGAATTTAGCATGTTAAGAGGAAGCTTTGGCACCCTGCCTCCTCCTCCACTGCTTACAGATTTTGTTGATGCCTACAGGTGCTCTTGCTCTTCGGGTAGCTGCTTTGAAGCATTTCACCCTAAGTAGAGAGAATCTGCAAGAATGGAGGAGCTTGTGTAGGGTAGCCCTGGGCCATGGTGCCATTCTTAACAGGTCTTTCCTTCCCCTATTCAAAATGGAGTAATTGCATCATTTTTCAAGGCTTGTCTCTGTCCAGGGTGTAGGCTGGCCCCATTAGTCATACTAATGGAGAAGTAAGTGATTTGAAATACAGGCTTTAATCATGTTTTTCTGAACCCTCGATGCTCACACAAGCTGGCCGCGCTAGGAGACACCAGCATGCCGAGCGCCCTCGTGTGAGTGCGAGTCCAACCATTTCTTGCTGCATGTCATCCTTGTGCAACACATGGACTCTGAACACATTTCAAGCTCCACGGTGGTTAGCTTAAGAAAACTCCAGAAAGTACTACCACTTATTTTTTCTACAAAAATCAGAGTTGCCTTTCCAGTGGCGAAGGTGCACCCAAAGATGCACCCCCAGTTGTTTCTTGTATGTTTTGCCAGACATGACCCATGTGAGCGTGTGTGCCAGCTGCACAGCTTCAATCAAGTCATTTTATCTTGAAGGTCTTGAAGGAACAGGGTGGAGGCGGGCCTGGAGGTTCTCCATGGCATCCATACTGCTGCACAACTGTGTCATTAAAGACCTCAGGGCCACATAAGACTGATGCATATAAAGTAGTTTATTTAATTTAGGGGCCACTTCCAAAAGAATATCTTGAAATGGTCATTTGCATGATAATTGCCATACATTTTTGGCTTTTCAAAAGAGGAAATGATTGCATATTCAGGGTTATTACTGGATTTTTGCAGGATGTAAAAAATGGACATGGCCATAAATTGCATGTTTTTAATACTGTAATTCACTGAAAGCGACTCTCCTAGCATTATTAGATATGCTGTGGTGGCATTTGGCCACAGTTGGTAGCTGGCACAGTAATTCATTTTCCCTTCTTAAATAAAATTAAATTGACTTGTTCTGGTTATTGAAAACACAGAACAGCATTTAATTTTGCCTGTGACTTGCAAGCTACTCAACAGAAAGCCACCAATATATTGCCGTCACTAAGAGATAATGACGTTCCACAACATCTACTGTATGGTATTCTTTGGGAAATTGCTGTACAGCCTGAACTTGAGTGCTAGACTTATCCACGAGTTCCCAACCCTGGCCAGCGACAGAAAGTCTTTGGTTAGCATCATCCAATGTAAAAACATTTCATAAAGGTATCTGTAGAGGTGCCTCCTACGTACACACGTCTCCAGTACACGCACCCTGAAGGATTAACACCAATCCCTCAATGCCAAGCTTTGCCCACAACATCACTCAGTTGAGATAAAATTTTGCCACCCTTCACTGATCTCTTAAAGGTACAGTTAGGAAATGTCCAACTTTTGTTATTTTTTTTCATAGTTTTTATTTTAGCCGCTTACAGAATTTTCTCTTCTTAGTTCACACTTGAAAGCCGAGCATTTTTAGGCTTATATCTGGTTCCTAAAGCTTTGCCTTTTTACTTAATGTATTTTAGCAGTATGTTGGCTGCTTTTAAAATGCTTTTCCTCATTGAATGTTACATAACATTAAACACATAATGACTAATCTAATAGTCATAAATATTTTTAATGGAATACCCTTGAAGTGATATGTCACTTATTTTGGTCCACATATAAAAGTTTATTATCATTTTGCTACCCTTTTTCCCTCCATAACATATCCAAGAGTGTTTCAGTGATGTCTCTCCTTAGATGTTGAACATATTAAGTAGCTTTTTGTTGGGTTTATGTTTTTCTACTTTATGAAAAGTTCAGATTCATTTCCAAAACAATCCTGAATGTTAGATGTGAAATGGGTTCATCTGGAGTTCGTAAGTGTTGGATGGTCTGGCCAAGCCGTCCGGGATGAGGAAGCTCCGTGACGCGACAAGGGGATCTGTGCCAGTTACAACTAAAACTAAGCTGTGGCTCAATTTTTTTTACACCTCTGTGACTTAAGACCATTTAAATCATTAAATAATTTAAATCACATAATAACTGGTGCTTTAAAACAAATCTTGTTTGATTCGTGCCAATTTTTGCTTATATGACCAGTTTTATTCTTCATTTTTTTAACAAGAATTTATTTAATTTTTTTTTTTTAGCTTTCATGCTGAGTGCTTTTTGCATGTTGTCCTTGAAAGCCATTGATTTCCATACATAAGGAAGAAAGGCCAACTTTCTTCAACCCCCGCCCCCCACCCAACACCCTGCCCACTTTTTCACAGAGCTGACTTAGTGGGCTATTATTTTCAATCACTCTCAGTGTCCTGAGCCTTATAGCCTTTCAGAGGCTTATAATGGAGTGCTCCCCGAAACCAGGGCAAGTTTGGGCTATGGGCAAAGGTGCCATGTAATGTGATGAGTTGCTTTGTCTGCAGGGCGCCTGTATTTATCAACGTGATCGAATATGTCGGAAAATATGGGAGAATGAAACATTTTATATCCTAATTATGCCGACAGGCTGTTATTTATTCAACTGGTGTGGAGACACCTACCGGGTCTGAATCTTATCCATGTACGTGGACAACAACCTACCAGTTGGCCCCCTCCAAGGATCATCTGTATGCCCAGATCCGTTCTTTTGACTCAACCAGCAAACGTCATGTTTGCAACATTTATGGACCTAGAAACTGATGCACCGATCTGAGAAAGCACAGGCTGAAATTATTAAAAACTCTAACATATTGACTGTTGCGCCACACAGTTAGCCAGTGACACTGCAGGGGATTTGCCCAAGAAACAGGTCATTTGTTAACCTCAAGGCACTGTGACGTGGAAAAACTTGACCATATTTAAAATTTGTTTTCAACTGACGTCACTATTCCTATCTAACTATGCTGATCCCCAAAGGTGGCCATTACCACTATAATTTTGTAGGTCAGCCAGCATCTTTAAGGCAGGATTAAACATCCCAGTTAAACTTTACCATATCGTACGCTCGCATATTTCACACGATCACTCCAGGTCAAGCTGAACAGACAAATCTGTCTATAATTTGCCAAAAACTGATAAATTAATTGGCAACGTTCAGTAGCAGCCTGAATCGTAGAGCTAAGCAGGATGTCTTCAGGTCTGCTGAGCAACAGTAAAGGAGATGGCTAAGAACCCCTTCTTTCGACACAAAAGATGTCTATCAGACTTTCTTGCAGGGGTTCTGCTTTAAGGCAGCTAACAAGAACCAAGACACCTCTGTAGTTTGAGATTTTTTTCATCATCTTTGTTATTAACACAGTTTTTAGTTCTAGACTTGCGAGGTAGACAACTTTGTTTTAAAACTGTTTGAAAACGAGACTCTGGAAAGTTTCTCTATTCGGTTGCAAAAAATAAATAAATAAATAATAATATTAATAAAAAAAAGCAAAAAAGCTAATTGTTTCCTGTTACTGTGAAACAGTTATTCTTATTCTGTAGCCAAATAAAACTCAAAATCTGCTGTCTACATTTGAGAATAGGCGTTTATTAGACATGTAAATGACAACTTTGTATGTCATTCGAACGACAGCTCTTGCACGAGTTTGCATTGTTTAGACCATTTGAAAGCAAAAATCTGCATATTTGCCCAATTTCTAAATGGGAAATTGTTAAATGTGCTTTATGAGTTTCACAAGCACTATTGTTTAATGTGACCTGTTAAAATATATGTTAATTTCACATTTTTTGTTCCGGTCGCAATTGCAAAAATGCTTAATATGTAACTGACAGACAAAATACCAACGTTTGGTTTTTTAATCTCTTACCCTGCTGTGCTTAAAAGCAGCTTAGATGTTCCTCCCCATCTAATACAAGCAGTGTGAGACATACAACAAATAGTGAGAAATGGGATCGCTTTAGCTCTCGCCAGAGTTTGGTTACTTTTGTACAGCAGCCTTCCCTCAGAGCACTGAGAAAAAGAGCAGTACACAGAGCTGTCACGAGGAACGTAAGCGAAAACAACAGCACACATTTGAAAAGGCGTGCAGGAAAAGGCTGGAAGGCAACACAGGAGGGGAAACAAAACTCCTAAGGCTGTCATATGAGAGCACATTTCAAGTTCAGTGCCATCTGGCTCCTCGCACCACCTGGCCATGTTCTGTAAGCTGCTTCTGTTTGGGTGAAGCTCTAAACTTCACTCGACAATTTTGGGCCCTAAGCAGTTACCGATCGTCCCGTATCGACTTTCTCACGACACGCACACGCACAAGCACGCAACAACACACTCATACGTGTTGTCTTTTACCTGGTTTGACAGGCGTTGATCACCATTTTGCCGTTTGCTTCTGTAGGACAGGCAGCAGGTGTTTTAGAAACGGCTCGTGTTTCATCCTCGTGCGTCTTCCCTGCTTTTGTCGAGGCCATGAGGCTGTAAAGTAGGCCTAAGGAGGAGTAAGCCCCAGATGAAAACCAAGTACCCGACTTTTGGGTATGGGAGATACCGCCCATCTGCATACTGTAATTGAGGTCACTTTCAGTCCATCCGTCATTCTCCACATCATATTCAGAAGCTCATTTTCTATTGCAATTTTAATACAAGTCTTGAGCTTTCCATCAACCTTCCTGCTCTCTCACGTCTTCCAGTAATGGCTCCATCCAATGTGTGTCACCAGGCTTACTGTCCCCTAGCTCCTGAATTTTTTCTCTCACTTTGTAATGCTTATTGTATTGCTTGTTGTTTGGTGTTGAAAATCTACAGTGGAAAAAAGAAAAATTTGATGATAAAAAAACGGAGAAGTAGCCATGCACTACTTTCATTTTAATTCCCTGTTTTTCCTGGATGTACCACTGCAACGTTTTTTGCCTTTTAATATAAAGCAACTGTGAGATGATTCTTTCCTATCTCATCCTAGCCTGAGCAGAAGGGGAACACGAGCTGTGGAAAAACTGAATAAAAGTGAAATGGAAAAACTTTGCCCAACTCCCAACAGTCGAACTAACCACTCGTGAGACAGGCGCGTTGAAACGTCGGACGCGGCACCGATTAAGATGACGTCTAAGTTCTCGTGTTTGCGGAGCACCGCCGCGTGAAAAATGCAATGAAAGTGAGCGCTTGAGCAGGAGGAAGTAGTGAAGAAAACAAAACAAAAAACAAGAAGACATCCTATTATCATCAGGATGCTTGTTGTCTTGTTGTTTGCAGAATGATAGCTGTTAAGCGTTTATCTCCAGTTTTTACCATCCTGTGCATAAGTGGGCTGGTCAGGCTGTGAGTGCAGGAAGGCACCACCCATCCAGCCAAAATCAGCAGCCTCAATCACCTGTCAAAGAATCGAAAGCGTCAGACAGAATCCATGCCGTCTGACACGCTCTAAGATGAAATGACCTTCTTCCGTGCCTGACAGCATCTCGTACAGCAGCGATACCCATCAGCACCACCCCGTCAGATCCACAGGGTGCTGTTCTGGCCACGATTAAGGGATCCAAGTGTTTGATTCCCATGGGGAGGAGGGGGTGTCATGTCACATATCATAATCCCAGAGCTGAGAAGACACTGAAATGCTGCTCTCAGATGCAGACATGCTGCTTCACGTCTGCCGTTCTTAAGTGCCCTTGGCTCCTTAGTGGTCAATTACTCATTTTGCTTGGTTATTTAGGGAAAATCAGATGAGGGGGTGACTGCCGGAGCCACTGTTGCCAAACTTTTACTGCAGAAACGCTACAATGCAATTTCAAAGTGCAGTAAAAATGCAGAGGCTACTTTTGCAAAAGACCCCAATAAATCAGGTAAAATAGTTATGGAGGCGTATTTATTTCATTTGAGGTCACCCATGCAGGAGTACACAATTTAAAAAGCTGAAAAAAAATTCTTGTACTGACTGAGATGCAGCTATTTACCTGCCGAAAAGCATCCCCAGTGGCCTCTTAAACTGGTCCCTATGGGCTATTAGTCAAGTCGTAGTTTCAAAATTCAAAAGAAACCATCCTTAGTGAAATGCCTTGAAATATTATGCACAATTGTTGAAAAGTGATCGCTGCGTTTGTGCGATATTGTGTTAACCTTTCATTCATAAAGAATGTGAAATTAATGTGACTTTGGCGGTGAAAATTGTCTATCATTACATGAAATCCTGTTCTCCACCTCTTTGAACAGTTTCATTGGTTTCAGATAAAACTACTGTGATCAGCTCCTTTCAGAGGTTGGTGCCAAAGAGGCATTATTTTATTCCACATCCTTTTGCACATAATACATACACTGCCCAGCCAAAAAAAAAAAGAAGTCTCATTTCGTTGGACCGCCTTTAGCTTTGATTTGTTTCGATAAGTTTATGCAATGTCACAACATTTATTTCCGTCCAGAGTTGCATTCATTTTTCGCCAAGATCTTTTTTGTATTGATGATGGATGGGAGAGTCGGACCGCCGCGTAAAGTCTTCTCCAGCACAAGATCCCAAAGATTCTCAATGGGGTTAAGGTCTGGACTCTGTGGTGGCCAGTCCGTGTGTGAAAATGATGTCTCTCTCATGCTCCCTGAACCATTCTTTCACAATTTGAGCCCCATGAGTCTTGGCATTGTCATCTTGGAAGAAAAAAATCCATTGATGGAAAAACCTGCTCATTCAGTATATTCAGGTAGTCAGCTCACCTCATTTTTTAGGCACATAACGTTGCTGAACCTAGACCTGACCAACCGAAGCAACCCCAGATCATAACATGAAGTTAAATCCAAGTGGTGACTTTTTTTTGGCCGGCCAGTGTTTATGCAGTACGTCACATGTATAGCGGTCATTAATCCCATCTGTTTTGCATGTATTTTGAAACAAGCAGCAAATGCATTAGTCAGCATCCTAAACATTTCACCAGCTCATCATGAAAAAATTATAATTGTTTTGCTATTTTTCTGGTTATTATTGTAAACCTTGACTGGAGATTTTTCTGTTGGCCATGTGTGATCATATGTTTCTTCCTAGACAGTCCACCTCTTGTGGAAAATGTAATGTAAAAATGTTATGTATGCAAGCCATGCAGTGTATCTCAGTAATATGCTGGCATTTTCCACAACAAAAGTTATGTAAATAAGCAGCTATAGAAAACGCTCTCTAAGTGCTTGACTCATGCTTGTAGGGCCCGGAGACTGATTTTGAATATTAATAGTAAAATGTTAAATATAGGCTAACAAGGGCTAAGTACAGTACCAAAATGGGGGAATGCACTTGGCGCATTTCAGACTCGCCGGAAATCACATAAACAGGGGCACATCCTGAAAAGAGCAACCTGGTACGTTCTTGTTCAGATGTATTTATCCAAAACGTTTCAAATGTGCATGTTTTTGCTGAGTTTAGGTTTAAATTTGTCAGCGGTATCACAGCAGAACCTCTCCTTTGGTTCAAGCAGTAACCCTCAGGCAACGTGTCTGAGTCCTTAAGTGCCATGCTACCTGAAAAGCTCTTGTTTTTCAGCTCAGAGTATGAAAGTCTTATACCAAAATTTCAAATTGTGGACTTCTGAGAACCACTTACTACGTTGTTCGAAACCCTTGCTTCACTGGGGCACGGCTTTGTGCGCGTACATATATCGTGTGATGTCATAAATCTCATCGGCAGATGCATATTTCCACACCTTTCGAAGTGGAAATATGCATCTGCCGATGAGGTTTATGACATCACACGATGACACAACCCCTCCTCAAATAAAGAGCTGAGAAAGTAACACCGCTGCAGAGGAATAATCAGAATTTCCATCTTCTTAATTGAAACTCGGGAGGCTGGGGTTCTGCTGAAATACTGCGGTAATACAGAGGTAATCCCTGCCGTGTGGGGGTGTAAGGCCTTTTGGAATTAGTCTGCCTTTTATGACAGTTAATTGAAAGCAGGATTTCCTCTGTGCACTTCAGTTCCTCTCATTCCATTTGAAGAGAAGAATGTAATTCGATCAAACGCTATTCTAATTGCCGCAACACCATTACAAGCTTGGGTCCTAAACACAGAAATACAGAAATAAAAGAAGTAGAAATGGTCTTGCCGTCTGTAAGATAGGGGAAGGGGGGCGTGCTCGGGATTATATGCCGTTTGTAGGCCCTGCATCTCTTCGCGTGATGTTCTAAAGGTTTGCCTGCTTGGATGAATTCCTCTGGTGTGAGAGCTTGGAAATGGGCTACGGGATCCGGCATTTGGGAGCTCCTTCGAACGTCCGCAAAGCAGTGTTTGTGCGTGTTTATCTTTTGTGCACAAAACCTTTTTCCTCACTTCAGTTATAACTTTTGCCTTATTGCACCCCGGCCGTTACACCACAATTGGAACATTTTTCGTCTGTTTCCCCTTTGGTCGCGGTATTCTGGATTCGTACAGTGATAACACCCTACTGCACACATGTGTAAATCTGCTTGGCGATGTAGGCCATTTTCACACAGAACCTAAAGGCGTGAGGCTGACTAAGCGTTTTGAGCAAATGTCAAGCCGTAGATCAAAGAACCGTGATCTATAATGCAGGATGGACAGAATCCTCATGCTTGTGGACCACACATTTCTTATATCGATTGCATGTAAATTGAATTTAATTGCTGTACGTTCTCTGCCAGCGCATTCAGGTTAGAAAATAACTTTAAATCTTTTTTCTCTCATGGATTAAGTAAAAATGTGCAGGAAGGGGTTTATCCATTCAGCATTTGTGCCTATGGTTGGCATTAAACAGCCTGAAAGAGGGTCTTCACTGCGGAAATGCGGCTATCGCCTGCTTTCGGAATGCCATGTAAAGCCACGGTCAGTCTCATATCCTGCTGGGCCATCGCTGGTGGACCTCTTGCACAAGCCAACTCCTCTTAGGATCTCCTGTCGCATCATCCAGCCAAGCCAGCACTGGGGATTCTTTAAAGATGTGCCACATGGATACGTTCGGGGAGCTAAAGTCTACATTTTTTCTGTGTATTTTATCTCTTACAGTTGAAGAGGAAGCAGATAATTGTACTTCCTTTTTCCTGTGGTCAATGTTAATGCCTGGACTCTTTCACTGCTTTGCTAACAGTTTTATTCAGAGCAGATTACAGTGCTAATCCATTTATACAGCACGGCTGTATGTTTTACTGGAGAAGTGCAGGTAAAAAGGATTTGCTTCCTGTCTCTGAGCACATGCACACCTGGAGCACCACCTGCTGCTGCAGCCTCGGCTCACGAGCAGTAATGCATAACTATTTTACCTACATGTCTGTGGGATTGTATATCCGTGGTCCATCTACTTGCCGTCTTTGACAAATGTAGATTCCCGTTCTTTACTGGACTTGTACACTTCTTCTTCTGCCTCTACAAAGTTCAAATAATTCAAGTTATCTCCTTTGTTTCCACAATGGAGCCAATGAGAGCTGGCCAGCATTATGGCCCCAGAGTGGATGCTGAACCCTCTTGTTTGACAAATGAAAGCCTGATAAAATACTATTATATATTATACACGTGCATGTATGTGCCGCTTATGAGTAAAAGAACGAATATGTATTATTTTTTATTTTTTTTATATTCCAACAAATGTACCCAGTGGGGTATTTTTATTACTATTGTATAAAGTCATTGTGAGAGATTATTATAAATGAATTAGGATACTCATTATCTAAGAAAATAGATATTGGGAATATTATTAAATTGCGAAAAATAATTGTTCTGTTCATACATAAAAACGTCGCTAATCTTTCTATTTAGAAGAGAAGGCCAAAATTTAAGGTTGTCCCTCTTTCGCTTTCTTGCATCTCGACAGTCTTTCTAGGAGCTAAAATCTCAGTGCTCATAATGTAAAAGGTCACAACACCCGAGGTGTTTGAGTTAATACAGCCCTTTCCATGAGTCATGTCATTTCTCCTCAGCATTAGCTGTAATATAACTCCTATTACCAGGCTGTGCTCCTGTCATTGGACTCATGGTGAATCACACAAACTAATCCGTCACCACAGTCAGAGTTCTTAGCATCACAAATGAATTGCTGCTTGGCTTCTTGCTCTCACGCAAAGTCACTCGGCGGGGCAGTTCTAATTGTTTGCCATTAAATTAGCGCTTCTGAGAACGGATGAGTTTGTCTGGGAGCTTCGTCGCTGCCATCGCGGAGGTTTGCACGTCGTGCTTTTGTGAGATGGTTAAGGAAATTCTGGTGCCGGTTACGTCCAATGAAGCACTTTGCTTTGCCAAGATGTTTTGTTTATAATCTGTTGATTTTGTTCTACGTGAGTAAGACTAGCTATGAAAAAATGAATCGGTAAAATATATATATATATATATATATATATATATATATATATATATATATATATATATATATTTTATTTATTTTTTTGCTTTTTCTAGCCCACATACAAAACTGAGGTTGAAAAACAGAAATGACCACAATGAACCCCTATGAAATTGTATGAACATCATTAAGTGTCAAGTAATTACGAAATGATGTCCCGCCTCCAGTTATTTCTGGACAAATGTTCCTTAAATGTTTCTTAACAAACAGGAAGGAAACAAGATGAGCAAACATCTAGCCATTCTGCTCCTGGACCTGTGTTACCCAGTTGCTCTTTCTGGCAATTGCCTGCATCACTGTTCTCCTGCTACATACACTTGGGCGTGGTTGACTTTTGAGGTTTGTGCCTTCAGACCGGCTCCTCTTCGTATTTGAAATCCCAACTCTGACATAACCAGAATAACTTGAGATCAATTGGTGTCACTGTCAGCCATCATTCACTCCGCTTTGTGCCAAAATCAAGGGTCGGTGTCAATCACTCCGGATCTCTCTGCCCATCATATTTGGAATAAACAAATTAGGTAGACAAGGCCGAAGCGTTTATAACCTCGCACGCCAGTCATGCTGCACACACAGCTTTGAAAAAGTTTCCTGACACTGTTTGAAGACTTTTTAAATGCAGTATTTACCAAATAACTGTGTGTCTATGATTTACTCGCTGACGAAAGGGTGTAACAGCTTTGCCTTATTTTTCAGCAAGGGGCAAAATGTTAGCCAGATAATGAGTCAGTTATAAGCAACGGACTGTCGGCTGCTGTGCTGTTACGTGTTTAAAGGAAGTATCGGGCTATAGGCCGATGTGTTATTAAATGCAAACCCTTGAGTGTCCTTCCCGGAGACTTTTGGTTATGAAAGGTGTACTTTAATGACAGACCCAAGTGGACAATGACTGATGCAGTATCAGCTCCTAGGCAGGTCTACGACTGTGGGAGGAAAATAATGAAATATACAGTATAAATCATTCATTTTGAAGTGGCCCATTAGTTTGCAGATTGTTTTTAAATGAGTTATGATGTACAGGTACTGTACCTTGTGATATTTGCCCTGAGATCTTCAGTATGTCAGTGGGGTAAACAGAAGTTGCAGGGCCAGAGTGGTGCACTTTCACAAAGTTGGCACCCCATTATTCTGCTGCACTGGATTTTAAGGACAAAAACAGTGGGTGGCATCTACTTGGCAACGAGTGACGCCATCAACAGAGAAGTGTTGTATCTTCCATCATTGGCAGCCCTGATTGATAACCCTGGCGGACACTCGAGGGAGGCAACGCCCCAGGTGGAGCCGAGTTGCCCATAAATCATCTCGATGTGGGTGCCAGACACATGCCCCTTGGTACAGCTCTGGCCTCTGATGGATGAGTCTCCTGCTGCCACATGTGTGCCAAGCAAAGTCTTCTCCTCTTCTTAGTGACTGTCCCCAGCCGGGTCGTCCCAGCTTTCTATTTCTCATTCAGTCTGGATTATTTACACTTTGTTGTAGAACTGACCATGAGGAACTACTTTCAGTGATCACTTGTGTTGAGAAAGGACTTTGGCCATTAATTATATTTTAAACACTTTAATATTTTCCAAGTGTTGAGCCCACGTTTATATTTGTAGCAGTTCCTCCGTATCCAAATTTCCAGTGTCAGAATTTTGACCAAAAATCAAGATAAAGCAAAATTTATTCCTCAAAATGCAACTGAACGGAGATTTTTGCCAAATTTTTAACTGAGGCTTATCCTTATAAAGTGAAATGTGGAAATGAAATCAAAATAAAAATGGAAATAAATGTAAAAAAAAAAAACAACAACCAATAAATAACTTACAGTCCCATACAGTGTACTGTAACAAAATAATATTGCATGCACTGTGATGAACGCTATTGTATAGTGGTACGAACTTATCTCGCTTCGGTCTTTTGCCAGCTGTTTCCGCTAGATGTGCTTTGTCTCACTGCATTTACTGCATGTTTAATTTTTGAACAAACCCATTTATTTAAATGCTGGCTGTTGTGTCAGAGAGAAACGCACGCAGAACGGGGAACCTCGACACGTGGCTTTGCTTTACTCAGCATCTCATTGCGCTGAACTCCTGCTGCAAACCCCACGCATGCGCACCCCCATCGGCTGCGTGTAACGCAGTGACACCGGTGGCGGCACTAACACAAGAACTGTCCTGTACTGTACTTACTGTACATGCAAATCAATGAAAACATGTTTTCTCATTAGGCAACTGCTGTTAGCGTGTCTCAGGCTCAAGTTATGGGTTGGTTGTTTAGTTATGGATATTTAGGTGTTTTCGGACTGGCTAGGAGTGCATTATTTATTTCCTTTTTGTCCTGCTTAAAATGATGGGAAATTGGGATAGGGATTTATTGCATAACTGAACCAATTATAAAGGATATAGTTAATGATTTTTTCATGGAAGGATATAGATCATTTTGTCAAGGTAGTATTAATAGGGGAGCTCTGATTCTAGCATACAGCATGTATTGATCATTTGCTCCAAACACCTTTGGTTTACATTTCTCTTGTGAGCTTAGGCATGTTCAGATCTGTTATGGGAATTGAAGCATTTTAATCCGATCCTCGCAGCTCCTGTACATGTGTCCGTAATTACAGTATCCTCAAATCAAAGTACCTTTCTGTTATGAATATAGCAATTTACCTCTGCTCCCACTTAACAGTGCCTGCTCTACCACGTTGGAACACAACAAAGCAGTTTTCTGCATTATCTTCCCTATGCTTTCTCTATGCTCTGCATTGTTCTTGTTAAATTAAACATTTCTATTTTGCAAAAAGCAAAGAACTGCCATAAACATTTGCAGAGAGTTGCCATGCACAATGGTAAAATTTCTGTTACCATAGTTACGCAACACACAACTTTCCAAAGCCCAGCAGAGAGCAATACCTGTAATCCATTTAAATAGAATGTATGGAATTGAAGTGCTGCCTGCTTTGTCTACAATGAAGCCTTTTTAGTCCTTTAATGTATCTGCTAAATGTATCTGATGAATGTCTTTCATACAAGATATGGCAGAGTGCATTACTCATGTTAAATTGTGAATTAAAAGGTTAATTCCACATCTGAAGTTACGATTCACAGCAACAACAATAGTAATAAAAATAACATTTATACATGTATAAAGCACAATATCCGTTTGTTCCTTGTGCACAGTTTTGTTTTCCGAGCTACAAACTTGAAATTTGGCACAGCTGTGCTTTAAACCCTAAGTGAGGTTTGTGCATAGTCAAGTTCATTAAACACCGAAAAGCCCCCTTAGTATCTTTAAAAACTTTTACTTTGGCCTTTGAAATAAGATTTAGAAACAATGCCCATATTTGCATCACAGACAGAGCACAGTTACTTGACATGCAGACCATACATCACACTGACTGACTGGCATGAGCGTATACAAAGACAGGTTAAATGGATAAAGTTTAGGGTTAAACAAATTGGTGATATATAAAATTTTTATATATATAACTTCTTGTCTAATATGGCATGCACATCATGACTATTTTACTGTTTTCTACACAGAAATAGAATAGCAAGGGGTGGGTGGGGGGGGGCTGGAGGAAGGATATAAACTAGTGAGAAGCAGTGGTGATAGTGAGCAGTAAGAGGTACACTAGCAGATGCTTGGAATAAATAGCCTGACTGACACACACACACACACACACACACACACACACACACACACACACACACCAGTGATGCACAGGTATCAACGTTTGGTGACATATTTAGTTTTTTCCCCTCTTAATTTCCACTGGACTATGATCAGCAGGCACATCACTTTCTATGGTAAATAAAATTATGCAGTAAAAAACCCTGTCAATAACACTGATGGTATAGTAAATATCACTTTTAAGGCTAATTCAATTTGGTGATATATACATTAATACTTTTTTACCTTTCTGACTTGGACAACACGGTGTAACTCAGCCAGCAGTAATGAGAATACAGCTGTGAGAATGTATGTGTGTGTGTGTCTGTCTGTCTGTCCTGCACTGGGTTCTCATCCCACACAGCGTGTACTCCTCCTTCCCCAGCACCCAGTGGAGAACAAGAGGTTAATGAAAAGCTGTGAGTCAGTGAGTGTGAGAATTATATATTTATTTTTCCATGGAATAAATTTTTATGACTCATGGTTGACACACCCATTTTTTTGCAAGTTGCACATTAACATTCGCATTAAAAAAAAAAAAAAAAACTTTCCTTTGCAAAACATAAAAACATTACACTGCAAGTGGGTCAGCTTTGTGAAAAGCCCCTCCAGTTTAAAAGTGTGAAGCTCTCCATATGAACGGGTAATGACAGCACCGTGTACTAACAGTCAAAGGTAATCTTCTCTGCGATGATGAACTAATTCTCTGAAGGAAACAAAAGGTTCTTGTCAGTATGCTGATGGGGAAACAATGAAAATATTACAGTATGCTGCGTAACAGCCCTTATAGGAAGGAATCTTTTGGCTCCAATGAAAGCTCTAAAGAACATCAATTTTTATCAATTTTTCCAGTCTGACATTTGCAGTGCTTATATTTCCGTCGCTTCCTCACTTTCTTCTTGTGGTCCAGAGTTTCGGGTGAACTGAGGAATGTAAACTGCTCATTACAGTGTGTATGTCCGAGTCAGTGAGTGTGTTGCATTGCTCTGCTGTGTGAATGAGTAAATGATTGTATGTTGTTGTGTATCTGACATGCAAGTTGCCTTGGACAAGGCTGTGTGTGTGGCATCCCAGCTGTTGGTGGTTTCATAGCCTGAGATGCTGTGATTCCACAGTAGGCTCCGCACCACCTCGACCCTACTCCAGATTAAAGTGGTTAACACTATAATGACAGGATGGATGGGTGGGTGGTTTCAGATCTTTAGACAAAATGTATTATTAGGCAAAACTCTGTTTAAAACACAGTTTTTTCAATTATTACTTCATTTATGTAAGAAACAAAGGTATAAAACACATATCACCCATGTTAACTGCACCCTTAAATTTAAATGGGCTACACCTCCTTTAGCAACAATAATTGCAACCAAAAACTTACTGTAATTTGATATTAGCCTTTCACATCTCTGTTGAGGATTTTTAGCCCACTTTTCTTTGCAGACCATCATTCTACCACCACCACGTTTGACTGTTGGTATGATGTTCTTACTGAGGGTATGGCTGTGTTTGCCTTATGTTGGACATAATGGGACCTGTGTTGTCCAAAGAGCTTCACTTTTGACTCATTTGTCCACAGAACATCATCTCAACCTTGGTGATCATCCAGATGTTTTTATGCAAACGTAAAATAAGCATTAATGTTACTTTTACATAGTAATGGCCTCTGCCTTCCTGCTCTCCTATGACTCCCTTTATCCCTCAGTCTTTTATTGTGGAGTCAAGAACACTGATCTTAGCTGAGGTTAGAGTGGCCTGTAGTTCTATGGATGATTTCTTGAATTTTTTGTGACTTCCTTGATGGGTTGTTGGTGTCCTATTACTGTAATTTTGGCAGGCTGGCCACTCCTGGGATGGTTCACCACTGTTCTAACACAAAGGAGGCCCTTTTGTCTTTCGCCACACCTCTTCCTTAAGACATCCACCAACAGGGTTGACATCCCATTTATTGCTGGATCACGATTGGGTTCCAACTCAGGCAGCCATGAGGGTATTCCCCACTACCTGAGTATACTGTACATATGATACATTTTTTCCCTCAAAGTACCACAACAGGGATGTTAAGAATACGTCATTATGCCAGAAAGTATGCAGGATGTAAAGGGAAAATGCCCCACTGGGGGTCCAGAGTGAATGTTGCATTTTAAGATGTTTGGTATCATGGCTGAACTTTCATCCCCCTCTCACAATATCCTTCCCCCCAAAGGACTGTTTAATGCTGCATGTGATGCTTGCTTTCCTGGAGGATTGTCATGATTTTGCAGAGAAGCATGAAGCTCTGTTTCAGGAAAGCGTCTTGTTTGTGGTATGTTTTCTATTACGCACACCCGCACCAGCTAACTTTATTTGTCTGTTTACTTGCACAACGGCGCAACAGTCCTGGAGAACTTTGCCTTGCCACACAACTTTTGGCCAGTGGTCTTGCTTTGTTTTGTCATCTTGTTCACAGTGCATGTGGAGCAGCAGCAGAGCTAGGTTATGGTTCTGTTGTGTTTTTACTGGGTTCTTTAACTTGGCAAGGAGCATGGCTGCAACAGCAGTGAGGGGTTTTATGTATGCACGGGGTCAGGTGCTGGTCCTAAAGAAGCTGCCTTTGCTTGTCTAGTGGAGGTTTGATATTTTTGATGGTTATGAGCAAGGATGCTGCAGAAAAGTGAATATGAATGGAGTTTGCGAGCAAAGGGGTAGCGGTGTTGGTCGGCTTGTCGTGCTTGTGAGCAATACTGTGGACATGTCGTGGTTCGGAAGTGGACCTGCTGTAGCCCCACAACTTTTTTCAGGGCCAGTACTCGTGTCTGTCTATCGATCTGTCTAACTGTCTATCGGAATTCTGTATTCAGAAGGCTGAGAGATGGTAGGTACAGGGATTACGAACATTTTTTATTTGTTATCCAATTTATACTGCACATGCTAAGTAGATAAAATTAGTGTTCTTAGTTTGTCTAATATTTTATATTACTGCACATGTTGCTTTTAATAGTTCATTGTAAGTGCAAGATGTTTCTATATGGTCATTTTTTTAAAAGGTTGTGTACATTTGCTGTGTCACTGGGAGAAACTGACCAAGTTTAAATTTAAATTAATTGTTATTGTTCATGACTTGAGCAATGGGACCAAATTAGTATAAAAAAATCTGCGTGTGTGTAATTTGTCCTTGAAGACTTCCCTGTTAAAACGCTTTATGGTGAAAATACGCACATGTATTTTCAGAGAAGTGTCTTAAAAATGAGGACCTTTGGGGGAAAAAAAGCATTCACGTGTTTTAAATGAGTGTAATTGTGTAAAAGTGAATTCTTTTGAATTTTTGAATTGTTTAGGGATGTGGTTATGTTCTACTACTGAGTATATGTGGATGGGATGGCAGATCCAGTTTCAAAAAATTTCAGAAATTGAATCCCTAAACAAGTTCATTACTGTCATGTTTGGTGATGTAGCTGTGTTGCTTTTAATGTGTCCGTGACTCTTGAAAAGTGGAAAGTAGGACGTCGAAACTTTATTAATGAAGGAGATAGAGCAATGGGGTAATATGAGGGAATCGGTCATACCCATGTGGAACGGAAACATGCTCACGCATCAGTTCTCAAGGATTCTTACGTTTGGGAGCTGCTGTTATAAAACTGTCATACAAACACAACATCAGCATTGCCACTCTTCACTCCTGGGAAAAATGACAAGAAGCACCTGGACACAGAGCTGGGTCCGTAGGCCGTGACACCAACAAGCAAGGCACGATGTTCCCTTCCAGTCTCCCAACACAGCAGGACTGCAGCCAGACGACCTGCTACCCGGTGTGCCCTTAGGCAAGGGAAAGTTGGGCTCCAAGACGTAGTCGTTCCAGGGTATATGAGCAGACGGGAGCCGTCAGCTGTCAGGTGCAATGAAGTTAAAGCAGAAGTGAAAGAATGACGACTAGAGTGTTTGGTGAAAAGAAGGGAGGAAAGCGGAAGATAACAGACAGCAGTCATGTCCGGAAACAGGAGATGACTGTGTGATTCACAGGTCACAGCAGCACTCCCACAGCCTTTAACCAGCTACTTCTTACCTTCCACCTCGTGCCTTTTCCCACAAGAATGTTCCTCAGACTTTGGTGTTTGTTGAGGAGTCATTGTGCTGCAGGCCAGACCTTGGAGCTGGGATACACTGCATCCCATCTGGAAGACAAGGTCAGGTGGGTCATTAAGTAAAGCAGACTCTCTCATTCCTCCTTCCTTTGTGGACACTGGACTGCTGAGCAGACAGTCGGAGGGTTTTGGCCTAGGAGAGATTGTGCCATTATATCCTTCAAAGGGTTGATGTTCAAAAAGTTAAAAAAGAAGCCGCTTAAATAATAAAGTATGCAATCAGATTTTTAGTTACTTAGGACAAAACAGCTGTTTTCTCATGGTCCTTCTTTGCATTTCCACATACTGTTTAGTAATTCCATGCAATTTCGAACCAAAGTAATCCATGGCTGTGATATGTATATTAGCCTTGCAGTCACCTTAAAGCAAGCCTGTCCTCCAAGATGTAGTACTGCCAAAAAAACCAAGTGGACTTTGGGAATTGCTGATATGCTGAGATCTTGACAAGTTCACATTCTGGTCAAAAATTTGTGCTGAGCTCCTCCACAAGGACAAGAAATTCAGTTGTTGGTCTACATCTAGTGGAGTTTACCAAAAGGAGAACATCCTATAAAGACCATTGGCACTTTAAAATGGTGCTGGTCACTAACTTGGGGGTGGAAGAGCCAACAAGTCATGTTCAGTTCGTAGGGACTGTTGATGAGCAAAGGGAAGTGGTTTTCCATTACCTTCCTCCATGCATGTTTGAGGCATGCAAGCACAAGACCAACTTCACAAACACCTGAGCTAGGCTCAAATCCCTCACCACACAGGCATCTCAGGAGTTGTGAGTCACCACTTGAAATCACAATGTCACCACATCCCACTACTCATTTGGTAATCTTTCAAATATCTCACTTTGTCTTTTTCTTAAATCACTGTTTTTTTCATTGTTGACCATCCAACAAATGAAACTACCAGTTACGTTTTTGCTTGTTTATAGGAGCAAATGTATATGATCTAGAGAAATATAATGAAGAACTTGTTCAGACTTCATCTTCAAGTGAGAGACATTCCTGTTTCTGTTTCCCATGGTTTGGGAAACCATTGCTTTGGTGTTGCAACAGCCTATTACTGCTCAGCTAAAGCATTCTTAGGGATTTACCCTAGCGCTCTACTGGGTGATCAGTCGAGGGAAGGGTCCTTTCAAAAAGAAATTGAGTCCCTTTTGCAAAGCACAAAATGTGGAAAGAATAATAACCTCTCTCCCTCACTATTGAGGTGAGGGTGTATGTCAATATTTGACAGCTTTGGAGAAGGTGATGAATCGCTCTGAATTTGGTTGTGTGAGGCACTTTTCTAAAGTAGGTTCTCTCCCTCAGGACAACTTCTGTGTTTGTTTGTTTGTTTGTTTATTTTATTCTACAAGTGCCTTATATCGTAAATCATTCTGTACAGTGCTGTTCATTCAGAGGCTTCTCTGAGCAGCCCCTGCGTGCCCTCCCTCTGCACCATATTTGTGTTTATGGCGGAAGACACCAACTTCATGAACCTAATTCTATCACAGGCGGACACAGCTTTGAGATGACGGTGTTGCCAAGGTTCGGCATGCATGAGGGTTTCAGTGAATCGTGAGAAAACTGGAGGTTAAAGGGATCTGACAACCACACTGTCTCTAGGGCTGCCATCACAACCCATTCAGGTGTTCTGGAGTCCTCAAGGATATTTTTTTTTCTCCATCTCCACAGGCTGTCGAAACAAACCTGGCCTCCAAGGACAGCCACTGGGTGTTCGTGAATGAGGTAAGAGAAACGCCAGCGCCAGCAGACATCTGTCTCAGAACCTCCTTCTCCCAGTATACCCTAAAAGGGCAGTTTGGTTCTGCTTCCTTTTTCCTCATAAATTTACGAGTTAGTCTTTTTGGACCCAAAAGTGTTATTGATTTTCGCTGTGTCAGTGTTTTTGTGTTTGCGCGTTCCTTTATGTTGCAGGTAACACTCTAATGACTTATTCCTTCACTTAATATGTTGCTATGGCTCTATAATTTTCCTTTTATTTTTGACACCTTCCTGGTGGAAAATAAAACTGCAAACTGGTAAATGTTAAAATATATCTTTTTATGACAGAGAAACACTGGTGAAAATTGCAGCTCCAATTTTAAAGTAATAACACGAAAACAAGCAAGTTGTGCACCCCTTGTTATTAAAACCTGCCTGTACCTTTTCAGCTGCAGGTTTTCACATTAATGATTCTTTATCAAAAACTTATGTACAGAAGGTGCACTTTTTTCCTCTACAGTCAGATCCGGTGGCCTTTCAGAGCTGAACCCGAGCCCAAATATCTTACCATTGTATTCCCAGCTATTTTTTCTTCCATTTATCCACCGTGCTGAAATTGCCTTGGAAGAAAACTGCTCCTGGTTGTATGCTGATCATAGGGTTGCAGTAGTTCATGCAGATGGAAATGGTGTGTGAGTCACCGCCTGCCACCTCCTTCCAAACCTGGTTATTAGCGAATGTGGAAAGGTCTGACATTCTGTACAGCAGTGTCCCTTCAGGTGAGACTCACTAGCTGGGCAGGGTTGTAAATGAGCCTGGTTTTCTGCTTATCTTTGAATCGCTCTGCCTCAAATTACACTGGAAAATGAATCGAGGGGAGAAACGTTCAACAGCCAAGTTGAATTACCTTGAATTATTTATTCTTCTGCTGTAAACAGTTTATAAAAGTACCAACTTGACAAATGCAATAATGTGCCAAAATATAATGCAGTTAATTTATATTAAACATAGTGGATTTTTGCACAGCTGCTGTGTAGGTGATGTTTCCTGACAGGTACATTAGCAGTGGTGGGTAGCAGTGTAAAATGCCACCTATATTGGCCTTGATTTCCTGTCTATATATCTATCTATCTATCTATCTATCTATCTGTCCGTCCGTCCGTCCGTCTCTGTCTTTATTTGATGTGACACCTTTCTCCAAGATGATTTGCAGTATTACCTTGATATGCTAAGCTACTTACAGTTGTTTTTCCATTTGAATTGCTGCGTAGTTGTGATGGAAGTGCTTGCGTAAGGTACAAACCTGCAAGTCCTTCAGCATGTGAGCAACACCATGGGAGACCCCCGGTTTTGGCTGGAGTGTCTGAAGTGTTAAATACTTACGGAGATGGGAGGTTTCGAGACAATCAGGAGCATCAGGAAAGCAGCCTTCCCTACCCTTTCAGAGCATACAGAATCCCATGAAAGCTTCACCAGAATCAGTATGACTCCTGTGGAACTGCAGACACCATGCAGTCCTGGGTCAAACACAGACTTTAAATACATTACTTGCAATTATTGATTGGATGGGACACATTATCCAGTGGCATTTAATGTTTTACAGTTCATACACCTTCGTGTTTTCATATTTCATAAGTGAAGATGCTGGGATATTGATTGGATTTTGCACAGATCCACTGCAATTATATGCAGTTTATAGACAGATGTTCCTAATGTTTGCTCATTATGGGTGCTTATGTACTGCAGATCTTTAAATAACTATGAAATGACCAACTGCTCCTCACGTATAAACTATACATGTTGCATTTGTTATATTAATATCTTATGTGTACGTACTAAATTATAAGCACGTTATACTTTGTGAAAAGTGTGGTGCATCACGCATCAAGTAGAACCTTAAATGAAGTGATATGAACATCAGTACTGCCCATATTTTTCCGGGAAGGTTCCGGGCCGCCGACTGTCCATAACCGTTAGTGTTACTGTTGCTGCCTCAACGTCACACCTGAGAGCTGCATGTATGCCAAGGTGTGCTGATGAAGGCAAACTCTGAGATGGCATCGTGCACAAAATAGTGTATTTTTTCCAGTGTTTGTGCGCGCAATCTCATGCCTCTCGAATTCTTATCAAAACATACAATAAACTACTGCTGTTATTGAGCAGTGTCAGAAGCAGTGGCATTAAACCAACAGACTGTGCGCTGAGAATCATCTGCCAGCTCATTCATCGCTCTGTCTGTTGGTGAAACGCAGTTTTGCTTTCTCAGAGTTTTATGTCAGTTAGGAGAAAAGGCATCTGCTGAATGGTAAAAAGTCAAATGTACAGTACATATGAATCAAATCCACCCATCATCTGGCCGTCTCGTAGTCACACCCATTGTACTCCACAGCAAAAGCCTCAAGCTTCACATAGGGATTGGTGGTGAGAACAGCCTGTTAGTAACTTGTCTGTCTTTGCGGCGATTATTTATTTATTTATTTTCATGCAATCTAAGTAAACATATCTGGGAAGTCTAGAGAATCTTCCACTTTCAAGACAGGAGACAAACCCAACACAAGGTTAAGCTACTTTGCTTTGCAAAAAATTCTTCCAGTGCTCCCATGAGATTTCGCTTGTTGTCATATTTTTAGCCACAGCTCCTGTTATATTTGCTGAAGAAGGACTGAGTATTACCTTGAGGATGCTTATTTAGGTGCCAGATTTGCTTTTAAGCAGTGCGGAAGGAGTTCTTTGGAAAGGTTGGTGTTGACGGTCCTTTATCTGATGTTCATCTCCATAATCAGACATGTTGTGCTGTGGCTGAGTTCGCCGCAGTCAAACATGGACAACTGCATCCGCACACGCCTTATCGCTTAAAGCCAGCTCAGGTGTGAGGTTTCGGACAAATTTTCTAATGAGCCTCCCTTGAGATGCCAAAGATCAGTCGGGACTTTGGTGAATTAAAAGTGGAGGGATGCATTGCACTGAGCGTTCATATAAATCTCAGCACGCGTCCTATGCAGATATCCTTTAATCCCCTGTTGCCCAGTAATTTAATTTGAAACGTGTGTTTTTGAGGAATGGAATGCATAAAAAGCATAAAATACATTTTTAATTATTCCTTTCAAGCAACTTATTGTAGGTATCACTTTCATAGATACTTATGGATGCTTCTTGTCACAGCTTAGTCTTCAAGAGGTAGGTGGGTGGAGACGGTGTCTGATATGATTTTTCTGTTCAAAAGGCTTTATTTTGCCGTGAGTTTTTGTTGCATTTAATTAAAATTCCATCATTGTAAGCAATTGCCAGCTGCTCGGTTTATCGAGAGCTGAATAATTCGACTACACTGCTGTTTTAGCGGCACTCTTTCATACCTCACGCACAACCAGTTAAGCCGGCCTAGGAATGTGGCTTAACCTGATACCTTGGTAACTGTAACGGAGGACTCACAGCAACACACAAGTCTTGAAATAAAAGCGAATTACGAATGAAGTACAATACCACAAGTAGCATCTAATTCCACGTAGCTACGTTCCTCAACCAGGTGTTCAAACTGATCATCGTAACTTTTGCTTATAAACTTGCAAGGAAGTTGAATTAATATTTTTTCTTTTATAGCACCATCTAAATTGAAAACGATTTATAGATTTTTATATAAGAGTTTAAATGGAAATGGCTTTTTGTTTAGGAGCCAATAGAGGTACAGTGGCCTGCGCAGTGGTATTATTTCATGAGGTGAGTCTTTAAATTGTTCCTGTGGGATCTGAAGCAAAGGCATTTGAGTTTTTAAGAAATGAAGTGTTGATGAATGGCCCTTACATCTGGGCAGTGTGTCAGCGCCTCGGTTCCTCAGACTGTGCTACCTGGAGGTCATCCCACAGTGCTACAATGGAGGAGATGATGCCAAGAGGATGCCCTCCTCCTCCATCTGTGACATGATGTAGAGTTTGGTCATGTGAGCCCATAAGTGCTGACACAGCCTTTCTCAATCTGTCGGTCTCTGCTGGGTTCATGTTTGACGGGATCTTGCATCGCCAGTGACTTGAAGACTGTTGTTATGATGAATCCCAGTGCAGTTTGTAATGACAAACGTAAACTGTACTAAAAGCGCAGGGGTTGAGATCTTGTGACAAGGATGACAATGAAAACAATGGGGAACCAAGACCATGATGTTTCAGGTGGACATGAGGATGTAGATAAGGACTAAGGGTCTTAATAACTAAGAATTTTGGTAGAACTCTGTAGATCTGCAGATCTTCTGCAGGTGAGAAGTTGTCCTGAGGTCTTGCTCCTGATTAAAGTTATGAAGAGCTGGTGTGTGGGGAGGAGCTTCTATGGTGCTGAGTTCATGTTCATGTCACCACCTGTCACACATGTTGATTCCTAACCATCTGCTCTTGCTTTCTTTCTCTTTCTGTCTTCTGTCTTTGTCTTTCTCCTTCTGTTTCCTCTGCAGGAGATCAGCGATGCAGAGATTTTGGAACTTGCCCACAGTGCTTTGGGACGCATGACGGTCATCCGGCAGATCTTCCCGCTATGGAAGGACAGCAACGCGCGCTGCATGCGGAACAACCATCGCATCTCCTCGTTGCTCTGTGACCCCCAGGAGGGCTACCTTCAATCCCTGGAGGTCAGTGACGGTTATGGTCGGTGCCCTACTCAGGATTTTATAAAAAGTCTGGTTTCTGTATTTCGCCCAATGGATAAAGGGGTTAGAAAGACCTGGGGTTTGGTTTTTAAAAAAAAAAAGAAAAAAGGCAAGAACAATGGTTTAACTCACTGTTAACTCATAACTCCACAATTCAGCAATGGATGCAAAGGATAAGATTTCAATATTATTTACACCTAATGTAAATTATTCAAAGTAGGATGGCGGTCCCGTTGTCACAGGAGTAGCGTCTTTAAATGGGTGCTGACATGGACCACAAAAACGAACATTCCTTTGCTATATTTTGAACTCAACAAAACATTATAGCCCTTTATACTCTTAAGAAAAAGAAGTAAGGCAAAAAGAATTGCATAAAGTGATGCAGGCTGGAAATGATAATTAAAAGAAGGTGTATGCATGTGCATTCCACTGCACAATATTATTCAGATCAATATTTTATGTAAGTGTTCTTTATGTCAAGTTTACTGTCTCTTTATTTCACACAAAATGTTCTGTTTTGGTAGATAAAATGCGTCTGCTCCCTAGTTTTGCAGGCAAAGGGCCGGTGGTCATGTCTCCGAAAGCTCCTTGAACCAAACGGAACCCATTTTCTGTGTCAGGAACAGATGGCAGAGCCTGGCAAAAATCCTCCTGGGTTCTCCCTCAATAATTCATGCAAAAGAGGGTTAAATGCGCTTTGATGTTAAATCACCTTCATGACATGCAAATGATTGGTTCCCGGTGTTGGCAAACTCATCAGCCGACCGTAAAAGAACTTGCAGCCTCATCAAAACGCTCTCCTCCCACCCCCCATATGGAGACAAGTGTCCTAGTGCAGAATGGGAAAGGTTGGTTTGGGTCAGGACTTTGACGCCACTTAGCCTTCTTGGCTCTGCCGAGTTTGAACCAAAACACAATCCATCCGTCCATCCATTCATTCATCCGCGCACCTATCACTTCACTCATACCCGTGGTCCAGGGTCTTTTTCTGAAGCATGAGTGCAAGGTAGGAATGAGGCAGACTCCATACCTGGCCTAAGGTACATTCACAGGGTTATCATCCTAAATCCTTAGTTCCAGTGCAGAAGGATTTACTCAAACAAGGAACAAACAAGTCAAACTTATTATTATTATTATTATTATTATTATTATTATTTTTATTTTTATACAGCCCACACAAGCTACAGACAAGCATGGGAGAATTCCAGAAGTCTCTCAGCCTCTTTGTCAGAACACCCTTTTATAAGGGAGTTGGAAGCTTTCTTCCAACAAAACCTTACATTCTACAAAACCTTAAAAGCTAACTGCACCAAATGAGAATTAAGCATCCTTTAAATGAATAAACCAAGCTGGGATGTTCAAGGTACGAGTGCACCCATATCCTCACCTTTCTGGTTGGAAACTTTGGAAAAAGGGGTGCAAATCAGCAGGGATGGGGTGTCAGTTTATGGTACCTTGAGCAGAAACGGGCATTTAGGGAAAAAGAGTTTAAGGAGAGAAATGCAGGGGAGAAAAACTCATCGCTCAGTGGAGTAAAATATATTATTCAGCTTAGGGTTACTGACAATAGAAAATAATTCCAAGTAAAAAATATTCTTCTACACTAGATAAGATGCTTGTTTTGTTATTGGTGGACAAAACAGGTCCATAGGCCACTAGATCACTGATTTCATTTTCCTTTTTATACATTTTGTTTTCTGGACAAAGAATCAGTGCTGGAAAAGACTTTAAAAGGGACATAAATACACTTTCATGCGCTACTTCTCCCTCCTTTTTTTTTTTTTGTCGCAAGCAGTGTGCAGAAGAGCAGAAGCGCTGCTGTCAGCAAAGCAAACCGCATGCTTGGCCAGCAAGTTTAACCCCCTGTGACTCAGCACAGCCATCAAGCTGCTGTCAGACCTCCGTCTGTCTCCGCTGCTTAGCCCTTCTATTCATCGCACCGTGGGTGCTGCTTTTCAACAGGAACGCTTGCCAGCTCACCTCCTGTCCAACATGAAGACATTACACAGTGCCAGTTTACCGTTCAGCAACTTGTTTTTGAGACCTGCACCATTTAATGGCTTTTAAATATTACTGCTTGGCAAATGTTTTCATGTAGCTTTGCCTATTGTATTTCAGTAATTAACATTTTACAAAACGGAATCTATGCTGACAGCTCACGTACCCTCTTATTACATTTGCAGTACAAGAGCAGTAGAACTGGAAAGACTAAATATAATATTTAAATGCCAGGAGAGCACACGCATTCAAACCAAGATAAATAAAAGGACAATTTTGAGCATCCAGCCACACCGCAGATTCTGTCACCTTCTGCCCCCCCCCCCCATTTGTCACATCCTGATAACTGGTTTATTGGCATTAGTGGCCACCAGCTGCAAATGGGTAAAAATGCATATAGGGGAGATTTATTAACCATTAATATTTTTAATTAATTAATTATCATGAATATTGTTCCTCATATTCTCATCAACTACTGTTTTAATATGGGGCTCAGTCAAGATTTTTTTACGAAAGTTGAGATCTGTGGTGATGGGGGAGGTTAAAGAAGGAGGTTAAAGAAGAAGGCCAGCAAAAAAGAGAAAAATAGAAAATCAAGTATCATGTCTGAATTTAAAGTAAATGTCTGTTAAAATGATTACCAGTGCATTTGGTTAACAAGATAGTTTAATCCTTTTTTTCTGTTTTTTGCAGTACAGAGTTTTGGGCTACAGTAAGAGATCTTTTTTTTGTACTATCATGTTTTTCATTGCCAGTTTGCAGGACTCTAAACTTTTTTATATGTATTTAAACATTTTTCCCCTCTAAAAGACCAATTTCCCCCATTTGCAGTGCTCTTCTGAATGTTGGAATTAAGTTTCACATGGCTGTTGACTGAAAAACGATTTTGCAGACTTCATCTGCCTAACCAAAAAAAACGGAATGATTATGGACGGCAGAGCATTCTTCTTTCTCATATTATGGATCTGATGAACTTTGTTTTTTGGTTTTGTGGTTAATATTATGACATTACACTACCCTGTACAATGTGTGAAAAGTAAATCCATGGCACTATGTTCTTTGAAGAACCCAGTTCTGTCTTAAATCCAACCTCTTCGAGTCCTTAGTAGAGTCAGACAGTTTGTTTTTTTTAGGTTTCGGCAAAGTTGTTTTTAACCAACCTGGTGGACAACATAGAGTGACCAGGTAAATTGAAATAAATGTCTTTGGACTGTTGAGGAAACTCACATAGACAGGGAGAGAACATGCAAATACCACATAGACTGAGCTGGATTTGAACCCTTGCCTGAACAACCCAGACTCTGAGGCAGCAGGGCTACTCTCTGCATCGCCACATCTCCGCATGTATGAAAGCACGCACAGGAAATTGACATAATCGAGCATCCATTAACGCAAATTTGGGTTACAATATTTTGACCAGACTCTGTCTCTCTCGCTTTCCATCTGAGCAGCTTTTTGAGCTCAGGTTAGCAAGCAATCTCTCCCTCTGGTGAGCCAGGACACCTCGTGCGCCTGCCCGAGTCCCCCAACAGCGGTGTTTCTGAAATTTTGTAAATTTGTAAACACAACAGAAAATCCTGGCCACAGCTACAGCAGGGTACTGAAGAACTTAAAGCAAAACCTACCATTCGCAATGGCTACCTGAAAAAACTTTTTAACCAGCATTTACCTGCATTTTTAAGATTAATATGTTGCATTATTATGTGAGCTGCTTGTATTGCTTGGTTCCACTAATCTGTTGTGCTGCCTTTTCTTCATGTCCTTTCAATGTGTGTTAGGTGTCCAACCTGTACCTGTATGACAGCGTGCTGATGCTGGCCAACGCCTTCTACAGGAAGCTGGAGGACAGGAAGTGGCACAGCATGGCCAGTCTTAACTGCATTAGGAAGTCCACCAAACCCTGGAACGGGGGTTGGTCCATGCTGGAGACCATACAGAAGGTTAACTGCTCTCCACATTATTCATTGTTTTTGCACCACTGTGATCTTGTATTCAGTTTTGTTTTGCATGGTATCACACTTTTGGGCCTTCACCATACCCTACTACCACCTTTTTAAACACCTTTAATTCATGTTCAAAGTCATTTCCAAACTTTGTTTGTGACCGCTATCCTCATTTCTATTCTTGTATCACAAGCTAGGGCTTTCTTTAGTATGTATGCAAAAATACATATTTTATTGACTAGTTCTCAAGTGTGGGTTGTGCACATCAACCATGCATTATTTTTCAGGATTTACATGTTACAACAGAGCAGAGGAAACTTGCACACTTTTGTACAGCATACTTTTTTCTGATGCTGCCTCCTTCCATGTACTGCAGCTCCGCTATTGCCACGAACCCATAGCAGTTTTGCCTCTTAACACTTTTTTTTTTTTTTTTCTGTGATCCCATTCCCCAAACAATGGTTGCACTGAAGACGTATGTGTAGCGCTCACCTGCTGGCCATTTGCACAGCATCAACACTTTCCCAAACTCGCAAGAGGCCCGTGACAAGTGACCATTTCTCCGCTCATTTTCATGCTCTATAAAAGGTCTTGTGGACGTCCCAAGGGTGCGCGATGAACGTTTGCGTTAAGTGCTCAGGAGAACTGCTTCCTGCTACATTGCATCCTCACGTTAGCTAACTTTGCCTGGAGGATGTTTCTCCAACCTCGAGGCATCTGACAGAAAAGTAGCAGTGACTTGTGAAAAAGCACCTCGCTCTGTGTTGCAGCAGCCTTGTAGATTATCCAGATTATTACTCCATGGTTAAAAAATTGCATTTAACAAAAGTAAAAGCTGTGTTTTATCATTTCAGAATCAGGTCATTATTTATTTTATATATTTATATATGCAGTATATAATAGTATATACTGGGTGTAGTATATTATTGTGTGTGTGTGTGTGTGTGTGTGTGTGTGTGTGTGTGTGTGTGTGTGTGTATATATATGATGTTTTGGCAGCACTGGAATGATAGCTATGGTTGGCCTCTAAAATGGATTCTAGTCTGCATGTATGATTTTGTGTTAAGTGTAGGTCTGCAATCTGAATTCACTTTGTAGTTTCTTTATTCCATTCATGCAGAAGAGAAAAATATTTGTGTGTTTATTCAGATCACAGCCATTCGTGTGAAGCTTCTCTTTTTTCTGTAGTTCAGTGCTGCAGGTGACCAACAATAATGGCACCTTGTACGGCGCTAAGCCAGGCTGTTTGTGGGAACCAGTTACCATGGTGCTGTCCGTGGTGCTGAGCCATACTGTCAATTACTGTTGCAATACCCACTGAGTCCAGAAGTCCATTCTCTGGCCAAAACCATTTTCAGGTTCTCTGAGAGGATGGATACAGCCTTGATGTACCTGTGTTGCATGTGCTGTCCCCTGGTGGCTGGGCATTCAACTCACAGCAATGTTGTATTTCTTTTATATTCAATACATTTCAGTGAAAAGTCAAGCAAGCATTTGTTAAATTTTGCTTTGGGTCTAAACGTTAGGCTTATAACAGTTTAAATTGCTTGTGTGACAATTTTCAGTTATTTCTATTTGTATAAAGATGTACAGGTAGATGCAAGTTGTCCTGAAGACCTCACCTAACTCACAACCACTTGGCAAACCAAGAGTCCTCACCTGTCAGCTTTTTGTTATTTTTCTCCTTGTTGTCCTTGTTAGTCCCTGTCCCACCGCACTTTAGCATACAGTTTAAACTTCATTTTTACTGTTTATCCTGGCTTTTGCACATTACTCCATAAAGCAATAGTGTATTATTTTGGAAGTTTTACATATCACAGACATGCCGTGTAATTTTGCTCATTTTTTAGTTGGCCCATGTGCTTATTCATTTAAATTTTAAATTGCTGTTCTATAAGCAAAATTAATCACTCCAGGCACTGAGGATGTTGGCATAAAATCCCCTCTGAGGCATTTCAGCAGAATATGAGAACCACTCCTGCTCATATCCCTCTTCTGCTTTGTATTCCCACAGCTGTACCCAGTATCATAGTCTGTCCCTTATGTCTGTCCCCACTGGCTTGTGAATTTCACCCCAGGGCCGAATAACTGGTTTGACTGGGATTATGGACTTCCGTGATGGTGGTTCCAACTCTCACGTCCAGTTTGAGATTCTGGGCACCAGCTACAGCGAGACCTTTGGAAAAGATGTCAAGCGGGTGAGTATAAACAATGCGGCTCCTATTTTCAGTGTCACAGAAAGGGTGGCACAGCAGACTGCAGCTCTTTTGTATGACCAAAGCCCAGTTAGTTGCTCTGTGCAGTGACCTGAACACTGACTGTTAGAATCCAGCAGGCCCTCCCTGTCAGTGATCAGGAATTTCTGGGAATCTGGGGGTAACACAGCAGTCTTGAGCTTCTTTCCCAGAGACTTAGGGATGAAAGTTAGCCTTCTAGCACTGTAACTTGCAACTTTGATAAAATTGTTAATCCTTGTGTTTCACATTTTGTCCATTGCAATCCCTCTGACAGTTAGAACTGAACAGCAGTGTGCTCTCTCACAGTTTTATTTATTCATTTAGCCAAACCCACTGTTCTATTTAATTATGTATTTAAAATGCCTATGTGGTAATAAACGGCCATAAATACTTCTTTATTTCATATATCTTTCAATGTTTTGTTGTGCGAAATGAGCCTTTTTTTTCTTTGCTCCAGTTTTGGAACATATTAAATCAGTCTGCCATCTCTGCTTGCTTTGTGGATATATTTTGATACGGGACAGATTTAATAGTTCGCTTAACTGCACAGCATAATCCTCATTTTAGTGTAGGGATGAGCAGTTACATGCATATAATGCAGTGTAAAGTTTTAACAGTGGTAATAAGCTGTTTTGATTTTGTTGTATCCAAAACCAAAGACTTTTCTTAAAATTTCAAAGAATAAAAATGCCTAATTTTATTTAATATGGTATCTGTCTTTAGTACCTGAACCTTTGAGACCTGAATCTGTACAAAACTGCAGTACCAAAATGCAGAGCCTCTTTTTCTTTGCTAAATTTGCTATTGGCTTTAATCTCTGCTTTCTGCATTGTGTTCTGTATTTTTTCCCTTGAAAAATGTAAATCAATTTCTGTGGATTGTTCCCAGGTCTTTGTATCTCAGTAAGTGTTCAGCCTTTTGCTGTTCCCGTAATATAACGAATCTATCTTTTTATTTTTTTGGCTCTGACTTATTGTTTGAGAAATATTTTTTACTGTGGGAAGGAGTTTGCAACCTTAAAACTGGATTTATTATTTCCTCTCATCAAACATAATTCCTTAATCCTTTTGTGCACCATAGGAAATGTATGTCTTTAGTCTTATAAGGAATTAAGATTTTGGCTTACAGTTTAAAGCTGTGGTGTTGCAGTCACCCTTTTTTGTTTTTGGGATGTAAGAGGAGCAGATGCTGGTAGCATAGATGAGCCAGTGATGCAGACACCCTCTGGGTGCTGGGTCCCAGAGCGGAGACACCTTGGTGGGTATCTTTCATCCTGGTGAAGGACAGCTGGGGGTGGGTCCACCCAGTAGGAGAACAGAGGCACTGACCCATGGTAAAGGACTTATTCAAAAAAAATTGAGACAGGTTGCTTCCACCCATTCAAAAAAGTTATAGAAAATGGCAGCACAGTGGTGCAATGGGTCTCAAGGCACCTGGACTGTTTGGGCATATGTTGGAATTTGATGTGTGTGTGTGTGTGTCTGTGTGAGACTACCATGTGATGAACTCAGTTACCACCTCCCCTTTGACTGACCCTGCCTAACCTTTTGCCCTATGCTTCCAGAATAGGTTTGCCCCACCATGATGCTGACTTATAGACTAGCAACAGTAGTAGTGATTTTTCCCAAAGTCCAGCCTACCTTCTGGACTCTTTACAAAGCTATACTATCCCATCACGCACTGCAACTTGACTAAACATTGAAGCTCCAGTAGTTTGCTGCATTTTGTTGTTATTTTCTTTTCAACACACTTGTTTTCCAGTTTCTTGCCCTGTCTTTCCTAGTCCAGTCATAAATTTGATGGAAAGTCAAGAGAAACATAGACTGGAGACCAGGCAGTCCAGTGGTAATGAACATTTAATCACCAGGCATCCTAACTTGAATTATGAACCAAATTTATCACATTATGACCATTAGGATCCACAGGCTTGTGGCCATTTTTCCCACACATGAGGCAAAAGCAGTTGCTTGTCACCGAGTGCATTTATTAAAAGTAATGAAAGGGAAAAGCAGCTAATGGCATGTCGAATGCACTCAGCACTGTTGTTGTTCATTATTACTACTCCAGCCTCTGCTAACTCCAGCTAGCATCTTGCTGAAGATATGAATATGAGCAAATTAATGCTACCTCAGCTGTGGCTGTGTGTTTCCTGCTTACAGGTACCTGCCCTTTTGCGCAGACAGGGCTCGGAACAGCATGTGTAAACATCCAATACAGGCTGACCCGCAGTTTTCACTTGTCCTTCAAAATTTTCATCCTGATTTCAGTCTGTTACTGCAGTCCTTCTACCTTATGCTATACTACCTGCTATACATTGTAAAAGTGGAGCACGTCGGATGAAAACAAACTTTTTGAAAAGTAAAAACTTTAAAAAAAAAAAAAATCACTGCATTTCAGTGAATAAATCAAACCAGAATGAGAATCAGATGGCCAAGTGCGCTCACTCATACAGGGCTTTGATTCCCAATGGCTCTCGGTGTACATAAGACAACACAGCATACACACATACAGAAAACAAGTGCAAAGATGGATGATAGTACAAGAGAATAAGAATAAATGTTATAAAAACATATAAAGATTATAAGGGGAACACTGCACAGATTAAAAAACAAATCAGCTGTACTGGAACGTAAACCTAGAAAAGTTTTCCCAGATGAATCGCTGTACTTTAGTCCAAGTCGCTTTGGGTTTGTTTAACATTTTATTTATTTATTTATTTATTTTATGTTGGATTTTTGCCCTCGCTAATGCTTGCCATGTTAATTTACACATATTGTCTGCCTAAGCAGAGAGAATACAACACACCTCAGACCCACTACACACAGATTTCAGACAATAACACATTTTTTCAAAGGAGTAATGAAATGATTTAAATGAACCCCAGTGCCTGGGCATCTGTGTGAATCCAAATGTTCACCTTACTTGATTTAACAGTATGAATTTTTATAATACACTGGTGACAAATGTATTTTCCGGAGCATTCATCATGGTAATTCATAGCGGAGCGTAAACAAAGTGGAAAGATTTGGCACAAACCTCTCTCAGCCTGTATAATAACCCCTTTCACAGGTTTAGATGTCTGTACATGCATGGTTGGCCTTTATTTGGTTGTCTTCTGTACAGTGTGGGCACATCAATTCTTACCCCATGTTTCTGGAGAGAAAACAGGGCCTCTGCTTTGCATCCCGCAGTGCTGTTCTGTGCTGGTGTAGGCTAATGCAGCCTTTCCGTGACTCTGGCATGTGTTGTGTGTGTGTGTGTGTGTGTGTGAGAGAGAGAGAGAGAGCTACAAAAAGAGAGAGAGAGAAGGAGATAGAGCCTCTGGCCCGCAGAGTCTCAACCGCAAGACTTAAGGAGTCCCACTGGCTCCTGGCCCCTGATTAAATCGCTACTGGGAAGCAGAGGGGTGTAATCTCTTTTTGTCTGACAGCCTGATAAAGCGAAGGGCTTTGCGGGACTCCGAGACTTCGTGTGACGCCTCCTTTGGTTTATTAAAGACGACTGGGAGACTGCGGCAGAGTTAGTGAAAAGAGCGTGGGGTTGCCTGGATGCGCAGAGCTGAGACCAGGAGCCATGGCATGATCTGAGGCCTTGGCCTTGTCATAGCTGGCCGATTACCACACAATACCGATATGTAGGACTATGAGGGAAGTTTGTATAATAACGTGGGGAAAGTTCCTGCCATCAGCGGTGCTACCTTTAAAAATCCAAACACTTGTTTGATTAAAGCATAAAGTGGAAATGAAAGGTCTGACTCTTCTACCAAGAGAATGTCGGCCATGCATTATGCATGATGGCTCTCTTCTTTCTTAATCCTGTATAAGTTAGCGTCTTCTCCAGTATTGACTTTTTTTAAAAATGCAATTTCAGGCAATCTTCACATTTATTTCTAAGTTCTCCTTGATGAACTAACCTAAACATGCTTACTGTGGCCTGCAACATGGTTTTCCACTAACAGACACTCATGATTTAAAAGGCAAATAGTTCATGTCGAAGAGAAAAGTTATTTACTGACTTTTGGTCAAGCATGCTGTTGAAACAATGAGATGATTTTGGAGAAGAGCGCCACTGCGGGGTCCATGGAGTGCTACTTAAGGTTGGTTTCATCATGGCTTCTGAGCGATGAACCGTTTATGCCATACGTACATCACCTGAGTGAGGAAAAGCTCCGATATTCAGTTAAAGATACAAGGTAGCACATAATATAGTTGTTATGGAAACAGATTGCCTGTCGAGGTCCCTGGAGGAACCCTGTTGCAGTAACCCTGCAGCAGGTAACCCTACCTGAACCACTGTAGTAAAAACTATCATCCTTATAAATGACACAAGTGAACAAACCAGTATTAAGTTGAAAAGGCCGGAATGATTAAGTGAAATACTTGTTGGGGTTAGGCCATATGGACGAGCTGCTATGGAAAGTTTTGTAATCTGTCAGGAAAGAGTGATATTTCGACAGCTAAGAAGAAAGAGCCCAACCTACAGTAATTGCCAAAGGTCACACATGGCAGTCCATTGAAAAGCGAGAGCCCTGTAATCACAGTCCAGTGTCTGAAACTTCCAGAATTACATTTCCCTCAGCGGTGGGCCGTTCCAACCCTTAAGCCCGAGTTTTTGAGCTAAGAACACTATTGCTCCTCCAGCGACACTGGGCTCCCACACCTCCAGCCATCATTTCGTCTCTGATAAGGTCATGCCGTGTCCACCTGGCTGGACCAGCGGGATTTTACACAGGGCTACATCTGCATAAGTGCTTGGACATAATCTGACAATGCCGTTGTGCTTCAGGTTATTGAACTTATTTCCGCGTTGTTGCTTGGCTTTGACTGCATTTTGATGCATTTTGTCAAAGTTTAAGGTGCATTTAGATGATGCAAATAATTTTTAGCATTAGAGGAAGACAGCGTATTAGGCCTGCACTCAAATGGAACCGGAAAGCCTCGGTACTGCGTATGAAATAAGACAGATTTGCTTCTTCATGCAATTTTATAAGTAAGCTTTGGTAATGATATGTGCTCTTGTGAGCAACAAAAAGTGGTGAAACGCATGCATAGTTTCAGTTTTAATTAAAATGTCCATCTTATTTTGTCAAATTCTTTAAACTGCAGTGGTACATTGTGAGTATCACAGTTAGTTGCCTTTTTGTGCATGTTATATCCATTTGGGCACAGGTAAAACTACCATTTGTTTCTTTTATTCTGAGATTCTATTATTATTATTATTATTATTATTATTATTATTATTATTATTATTATTATTATTATTATTATTTTATATAGGTGAAAGTGAGACCTAGACTCTCTGGAGAGCACAGTCTCAGAAAGCCTTCTCGTGAGGCTTGTCAAGATAAATAAACGCATCATCATGGTCCACTATGATGACCGATCCTGTCTGATCGAATCAATTCCTCAACTCCTCCTGACAGTAATTGCTTAGTTTTTTCCCGAGCGTGGCCGTCCACACCACCATTCCTGCCTTATTCCCTTTTCCGCTGCCCACCACAAACGTGCGGCTCCGTCACCAGGGTCTGCCCCAGGAAGAGCGCCCCCCCCATTATCACCACCGCCATAATTGAGTCCAGGATGCATTAATCAGGCCGCTCTGTTCTTTCTGCTTGACTGCCAATCCGAAAACTGGCAGCACTGTTAGAGCACGAGAGGGTGCACCGCACGCGGCGAGGCAGCATCACAGAACAAAACACAGCATTGCAGGGCAGAACATGTCATCAGGGGGCGTCACAGGGAATCACAGGGCATACAGTATCATTACAGGGCGTGATTTAACATCACAGGATCTAAAAAGTACCGTATGGAATACCATAACACCACGACACTGAGCGTGACGGAGTAGGATGTAATGTAACATTACAGCATGTAGGTGATACCACCGGTTTTTACCATAGTACCCCCATACTGTTGCATTTTCCCACCGTGTTACTGTTCTCTACACAAATACAGCCAGCACTGTTTTTTCAGTGCTTTACACGTTCATCTACTCAGCTACTGTAATGCAGAACAGCCTGCTGTAAATCATCATCACTCCAGTAATATGAGGATATTAGACTTAACATTATCAATGGCGGTGCGGCCTCAGAACACAGAAAAGCTTCTGAAGAAAGACGAGAAGTTAAGCATTAACCCAGGGATGGCAGGCCGTCACTGTTAGAGTCGTGTAGCGGACATAGTCTATGCGTCCAGCCATCCTTTTGTCCCCTCATCCATCTTCCTGGTGTTCCAGCACTGGCTAATCTATTCTTCACTGTCTTGAACAAGGGATCATCCTTCAAGTTCCTCAACTTTGAATAGAAAGTGATGCTGAGGTGCACAGCAGGATACAACACTGCATATCTGGTGTTGCAGCTGCTTGTTGCAGAAGTACATATATTACAGCTCAGATCACTCACCTCTCTTCAAACTCACACCTGTGAACTCATGTGGTCAAAAACTAGAGGTCAAATGCTGGTTGTGTGGACACTGGTCCGGAGGAGGCCTAGCTGTGTGCTCCGGCAACAGATACTACACAGTCTTCACTCGGTGATCAGAATTTTACGGGAAATAATATCTCTGTGTAGAGACATCCAGGGCTTATGGAGGAGGATTGAGAGAAATGCTAAGGAGCATTTAGGCCGTAAATGAGGGCAGCTTAATCTTGTTCGCCCTCATGTCTACCTTTCCTTCCCCAGCCCTGATCTAGAGACATGCCACCATTACTATAGAAGGTCCAGTAAGTTATGTTGGTTAGCATTATGGTTCACTGCTGGGTTTAATTATTTCTGCGATTGTGTTTCATTCACATAGACCCTCTCCAGCTGTTGAGTTGCTCTGTCTGCTTGAGAAATTGCGCCTCCCCAACTGCACTTGGTCAAAAGTAGCTGGGAGTTCAGTCGCTGACATTCTTCAGGTGGATTAGGGAGAGGAGCATCCTACCCAGATCCACATATGAGGCTCCGCATAGGGAAAATGTTGCGCCATAGTTTTTTTTTTTTTTGTGGTCCCAGATTTTGGCTGTGTGGGGAGGAAGGTGCTGTGGAGACAGATTCCAGGTTACCTGTAAAATAAGGCCAGTGGTGGAGGCCATCAAGCCCCACACTGCCCTTCTGTAACCATAGGAGGGGCTATAAAGGTAAACTGGACTGTAGGATCCTGTTTCACACTGCATCTGGGCATATGTGCGAAAGGAACCTACTCACCAAACACCATTTTGCATATAACCACGTATACGTGAAATTATTTCGTTCAGCTACATTTGCATTGGCTATCAAACAAATGGTTTTCAAATGGTCCGCTCGCTGTTTGCTGCAAAGATGTGTAACTGTGCTTAATGTTTCTTTTTCCTCAGAAAGTTAAACAGACTTTGACAATGGAAATTGTGACCTTTCACTTCTCAAACGCTATTGAACAGACGTGCTGCGGCAAGAATAGGTTCTATTTAAAAAAAATTTTGCATGTTGTGAGCATTGGGGCGTTTAATACCGTGTGTACGGGAAAGTAAACCTGTTTAACTTGATTTCACCCGCAAAATGAATGCACTTTTAATCGGTGCCTGAGATTCAGACTGAACATCTTGTCATGGAGTGATGACAGCTGTATTGCATTTTCACCGTTATTATTTAATTCCCCCCCCCCCCCTCCGCTGTTATGCAATATTTATATCGATGGGTTCATGTTAGGGGATATTAGTATTTCAGAAGTCAATTGCTGTTGAAAAGCAGTGAATCCTGTTTTCTTTTTTTGCTGGGTAGATCCAAGGGTAGTGTTTCTTTACAAAGAAGTCATCTTAATTCATGAGAGGAGAGCAGAGCTCAATATTTTATAAAGTTATCAACCATCAAAGTTCTGTGTGAAGCCTTCACTGGGAATTGCGGAGTCTGTAAATAGCCTATTGAGTGGACAGGCTGGTTTGATGTTTTATCTACTCTCTTTCTTCTATGATTAATTAGCTGTGCTTTATGAATGAACCGGACATGGGCTGGAGGCACGAGGCTGGAGTTGTAATATTGATGTCGGGGTTGTTTTCTTTCCGCCGCTCATTTGCCAAGGTGGCTGCTGGCTGGGGAGGCTGGGGAGCCAGAAGTCACCTGTCAGAGGGAAGATGAGTTCCTTCTGCGTGCTCTTTCGGCTCAGTAAATGGTGCCCTGCGTCTAACACCGCATCTGAGGGAAACGGCAAAGATTCGGATTAAGATGGCCGTCAATTTTGCTCGCTGCTGTAAGCAGGTTGACTTCATCAGCTCCAGGCCGGGCTTGGGATGAACAGAGACGAACACAAACACCGTCATGCCCTTCCTGGCTATCAAATGCTATGAAATCTGAATCGGATATTTGAAAGGCATGTTCTCCGGCACCCGGCTGTGTTTGTTCAGCAGCCCTCAATGTGCTCCACAACACGGATCACCAAGCAAATTTCTAAATTTCCCTAAAGACATCTTAGTTGCATTTAAAATTATTTTAAAATCATCAACGCAATGCAGTCTGATTAGTGGTTTGTGTTTGGATCTTTGTGTCACACAAGAGATATGAACTTCATCTGTTATAGGGTCACTTGTAACAGCGATGCAAAGGCAATGTTTTATTAAGATTATGTAACCAAGATGGCAAGTGTGAATCTGTGATTTTGAAATTCAGAAAAATGTAACCAGGCTAAATTTTCCTTCATAGAGATATTTTGCAAGCAAGTTGTCAAAGGAAATCAGAAGGTTAAAAAATGAAATGAAGTTACACACCGGCCCCTCATCGGGGAGTGAAATATGAGGCTGACGTGTTAAGCTTATAAGAAACCCACTGGATATGTATGCTACTTACAATACAGCCAAGCAAAATTAACTGTGCTGAGAGTTACGGCAATTTCTTGACTGCCAGTCTGCCAACAAAGGTGCCCTTGGCTGTTTACTTTCATAACAAAAATAGCCTCTGACCTAGAATGGCTGTGCTTTCCAAAACTTGTAGTTCAGTTTAAAAATATATTTTCTGATTTATATGTGCTATAATCGTATATCATCAATTCTGAGGTAGTGTGTTGTATTTTTTTTTTTTTTTTTTTACATTTTGCACAGCACCATCACTGGAAAGTATGAGAAATCTGTATGAAAAATTTGCCTAGCACTAATGTTTGGGTTTTCCCAAAAGCAGTTTACAACACAGTCTAGTATTTACCACAAATAATGGAATAGATATAATTCTACAGATAATAGTAGGAACTTAATAGCCTGATAATAGTGGCAGTAAATTAAAACTTTTAAAAAGAGAATTCTGAGTCAATTCATTTCAAATAGGCATAGTTTCCTACCTGCATATGACCAGTAGTCCTCAGATTTGGATATTATACGATGGATTCAGAAAGTATTCAGACCCCTTCACTTTCTGCACACTTGTAGATTGTGCTGTAGATTTAATTTTAAATGGTTAAATTTGCCATTTTTGCCCATCAGTCTACACTGAACTCAGAATGACAACATGTTTTTTAAAAAGGTTTGCAAATTTATTAAAATGAAAAACTGCAAACTCTCATTTCTATAAGCATTCAGACCCTTTGCTGTGACTCTCCAAATTGTGGTCAGGAGCATCCTGTTGCCTTTAATTATCTCTGAGATGCATCTAAAAAGTGAGGGCGTCTGAATATTTAATAAATCTCCTGAATTTGTTTCTCTGTCACATCATATGTGACATGAAAACCATTAAAAGAGTATCTGTTTCTCTCCTGCTTAAAGAATTTTATAAAGATTTATAAGTACAGTGAAATGTGGGATGTTTTTATATGAAAGCAAAACACAGGAGGAGTCTCTGCTTACATTGAAGCCATATCCAAAATTTTATCATAGTCACATTATAGCAGGGTTTTACTCTATAACCCTGAACTGAAAAAGGCTCAAAAATATTAATTTCCTCACTGTCACCCCGTCTTTCACTCTTACTTTGAATGCCACTCCAACTCTTTCTGCAACTTCTTATGTTCTAGGCTCTTCTCCCATCCCCGCACGCCACAGTACCCTCTAGTGTGTACATGACCACAGTCTTTCTTTCGGCTCTCTCCTGAGGAATTTCTTTCACGGAGGGAAAATAGATTTAAAAAAGGAATTGTGAAAGAGAAAGTGATAGCAGATCTCTTTTGGGTATCTCCTTCAAATTCAGCTCACGCCCATCGTCTCCAGTCAACCTTTGCATCTTTTCTAGAAGGATTGTGTATGTGTGCAGTGAACCTAAGCAGCTTGCATGCTATCCCTGGAAGTGTGTGTAGTGCAAGGAAAGTCTTTTTGGAAAGCCTTTACACCCCTACATGTTGTGTTGTAACCCAAAGAACAACACCAGTTATACAGAGGCCTGCATTTACATGCTTGAATGATCTCCAGTATGCAAAATAGCATCCCTAAGCAAATTACAAAATATGTATGAATTAACTTTTCACCATATTTATATAAATGGAAGGGGAAAGCTATTTGCAATTTAAAATGTAAAAATATGTAAAAATGTCTGTTTAACATGTTACATACTTTCCTATTTTCTTATAGCATTCGTATTCTTCTTTGTTTATGGGTTCTTTTCTTATAAATTCTACTTTATCAGTAGGACACACTTAAGAGTCTTAGAACATCTTGCTTGGTCTGCAGAAGGTCTCTTCTCCATGTGGATGTCTGGAACAAGAGAAGTGATAATAATCCTCCATTTTTTACGCATCCCTCTTGAAATAAGTGAATCTCCTTGAGGCTAAATAAGCCTTGTGCCTACAGTGCATTTCTGTTCCAGATGGTTCAATGGTCTTCCTGGCTATTACACTTGTGCGCTTTCAATTTAGACTTCATTTTCAATTTAATGCAGACCTCTCATTGAACCAAGGATCTTAGTTAAGCATAGGGTTAAGTAATGATTAACTTGAACTGATTTAGCAGCGATATTCAATGCTCACTGAAAAGGCTCTCGTCCAATTTAGCCTCCTTAGGAATTTCCAATGCAATGATCTGAAGACAGCATCAGCGGTCTCAGAATGTATCAGAATCTACTGTACTTATTGTGAATCCTGTTGTGGAATGTTATACTCTCAAGGCCAGAAATGAGGCCAATAAGGAACATTTTCAGCTTTGCTGGAACACCTTTCAACAACGGCTTTGGAGGTTGTATGCATGGTAACTTTTGGTAATTCACGGTAATTTTACTGTTGTTTTAATAACTTTAAATGCCTATACGGTTGCTAGTTGTGACAATGGTTTTGTGCAAATGTAAGAAAGCAGTGGAAATTGTGTAGCCCCTTGTTAGTACCCCAACCTGTAAAGGAACTCCCACAATGCAGTGCTGCAAGGTGGTCTCTGGGAAGGCTGAGTTTCCCCAAAATTGCGACAACAATTTATGGCTTTCCAGGTGACCATCATTCTGTGTGTTTGCACACCAAAACCCCATCTGACTGTCCACTTTACTCAAATAAAATGTGTTTTTTTCCTTTGAAAAGTGTCTCCCGGCAGAGAGACTGAACACAATTCTATCTGAATCCTCTTATGTTTTGCACTGTTCAGCATCCTCTTATTCCCTTGTGGTCAGTGTCACTAAGGGGCACCGAATGTTCCCTGCCAGTTAAAGAGCCTCTAACCGATCTTTTTTTAACTCAGCCATATTCTAAACTGAATAAATAAAGGCATGTATACGTAATTACATGCGTTCTGCTCTCCATGCTGACCTTAGCTGAGGTATGCTTTCCAAAGTGAAGGCCCTTCAGAAGAGTGTCCCACTGCGGTAAGGGGTGCCATGCAGGTTGCCAAGTTTTTCATAGAACTAATGCTACAAAACTTCACTGTGTGGGCTCACTGTAGTGATCTTGACCTGCAGTTGAGGCCTGAAGATGTAGTCTTTCTCACACAAACCACACATACAAAGTAATCAGCTACAGTTCAGAATCCCCTCCAGGGACTTCAATATCTGCTGTACCCTTTCCTTTGGCTTGAAAGCATAGTCAGGACCAAGAACTGAGAGAATGTGTTTTTTTTTCCCTAATATAAATACCAACTTTTATCTTGTCAAGTACTTGTACAGATGTACAGCAAGTTGCTGACAATACATTTGTCAGCTATAAATAAGAGCAGTTAATTCAGCAGGCAGTCAAATAAGTCAGGCCAAATGACCTTCTGTTCTTTGTCAATCTGTAGTGGGTAGACTTTTCTCTGCACCTCTCCTTTGATATGTGCCACAGTGTCCCATTTTTATTGTGTGCAATATAAAGTGCTTTTGGGTACAGTGATCACAAAAGATGTTGTGTAAATAAAGGTTTGGAGCCAGAGAATGAAGGGCTGACTTGTCTGAATATTCACGGTATTTTTTCCTTGATGGTGGCTCTAAAGGACTTTGGTGTAAATAAAGGCTGCTTAGGGAGGTTTGGAACTTTTCTAAAAAAAACACAACTTTTGTTAATCAGAGCTACAACATCAGAGAAGGAAAACCTTGTGAAAGAAGCAAACACATCAGCTGCAGTGAAGCAAAGCAATGAGCTCCACTCTTCATCAACACTGTATGACAGAGCCCAGCTGACACACTCAGACCTTACAGCAACCTACTGGGCATCTTGGGTCTCAAGACATGGGTAGAGCCAAGGGTTAACAAGCTTCAGAGAAGGACAGAGAAGGACACCACTACATGGCTCATTCTGTCCAAGGGACCACAGTGGGATGAATCCTCATTCACCTCAATGTGGCAATGGCAAAAAAAATACACGTAGAATAACAGCCATATTGGACGTAAAAACCTCTTGGCCTGTTTGAGGAAAACGGAGAAATGTTTCACCTTCTGAATTATTGCTAGCATCCTTCATTCCACATTAACAGCTTAATTCCCACTAGCATGATTTGCAGCTCATTCTTAAGACTGGAGACCTAAAGGTAGGAATATGTGAGTTCTCATCACAGCTCTCCTATCAAGGAGAGCATCAATGCTGATTTTGTCCTTCTAATTCTCTGTTATCTGTACATGATGTAAAATTTAGCCTAACATCTAAAAGAGGATTAATATTTTTAAAAGCATTATTTATTACAGACATCTGCCTATTGCCCATTTAAAAAAAAAAATGCCTGCAATAAATCTGATATTTCAAAGTAGATTCATGGCACTGGGTTGGGAACATATATTCGTCATTTGATTTTTCGCAAAAACTTTGGCAGCATTTAAAAAAAATAATTCTGCTTTCAGAATAATGCTACTTCTTTTTTTTTTTTTTTTTTTTTTAATCTGAGGGTACATCCATAAGCCATAGTGAGAAATATATTTCATATTTAATTTATTTTTTAAATTTTTGTTGAACACGATCCAATTTGTGGTTCCTACATAATTTGATAGGTTTACTGAAACTATTTTTTTTTTTTGGTAAATCTTCCTGATGTCATAAAGTTTGTTTTTAGCTAATGTTCCTATGCCTCAGTCTAAAACACCGGGCAATGAAGACAATCACCTGGCTTTTGTTAATGAGAACAGAGAGAAGCCTGCGTGAGTTCAGATTCCAGCATCTTCTGTGGGGGACTGTGGGCAGACTTTCCGTAATGAAGCGATCCTACCGAGATCAGAGAGAGGACATCCTGACAAGTACCTTGAGCAAATGAACGGCTCTCCGACTTCTTCCTCAGGGATGTTGCTCATGTTTTCCACTCAACGGCTCTTAATTTGCTTTTGCCTGCGTTTGAAATGAAGATACGGTGAGGGAAATTCTCAGCTTCTTTCATCTCAAAGCTGCGCATGCGAGAAAGAGACAGAATTTTGTTTGTGTTTGTATGTAATGGGGGGGTTGGTATGGTGGACAGAAAGAAGAAACCACAGAGAGGTTTGAGCCAACTACAGCTCAGGGACTTAGGAGATTCTGATTTGGTTCATTTTTCACTGTTAAAATAAAGGTTGGATAAAAAGTGGCCCCATAACAGCTGACCACCTCTAGAAGGAGGGCAGTAATGTCCAGAAGGCAGCACATTTCCTACCCACAGGAGTGCTGCCAGGTTACGAAAATGACAGCGTAGCGCAGGGCAGATGCAGAACTTTATTTCACCACATGTGGCCCTGAACCAACCTGTGTTCCTCAGCTGCTTTGCTACACAAACACATAACAGGCCAAGGTCTGCCTGCGTGTTTGTGTCAAACCAAGTCTGGGGGGGACTCGATTTGAGATCTCCAACACCAGTTAACCTCAAAGGGGGACCCCACACAAGAGGAGGACTCGGACTTGTGGCTATGATTTGTGATCAGCAATGTGTTTTGGAGAGCATGTTGGTTAGGGTGATTTGTTGCCTTTGGCATGCTCTTGTATACTTGTGTATGGTTTTGTATTGAGAGTGGTGCCCTGCTGCTATTTGTGTGTTTTGTGAGGCAGTTTAGATCCGTGCAGTTAGTCAGGCACGGAAGACTTTGTTTTAGCTTTGCCAGTTTTTTCTTTACAGGTTTAAAATAAACAGTTGGTCTTTGATTCACACACAGCAGAATAGCTAGTTGGTTTTCCCTTATAACACCTTTTAGCTATTATATCCTTGTAATGAATCACTAACCTTTCTCACACTAAAACCCTATCAAATATCCTTCACTTTGGTTCCTGGTGCATTGTGTGAACGGTAAATCCTTTAAACCCCTTTTCCCATTTACGTCCAGGCCCTATGACCAAAGCACTTCACCACGCCTAACGAAAATATTTTTAGAATTAAAAACAATATATGTTGGTAAAAATGACATTAAAGCATGAAAACTTTGATGCTTTTGTCAATGAAGCTTGCCATTGTACACTTATTCAGGAGGGCAGAGTGCAGCAGAAATGCACTTACAGTTCCTGAAGAATTTTATTAGCTGAGCCAGTAATTGCTCCCTTTTGTGTGGTCTGAGAATCTCCTTGTACTCATCTGGGTTTCCTCCAAGTGCTGTGTTTCCCCCCTACAGTGCAAAGGTGTGCTGGGAACCAGCGATGTCTAGAGCCAGCAAGCAATCCGTGGAGAACCCAGCTTTAAACCCCATGCTGTGCAGGAGAGCCTCCTGATTAGCACTTCCTTTGCTAGATAAGTGCTTATGGAAAATAGATATGTGCACCGATGCTGCACACTTCTCAGACGTCTACATTTCTTAATGTCTGGCTAGCTTGAAATTTTGCTTGTCTCCAAATCTCTCAGCCTTGTTTTTATTTCTTTTTTTTCCCTAACTTGGACATATATTTAAAGGCAATTGTGACCATTTTATTATTTAATTACTTATGTAGACATGACAAACAAACACACACACACACACACACACACACACACACGCACAGACACTGTATCCGAAATAACTTGTAAACAGATAACAAGACTACTAAAGTGGTTGGGGGTGCAGTGGTCCGCAGTTTCCTTGGTGACCAGAATATCCCTCTGTTTTCCACCACTGTAAAGGGAGACATGATGGTGAGTCATCTCAGAATCTCCAGATGAATAACAAAACAGTTTTTGGGAGTTTTAGCTATAATCCATCTTTTCTGGGACCATAATGTGAGAAGAGTGGGTTTCAGTCAATGACTGTCGTTGACGTTGTGGTAAATACTGTCTCCGTATCTGCTCAGTATGCTGCCGAAACCCCCAGTTGGGCCCTACTGAAGCTGCCCTGTGGGGCTCTGAAGATACCTTGCATTCCCCTGACCGCCAGATGTTGTGTTGGGTGTTTGCAGCGATCTTGGGTGAACTGCTGCTTCACAACTAAGGCCATGAATGATTTAATACAGCAATGGCCCCCATGTCACCTAGTGATGTGACTCTCTTACATTATTACTTTCCACACAGCTTTCAAGTTACTCCACATATCTATAAGTGACGGCAATAAATTGTTCATATGACACAGATGGCGTATGAATACATGGAGTATATTGTTGTACATCTAATGGTGTATCAGTGTCTGCAAAAGGAAATTAACTGCTTGTATGGGGCATCAGAGACTCATTTTACAGTTTATTACATTAACAAATCCTAGCCTATTTACATCCAACATGTTCTGTAGTAATTTGTGTTTCCTATTGTTATAACTTATTTGAGGGTCTCTATTCGAGGTATGGACGGTTTTTTAAAGTCATTAGTCTTTTATTATAGTTCATATTGCTGGAAGGACTTTTCTCCTCAAAATTTGCCGAAAATATTTTTTCTTCCTTTACACGCGATGACTCGGCGAGGAGCACTGCAGCCTCACAGTGCCCGTGTTGCAATTCATTTCAGTCTCTGTGGATTTTGTATGTTCTCCCCGTGTCTGTGTGGGTTTCCTCCCACAGTCCAAAGACGTGTTTCAGGTTAACTGGTGAGTATCAATTGCCAGTATCGCATGTTTAACTGAATGTGGCCACACTGCAGTGATCTGGAGTCCCATCCAGGGTGTAGTTTCATACCTTATTATTACCTTAGTATATCGGAGATGACCTCTAGATGGCTGCAACCCTGACTAGGATTGAGAGGTCAATGATAAAGAATGAATAGATCTTTTTTTTTAAATTAATGTTCAGAATGCAGGTGATTTTCCCTGTATTTTACTGACCCATTTTGCCAGTTTTGAGTAAAAGTCTCCTTGTCTTCCTCTTTATCCTATTTGTCCCACATTACTCAGTTAGCAACATGGGATTCCACTCTGGGCCTCAACGGGAGCCTGAAGGAGAGTCGAATTGAAAATGGCATGCAGGGAGTGACCGTCAAGGTGGTGACGTTACTGGTAGGCTGATTTCGTGAGCATTCCCCGCTTTGTGCATTAAATATTCCAAATTTGTCCACTATAAGTATCAACACTGATGCTATGTGTTTGGCTGTCAGGTGCTCTGCTCTGTGAATTCAGTATTCAAAACTTGTACCTTTTACATTTTAGTGGCATAAAACATACTCCTCATAAGGATCACAAACTCCAGTTTTTTGCATTCTCAATTCAATACTTGCACATTAAACCTCAAATGGCATAATTTAAGCCATACTTAGAGCTTGCAAGGTCTTCTGTGTTGTACAGCCAGTTTTAAATTCAGCACACGTACATCTGAGCACCATTGTTTAATCTCTGCCATGCGCATCCCAAATCCAGTTATGTTTCATTCTGAGCAGCGTGATTTAAACTCTGTACGCTGATATTATTTCTCCTCCTGCATCTTCTAGAGTTTGGCATATTTCTTCATAACTCAAGGCTGATAGACATGTTGAAGCCCAATTGTAACACATTTGTTGGGTATCCATCTTAATCTGGACTGTAGTTGTATTGTTTAAATTTGCTACCAAGTTCTCCCAGTGGCTCATAATAATTTTGGTAGGGGAACAGGTGAAAGGCTTGGAGCAGCTTCGTTTGACCATTCTGTCTGACACAATAAGCATTTAGACTGCCTTGACATGAGCTCACCAGTTTCATGCAGAGTAAATAATTCAGCTTTTTACTCATACAGGAGGATCCCTTTGTCATGGTGGCAGAAAACATCCTTGGACAGCCCAAGCGGTACAAAGGCTTCTCCATCGATGTTCTCGATGCTCTTGCTAAGATCCTGGGTTTCAAGTATGAGATCTACCAGGTGGCAGACAGCAAGTATGGCACCCAGCTGCCCAACGGATCTTGGAATGGCATGATCGGAGAGCTCATCAACAAGGCAAGTCATTTACACCATATTGATGGTTTAATGTTTTGGTACGGCAATCCATAAAACATAAGTGCTGCCTCACTTTTGTTCACGTTGACCAGATATTTCACTTTGGATAAGAGCTCCATCTTAGGTGTTAATATGTTAACATCATTGCTGTTGTTGCTTCAGCTGTACAGCTTCTGACTGACTCATATGGCTCCTCATTCCACAGAGGGCAGACTTGGCTGTATCAGCGATCACCATCACGCCAGAGCGGGAGAACGTGGTGGACTTCAGCAAGCGCTACATGGACTACTCTGTTGGAATCCTACTGCGCAAGCCTGAGGAAAAGATCAACATCTTCTCGCTGTTTGCGCCCTTTGACTTGGCCGTGTGGGCCTGCATTGCTGCCGCCATTCCCATAGTCGGAGTTCTCATCTTCATCCTGAACCGGATGCAGTCCACCCGCATTCAGAATCCCCCCGTGGCCCACCAGCCACCCCCTGCCTCTGTCTCAAACTCATTGCACAGTGCCATTTGGATAGTGTACGGAGCTTTCGTCCAACAAGGTGAGTACTCTGAACTGCCATGATTCCACTGGAATCTAGTCAACCACTTACTGTATGTTTTGCCCATTATTCCACGCACTACTCATAGTTTTTATAAGAAACACGGGCTAAAACCTCTAGTTACGATGAAACGTCACTTAGATTCTAACTATGAACCTTTTTAGTCTTTATTAATCTCTTCCATCTATGATTAAGTAAAATCTGGCAGTCAGTGACTTTGATTTTGTTGTTTGAATTGGACCCACTCACCAGCATGCCCTTAATATTACTGTCATTATAGTACCAAAATAATATAGCTATGGTATGATATTTTCAAACTTTTGATTAAAAAATATCTTATAGGGTTGTGTTTACCATTCTGAAAGTGTCTCCCTCTGCAGTTCTACCGATGGCTCATTTTGGTAATGAAAACTGAGATAAGATATTTAGAATTCAAATGTGTATGATCAATTGCGCTCTATTTCCCCCCGATAAGCGCTGTAAGTGCATACTGTAGTTTTTTAATACACTTTAATCTTTAATTGAGATTTAATGCTATATCAGTTTCTGTATTGCTACCGAATTGAAATGTCTGCGGATACTGGGAGTCAAAGTTTGGAGAGTGAAATGTTGTGCCTTGTAGCATTTATACAAATTATTTTGTTTTAAATAGTTGTTTGCAGAAGAAAACAGGAGGACCTGGGTACAGCGCGGTGCTTGAAAGCGAGCTCGGATATTCCGTGGACTAAACACGCAGATCGTGTTTAAAACTTACTCACCAAATAGTAGCAAAGGTGCCTTTGAATGAAGAAAGATGACATCTGTTGTTGCTGATCCAATAGCAGCCACGATGAATAAATGTCCAACTCAGCAACTAATGCCGCACCCCAGCTGTGTGTATTAATGCCTGGCACTGCGCCTGTAAACCCTTTTAGTCCAAACTAGTGAATCAAATCAGAGGAGACTCTGTTCCCCGCATTCCCTCATGTTCCTCCACACACCACCGGCACCGTGCTTGCTGCTCACAGTTACTCAACAGAGGACAGCATAAACACATATTGTAAAGGCAGGGCGGTGCATGAATGATGGATACCTTTTTCCGATTTGCACAAATTGAAGTTATATGCGAATATTTGTCAAACAAAAGGCATCGGAACATATTTTTGTTTGGTTGTATTCGGCTGTTTCTTTCTCTAGAAACCATCTGCATATCCGAAAATAGTCACGCTACTAGTACTACTACTAATATTACTGCTTCATTAGTATCCAAAAACACTGATGTCCGGTGCATTCTGTGCTGTTCAGTTGTTTTGTGCGAAATTTGTGAATGATGCAAAAGCAGGAATAACTGACTGGTTAGCTAGTGTTTACTTTTAGATGCTTCTTTAGAGATGTTCATGTTTTCATCGATTGCTCGGGCTGTTCACTTAAGCCGAACTGCTTGCAGCATGTATACCGTGAAGGTCTGAAAATCTCAAAAGCAAATTCATACAGATTTTGCCACCCGCAAGGTTACACAATTTGTGGCCGGCGTTGCTGAGTGAAGTGGGAACCTTGTTCCGAAAGTGTGGGATGGTAATGTAGTTTAGTGAGACAATTTGTAATGTGAATGCACAAGTCAGGATGCTCCCGCTGCTCTTTTCGCAGGGGGGGACTCTGTGGTGAGCTCGGTGGCCCTGCGCATCGTCATGGGCAGCTGGTGGCTCTTTACTCTAGTGGTGTGTTCCTCCTACACAGCGAACCTGGCAGCGTACCTCACCGTGTCACGCATGGACACCAGCATACGGTAGGCCCCCCTGCAGGATCTTAGCACCCCCACTATTTCTGCTAAATGGAGAGGTCCGTACACAGAGCTGGGTGCCAGGAATGAAGACTCCCGGAAAAATGTGTTTCAGAAGAAAGCGCTCAGGCTGCAAGGCAAACTGCAAGACACACTTCTCCACTGAGTCTGCATGGGACTAAATTCTTTCTTTCATTTTTATCTGGAGATTTTCTTTTCAAATTTGTCTAAATAGACAGCAACCGGTTTGATGATATAAATAATGAACGTACGTACCTAATGTAAACTGTCAGTTTTTCTAATGAAATGGCACCTGGCGGAGTCATTTTTGTTGGGGCCATCTGTTATTTAAAGTGCGAAACAAAAATCAAGGCTGGGTCGACATGTGAAGCAGCTGAGGCTGTACAGAATGGAGACCTATGTGCGATAGCTTATATTTTGGCACATACTGTAAAAATTCCTTGTCTCATATTATCTAGTTTAATGGGAAATGACCGGTTGTGCTGTACTGAGCCCTTCAAAGACGTTTGCATTGTTTTCCAAAACATATTCTGAGTGAAGTATAGCACCTATACAGGAATCTGATCAAATATTTCAAAATTTTATCTTTTTTCTTCACTTTGATGATGTATCTACCTATTTCAAGCATTCACACTGTTGTTGCTGAAGAATGCATAGTAGAGCACAACGCTATACAGGTCAGGTATCAGATAAAAAATGTGTTCCCTGCTTTTACAAGTGGCAAAAGACTACATATAAAAAGTTTAAAGTTTATCTTCTTGGGGTAACATGAAGATTAGAAGACCTGTCACTCTTGCACAGGAAATTTAATATTCATATTGGTCTGCTCTGTCCAGACGCGGTAATATAGTATACTGTACTACGCTGAAGTACTGCACAGGTGAAGTGCACCCCACTTGTGTTCTGAATCTGGTTGTGCTAGGGTCTTTGCACTTGTCCACATTTTATCAGAGGTCCCTGTTGAGATGTGGATGAAAAAAATCTCAGAAATGTTTGCTAGGGCTGGACTGAGACAAGGTGCTTGTGAGAAGGGACAGGTTGGGAAGTGTAAAAAGTTATTTTACTAGGCAGAGCTCCCCTTTAAATCATTAATATGCATATCACTCAATAATTTTTTCTTTCAAAACAACTCAAACAATAATTTTATGTTCTTTTAGAGTATGGCAACGGGGGTGTTTGTCTCTGGGTGTGTGTGTGTGTGTGTGTGTGTGTGTGTGTTTAACTGCAGACAATCAGGCATGCTGAAATATGTAAAAAATCAACTAAACATAACAAGGTGTTTTCAATATTAATACCTTCTCGGTTTTTGTGCTGCCAAAATGTATTTCAATAGCACATTTCCAGAATTAAAAAAAAAACAATAAAAACACACATTATTATCCTGTAAATGACATCCTTTTGGAAATAAAGAAATTGTTGCGTCATTTTGTTAGCTGCTTGGCCAAAAGTGGCCCCAGGTGACTGGAAGGAGTAAGCAACTTAATTGAGTACCGTCCAACACCTGTCACCTGGGCCCTCTGAAATCCACTAAATAAGCGTAGACAACCGCAAAGGGAAGAGTTGCAGCAACGCCTGGCAAAAAATTCATATCGGCATAGTAACACTCCATGTTTGGGATTTCAACCTTCTGGCATCTGGAAACATGAATGATAAACTAATGTGACTGCATCTATTATTACAGATAACTCGAGCGGAAAGGATGTTTAGAATTCGAGTGAAGCATCTCATTTTCGATCTGTAGGGTTAGAAATGACCATGAGCAAACTCGAGAACTGAATTTTTATGTAACCGAGGGCCGAAATAGCATGATATTAAGATTTGTTTCAGAACAGGCTGTGCTAGCCAGGTTGGCAACATTTTGGTTGTGAACTTTTCAAAATCTAAACTTTCTTTCTGGCAGGTGTATAATTCATCACTGTATTGTTTGTACCGTCTGCTGCCTCATAATACACTGTCCATGGCAAATTGAGGGCCGGCCTTTGGTAAATTCCCCAGTTCTGTCTGTATCAAATATAAGATGAGAGCTTGCTGAGCTACAGGAAATTCTCTTCTGCTGTTTTTCGTTTCTCTGTCAGCGAGGCAGCAGAGTTGCTCGCCGGTAGTATTGAAGAGATGTTATTTGCACAATGGCACATGCTGGGCTCAGGTGAGGACTTAAATAATTCATTTCCACCCAGACCGATGACTTAGTGTCAATTGTATACAATTGGGAAGAGGCCCAGGCCACGGTAGTGCCACCCATCCTGGACCTGAAGGGAGAGAACATCTGTACCTCCACCTGGGAATGATTGGGTGAGGGTTTGGCTGCTGATGGCAGCAGGTGCGATCGGCCAGGTGCCGGAGGGGCCACCTTAAACAGGACTTCTGGGTAACTCGCACCTCCAAAACTGCATGGTCATCCCTGCTCAGCAAACACCGTATGCTGAGGACATAGAAATGTCTCTGTGGCGCTCATCTTTAATGGCAAACTACCAGAAATGTCTCTGTCAAAGTTATTTTTTATTCATTGCATAGCAGGCATTTTCATCCAAAGCATCTTGCAGTAGTTGACCCATTTTTTCAGGTGGATGGTTTTACTGGGACAGTTCAAGATAAGTGCTTTGTGCAACAGTGGAAACAACAACTTACTAGTTAAACATCCACATCCTTAACTGTCACATAACCGACTAATAAATGGCATAAAATCATGAATTGCACAGTAATTGTAATCATCAGTTTTTATTATTGTTCTTTAAGCATTCAGTGATTATATAATGGTATGTACATGACATAATAATAATCATATATAAGGTTATGTAAAAATGAGGATTACACTGTGTCTTGTTCTTTATTAAAATGCCAAAACATCTACAAAAATGTTCTACTTCTGTGCCACACACTTCTCAGATGTACAAGGGTGCTGATACAACACTTGTTAGTTCATCGAAACAAATCTTACAACAGTCATGCTGTTAGCCGTTCCCAACAAAACAGTGTCGGGCTGGTTAAAGAACCCTGACTGCGCAAAAAGCAGCTTTCTTGCGAGTTGTTTGCATCTTTATTGCAGTGCTTTGACAAGGACTAGGATGCACTGGGGAAGATCTGGTGCACGAAGGTCAGGTGAAACATTCTTTTCATACATTTCTGTGAGCCTGTCAAATGAAAGAGAAAGGACAGCATTTTAGATGTTGAACCCAACCAGCTGGGACACAAATTCGGTCCCGTTTGATGCTTATAAATACCTTCCAACTTTCTATATCTGATATTCCTCTCCGTATCTGGAACAGTGGCACTTTTTTGCATTCTTTATGCTGGCTTCTACTTCTGTTGTGCATTAGCATTAACTAGTGCCTTGTGAGGTAAAAAAAAAGAAAAAAGAAATTGCTCGATGATCCTCTTCTTCATCAATACAGAGGATACATTTGGATTGTTCTGCTAATATACTCTGAGGATAGCTGCACAAAATATGTGATGTTTTACTGAACCCGAGAGTTCAGTATGTTCTGTTACATCCTATTATTATTATTATTATTATTATTATTATTATTATTATTATTATTATTGTTATTATTATTATTGTTATTATTATTATTATTATTATTATTGTTATTATTATTATTATTATTATTATTACAACATATATTTTAGAAAAAAAAACATAATCAACAAGCAACTTCTTCCATTTCTGGAGGTGTTGGAAAAATAGTTTCTTATACCTTCCTCTTAAAATGTCCAGCAATATATTATACATTTAGGAACTTTGCAAATTAGCGATCCGATCAGAATTAAACTGTATTAACTATATTAACTATTAACTTTTATCTAACTAACTATATTAGCTGTATTATAATATTATTTACTGGAAAGTATTAGTGATGGTGTTTTTTTTTTTTTTAGTGCTTCTGCAGCTATGAAATCTGTACCATGCTGAGAAGAGTTTTGTGAGTTGATAAATATTTATGATAAAAATGTATTACATGCTAGTACTAGAATAGTTAATGCTAATGCACATTTTTTCAGCCACCAACCCTCCCAAAACTTTTGCTTGACTTCTACTGCAACGTGGTTATAAGATTGACAGAATTATGTATTAATCAATACGAACAAGATTGTAGTCTTACAGCATCAGTGATGTGGTTTTGTAGAGGACAATGATAAAAATGTGTTCAAAATTAATCTGCCCACTTCTCGTATTTGCAGACCAGAATAATTCTTTGCGCTGGACAACTGGAGCCTGAACAGAGTTGTTTTTTTTTTTTTTTTTTTAGGAGCGTGGGCTGTTTGAGGTCTGTGTAAAAGCACATACCCACACATCTCAGCACCTAAAATCACTGATGCTGTGCGGCAAAAGAAGTTAAGTCGCTCCAGCAGGCTGCCACCACGCAGAATAACAGCCCTAGAACCCCATTCGCACCATCATAGCCCTCCAACACACGCCTGTCACAAATTCCAGCTCTTCCAGATTATGTCTGACAATTAAAATTTAATGTCCTTTTGATGCTGCACATTAAAAATGCATGTGAAATATGGACTGCATTAAGATCGCGGAAAGATTTTCCTGAATATGCATGATTTGAGCATTACGTCCCAGGAAAATTAAATTATAAAATGGTCATTCAAAACATGTAGACTATCGTACTTTTCATTTTATTTTTATTAATTATTGTATGTAAGCAAACAATGTGCTAGGACCAAAAAAAAAAAAAAAAACACTAACTGAACAATATAATATAATATGCAAACATTTGTAAGAGGTACTCAGCATTTGAGAATGGGGTTGGACTTCTGCTTTGGTTAAAAATATTCATCATTCAATCAAGCATATTGTTCAGTTTTTCACATCCATTTGCAGTATATAAAAAATGTGGAAAATATTCACACTTGCATTTAGATATTATATTTTTATTTTTTTGTTATTTTAAAATAAGTTCTGACATAGAGGCTAGTACACCAGTGCTCGGGTTTATGCTCCTAATCTGTTCCTGAAAACTAGAATTAAACCGAAAAATATCAAATTTTCATTTATTTTTAATGGAAAAAATTCTAGCCATTTTCTAGCCCTCCCCAAAAAAAATCCATTGTGAATTTCCCCACTTTACTAAAATGCTGTAAAACACCTGTATAACTAAGTCCCCCCCCCCTTTACAGAAATGGGCTTTTATTAATGTGAAAAAAAAAAAAAAATTGCAGACAGCTATTTAAAATAAACAAAAAATGCTATTTGTTTGCAGTCATACATTTGCCTGAAAGGTGTTAGATTAGATGTGAGGCTGCTTTTAAACACCATGCTTCTCCTCATATCTTTGTCTTTCTCATCATCGCATCCACCTATTCCAAAAGTCTGACAAATCAGCAGTGCCCCATCCTTTTCTCGTCTTTTATTTCACCTCTTCTTCTTCCTCTTATTTTGAACGTCGATGCTCGTCGACCGTGTGACTGCAGCAACTTCTCAGCATCATTATCATCGACTTCCTTGAAAGCCCCCTTCACAAGAGCCACATTTCACCTTTATGTCAGTGACTTCTGTGAATCCACGAATGCCCTACACATTGTGGGCATGGTTTCTTCTCTACCCCATTCATTGATTGTATGCAACGCCTCCATGCTTTATCAATGAACTCCATAGCCTTCTTAATAAATGCACCTTTAGTTTCTTATTCCCCTGCTTGTATAGAGAAGGGTTTTAGCATAAAACACCATATAATATATACTGATTTTTGAAAAATCTGCTATTCTTCGTATCCAAAAAACTATAGGTTTGCATATTTTTGCATGAAAATTTTTTATTTCATGATGAGGTTGGGTGCACAATCATGCTAAAATGCATTTGGGTAGCTTCAAACATAAACCAAAAATGTGTGTGTTCCTGTCATTCTGCCTCTCTGCAGCTCAGTCAACTTGCAGATCTTCTTGCATGCTGTATTTGTCTTTATTTTCAGTCTTATCCTCCAGGATGGGTTGGCTTCTGAGGTGATGTAGACTAGTAGCTTGTAGCATGATGGTTGCTAGAGTGCTGGTTGGGATTGTGATCTGCTTACTGCGTGTCTATGTTCTATTCCACAGATGCAGACAAACTTTTCTACAAGTAGACAAACATGTTGGCATCCCCTAAAACACCCATCTTTCTCTTCATTGATTTTGCATCACATCATTTATTCTGGAATTTATACTGTCCTCGCTGGCATTGATTTATCTCCTGTTGCTCGAACCGCACTTTGCCGATCACATCTGTGAGCCACCGCTTGTCATTTAAAGCGAATGCTGGTCTTCCTGTGGTTTTGCCAGCCACTAGGGGGACTGTGCTGCGTTTCTAGGCCCCAGGAGTGTCCCAATTGGTGGTGTCATGGCAACAGGAACAGCTCTCCCTTCACACATCTGCCTTTGGCCCCACTGTTAGCTGAGGATATTAGTGACGTAATAGTGACACTGACAAATTGACATAATTTCCAGTTCATTGCTTGGGGATTTTATTTATTTATGTATGTTTCTGCATTTAATGCTCAAATACCATATAGGGTCAAACACCATATAGGGCATCATGCGGTACGGAGGCTTTTGTGGTTGAATGGAAGTCAGTCTTCACCCAAAAGAAGCTAAATTTTGATCCCAAGGAAACAATTACAATTAGTCACACAGTAAAACATGTAAGAATGCTCAACACCTATGGATTGTTCATGTTCATATTTGGGTTTATTATCAACATGTATTAATACAGTATGTACATTCTTTTCATGTGCAATGTTCAGATAGAAGTATTTGTTGAGATATGAACATTTACCACCGCAACTTTCAAAATGATGATATCTTACTGTTTGAAGATAAACTTCAAATATTCTGATTATATTTAAAGCACTGTAAAACCCGAGTAAGCAGAACTCATTGAGGATGTAGAAGATGTGGTGTTTTTTAAGCTGTGAACTGTCACATTTCTGGGGTTGTGGGGTTGAATCTGGCCCCAGCTCAGCTGATGTTTTTCTCGCTTTCCTCCATCAGTCCAAAGATGTGTACGTGAAGCGGCTGCAGAAATGCAGAGAATCCTGAGACGAACAGTACCCAGCCTGTACTCATCTTGGTGCCCTTTGCCTCACTGGATTGGCACCAAGCAACTTTGACCCAGTTTAGACAATTAGTTTATGAATGAATGAATGAATGAATGAATGAATGAATGAATGAATGAATGAATGAAAAGTATAACCAAACCAAATTACTAGAGGAACCATGTACTGTATGTGTATTCTGATCACTGTTACCCAGTGCTTTCTGACAGCTGATAGAAGGTGATATAAAATCAGCTGGCCCATCACAGGTCTGTGCTGAAATTCTCTCTTTGCGTTTACTTTTAGCAGAAAATATGCAAATCACATTCACTTGAGAATCTACCTATCATTTCGATTATGGTAGATGTTGACATGAATTCCAAAGAAGTGCATCTGTAATTTTTATCATTCAGTGCAGTGGCTTTATGGTGACACAAACCGCTTACAGCGCATGAATAAACTATGCCTAAATTCTTAAAAATATGATCTGCTTGCAAATGAAACATGAAAGCGCCGAGATTCATGAAAGCGCAGCCACATTCTTTGCAGCTGAAAGGAAAATGTGCATACAGGGCAATGGTGAAGTCATAACCCCGTGATTTTTATGCCAGTAGTCACAGATCCGTTCCTTACTTTGACATGACAGACCATGAACTACCGTGTCGAGTTATTCAAGGCATTTGAAATACTTCACTGTGTGTGACGTTCTGGCCTTACGAGTATCATGAGCATTAAGGGTTTATCCTCCTTATCATGGACCCTTACACTCCTTAAAGAATGTTTTTTTTTTTTAAAAAAAAAAAAAGCTAAAATTTCTAAAAAATATCTTTGGTACTGCATGCCTGATCAGAAGTCAATCACACAATTATTAATCCATTATTCTTCACTGACTTGGCTTAAGATCCTTAAAATATATTCTTGAGCCATATTTAATCTGTTTTGTTGTTTAAAGGACTCAGAATAATCAGGGGCACATAGCAGACGTAAATAAAATTTATTTATTTATGGTGGTGAGTAACGCTGATTTATCATACGGTGCCAGTGTCACCCACCCCACTCCTTTGCTGCTTTATATTACAAAATTCAACATGGGAGCAAATACATGGAGTCTCTACAATTTGGTCCAGGCCAAATTTAATCTGCAATTTTTATTAGAAAATAATTACATTATTACATTACATTATTATAGTAATTGCCCCATTCTTTGTGCACAAAGGTTCAGAATGCTACATTTTTCAGCAAATCTGTTTTAATAACTTCCCAGCTTGCTCTTTAAACCTCTGGTTAGGTGAGTTATTACATAAATGACTTTTAATAAAGTTATTTAAAACCGAGATTCATTGATAACCAGTCCATCCCCACAGCCATTGCAGGTCAGATTTGAAGAGCTGTGATTTAGTTATGATTTAGATGAACATCTTTAGTAGAACTGTGCCCACAAACTGCCTGCATTTACAAATTTTGGACTTTGCTTAAGGCAAAAGAAAATGTTTGCTGTTATTTCAGTCTGCTGCAAATCAACAACTTTTCAGTTTTCTCAGCATCTGGCATTTAAAAGCTAAGGCCGGAAAACTGTCTGCAGCTTTGTTTACGTAAAATGCATAACCTGAGCTATCAAATCACTGTTTTTCAAAAGTTAAATAGCCAGTATTTGTAAAAGGTTGCTTCTGCATATCTCTGAGCAATGCTTTTAATGAAGTCTCTTGTGTAGTCACACTGTTCTAGCCAGCACCTAAAATAGACATTTACGCAATATGCAAAACAGTGGAAAAGCTGCATGAAAGCATAGCAGAGAAAGTTCTGATCTGTTATTAATCCACACTGTGTCATGGATCTCACATCTTCATAAAGGATGTGCTGCTGTATTTATAATTTTGGTGCCCAGCAATGTTAAACCTCCTTTGGAGCGTCACTGTTTTATTCCCATTCCGTCTGCAAATAATATCTGTTTTCTGTAAATATCATGTACAAGTCCTCATTTTTCTTTACTCATATCTGGGATAGCTGTATTTTCCTTGGGTGAATCATAACCCAGGGCTTGTTGGCTTCAGATATCTTTTTTGTTAAAGCAATTGTCTAGTAATAATGCAAAACCATCAACTGAAAAAAGCTTATCTAAGGTTTCATTCATTTAACCTAGCTCAAAGTGGGAGGTCAGCTACCTCTGAGTTATTTCTCACAGTTCGTCCCAATTTTAATATAAATAATAATAATTAATTAGGATATTTATGGGTGTGGTGAAGGAGGACATGCAAGTGGTGGGGGTGACGGAGAGAGATGCAGAGGACAGGAGGAAGTGGAAGCTTTTGATCCGCTGTGGCGACCCCTAATGGGAGCGGCCGAAAGAAGAAGAAGAATTAGGATATTCAGAGTAAACTCATTCATAGTTAAAATGGGGAAAAAAAAATACTGAAGCTTCTAGGTTCACCATAAAATTATTATTGTCGTCTGATTCACATAAAATACTGAGTTGGTCTGAGATGGACAGAGCCGGCTGTCTTGGTGCCGCATAAAGAATAATACAAGTCAACTGTAATCCTGAGCTGTTCTGTAAAATGTACAGTATATAAAGCTTACAGCTTAAACAGCTTTCCATCCAAGTCTCAATTTATTTTCTCAATTTCTGGACAGTTTATGTCCATTTCCAGTATCTAAAAAGGAGGGGGAAATGAATTGTAGAAATGTAGTACCCATCCATCGCCGCTTTATTGTGTTAGAATTGCTGGACAGTGAAACTACACCCTGGATGGGACATCAGCTCAACACATGGTGTCTACACATGCTCACAGTTGCTATGGGCAATAAGAAGGGGCTGAATCACACATCTTTGGACTGTGGAAATAAACTGTAGCACCTGGGGGAAACCCATGCACTCACAGGGAGAACAATGGAAGCTCCACACAGACTGAGCCAGATTCAAACCAGCACCCAAATGACTCGGGCACTGTGAGATAGCGGCCCTGCTTGCATTGCCATAGTAGGAATGGTGTTCTTATGACTGGCAGCAAGCTTGCTTAATGAATAACACCGATATGATTAGATATAAAGACATAATGAAGTATGGCAGAAGCAGCACGTTTTTGGTCTCATTGGTCATTTTTATTGCTATTGTAAGTTAGTTAAAGTGAGGTGTCCATTGTACTGCTAACTGAATATCTGTCGTATCAAAAGAACCAGTTACCCTTCAGTTAGTCTGTGGCTTCGGTAACTGGCAATTCCTCCAAGGTTACCAAGGGAAAAACGCACAGAACCAAGCAATATGTACAGTTACTGCTTTCATGTTATCATAGCTACCTTTCTGCATTAAATAACTCATTTTTACGCGCACTTTTCCTACGCATGTCTATCCGGAGTTCGATCATTACTGCAGGTCCACTGAAAGGAAACAGGCCTCCTTCTACTGTATTTCTGATAAACCGAGAAGATGCACAGATCTTTGTCAACATAATGAAATGAAAAATGAACAGAATTCAAATGGAAAAAAAATTAAAGCTACTGCCCAAGTTCTCAGAGGCAAACAAATGGTGACGATCACATTAATAATAAATTCGAGAGCTTCATTTTGTTAAGCTGCCCTTTGTCATTTTCTTAATCTCCGACAACCATGTTGTAGGTAATTTTGAAAGCGTCGTGTCGGGATTTCCGAATAAAATGGTTCTTTTGAACGTACACGGCCTATTGTACGTTGAATGGGAGACACAATTCCTTATCGGAGGCTATGACAAGCAAAACCAATTAGTCTAATTTGTAAGATTATGATCACATATGGCTCGTGTTATTCGTTCAGTGATGAAAGAATAATGGATGTGGACATCTTTCATTTGACTTGATGCTGAATTCGCCACCAGAACACATTTGTTATTTAGCGTAACACATGTTCACGATTACTCTTGCATGCTCTTACATGATCCCCCCCCCCCCCCGTTGTCATGTGATGTAGCCCAAAGAATTCATTTTATCACAGATTTTTTCTTATCTTATATGGAGCACTTAGACAGAAAATCCACCAAACTGCTTATTATGTTTCTCTGACCTAGAAATAGCAGTGGCTCCAAATGTGCGGCATTTTAATATGCCGCTTTGTGTCCACACATCTTAATGCGAAGACGGTTCGAGTGAACGGGTGTCCCCCTTTAAATCCCTTCTGCAAAGCCGGTCGATCCCTCTGAAAGCAGAATTCCAGCTATAAATTGCGAACCACTTGCTGCTGTTTAAGGAGATGATTTCACTGAAGGGTTCTGTTCTACTGAAGGTCCACAGCTGTCCAGCAGCACAAAGATAATTTATAGCAACACATTAGAACTGAATGGGCTTCCAAAGTCCATGAGCCGCAAGTGAGTCTCGGAATGAATTCGACACTCCGGCTGCAATGGAGTGGGCTTAAGCGTGAGCGACAGCATCATAAATCCAGCTGTCAGGCTTTGTGATAGAGTATGAACATGAAATATCCGCACAGTTGTTTGAAATAGCTGCTCAGGATGTAATGTTAATTTCATTGATTAATGGGCCCGATTATGTTTTCTCAACTTATGCAATTCGACTCGCTGAATTTGAGCAAAGTAACAAAATTAAATGTCCCAGTTGTACAGAATTCCCAAACCACGTATTTTTCACGATCATTGCCAGTGCATGGAAAAATGACACAAATACATTTTCTCCAGGTACTGGAAAGCTTACTGTATATGTAAAAACTTGAAGGCTGACTGTGATAAAGCCCATGTGATTTTATTGCATTACCGTATTTAAAGTGACCGTGCCTTATACTTACTTTGGCTGAAGCTCACGGCTCAGTGTTCCGCGGTTTAGTCTGAATTTGGACTTTGTTTCTTTTTTTAAATTGTGTATCGCACCTATGTTTTACCTGTGTTCGCATCCATTTAACCCGGATACTCCGCTTTCCTCCCACAGTCGACAGTCACTGCAGATGTATCCGTATAGGCAGATGTAGGCGTGAGATCCTTATTGTTAATCAAAAGTGATAATTTAAATAACCTTACTTGCTTAAATAAAGGGCAAAATAAATGCTGCTCTTTCAGGCTATAATATCTCAGATGTTGCAGACTCTGTTTCATGGGGGGGGGGGAATTGTAGAGTAGAAAGAGACAGAAGTTCTACGTAGCAGAAACTCTTTGTGTCCATTCCAAAGGCACCCCGCAGGCAGTTCAATGAGGAGATGTCTTTCAACTGTCCAAAGTTCCCTGGAGCAGCCCTGGGGGTCCCTGCGTGCAGAAGGCCACATACATTGCAGACTGAGCCCAGAGGGCTGCTAACAGTGAAAGCAAAGTGCGGTTACTGGATGTGTCAGTCAAACAAAATCAGCTCAGTGATTGGCTAGACCTCCACAGGGCAGATGAAGGACCAACTGAGACAGGAACTTTTCTGCCCTTATGTGAAGCAGACCAGTAATGCAGCTCTAGGAAGAGCTCTCTCTCGACCGCAGGTGACCATCCTTTTGACTCTTAAATTCTGCAGTCCTTCAGTGAAAGATGGGCAACAGGACATACAGTGTATGAGGTCAAAGACAGCAAGAGTTCCATGTTATCACTGTCATTTCAGTACTGTTTTGGCATTTTGGGGATAAAAAAAAGTCCCCGTGGCTGGGGAAGTGTGGAGCCTGAACTTGGGTGATGCTGTGTTTTGCAAGAAACTGTTGCATAAGTTGCAGTGCCTGCAAACATGATGCTCCTGCGTACCGGCCATCATAAAACAGGCACGCAACAATAGACTTCAAACTGTCACTCACTTTAACCACATTGTGAAATGCGATAACCCTGTAACACACAATCAAAAAATGGTCACTGACCTTCTATGCCCAGCACAGTCCTGAAGGGCAGCATCACCTAGCAGCTATATTATCATTCTGAATACTTTTTGAACAGGCCTCTTACATGGTGTAGTATACACAATATATAGAGGTGGTCTTTCTATGAAAATGTGTTGGACAAAGCAAATTTATTTCCAGTTCCAGGATTGTGCCACAGTTGCGTTAATTTTCAACACAAATCACAATTCTTCAAAGTTACCATTAAGAGCATAATTTAAGAATTTAAGGAGAATAATAGCCAGGATCAATGCTCATATGAAAGTACAGAATGAGACACAGGGTGTCTAGAACGTACTACAGGGCTGTAGAAAAAACTGGGCTGGCATGAACCAAGTAACCAGCTGCTATTAGGGTTATAGTCACAGGTAATGAGATGAATGCCGCTGGATGCCCATGACCCTGCACCCAGCAGGTGCCAAGTCCTGCCTGCAGTGCTGGTGATTTCTCGACCCATGAGGTGCTGAGCTCAGCAGGCCATGCTGGTGTCAGGGCTCTTGGTGATGAGCTGGCTGGTGGCGGAGGTGGCCAATGTACATTTGCAGAGTAAAAAAATGCAATACAATGCTTGGAATTGGAAAGTGCGGTCGAGTCATTGGGGCAACTGCTGGCATGGTTTTCAAGGCAAAGAGGAGTGAAAGTGATTTTCCATTGCCTTCTTCTGGCATATTTTATCCTTAGAGGGGTGCAAACATGGAGGAGAACAAAGCAAACTCCACACACACACACACACACACACACACACAAGCTGGACTTGAACCTCACATCGGGCAAGCAGCCCAGGAGCTGTGAGGCATCAGCTTATCCTACGGCACTACCGCATCCCCCAATACAGTACTTAAAATACACAAAAATAAAAAATTGCATTATATGCAAAAAACAATTTTTTTTTTTACATTTAGCCATGTGTTCATAGATGTTTTATAGGAACAATTTGAGTTACATTTCATTGTACTCCGATGCTCTTGTACAAAGAGACCTCAGAGAAAAAAGGGAGCGGAGGTTTCTGGGCTTAGATCACAAGTTTGTGTCTGTAACCATCACTGCCACTCTTAGGGAGTGCTGGTTAAATGCTGATTTATGGCTGTACAGCTTCTCAGATCTCCAACGTACGGTAGCTGTTGAGGGCTGAAGGGTCAGAGGGCTGAAGGAAGATTAAATATCGCTTTTTAGCAAGAGCAGGCCTGTGATGAATGGTAACAGGTTGTTCGGTACTGCTAAATAAAATAAAAACAACAACAGTAAAACACTTCAAAACGGCAAGTGTACACCGCATGGAGAATTCCTTTAGTCAATTAGAATTACTGATATTGCAGCCTTCAAGTCATATCCTTCCATCTCCAAGGAAATATAGTTTTCTGCTCCACTACCCCATTGATTTATCAGTAAATTGAGAATTTAATTTGTGTTACTTGTGTTTCTGCTTTCGTTTCCCCAGTATTATGTTTCATTTCATTCTCTGGAACAGTGGTGTTCAGTCCAATTATTTGGCTTATAATCTGCAGTGTGAACTCTTCTGTTCCCCTGATCCATTCTCCTTTCTGTGTGCCACAGTATTCAGAAATCGGCACATAATTGTGATAAGGCTATAAATAGAAGAAGTAAACAATATCTCGATGCAGATGCAAGATACGGAATTTTGACATTTAGTAGTCATGCATGAGCAGATTTAATATAAAGTGTGCTGTAACCCATACAGTTTTGTCTGGAAAAAAACTTACTAGGATAAAAAGCCTGCTTAAGGACTGAGTTTCTCTATTCCAGATTTCTCTGATGCAATGGAAGTAAATGATAGGACTCTATTTTTAAGAGCTTGGCATCCATTTTTGTGGGTTAATACTGACCTTGCACCAGTTCATTCACAGATATTCTAAATTAAGTATTTAACCTCATCTGTCCTTTTATTCTTTGCTGCGCTGTGACCAGTTTGAGCAGAGGGACCATTCTTTGTCCGGTTTGTTAATTTCTTAATTTCCCAGGTGGAGGGGGTCATTAATAGTTGTTAACAATGGGATGAAAGGTTCAGGTTCAACACCTGACCGCATTCCTATAAGTTCTGAAGCAAAACTTGTCAAGCAGTCAACTGTGCTGTTGTTGATCAAATCTCAGTGCAACCAATGAGGAGGTCATGTACCTGAGCACTGTCTCCCCCCACCCTACCGATTTGCTCACCAGGACCTTCCAGGATCTGGCCAAGCAGATTGACTTGTCCTATGGAACAGTCCGGGACTCAGCTGTGTATGACTACTTTCGGGCTAAGGGTACCAACCCGCTGGAGCAGGACAGCACATTTGCGGAGCTCTGGAGGACAATCAGCAAGAACAATGGACATGACCACTCTGTCTCTAGCCCCTCTGAGGGCATCCGCAAGGTAAGCTTAACACCTGAGATGTGCAGAATCCACCATCTCCCTCACAACACTCTTTAGGCCATTATCAACCTGCAACTCCATATGGGTTTTCATGCAGGCTAAGAAGGGACCATACGCTTTCCTGTGGGACATGGCAGTGGTGGAGTACGCAGCCCTGACGGACGACGACTGCACCCTCACCGTCACGGGCAACAGCATGAGCAGCAAGGGCTACGGTATCGCCATGCAGCACGGCAGTCCGTACCGAGACCTCTTCTCTCAGAAGTGAGTCCTCCTCCCTACTTACACCCACCCACCACCCACTGCTGTGACACATCCGTCTTCTGTGATCCCTCTCACTGCTCCTCCCACTTCAGTTTTGTATCCTTATTTATCATTTCATGCATTGCTCTCGGGTGGCACGGTGTCACGGTGATTGTTCCTCCCACAATCCAAAGACATGTGTTTCAGGTTAATTGGTCACCTATCCATTTGAAAGTGTGTGTGTGTGTGTGTGTGTATGTGTGGCCACCCTGCGATTGACTGGCATCCCATCTGGGTGTAGTTTCGTAGCCTGGTGCCCAGTGATTCTGGGAGAGGCTCCAGACTGTTCAGCCGTGTTCGGGATTAAGTGGTTACTGATAATAGATGACAGGATGGATGGATGCATTCTTATACCTTCATTTAGTTTTTAGTCTCCCCCTTTGCCATGTTATCTCCACCTTCTGTCCTTTTCCTCCTCATTGTTGTATTTTTCAACACATCCTTTTGCACACTTGTGCTGTTGGATGTTTACCAGAAAATGTTTAGTTTATGAGTACAGCATCCAGTTTTATGGGGATTATCTGTTTTTCGATCATAGTTCCAGTGACTAATAAATCACAGACAGTTACGTTTTAACACAGACTGTTGGACATTGCATCTCACAGTGTCAGTTTCTGCCCCTCAGAAGAGCCAAATGTTGGGCCTTTGAAGCTGTACAAACGACTTTATTCTGCTTTCTTTTTTGCTTTCTTTATTTTCATTAGTTCTACTATTAATAGTATTAACCCCAATTTAATAATGACAGACAGTTTCATCTTACAGCCTGTTTCTGATGTTACACTATCACAAGAGACAATTTCAAGTGCAGTTTACAAGAGACCACACGGAAAAACTGCACTTCATTCGGAACACCTTTTTCGTATTATACAGTATCTGAAAATAAGGATTAAACACCTCTCTTTTTTTATTTCTATGGACCTGATTTTTTTTTCTCGACAAAATATTTTTTTTGACATGAAAATGATGAATTATGCAGCTAGTAAAAAGCTTCTAGAAGACTTTCAGAAGGTGCTCACTTCTAGAAGGTGTGAATTTCAGCAATAAGGAATATTTACATTGCATATAATTCTATATCCCTGCATTTCACGCTAAGCATGTACATATGCCGTGTAGATGCCCAGTTGGTTGTCTACATACTGTGCTATTTGCTGTAATAAGCAAAACGCAAAAATGTTTTAAAATACATTTAGTACGTACAAAATTGTACTCTATTAATCACATGCAAAGCTCAATATCCAACGCGCTGCATGGCGTAAAAAACTTGAGCTGAATTGTCTGTTTAACTGGATTACATGCACCCATTTCATTTTGTGCATTTCTCCATAATTTATTAGCAGTGCCTAATGCATAATTTGCATTAATAAATATATCCAGACTGAGCCGTTTTAAAGATCGGTATCAGGAGTGCCTTATGGTACACAAGTCCGCGGTGGAGCTCAGCATCGTAAACGTAGCGGCGGTTTAAGTTCCCGCTGTGTCTCGGGGCCACCGGGAGACCGGTTTTCTCCGTGTGTCGCCGCGAGCCGCGGGGCTCCGGGAAATGCTGCGCGCTGGCAAAAGGAGGCGGGATAAGGCAACCCGCTGAGCCGAAGCAGGCCGAGTGTAAACAGTCTAGGGGGTTTGTGTGGCAACGTGAGCTGGAGAGACTCCACAGGCCAATTACTCTGGGATCATCCACCTTATCTAAATGAGGTGTTAAAGGATTGATCTGTTTGTGGCTGCTTTTGCATTTGATTATGAACAGTCCCTGGGGGGGCTCTTGAAAATCAGACCATGATAGTCGCTCTAATGATGTGTTTCAACTGTAAATGGTTATTGGGATTTTTTTTTTTTTTTTGTTTGTTTGTTTTTGAAGATGGTGATTTGAATGTAGGCCATGCCGGTGTTTTGAAATGTTCTTACGTGCGGAGTAGAGTGCTGCAGCTTTCAACTTTGCTGAACGGCCCTCCATCTCCATAATTCTCCTCTGCATCATATGGCTGTTTCTTCCAGTTTTGGGTTCAGCAAAGTGGTGCACTGTAACAGACACACACACACACACACACACACACATCAAGACTGACAAATGAGTGAAAACTCAAAGAAGAAGAGCATCAATGTCTTACTGACCCTAAGGGAAAAAAAGGATGTTTTTATATCAATTTAAAGGCTATTTTTAAATCCTTGACTTTTTTCCCCTTCAAAAGGCTCGATTTCTATGACCCTACGTAATAGCAATCAATTTGTCACATCAGGTCACGCTCACGTACATCCAGCAAGACAGTACAATATTTTATGAGGATACTGGGGCCCTGGCAGATTCAGAATCACTTCTTGTGGAAGAAATGAGCAGATCACTATCTTAGAAAGAAAAGCCATTAGCAATTAAAGCTACATTAGAAACTGCACAAATAAATACCAAATCATGCTATATTATTAAAGTGGGCGATTTTAAAGCCACCAGAAATATTCTTTTACATATATATTTTAATAATTATCTAAGAAACATAAAAACGGCCTATATACTGATGTCTGAACATCTCCTAACAATGGTACATTTACGCGGAAAAATACGTATAATAGTGCCTTGCGGTGATTGCTCAGCATTTGAAATTGCAATAGAACAAATAAACAAATAAATAAATAGTATCACTGCAGCAAATATTTGTGCAATTATACATATTTTGCCAGATAGTCACATTACACACACTAGTTGTTGATATGTGGGTCTTCGGTTATGTTATGTTGTTCGTGTAACAGTTTTGTTTTTATTCAATTCTTAATTAAAATAAAACCGATATTGTCAAAGCATAATGAGTATTTATCTTAATTCATTCTCTGTTTTCATAACTATCCGTTCAAAAAAAAAATAAATAAAAAATATGCCGCAAATGAAGTGAATAAACATGACAAAGTGTACTAATTGCTACAGAGAAGTAGGTGAATTGCGAATAATAAAGACGTCTCTTGTGGATTCAGCATGGAGCGGTTTTTCATTTTTAAGCTAATTCAAATGTCTGGAGTCATTAGTGCCACTTTTCTTGTTCTTTGCCTTATCCGTCACAAATTGATCCCATTGCGAAGAAAACAGATGTCGGCGGATTGATTAAAGGATAGATAATCCGAGGTAGCCAATTAAAACGGAATAACTGAACTGGCGGAGGATTAAAGGGAAATGAAAGGAATGCCTTTCCCCTTATTCCCAGTTTTCTATTTACAAACCGCTTATAAGATCTCGGGTTGTACCTCGGACGCTAACAGTACTTATGAGAAAACTGCTTAAGTTTTACGGTTTTGCAAAGCTACTTATGTGCTGAAAAAAGGGTTATCGGACTAAATTTGGTGAACTGATACACACGAACGGTATCCTGTATTTTTAGAAATATGTTCATATCATATGTGGATCTTCATAACACCCTTATAGTAAGCGTAATTCTTTTTTAATGGTTTAGTTTTTAACAGCTTTTCTTTAGCAGCTACCTCCGTAGCTGTAGTGTAACTGCAGACTGCTGTTGGCAAAGATAAATAATTGTCCTTCAAATTTACTTAGAACAGAAGAAATTCTAATAAACACTGATACCTGGGAGCGCTAATGTTGCATAATGGGAGGCTTTTATGGCCATTTCATTAATATCGTCCAATAGGTGTTATAAAATCTTCTCAAGATTTATGACTAACGTTTCAGAAACTTCTTCCTTCGTAGAGATTCTAATATTAGTCAACACAGGCGAGCAATGCTGGTTTCAGGAGAGGGCCGGCAGGGTGGCAGGGGTGTCTAGTAGAGTTTTTTCACTTGTCATGAAGCAGTGGGCACGCCTGTTAAATTCTGTTAAGGAGCCTACGTATATATTTACATTAGGTAGGTAGATCAATACTCATCTATGACAATGATGTTAAACTGCTTTTGCGTTCATGCATCAATGTTTGACTTTCAGTCAAAAAACTAACTTTGCTGTCACAACACACAAAAACGTTTAATATTTAAACACGTTTTTCATTTGTTTACGGAGCACTGGATGTATTTGTTCCTGAAAGAAGAAAGCCTTCGTGTTTGTTTTGATTTGCCCAAAGCTAAAATTCCATCCTTCAGCCCCCTCACCCCCAACCCTACCCAAAAGCCCTGATCTCATCTCTACCCAAAGTACACTTTGTCAGGACACCGCCAGTTGACACTATGAATGCCTGTCCCTCCAGCGAGGTCACGGCTGTGATTCCTTTTCCTTTCTTGACTGTCAGCAATGTCTCAATATGGCTACACACATACCCAACCCCCTTGAGCGCAGCCCTCCCATGTATGAAAGTGCCTTGATACGGCAGGAGTAACAGCTTAGTGAACCATAACGCCACCTCCATTAAAGGACAGCATCCACTGTTCCTACCTGTTTTTTTTTTTTTTTTTTTTTCTGGCAGCTGCACCTTCTGGTACCCAATCCTCTCTTAAAAACTCCTACCGTGCAATTTTGTTGAGGCTCCCACCCTTCCTCAACGCCTTAAAAATTGCAATAATTAAGTTATTTGCCTATGGGGCAATTTTCCAAAATGGCCTTTGCAGACAACTGCCTTCTTCCTTTTAATGAAGTAGTGGTTCAATGCCGATCCTGTTTATTTCACCTTCATTTGTGACTGCGAATGAGTACGGAAGCTGACATTTAATTAAGTTCATTGGCAGATTTATTGCAGCAAAAAAAATATAATCCTTCATATTCGGTGAATAAAGATCCTTTAGGAGGCAAGACGAGCGGTGCGAACACCCTTGTTCCACAGCGTTTGAAAATGCGAGGCTTAAAAGAGAAAGGATGATCAAAGGGTGTGACAGTTTCGGAGCAGCGTCGGTACCGTCTTGAGGACGTCTGTCTCTTGCTCAGGGTACTCCCGTGACGCTACTTTGCAGAGGGATAACATATATGTTTTTTTTTTAATTTTTTTTTTTTTTTTTATGAACTTCCAGGAAACTTGTTTCTTCACATGCGACATTTCTTTTTTTTTTCCTCGATGGTATATTATTTATTGTGCATGTCATTAGAGAAATAAGGATCTCCGGTTAAAATAAACATCCTGCTTCCACAAACAAGTGAAACACATCAGCAGTGGAGGCGAGAAATCTGGCATTTGAGGAGGAAAAAAAAATCATGATGAAGAATGCAGGTTTTACCTTCTGGGACAAATCTATACCCAAGCACCACAATTAAAGGTGTTTCTGTTTTTATTTCCTTTCTTTCTTAGCCCACGACCTTTTGGGCCTGGGCGGACGGCATTTTCATGTCCATCGGCGCGTACGACACGCTCCCTTTTAAGCTAAACGTGTGTTTGCTTACTTTTTCTTGGACCAATTTCACTCCATCTGGATGGGTTTCGTTCCAAGTGGCTGCCTCCTGAAGCTGGCTCCGCGGGCAATTTCGGAGGCCGTTCCCGAATCTCGTGTGAGAATCCGGAGATCCGTTGAGGGTCCCGTGGGATTAATTGCCCGCAGATTCACATTTACTTCAGTTGACATTCAGTTACTGGGAACAGCCCAACATTCAGGAATCCCTGAACCCAAAACCAAATTCTTTTGCCTTTCAATTATTTAAGTTTTACCAGTATTAGCACTGTTTATGCCTGTTCGTGGGCCTTTTTTGATGCAAGTTATTTAAACAGGGCTAATTCTGTAATAAAAAAGAACGTTAGAGGAAACACAAGAGGAACTGGCAGAAGCCCATTTCCTTTATCTCCAGCAAATGCGGTATTAAATTTGTGTAAGTGCTACATGAACTGTATGAACTACATGGTGAATATATTGACCTTCTATTATCTGAGCCTTTCTTGGATCACTGGCCTTCTCCTGGGCGTGAGGGAGCTTCAGGAAAAGTTTGGTTTAGTTAGCCACATCTTTCCAGCAATTTCTTTTTCCATCTTGGTATAGGTTAGATGTTTATGCCCGCTGCAGTGTAGATAATAATCGGTTAAATCCGGTGTTGGTGTAACTGGCTACCACAAACGCGGCTACGAGTTATTTGTCTCTTATTCTCTTTGCCGACTTTGAGCGTTTAGCTTTTTTTCATGTAGCATGTTAGTAAAATGAAGTAATTTTGTTTTTTCTGTATTATGTTTTCGTATGTGTTGGCCATAAACTGTGAATGTGAGCAGCGTTTGGAAGGTGAATCCCACTGATGTTATTTTTCTGTTTTTCTTTATTATTACTTAGATGCTGAGAGTGTTTATGCAAAAATCACATTACTATGCTGCTTACTTTTTATTCTACCCACTTATTCAAATGAGTAGACACTGTAGCTATTTCAGGTTAAGTGCCTTGGTTATGGCTGCGTTTCTTTAAGCATCTTTTTCTGCAGGATCCTGGAGCTGCAGGAGAAAGGTGACCTGGACATCCTGAAGCAGAAATGGTGGCCGCGTACGGGTCGATGCGATTTGAACAGCCACACCCACGCTCAGCCCGACGGCCGGGCGCTCAAGCTGCACAGCTTCGCTGGCGTCTTCTGCATCCTGGCAGCAGGCCTGCTGCTGGCATGCTTGGTAGCCGGCCTGGAGGTGTGGTGGAACAGCAACCGCTGCCGGCAAGAGCAGCCCAAAGAGGTGACCGAGCACAGAGCCAGGAGGACAGAGCAGGGGGAAGACACTGCCACACTCTACTTTAAGGATCCAGCCACAGACGCAAGTCCCAATTTAGTCGAGTTTCAGTACACGCAGTTGTAGGTGTGTTCCGGTGAAATCAAAATTGGCCCCTTAACCTCCAGGGATTCTACACCTTCTTTTTTGTCACATTTTTTTTTTCTTTTCACAGTAAAGGCAAGCAGGGTCCTTAGATCCTGAGCAGTTTTTGTAGCATTTCTTTTTTTCCGAGGGAAAAATTCAGGAAAACATTTCGGCAGTTTAAATAATTTATACATTGCTTTACTCAGGGTAAAAATATTGTGTCCATGGATATAAATTTTGTATTTATAACATATGCAGTTTATAAATAATTTACAACTTGGTTTTGCTTAACAACATGCTAGCAAGCAATGGCAAGATACCACCGAGCTGTGTTTTATTTGCCATTGCCGAATAGTTACAGGAAGTAATTCAAGAACATTAAGACGTATGCTGTAGCGGGTAAAAAGTACAGTGCCTGAAACTGAATCTCTGTTCGAAAGGTAGTACAAAAATATGTACTTTTGCATAGTGTTAAAAGTTTCATAAATTCAACGAAATTCTGTCCATGGTTAGCTTTTTCCAGTTGTAATTAAAAGTTTCTCTTTAAAATTGTAACTAACTCGGGCAAAGGGCAGTATTTAAAATGGTGAAAGCGCCCATCCTGAAAACTGTTTAAACAAATATTTAAGATTTTGATAACATTATGCTTCATGTATTAAATGCCGTAAACATACATACAACCAAACAGAAGAAAGGTTACACGGAAGAACTCATTGTATTGTATTATTCATACTGTGCAGTACGACTGTACAGTTATTAAGTCTTTTGTTTTGGAATTCATACTTGTTGTGGGAAAAATACCTCTGACATCTGCAGCTTAAAATGGGGACAGAATGATAAATTGAATTAGCAGCAAAGTGCTGTTTTTCCTTACTTTGGCCAATTATTGTACATCTACTATACCTTGAGTAAGAAATGTAAACACAGATCTGTACTGACTTTTAGGAAATCTTGGAGATGACTGAGACTCAAAGTGTTACAACAAAGAAGTGTTTTAGGTGTTCTACGTGGATCGTAGGGTTTTGGTCACTTGTTTGTCATCATCACCTTAATAAAAAAAATAAATAAATAAAAAAAAAACACAGATAGCATAAACAACTGCTTGCACATGTAACTGTTAACTAGCAGGTATCTCCATAAAATCCGCTCAGGTGTTTGCGATCTTGGCATTCCGGTTTCACCTGCGACACAAGCTGCCTTCACCGTAGATGTGGTGGCTTCACAAAGCATCTCTCCACATGGATCCATAAACTAAAGTGTGAGCAAAGCACAACATCTGCATGAGTCTGTATGACTGTTGAGTGTCCTGGAGCAATAAGAGCCACGAATGTGTCGAACCAGTCCACAATCCCCAGAAACCACTGTGTGACATCTTATTGCAATTATATGTCAATGTGGACACACTCGTGTGGCTATTTCTTCATTTTCTATTCTCTATGATCTCGTGCAGGTTACTAAGGATTACAGACTGGCAAGGGTTTCTGGTCCATTGACATATAATGATATTACAACTGCTTCATCGGAAGGGAGGAAGGACATATGGACAGAGAGAGAGAGAGACTGGGATGAAGCAGAAGCTATTGACACAGGTCAGAATAGACCTCCTAAGACATGATGTATGCTGGACAAGGATGTGCTTGTCTTGGCTGTGGCTTGAGGGGACCATCCCAACCCCTACCCCACAACACCACCCACCATTTCACGCCACCAGTGCTCTTCCCCTTGTTTGTTCTTTCCTTTAGTTGTTTACCTTTCTTTTTGCTTTGGAGGGCACCTGTAAGAGTATGGAGACATACAATAAATATTCAAAATGTGCACGAGAGAATTGGAATGCGGGGGTCCACTGTCTCATGCATTACAGTGCAGTACTTATTTAAAAAAATCAACTTTTAAATCACACCTCAAAAATTTTAGAAACCGAATTTGTACTTTGCTACTTTAGGCAGTCCTTTATTCTTCTAAAATGCTATGGTAATCAATGATTTTTATAGTGCTTTAATGTGGGAATTTTTATAAACCATTGTCTACATTGTCTTCATACAATTTTGTTTTTCTTTCTTTCGGTGCTGTAGAGCCTTTCAAAAATGATAGCAATTCCTGTGATGCGCTGATTTATTGTGACTGTTTGTATGAAGTCCCAAATTTTAGACAGTCTCTCATAAACAGAATCTATCTATCTATCTATCTATCTATCTATACAAATATATGCATGTATTGTATCAGCTAGCTCCGCTCTAATGTAGAAAAATCAAATGGCGTTCAAATGGAGTTCCTTTTGATTGTCTGATAATCTTCCAAAATATTAATGCTGTTTCCACTGTAATCTTAAGTGAAAAGGTACTCATAGCCACACAGCACCACACTTCAGGGACTCGGCTATTAACGTGAATAAATCAGTCTATCTTATGCATTTGCATCGAACGTCATTTAGCTGAAGCACAGCAATTGCCTCTGCAATGTTTTTCCTATCACATGAATTACCAGCAGGAGTGCTGCAATTTTCAGAAAAATTATAGTGTTTATTGCAAGACACTGGAGTTTCCAAACCTGCAAATGTGAGCTCTTTTAAATATAAATAAGAAAAAAAAAATATTCCAGGGGGAGGGCGGCCACTTGACTACTTTAAATTTGGTTATACAATTGGCTCATGGTAACCCCATCCCCAGAAATCTGGTGATTCTTTTCCATGAGAATCTTTTATCTCCTTCAGTGCATCTTCTTGCATGAATCAGTGCTGCTGACAAAGTCATGTAGAAAATACAGTGGCTTTCTCTTTAAGGCCTTGTGATAGTCCCATGGTCACTCTGCAGTCTGCAAATATCTTGGTTAATCATATAGTATTTATTATATTTTTTAATGCCAAAACTAAATATTGCAAATGCGAGGCCTCTGGTTTGGCCTCAGCACATCAGCAGGAGCTGGAAATATTTGTTTTTGATATCATGGAAATCTGTGTAGATTTTCAGCATGTCAGTGCATGCAGGCTTTATCCAAAATCAGTGAGACATTTTGGATTTTAAAAACAAAAACAAATCATTGACCCCCGGTTGACAAGGCAATGCACTCTGTCATGAATTTTATGATCATGGACCATTTGGCCTTGCTCAGTCAAAGAATGCATTTCACACATTGCGATCTGCTGTACATTTACACCTGCACATTGTTATGTTGATTTGTGGCTTGGTTTGCGCTTCTCGATTATTTCCTTTAGTTTGCCGTAGTTGCTGTTTTTTGTTTCTTTTTTTTGCCTTTGTAAAGAAAAAGCACTATTTCATGAAACGTGAGTTTCAGAAGGGACAGACTGAATAGTCGCGGTTATTAACGTAGCTTTCTTCTCTGGGGCATTTTAAGATCATTGCTGGAGCCAAGCAGCATTTTGCAGGGCGGGGCTGGACGTCTGAGATATGTGCGAGATAAACCTTGAAGGCCGTGCCATTGAGTCCGGCCCTCCGTGTATAGACCGGAGGGACAGATCCTCATGTGCAGCTGCTAGGAGTCACACAGCAGCCCTTTGGGAAACCAACTGGGCTGTTTCATTACAGCATTGTCTTTTTCTTCTCAGGCTGCTGGGTGTCACATCATTTCTGTTCACATAACGTAGCGACAGATCTTTAGCACCGTGCTGTTACGCTGTTGTTTATCAGACTGAATTCGTCTCATGCTCTGCCATCTGCACGTGCGTTTCTGTTTAAGGTTGTGTTTGGAGGCCCTACTTCTGTTCCTTGGGTTTTGGAGAGTGAGCAAGTGCCTTTATGATGCAGTCTCTTGCCACTGCCTGTAACCGGTCCGTTCCAAAGGCATATTTCTACCCCTGTCACCTTAACCAATACAGTTGTCAGAACATGCGCAATACACATCTGGATGCAAATGCTGCATCACGCATTCTTCGATGAAATGGTGCTTGACTCCAGCCTCACCCTTTATCTGCTAGTGGGCACTTTTCCGTTCTCAGAAAATCTTCCCTGTTCGGGGGCCAAGTTTGATTTCCACGTGCACATCCTAGTTATCCGATTTCACCCAAAATTAAATTCTGATCGGGCTGTGTCTGTACAAGTTGTGGGCAATGCACAGACTGGACTGAGGAGTGGCCTTATGGAGAGAATGCGGTTAAATGCATGGATCTTCAGAGCCTGAGCGCCTCCTGGAACAGCCCGTCTCAGCCTGTCTGTCACTCCTTTTCCCTCTCTCCGTCTTGCCTTGTAGGACAAGGAGGTGAACCTGGAGCAGGTACACCGGCGTATGAACAGCCTTATGGACGAGGACCTGGCGCACAAGCAGATCCCAGGCCCGTCTATCGAGATCTCTGCGCTGGACATCGGCAGCATGGCGCCCAGCCAGCAGCTGGAGCCCACGCGGGATTACCCGGGCACGGGCCTGTCTGTGAGCACCTTTCTCCCGGAGCAGGGCCATGGGGTGGGCCGGACACTGGCCCAGGGCCCTGGCAGCACCCTGCCGCTACCTCTCGGCAGCTCCACCATGCCCTCCATGCAGTGCAAGCACAGGTCGCCCAACGGGGGCCTGTTCCGCCAGAGCCCCGTCAAGACCCCCATGCCAATGTCGTACCAGTCAGTACCCGGAGGACCCATCCCAGAAGCCATTGAGCCCACCCACAGTACTTCCATCTGACCCACGCCCCGCTTTGGCGCATCTGTCATAGTCTAGGTGAAAAAGAAAAAAGAAAAAAAACAACAAAAAAAGAAGCAAAGTTTTTATTACCCATTCAAGACAACAACAAAGAAACCCATAACTTTTTCTTGTACATATTTGTAAATACCGAGAGAATGAAGTGAGGTAAAAGTGTATTTTGAATATTCTCAATTTTTGAGGTTGAGTTAAAAAAACACAAAAAGAGACAAAAATAATAAAAAAAAAGAAATAACGACTGTTTGAATGGCTTTGTAAATTTTGTTCTATATAAATAAAGAAGTAAATTCCTTGTGATTGTTTTCTAAGTGCCGAGTTGAAAGATGTCTCTCTATCGATGATCATCTGATGACACTTTAGCTACTTAAAGTGGAACACCAGCCAAATGCACTTATGGCGTAGACACAGAGCTTCACCGTACTTCAGTATCAAAGGAAAATATTTCGGACCTGTCACATGCATTTCTTCTGCTAAACTGCATCCGGTATTTTTTTTTTATTTTTTTTTTATTTTTTTATAGCAATTGGCCAAGGTAAGAGGGACTGGAGCTACATTTAAAAAGGGGGGGAGGGCACCAAGAGTGCACTCATGAGCTCATTCCTGGTCATCGTCTGAATTTTGTGAAGTTTCTCTACTGTTGTTAAAGCGGTCAGACGATGCGGTCGCATACACCAAGAAACTCAGCTCCACGCTTTTTGGTGGGAATTACTTGTGGCAGTGCAGACTACAATGCGATGCCTGGCTCCAGCACCAAAGCTTCGTACTGTGTGGCGGTTTGGCTGTGCGAATTATTCTGCAAATAGCAGCCTATCTGCAAATTGTAAATTGGGGTCCAAAAGTTAAACAGCACAAGTGACTCTGCTTGATTACGTTGCTGCCACTTTTTGACCTGCACTGGAACCCAAGCTCAACAAACTGTCAGGATGTCATAAAGAAGGTCTGAAAGATAGCCAAAGTAAATTCCCATTCAAAGGTTGTTGCCTTGTTGCCGAGGACGTCACGTTGCAGTTTTGCTACACAAAACAGATTTACGAACCTTAAAAAAAAACTGGGGGAAAAGGGTGAGAAAATGTTCCTTTAATACTGAAGGATTTCTTGAAGAGTTTTATACTGGTTTTCCACTTTAAGAGCAGTAAAATCTTATATAACACTGAAGGATGTTAGTTTATTAACTCAGCATTTTTTAATAAATCACTGCAAAGAAAACCTTAGTAACTCTAGCAAGTCCAATAAAAACTGAGAGACTGTAGTAATGTAACGGGAATTATGCCGAACAATAAGAAATGGACTAATCTGCTATAATCACTTAATAATGTTTTATTTGGTTGTCATGTGTGGTTTTTATACATACGAGGGGAGGTGTGCAAAACAGATGACTATTTTTCCATCCATTTTCCAAATCTGTGTGGATACTGGAAAGATTGCACAAATCTAAGGTGAAAAGAAAAGTATTTAAATAAAAAAAAAACAAAAACAAACTTTAATAGTTTCATAAGTGCAATTAAAATGTCATATTTTTTGAAGAAGATATTTATTTTAAATTTGCACATTTGGCCTTGCAAACATCCTCTTGTGTTCTTTTTTAGTGTTATCCTTGTGAATCTGGAGTTAGGTTGACCAGTCTGCTTACAGAAATGAAGCTGAGGACATTTGAAACTGATTTTTTTTTTTTTTTCTCGATGGGTTTTAGGTGTAAAATTGTGCCATCTCGCCATGTAACAAGCGTCCGTTCCCTTCCCCTTGATACCTGAACCCTGTGTAACACCTGTGTTTTTCATGGCACCGGGACCGGCATGCAGGACGAGCATCGAGTATGTTGACGGGATAATGACAGGAACCTCTAAACTGGGGTGCTGTACACCAGTTTGCCCGGCTCCCTTCGACGGCTGACCGGTCTGTATGCTGTGTGTGAGCAGATGTGGAAATGATGATGGAAAGTGACTCAGTTACTCTGCTCAAGCTGAAGAGGAATCAATGGCAGCCACAAATAAGAGGGTTGTCCACATCACTGTAGGTTCCAGTGTTTCTTTCACTGCCTTCTTCTCTGTTTCCCCTTGATTTGAAGCAATGAAGGCCAAGATAAATGAAATAAAAAAATAGAAAAAACTAGTGGTATGGGAAAAAAAGAAACGAACATCAAAGGGAGACTCGTTTTATTTATCAATATGCTGCTTGGAGTTTCTTAATCTTTAATAAAGAAATACAGTTGAAATGTTTGAGTTATGTTTCAGTGTTTAAGGGATTGCATGAAATGCAAAACACCGCACTGTGTTTCCTCCAGTTGCAAAATGAAGTCTTTAGCAGCGGATAATGTTAAAATGGTGTGAATTCATGTACCTTTATGGGCTTTGCATAATTTTCATGACTACCGCTAACCACAGCTAAGTTAACTGGTTAAAATTAGTTTAAATTGCAGTAACGGTAAATATTGACATCTCAGAAATGTATGCTGAAATGGTCAATGATACATACAGATGAAGGTTAGTTTACGTGGTAGCCCATGAAAACAGTGCTCTATTTTGCACAAAAGGCTTAATTCACAGAAGAAGCAGATCTGCTTGTGTTTCATCTTTCAGCCGAGAAGCTGAATTTTGTACATTTTCGTTGTACGGATGCATACGGGCACACGGCAAACTACTGAGAGATGAAAGCGTTGAACGGAAGCAAAAAGGTCCGTCACATTTTGTGCTCCTCCTTTGCTTTGAGGGTTTAAATGGAGACACCTTGCTATGGGGACACTCAAGCTTCACTGACACCTTTCTTTATTTCTTTCTATGGCTGCCAAAGACCATTTTTGCTGTGACCTTTATGTGGGATCTAAAATGGATGGGCACTGTCCTCCTGAGACCTTTGTTGCGTGACAGTGGCAGAAAAAAAAAAAAAAATGATCTCAACTCACGTCATCGCAATGCAAACCTTCCAGTCACCATTGAGGAGATTCGCAAGGATAGGGCATTGGGAGAACCACCAAAGGAGACCCTGCTGTTCACTGCTGAGCATTTTTCACTGGCCTGTAATCAGATGTCACAGCCAAAGATGTTCCTGCGATAACAGCCAGATGAGCTAGGCAGGATTTTAGTAAAAAGTTGCTGGAACCGCAGCAGCTACAGTTAGTTGGGGAACGATGCTATCGGACAGAACCTTACGTTTGTGTTCGGTCAGCAGCAGCGAATGTCACTGGATGCGCGGCGTTCCATGACATGAGGATCATTTTCGCCATTTAAAAAAGCATTCAAAAGCAGCCACTGCTTCATTTTTAAATTATCATTGTATTATATAATTTACTATTGCCTAATGCAGAATTTGAACTGCCAAACACCTTGGACAAAGGCATCAGCTAAAGATAAACACGGTAAAATAGTTATAGAGTTTGCACTTGGGTTGTAGATGTTTATGTGCCCTGTCTTTAATAGCAGTTTCATGGTCTGTGTCACTGTTCGGAAAAGGGGTTTAAACTCCTGTCTGACACAAATGCAATGGTAGAGTTTAGGTCCTTTCGTGAAATTAGGTTTAACCATCAAAGCCAGTCGTGAAATTACATTTAAATGATGACACCACAGTGCTAACTTGGACTGTGGCTGATGGGAAATGCATGTCCGCATCAAATGTTAACAATCACACGCTGGAGAGAGGCCCAAATAAGGCCCAACATCCCGGATGATGTAGAGCTCCTGTACAAACACTATCTCCAAAGGAAGATAAACCGTCAAGCCTCAAATAATTACAAACATTAAATTGGAACTGAAATTGCTGGAGCAGCAAATAATTGAAAGTTTTGCTGATAAAATGTGTTTTCATTAACAGCTTAACAAAATGTCTTTTTTCCCCCCACCGGCTAATGCATTTTCACATAACGGATAAAATATCCATTGTGTCCTGATGTCTCTAAAGAGATAATAATAATAGTTAGATGGCGATTTGTTAGTTTTCATTGCAATAAAAAAAAAATATTTTAATATTCTTATGTAAACATACTGTATGAATATTTTATAATAGTTACATCAATTCTATGCATTTTTAATATATATTACATAAATTAATCTGTAACACTTTATCTTTTCGCATTGTTTCACATGCACTCCACGACATCCTTCTGGTGGAGTCCCGTGGTCTGACCTACAGAAACTTTTAGGTCTGATGTAGTAATGATTTAGCAATGAGTCAGGAGAATTGAAAAGCTTAACCTTACTTTCACAAATGGCAAAGTTCGACATCCTCCAGGAACCTTTACAGACATTATTAAACTAATCCTGTTTCAAGAATTCAGAACCTGGACGATTTTCTTATCTCTCATGGCGACTTAACTTCTGCGTTTAACAATGAGAGCCGTTCCCTGAAGGCAGCACTATAGGTTTATAAACTGCTTATACTGCTCAGGCAAATTTAGAAGATGTCCAGAAGACCTGTAAATGTGGTAGGAAATTGTTATCCCATAGTTTTCTAAATCTGTCCACCTTTTCGCAGGTTTAAATGCTTTACCAGGGAGCTGCTCTGTATAAATACAGTGCACATGTGTTAATGCAGCCGTTGTTATTAACCACACAGTTGATTTGGGGTCGAGGTGGTCCAGAGCCTATGCCAGAAGCATAGGATGTGAAGCATGTGTGGGCAAGAAGAGCAGAAGATTTTGACCAGAAGCTACGGTTCCTGAAGGTGGTGGGAACTTGGCACAGGGGTCATTGTTCTGCTTTAGGTTGTGATTTGACCAAATGAGTTTTGTACTTTTGGTCTCTGAAAAACTGCTGTAGCATTTTAGGAAAATCTGAATATGATGATTTTGTTTCTCGCTTCAAACCATGGTCTGGAGAACAGCCATGCTTCGGTGTTGCTGCCCATTTGCCTGGGGAAAACGAGGTCGCCAGGAGAAAACTCCGACATGGCTTCACTGATCGACAAAGGCAGGTGCTTCTCTGCCATGCGGACTATGTGTCCAGATGCTCTTCATTACTGTCAGACATGGCGGAGGACATTCTCAGGGAGTAGACGTGGAGCGCGTACATTGGACTGTCAATTATGCCCAGAGTGAGCAGGAACATCAGGAGCAACAGGATGTCAGCTGTCCTCCGTGTTTAAGATCAAACTACGCATGCCTGTGCGCCATCCCGGCTTCCCTTTCATGAACCCAGGGGCGAGGGAGGTGAGAACGCATTCTGCATTACTTTCACGGCTCTGCATTGTTGATTCCATTTCTCCTGGAGCTCCTATCACTGCACCACCAAAGTGAAATCATGTTGGTTTTAATTCACATGAATATCTGGTCTTCATCTACAAGGAGACCGTCCTCTTTCTCCAACAGGAAAAGCATAGACACACAGACAGCTAATGGCATGAAAAAGTGTCTTCTGTAAGACCGTTGTCAGAAGTTTATTTTCGAACACACGAGAACTATGAGATATAAGTTGACCTGAGGTTGAAACAGACTTCTTTAGACAGCAGGATTGAAGTTATTTGTTCATTTAGCTGATATTTTTATTCTTACCCACTGGCAATGTACACGTTTTAATCCCTTTTTTTTTTTTAACCTATTTGTGCAGGTGGATCATTTTTACTGGTTCATTTGATAGACCTTGAACAAAAATACTACACCAATAGGTGGACTGAATCCAGGTCTTTTGGATAGAACCACCAGCCTTGAGCACTAGGCTGCCTACTGTCTACATAAAGATCTATGATAGCATCTCAGACATGAAGAAGTGCATGGGATGGTGATCTGTTAGTTCTGCTCTACTATTATTTACATAGACATGCCAAGAACATCTGATCCTGAATCTTTTTCTGACATATCTGAATGCAGCCTGTATTTTGTCCCTGTCTGAGGAGCAAAGAAAGGGGGGATAAAGGGACAAGGACTCTGTTAAAGTACATCTGTTAGAGTACATGCTTAACCCAGTTTTCTAATCCACAGATACCAGCAGGGAGGGTCAAGGAACAAGATACACTGTATGGCCAAAGGTATGTGGACACCTGAGCATGTCACCTATATGTGCTTGTTGAACTTCCCATTCCAAACCCATGGCCATGAATATGGAGTTGTTCCATCTTTGCTGCTATAACAGCCTGCACTCTTCTGGGAATGCTTTCCACCAGATTTTGGGAATTTGTGCCCACTCAGCCCCAAGAGCATCAGTGAGGTTGGGCACTGATGTCAAGTGAAAAGGACTGACTTGCAGTTGGTGTTCCAGTTCATCCTGAAGGTGTCAGTGGGGTTGAGGTCAGGGCTCTGTGCAGCCGCTCAAGTTCTTCCACACCAACCTGGGCAAACCATGTGTTAATGGAGCTGGCTTTGTGCATGGGGACACAGTCATGCTAGGGCAGGAAAGGAGCTTCCTCAAACTGTGGCCACAAAGCTGGAAACATACAGTTGACTAGAATGTGTTTGTATGCTGCATGGGTGTGGCTGAAACTGCACAGCTCAGTTATTAGAAGAGGGGGTCCACATACATCAGGCCATACAGTGTTATTATAAAGTAACTTTTATCTAATGCTCTTTGGGTCAAGGCCCAGCCATTGTAACCCTTGACTAACATGTACCACATCTACTTCCTTAAGTGCCGCAGATCTTCACCAGAACTGCAGCAGCCACTTTAGTGCACATCTTCTGCATTGTTCTGTTTGGCTGAATTTCGAGGTCAACTTTTAAAGTTTATTATAGATGGAGTGTCTCATTACTGATTTGTCGCAAACAGCTGTGAAATATTCAGAAGAGCATTAATCTTGCCAATGAAAGATTGGAGGCGCTGTTATGGATCATTACTTAGTATGGCCTCTCCCTTTCCCCTTGTGTGTTTGCTAGCTGCAAGAATGATTATTGTAATCCAGTGGTCAAAATGAGTTTCACGTTTGTTTGCTTTTGCATAGAGACTGATCCTTGCAGTAAACAACATGGCTTCAGATTTCCATATGCTGTATACACTTGAGATTCATATACATACTTGATTCACAAATACACTTGAGATTCATATACATACTTGATTCACAAATACACTTGAGATATTTACATATATTTTAAATATATGATATTTCCTATAATTCAGAACAGCTGCCTTCATCTTTTTTCTAGTGTGTTCCAGGAATATCCTGAAGGTGAAAAGTTTTTTTTCTTGTTTTTTTTTTGATTTTGCAATTTAAAAAGTTAAAACAGAAGGTGCAAAAAATGAGGTTCCAGCACCTCTTTGGAAAAATTTATTATATTTTTATAAATAGGCTGAGGCCATGTGATTAGTTACATATTCTTCGGCACTGACATAGCAATGGGAGGTTGATTATGTCCTGATAGCGGAGATGCAAACTATCGCAAGCATGCTGATGGCAGAAGCAAAGTCATGCATACTCATGCTTGCCATCATTCTGCAGCATTACTATTAAGCGGATGATAATAATTCATAAGTCTGTCAGAGGCGGACCTTCCCTCTTTTCTTTCCAGATTTGCACAATACATGTTATGACTTTATTATTGTGCATAGTGCTTCAGAAGCGGATCGGGTTAATCTGCAGAATAACAGAGGTGGTACGTCAGTGAGCAATGCGACGCAAAGAAGTTCCACATGGCTGCATCCCTTCGGACATTTTCATATCCAGATGCCAGCATAATTCACACCACTCAAATCTGTAATGCAGATGTCAAAACCAATCGGTTTCCAGAGGTCAGACAGATGAAGACTGTGCTAAGGAACTCTGTTAAAATTAATTTATATATTATGAATGGTATACATTAACTGACTAGTTGACTGTAAATAGTGGTGGTTAAAATGGATGCCTCTAGTGAGCATAATGGCGATATCATATATACTGTATATAAGTACTTTTTCATAAATTATTTGCCCTGGGCTTGAATACAGTTCCTGTTTAATCCATCTTGCATTGTGTTTGTGCATGTGGCGTCTGTGCATCTGTGTATCTGTGTTTGCATATGTGGTCAGGCTGCATCTCACCATTGTCGGTCTCTGAAGCTTCTGAGACGACCTAAAGAACAACTAAAGCATGCACAGCAATGGGTCGAAGTTGTTTTACATATAACTAAACATCCAGTGTTGTTATTACATTATTATCATGTTTGGTTTATTTAACTTTCTGGATACATGGGTACATTGTGGGGTTTTTTTCAGTGGGGACAGTGGCTTATTCGTTTGTACGAGCTCAAAGGTGATGTAAGAAGAGACAGAGAGGAGGCCACTAGGAAGCTAAAGGAATGGTAGCTTCGAAGTGTTCAGAAATAGGGGAAAATGAGTGGCAACTGCATCGTCATTACTGTCAGAGTGATACACAACATAATCCCACACGTCTGTAGGCCAAGCCAGTGGGTCCCAGTAGAATTCGTCCATGATAACACTTTGGAGCGGTACTGGTGGCAAAGGACAACTGTGGGATGGTTTTGAAAATTCATATCCCTCCATGATTCTGACTTAACAGCTCCCTTAGTCAATCATAGTGGCTTTTAAGAATGGCAGAGGCTGTTGCCCCCAGGAATTGATTTTTGTAATTATATTATTCTTCAAGCTGTCACCCAACTGACAGTTACTCCCCAAATGCACCATTTGCAAGCCAATCCTTCTCATTTTATAGATGTTAACATCTGCAGTTGTTCTCAGGGAAAACAGCCATGCCAGATCTTCCCTATAATTTCCATGCGATTCTCTTTCGCCAACTGGACCCATAAATCCACAGACACTGCTGATTCAGTAGTAAGTCCCCAGCATGGTCGAAAGAAGAATGACAAGACAGAGTGTGCCATTCTATTTTAATCTTCTTGAATCCCCACTTAAGTCACGCCTCCAAAAAAGCTAAACCCAGAGGGTGTGCTTGGCTGCTGAGATAAACCAAGGACATATCTGTTATTCTTGAAAAGCTACTTAGAAATGTCTGATACGTCCAGCCAGATATCTGGAGACTTATTTTACTTAAAAATAAGTAACAAGAATATGAGATAAATTCGAAGAGAGCCAGGTCTTCTGCTTTGCTCCAGTGCTCAAGGTAGTTTTTACCACTTGGATGGACTGTAGTTTCATGGTCCAAAAGCATGTGGAAGTAGCCAAAGTGATATTAATGTTTCAGCCCGGTGTGACTGTATAGAATGAATTTGGTGATGGAACAGAAATGGTCCTCACATCAGTTCAGTTTGCGCAAAGCTCCCCCTAATGCTCTCTTAAGCAGAGCGTTAGGACAAGACTTTTGTAAATGTTGGGCAGGGGTGCCAAGTTATACGTGGATGTCCTCCCACAGTCCAAAGACACAGAAATAAGGTGATCATAAACTGCCTTCATATCCACCCCTACCCAGTGGTTGCCAAGAGTCAACATCAACTTGATGGTGCCTGCCCAAGTTTAGGGTGACTGAGTGAGGTCTGGCACTGATGGTGAGTAGCAGAAAAATAACTTCCAGCATCAAAAGCCAGGGAAATTTTACATTTACCAACAAAAAAGCAAGTAACTTTCTAGTTCCAATTCCCAAATAGTTTATTTAAGCCATAAATGCTGTGAAGAAACATATAATTTTACAGAAAAGAGGCTATTAGTCTGTAAGTAAACACAACTCAACAAAACTTTCACTGTTGTCTAACAGACAGAAATATGTATAATATATGCTTCTACTGATAATGCAAAATCTTTATTGCAGTGAAACTACAGAGCCCCAGGTGTGGAAAACAGGACAGACATAGTCTGCCTAATAAGAGGCATTGCTTTCATTTGCGGGTAGTAGAGCAGATCTGTAAGCTTTCCATGCAGCTAAATGATTGTCCTCATTCCGTATTCCAAAATCCTTCCTCCATCCTGAGTGAAGGGCTGTCAAAAGAAAAGTCTTCAAATGTCTTATATGAAAAACACCTATATGATTATTTGTAATGTGCTATGTAAAAAAAAAATTCTGATTTTACTTCTTTTACTCTATTCATCAAGAGGTTCACTTGAGAGACAGGAGAAAACTATTTTTAAGGAATCTGTTTTTTTGTAAGAAATCATTGAGTGTTTTTTTCAGGGAGAAATACAAGCATAAATATTAATCTTTAATCTGTTTAATTTTTAAATTGTCTTTAATTTTACATACTTCTTCCAATTTAGTCATAGCCAGTTCTTAGGTCTCCCTATTTGGGTGAGCCAAAGACTCACGCAGACAGATGTGTGTCTGTCTATTGCCATGTTATTGTCTCTTCTTGTCCATCTGTAATTGCTTATATATGCATAGATTATAGATTAGAAGAAGAAGAAGATGTCAAGAAGAAAAGATGGAAAATTGTCAAGAAGAGACAATAACATGGACTTGATGGAATGCTGCTACAGCAGCGAGCCCACTGAGAGAGGCTACATGAAATGAGTGAGGGAACTCCATCAGATCCAAGGAATGACAACATTGGTCTTGGTCCAGAAGAAAGCAAACCTAGGAAAAGCAAAAATACTACAGTGTACACTCTCATAGGTAGGAGGCATGACACTGAGGAAAGATATCACTCACAAGGGAAAAGTGGGTGATAATATAATATAATATAATATAATATAATATAATATAATATAATATAATATAATATAATACACATACTGTATATTTAAATTATGATTGTATTTATTTTAATACTTTTTCATTAATAAAAGTGTCCGCTTTCTAGTGTTAGTGAAAAAATTGGAAATTTGGCAGTGTCATAGGAACGAAACATTTCAAGCAGAGTAAATACTTTGATGCCATGTCAATAATATTCGCAGGTCGTGTCTTGAGACATAGCTGCACTCTTTGTGTGTCACTTGAGGGTGAGAGCAGTCTAAAGCGGGAGAGAAACGCTGCAGAAGTGGAAAGGCAATTGGTGTGATGCGCAGAAAGGTGACAGGAGGCAGATCAAGGCTAATTTGACTGCATTAAACCCATTGTCAGTTACACAAGCACCTCCTCTGAAAGTCATTTGTGAGCAACGGGGTCCCAAAATATTTCTTTATCCCTGTGACTGATTTTTTTTTAATGGCCTTAGCAAGTGAGCCAAGTGTGGGTGTTCTTTTGCAATTTTGGTTGGTTGTCCTGTGTCAAAGCAATTGCTGTGTTGTTCCACGGTTTGAGGTTTTTCCAATGATGGACATCTTCCAAATTTGGTTCAATTGTCACTTCTAAAGAAAAACACTTGCCAGTCTGGTCCTCTTTTTCAATGTGCTGAGAAAGATGATGTCCAAGGGTTCAGTTTGCTGAAACCGTTTGCTCCCACCGGTCTTTGTTGGAGGCCAGGGGACCCACTGCCACTCCAATGACTAACTGTGGGTCATCCTCTGCTGCCAAATGTTTCTGCTCAGCCGCTGCAAACTTGTAAAAATACCAGCGCAGCGGTCACTCCGGCACACAACATTTCACAAGTCGGGAAGGGGCTAGTGAACTGCAGCCACATGACAGCATGAGAAATAAATAGGATCTTTAAGAGATTTTTACTGCTGGCAACCACATAACTGTGGTGTGCAAGAGTAAAAGCTCTCCACAGGGGCATGCCCCATTACATGTCAAATGGAGAGTTTACCAAGAAACTCTATGGACTGGTGGTCCGGTAAGGCGTACTACTGCAGGAAAACTAAAGCTGTATATGCCAGACCACACACCACAGTCCCACATGTTCCCCTGTTTCTATGGCAATGCCTTGGACACGTTTAAATGTGCACAAACACGGCCATAACAAATAGCTAAATATTGATGATTTAGGTTGAATAGATCAAAAAAATTCTGAGCTCAGAGTCCTAAAGGTTAGAGGTTCAGATTAGTTTCAGGTAAGGTTATGCTTACCGAGTTTTGCAAGAGGAAAAAGAAACGACGGAATTCCAAAAGTGTAACTCTGAAGCAGGTATGTGCCGTCACATAAGAAGTACTTTCAGAAACACAACTGCATGCGGGAAGTATTTTATTTATACTTATTATTGCTGTGGACATCTGCCAGTGAGAATAAAATCAGTCAGTGTTATGTATGCTTGTTTATTAGAATGGAAACTGAGGCAGCTAATGGAGTAAGATGGCAAGGAGAGATATAAACAAACCACACACGCCATTCAGGATATTAGTGGCAGGAGAGGAAGAAAAATGGCTGAATGTGATAACTTCATTTTTGCTTGTTAGAGGCACCGCGGACACACGGGTGGAGACCAAATACAATTTACCAATAACCCTTTAACCTTCCTGCGGCAGTCCTGAATGACCAAGAGTGTGAAAAGATTGGGTAAGTGAGTGACGTCTTCGAGGTAAGACGGGAGATGGGTGAGTGAGCAGAACTTTATGATATTTTCATTTCCTGACGCATAGCATGGCTCTGCACTCTACTCTATACTTCCTTCATTGTGAGTGAACGTGTGTGTGTGTGTGAGAGAGAGAGAGAGAGAGAGAGAGAGAGAGACCACTTGTAGATGAACTGGGGTCCTATCCCCTCTCACCCTGTGTTTCTAGGACAAATGTTGGATCATCACAACCACAGCCATGCACTGGACAGGTGATTGTTACAGATGGGAAAAAAACTGAATTTTGCAGGGGCGTGCAAAATACCTCTGGGAATTTGAGAAAGCTCTGTAACTCTGAAAAAGACTTCAGACAGGAATCTTTTATTTTTTACAGATACATGATGTGGAACAAGCATGATGGCGGTCTAGCACAAAGCGTCATATTTATGGAAATTCTGCAAATGTGATAACAGGCCTCACTCCAGAGAACGGTCTCTTTTCTCTCCAACGTGAGCGACTCCGCAGCTGCACTCTTTTTTTTTTATAGCCGAAAGCTACTAGTTTGAACAAAACAGTGCTTCTTCCTTTTAACTTCAAAAAAAGGAGTTACATTGCTGAAAGAAAAAAATAATCCAAACGTAAGAAAGGAAAGAAATCATAAATTAATGCTAATAAGGTTAAATAACTGTGTAACAATAATGGGCTCATTTGGTAATTTTAGGGTCCATCCTTTTCTTCTGAATGTAGTTGGCGATCATCTGTGTAAATGGACACCAGTTAGATGGGGAACATTAATATTATTCAGTCTTTTTACTCCAAGACAACTTATACCACTCGATTTATTCACCAAGCGTCTTAAATTTATTTTTAAACTTTTACTGTATCTGTTCGGTGTCTGCAGTAGCCCATCGCAGGCCTTGAAGCTCACCAGTGGTTTGTACAGAGGGGTTGACTTTGCAGTGAAAAGATTATTCTGAATCTTCATTCAGCCATTATCACCTGACTCTCATGAGACCAACTAGAAGTTTAGCAAATTCTAAGCTTAAAACACAACAACCTAAAATGTAAACAAGCTTTAGTACCTGGATTGCACAGCACTTTAACCAGTCAGTATCACTGAATGAGGGGAGATTTGAACCCAGATTCTCGGCATAAATCACTATGCCACCTGTTGTCTCCCCATGCATTAATTGTTCAATACTGCTTAGTATCTGAAAGGTGGTAAATAGCCAAGATATTCAAGAAACCGATATCTTGGTATTTTATGACCATTTAGAACATCTCTGTATGGACTTACACAGGGAATGATATTTTTTTTCCAATTAATTTCAGATTCTGCTCAATAAAAACATAAAGATGTCAATTTGTTGGACAAAGGGTGATGATGTGGGCTACAAGCATCTGATTAAGGGTTTGGTTTCAAGTCAGCCAACCTGCAACTCAATATCAACAAACTGATGTTCACTGTGGCAAAGAGTCTGTGTGCCTGGGTACCAGTTAAGGTGCAGATGTGGAAGTGGTCATCTCCTCCAAGTTCTTTCTGGTCCACGTAAACAGCTGGACTGACCTCTCAACATGGACGCACTGTGTAAGAAAGGACGAAACAGGACTGGACCTTCTTAGAAGGCTGAGGTTCTTTATCATGCATAGCAACATCCTCCGCACATTCTGCCAGACCACAGTTGCCAGTGCAATCTTTTATGCTGCGGTGCAGACTCATCAAACATGTCCAGAATACGGGTTTCGTTCTGGGTCAGGTGTCTGATTCAGCTGAGGCCATGGCAGAGGCCAGGGTGAAGAGGAACTGCAGTCCATCATGGACAATGGCTCACATCACCTGAATGAAGTAATTGCCAAGAGCTCTTTTAGAAACTGTGTTATTTAACTTAGGTGTGCCAAAAAGCTCTTCTGGGGGGGTCCTTCTAACAGCCACTCACTACCATGAGGTCGTACAAGGATCCATTGCCAAATGACTGTAGTAATTACTGTAAAAAATTAATTTTGTTATTTTGTTTTGATTATTTATTCATAGTCACACCTGAGTGGAGTGTCTTATGCTATGTGTGCTGTGTGTCCAACCATTGTACAGCAAATCTCCTATCTTTCACCATTCAGGAAAATATATTGTACAGGAATGCTGTACTACTACTACTACTACTACTACTACTACTACTACAACTAATAATAATAATAATAATAATAATAATTTATAAATATTGTGATTACTTTGATATCCTCATGACCAATCTGACAGACAAGATGCAAGATGCAACCTTTGTCTTTCTGTGCGAGTCTTCTGTCACAGTGAGGCTGTTTTCTGTACTGAGAAAAATAGGGGGAAAGTGGTAGTAGGCGGTCTGTAATTTTCCTCAGCATGATGACAACATGGTATTTTTTACCACGGTTTACCTCCCAGTGCAGTATTAGCCAGTTTGTCAGATCTTGAGATTCCAATCCCACTGAAGCTAAACCGAAGCCAGGTTGGGAGGGGGGGGACACAGATTCTCCAAAATGTTTTTCTTCTGCCCCTTTTGGTTCTCCAGCTAGGGGTCACCATCGTGTTCATCAGTCACCGCATGCAGCATACTGACAGCAGAACATTTTTCAACCAGACAACAACCTCAGATTAAAATTTCCACTTATTATTCCACTGTGCTGGAAATTTAAGAGGACATATGTCCTCACACATGACTTCTTTAAACATAGTTTCTAATTCATTAAAGCGAGAAATACCAAGTGCACAAGAAGCTAGAGAAGCATTTATTGGCTTATTAGTGGGTAAAGCAGAAGATTGAAATGATTGACACTTCAGTCACTACATTTAACTGACATCAATTTCCAACTCAGAGAATTCAGCTTCCAAATCAAATAGCATAAAATGTTCCTTACTTCACGGTCTAAGCATGATCAAGAGTGTACATGTCTGATGCGTAATACTTTTTAAGTTTGTGCCAGTTGAGCAAAGCCAGGTTATATACTGTATATTTTTCTCCACTGATTTCTCTTCATTTTGCAGGTGGCACTGTGGCCAATTCTTCCACTGGAGCTGTAGGACCTGGCCAATTTTGGAATTTTTTTTGGACAGTTGTCCATAATTGACTTCTACGGCTCTCTGCATATTGAATATGTGCTCCACAAACACCTGTTCCACCTGGCCTGGTAAATCAGGTGCAGAGGCACTGCTTCATTTGCACAGGAGATGAAAGGCGAACCTCTTTTTCCCTTCTACATTACAGCTGTACCCACTACCAGCCCCAAACCTAGTCGATAACAGCAGGCTACTTTTATTTTTCCTGCGGTTTTACACTTCAATATGTTGGTGAATCCCTGAGCTTAAGATGTTACACACTTCTCGAGGAAGTCTTTAAGACGTTGGAGTCTACGCTGCAATGAGTCTGTGCTTCTCTCACTGCGCCAAAGCAGTGGTTTAAGCTCAGAAATTCCCAGCAGATCAGACCACCGGGAAAATTGATGTCCATGTGATTTCCTGACATCCTCGTGAATCAGACTTCTGTACTACAATACAGCAGTCCCTCAGTATCCAAACTATAAAAGAAACTTAGCTATAACTGCTCTCAAAAGTTAATATATGTATTATATATTAATGCAAAATTAATACATTTATTAATTTAAAGTGATTCAATTATATTTTTATTTTCTGAATGAAAACTTTCACTATAGCAACTTTTTACTTTTTCTTATCTTCTGCTGAATCTTACTTTTACTTATACAAAGTGTATTCATAACAAAAATGCATGTGCACCCCCCTCACCTGCATGTAATGCAGTGACACCGGTGGCAGCGCTAACACAAGAACTGTCCTGTACTGTACTTACTGTATATGCAAATCAATGACAACATTAAGTGTTTTCTCATGAGGCAACTGCTGTTAGAGTATTTTAGGCTGAAATTACGGGTTGATTCTTATACAAGTGTTTGGATCGGCTAGGTGCACATTATTTATTTATTGTCCCCCATTTAAAATAATGGGAAACAGGCACTCGGTATCCAGAATTCCGGTGTCCAACGCATTTTCACGAATGAATTAGATTCGGATGCCGAAGGATTACTATAACCTGTGGCAAGCAGTCTACAGACACACTGTGCAGCCAGTGGGAAACTGCTCTCTTAGATGCCAAAGCACTGAGATTCTCAACTCTGTCAAACCTTTTGTGGTGTCACCTATGATTGTCAGGCCTGCTTACAGTAATCCCTGACATTCCACCTCCAGTTTATATCTGTTTCCCTTTTCACAAATAATCATTTTGTCAGGGTCCAAGTGCGGGCCTATTGAATATTCTTATATAAATCGTCAATAAGGCCTTCTTCCAGGGCAGACTTACGGAGGTCCAGACTCTATCCCCGAAGCAGGGAGAATGCGACTGGGAACAGCCTGGGGAGGATGTTAGCCCATCGCAGGTAAGCACAAACACACACAGACACAGAGGACAACCTGAAAAAAACAGTCCTTGTGACTCCACCGTCACTGAACCAGTTTCAAGCTCCCACCCACACAGCTAAGGAGCTGTGACACCCTAGAGCAACTCACTGCACCACCCTGCTACCCCATGTACTAAATACTCCATAGTTATATTCCATTTTAGCACTCGAAGCTCTACGTTATAGACAAGGAATTGTTTATTCAGCCGCACATCCCCATATCTCCTTCTCAAGCACTTTTACAAAGTGGAACTCCGCTATATCTTGGACAACTTTTTATGCTCACTCTGTTCTCACTCATTAGAAAATAAGCATTGGAGGGAATATAAAACCCTCATTAGACTGTGTCAGGTACCTTTCTGCAGCATGAGACCAATGGTGATTAAAACTACTTCTTTTATTGAAGAGACAGGTGAACAACAGGCCGCAGTCATGTACAGCCACGCTTCGCAGAATAAATTACTATTCATTGTTTAATGAACAGTACATTAAGCTGTGAGTTCCTTATGAGTTGTCTTGACGTTCGGTAAACTACATGAAACTTTGGGTCTTGATTTTTTTCGAGATTTCCATAGCGGTTACACTGGTTTGTATACAGAAACGCTAACCGGCAAACTCTTGGCGGACAGTGCATCTTGAGCAAAACCATTCAGAAATGGTGAGCAAAGGACAGTCTGCTGGCACTCTGTGGCCTTTCACTTTAGCTGGAGGCACAGCATGTTTTGTGGTTTGTCGTCTTTATCGTGGCTGAGGGTGCGGGAGTAAACATCTTGGGTAAACATTACCCGGTTGCTCTTTGTCACCTCAGTCACCACTTTATATTACAATATTTCTCGCCTTCCTAGGTCTGGCCTGGGCCAGCAGGGAATTCTTCTAGTTCCAAAAAGCTGAATCGCATCCACAATCAGAAGCAGAAGGTCAGTCGGTTCTATTTATGAATTTGTGTCGTCCACATGTGACGTTAGATGCTGTGTCATTCTCCTATATGAAGCAGGAATCCTCATGTCTGAGGTCGGTATTATAGTATGGGTTTCCAGATATCAGTTAAGGCTCCTGAAGAGCTGAAGGCCAGAATGTTAAAATGTTAAACATATGCATATGTGGAGCTGTGTGTACAGTGATTTCATAGTCATTTAAGATATCTGATGTCCTACCCAGTAAAGCTGGACAGTTTTTAAGAGATGTATGGGATTCTGGGGCCCAGAGGCTATGCAGGAATGAAGCATTTATTCTCTCCAGCCTTCAGGGGTTTTGTCTGGATCTTTGGCCCAGAAAATGTTTGTTGAGGGAGGTACTTTGTCCTGAACCCAGCCACAAGGTCTCACTGATCCAGACTCAATCTTCATGTGTTGCAAGAGTTGTGTTGTCCTTGCGAGAAACCTTTCACACAATCTGCAACAGCATCAGTGCCAGTCGAGAGGAGCATGTTTTTGTGTTTGTGTGTCCTTTTATGTTTTATTTTCAGTTTTTTCTTTTTTTTTTTTTTTAATTTTATTGTCAAATCTAAATGTCACTGCAGCACACCAATGCCATCTTAGTTCCAGCATTTTATCTGGTGGATCCTTCCGCAAAATATATCTTTCTATTTCAGTTTAAATTCCCACTTGGCTCTGGGTTCACATTTAATTTTACATTCAGGATAAAATGCATTCTTTTATTTTAAAAGGGACTTTGTTTAAAATATGCTGCAGGGTGACAAGGACATGCCATTTGGAACCATATGAACCTGCTATTGTACATAAAGTTTTCTATATTAAACCATTTTTCAACAGAATCATAATGTATCACACAATAAAATTAAATAATATTAGGGCTGTGGTGAACTTTTCATGATCCTTCATCATTAATGTGTACCGGAAAGATCTCAAAGGACTTGATATATTATAATAAAATCAGACTTACTTATATGTATTGTGTTCAAGATGCATAACATTTATTTCCTAATTATTTTCTCAACTCAATTTCCCTTTAATAGCGAACTTAATATTATTATTAATATAAACTTAATAACTGAGGAGGATAGGATGCATAAATTAGCATGCAAATGAGAGCAGAATTTAAATCTAAAACTTCCTCATCCTAATATCAGAGAACATGAAAACAATTAGAAAAAAACTATCGCTGACAACATCGCATGACTTTCGGGATTACTCTTTCTTATTAACTTTATAAGCAAATTACCTAAATTGTGAAGAGGAAAGAAAACCAATTCTTCAGTGATGTACAGAAGCTTTTAAATACTTTTATTTGTGTGCAATAGAGCACATGGGGCTTTTGAAAGATAAAGCATGTCTACAATATATGTATCTAAAGGAACCACATGGTTGACTCAGTAAACCACTTAAGACCTCAGGGGTTCAGAACAAAAGACAAACTGAAACAGAGCACTATGATGGAACCATTACAGGAGAAGTCCTTTCAGAGGTGGGCAAGTGTGTGAGCGAAGAAGAACCAGAGACAATTAAGGAAATCACAGGTGAAGCATAGCCTTACATGCGAGGCCTGTCGTACAGTATTAACATCTCCACGTTTCTCAAAAGTTTGGGGAACCACATTTGACTGCATGGACAGCTGCACTCCTGGTGACAGCAGTACAAGCTCAGGGTCAATCATTCCGAACACAAAGGCACCGGCACGCACCCCGGCTCTTTAAATACTCCACTTTGGGAAAGAGATTAAACAACAGAATGAGCAAAAACTTTGGCTGAACCTTCCCCATTGTTTGCACCCTTGGGTTGACTCACAGCAGTTTGTTTGAGTTCATTTGACAGGAATCTGTCTTGTGTTTAAAAAAGCCCACAGAGGCTGCAGAATGAGATGGCAAAAGGAGTTTCAATGCAGAAAAAAGTTAATCCCTTATGGTATTAATGCATCATGTTGGTTACACACTGCATTCGATGAATGAAATTGGATAAAATTACATTTTTTTCTATACAAAGTAAAACGCATTAAGTCCAAAAATTATTCTGAAAGATACAATTTCTCATAAATGTTATACAAATAAAAAGTTTATGTAACTCAGTACTACCTAGCACTGGGAATGGGGGGTGAAGAGTTGTTTTTTATTTGCATTTAGTGTGCATTTCATTTACAAAATACTATCAATCTTTTACATGATCCCTGTTGCTCTATGTGTCTTTAGTGAAGGCTTGATAGGTCAGAGGGTAGAACAGTAATACTTTCATTACACACCATGACCACAGACATTAGCACACAAGTGGGGATTCAAACCTGGATCCTTAGTTTGAAAGGTGACAGTTTTAACCATTGCACAAGCTAGAAAGCAGACTGAGGTCATGAGAAAACAAATGCAGACTTTTATTTGAACAACACAAAACTTTTAGCTGAAAGTCACACTATTTAGAATTTTTCATGGAAATAATCTGCCATGAAGCTGAGCTAAATCAGAGTCCAGGCACCACGTCAATGGCAAGTCATTTGGGCCATATTTACTGCCACCTCTTCACCGTCTCCCTCTTGCTGCAGCCTTAAATGGAAACACAGTGCCTAAAACAAATTTTGTTGTCACCGTGAAAATGAAATTCAGAATGCATTTATTCTTACTGTGATCATGCTGTATTGCTGGCTAAGGGTTTTTTCTTTCAGTCACAGCCAAACGTTAGGACACCAATTAAGTTTTACACTGCCGGCATTTCAATCCCATAATTAAAAAAAATCTTTATACAGACCCTCCACTTTTCAATTCTTCAAAATTTGTGTGATTTAGAAGTAAATATTTAAAATACCTAACATTTGATCTTTTATATCGATAACTTGTATTTGCACGTTTAGCGCTGCATAGCAGCAGTCCTGCCCCGGTATGATTCTTAGTGGCTAAATAATATAATAAATCGGTTTTTACCTCTGTTTAAAAACTCAACTCAAACCAGTGACTTGTCTGATTAATTATGAGATGGAAGAGGTTTAGCACTAACTTCTTAAACACATGTCTTGGGACTGTCAACAGAGGGAGAACTGAAGATCCTGAAACAATTTGAATCTACAGGCAAAAGTGTTTCCCAGAAGTGTTGCCTTAATGCTTTCCCTGGACCTGATGGAGAATTATAAATGGATGGGTATAAAAGTTAAAGTAATAATAAGTTAAATAGTAAACAGACTAGTTCAGCAAGTTTATGAAAAAAATGCTGGATCAAGTTAGAGCATCTCCCAGTGTTAAAAAAGACAAAATAAAATGCAAACATAATATACAAGTGAAGTCGTTTATATGTATATAAATTTTGTGTGTGTGTTCCATTTTAGCATTTGGCAGCTTTTTACCAAAATGGTATAAATCTTTTCAGATAAACTAATACTGGGCATCATAAATGTTCAACTGCAGAACAACGCAATACTTGATGAGTACAAGAAAACTGTCATTCTGCCAAGACGAATTTAACCAGAATGCTCAGTGGTGCAGGGTACACAGTTTGTAAAGTGCTTGGAAAAGGCCAGGGTTGGGAGTTTTTAGGAGAAAATAAAAGTGCTCAAGCGCTGTGTCATGCTCGGTCAGCACTGAAGGACTGGGAGGACAGGGATCTGATGTCTGCCATCACATTTCAGAGCAAAGGAATGAACAGCAGGTGCTGTTGAGTGGTGAGTACCCTGGTAAATATGGATATGGGTTGTTGCCATCTAACCAGGCTTTCTATCATTGAACAGGTTGAAGGTGGGGTACAGAAAGTGAAGTTCTACTCATGCTGAAGTCCCCAAAACATAATATGTTTCATGTCACCGCAACCTTCGACATCAAATGCCAAATAAACAAATATGAGCTTTACAGGAAAGCAAAAATCTGTTTATTTGAACTGCAAATAACTCAACTCTGTTTTTAATATGCAGTTTGGTGAATTTATAAGCCATGCACCTGCACATGCAATACTGTACCAATTTATAAATATTGTGTCAAAAATTTTTATGCAGTAATAGTTCTCTAATATTTGGTAAATTCTTGCCTGGCTGCTTCCATTTGAGAGATGAACGGATAACACATTGAAAGCTTTCTTCAGTTTGCACAGGCATTCCTTGCACATGGATGTGAGGTTTATTTTAAGTAGAAAAACAACTAAGGATGTCTATAATGCAGTAAAGTCACTACCTGTTTACTCAGCATTCCTGAGGTGCACACCCTGTGTAAGGCATGACTGCAGTTGGCTTGGAGTTTGTTCCTACATGAAATGTCAAGGGCAGAACTGGTGGTTCATCTACCTTGGTGGACACACACAGCCCTCGGCAGAGCAGGGTCTGGACTCCAGAGTTCCATTCTACTGTGCAGAGCCTCTGATTTCATGTTTTCACCATGGCTGTAGGCCTGCAGTGCTTTGCCAACAATACTGCAGACCCACCACCTTATCTCTGACAGCACAACTCTGCCCACAAAGCTGACCTTGAGAAGCAATTTAGAAGATCAATATTTGCAAAGATAGAAGATTAAGGAGGAAGGGTGGACTAGTGAGCAGTGTCCTGATAAAGGCAATCTCAATAGGTTACCATAAAATCTTTTTTCGATCCAGGAACTAAAACAAAGTATAGATTTTGGTCTGAATATATTCTTAAGGCTTAGAATATTACTCTGCAATAGTCTACAATTAAAAATGTTATATAATCATACCACTGTATAGGGAGATATAATGGTGATATGGGAAGCTTCTAACTAGTACAGAAGAGCCCCCTGAATCACACCTTGGTTGCCTTGGCATTGCTAAGCCCTTCTTTTGCCTGTTGCATGCCTAAGTAGGAAGGTGATCTAACACAAAGAGTCCTCCACAATCCCACCTGTATAGCTCAGGTGTCTGAAATTTTTTGCTAGAACTGTGGTCCTTCCGCTTCCAGTGAGCTGCTCTGTTACAGACTACTACAAAGGAATAGCAGGCTGGTAGTATGGGAGGTTTGCGAAAGTCATTCAACTACCTTAGTAGACAGTACATGGACTGGACAGTAAGGGAAAGACAGCAACCAAGTACCAGAAGGACTTTACCAAAAACCAGAACCTTTGGAGACAGAGAAGGAAATCAAAAAATCATAAAAAAAAAACACCAGTGGTAGGGACTCAAAAAGGACCAAACCGAGCATCAATAAACAGGCAAGGATTGTTAGAAAACTGACTCGGACAACATAATGGCTCTAAGACTGACTACCGTGCTTGGGCTGCTAGCTTTTATAGTGAGGAGGAAGCTTTTTACAGTGTCTTCCTGGATCACAGGTTGTTACGACCCAGTAGTGGGTTGGGACATAAAAGGGAATGAGCAACAAACTGACCCAGAAAGAAACCAAACCAGTATTATTATTATTATTATTATTATTATTATTATTATTATTATTATTATTAGTAGTAGTAGTAGTAGTAGTAGTAGTCATGTAATCTAATAATCAAGCCATTTCTCCTGGGATGAGAAAAGTCTGCAAAACAACTAAAAATCCCTCTCCTTTTCATCTTAACTAAACTACCCTAACAAACAAAAACAAATATACACCATTCTACCCCAATGCCACAGTCACTAACCACAGTGAACACCAGGGTGAAAATGTTCACAGAAAATAGCCTTACCCCCTTCTGGCAGATGCTTATTAGTTACAAGAGCAACAGGTTTGAAAGACTATGTATACTTTGTTCAAAGGTTACACCAATTACACCAAAGGCAGGTGAGCACAGGAAAGCTAAAGATAGACAGTTCACTTATTGCTAAGAAATACAGCACACCACTCCTTATGCCACAAGAGTCCTCCTTCCTCTCTTGTTCTGATGTCCTTGCTCCTTAAATGCCTTCTTCACAAGTGGATGGCCTTCTGCTTCCTTTGTTACTACCTGTTAAAGGGAGACAGAACACACACACACACACACACACACACACACACACACACACACACACAAATACTAAAGGCCTTATAACCAAGGCCGTAACACAGTTTAATAATAACTTCCTGGACTGTATGAGGCCCATGAATGCTGTACTATCCCTGACTGCTCAGCAGTGGCCACGACAATGGACCAGAAAGAGCGATAAAATAAATCAATGTAAAGAACTTCAACAGTCCATTTTGTGTAAAACTTGTCAAGTGTTAACTTTATGTAAGGTATAATTAACATAGTGGGCGTTTCCCTCCATTTACTTATTGGATGAATATTAAATTATTGGTGGCATTTCTACACAGAGTGGAATTTCATATCCATAGCAGCAATTCTCCAATCTGTCCCTCGGTGTGTTCTGGATTTTTTGCTGGCTAAGCAAATGAATTATTATTCATTTGCACAAATAAATCACATTTCAGGAAATTTAAAACAAGGCTTAAATATAATATTCATGCTACACCCTTATCACCTGTTTGTGAAAAATGAAAGAAAAATGTTATCTGTCCAACAAAGTGAGCAGCTGCACTAATTTTTCAGCTTTTGCTATAATATTAAAAGGAAAATCTTGAGCAAAGAAAGCTGCATCAGTCGTCCACTGATGCATTTTTAGCATTCAATTTCCATTTGTTCCGAGTGAAAAAACAAAAGAGTTTTCATGCAAGGTTTCTAATAATAAAAATGTACAAAGAGCAGTCATACATATTAAATTACGGACTGCCCAAAACCCAAGTCAGTCCATTGTCTAATTTGAAATTCTGAGGACAGTGAAGTATGCAGTTTATGAATCGTGTGCTGTCGGACACGAGCAGTCATGTTGACTGACAAGATTTCACACCTGTATGCTGTGGATAAATTGTAAACAAGTGCTGGAAAGTGCAAGTAGTGAGACTGCACGGAGTAATGGACGGATGCTCCAAAATCGGAGGCGTTCAGTCCACTGTGATCCTAGCATGACCGTGTTCTGCCTTTGACATCAGGTAGAAGAACATGGAATGGAAAAACCGGAAGACAGGTGCAGCAGAGGACTGGTGTATAAGATTTGTAGGTGCGTGTAAGAGGCAGTGAGTTTCTGCAGGTGCATTTAGGGGGCCCAGCTATTGATGGTCTGCAGTATTAGAAATCAGAAATGAGCTGAGGAAGACATGGGGGGAATAGAAGATCAGCTATGGGAGGACTGAGAGGGAAATCAGAAATCATCTGAGGGAAACATAAGAAGGAAATTGCAAATCAGCTGAGGGAGAAATGAGTGGGAGAGGTGGAGAATGTGGGGAGGAGGACATAATTTCTCGACTTTTAGATAATGCATATTGGGGAAGTATAAATTACACACAGACATCAAATTCCAGTACGCTTTAGAGTTTATTTGTGAGTCGATGTATCATAGATACTTTTTTAAATGATAAAGCCTTATTGTATCCATTTGCATTTGATTGTTGACTGACAAAGTGCCTGTATTTGAAAATCCATCCATCTATTTTTATCACTCGCTTTTCCTTGAGCAGGATGGCAACAGCCCAGAGTCCGAAATCAACGGGCGCTAAGTTATGAAACTGCCCCTGGATGTGACACCAGTCTATTCCAGGGTGGCCACACACAAGCACACACACATACACATGCATACACGTGTACACACAGACTATGGGCAAATTAGAGATACCAGTTTACCTGATAACCATTTATTTGGACTGTGGGAAGATACCAGAGCAACCAGAGGAAACCATGCAGACACAGAGCAACCAGCAAGTTAAAAATAATAGCATATTGCAGAATAAGAATATGAATAGGCTCTCTGTTTAGTCATTTTTTTAACCTGCCACCAGTTCAGTTTTATCTGTGGAAAGAGTAGTTTCTTCAGTGGCTGAAAAGGCACAGAAAGGACATTGGTCCAGAAGGGGTGACACGTAAACCTGCACAGCTTTCCAAGTTCAGGATGAATAAATGCAATAACAAAGTCCCATAAGAATGTGGAACTGAAAAAACAGTAAGAGTTCAGTTAGAGTTTAGTGTCCCATTAATGAGATTTAGGACGTCTTCATCATACTGCTGTGATTCTGGTGTGTCTTGTAACTCTGCTCCCTTTCACTTTTTTCCAAGCCAAAGAAAAAAAAAGAAAACATCAACAACATAAAAGGATGAAAATAGGAAGTGGGAGGCCAGGCATGCAAAGTGCCAGTTGAGGTTGAAGGTTAGCACTATTGCTAAAGGTCTGTCCGCCTAATGTGGCATCACTGACTCGGGACCCAAAAACAGCAGCGGTTCCTATCCACTTTAACTAAAATATTCAGACTAAATGCAACCATCTCCAAGGTAATTTGTATCTTGAGTCATCTGCACATTTATGCTCTATGTCCACCGTTTTTAGGTCCCTCCAAAGAGAAATGAATTCAGAAATAATTTTAGTTAAGAGAACATAAAAAGGAAAAGAATCCCTGCAAAGAGATCTTATGAACGAAGAGATCCATAAACAAGAGATGGAGACCCTGAAATACATTGTGAGAGAGACTGTAAACAAATGAGAAGACACAAAATATGATTAGGAGGGAGAACGCATGCTGTATGAAGCAGCAGAGAAATTGGGAAAAAAATGAAGTTTGAGTGAAATACTATAATACTATATTTTTGTTTTCAGTTGACCCCCCCAAAACTTTACCTATTACTCTTTGTCGTTGTCAGCAATGAAAAGCAAAATCTACAAAATCTCCCGTAAAAGGTTCCCAGATAAATCATCCTGACATTCGTGATTAATGCAGCTCCTCCTGGCAGTACAGCGGGCAGTGTCAGATTCTGTAAAGCATATCATTAATTTTTATTCACTCTATTTTTTAGCTGACTAACTAGTTCCAGTCATACCATCAATGAGCACTTGGAATAAGAAATTAATAAAAGCACTAAATTAATTAAAAGGTACTTGTGTGTGTGTTCTGACATACCAAATACTGTATATAGAGGTTTTCACAGTTTCTGTGTTGCTTTCCCCTGGGTGATCCGGTTTCCTCCAACAGTCCAAAGACCTGTGTTTCAGGTTAATTTGTCACTCTAAATTGCCCATATCGTATGTGTAGCTATGTGTGTTTGAAGGGGGGGCAACATGTTACATATCTGGTGTGTACACCAGTGTATAGTTTCATAGCCTGGCATCCAGTTGTTTTGGGAAAGCCTCCAGAATGCTGCAACTGTGACCAGGTTAAAGAATTTATAGATGATGGATGGATGGATGGAGGTATATACTGAGTGTGTGTGTGTGTGTGTGTGTGTGTGTGTGTGTGTGTGTGTGTGGTTAGACCTATGAAGGTGTTAATATAGTTTATATTTGCAGATATCGTCTTTCAAGTTTTACTGTAAATTCTAATTGTTTAAGTGTCCATTAATAATACATGTTTATACTTATTTCAGTCTCCAGCTTCTTTCATATCAGCGGAGATGGTGTAATTGCAGGTTTCTTGAGAAGCACTGTAATTGAAACTTCCGCGAGGATGAAAGCAGCAGCACCAATGTGACTGTCATCAGTTCTGGGTTCCTTTGTCTCCTTGACAGCATTGAGCCGTGTCACCAAGGGGTCCATTGTCTGCACAAACCCAGTACTGGTTGAATTGTGCAGCGATTAGCTAACTGCCACAAGAGTTCCTAGCATTTAGGTGATAGCGGTTGAGAGGATATCGGACAAGTTCCAATCGATCAGGTGAGGGAAGTTCCTTTATAATTTGTTCTGGGGTCCGTAGTTTGTTGCAAAGTGCTGCTGTGACATGTGGGAAAGTAAAAAACAGTGTAAAAAGTACATGCATCCATTGCAAATGGTACCTTTTCCACTTAAGGTCACCATGATAAAACGTCGGCACAGGGAAGGAGAAGTTGTAAGGTGGGCTGGATCCTGCATATGAGATGGCAGTTCTTCTCAAGGCAGATAGATATGCACACATATGAATGGGAATTTTGAGCTACCAGTTTGGCTCAAGAGTTCAGTAAGTCGGTGGGACATTGAATGAAATGAATGTAAATTTGAGCTGAACGTGCAGACACTTCATAGGCAGAGGCAGAACCAAAAACAAAGCCCAAAAGCTGTGAGATGACAGTGCTACACACTCATGCACCCTTTTCCTTAACCTAAGGAAAAAAAAAATGTAAAAACTAAAATGAATGCAAGAGAAAGGGTATAATAATGCTAAAACAAAGCTAAATTATTATAAGATGTACATGATGTAAAGTATTTTCTCAGTATTGGGTATGACAATAGCACTATTACAGATGTAAAAACATGGGGCAAATCATGGCACCTCATGACTTCAAAAATGAAATTATTCATATGGAAATTTTAAATACGCTTAATTTTTGGTAATGACAGCCACTAGGGTAGGGATCTAACTGAGAGGAACAAACAATGCAGGGTGGATTTGCGAGACTGATCTATGATGTGCATGAGCATGGCCACATCAACAGCATCTAGGATGAACGGTGAGGCATTAGAAACGCATAGGTGTGAGTGGAGTGAAACAAACAAGCTGAACGGCAAGACTTGGCCCCCCTGCTGTTCGCCTTACTGACTCCTGGTATGGACGATCTGATGGTAGCCCAGAGATAAACACGTCCAGCAGAAGCCGATGCTTCTTCTTGAATCATGTTTTTTTGTTTTTCCTTCAGGAGGAAAGAGGTTTTTCACATTTACCTGGAATGATTTGGGCAAAAAATGATGAGAAAGGCCCAGAATCAGACTTCTATCCATCCATTTGTTATCATTAACCTCTGTATTATGGTCAGAGTCACAGTGATCTGCACCCCATTCTGGAATCATGGGGCAGTAGACTATTAGGCTGTGAAGGACACACATTTACAACAATTATAAGCGGTGTGCATGGTAAAGTGTTGTCTGAAGTTACAGGAGCTTGTGAAGGTGTACTAAAATGTATTAAATGTGTGTTTTTAGACTTTTTGATCCACACAGAATCATGGTGCACCAGCTGAAGGGTGATAAGGCTGCAGACCTGCATGTCTGCCACTAAGGACTTTAATGCCTTGTTGAGACAAATGTGTCGCTCTGTTTTTCTCTATCACTTAGGGTTGGGTAATTTTTCTCAAATGGAAATACGTCACTCTTGAGATGTTTTTGATTCACACTGCGAGTAAAATGTCAGGGTCAATTGCAACTCCCAGATCTTCAATCACAACATTAGGAGATGGGAAAAAAGCCTATCTACCACCACCTTCATTCTTCAGTTTCTAGCTTTTTTGCCTTAAAGGTATAGTACTTTATAATATTCATTTCTTTTTTCAGGGATACAGTTTTTACCAAGAGAGTAATATCTGTCTATTGTATCAATTTCTAAAATGTATTCAATCCTTAAGAACACAGGTCAACAACTGTTGAATGAAAACATGAGACAGACAAAATTCTGCACATATGCATAAAATAAATGTTTAAGAGCTGTTTTAAACAGAGAAGGATTTCAGGAGATGGGGTGTAATCCAGGTGAGTAGGGCATATATTTAGTACCCCCCCCCCCCGGGGTACCACCCAGATGACATGAGAGCAGAGCTGCAACAGCACTTTCTACTCCTTCTTGGCACTGAGGCTCAGGGTCGGATCTTTCACAGCAAGTTGGCCACTGTATATACATAAATTTGCATATAAGATGATTTTTTTTTTAAATTATTGTTAGGTTTACATTTATAAAGCCACCAGCATTTCAGGGGTGTTCTGAACTATATGCATTGTATTTTAAAATAGATTATTTGCAGTGCAGTATAATTTTGCCAACATGTAATTTTCTCTCCTTTGTATGGGTGTCATGCACATCCATTATTGACAGCGTGGTAGCATACCTTACAACACAGTCCTATTGCTGTAATTTTGCGGAGTGCAGAGTGAACGTAAACCAGTCATTAAACACAACGTGTTCACTTAGTGTGTTGTATTGGATCTCTGACCCATGCCTTTCACCTGTCTGCAGCAAATCACAGCGCTCCACTGGCATCTGATAAAGGTTGCTATCAAAAGGTGGGGGGGGGGTCAGGGCTTGGCAATGAATACGGTTACAAAGGAGCTTGACATCAAAATGTCGTTCAGATTGTAAGTTTACGGAAGTCTGTTTCTGACAATGATCCTGAAGCTCCTTAGTAATTTAGAATAAGAATAAATTATAATTCTATTCTGCACACCGCTGCATTTTTTTAACAAAGCAACTGCTTTAGTTTTCTCCACCACCGACTGAAGTAAAGAAAATCTGAGGCTCGACAAGGCAGGCCTGGACACTGAGATGTGAAGGAGTAATTCTTTGAGAACTCTGTTAGCATAGCAGATTCACCTTCTTAAACTGCAGTGAGCTACTGGGCTGGCAGAAGCAGGAAACACTGTGATTAAGCTGATGTGCTCATTTATATTCATAGTTCTAATACCCAGTAATACGTTCACATTCATTCATCTGACACCTTTGTCCAAGGCAACTTACAGTGCGAGATTTTTGTACACTAAGCTACTTACAATTAATAACCCATTTGTACAGCAGGTAATTTTTTCCAAGCGCTGTGTGTCAGAACACGACCCTCTTTCATCCCAGCGAGGTCCGTGTCCTTCTCTGATTCAGCTGCCGCCGTCAATGTCATCTAAAACGATGGCCTCAGCCAGTCACTGTGGATTACCTTTTCTCATCAGGCTTGAGAACATGGGCTGCATCTGTTAGCTTCTGGTGGTCTTACATGTGTTCTGAGGCCAGTACTACATTAATATCTAACACTCCAGATGTTTACTTCAAGTCGGTGCGGGGGTGTAATCAGCTTGCTCAGCAAAACAGAACCAGAAGCTAAAGAGAAGTGCATGATCTAGCAGATGTTCATAGTGTTATGCTCACCATCTAAATAGGTTCACACTCTATGCTTCCAGGTTCATGGTCACTCTGGGGAACAAGAGTCTGATCTGTTCATTTCGTAAGCTATGAGTTGTCACCTCTGCAATGATCATCCATGAACTTTCTGCCCCTTCTTTTAAGAAAGCTCTTAAAAATATCAGAAGAAATTTACAAGGGTTCATGCCATGATGATACAGCAGGTAGCACTGATGGCTTTCAGCTTCTGGGTTGTGAATTTGGACTTGAATTTACTTACTTCCTGTACTTACTTGGATATATTCTGTATGTACCAGTCTGTCTGGAGCATCCATGTTCTCCTCATATTCACTTGTGCTTCCTTTGCATGCTCTGGTTTCATCCCAGTCTAAAAGTTTGTGTTTCAGATACATTAGTGGCTCTAAATGCATGTATAACAATGTAAGGGTTCAGGTTTGGATTAGAGTTAAGATTAGGGTTAAAATTAGGGTTTGGATTAGAGTTAGGGTTCGGGTTTGATTTAGGGTTAGTTTAGGGAAAAAGCCCCCCCCCCAATTTCCTGGGGAGAAATAGTGGCATCTCTTAGGTTTTTCATTTTTTTGTAGGCTGATATAACTCTCAAGCCCTCCAGTGTGTTGTTGTTGTGGACCATAGTTTGTAAGTTGTTTTTTTTATTTTTTAATTAGTTGTCACACTCAGCTGGGAATAAGTTGTGATCGGGGGATGATATTAGTGGCCTCTCTTTCTCTTCTGTTATGGAAGGTACACTTTATGGCCCTTAGAAAGGTCCTGTTGTACCTTTTCTTCCTTGAGGCCTTGAAAAGTACACTAGCTGCCTCTTCAAAGTCCTCCTGTTCTGTGCAGATTCTCTAAAATCTCAACAGTTGTGACTTTATAAGGCCCCTGAACATATGTCTGGGGTGAAAGCTGTTTTTATGGAGGAGAGCGTGTGTGTCTGTCTCCTTAAAAAACACCTTTATGGACAGTTTATTTGTGTCCTGGAACCTGGGATCTTTATATGTTGCGGTGTCCAGGAAATTAATGCTCATCTCATCAGTGCAATACTTTGTGGAGATTGACCTGTGGTGCGCATTGAGAGTGTCAGTGAACTTTTTGAAGTCCTCCATCCCATGTGCTTATGTTCTTCACACAGTATATCATCCAGGTACCTGAAATAGCATGCTGGTATTTTCTCACACTTCTCCAAGACAGTGTTCTCCTAGTCTGCAATATATACATTTGCGTAAGACGGTGCAAACTTCTAACTCATTGTTGTTCCCTTTATTTGCAGGTAGGTTTCCCCATTGAACTGGAAGTCATTCTTTATCAGGCTGATCTCCAACAGGTTCAGTATTTCAGCTTCCGGTCTGCTGCTGTCTGAGTATCTGTCAAAGCATTTCTGGACCGTTTGTAAACCTGTTTCCGTTTCAGTGTGTACAGACTGTCTGTATCAATAGTAAAGAGGATTGCTGTAACTGAGACTGCTGTGGTTTTGATTTTATCCACAAAATAATATGTGTTTTTTACATAGCTCCTGTGCCTTGTGGATAAGGGGTTTAAGTAGTACTCTATGTATTCAGGAGTCCTGTAGGATTCACTATTGCAGTCTGACACTATGGCCTATGTTGCTGGAACTTCATAAGGAATAGTCCATGTTTCTGGGTTTTTATGTATCTGTGGCAGTAGACAGAATACTCTGATACTCTAAGTCTGGGGGTGTTCGGGCCCTTTAAATAAAGGCTTTGCTTATTGGTGATTTTTTTCTGTACCAGCAGGGGCTGTACTGTCCACTGGATTTCAACTGCCATTTGGGGATATATGGGTGTGTCCAGTTTCCTATAGTGTTCACCATTTTGGAGCTGTCTGTTAGTCGCCAAAATATATTGTCATTGGTCCATAATCATGATCGCACTGTGTTTGTCTGCTTCTTTAATCACAATCTGTTTTTCCTTTCTCAGCTCTCTGAGAGCTCTTGCTTCCCCCTCAGTGAGGTGTGACCTGGGATTCAGATTGTGCAGTGTCTCGCAATCTGTTTCGATCAGATCTTGAAGCGACACAGGAATCTAGTTGCTTGTAGTTTCACTTGTGGATGGAAGGGTGAAGGACAGTTTCTCTGTTGCTTCCCTTCCTTCAAAGAATGCTGTCAGTTTTAATTTTCTGTGATATTCCTGTACCTCAGCTCTGAGTCTTTGCTTTTGCCTTCTGTTAGTCCCAAGTGTGGGAATGAACATTAGGCCCTTCTCCAGGAGATTCATTTGGTCTTCTGTGGGGGTGAACTATGTGGACAAGATAACACTATTTCTGTGCCCCTCACGTCATCCATTGTTCAGGATTGTGGGGTTCCTTAGTTTAAATACTGCATCCACCAGGTGAACATGCAGTTCACTATGTCTGTGGTCCAGAGCTGGGATGTGGTTCATATTTTTATATATATAATTATTTATTCCCTCCAGGTTTAATTCGGGGAGTCTGAGTAATTAATTATTGGTATGAGGACTTCTGTAGTCAGGAAGACTGTTTTTGCATTCCACAGCATAAACTGCAGTTGCTTTATTACAGTCTTTTGGGGGTGTTGGTCCCTGTTGGAAACGCCAAAGGAAAGGATGACCTTCTGTATTCCTTGTCGCCTTTTGCAGGACTTCTGCTGCATAGTAGAAGCTTGCCCCTGGGTAGGTGTCAATCTTCCACTGTAGATGGTGGGATCCTGCCCAGGTTTCTTTCACCAATGATGAGGTGCCTCTTTTTCAGTGTCAGAACCCATTCTTGGTTCTTTCTGTCTGACTTCGGGTGTACAGTTAGCAGCATGGAATGGGGCAGAGGTTCCAGTTGGGAAATGGGGACTGGGAGAGGGAGGTCAGGCTCAGTGTTGCAAGTGATGGGGTTAGAGCAGAGGTTGGGTTAGGGTTAGGGTTTGTGGTAGGGTTGTGACTGGGGTTAGGGCTGGAGTAGAGGTTGAGGTCAGAGCTGGGGTTAAGGTTATGCACAGAGTTCAGGTTAGGGCTAGGGGTGTGGTTCTGATCCAGGATGGGGTTCTGTTCAGGGATGGGGTTATGGTTACAGATGGGGGTTGGGTTAAGGTAAGACATGGTATTTGGGTTAGGGTTAAGGATAGGGATGGGGTTGTATTTGGGTTAGGGTCAGGGTTAGGGCGGCGGTTAAAGGTTAGGATTTGGGTCATAGTTAGTTTTGCTTTGGGGTTTAGATTTGAGTCTGGGTTTTGGTTGGGGTTAATGTTAGGGTTAAATCCAAGATTAAGGTAAGGATTAGGATTAGGGTTCAGGTTAGGATTAAGGTTAGCTTTGGTAAATCTAGCAATACCAGTTTCATCTTACATACAAGTCACCTAAATAACATTGAATTTTTACGTTAAGGTTATGATTAGATTTTGGGTTGGGGTTGGGGTTACGGTTAGGACCAGAGTTAGATTTAGTGTTAGGGTTATGGTTGGGCCTAGGTTTTATGTAGTTAGCAGTCAATTTCTCTTTTGACAAAGTAGTCACCTCAATAAAATAAAATTTTTAAATCAGAGTTATGCTTATGGTTAGAGCTAGGCAGTGGGTTTATCTAGTGTTCGGGGTAGGTTTAGTGTTACAGTTAGGATTAGGGGTAGGCGTAGGGTTTATGTATCTTGCAGTGCATATCTCCTTTGACAAATTTGAAACCTAAATAAATTTAAAAAAATAAATTAGAGTCATGGTTAGGATTTCAGTTACAGTTAGGGTTAGAGTAGGCTTAGGATTAAGGTTTAGAGTTAGGGTGAGGGTTCAGGGTTTGGTTAATGTTAGGGATTTGTGTTTTCAGCAGTGCAAGTCTCCTCTGAGAAATGTGTCTCCTAAATAAAAAAAATGTGGTCAGTGACCCCAGTAAATGTTTTTATTTGTACATTTAACCAACTCTGCTACAACACTAAGCTCGCCCTTGTGTTTATTGTGCGTATAGAATATATTCCTTACAGTAGTATTTAGGTCTAAGATGTAAATACACCCAGTATGTAATCAGCCATAAAAGACTTTGTCAGACTTGTTTTTTTTAATCGCTTTTCACTTCATTATGGGGATATTCTTTAGCTTTACTCATTCCCCAGTAATGCTTAATTGAAATAATGGCTAATTAGAACAATATTTGATTTTTTCAAACTGCAGATGAAAGTGTGTCATGTTATGAACTAAATGCTTCATTAAGGTGCACATGCTGGGGTTACAGTATATTAATTTCAAGCCACTCATTAACAGGATGTTCTCTTATCCATTGCTCCTATATGCTTTTTCATGTAATAAGTGCTTAGGCCTCTATCCAATGTGTCATGTAATTATTATAATTTTTACAGCATTAGGGCCTTGGGCTCATCGAGGATTCGAACCAGCGAATCTTGTAAAACTATGTCAACCACCGTGCTACTTGCAGGCCCTAGTCAGTGTGAACAGAGTTGATTGAATGAAGTGTCTTGGGTTTTATTGGTATTTCTGCAGTCCCTTCTCACTTAATAAGTAAGCTATAGGGGTCACACTGTCAACCCCCATACATGCAGACTGGATTGGATGGCCAAAAAAGTGAACAAAGCTTTGTGCAATTGGACAGTGAAGATCACACCCTTTTATAACATGAAAGCACCAGATAAATATAGAAAAACATAAAATTAAGGAAATGTTATGGATATGTTTGAGCAATGTGTATGTATGTGGTCTTCAAGACTAGCCTGCACAGCTGTTCCTCAGTGTAGTCATATTGCCTGTCATCCATCCATCCAGAAAGAGGTAACCCAGTTAAATAGAGATAACCAGTTCTCCTTTATAACTCCATGTATAAGTTGTTTTATTATTATTATTATTATTATTATTATTATTATTATTATTATTATTATTATTATTTATTATACGTCAGTAAGGTTTATCTGGATATAACAAATTTGTTCTTACTGTAAATCTAATAAAAACCACACATGAATTTGGCATTTTTATCATCCATTGATATTTTTCCTGCTTCAGCAATATACAGTAAGTATGATAATTAAATAAATATCATAATTAAGTAATTAAAACAGCTGCATGACACAGTAATTGTCATATACAGCCTGAAAAAAAATGTATATTGATTCACAGTCTTCAGTTTAAATAAGCTATGCAGTACTCATTCATGCAGGAGTTGCCAAAGATTTTGAAATTTTAATGTTGCCTGTCAGTGTTTAAAGGTATGAGTGTTTTTCACATTGGTCAGAACAAAATATCACAGAGTTTCCCCTTCAGGGCATCCAGCAATCAGCAAAAAAAGTAAAACATTCAGTATTATTCTGCGTCTGTGATTGTTCTGGTCAACAAGAGGTACCCGCCATCAAAAAAGAACACAAAAATAATGCAGCATACAATTTATCCTTCTGTATTACTTTCTGCAAAGAACATTTTGTCTTTTGTCACTTTCTCCTTGTTAAGGGGAGGTGCAACTGTTTGAACCAAGCTGTGTGGAACTGGACTGAAGAAATTATGTTTTTATCTAAGCAGTATAACTATCTGCACAGTTTAGAGATGAGAGACCCCCAGGGCTGCAAGGCGGAGGCGGACATCCAGAACATCTGCAACCTGCGGAATGCCCACGGGTTCTGGGGAAACGTGAAGATGTGGTCGGTCGTCACAGGCTTCGTCGAGCATTTTATAGGCCTGTCCAGGAGCCTTTTCTAGCATTCTGACAGTGGCCTCATCCTTCACTCACGAGCACTGTCCCTGGTGGACGTACCTCTGTATTCATCTATACTCTCCCTCCCAGTTTCCACCCCACATGCTCCCTCAGCATTTAACCCCAGCGACACCACTAGCCCCAGAACTCAGCCAAAAACATGTTTATAGTAATGTTCCAGAGTGCCACAGGGAGGGTATGTGAGTGTCTACAGCACCTCAGAAAACCAGCCATGAGACATTACTTCCCCCAGGTTAAAACCATCAAAGCATTAAAGTAGATAATGCATGAGTAGCTAAGAAGGCTTAAAGATCTTCCTAGATCTGTGATGTTCTAGCAGCCAGCAGCAGTCTGAATTGACTAAATATCTCTGTGTATAAAGAGAGAAAAAGTAACCTGTGAGTTACATCTCACCATAGATAAGGACACTGACCAACAATACAGATAATGCAAAGCAAAAGAACAATCAGATAAACCTAGCACCTAGGCTACAGTGTCAACCAGATAAAATACTGTGTATCTTAATGGACAAATGCAGTACATCAGATTATAGAAGACAGCAGGGCACTTTTTGTTACATTGCAGGATGTCAGTGCAGCCAGACCACATAACAACAGACTCATTTCTTATTTCGGCCTATTCTAAGACCATATGGTGCCACTGCCATGAAGTTCAGCTCTGAATCCGATATAGCGCTTCACACCACAGATGTGAACTTCGCATATTGAGTGGAGAACAAAAGATGACAAATGAATGCATGGTTCCACAGCACATTTGGGCTCTTTAGAGAAGTTTGCAGACATAAGCAATCCTTGACTCTAGGTAGAGAGGGAGGTGTTGCTATATATTTTGCGTAAAGTGGTCCAATCTGTGCTGTGAGGAAGTCTGAGGTCGTTCAGGGAGGAGAGCAATGTAAAGGGTAGATGTTGCCTTACTAAACTCGGCCACACCACCCACCATGCACCGTACTCCGTTCCTTTCACTGGATGGAAAACTGTCCCAATTAGTTGTTTTTGTTTAGTAATTTTTATCAACTTTATCTGTTTCCCCGCAGGGAGGCCATGAATAGTTAAAGAGGGAGTGTGGCTTGCAGAATAACAAACTGCCTAGCAGAGGCGCACCAGATGGCGGATGAGCGGCAGACATGGACGTGCCCGCATTGTGAGTGGGATCGGAGACGTCTCCTGCGCACTCATTTTTCGGGACTGGAAGTGACAGGCGACACACATGGGCTTTTGCTTGCCAAACCATCTTGATGACGAAAGGAATGAGAGCAGAAGCAAAGCCCTTCTTTAGCCAGTTGTGCAGAAGAAGGGACCAGATACACAGCATCTGGTCCTGCACTGTATTTGTGGACAGGCAGGGATGACCGAATGTTTAAGTACAGTAAATGCCCAAAAGTATGTGCACACTTGGGCACAACCCCCATATGTGCTTGTTGAACCTCCCATTCCAAACCCATGGGCATTAATATGGAGTAGTTCTCCCTATAACAGCTTTTACTTTTCTAGGAAGGCTTTCCACCAGATTTTGGGAATTTGTGCCCATTCAGCCAGGAGATCATCTGTGAGGTCAGGAACTGAGGTCAGGTGAGAAGACTTGGCTCGTGGTCAGCGTTCCAGTTCATCCCGAAGGATGCAGTGGGGTTGAGGTCAGGGCTCTATGAAGTCACTCAAGTTCTTCAACACCAACCTGAGCAAACCAGGGGTTTATGGAGCTTGCTTTGTGCACGGAGGGGCACAGTCATGCTGGAGCGCGTCTTCCCCAAACTGTGGCCACGAAGTTGGAAGCACAAATTGTCTAGAATGTGTTTCTGTGCTGCATGGGTGCAGCTGTAACAGCTCAGCTCCATCATTAGAAGGAGATCCACATACTTTTGGCCATAGAATGTATTATAGTTTCACTTTTACAGGTGGGCCTGTCACAGCGCATCCTTTTAATGAAGGAAAAGGTGGGGGGTTGGCAAAATTTCAACAGGGCCTTGAAAAAACCACAGCTGGCCAGGAATGAGTAACTGTCATATTTTTGTGACACTGTTCCTTTTTTAGAAGAGTTATGATAATGTCCTCTTGTTTACAATGAGATATAATGAACAAAAAGACAGGAATTAGCTTAATTTATTCAATCATCCGGGTGCTGTGCTACTGAACCCTGTTTAGCCTTGAAATTTTGTTGCTTTACATCTGACTGTGCATGACACAACAACCAAGCAGAAAGAAGTAGATGGGCAACAAGGGCATCTCAGCCAGAGCCTTGATCCAAAGAGACACATCACTGAAATAGAATGCAGGTCATGGCTCCATAAAAGCTTTAACCAAGACACTGTTTCGGGTGAATTGTTGGCTCTAAATTGCTCTTGGTCTGTGTGTGTATGTAAGTGAACAAGGAAATCACTGCTGTATGGCAGACTGGAATCCCATCCAGGTGTATGCTGCCACATGCTCTGAGCCACTGGGATGCACTCTGGCCTACCATCACCTTGCATTGGACAAGCCGGTGAGGAAACTGCAAAAAAAAGTCGCTGTTATGTCACTATTAATTTCTCAAATTTGAAAGGCTGACTATTTGAGGTTAAGCAAATCACTGGTTTCAGGGATTTCGTGCTCTCCCTCACTCTTTGACCATTTTTTTTTTCTATAGCCCTTTTGCATTGCAAATATTTTTCTTACATTTCACAGCATTATTCACCATACGCAATAAATAAAAATTTCCACTTTAAATTCTGTCTGAAAGCAGGATATTTAAGGCAAAGCTTCAATTACTGGGTCTTAAAATTTTATTCATACCACACATGGTTGCCTTTATTAAAACATTTATCCACCGTTTGCATGCTGCATTCAGTAAATGTCCCTCCCTTCCAGTCTTTCAACACATACCTTTATCTAGTAAAATGTATGTAAAATAATAACATGTGTCAGGAACCAGCTAGATGGGGCCCACCTACCCCTCGCAGCTGCACCGGATCAGCCCATCAGCACAGAGATAAAAGGCGTGGGGCCGGACGACACCGGCACGGGATCTCATCCGTAGCTTCTCATGGTTACCGTGTGTTATCCCTGTGCTTCCTTGTGTGCTCTAATAAACCTTTCTTGTGAACTCTATCCTCTCGAGTCGTCTCCACATTTGGGTCCCTTACCTTGTCTCTGTTGGCATCCTGACAACATGCAGCAAGACAAATTTTAACTTATGAACTTAGTAAACTGAGTAGGTGTGTAATTTCATTAGCAAAGTTTTCAACATTTCCACTATGGTGTGAGAGGGAGCTTTTTTGTCTCAACATACACTGCCCAACCAAAAAAAAAAAAAAAGTCACCACCTGGATTTAACTTAGTGATATGATCTGGAGTTGCTTCAGTTGGTCAGGTCTAGGTTCAGCAAAGTTATGTGGCCAAAAAATGAGGTGTGCTGACTACCTGAACATACTGAATGACCAGGTTTTTCCATCAATGGATTTTTTCTTCATTTTCCAAGATAACAATGCCAGAATTCATCGGGCTAAAATTGTGAAAGAGTGTTTCAGGGAGCACAAGGCATCATTTTCACATATGGACTGGCCACCACAAAGTCCACACCTTAACCCCATCGAGAATCTTTGTGATGTGCTGGAGAAGACTTTACGCAGTGGTCTGACTCTCCCATAATCAATACAAGATCTTGGTGAAAAATTTACGCAACTCTGGACGGAAATAAATGTTGTGGCATTGCATAAGCTTATCGAAACGATGCCACGGTGGATGAATTTGTGCCGTAATCAAAGCTAAAGGCGGTCCAACAAAATATTAGTGTGACTTTTTTTGGCCGGGCAGTGTATTTAAAACCTGGTCATGTCATGTATACCAGAGTATTAATGTCCAGTTTTTCAGTTCTATCCTAGCTGCTTTAAAAGCAGTCATTGCCATAGTTTGACATTAAATGTCACCATCAAATTATGCACAACATGGCTGTCCTAAAGTCCTGAAGTTCTCCAGGCTTGACGAATCTTTAAGCAAAGCTTCATTGCTGTTTTATTCCTATTCAGTGCCTGATATCCAGATACCTACCAAATTGCTATGTCATTTCTGAAATAGCTGAAACCCTGCAGTGTTTCAAACCTTTTGAAAACATCTACATTTTGCTCAATTCAGAGCGCTGCATGGCACCCACTCCATGTCAGGGGTCGCCCTATCTACCTAATTATAAAATACTCCGAGGCTGCACATTCTCCCACTCGTGCTCATTTCAGCAGTTCATCTTGTTTATCCGAGGTGGTGGTTTGCCAGCAGCACCCAGACCCCACAAATGTGATTCCTCAGCAAGTGGCAAAAGCTTACCACTCCTGTGGAGTTCAGAACTCTGGAAATGCAGTCGTTCAAAAACTATGAGTTTTTAAGTTTACATTGGCACAATTTGAACTGTGGTAGTGGAAGACATGAAGTTTTAAGGTATTCTTTAATCTAAGCTTCTCCTAAGCAGTACAGCAGGCAATGCTGGTGCCTCACAGTTTCTGGGCTATAGGTTAGGACTTGGATTTTGAACCTGGTTTTGTGTGTATGAAGTTTCCATGTTCTTCCAGTTTTCTTGTGGGTTTCCTCAATGCTCTCCAGTTTCGTCCCATAGTCCAGAGTTGCGTTTCAGATAAACTAGTGACTCTAAATTATCTGAAGTGAGTATGTGTGAGAGAGCAAATGTGTTTTTCATCTCCCTATGATAGATTGGTGTCATACCTTTCCAGCATAACCCACTTAGACAACTGTTCAAAGACCCTACATTGGACAAGAGGTTACTCATGATGGATAGATGGAGACTTACAGTGAGACTAAAGTGAGGTCTATAAAGGAGAAGTGATTATCTCCATTTAATTGGGTTACCTCTTTCCGGATGGATGGATGGATTTCTCCAGTAAAATAGGTAAGTTGATTTTTATAGACACAATATTTCTTTTTTTCATGCAAACAGTAGTCCCCTTTCAAATGACACCAGCGGAGAAGATTGTGTGTATTTTTTAGAAATGTTTATGAATAGGAAATAAAACTCGTATGAATATTTTCTTTTGGCTGATGCTGTGTATTGTGCTTGGTATTTCTTTCCTGCAGTGGATGATACAAAAAGATACAGGTCTTGAGAGTAGAATAAAGCTCCAACCTGCACATAATGAATTTAATAATAGCAGCACTTCACGACATTTAAAAAACACGAGAAAACTTCAAGCTGAACAGTGTTGCATTTAATTAGGTTACACTTGGGAGTTTTTTATTATTATTGCAAAAAATGGACATTATTAATTAAGCGAGTTTGGCACATCTATCAACAAGGAATTTATTTTGAATCGATACATAACAGTAACCTGGGGATTCCTAGTCACATAGCTCATGATTAATTCTGTTGGAATTGTAGGCAGTAACATGAATTAAGCATGAAGGTTTCTGAAAACGTCAAGTGAAACAAAGGGATTGAATGAATTCCTTTATTAATTCCTTAAGTGTGTTTTTATGTGCTCTATTAATGGGCTTGGTCTGGAAAAGCAAATACAGCACACCTTCCTTTCAAAGCTAACAGAATGGAAATAGAAACTCTTGCAGCTTGAAAAAAGGAAACAAAAAGCTAACAGAATGGAAATAGAAACTCTTGCAGCTTGAAAAAAGGAAACAAAAATAAATATAAAAAGCAAAATGTTTTATGCCTATAGTGAATATTTACCTTTGTTGGTAGATAAACACTGTTTCATCACTTTTTATTACTAGCATTGCTGTGACAAGACCCCAGGTGCAGGCTGTGCAAAGATGCCCTTAGGACAACCCAGCATCTAGTAGTAGGGATCATATACAGAAACATCTGCAAGGAATATGGCCTTGACACTCCAAAGGCTAACTGGGAGGCACCGCAGAAAGTGGTGGAGGACAACAGAGCCAAGATCCTGTGAGACTACCACATCCAGACAGAAAAAACACATCCAGACAGCAAACCAAGCAGATTGGGCAGCAGTAGATAAGGAAGAGAAAACAACAGTGGTGATAGATGTGGTGATTCCAAGTAGTAATAGAAGAAAGAAGATATATGAGAAGTTGGAGAAATACCAGGGATTGGGAGAAGAACTGGAGAGAATGTGGAAGGTGCCAACCAAAGGTGGTTCCACTGCTGGTAACACTTGGCCCATGTCCCCTAAACTGGACTAGCGCCTCCATCAGATCCCTGGAAATACATCCGTCTCAGTCCAAAAGAGAGCAGTCCTTGGAACAGCAAAATATTGTTACAAATAATACCACCCATCAAGACATCACATGATTGTAGTGTGGGGTACAAATCAGGCAGACCAGCTTTTATAGTATCAGTTAATGTTCAGTTGAGCATTAGAATGGGCAAAAAAGTGACCTTGGGGACTTTCGATGAAGTATGATAATTGAAGCTAGGTGTGCCAGTTCTAGCATCTACAAAACAGTTGCCATTATGAGGTTTAAAAAAAAAAATCACAAAACTTTCAAATGTTCACTGACAATAGCATAAAAACAAAAAAGTACCAGTGACTGGTGAGCCTATGGAAAAAAAAAACAGCTTGTCATGTCAGAATGCAACACTTACCAGACTTTGTCTCAAATGGGCTATAACAGTTGAAGATCATGTCAGGTGCTAACGCTGTCAGCGAAGAACAAGAAAGTATATTTCCAGGGGAGACAGAAGCATAAAAACTGTGACCAATGAGGAGTGGAATGAAGATGCCTTTTGGGATGAAATTCTGACTGACGGGATCAGAATTTGGTACAAGCAACATGAGTCCATGGAGCCACTCCACTTGGTTTTAACAATACAGGCTGATGGTGGCAGCGTGATAGTGTGGGGAATTTTTTCAAGATGCACATTAGGGCTTCTGATACATATTTAAGACCATATGAATGGCATGGCATATCTGGACGTTTTTGCTGACCATCTTCATTATCTCAAGACATTTTAGCCACACTTTCAGCACAGTAGTGTGCCATGTCACACAGCTTATATCACCAGCGAATGTTTCCAGGAACACAACAGCAAGTTTTCATTGCTTTAGTCCCCTGCAAGTCTCTGGATTGCAACCCTATCTGGCACTTTAGGATAAGGTGGAAAGGGCAATTCACACCAAGACTGTGCAGCCATCTGATTTGCAAATAAAGCAGCATAGTTATTCCTACATGGCACAAATTTCCTTCACAACACATCCAGCAACTTCTAGAATTCAAGCCAAACCCTATTACATAGCTGTGCCTAATACCACTGGCTTCTGCTCTGCATAGCAGTCTGACACAGAGGAAGTCTCAAGACTAACTAAAATCTCATTGGGTTTACTTAGTTATATGCAGATTTAAAGAAATACATGATTTTCAAACATTACTATTGCAAAAATGATGCAAATACACTCGCAAAGATACCAGCCGAGCCATTTGCGTTTAATTATTCATTTAAATAACCGAAAAATCTCTTTCCACGCTAAGAATTTTTTTTTTGTTTAATCTCATTCAGCATTTCAAAAACACACATTGGTTCCAGACAGCATGCTTAATGCATGTAATCAATATCACACACAGCATTTCATAGAATAAGTCATGAATCGCTAAAGCTGTCGGTTCTTTTTAAATCATTCAGAAACCGAGTGTCAAACACAGAACCGATTTCAATGCTCCGACGGAGGTAAGCAGATTACCAAGGTCGCAACTGACGTGTGCATTCCTCACATCGCGCCACAAATCACTCTCGGTGGGGGGGCATAAGTCATATCGCAGAATGCTTGGCTGCTGAGGACGTACCTCATGTTCCCCTTAATGAGGCTCTGCAGACCCCTGGTTACCTTGGACCCAGAGAGAGTCAGTATTGATAAATGTAAATACGAAGATGTTTAATGGAATTTCTGCCCTGTTATCAGAGCTGTTTCGGAGCTGTCAGACTCACGGAAGCTGATATTTGTTGGCATACCAAATATAACTTGGTGTGCAGATGACTATCAGTGAGAGAGACTTACGGGTACATTTATGTCATTTGTTCTAACAGTAAGCATTCATGTAATTGGTGGCAGCATGGTAAAGGCATCGAAATGTTCACACACCACAGACCTACCCCCTAGCGTTCCTCTTCATTTCATCGTTTCCATTTTAGCCCGTCCCACCCTGAGCTGCACGTGCCGTCCACCGCGTCCACCTGGAGGCAGCAGGCAGTTGACGTGCACTTCTCCATTTCACGCTCTTGCCACCTCCTTTAAGCAATTCTTTGCACACAGTGGGTGCGAACTTGCACGGTGCAGGATGGCGAGCTGTGAAAGCTATTCAACCCCTTGGTGATTCCCAGCATCTTGCACTGCTAAGATTCTCAGTTACAATCTTGAAATAATTCCGGCCCACGTTAAAACCTTTACCTGGAAGGTGAGATTCTGAGCATGAGGGTCATGCAAGGAAAATGTAGAAATAGTACAAGTAGAAAGAGTTGGTAATTACTTGTACAATCCCTAACAGTGCAAATAATGCAGAAAAAAGCTAGATTTCCAGTGAATTTATTTAAATTAAATGTTTGCATATTTTATAGCAGTGTACTTTAAGTTGCAATTCATTTATATATATTTCTATAACATTAATAATTATACTGTCATATTTACCTTGTATGCAGTTTACTGCTTATACAAATTTAAGAATCTTATATTTTTTAAAGCTTATACTGCTTTAAAAGTAAGATGTACAGTACATATAAATCAAAGGACATGAACATGTTTTTCCATATAGTTATTTAGCTGACTCTTTACTTCAGAGCAACTTACAGTGATTTACCCACTTACACATATTACATTACATATGGGTCATTTTTACCAGAGCAATTCAGGGCAAGTGTCTTGCTCATGGGCAGGGCAGAAGCTTTAGCCACTGCACCAGCATCTGCTGGCCCCTAATGTAGGACTCTGAATAAGCATGTACAATAGGTCAAGAAAACATTTAAAACTGGTGGCACCATTGAGAGAATTACAATGGGGGGGGGGGGGGGGGTAGGACTCTGGTCCTTAAAGTACAAAGAGGCAGCTGTCACCACTGAAGTTTCCACATAATCCTACTTCTCTTCATTTCCAAACAGCTAAACTGCAACAATAATATGAAAAAACATGAAGACCAGTATGACTCTCATTCCATTTCACATTTGTCTTCTGCAGTCAAACACTAGTAAATTGCAGTTTGTCTCCTGAAACTTCTTGCAGAAGCAATAAAATAAATGGCATCCTGTATACAGTGATGTGGTTCAGTGTGCCTGGCAGACCACGGTGCGCTGGCTGTCGCTGCTCTGTCTCACTCGCGGAGCAAATGCCAGCACAGCAGAGGCGTCTTGATGAATCTAGACTGAGGGCAGAGGGGGGTGGTTGGTTGGAAGCCCTGCCTTTAACCTCAGATCTCTCCGCTCCTCCAGTCCCCAAGCCCCATTAAGTTCCCTGCTCAGATTCCAGCAGAACTCCTTCTTGAGGAGCGGCAGCAGAGAGCGAGATGCCAGCCCGCATGCCACACTGCTACAGCCTGCCTAATGAGGTGCTAAATGATTCTGCCGGCACCCCCAGGAGGTGGGACAAACGGCAAACAAATCGGCGAGAACCACCCGCAAGCAATGGCAAGGGGCCGAGGCTGAAAATAGCTGGGGTTCACGGATCTCACACCCTCCAGGGTGTCTGGGCCAAACAGGCCAAGACAGGCTAAACTGAACCTTTTAGCATGACTTGAGTGTGGAACAATTTTATCATTGAAAAAGAAACACCAAGCCAAACATTATAATTTATGTTTTAATTGTATGGCACAGCCAGGACTTTAAAACAATCTACATTCATGTATTGACAGGAATCTATATGGAAATTCAACCTTTTCTGGGTGTGTAAGCCCGTATATACAGTATGCTGTTAAGGTATGTAGTACTGTAGTGGACCTCACCAATAAGAAATAAGAATCCTTTAAACAGACCAATCAAACCAGGACTTAACAAGGAAGTCCCACCTACAACCTCGGGGGAAATTTACATAGAGGATAAGTTGGCCGCAGCTACACTCTGCTGTGATCAATGGTGTGGAGGTCTAAACAGAATGGATGGCACTATGTAAGGTAAAGAATTTTAACCAAGAACTGAGGAAAAAAATTATCAGCCCTCCTCCAGGGGGTGTGAAAACAATCACTCAGTTGAAACATTTAAGCAATTTCTTTAAAAAATGTTCTTCCACATCAGAAAGTCTGTGAGAAGATGAGGGTGTGCGAGTTCACAAGTCACGTGTGTCCCCATGCTTTTTGCAGTTGAGCGACTAAAGAAGCAATAGGAAACATGCATCCAAGTGAAGCTACGCAACCCTAGGCTAGTGTTCCCAGCCCTGTGGACGCAATCTCTCTGCGCTCGAGCCCTAAGCTGAACTGACTGCTTCGGCTTGTTTAAGCTCGAGAAATTCTTCCTCTGAGTCATACGTTTCTCCCACTTGCCAAATTGTAGCCGCTGCTTATTTGTGGAGTGAAGTGCAGTTCATGGCAGTATCGACTCCGTTGCCAGTCTCCCCCATTTAGTTCAAGTTCTTGGAGAGGCAGCTAAAAAGAGACAGAAAAAAAGGGATGACTGCCACATGACTCCACTCAGAATCCCCTTGGGGTTGACAGCAGATGCTCTATCTATAACCCTGGTGTTTCATCATGGCAAGTGGTCCCAGCGACCGCGTGTAAGCGGGTCGCCTCCGAAACTCCAGTCTGAAGTGTCAAGTAAAGACACTTTTTCATTTTTTAATGGCCCTACTCATCAAACACAAACATTTGAGGCCAGTTTTTCAACAAGAGAACATAGCAGAACCATCTTGTTTTAAATCCATGAATGTTCTACTTAACAGAGCTGGATCAAAGGCAAAGCAGGCGTACGTCGTATCATGGCGCTCAGACGTAACACTAAGATCTAGCAGAAGTGACGACTATCTGCAACACAGCTTATGACACTCAAACACGCACCACATATAACAACGCAACTCCTAAACATGATCCTGACCTGCGATGAAAACCGTATTTCTCCACAATGATGTGATTCCCCCTGCAGCGAACAATGAAGAGGAATTGGAGACCAATACTTTGGCAGTTCAAGCGTCTGCCTGCTGCTTTGATTGCCCTTCCTCCCAATACCCTGTCCATCCAAAACAATTTGAGAATAAAAACTGCTATAAAGACAACTGGGCAAGTGTCAGACTTAATTTTGCAGAATAAGCTTCTTAACAATGATAGGCTGATAAGTTACTTGTTTTTTACCATACAAATTCAAGGTGAGCACCTTTCTTAAAGGTACCAAAGCAGGAGTCAGACTTCTCACCCAGGTAATTGGATTGTAAAGCAGCAGCTTTAGTCACTACTCCACCTGCTGCCTTACTAAATAATGTGAACAGTAATTATACACAACTTAATTCACAAGTTGTGCTAAAAATGTTAAGGTGGTTTCTTCAATTTCACAACATTTGTAGGGATGCTGTATGATATATGCTGAAATTTACAGTAGTGTAAATGACTGGCTAGTATTAGTATATAGAGTAGCATTTATAGTTTAAACTGTATGTGTAAATATATATGCTGCATATTATACACTATAAGGCCAAAAGTATGGGGGTACCCCTTCTAAGGATTGAGTTTAACTGCACCCATACACCATACAAATGAATTCTAGGCATCTGTGTGCTTCCAACTTTGTGGTCACAGTTTGGGGAAGCTCCTCTCCTGCGCAATCATGTGCCCCCCCCCCAAATCCACAAAGCGAGCTTCATAAACACATGTGTTTACCCAGGCTGGTATGGAAGAACTTGAGTAGCCTCAACTCCACTGAACACCTCTGGGATGAACTGGAAGGCTGACTGTGACCCAGGGCTTCTTGCCTGACCTCAGTGCCTGACCTCACTGGTGCTCTTATGGCTGAGTGGGCACAAATTCCCAAAATCTGGTGGAAAGCCTTTCACAGAAGAGCTGAGGCTGTTATAGCAGCAAGGGGGGGGGGGTGCAACTCCATATTCATGCCCATGGGTTTGGAATCAGATGTTCAACATGCACATATAGATGTGATGCTCAGGTGTCCACATACTTTTGGCCATACAGTGTATGCATTCATTACCACACACTGTATATATGTATGTAAATTTTAAGGTCTACAGAACCACACAAGCTGAATAACAACCAAATTCCATATTTCTAATTTCATTTTTTACTTGCTTCTGGAAGCTTTCCAGAGATGGTCCTCAGCCGTAAGGAAAGTAAAAATGTGTATAATAAATGCTCATAATAATCACAAAAATGCACGGAGCTCCCTGATGGTGTCCGTGGTGGGTGCGACAGGTCCAGTCCATCTGTTTAGTTGGGAAGAGTCTGAGCTGTCTGCAGATTGTTCACCTTGTGCAGCGAAGTTCACCAACATCCTGCAGAAAGCCATGTCGTTGTGTCCTGACCCAGGTGCTGCTAAAGTTGGAGGGCCACAAGTTGTTCTTACCATCATTCTTAAGCAGCTGCTATCAGAACCACATTAGTCTGAGTATCTGTACAACAACATATTTCACAGAAGGCATTCCGTTCCAATCCTGTAGGCCACTCATGGTTACTTTCTATTTCTTATTCACAAGTCCTTCTCATTATCCATTTTGCTACCTGCTGACTCCTTCAGATATCTGAGTCAATCTTACGTTTTTCAACATATATTTAAGCAACAAAAATAAATTTTTTCACCCCACCTGCCCACATTGCTTTCTGGAGGGTAAGAAAACTAATTTTGTTCACTTGATTTGCACAGCAGGGAGTGTTTTAAAGAAGGTGCCACTCTGAGGTCTTCAAGGCTCCTAAAAATGAGTCTCAGAAAGAAACTCATCAGCAGTCACATACATGAAGCATTTTGGCTGTGTATGAAAAATAATTAGAGGATTTGGTCCTGAGGCACCTCTGTCAAGTTTAGTAGATACTCAGTTGATATACTTTTGGGTTTTGTGTCTCAGCAGGTCTCCTGTGGGGGGATTATGAGATGGGGTGCAGGTGAAGGGGATGCAGGTCCAAGGCATTTGTGCCCACTGAAAAGAGATGAAACCCAGCAATTTGTAGAAAACGGGACTCAGCTGTCATAATTACTAAAGCGATGCTGAAAACTTCATCAGCAACCACTTCCCCAGTGTAGGGTGCTGATGGTCCAAAGCCCATTCCAAGACCAGAGGGTAGAATACACCTTGAACAAGCCACCAGTTTACCTGAAACACATATCTTTGGACTGTGGGAAGAATCCCACACATACACTGGGATAACAAGCAAGCCACATTTGAATCCATATCTAAACCTACAGTGGCGGAGCTGCGAAGCATCAGCATTACCTGCTGTGAAATATAATTATTAGCACCTCATTAGCTCCGTTAAACCTGTTTCTGTAACTCTTAGCTCTACTCTGCTCAGGGCACGAGCGAAATAGCTGTTAGTCTGGCAAACAAACACACGACACAAAAACATAAGCTGCAGTCACACTTGATGACCTAATGACCGATAACTTCATCAAAGTGGAAATGCTCCCGATTATTTCGGGAAGGCGCGCCGGTAAGTAAGCAGAATCTGACATGCGGCGCAGTCACATCCCGACTACTTTCCCAAATAAATGACGTTCATGCCATTGGGACCTTAACCAGCTTAATGCCATCGTGCAAGCCACTCATTAAATACAAAGGTTAATCGGATGTTAAATGTGCAATTAATTGATGAAGTAGGGGATGGGTGGAGGGCTTAATGGATGGGAGCAAGACATGTAAAGCAAGTAGTAACAAGCACATCTGGTACTTTGTACTCTGACCCTTTTCCATGGTAAATATCAGGGTTTTTTTTTTATTATTTTCATTTTTATTTGCCGAGGTTACAAACGCCTGCATAGGCCGTGAACGTCAGATGAAGCAGAGAGACTCCAGTAAAGCCTGCTTATCTTTTGATGATGGACGAAAAAAGCTCTGCCGTGGTGATTGTTTTCCTATGAACACTAGGGAAAATTCTCTTGCTTTTTTCAATTTCGCGAAAGCTAACTGAATTTTTTGTGTTCACGTACTTAAGACAAGACCTCAAAAGTGGTATTTCAACTTTCGTAGCTGGACAAAGCATGTTTTTTTCATTAGAAAGGTGGAAATTGTGTGTGTGTGTGTGTGTGTGTGTGTGTGTGTGTGTGTGTGTGTGTGTGTGTGTGTTTATATTTGTTAAAGATATCCATCTTTTTTCCCTCTCTCATTTTGTACATCATCATGCAATGATGTCCAGCACTTAAATCTCTGGCAATTTAAAGGTGGCTAGATGAAGATCTGAAACTGCTGCAGCTCCCTTTACTAAGGTACTTACCCTGAACTACTCCAGGAAAAATACCCTTCTGTACTGATGGGTTAAATTGGTCCAATTACAGTGGATCGGAGCATGTGTTATGAAACCATTTCATAATTTTATTGAAATGAACATATAGAATATCTGATGATCATAATAATAATAATAATAATAATAATAATAATAATAATAATAATAATAATAATAATAATAATAATAATATAAGACATATCCCTTTAAATGTTGACCAGCCAATGAATATTCCTGGTAAATGCTGACAAAACAAAAACAAATATTTTTCATACTGAACAAGGTTCACTGGTTTGATTCATTACGAAGCAGCAAAACTTCTGCGCCCATTATGCTCTTCCATCCAGCCATCAATGTGTACATCTGTCCATCTATCCAACAGCCATACAACTGTCCATCCAGTCATCCAACCTTCCACTCATCCTTTTGTCCAATGGAATTATTCTGAATATGTATTCTGAATTTTTTTTATATGAAAAGATGATTTATGTTACTGTTACTTTCCTAGCTTCACCGTGTAGTTTCTACAGCCCACAGAGGGGTTCATTCAAGCATATATTCTTTTTATCACACTGGAGAAGCTTGAGGTGCTGCTTAATAAGTTGGACAGCTTACTCAGACAAATCAATAGTTTGTAGAATGCAAATCGCAAAATTTCCAGCATGTAACACTCACACAAAGTAGAAAATACTGAAACCAGAACTTTCAGTTGCAGTAATCGTGATACAAATTCCAACCTACACGTTGTATATACGTATTATTAACACTATTAATGCTTTGTTATTAACACTATTATTTGCTTATTTTTTAAAAGAAGGCTTCTGGAGATTTTTTTTCTAACCTCAGACATTCAGAAAAAGAGCAATACTATTCATTGATTAAATTTATCATACTTTTCTTCATAAACCAGTATAGGCTAATATGCAGCCTTGGATTTAATGTTGCTGAGTCCTTCCTTTAGTATAAATCAATTACCGAGATCACCTTCCATGAGCTTTTCTACTCATTAAAGTAAAACACACAGGTTTGGTTCATGCCACACTGACAGATTATTTGAGTGATTTTAAAAAACAGACACAGATTTTGTAGAGGAATGAGAGTTTTACAGAGGGAAGGGAAGAACAAAGGGAGACCCCACACAAGGCCCCACTGAACAGGTACGAGTGACAGCTTCACATACCTTGCGGTGCTGCTGTTTAATTCACAGGAGGGATGAATGCAATAATTATGGCCAAATCTCAAGTCATTTCCCAAGGGCCATGTCAAAGTGCTCTGTGGAAACCACCTCAGTCGTGAGGGGATGCCAGGCCGTCATCTCGATGCCTGAGGGTTTGTAATGCTGTTAGCTGGGTTTGGTCTGTGTCCATATTCTCCCTTTGGTGATCATAGCAGGAAGTGTGGGAGCCTAGCAAAAGCTTGATGAAGCCAGCATCTCTGTCCGACCTTCTATGCGCTTCCATCCAACACTCACAAATCAGGATTAATAAATTATCCTACTCATCTCTCCATTCAACTCTATAATGTGGGAATTCCAGAGCCTCCCAGCATGTAATCCACAACCAGTATTCCTGTTGCTCTGTACAAAAAGTGTACCTAACATTATTTTAAATGGTCTCGTCATGAATTTAACTGTTTTGCTATCCAATACTAACTTTTCTCATTTTGGTTATTGATTTTTACACTACATTGTCAACCTTTGAGTACTGAGCAACATAAGGTACATTGATTTTGGCATATTTGTATTTCTGTCAGACAATGCTGTTTTGTTTATTCAATCCCTGAAGCATCTCTTCACCAGACTCCAGAAGAATCCACATTACGATAGATTTAAAACTTAAGGAGGTGTAACTCATTACAGCAGAGATTTGTTTTTTTTTTTTTTTTTTTTTTTTTTTTTTTATTAAGATCAGCAAGGTTCTTCAAGAAGCAGGTGACCAATTTCAGCTCAATGTCACACTAATGGCCAGGTTCCAAGGACAAAACAAAAGAATTCAAGTTGGGTCTGAGCAGAACAGGAGTATGAGACAGTTCACTCTGGACTTTGTTTTATTCTAGCCTTACACACCAACAGTGTCTTGAACAAGAGCAGAACATGTAGCACATATTGATTTTTTTGTCGGAATGAGCTGCCTGTCTACACAGTAACACATCTCTGGAATCAACGATGGACTAAAAAAGATGCGGCTGCCGTGTGGGAAAAAAAAAGTCTTGTATTCACGAGATGTCTACATCTGTCAAGGTCTGTTTTGCTGTTTTTCCAAATCCACTGGACCGAACAGGAATCATTCACTGGGACATACAGGAGCAACTCTGGTGCACCAACATTCAGAGGAAGTTCAGAAATTCTGGAATTACTTTCCTGATCTGTGTGTGACTTACAGATAAACATATTCTGCATTTATTGGGTATCATTTATGCTGAGGAATATTAAGTTTTTTGAATAAAACACTTCTCTGGGTTATATTTAAAGAAAAGTAAATATAAAAAAAGGTTAAATAAATCCAATTAAAGTTTACAAAGACTCTGATCCTTTTTCACTTTTTGCGTTCACTATTTTCAAAATACGTGATCTTGTGTCACAGCTCTGTGCTTCATAACAAAGCAGTTTTATTTAAATTACAGATGATACCCACACAAGAAATTTCATGGATGGCTTGAGATTCGCAATATTGGTTTTTTGCATCTCAGAATTCATTACGTGTGCACTGAAAGGTCAGTGGATGTTGCTGCGTTACTGTTTCAGTGGCAGTCCTTTCATCCATCATAGAATTACTGGCACAGTTACGTGGGTTCCGGTCTTTGAGACATCTTTTACATTCACTTTAGAACAAGGTTAGGTTTCAGAAATGTTGACTAATCTGGAAACAGAAAAACAATACCTTGGAATTGCATGGAATGAAATACTAGCAGCAAAGTACCTGATTTACTACACCTGTTCATTTAGGCAGTAAATAAAATCCCTGTAGGTAGTAAAATATCATTTCTGAAGAGTAGCTTTTATGTTTGGCATTATATCAAACCTTGATAAATATACCACTGTAATTTTGGGACTTACGATGTTTCAAAAGAGCATCAGAATTTTGAACTGAATTAAACTGAACTGAAACCTAAGGACTAAAGAACTGAAAAAAATCTAAGGAAGTGTCCACCATTTGTGAATAGAATCTCACAATGTGGCAGGAAAAATAAACTGAAGGTTCTTCATTTTTTTTCGGCTACTACTGAAACGCATTACTCTTCGTTCTACTATATTAGTATTCTCCATTTCCTCAATAAATTTACTCATGTTTCTGGTTTTGCTATCAATAATTAAACACAAATTCTCTTTGTAAACAACATGCAAAGATTAACAGGCTGCGAGCACAAAGCAAAGCTAAACTGAAATTCCAGGTGGAAAAATCCAGAAATTGCAGAAGGCAAGCAGAGAGCATGACTAAGTTAAGTCATGCAAACACGTGAGACCAATCCCATGTGTACAAAGAACAAATAAAGGAAAGTTATTTTGTGACTGGTTAATAACTTCAATCGAAAACTGACAATGTTAAAATGTTCCTTGCAGAGAACAATATTTAAGATGTGAATAAATATGAACACCATAGATTCTGTGCCCTTTTTTGATCAACTTCAAACTCTCTTCCTGCAATTACTGTATACAGGAAAGAAGTTCTAGTCATGGTTGGTCATTGTATTGACATCTATAGTGCCAGAATAATGGTTATTGACTTTGGGATGAAAATTACTTAGAGAAAGAAGTTCTTTCCTCTGCGGATAGGCTTGGTGAAGTGCTTGGGTCATAGGCCCTGCACATAAATGGGAAAAGGGGTTTAAAGGGTTTACCTTTACACAATGCACCAGGAACCAAAGTAAAGGATATCTAATTGGGTTTAACTGTGAGAAAGGTTAGTGATTTATTATGAACGTATAATAGTGATGTGCTGAAAGGTGTTACAAGGGAAAACCAACTAACTACTCTGCTGTGTGCAAATCAGAGACCAACTGTCTATCTTAAACCTGGAAAGAAAAGTCTTCCATGCCTGACTGACTGCACTGATCTAAACTACCTAACAAAACACACAAATAGGACTAGGACAACACTCACTCTATAAAGACCATACAAAAGCATTCAAGTATACACCAAAGGCAACAAATCACACTGCTGAAATCACAGGACCAAAATTGCTGAAATCACAATCCTCCTCCTCTTATTGTGTGGAGTTTGTTGTAAGCACAGGAAGTGGGGCCACCCATCTGAGGTTAACCGGCGGAAGGTGATGTTAAATCTCCGTGGGCCCAATTTAACAATAGTGAAGAGACACCAACACACAACCCAAATCTGGGCCATTGCACACTGTTACTCTGCACATGTATGCAGAGCACCTCCATGAAATTCACATCCTTACAGTGAAAAACCTGGAGGGAATGTATATACATACGTTAGTGAATAAAAAATGTAATACAAATAGTATCCAAGATATGATAGTCCAACTAAGAACTTTTTGACTTTACGGTGGTGAGATAGCGATGCACATTGAGTAGAAACCACACTTCGAATTTTTCCCAGGCAAGCGATATGCGGTACGATACTCACTCATGATGCTGGACAGCGCCAGCAATCCGCATCTCCCAGTTTTCCACATGGCCGCTAGTGTACACACCCAATACTCTACAGTGTTCTGTGTTGCCAGCGCTTTTTTGGATACCCTCCCATCTACGTTGTGTTTTGTGTATTCATCCTGTCTACGAAATGTCCATTTGCGTCTGTATCTCCTGAAAGTGGAAAGCCCGTAATGACTTTTAAGGTGTGCTAAGCCAGGCTAGGCTAGGCTATGATGTTCAGTAGGTGTTATGGCGTGGGTTGATGGCAGCAATCGCATAATAAGTTTAAGTTCTGTTAAACTCTTTACTGAGTTGTTTCCGACAAAGTGTGTTCCTGTTAGCCAGGAGCTAGCGCTAAACATTAGCAGCTAGCATTAAACAAAAACTTTACATACCACAATTCAAAATTCAAAAATTATTTTAAAATTTATTCAAAATTAAAAAAAAATACAAGGTCATAGCAAGATGGTGGTTGCAGAAGAGTTCACAAGGGGCAGGAGAAACTGAGTACTGACAGAAAATCCAGGTAGGAACTAAATCCCATCCATGTTTGGTTCCTACATCAATCAATGCTCAGTCTGAAGAGGGGGGAGGAAAGATTACCTATGTTTTGTTGCTGAAGTGGCCACAGGCCTAACAGTAGGTTAGGTGTATTAAATGCATTACAAAAAAAAATTGACTTGCGATGGGTTTATCAGAACATGACTCCATCTGTCGGTTTCGCCTTTCCGCGATTTCAGCTACCCACAGTCTGAAAATATTAAATGGAAAATTCCAGAAATAAACAATTCATAACTTTTAAATTGCATGCTATTCTGAGTATAATGATGAAATCTTGTGCTGTCCTGCTCCGGACGTGAATCATCCCTTTATCCACAATATCCACGATGTATCTGCTACCCGCCCATTGGTCACTTAGTAGCCATCTAAGTTATAATCATATTTATATATAAATACAATTATATGTTAAAGAATTACAGTATATATAGGGTTTGCTGTTATCCACGGTTTTAGGCATCCACTGAAGGTCTTGGAACATATCCCCCATGAATGGGGGACTACTGTAAATACACTAGACAATGCTCTGATTGCCATCATCTTCATGGCAACCTCATAATAATGTCACCAACAAAATGCATGAAGGAGCAGTCTTACAAACGTTCTGACAAAATGCCGTCAGGTTATGACTGCAGTGTCAGATCAGATCTGATGTTTCATGACATGCAGCATAAGGTTTTGTTTTACTGGAAATTATTCTGGATATAGCACAAATTCTTGTCCTTAAAATTTGCTGTCATGCCATCATGATGAAGACATCAAAAAATGTCATACACTCATACAATATATTTACAATATACAGTATGTGTCACACTGTCTATTAAAACTTTAGCAATTAAATATTTCATTTTCCTCATCTACAGCATGTACTAACAATATGAAATAAATCAGCCTTGAGAGTAATTGCCAACACTTGTTGAGGAAGAATAAAATGAGTGGTTTCTCCATTTCAGACACATGCGATGCTTTGAGGGAGACACGGGAATGCAACCAGTTTTTCCATCATTACAAATGGTCGGCTATGCGTACAAAGGTTTTCCAGCCTGCACCTAGATTCGTCATCTTCTACTTTGCTGCTAAACTAGAACTCAAACATCTTCATCTTTCCAGTGAAGTCATGGAGCACAGGTTGTTCACGTTGACAAGAAATGCATTTAAAGCTTTGGTCTACAGCTGAAATTCCCTATGTGAATATATGGTTGAGTGAAGTGTTTCAAAATTAACATTTGACCTACAGAATAATTCTAAACAATTTATAACTGTTTGGACACCCTTACTAGACAGTGCTGTATGATCATATCTGTGGCATGGTACAACCATTTCAGCTTGGGCTCCTTGGTACATGTACACAGGGGTGTAATGTCTCGGTGTGCTGTCTTTGCCAAATACGTATATCGCTTTGACGAATAAAAAAAAAAGAAAGACATCTGATTTGGACTGAGCAAAACGGTGCACAAGGCAAAACACAAAAGTGAGAATGAACAAATTTAGATAAGATGTGGCAAAATTTGAGAAAAATAGAATGGTAATGACAGTAAATGCCATTAAGAAATAAAGCCCATTTCAGCCACAGCGAGGGCGTTCACAACATCCTATTAAATAGTGACACTACAAGCCCAGTGAAACAGTAAGAGTCTAATTAGAGTTGAATTGGCTCTTCAAACTGGACTCACTTTCTAACTCCCACTAAATGCAAAAGTATTAGGGAATGTATTATGTGAATCAGCTAGGACTCAATAGATCAACGGATATTTTGCCTCAAGCTGGGGCAAAGATAATTAAATTATACTTTGGCTGAACATAATCTATCAAAGTTGTCAGAAGGCGACTTAGTGACCATCCATTTATAATGAACTGCTACTGCAGTTATTGAACCCAGGGCAAAACCTACATTTGAAATCCCTGTAATACATGCAACAAAAGTGCATATATGAATGCATGAAAATGTTTCAATTTTCACATTAGCAACAGCCCAAACCTTTGCCCTGTAATGTCCACGTTGTTCAGAAATAGGATTCCCACGTGGTGAAATAATAGACATTTACGGGTACAGAGCATGCACGTCTGCAAGCTCTCATTTATATTTGCTGACAGACAGGTGAGACTATGAGCTCTGAGAAACCGAGAAACATTGAAAGACCTCAAACAGGCTTTCCAAGAGTGAAATTATTCTTTGGTTGAAAAGAAACCAAACCAAAATGTCTCACCTTTAAAGTAAAAAAAAAAAAAAAAAAAATGCAAATTTCCAGACAGCAAAGTGCAAAAGATACAGCAAACCTGCAAAAAACTGTCAGTTTCTGCCTCAGTTCAGTCCATTCAGCCCTGTGTTTTTCCCAGTCCTCTGACCAGCTACTTTAAAATATTTCCTGAATTGGCCCTTTAATGGTGAGCAGTTGGCGAGAATAATTTCCTCAGTGTGGATGCCTTCATCCAGAGTTACAGCTCCAACTTCTGCAAGTTGAAAAGTGGAAAATTTAACTATAAATGTACAGCACTGGTTTTTGATTACATTGCAGTAAGCAAAATGAAAAAGTAAATTAAGAATATAGAATAGGGTGCCTGTTATTTCATCCATCTAGCTAAAAGCAACAGAAATCTAATATGTCCTTTCTTAAAATTAAATTACAAAATATGAATAATCTTTCCATTGATTCATTTTCTTTACTCACAGTTGTTACCTACAGCAGTAAGTACAAAGGGGGGAAAAAAAACAATATCACACAGCAATGGAGGACCTCTCAGTGTAGAGGCAGAATAATGTATTTTGTGTCCTACTATTTTTTGCATAAAAGTAATGAAAGAACCATTTTCTGCACTATTATACTTTACTCCAATTTGTTAAATAGCCTGATAAATATGAAAAATAAAGATGTTACAAATTAATTCTCAACTAATGAGGTCTGCTGCAAGTTTTAGACCTCTGTACTTGCGCTATACTGTATGTTTAGAGAAAGTGTTGCATAATCCATCAGAAATCCATCCATCAATATTCAGTGCCATCTTATTGACTTAATTTAAAATCTGTTTATTTGGTAAAGTGCCTTTGACAAGAAGTTACAGTACTGCTGGGCACATAACAGAAAATACAAGTACAGAAAACACACTCAAGAATTAACATAAGTAGAAAGGACCAAAAACACACTTAAAATACTGGCGTGGGAGAAAAGCCAGAAGGGGGCAGAGGAGAGGAAACAAAACTCCCAATGCAGTTACTGTTGGAAAAAGTCTCAGGGGTCCAAGGCCAATGGTCTGCCTATCTCCGCTGGGCCCTGGGCAACACTGTGCAGTTAAGACCAAATAACAGTGGTTAACAAGCAGTTTCTGGAATAGCCAGGTTGGTCATCCATTATGCAGTGACGGCTGCAGTGATTTTCCTGGGAGACTCGGGCCATAAATATGGTTACAGCCTGAGTAAAATTTTTGTCATTTGCATAATATGCACAAAATGTTTTCGTGGTAAACTTATCACTGCTGGGTTTCAGTGCACGTCCATATGCATGGCTTTAAGTGCAAAATCTGTTAAGGAAAAATGTAATCGGAATAAGTAAACAGATGATCGGATTTACTCATATCAGCAAAACAAAATAAAATGATATTTCATGTCTGAAATGATAATATATAAAATAATATCCCAGCAGTATCCTCGTGTGGTCTTGGTTGAGCTTTAACATTTGATATGTTACATAAGACTTAATATTTTAATTCTGTAAGAAGTTTGCCGACCTGCACACAAAGGTAATTCTGGATGATTATTTCCATTAGATGCTTTGGAAAAATGCCGGTAATGATTGGTCACAGCACTTCGTCCAGGCCTTATTTACCCGCAAAGGTTCTGGCAGTGCACAGTTGCTATGGCTTTAATCCAGAAACATGTTCAAATCTGCATCTTTTTGAACCACACCATGTTACAATGAAAAGATGGGTTACTGAGCCACATGGTTAAATCCTAAGCACGTGAAAAAAACCTGCTATACATTTAAAAGTTTTAAAAACAACCATTCACGGAAAACTCTGTAAATACTTCTACGGATTTTGAGAAAGGCCATCATATTATTGGTTTCCTTCAACAAACGATAAAACCCCTATGCTCACTGCCATTTTTGGGCATAGTTTTCTTTTTTGGCCTTCTATCAAATTTTATAACCATGGCACCATAAATAACTTATTCTTCTCAGCATCTAACACAATATTTCATGAGATGGAACGCAGTTAACAAAATGTGAATATTACTGCTTCTTTACGGCATCATAAAACTTTGGTCATGACACGTTTGCAGAGGTCAAAGAACTTCAAATTTGGAATAAACCATAAAACAATGACAAAACACCAACCCATCTATATAGACCATGTATATATTCGTAAACTATATGTATGTAAACACAGATACACATATATACTGTGCATATATGGTTTATAAAGGTACATACAAACAGTATCCAAGGTATGTTGTAAACTAGGCATATGTTGCATGGAAACATATACAGGAAAATACAATTTCTTGTAATTATTTAATTTTTTAAAAGAATACATACAATGTTGCTTATCCATAGTTTAATTCCATGCGTCACTCTGTGCTGGGGCTGTTTCGCTGCGCCTTAATGGTGCCGACATGCTGGTTAGATGACAGAATGGGTAATTGGGTCCCATTGCTGCTGAGAGACTAATCAGCTTCCACCCCTCTACAGTGCCAGGGTCTCTGGGCATCCTCCCTTGGCAGTGACCCAGGGCATTTCCTCTACACAGGTGACCAACAGTCCTGATGGGAAAGAGAATTAAGATAAGAAGAATGACTTAATAAGGAAGGTGTGCAATGTTATGAGGTAAGACATCATTAATAGACAACAAGTGGTATTGTGGTTAAGGGTACATAAAGGGTATATAATGAAGACTTAGAGGCACAATAAAAACTACATGCTATTGTATTTTTTTAATTTGGCTGAAAATTAAAAATGAAAAATTTCTGAATCTCCCCGCAACAAAGAATTTACTTAATAAAAATCCGATTCAGTTTTGGTGCTTAAAGTCTGGTCTCACTATCTACTTAACAGTTTAGAGAAGTCAAATTTCACTCTGGTATACTGACTCCTTGTTTATTAGTGTCGAACAAAACTTTTTTTTTTTAAGCATTGCTTCTACCTGTTTTGCACTTTTAATCATGTAGTAAAAAAAGAACTATATTGTTCAGACTATGCATAAACAAAATAGAAAAGCGCTATTGATTGAGTAAAAACGATCCTTCAATTTAAAAATGCTAGTTCTTGTGAGACATTAAATGTTTTTATTCCTAACTATTATTTAGCTAAACAATAATAATACCTGACCCTATACACTGTCCCCACTACTACCCACCTTTTCTTTTATGACTTATCCAAGGATTACTGCTGGACTGTGATCAGCATTATGAGCTGAATTAAAATATCATATTGGTGTGATAAGATGGTGTTTGTTTTTTTTTTTTTTTTTTTGGGGGGGAATTACATCTAAAAAAAAAAAATTAGACCTTTTCATATTCAAGGATTAGACCTATAAAGGTCTTATATACCGTATAACACCAGTAGGTGTCCCTTAGTCACTTTCCCACCAGTCACTTATCCACTGGTGTCTGTTATCCACAGAAATGATCAAATGGATCTAGCAAGCATGAGAGATGGTCTGGAAAAAAAGAGCTCAAAATTCAGCCAAATTAACCACGGACGAGTTGTGATACTAATTTTACTATCATCTACTACTGGACCTCACCAGTAGTAGATGGGCCACAGTCAGCACAGTTTCCAAACTGTAAGTCTGTTCTCTAGAGCAACATGTCCATCATTCCACCCCCCGTGCAAAACCACAGCAAGTTCTGGCCATTCATCTGCTGCCTGTCCACAGGGCCGAATTACACATTCATTGCAGCCTGGGTCCAGTAGAAAGAATACAGTACAGAATGCCGAATCACGGTGGAATAGTGCCTCCATGCCACATTTAAAAAGAAAGCGTGACAGAGATACCAAAAACTAAACTTAACCAAACAAGACAAATGATTTAAAAAAAAAAAAAAAAACAAAGTATAACAAATTTTTTTTTAAAAATGCCAGGCTTAATATTTTGGAAAGTACAAAAAAACAGTGCCGCTGAACCCCAGGCAGCCAAACTTTTTGGCACTATCTTGATTCATTATGGTCATACATTACAGTTCAGGCTAATGAACTGGGTAGACAGAATCCTGCAAAACTGTAAAACAATTGCACTGCACTCAACATAAATGCACGCACTCCAAAAATCAGATACAAAAATTGGGAGTTGAAAAGCACCGGTCAAGGTAATGCAGGTACAATTAGCATTTTTGCTGGAAAAAAAAAAAAACACCTGGGTGAAATAAATAAATCGGACCTCCTGGCAAAGGGCCTGTGCCATCCTGTGGGAAAGTCAGCTCACAACCAAATCGGATGCACTAATAGACTCATCGAGGAAATTACAGCGCTGTCTCCGTCAGGAGCTGCACTCTCCCATATGGACAACCCCCAGAAATGTCAAGTTCATCTCACCCCCTACCTTCTACATGCAGATTAGACTGAAGAGGCACAGCAAAGCCTAGTTGGACAACACATTTTTCTAGCCTGTGCTATCAGTGTCATATTTTTTTTCCTATTTGGAAAGAAAAGTAAGATTTCCTTTCCCTTTTTTTCTTTAGTTTTTACTGATATATCCATTGATGTTTGGGAAGCGCTTACACAGTGTCTTAATTTAGTCATATTGCGTGTGACTTGGAAAGGATATTGGTAGGACCAGAAATATGGGCACTGGAAAAAACAGCAGCAAGAACAGAGCTCATATTATAACGTTTCTGGTTGCCAAAGCAACCCAAAGTAAAGATAACGAGATTTTGCGAATGTTAACCAGTAAGATTATCCATATATTTCATGTAGCTTCAGCAGGATTGGCCACCGTGTTCTTTTAGACATGATTTGCAAATAATGCAGAGGAATTGTCACTGGAATATTTTCAACATAAAAAGCCCATTTTTCATAAGAAAGCTGGGTGTCTTCGGCATCAAACAGTTTTGAAACCGCCTTCCCTTTGCCCAAGCTAATAACTTCTACAAAGAAAGACGTGCTGAAAACTGTTACAGAGGGGAAATGTCACAAAAGTACCTTCAGTTAATTTGCTGGAAAAAAAATCCAGTCTTCTGAAGTTATTGCTGTTCAGTTTGTATGGCCTCCATTAAAACGCTGGACTTGGGCCCAAATATATTTACGTCTTATGGATTAGACTGGATTTGTTTCATTCATGTGGGGTGGGATTGCAGTCATTCACTGCAACAGCGAATATCTGAGTTTCAGTTCCGAAGGAGTGATAAACATTAGTCTCTGAACGTGCAAGTTTTTGAATTGTTTTAGAAAACCACTCAAAAGGAAACCAGAGATCTGGCTTAACAGAGCAGTTACCATTCCCCCAACCCCTTAATTTCTCAGACGGGAACCAATTCTTTTCTCGGGCAGAAAAAAATAAACAGGTTTCCGATGAACAGCGCGGTGCCTCCAAGGAGCATCTTCTTTTTAACCAAGTTTTTGCTCCAGAAATTTCCGTCTGCTTCAGCCGTGTCGTTAATCGATGCAGTAATGGAGAAGAAACTAAGAAATGAGACTGCAAATGAGATTTTGCTTTTTTTTTGCAATGGGCTACTATTAAGGATATGCCATCCAGGCATCTTTCCCAAGGTACTAGTGAGACAATTTCTGTAAATATGCTTATAGAGGCTTTCAGTACTTAAGTACATTTTTTGCAGCAATATGGAATAATTTTTGAGTCTCAGCGCACAAATGTTTCGGGATAAATTAATTCGGCAAGCCTTGAGTAACTTTAAAATAAATAAGAAAAATAGCATCTTCCAACGGATTATGTCTGACTGCAAAGTTAAGCAAGTCGGAGAGAGGTGAAAGAAATGTTTAGTCGGGGAATTATATGCCGAATAATGCAAAAATTGTACTACTGATGGGTTTAATAATTCCTAATTGGTCATAAACTCGCGTAAATATTCAAGTGATATTGTGGTTTCCATTAATGCTGTATTTAAGGCAAAAAGTCATAGATGTGTTCTGCAAAATATATACATATATATAGTGTATACACATATATAAGAAAATATTTACTCTGTTTGTATATACAGAATATACTATATACATATACATATATGTATATACGCAGTATATACTGCGTATGTACTCTACATACGTATGCATATATAAGCAGCTGAATTTTACTGTGTTCAAAATTTGGAAGGAATTTTGTGCAGAAAACACAGAAAAATTGGTAGCAGTAAAGACCAAAGGAAAACGTGAAACAAAAACATCGCTACAATAATAAATTGTAGTCTCGTGAAAGCCAGCATTTGCAACAGTTTGGAAATGAAACCGGCGCAAATTATGGGATCCTATCAAGAGGAAACGGACTGATCGCTTTGACACTTGCCAGTGAAATCTCTGCTGTACTGAATTTTCATCGGAATTGCGAACTATAAGGACAAAGACAAAGAAGTTTGTCAGTTGGCCATCATGTATTCAGGAAGCACCTGCACATCATTTTTTTTTTATGGACTCCATTTTTGCTGAGCACTGGAGTCCATTGTTGCGCTGTGAAATGGTTTTGCTGTTTGGGGTTGTGCAGATTTTTAAAAGCATGCAAAGTTTTTCCATTAAAACCCACAAATTCCAAATATCATTTTACACCAAATGTCTCTTTTAAGGGGTTTCCAACACGTTTGGTGTAATGCAATATTGCTGAAGAGTCTGATATCTGCATAACAAGCAATAGGATCTCCATCACTGTGTATAAAACACTGATGCATTTTGACTGTGCTGTTATATCCAGGTTCATATCAGAGAGCGCAGCATTAGGGAACCAGTACATTAGGCGTGTATTACATTACGTATGAAAGTAGAGTGCTCCAGCATTATAATCATGGCTGCCTCCTTGTGCCCTGGAAAATGGGACACTTCAAGGCTTCAATGACTGCATCACTTCTGCAAAAACATCTCCACACAGACAAGCAGGGTGGAAAACCACTGTTTCTAACCACTGCTGCCTCTTTGACACGTTTTTGCTAGCACACACATTGAATGTGTTATTTTTATTACTGTGTAGGAAAATTAATACTTTAATAACCCACCCTGTGTCTTGGACAAAGGGAATTGTCAGTCTTTTGTTTGAGCTGAACACAGAGGTCTGCATTAATGCAGACACACACCAAGCAGGCTGCACACCTTCAGTCTGGGACGGACCTCCTGGATATTATCTGCTTGACTGCAGATGTGCAGGAAAGGTTGATAAACACAGGCGTCCAGAAGGACAATATTGATGGAATCTGAGGCGGGCAGGCACACCGACCGTCCACCTTCACCTCCACCACAGACAAATGAGAGGTGTGGGGACTTCCTAATGAAAACAATGCAATGCAGAGAGACGACACGTATGGAGCAGGTACCTACACGTTCATCTCACTGGAACTGATGCTATCAGTCAGTTTGCATCCAGCAAAGCACCCATTCTGTCTATTATGAGCTGCATCATTAATTACAAAGCAGAGAAGCACGCCAAAGAAACCACAAATTTTATTAAGATGCTGTGCACTTGGGTTGGAAATCTTACTTTAACACCATTGCTTTCTTTTTAAACCACTGCGTTTACAGTCAACCGTTGCTTAGGTACTCTGGCTAATTTGTTTTCAATATACTGTGTGACACCTAACATTATTTATCTGTTTTTTTTATTTACTTATTTAGATTTTTATTTGTGTTTCTATTTGTCTTATGGGAGGTGGGAAAAACTTTGGATAAAATTTGTAAAGCCTCCATACAGGTACAACTATGTAGGTATCAATTATAGCAAAAATATGGATATAGAAAATTCAGATACCAAGGGATTGCTCTGTTTATATTGTTTGTATTTTATTTTTCCTTTGGCAGCATGCGGGAGAACCATTCTTTTCCTGAGGTTGTCTCACTCACACCTTACAAATTGCCATAACTGCACTGGGCACCTCGAAGCTGCTGCTGTCCCTTTCCTCTGCAGCCAGTGTGACAGCACAGGTGTCATCTCCACTGTCACTCTACTTGTTCCTCACTTTCAGTTCCCCATATTTACAGAGTAAGGTTACAGCTCACGCTCCCTACTCCCACCAGACCGACCATCACTTCTCCTTCCTGTCACAATCCTTTCACTCACCTCAATTCACTCAGATGGCTGCTGCTCTGAGGGGGGGAAAAAAAATGCAGCTTCCTCCCTGTCCCACCTGCCAAAACAGGGAAAAATAACAGCTCTCACCTCAGAGAGATGACTGGAAAAGAATAACATGTATGTAAGAATCTGCTGGGCATTTTGGAGAAGCAGTCACAGGTCTCTGAAACATTTTTCCTCAGACACTCCATGATATAGGACTATCACTAAGGTGTCACTCACGATGTCCAAGATGCCCCAGCCCCAAGTGTTTTCTTTTTAAAAGGCCTGGGAGGGAAATAAAACATTTTCATTGTGCTGTATTACCTGCCAGCAAGCATGCCTACAAATTGAGTTTTCTCACATTTATTTGATGCGAGCACTGGGTTCAAGATAAAGCCACCTGGATACCGGCTGGGCCCTGATCAACCCAGGCTGTGTCACCTGAGCAAAGGTGCCTAATGCTGTATGGCCTGAAACACCAAGTGTTCCAGCTTACAGCAGTGATAATGCATCCAGGTGCATCATAAGATGTGTGAATTATGTGTGATACACATGTGGGGATATAAATAAAAAAAGCCCAGAGACAACACATGGATTGCATAAGCGGCACAACAAAGAATTTTCAATCTACCTCCTGCTTAAAAGGCCAGATTTGTTGATCAGCAAATAATTAAACAATTTATTCATTAATATGTGATATTCTGTTGTATTTAACTATTATTTTTTATTTATTTTTTATAAAAAAATTGAAAATTTTACAAAATACTTTTCTTTTTAAATGTGCAGGAACACAAGTCGAAATATTCAAAACATTTAAATCAAAGGGTATATCAAAGTCTCAGCATATATGAAAGTGATATTCCAACAAATAAACTAAAACTCCAAAGATAACTGTGCAAATGTAAAGCTGTGTGCTTTGGGTGAGAACGCAGTTTTAAATTTATTGGTACTCCAGTGACAAGAGAACATAAACGCCAAAGCATCCAGGTTTACAAACTAATTTCTAAGAAGCAAACCCCCCCCCCCATTTTACAGCTGCGTTTTTTTGCCTCCTATCAATAAATAACAAAATACAGTGCGTTCTCATACAGCATCGGTAAGGGCAAATTGTTTTCATTAAATGAAATGGGGCAGTACAAAGCCATCACATTAACAATTAGCTGGATAAATCCTTTTTGAAAAGGTGCACTGGAAATCGCTGGTTTATTGTTATTGCAAGATATTTTTCCTGCATTGGTGTTATCAGCTCAGTGCTATGTAGCAACGTACTCTTTATAGCTCTGCTTTTATTTCAGAATTTACAGTGTAGAAAATTGGAAAAGTTGAAATTTCCCAACTCGCTGTTTTAAAAATGATAAATATAATTTGTATGCAAATATATTTTATAGGCCTGGGTTCAAGAGGACTTTCCTCAGTGCGCCACTGGACAAAACTGTGGGGTCTCAGAGTTTTTTGCTTTGGTTGCCTTAGAATGGCGGCTTGGTAAAATTTTATATTAGCACCATATACAGTACCAAGTCTCTGCCTGAGGGAGACAACATTAATGCCCTGCAGATCACAGCATCACAGTCTAGCATGAATGGCTTGCTTGCCACTTTATCTAACTGTGGAGAAATGATGTTGACTAAACCCTGAAGCCATTGTAGGGGGAGCAACCATGAAGCTTCATAGATCGTAAATTCTGTTTGAAAAACCAGTACCCATTCTTGAAGAAAGCACCTGCATTTATGCAGTCCTCCTGGTTCCATTCATTTCAGTGTCAGTTTTAGCACTCGGTGCATTTCTTGGACAACTGCTGATGAGCACAGAATGACTCAAACCCTTTGTTGCTAGGCATCAAGAGAAATTGCTGCAGACTGATGAAAATCGCCATAATAGCGGTTGGCTTTGTGGTTTGGATGGGAACTGAGATAAAGTAGACCACGCATCCCCTACAGCCAGGTGTTTGTCTCTGATGAACACCTGGATCATCTAATTTTGTTGTCTACCACCAAATTGCAACTCTTTCACCAATAATTGTACCAGAGCGTCACAGAGGTCGGACAACCCAGCTAGTTTCCAAAATTGAGATCGTCCTTGTGTGAAAGTCTGTGAGTTTCAACAAGTTTAGAAGGAAAAGATGATGAGGACAATCAGCAGCCAGATGGATCAATTCAGTCAGCAACCACGTATGCATCCCTTTCGACCCAAGAGTAAAGGACAACACTTAGCAACCTCAGACCTTGTTTTCCTGTAGTCTCAAAAGTTCAACACAATAAGATGACTTCAAAGTGCTTGCATATATTTAAAAAAAAAAATGAAAAAGAAAAAATTGTATTAACAGTCCTGCTGCCTGTGAGCATTAAGTCAAATCATCAACCCCATTGCACCCTCCCCACCTTCTACTTACACACCTGTACAAACACGTTTCCCCTTAGGAAATCAGTCCATCAGAACTTCATTAAAACTTTCATTAAAAAAGATCACTGATGATAGCTGCCAGGGCCCAGTTAACATCTACTTACACACATGTTTATTTAATGGACTGGCACCAAATTCACATATGGGTATGATTCACTGCAAAGAAGCAACCCAAGTAATATCGCCGACTAAGCAAAAGTCTTCTTGTATGAAAGCCTATGAGATTTGTTGGCAAAAGACATTTGCCCCACCCCTGTGATGTCTGTTTTATTTAACCCTGCACTGTTATTTATAAACAGTGGTTTAAGTGCCCTTTTAATATTGCATGAGACAATGCTGTCTATTAATGATTTAGCCAGGCTTCTAATACACTGCAAACATTATCACGCCAAGGTTAAAAGCTTTCTTTTTCAACATAAACGTATTATTTATGTTATTTATTTTAAATTCCAGCAAAATAAATGGCAGAAATGTCCCTTTTACCAAAAGGAAAAGCCACTGAGGCCATTTTAGAAGGTCCATAGAGGGAGTAGAATAAGAAAGGCTCGAGCACAGTCTTACAGTCCATTTAACAGTGCGATTAGGTAACTGAATTCTGTACTGTATGATTAATGTGCTCATACCATAACTTAAACATGGCCCCTATTTAAAAGTCCCACTGTATTTTAAACAGGCCGTTTTTATTTGAAATACAGTTAAGCATAAGGACTTTAATTGTAGCTTCTGTTTTGAATAAATCATAATGCAGTTTAATCTGATGCTTCAAGTCAGCCTTCGCAAGTTCTAACTTTCGAGATTTATTTCAGCCATGGTTCATTAATCTGTAGATCTCTTTACAGTACGGCAAGGGAAATAACTCGTTTCTGAAGCATGTGCGTGTTGATCTCGATTTTGCTTTTTGGTCAGTCAAATCAAAGTCAACTACATAAATTAGGATAAAGCAAGCACAGTTATCTAGAAAAATTTGATTTCACACTATGTAGTAATAGTTATCCAACAGGACTAGTATACAGTTTGTATGCGTGATCTTTGTATGACTAATACTGGACAACGCATTTCGGCTTTCATTTCGCTACCTTATAGAAAACCACTGTTTCCAAAGATATTTCATGTGAGCCGGTCAGACTGCCAATCAGGCACACCAGGCACGTGTCCCAAGGCCTTATGTCTTTGGGGGCTTTTGGTCCTCAGGGCCCCAGCTACCTTTGGCCCTGCAAAGGACCTCTGTATTGTATAGGTGGGCTAGCAGATTTCACCACGGGGGCCCCAGTCACCAGAGCAAAAAATGGTTGGGCCCTAATCCTGGTTTGTGTATGGCCCCAGACCCATTCAGTGAATTATATTAAAGAAACCTATCTCATAGGTAGGCAGCCACCTAGTTTCCACAATAGCCAAGGGCCAGCAATTTTCACTGGGGCCCCCTAACCCTTAATAAAAATAAAAAAAATTAAAAAAAAACAACTTACATGCAATTTTGGAAGGACAATAGTTTGGCATCAATTCAAAAAGGCAGGAGTTTTGGGGGGGGGGGGCTTGACATTTCCTTGTCCAGGGACCCTCTGATGGGTTAATCCTGCCATGCATGTAAGCACAAAAATGAAAATGAAATTTTGGGTTGGCTCCAGTTGCCAAGATATTTCTGACATTTTAAATGTACAGCATATAACACCGTCGTCAAAATTGTGCGTGCGAACCAAGAAACTTCATCCAGTGCTAGGTCTTAGCTTACACATTACGCTGCGTGTTTATACTGCTTCTGAGGAACATCTCTTGCCAGAAATAACTGGCCGGCACAGAGAGATTCTATTTACCACAGCAAAGTTTCTCCATTGTTGCTACGTCTTGATGGAACCACTCTCTATGGTTGTCATTCATAGTACCAAGCTCATCAAGAAAGGAGTCTAGATGCAAATGGAGGAAATCCAGTTTGAGCAGCACGTGACATCCTATGGTCAGACGTGCAAAGAGCAGCGTACACAAAGTGGACAAAGTTCAGGGCCTGGGTGAGAAAGTTCTCAAGCACAGCTGTGAAGGTTCACCAGCCTTTGGTCTCCATCTGTTACAGGAGACTACTAAAGCATATGTTCCTCAGCTAGTGGATGTCGTGACCAACGAAAACACGTTGCTTTATCTTCACCCCAGTGACACAAGGAAACATCTCCCAAAGGCATTTGACCAACTGAATGTTTGCATTGTCATTTTTTGTATTTTTCTATTTAGCAATCAAATTAGGTAAGAAAGGTTCAAACTGCACAATAAATAAATTAACTGCTGAGCACTGAGAATTACACGTCTGCCGTGCAATTGTAACAAAGATATTCACATATAAATCAGGTTTCGGTATAACCTCTTTTCACTGAAATCATTGATTCTTAAGCAAATAACATAAGAATTTGTGCAATGAAGCCAGACCAAAAACATGCTTTTCTTCTCATGTTTTGTATCTTTGAACCTCGTCTTCAGTTCCTAGCGGTTATCATATGCTCTTATTTACTCCATGACAACCAGATCAATAGTGAAAAGTTACTTTTCCATTTAGATGTATTGTTTGGAGACAGGTGGTCGGTATTAAACCAGCTGTATTATGCCGACAAATCCAATTAACGTCTTATGATCGATATTATGCAACGATCGATGCCCTTGCACTTTAGCTAACAGCACATGCGTTTCCTGATTTTACGAAAATAAAATGGAAAGCGACAAGTGGACAGGATGGCCCTTTTGGGTGATCTTTACACATGCAATTCAAAGCAAGCAATCATACATTAGTGCAGAGGAAGCATTTTTCTACCGAGCCGCATTCACTTGCTGCTGTTCACAGGTCCCTGTAGCGAGATGTTAACATGCGGCGGGACAAGAAGCGGTCAAGAAAGTCTTAGGTATACAAAGGCTCTGAAAGACGATACAGCACTGATTTGATTCATACATTATTCCCATATTGTGTTCCTTAAAAACTGAGTAAGGGATAAATGTGCTTTCAGACAAACTGAGGATTCACGTAACAGCTCTGACAGCTTGAGTCCTTAAATGCGTCTTTGGTAGGTGAAAGTCAGACATACGAGCAAAAGCAATGCAGTAGAGGACGACTGCAAAGCGTGTTCACAGCCACCTCCATCCATTTCATGTCACATCCTGTTAGCAGGAAGCCTGGGTAAGCGGGAGGCCTTTGCTTCCCGAGTTGATTGTCTTCCATCGAGCATCTATTCCTGCACTTCCGCAATATCTCCACTTACTTAGGCTCGTATCCCCCACACGGCACGCCAGGCTTTACGTCCTATTCAACGTTCGTTCTCCACAATCCTCATCTACTCGAAAAGAACTCTAAGGATCCGGGGATATTTTGTTTCCAAACAAAGCAACGGGGATGAGCGAAATAGACGTGCCCAGAGAGAGACCCGTAAATCAGACAAATTTACACTTTCTAAGCCTTTCACGCAGTCCTTCCTTTATGATGATTAAGCTTATTAGAGCGGATATATGAGCTGCCATCACATTTGTATGGTGCTGAAGCGACAGAAGACATACATATCTGATTAAATTAAGTCAAACAATAATTATAAAGTACATTTCCATTTTTAACTTTGACTAATGGTTAGTGCCACACGTAGCCTTGTTAGAGCTCGACACCCATGATTTACGCAGATACCGTCATTTCCGAGCAAACATAACGCTTCGCTTCGAGGCCGTGCAGGGATTACTACAGCCAGCGGCAGCAGCGGCGCGGTAAGCGCGAGCATCGCGACGCGTGCCGTGTTTCGGGGAAAAGCGGCAGATGACTACGAGTTATCAGATGCACATAGCATCCCATTTTTCCCCAGGGTTACTCGTAAGCCTGCAATTATAATTACATACATTAAAAATTTGAAATCCACAAATCACTGCGATGCCACAATCAGGCGTGGGTCTGATTATTAAAAAATTTTTACCACTGATTAACCATCGTTCATTTATTAGATTACACAGACATTCGCTCAAGGTTGTAGGAGCGCTATAGTGGTTTGAAACATCTCATACTTGGTTCGACTCCATCTCTCAAGGAAACCTCAACACCAGCGAGTCTCCCATCATCGTGCCATTGACCGTCTTGCCAAACCCACACTTCTCTTTATCTAGAGAACATGTCGGGACCGAGGTCTCTTTCCTTAAGATCTCCATTAGCGCAGCAAATACGTCGCGTTAATATCCTTCGCCATCCGCGGCAGCTGCAAGCGGCTTCACCGGCGTCGTCTTCTATAAAATCCAATAATGAGTGCGGCGCAGAGCTGGATAACGTAAATGAAAGCAACGGAATTTCAAAACGTGGTTCCACGTCGACTGCTGGGGGGAGCGGGTGGAGTAAATTTTAATTTGGATGTTTCTCTGTCCCTGAGAACGTAATAAATAAAGCAGCGGCACAGGAAAAGCCAGACCATTAGTGAATGTGTGGCCTTGTTGTCTAGGAGGGATCACACATCGTGGGAGTCTCTCCACTCACAGGCAATAACACCTTGTGTTTTCATCCCTGATTTAAGCTCCTCAACTCGGTGCAAAACGGCGTGGAAATCTTCCTCTTTTGCAGCCATTACACCTGAGATGTGCGTATTCAACATGGTATCACAATAACACTTCCATTAATGGATGCTATCAAACAAAGTTGTGATGCTCTGTTATGGTATATTGTAACATGGCATTCCTTCTAAGTTTTATTTCTTTTTATATTGCAGGCAGTCCCCAGGTTGCGAACAAGATCCGTTCCTAGGTCTTTCTTTAAGTAGAATGTGTAGGTAAGTCGGAACAGGTACATAGAGTTCTTGTTTAGCGTCAGTCAAATGTTTGTCTTAGTGTATATTTTGCCTTTCTATGCATGTAAAACACTTACCTAAAACATCTTAAACATAACGTATAACTATTATTTTCAGTTGTGATTGTTTTCCTTTTCTTTCATGCATCACCAACACTTGCATCGAGTTTACATTTGGAGGCATGGTCACAAAGGAACTGCTGAAGCTACGCAGCGTTTTCATGAACATCGCAAAGCAGTGTGTGCGTTCCTTTTTACAAACCATTGCATTTAACTCAATTTTTTTTTTATATAATATTCTTTATGGCAGTCCATTCTTAAGCACAATTTGTCCGTAAGTCGGACGTTGTTAACCCAGGAACTGTACTGTTATAGTTTTCTTAGGTGTCATTTAAAAATGACCCATGTCAGACAGTGATTATACAAAATTTTCTTTTTTCCAATATTTTTCAGCTCTTTTATGCTTCATAAATGTTTAATTTCCTAACGCAGCTCAGAGTGAGAAATCATTTGATGCGCGTACATGAGATGCTGTTAAAGACGATTCTGGCACCTTTCCTGTAGCCCAAGTGAAAGGTATTTAGTTACGTCTAGCTGGAGAACAGAAAAACATGCTTCAATGTTCAATGCAGACAATTAGTTTGCTAGCCCAGCACCATGAAGAATCAATCAAAATGTGGACCTCGCTGTAAGTCCTTCCAATGACTGATGTAAATGGAGTAGTGACTGAAGTGCAACCACTACTAATTCAGCTTTTCTCAGTCTTAATTTCACCAGTGCATCACTTCATTCTTACTGAATAAAATGAGTTGTCCAGTAAGTCAGATGCTGTTGAAAACATTTACTGCACCTAACACTGATAGTGTTTAAACTTAAATTCTATGGCCAAAAGTATGTGAACACCTGAGCATCATCCTCATGTGTGCTTGTTGAACATCCCATTTCAAACCCATAGATGTTAATATGTAGCTGTTCCCCACTTTGCTGATATAACAGCCTCCACTCTTCTGGGAAGGATTTCCACCAAATTTGAGTGTGGCTATATGAATTAGCATCCATTCAGCCGCAAGAGTAACACTGAGGTCGGGCAAAAAGGCCTGGCTCATGGCTGGCATTTCAGTTCATCCCAAAAGTGTTTAGTGGGGTTGAGGTCAGGGTTCTGTGCAGCCACTCAAGTTCTTCCACACCAGCCTGGACAAACCATGTGTTTATGGAACTCACTTCGTGCATGGGGGGGGGAAGAGGCACAATCATGCTGGATCAAGAAAGGAGCTTCCCCAAACTGTGGCCACAACACTGAAAAACACAGTTGACTAGAATGTGATGGTATGCAGCATGGTGCAGCTGAAATGGCACAGCTCGGTTATCGGGGGGGGGTCCACATACTTTTGTGCCAATAGCATACATTGTAAGTTAACCAATTTAAGCAGTTATGTTAAACTTTGACACTCAAATCTAGCAATAAAGACTGAACTCAGGAATAAGCTTTTCTTCAAATAGTCAGAAAACTTTTAATTAAGCCAGTTAAAGAAACAACATTATTCTGCGCCTTCTTAAACCATTATTAGAAATTATGAAGCAATTTATTTCAGGGCCATGTTTTTTTTACCCACTTAGTGAACTGAAGAGAGACTCAAAGAAAACAGTGATGTTTGCAGTCCAAATTTGAAAATGTTCTACACAACGTGGAACATTTGCTGCATTTGAGTTGAAACTGCATTGTGAATTCGGTGTTTAACAGCCCTCTGAACGCTTAGGCATAATGATCGGTGAGAAGAAAATAAAATGCTTTTTACTTTGTTCGACACATTCCTTAAATACCTGCAGTTTGGTATCTGTTGGTGCTTCATTGTCTCAAAGGGCACTGGTTTACTGAACCAAGTGTGTTAAACTGAAGTTGAATGAAACCTGCAGAATGGAGGCAGTCCAGGAACAGACCTAGGAATGGACAGCCCTCTCTTACACCAAGGACTGGTACACATTTTACTATTGTATGGCCTCTGTGGTTAACGTATGCAAGTGTCTTTGGCAAGGACATGGCATATTTCTGGTTAACCAACATTTATCTTTCGGCATTTGAGGAATGTGTCGTTCAACATTTTTCAATACTGAGCAAAAAGGCCTGAATATGATTGCAGTTGTCTGTAGGCAGTATGGCGGAGCAACCAGTAGCACAAGTGCCTCACAGCACCCACCCTACATTACTGAACATAGGTTTGGTGCAGCATTGCAAATCACCTTTGACAAAGGAATCAGCTAGATACAAATTTATAATATTAGGGCTCCTTCTGGTTGCCAAGGAGCTCCATGCTCACTACCAAGCCTTCTAGGGGTGCCCTAACTGAAGATGGATCCTTACTTTAGCAGTAAGCCAGACTGTATAACAAGGTAGCACAAATTTCCAAGTCATTCAGCCTCAAATGCATTTCTGCAGGATCTCTAATGTATTCCAGCCTTAAGACAGAATCACCCAAAACATAGCTAAACTGACATGTCTCCAGCAGATGATTGCTCAAATTGTTTTTTTTTTTGTTTTTTTTTTAAACTCCTTCCTCATTTTTTTCCCAGCCAATGCCTTACACAAAATAAAGGATTGTAAATATCCTACTTCATTGCTGCATGGCCAAATAGCCTCAATTTATAAACTTTGTTCTTTCACAGAGAAATGCCTAAGGCTTGTATACAGAAGGCGGTGCAAGTTAAAGAATTATGTAAGCTGTCCAAGTTCTCCTTCAGCAGCAGGTAGCACAAGTGCCTCTTACAGACGCTTATTTTTTGTATAAGGGTGTATACAGGTGTCAAGCAAAAATTGAATTTTTTAATAAATAACCATTTTGAATTTTAGTTATTTAAAAAAAATATCAGAGCTCTACTATGCTGTATACAGACAGACAATCTCCTGGTTGGTAACATTCTGGAAACAACATGTATAGCAGAACATTTTCATTATGTTTGGTCTCCTTTCAAATTAAACACCGCAATACTGGGCCACGGAAAGTCACCTAAAACACTAACTTAATAACAGTTTCAAAGAAGTGCTGCCATCCTGGTTTATGAAGGTTGCTGCTGAAAGTGAGATTATACAGACTTGACTGCATGGCATAAATGACATAACCAGCATTGGGATGACCTGGTCAATGCAGTCTATGGTAGTCAGCATTCATGCTCTTGTGGGATTCATTAAATGACCTTCATTTAAGGATTCAACCACGGTCCACAATTCATTACTGCATATTGACACAAATAATAAAAAGAAAAACATCTGAAACCTTCGTGACATCAAATTTACCCACTAGGAGAAGTTAAATAGTTTAACAGTTGCATGTCTCAAAAAAGCTCAGTAGTCTCAAGAGCAACAGATCATTAATACATACGTGTTGCCATTGTCACTTCATAAAGGAGTTAATGCTATTTCTTGACATTAAGAGTGGAAAGAGTTGAAAATTTAGCAATGAATACTTTTAGGAACTGTATATGAAAGTTAAATTAGCTACCAAAAATCTGACAAGCTGTAAGTAAGCCTTTTCATAACTTACCAGACAGAAGAGCTTTAATCAAAAGGTATGTGTCCCATATAGATGATTCCTGTCTTACAATGGAGTTACATTCCAATAAACCCATTGTAAGTAAAAGTCAAAAATGTATTTAATACACCTAACCTATTGTCACACCTGTGGCTGCTTCAGCAATAGAACATGGGCAATCTGAGTGAGGTTTGATTGGAGTAAGAACCAATAGTGGACAGGATTTAGTTCCTATCCAAACTTTGCCAGTGCTCAGTTTCTGATGTCCCTTGTGAGCTCTCCTGCAACGAATGTCTTGCTACAACCTTATATTTGGTTTATTTTGAATTGTGGAAATGTTCTGTTTTTGTTAACTGACAATCATTTAGCTCTAGTTCCCGGCTAACGGTAACGCTGTCAGAAACACTCAGTAAAGAATTTAACAGAACTTATTTCTGTGGTGTCTCGTGATCGCTTCTCACCAATCCACACCAACACCTACCGAACATCGTAGTCTAGCATACCTTAAAAGTCATTACAGGCTTTCCACTTTGAAGAGACACAGATGGGTGCTTTGCAGACATGATAGATGCACAAGCCATAGATACAGGCAGTTTGTTCCCAAAAATGCTGGAAACAACATTGTAGCGTATCGGTTGAATACACTAGTGACCACATGGCAGACTGGTATTGTGGCTCACAATCAAAACTCAAAATTTTAAGTATGGTTTCTACTGAATGCATTACTACCGCACAATCATAAAGTTGAAAAATTTTAAGTTGGACCAGTGTAACTTAGGGAGCAAGAAATGGAACAAATTATAACATTTGATTCATCTACGTATTTTTTATTAAGTGTTCAACAAGCTAACAATTAGTAGAAGCAAAGAGCAATGAAAAGAGTACATCCTGGAGAAAATACCCATTCATATCACAAAATTGGTATATTTAACATCATCATACTGTAGCCATGAGTCAAGTTCACTAACTTAGCGTTTGATTCATATTATAATTTTGCTTCAGTGATCTTACAGTAAGACAGCCCTCAGATCAAGAAAATAAGATCACTTGCACATCAAGCACAAGGGCTGAAGCATGGGAGGAAATTATGGGGGATATCAGGATATATACATTATACATCTGGTTCCTCTGCTCTTCCTCAACTTCCTCAAAAAATGTACCTAAAGCATCCTATGAATCCATAATTTTTTTTTTTTAAATCTGAACTTTTACAAAAATTTGGAGGTACACTTTTTCAAACAATCTTAAACAGTCAGTTTTTACTTTTTGTGATACTGGACTCAAACATTTGCTCTTTGATAGCAGTAGGATATAAAGTTCTCAAATGAAAAGCACTTGTGTTCTTTTATAAAATTGGGTCCTCTAATGAGAATCATTTCACTTGAGCAATGTTAATTTGTAAATGTAACATATTTGAATTTTTGATTCGTATACTGTAGTACAGAATACATTTGCACAGCATGGAGGACATCTTCACTCTGGCTTTGTAGACTCTGTGAAACAAACATTTATTGCTGAGTTCCTGCAACAAAACTGCAAATGACAACATAACTCATCAGCATGAAAAAAAACAATAAACTGTAAATGTCTTAGAGAGGAGAGGATCAGGCAAAAAGCATAGACAGATAAGTCCTCCTTTGAACCCAAAAAAATAACCATACAAGGAAAGCGGTCTCAAAGTTCAACCAGCCAGCTGAATTTGGACATAAAGATCCAAAAAAAATTTGAAATGTGTAGAGGACACATTAACTAAATATAGAAAACCAATAACTCATGCAGATGAAGCAGAATTTTCAGTGAATACAATCCATTTAGTAATACCAGATAATTATTTAACGTATACATCTTCATGATAAACACACCAGAACCCCTCAGCATAATGGATGGTAAAAAGGCTTTTGACACAAGTGGGCATACTTTATACATCTGAGATCATGGAAATCCAATCAAACTACCATAAGTAAAAATTTATCAGGGATTCAATTCTCTCAAACACACACATAAACCTACATCTGTTCACCTCTTTGTGCAAAGCATTGTCAAGCCACAGACGAAGTTTAGCACAACAGAACGTCTCACCCTAAGTGAGGTTTTTGTGTGATCAGGTTCAGTGAATTTTAAGAAAGGTTTCTGGGTTTTGATAAGCCTCGGAGAAATGGGAAACGTGATTTCATATTCAGAACATACAGATTTTCTCACTACACATACGGATGTTTTTTGCCATTGAAACAAATTGAAAACTTTAACGTATAGTTTTTATCACTGACATCACTGCAGCCAGCACGCAAATTGGGAAAGAACCTGTAGATATTACTTCCAGTAACATTCACCTATCTGACAGCATTAACAGTACTCATGCACTAAATATAACCACTTTAACACTATAATAGTTTGTATATATCACATATATACATCATTACAATAAACCTGAACTGAAACAGTAGAAAAAAACCCCAAATCTATAAATGACTGCAAACAGCTTTGAGCACAAACCTAACAATATCAGCATGGAATAAGATGTCAGCTAAATGAATATAAAATGTCAGCTTATAATTCACATTGGATGATGAGTCAGAGCTGCACCACCATCAACTTTGAGTTATTGTCTTACAATAATCATCATCATAATAATAAAGTACATATCTGGAAAAAATCTTTTTTCCAAATACATAATCGTGGCATTAGCCACTGAAGTGAAAAGAAAGAATATTAAATATCCAACAAAATAATGTCTTAGGAAAGAAACAGCAGGTTTCAAACCATATTGGGCATTTGAGGGACTGTCTATATCTGATATTTTTTTACAAAAACTTTCAATTCCATATCTAAGGCAATGCTAAACATCCAGGAACAGAGCAAACAGCATGCATGGACTGCAATTACCAGAGCACAGTAAATATATATGGATAACATGATCAGCTCTCGTTCATTACAGCAAACCAAAAAGCATGATGCACTTGTGGTGTACATACTGTTTTCAAAACTTCACATCCTGATAAATGATACAGAAAAAAGTCCATTATCTACCCACACGTACACGACTCTGAAAAAGGGGAAAAAATGTTATTCCATCTCCAGCTGGAATGAGTTTTGTATTCACTTGTGGTTAGAGAAACATCATAAAGCACAACTGGCATTTGACTAGAGCAACAGAGCCCGAACAAGCAGACAAAGGTGTCCACAGTGATTGTCCACCCAGCGCATGAAGCAGGGGGCGAGACAAAAATATAAATTGAGGCACAGGGCAAATAAGCTGCCGATGGTAATTCTTCAGCTCACCCTCTGAAATCTCCATTAATTTCTCAGAAGCCGCTATGCGAGTCTAAGGCTTTCTGTGGCTATAGCAACAGCCGGGACTCATTTTCCTGGTGTCCATTCAACAGAGGTGAGTATCAACTTCAACCTGTGTTCAGCCTTTTTTCTTGACAAAGATGCAATGTCATAAAATGTCAAAATAATCCCTTTAGTTCCTGCCAACTGAATGGGTTTAATATTACTTAATACTATTTGTAAATATCTAAGCAACTATATAATATCCTCAAGCAGACTATCTGCAGACTGATTTCTCAGTGGACTGTAATTTCTTCAGCAATAATGTTCAGAAATGCTACATACCTCCCAGTCAACCACGTTTTGGTTAACAGTTGGAAATAAAAGTTAATAAGCTTGTTAGAGAACCTTACCATAATGCTGGGACAGAATCATGCAACAAAATCTGAAACCTGGATTAAAGAACCAGGTAGTACAGTTGGGAGAGTGGAAAAATCCAACACTTGGGTCAGTAGAGCTGTCAAAAAGAAAGAATAAGGGGGAAATAATAACAGAAGGTATGTGGGAATTGTTTCCTGTGATGCCAAAGTCATGGCCATGTCCTTGAGGACACCTGATCTTCAGTGGCTTTCTGGAACCTAAACCACAGAGCCCCTTCTCTTTGATAAAAAAGCAGATGGAAGCCATTGTTTCCATGATTGCTCAGTTTGCCGTAATCACATTGGACAAATCAATAGGAGCACAATGTGCACAAAGGGCCAGGGAGGACTTAAAGGAGTACATCAGACACCCAAACAAAGAGATTCCCCGCTGTAAATATCCGTTTTATAATAAACTCTGTTTTACTAGCTTTATTTATTGCTTGCCTTAGAAAGACAAAAAAACCCTTTGTATTACTGTTGAGAGAAAATCAAAGGAAAAAAGGTTTTGCCTTATCAATTTTGTCCAATGAACAATTGCACGTTTTAAACCTTTTAAACAGCAGAATGTGAGAGTAGTAATGTTTGAAATGTCCAGGTTGAAAGGTGGCCCTACCATCTCATGTCCATGTGGATATTCTCTAAAGGCAATAGAGAACAAGAGCAAACTCACAAACCGTGCAAAGTCTTCTTCAGCTGGCATACGGCACCAAAAATATATCTATTTATAGCTTGTATTTAGGCAAGCGCCAGCTTTCTTCTCACTCCCAAACTGGGGTTGAAGAAACACCCGCTGGGTCCGACTGCAGACAGACCGTAAGTGGGAAGAACAGCCTGAACAAGTGACACTTCTAGCAGAAGCCGCTTAACGCCTGCGCCTGTGACCAATGCCATCCTCCATGGTGCTGAAGGACCCACAGCGTGCAACAAATGACAAATGCAAGGAAAAAGCAAAAAAAAAACAAAATGGCAAAGTGCAACCAACATATTTTTATTTTCTCCGCAGCCATAGAATATAACGGTTTTGCCACCTGTTGAATTCCATCTGTTCCTCACATAATGGAGTATAACCTTTGCTATAATGACAATGGCTGTGGTACAAAGGTGCAATTACTGAGGAGTTTGAGCAAGAGACCAAGAAGAGATGTCAGCGTCAACAGCTCATGGGCCATGCTATCATCCTAAGGAGATACTGTCTCCTACATATCCCTATACATTTTGGATACAGGTGGAAGGCTGATGTCTTCAGAGTCCCTACAATTCTAATCCCATCTTTCTGGCTGTAGTTAAACGTCCCAATAGATATAATGCTGGGAATATTTCCAATAAATCAGTTCACACCCCCATCATTAACCACTGTACCCTGGACTGGTTTGCAACAGTCTGGAGCCTAACCTGGGGTCACTGGTCTATCTTCAATCTATTCAATTTATCTGTCACACCAATGTTAGATGTCAGCAATTAGACTAACCAAATAAATATAAAACTTTTTTGTAATAGTATTGTTATTAGAAGATTTTAGCTGGCCTCAATGATACATTTGAACACTAGGCTTTACAATGATGTGCCAATTTATACAGCAGGGTAACTATAATGAAGCAATTTGGGCTAAGTAGGCACTACAGCAGAAGCCAGAAGTGATTTCCTCAGACTGAAAGATGACATCTCTAACCACCATGCTACCTGCTGCCCTGAATTAAGTTATATCACTCATTTTCTATTTAGCTTATGCTTGATTTACCACTGTTCACCAACTGAAACAGCAGGGCATTTATACTGCCTTAGATTCAATGAAGAACTCCAGTCATTGTGGAGTCCATGATTGGGAGCAACCCAGGTCCTGATGCAGCAAAGGAGCCTCAAACCATAATATTTCCACCATGATACTTGTTGGTATCAGGTTCTATTAGGACTGTGGCCAAATAACTTATCTTTGCCTCATCTATCCAGCACACATTGGTCCAGAAGTCTTGCCTTTGCCTAGGTGTTCGTAGGCAAATTTTAGTTTTAACCTGATGTTCTTTCTGGACAGCAAGGTTTCCTCCTAGCAACCCTCCCATGTATGAAGATTTAATTTCTGTAGCCTCTTTCTAATGGTAGACAAGCATTTTTACATAAGTGGCAAAAGCTACCTCTAAGTCTCATGATGAAATTCTGGGGTTCTTCTGGAAACTTCTTTCAGCATCTTGCATTGTGCTCGCAGGCTGAACTTTCTGGGACAGCGTAGTCTGAACAAATTGGCAGTTGTTTGAAATTTTCACCACTTATAGATGATCTTCCAGGCAGCAGAATGGTTCATTTCTAATTTCCTGGAGATTTTTTTAAAACCCCTTCCCAGATTCATAGGCATCCATAACCTTCTTCCTGAAGGCCTCAGAAAGCGCTTTCAAACTAGGCATTTTGATAACACACTTCAGTACCAATGAGCAAACCAAACTAAGGTTGCGTCTGAGGTTTAAATAAGACAGCTGCCTCCAAGATCCTCTCTAACAGCATTCTAATCATTTGGTGCACCTGATTCTAATTTTAGGCATTTGAGATTTTGGGGTGTACTTACTTTTTCCACATGCGGAATTTGCATTTATGCTTATTTAAATTATACAATGGACTACAAAATGAAAATGTGGACTGATGTTTGTTATATCACCTTTATCTATAAATTCTGTTTAAATGAAGATCACATCTGGCTATGTCTACATGGTGTGTAGTTACTTTTTCACTTGACTGTAGCTAGTTGACTGCAGCCAGCTAAAGGGTCAGCACTATTGTTGATATTGAAATGTTGGTTTGTAAGTACACAGGGATTATTAATAAATAATTAGTAAGCAGGTTACACCACAGAAGAGAAACAACCTCCTGTTATGTTTTTTGGGTGGGCGTGGAGGGCAGGCACATTGACGTGGACATCTTCTGTTAGACAAGAGTGACAGGCGTGTGAAGTCTAGGTGTGTGGTCAGTTTAACACAGGTTATAATGACTTGTAAATGCAAATTTACTACAAAAGTAGAACAAACATTTCAAAAGTTACATTCAACATTTAACTGCCCCAAACACCAAATAAGCTCAAAGAATTTGCATCCCCACGTTTGTTATAACATTATCATAGGTGGACATTTGCAAAAACATTACCCTTGGTTCCTCCTTTTTTAGCAAATTGAAAAAGATATTTTACAAAAATTAAATTGTTAACCTCCAAAAACATTGCTGTACTGCAACTGAAAACGTTCACTCTCTCCACCATACCAAGCATTTAACTAGCACATTATTCAGCATTACAAGAAAACATTAACAAATATTTTCCAATTCTGTGAAACTTATTATAAATTCACTTATCACAGCTAAGTAATACTGACCAATAGTAACAATATACATGCGTATCACTGAAAATGTATTCATTATTTTAAAAGGGTTATTTGAACCTGTATCATTTGTGCAGATATTTTTAAAGCTTCAATCCAACACTGGGTGGCCAGAGATGCACACATTCACAAGCTATAAGCAAGTTAGAGTGACCAATTAACCAGAAATGCATGTCTTTGGACTGTGGCTAGAATGTAAGCTCAACACATACTGAACCGCCACAATAATTCATTCTTAAGAATATTCTAAACACATCAAATATAGTTAAAATAACTTTTTTCTGTTCACACTTCATCAGATGCAAATGACTGTGGTTGTCAGTCAAGAACCTTAACTCTTGTTTTAGTTGCCCAACCCTAAACCCTGAATTGTGTCACCCTTAGCAAAAATTGCCAAAAAAACACTGAAGAAGCCTCCTGACCATGAAGAAACCGTTATGATTGTTCACTGTAAATGTCTCTGTGACTGAAAAAAGTTCACAGGAGACGTCATGGCTTCTCCACCTCTGCTCAGAACACACCATTAAAAACATTGCTGCAAAGCTACTACGTGAGAATAACAGCCGGCTTAGTTCTGTGCACCAGTCATTGTGCTATGAAAGCAATCACATCCGAAATTCAAATTGCCCGCAAAACACAGCTTACAGCTCAGGCAACCTTGCAGCTGTGCGACTGTCACTTGGCACAGAATCTGTTCTGTGAAAGATGCTCGCAGCTCTTCTTAGTGTGTATCAGACAGCAAGCGGAACTCAACTCTCTGAGCTTTTGTTCTCATCCTTCGGTTGCGTCATATCTCTGCTATACGGATGTATGGCCGTCTTTAAACTGCTGTCCACCGCTTTTGAGAATTAGCAAGCCATTTTTCCTTATTCCACTCCATTTTGGACAGTCCCGCACAGCCAGATTCAAGGACGTTTTTATTTCTTTCCGTGTAGCAGCAGCCGGTACGGACTACCGAGATACTCATCTGCATTTTTGCACTGCTATAGCATAAGTGTACAGATACGATGTGCTGACTCTATCAGAAGAACAGTATGATCTTCCAAGAGCTAAAAATTTGTCTTCAAGTAGCATTTTTTCAGGGAGCGCAGCAGGAGTAGGAAACCTTTGCACATAATGCATTTGAGCAGAAGGTGAGTATTAAACTATGAAAAACTGCAGTCTTTACCCATCTTTCATTGATCTAACCCTTTATCCATTGTTGTATCACAATGATAAACTGTACAGCTTGGTGTTTTTCCTGATTTTGCTCTAAATAACTCTAGTCATCTGTACGGCGGCTCATATGAGACTGTAATCTCCCATTTTTCTTAGCATTTACATGGAAACGGCTCTCAGAGCAACACAGAGTCATTTCACTGAAACCTTTGCATCATTAATATTATCTGGTGACAACTCTCAAAGGTGTCTGCTGCCAGCACAAAGGTAAAGCCTCAGGGTTCATTCTTGTTGTACATTGCAGCTTTGCACGCATTAAATAGCTTTTAAAACAACTGCATCCTACTTTGGAGAGTCAATAAGTGCATTAATTCATGCCCCTCCTGTGCTTTTCTGATATATTGGACACACGGTGTGGTGGCTCACAACACAGCCCTCAGAAGGCCTTGGTTTTATCTTTCTCTGCACAGATGAAATGAGGACTGGATTACATGCCGTGACTGAGGGAGCTTCCTGATGACTTATGAATCCTGGTACAGAGCCCAAGTCGCACCTTTTGTACAAGCAGTATCTGAAAAGGAATAAACGGATGAAATATTAGGCTTCACTGAAAATAAAGACCTATTTATAAAGCCATTATGCAAAATAAACCTTCAGAAGTAACCATTGGCAAGTTATCGCCTCTGTAATGAATTACAATTTATATTCTAAGGTAAATGATGAACATGAGAGTTGGAAGAAGAAAGTGGATGATGGTTAATGCACTAGTGAAATTATGACCTTACCTTCCTCATCTGGAATGAGACTGTGTCACTGCCATACAATATTCAAGCCACAGGATCTGCTTTCAGCTATAGAACCTACCAGGAATGGCTGTCACCAAGGTAACTACTCTAAATTTACACCTGATGCATCGTATTTTCTGCTTGGATGTCCACCATCATAACTAACATCTGCCTCGCTCTAGCAATTTATCAGCTCATTTTAGTTGTTTCCCCATCAATGGCACATGGTATATAGTTATCGTTTGACTCAGAATTCAAAACACTTGCCTTATTGTAAATTCTTATTCCGAGCAGCATTTGTTTGTTTGTTTACTTAATGACTGACTTCTCAACAGCAAGACCCTCCCTCAGATGTGACCTTGTCGCTTTTGGGTCACAATCTACTCATTTATGGACTTTGGAACCTGTTGCTTCAGAAGCTGACATTTTAAAACTTCAAAAGCTGTTGTGGCCTCTGTGCGAGAAATGTGCTTTGTTTAAATTTTATAACCTGCCTTATTTTCCTCTTGCCCAACTTGTTTTTATATTTTTAAAAACTCAGAATGGTGAGTGCTGAATACCAATTGGAATTTCACTTTCATATGTTTCGCTATAACAATATTTGGTAATTCAACATGGCAACCAACCCTCAGGCTATTAAAAGTCTTGCCACCAGTTAGAAAAAAGCCAGAGACCAGATGTTGCCAAATGAGAAAGTGCTCAAATGTTCTGTTAAATCATGAGTAATCCTCATATATAAATTTTCCCTGCATCTATAAAGCCCAATCTCTGCCCATTTGTCTGTTTGTTCTTTATGCACAGCTTTTGTTTTCAAGCCACAGATTTGACATTTGGCACACAGGTACTTTTTACCCTAACTGAAGTTTTTGTGTAGTCCAGTTTATTAAACCCAAAAAAGACTACTTACTGTTTTGGACATTTAAAACTCTTTCTATCACACACACCCGCAAACATGCTACTCTGGAGATTCAGACCAATTTTCTCGCTGTGTACACGTACACATACACGTCACTATGGCTGGTGAACAAGTTGCTGTTGATGCAATTCACATGTTCGATCAAAGGAGCCAGTAGTTGTTGTATGTGTGCAAATGAAGATGCAAAAATAGAGAAAGAAATTATACATGACATTCACATGACACACATGTAAGGGTAATAAAGATAAGAGAGAAATATTTTGTTTTTCTTTTCCCATTTGGTTACAACCAACATTTGTGACAATTTCTCTTGCATCCACCAGTCTGTCAGCACTAAAAACAGCAAATGTACTAGATGAAATCACTTTAATGGTAAACATTTTTTTATGATGTACAATATGTTATTACTTCTTACCTTTCCACCATTACACCTATTTGACTCGGGCAGCGCTGGTTAACTCAAGTAGTGATGTTACTAAAGCAAAGAAATAGATTATTTTTGTTACTTACATTATTTATATTTTTATTTTTTATTAAAATTCAAATACAGTACAGGACATTCAAAACAGGTCATTTGTAACTAACAGGCTTAATAACGTCTAAATATCTGGCAGATCTTTGGTCAGATTTGCCTGCTTTGATACCTGATTTGGGACATTAGAACAGAAATGTTTCTGTTAACATCAGTGCAAGTCAACCTGGCCACCATTAAGCCAGGTGTGTTGAGCAACAGCCATTGCAGGATTTGGGAATGAACACTTGTGTGGAGTGGACATGCAGAATAAAAATCAAATTATATTTAGTAAGGCTGACTAAATATGTTTTCACTAAATACAATTTTCATAATAAGTGGGCCATAATTCTTAATCAAACCAGAGACCTCAAGTGTCCATTTTCCTGGTGTTTCATGCTGTGCTACTGCTGTATGCTGAGCCGCACTATATAAACCGTAGTCTGTTTGTAGGTAAATATATTAAAAATGCATTACAATAAAGGAGGTAATATTTTAAGTGGGTATTTTTATTCTTCCAAATTAAAGATAACAACAGCTTCGGTGTAAGCATTATGTAAATATTTGACAAGTTTATCACTTAAAGTTATACCAAAATACATTAAAAACAGAATTCCAAACTTTTGCACTTAATTCAGAAGGGTGTCTGCATTCATTTATCATTCATTCATCATTTTCATAGGTTTTTGCAGCATCAGCAGCAGAAAGGCAGTAATAAACTATTAACTTTCAAGCTTTTTTTTCCAGGAAGATGAATGATCCACCCTGTTAGACAAGCCCTCCTAAATCTTTCTTTAGGGGTTTTCTGTTTCAAATCAAAAATTTGCCATGAGCACTGAGAGCAAATCAGGTGGGGCAGCGGTAGGACTTGCAATGAAACATTTCCACAAACAACCCTGCCGTTGGACTCTAAAGAAAAGGCAGCCAAATTGCATACATTGCTGACTCATAATTCCCCATATACTAGGCTTGTGTGTGCCTGTTGCCTACTGCTTTCTTCACCAGAAAATTATTTAAATAAAGAAAAAGCAACATGATCTGATATTTGCTCATGAAACAGTGCTGTAATTGTTTAAAACTGGGCAGTTGGCTCTGGTAAAAATTCATCCAGTGGAGCTAAGGGAATAATTGAACAATAAACCTCTAGTTTTCCATATCCCCATTTTGGGAAGTAATCAGAGCAGAATCTCATCACCTAAGTTGGGGGGGGGGCACTCTAGGGATTCTCATGCAGTTTGGCTCCCTCGCAGCTGTGTAATTTCCAACATTAACCCAGCACCCGCAAGGCTAACAGGTGGCTGTATCACATCATCTGCATAACCAACCAGGTGGCACAGAATGACATGGCTTGCTGTGCTTTGCAGGAACTAATTGTCCAGCTTTTGGATGGTGTGTATTAATATGGAATTTGGTAGTGGGTGATGCCATGGCATGGGGGTGGGGATAAAGTTGATGGACACCGGCGTTACCCAATGGCAACTCAAAGAGCCAAGACATGCCCATTCCAGAATAAAGTGCAACATTACAGATGTTTTTGCTGGAATTTCACTTTCATTGCTGTTAGTTTCTAGCTATTGATCATTTCTGTCATATATATAATCTTAATTCTCAATTTTGGTTGCAACTTTTCAATAAAAAAAACTTTCTCGCCCATGTAGACAAGTACACCTCACAACAGGCAACTACTTAGATCTTCTTAATAGTGTAAACTTGATTATTGGAGTTGAAAAGTTGTTGACTGAAGGGTCTGTGAAGCTGTTTGAAGTGGATTTTATCTGACAAGAAAATACAGCATGGGAAAAGTACGTTTCAATAGCACAGTTATATTATTTTTCTAATGGAAGGAATATTTCTCACGCAATGTACAGTACATTGAGCTAATTCTTTAAAAAGAATTCAAATAAAAAGGGTGTAAGAACCACATGAATTCATATGGCAGGTCCAGGAAATAAAGATGCACATAATAAACATAAAAAGGTAGTTCTTGGCTCTGTCTGACTGATACACTGGCTGTTACATTAATTTTGCATTAATGTAAATTTATTACAAAGTTACAGATCACGCATTATTTTGTGGAAGGACATGTGAGGGAAAGTAATAAGTAATAAGTTTTTATTATAACTCCATCCTGTTCCAGCACCATGGAGAATCTGCCAAGGTGATGATGCTCCAGCACCTGAGCTGAAGCACAGAAGTTGAGAAGCCACCCTACTTCTGCTCCTGAAAGTAAATCATTCCATATTACTGTATATTTTTACTGTAGCTGAAGTCATGATTTGAGTGGCAGATTCGGCTTCACCTTCTCCTTTGCCATCAGTATTTCAGTTCTTGAGTGCTGATTTCACAAATGCAAAATATGGCCCATGGATGAAGTAGCACAAAGTCAGTCACAGCAGTTTTATGAACTAGTGCAAAGACCAAAGCCATCTATGCCAAAATAGTGAATGTAATTGAGTTGAATTTTATTTTATTGAATTCTCTTTTTTTAGTAAAGGTGTGGTTTATCTGAACAAGAAGGATGGTTGTTTTCCCCCTCACGAGTGCTGTTATCTTGTTGTTTTTCCATAATGCTGAATTACTACAATTCTTGAATGTGTCCACTAACAGTAGTTCACAGACAACGATTCATATTATTATAGTAGTGGCTACAGTTGTTAAGTATGCAATGAGTTCTAGTAAAATCTCTATGGCAGTTTGTAGAACACATGGAAGCTCCCAGTATCAAGACTTGCATGAGAGTGCTACAGGAATCTTTCAAAAAGAGAGGGGATCTGAATAGCAAATAAGAAAAGTAATAATCATGGTAGCCCCTCCATGGAATGTTCCACCAACAGGTAGAAGAGTTAGCCAACATGAGGAGATCCTACCGATGGCTGGAAAAGAAAGGACTGAAGGACAGTATAGACACTAAGCATAGCAGCACAAGACCAAGCGCTCAGCATTTGAAATAGAGGTGTATCATATCAGGCAAGAACACCAGGTACAGATGGTGCGAAGATGCCACTAAGACAATCCAGCAACTAGTAGCAGCCTCAAGATACAGGCAGGGATAGCAGATATTGAAAGGCACAACCAAGTGGCAGGGATCATGTACAGGAACATCTGCATTGAATATAGCCTTGACACTCCCAGGTCTAAATGGAAGGCACCACCGAGAGTGGTGAAGACCAACAGAGCCAAGATCCTGTGAGACTTCTACATTCAGACAGAAAAACAGGGAATGGCTGCCAAATAGACATAGTGGTAATAGATAAGGACAATAAAACAACAGTGGTGATAGATGTGGTGATTCCAAGTAATAACAGAAGGAAGGAGTATGAAAAGCTGGAGAAAAGCCATGGACTGAGAGAAGAACTGGACAGAATGTGGAAGGTGACAACCAAGGTAGTTCTACTGCTGATATATAAAAATTTCTTTCTCACCTGTAAATGAGGTGGCCTCTACACTCAGTAAATCACAACATAAGTTTCTAAGTAAAATGAAACAATAGTTTTTCTCAGGCAATAGCATTTGATGATTGTTGACTCGCGCAAGATATGTATATGTATCATCATGATGCTTCACTATTTTATTTCTGCACTCTGACTGCAGTGAGGTGTCCCCTGCTTACAGCCCATCATGCTCTAGCGCTAGGATCAGAAAGGAACAGCTATGTTAGCACCTGTAAAACACCCCCACTGCAGAACCATTTGCTCAGTTGCTTGTTAGAGCCAATGTGGGCAGTCTGAATCAGGGACCTATTTCTGTTCTGGAACAAAAAACTCACTGACCTTCTCATGCACAGTGTGAAGTCAGCCAGAGAGGTTTCTGCAAAGAAAAGGAAACAAAAAACAAGACCATACTGTGTTCTTCATCGCAATGGCTGCTGAAAGGCATTTTGATCGCGTTCCACAGACTGAGCAAATGAGCCAAGTTCCTCAGAAGACATTAGGTGCTCCGCTTTGATCTTTTCTCATGATGAATACTCCTCAGTGATCTGAATCCCTCAGTCTCTCCCTGGGGTTTGAGGACACGGGTTCCACCCTAACCTGTACATACTGTGTGGACATGCATACACTGTGGGGTGAATGTGAAGGCCAGTTTTTACTTAGATAAACATCTTTAAGAGCATTTTTGATGCCAGGTTCAGAAGATGCCAACTTTTTAAAAGCATAATAAGTTGATATAAAGGATGGACAGTTATTACAGCAGAAGTGTGAGAATAGATTAACAATAATGCTGATTGTTTTATAAATATGAAAATACCTTTATAGTGTTAAAGTAGGAATAATCACACATGTAAAACAATATTAATGACTGTCAGTGCACTATTGATATTCTTTATCTGTTTAATTAAAATGGGCCAAATGCAGGTACTCGCCATCTGTTGGGGGTCCCAATTGAATTAACTGAAATGATAACAAAGCCAATGCTACAAATTAAAACTGTTTAGATCAGTTTTGGCATGAAAGAATGGCTCAATAAATGCATTCCATAAATAAATAAATCGTATTTATTTATTTATTTATTTATTTTAAAGTATTTATGGAGGCATTTAAATACTTCAATAAATAGCAAAACATGAGAAATGTGAAAATAAATGATTAATAAAAATTCAATTATGAACTAGCAAAGCTTTTTGATTTTTTAAATGCAGGTCTAAGAAATATATATATATATTTCTAAGAAATATATATATTTCTTAGACCTGCATTTAAAAAATCAAAAAGCTTTGTTAGGATGCTAAAAATATATATACTGTCTCTTATACACATCTTATATATATATATATATATTTTTTTTTTTTTTTTTTTAATTTTTTTTTTTTCCCCCCCAATCTGAAGGGAGATCGGGGAAGGAGATCAGGTGTTGTGTGACATGTTTGTGTGGAAGCCCAGCAGAGCCAATGCAAATCAGGATCTGCTGCAGCAGCATGAACTGAACAGGTGAACTATGCAGAAAAAAACACTGAACCCAGGACACTGGTATCTTCCAAAATGGAAAAACTATTTGATTTATAAAAATGGCACTCATAAAAAGAGAATAGAGGCCATAAACATCCATTCCTAATAGGATTTATATATTATTATGCATTTTATATATAAATACACATTTTTCTAATCTGAAAGGCCACATTACTGTCACTGGTGATAACAAGAAGAAGCAAAGAGGAGCAGACTAATGCAGACTCCTGTTGTCCAGGAGAAATCATTTGTCATCTTTCTAGGGAGGAGCTGGTCAGCAGTACAAAATGTATGGTGTTGATGACCCAGCCCCTGGCTCAGCCTTGCCATCCTGAAACTCCCATATTCAGTACGCAGTACCTTATATCCTGCGGTGTAAATAAACCCTTATTTATTTTGAAAGGAGTCTAGTCAGGACATCTGAAGCCAGCTGGGCATCATTTCCATCAGTATCTGCAGAGAAGCAGATTCTTTTCCCTTCTCCTTATTACTCTCACATTTACATTTATTCATGTAACAAAGGCTTTTCTCAACATTCAAACACACCATGTACACTGGTGTAAAACAAGTGAGGAAATAAAGAGGTATAGAGGAGCCTCTATAACTACAATAAAATAAAAAACGTGTCCAACCTAACAACAGTCATCCTATGAGCCTGTAAACTGCACAATATTTACTATACATAGCAAAGTAGCATCCTAACAACAATAAACAACAGATATAAGAAAAAAGTGCAGACTCTTTTTAAGAGTTAAAATGGATATACTGTATACTGTGGCATCCAATCACAATAGATCAACTAGCAGAATATGTAATATACTGTATATTAATGATAGTCTTGCCTTTCTTATAGATTAGACAATGGCAATAACAACATGTCAGGTATTGGTGGGTACCAAAATAATGTTAGCATCAGCACTGAATGGACTTGTACACAGTTACTGTCGGGAACAGTGGGACTGCTTCAGCTCTGAAGAGACACAAATTGGGTCCCTCTTCCTATTATACCTACACCTGACACTACTCGGATTGTTCAGTAGACACTTTCACTGCAAGCTATAGGATAGCAGAAATCTGCATTTTACCTGCCCTTGCAGCCAGTTAGAGGTAGGTAGTTTGCCCCCCACAAAGGCACCTGAAGAATACAATAAGCAACAACCAGCAGCATCAAAGGACCAACTGGCGCAATAATGGGATTTTTTTTTCTCACTAAGGGGTCTTCTTTGCACGATAAGACTGTTTCTCATATTTCTGCTCTTTCCTCCACTAACTGAGCAAAGTGGGCAGTTTGTGAAAAGGATGGTTTCGTGAGGATATTAGCAATGTTCATACCCCCTATCATCACATCACCTGAAGATAGAAGTATGAGAGGTGCAACCCTGATGGTTCGGCCCTTGGACGCAACGCACTTTGTGGCTTTAACTGTGCGCACGAAGGCAGACAGGACTACAAAGTAGGAGGAGGTTCGTATTCTGCAACTTACGTAAAGGCTGGAGGTTGACTCAGTGCCTCTGGTTTTTACAGAACTTGGAAAACAAGCACTTTTGTTTCACACATATATGTACACATACATTGCCAACGTTGCAGAAGAATTCTCAGAGGACTGGGGAGTATAAAAATTTAAATTGTGCATCTTGTGTGAACTCCATTTGTTTAGTGTTAGTCATTAAATTATCAGCTATTAATAGAGAGTACATATCAAAGCATTAGGAGGATTTTTCATTTTAAAAGTTGTAACAAATAAGTAAGAAGGAAACAAATCTCATCAAAAGCAGCCATCTGTTCTCATTAATCAAATTAATGAAAATCTAAAATTAGACGATCGCAAATTAATAGAAAGTTTAATATAATTTCACCAAACCCTTTTGTGATGCACACCTAAAACTGCTGTGCTGTTTCATTTTTTTATACCTTGACAAAAGATGCACGATACAATTGACGAATGAGCTTGTTGTAATCTTCTCGCCGCAGACTGCGGTTTGCGCCAGAGACAGCTTTCGCTTCAGATGGTTAAGGAAATAAATAAATAAGATCACCGTGAGCAAAAAATAATGATGTGGCGCCGTCAGCTCAGGGAAAGATGTACAGTCCATTGGAGGCTAATGGACGTACATGCTTTCTGTGTGGACTCCATTTAGGGACTCTTGCTGATGGAGTCTGTCACAGGGAGATCATGCTTGACCGCCCTTGTGGGGCTCGCCAGCTAGCGCTGAAGATGGACAGAGGACACGTCCTTTTTTATCATGCTTGTTTTATAGCATTGGCGGGACAACCTGGATAGGAACAAGTAATTCCGATTTTTTTTTTACAGACATTAACATCACAGAGGTGAAAGGATAAACATTTTTTCCACCAAAATTAGCCTCATGTGTTTGTGTCTGGTTGCAAATCATGAATTACTGGAACTTTTTTTGAAAAGCTGGTTTGAGAGTAAATCTTTTTCTCCCTCTTTCTGTTTATTCACAGATTAGGGGAACATTGAAATATTTGCTTTTATATACAGTATTATGGATAGAATTTAACATACAGAGTAGGCCAGAGCACATTCTGGAGGCAGTTAGGCTAGGCATACATGCCAGTCCATTTTAGGGGAGCAGCACACACACACACACACACACACACACACACACACACACACACACACACACAGAAGTGACATGAAACCCATCCATTTGGATGGTGGGATAAAACTGGAACACCAAGAGGAAACCCACATGAACATGGGGAGAACATCGTCTCAGACTGAGCCAGAACCAAGCCTACATTTACCTGTACAGTGAAGGTGCTGTAAAGACATCACTGCTGCCTACTGTACTACCTTAGTACCTATAGTTCTTTTTCAGTTATTTCTTAATAGTAACAGCAAATTGGCATGTTATCAAATCATGAGAATGATTTAAATGCAGCTTACATTCAAATTTTTTTATATGTTCAGTAATTTTATTTAAGGGGAATGTATTGTATTCAGCACATTCTGAAGTTGTGGAAATACAACAGCTTGTTTCAGTTCACAGTTCATGGTTCATGACAATGTCACCTTTGTTTTGACCCCCCCCAAGAAGCTACTCAATCATAAACTAAGAATGAATATTTAAGAGAAATTGGTTTACTTCGATGTGGCTCCGCTCACTGGAATAATGCACAACAAATTTTCATAAAGTTCACATCATATCCATTCCTCATAGGCTGTATAAGGCAGCATTGATGGCGCTTAGCCAAAGGAGCAAGTGCAGGGGTGAAGAGGATCGTACTGCTGTAAATAAAGTGAAAAACAAGAAGTTGGATGCTGCGATTCCCCCCAACCACATCCCACACAGCCTCTCCTGCCACCCCACTTCCTTCTGCGTGACCATCATTTATAAATCCCACTGAAGTGAAGAATGGGCCTCCTGCCAGAGAGAAAGTTTGAATTATTTGAATTCTAGCCATAAAAGAATCAGAAAATTTACTGTACATCACATGTTAAAAAGACAGGACACATACAAATATTTGAATGTTATTTTTTACAAAATGATTTGCAAAAACATAATGCAAACCAATTCAAAGTATTGAAACATCTTGAAAAAATACTAAATAACAACAAAACAATAAATCTGATAAACTAATAAAATATGTGCACTCAGCAATGAAGTAAATAAATCTTTGAAGTTTCGCCCAGACAGATTAGGCAATTCCAAAAACCTGAGTGAGATTAACTCAGGGAAGTAACGTTGCTCCTTAATGGTCAGTTTATCATCCAAAACAGCATTTAATCCACGTTCACTGGAACATTTTGGTCAAAAGTAGACATGTAAGTGGTTTGGGGAAAGGTTAAAGGTTGAGCGTTTGGATGAGCTCCCCAGCTGTCCTACTGAATCTCACTTGGGTAAACAGTGCCCGTGCCTAAAAGCCAGCGAAGGCTTATGCACTAATGCCGGTATTTAGGAAATGCAAGCCCAACAAAAACAAAGCAGGGGGTACATTCATAAACACAATAAAACAATATTTATTTAAAGCAGGAGGGACAGTTTTAGCCGGGCACCTACTCCTCGATGGAGGGAGTTGGCAGTGATGGCTTAGACAGTTTTATTTATTAAGCATCTCTCCTATTATTTAATCAAGGAGGCATAAATGAATGCAAAATCTCCCAAGATTAAAGTTTGGTGCCTTGCAGAAAATAATTATGAACATTTCAAGAGACAAAATGTAATCTGCCGTCCTTCAAACTCATCCAAAACAATACAGGACGGCTTTTCTGCAGCGCCGATTGGATTACTGCAAACAGAGAGCGGTATTAACTGCCGAGAAGGAAGTGTTTGTTCTTCCTCGCGCAGCCTGAGCGCGTCTTCCTCGCATCACACTCCGTGTCACCTCATTCGACTTGTCGTGTAATTTCACGCAGACTCTTGGGAGGATTCTTTGGCGCGCCGCGACGGGGGCGAGCAGCAGTCGATATCTATTCGCAGAGGAGGAGGCCGCGTGGGGAGTGACGCCACGGTGGCGACTCAAAGCCTACTCCTGGGTTTGTTTAAGCCATTCTAGGAAGATAAAGGAAGGGATGCTGGAGAAGCAGTTTATCACAACAAAAGGGAGTCTCTTCAGGGCCGGTAGCAGAAAAAGTCTATCATTCAGCTTCCTTGCACCCCTCCTGAAGGTTTCCTTAAAAATGGATGCCAGCAGCAAGGTTAACAATGACCTTGCGTCTTACATCTCCCAAAGAGCTTTGCTGGAGAAGTTTCCCCACTGTGATTCTCCTCACTGTCTGTACCAACCGGCTGCCAAAAAATGGTTCAGTGATCTATAGATACTTTTACAGGAATCTGACAGAAACTGGACAAAACATTGCTAACTGCTTTATGCTAAACAGTTTGGAAATATCTGACATGGCCGCTGACTCAGCTGTTATGCAAGCATCTTGAGAGTTTTAAAATGGCATTTAAAAAAAAAAAGTCGAAACGTACTTTTACTTACGATGACATGGGTTTTCATACCTTTATTTTTGCTACCTTTGACTTTTTTTCCCCCATGTTTTTAAATGGTAGATGGGCAAACAAGTTTATCATTAGTTGTCCACAACTGAGAAAAAGTCAGCTGTTTGCTGGAACAAGTTGGAGAGCTTTGGTTTCGTAACGTAGGCGCATCTACACGGGCTACATAGGGACATAGCTGTTTGGTTACATTTATTCTTGTTTTCTGTTTATCTGGCATGTCCACAGGAATTACCTACTTTGCTCATTAAATCCATTGTAAAAAAAATAACAGACTGTAGTCCACACATTAATAATTCCTCTGCGGTTTCTGTACAGGTCACAGAGAGGAAAATTCCTCTTTTAATTGTGATTTACAGCTGCATTGTAGTGGTTTGCCTCCAAATGTGGGCTCCTCTGGGCTTTCTAATGAGATGAATATTATCCATATCACAGGGAATGAGAAAGTGCCTTCACCTGGGCATGAGAGCGCTGGGCCTGCCAGCTTCTGTCCGTGTGACGGAGCGAAGCTTGGCGGCGTGCGGAAGAATCCTGACGTTGGCCCCATGCAAGAGTCTGCGGGAGCACCATTGCCACGGACTGAATGGCTGCAACTCGTGGAAAAGCGGCTTTCCTAATCCCACGGCTGCTCACGGGCCCCGGGGGTTTGTGTACAATCCTCCATCGCTGTTTGCCCTCAGTGTGACACATGGACGCAGAGCTTTCACTGTAAATACACAATAATTACATGGGTTAAACAGTGGAACAACTGAAGCTGGCTCATTTTCTGATATTTGACAATTCTGCAGTAGGCCTGACTGCCTTACATTTGTATGGCTGAAAATAGAAATATATTTTGGAAATACTTGCTAATATAATTTCAATTTCAGAAGGACAAGCCTACTTTGTGAGGCACATTTTCAATTAAATTATTATTATTATTATTATTATTATTATTATTATTATTATTATTATTATTATTATTATTATTATTATTATTATTATTTAATTTGTTAATCCTGGAAAGGCCATGAACTTAGTTTGTAAAGCACACCAGCTACGATTACAAGTCCCAGCTTTGGAAGAAATGCTGGATTCATTCTGCCAGACGTAGGAGGGAAAATCAGCAGGAATCAGCATCTCAGTCATTCAGCAGCACTTTGCTTCAGATGCTGTTGGGGGGGTGTGACTCAGTCGCTGCTAAACTGGTATAGGCTTCGTGTCACTGTACCTTTGTCACCGACCCATATGATGCTAGCTGGCTCACGGAGCCAGCAGGAGTCCAGGTAAGCAGCACGGGTTAAGCTGTCCTCCACTCCTTGGCAGATGGGATCCTGCTGCATGCAGCAGAGTGCAGCAAACACTGAAATGGATGTTCATAATTTGGGAATAAAACTGAGGTAAAAAGCTTAAAATAGACAAGACAAAGAAGGATAAAGGAGCATGAAGGCGTGATTGGTTCAGGTAATGCTCAGATGTGTCCAAACAACCCTGCATCTTCACTAACAGCCAGATTTCAATGGGGAAAATGTGCTTTCTAGCTGCTTATGATATATGGAGAGATATGCAACATCCAGCAAAGTATCAGCATTATAATTTGAAATTGGATATTTTAAAGTAATGATTATGAGTTTGTAGGCATTTCTACAAATAAGTTTAGCCTGTTTTTTTTATCAGCATTTGATTTTATACATCCTAATTGGATAAAAACCACCCTTATGGTACATTTTATCTGTCTGCAGCTTTGTCTCTTTGTTGTGGGCATGTATCTGTCAGGCCCGGAGCAAGGGGGGGGGGTACAATTTGAACCAATGCCTCTCTGATGCTGGCTACCATAAAGAGCAACATTTCTACCCCAGGAGACAGATGACTGCAGCCTAATAGGATAACATAGAACTGCACAATAGCTATAGCTAACTCATGGTCGGATGCCAGTCGGGCAGTAGTCCTGACGGTTGAGAAAAGATACAGCACTTTTGCAGTCCCTATGAGGCCATTGAGCTGTCTGTTCAGAAAAAAATTGTGTGTGTGTGCGCGCGTGTGTGCATCAAATGTCACACATTAAACCCCTTGCATCAACTACTGTATTTCATCTTTGCCAGGTTTGTCCCCCGCTCCAATTTGCATGAAAAATTCCCCCCACCCTTTGATAGGGATCCTGCCTTTATCCTTCTGTTCTAACAATTCTGAACAGTTTAGCAGATTTCAAGCACCACAGCGCCATTTGCTTAGGAAGTAGCTGCCGAGCAGTCTCAGCCAGAGCAGAGTTGCAGTGGTGCAGCCACATGACAGCAAACAGTGCAGCAGTGGAACAGCGGACGCCTGGCAGCCTCCTCTCAGGATTAGCCATGATACCGATAGCTGATTCTAGGGCCAGGAAACAACTTCACTAATATTTTATCACTCTGGCCAGAGCAAATACCCAGATTAAAACCCCTCCCCACCCACTCCGGGATGAGCCAGCACCATAGATTTCCAGCAAGGAAATTAGATAGTCTATAATAATGAAGGCAAAGTCTTTTAATTACATACGCGAAGGCCAGTGACAGGCTGGATATTAGAAGCAGTTTGCCTTTTGCTTGCAATGTTGTGACAATGAGAACACCACCCCCCCGATCAGGTCGAACCACTACACAGTCACCATCCTTCAGTGATTTGTGTTGAGAGGTCACCGGATCCAATGTGACCCCTCTCTTTCCTCTAGACATGGTGACACTACCATTCGCAACTCGACTTCAGCAGATTTTACTCTTGGACTCGTCCCAGGTTCATTTACATTCTGAACAAATGGTACCGTAGAATCTCAGAACAATTTACTAACTCAACATCACGTCTCCTTACCTTTAAAGACTAGGAAAAAACGACCGCATTTGCCTTTTAAAAAGATGATTAAATAAGGTGTCCTTTTCAAACCCATCAAATGTTTTCATGGCACCGAGCACAACAGTAACAAATGTACACCCACCTAAAACATGGTATACAATATACTTTCGAGAATGTATTCTGTTAAACAAGAGAGCTGAGCTGCAGAAGCCTAGTATGAGCTTTCGGTCATTTACCTTGGTTTAGGTTTAGGTAGGAGTTCCTCCATAAAACCCACTTAGCTGGACATAAACCTACAGCAATGGTTTAAAAGATAATGGAAAAAGGAAATTCACTCGTACTCTCTGTGTAACTGATGTACTATATGTTGTATTATAATGGCACGAAATGATTTTTCACAGAAAATGAAAAGAGCCGTGTCTAAAGACCATCTGATACAGCTTTCCCCTGAACTCAGGTGTCTAAGATTGCCAAAAAATGGGAAAAGCAGTAATCCTTTAAATCACCCCTCCCATCAGTGTCACTGTGTTTTCTTTTTTCCCCCTCAGTTGTAAAGTAGCATATGGCTGCATTTGGTTGTGCTAAAATATTAAAGTTTGCATATTGCCCAGGGCAGCAAGACTTTCCACACCAATGTTTCAGCGCTGAAGGTCAGCAGAAATTAAACGCTCTGGACTGAAATGTGCTTTGTAACAGGACCGCAAGACAAGCACTGGTGCTTTATTGCTAACCTCAAAGATGGATTCTTTTCAAGTTTACATTGAGTTTTAATAAGTTTTCTGACACAGCAATTTAATGAGTGGAGCTGCAGTGCTGCGGAAGCCAAAGGCATGATGCTCACATCTGGATATTGCCTTCGCCTTTGGGTTTTGCTGATAATTATTCTTGCTCAGTGCTCCATGGTAAAAATTGAAGACTAACCCCACAATCTGTCCCATATTTCCAAATAAGGGTGACACGGGCTGTTGAAAGATCACTTGCTCAAAACTTTAAACAATGTAAGATGCTTCAGCCAAAGATTCAAACACTTCCTTCTATATCTAGATATTATGGCCATTATTCTGGGGGATTTCACATAGTTGGACACCACTGTTGTTGTTGCTTACTTTGGTAACTAACGTGATGACTGGCCAGGTTAAATAACACCCCCCCCCCCCAACATGTTTATGGCTGCCAGGGTTTTTTTGTTGGGTGAAATATCTCGTGCAGGTTAGTTCTACAGTATACAGGTGTAGAGTCTCAAGTTTCTCGTTTTTATCAGCTTAGAGAGATTGAGTAAAGGTCTCATTTATACATATTTCATATTTAGTTGTACAGTATAGCCTTAAAAAAATACAATCATGTATAAAATCAAATTTTATAATTGACACCTAGACCTTTGATTTGATATCAGAAGTCCAACTGTATGACTTAACTGGACATTTTGCTACCTTTGCTGCATTATGCATTTGCCAGATAGATTTATACTTTCAACAGCATTGCCTGTGCATTTGAAGGGAGCTGGTAGCATAGGGGTTAGAGCTTTTGTCTTACAGATAAAAAAATTTGAGCTTGAACCCCATAGTACCCTTGACCATGGCATGTACTGTACTCTAAATTGATTCACAAAAAATTTGCCAGCTGTATAAATGGGCAGCTCTTCTAAGCAGTATAGTTTACAAGCCCAACATTGTCATTCATGGTGAAGAAAAGCACCAGCTAGATAATAATATGTTGCTAAGTAGCCTTCCAACTTTATTAAAATAATTTCAATTGTCATTTTGTTTAAAAAAAATGACAATTGAAATTATTTAAATTGAATAGTGTGGCTCATTGTTTGCTGTGTTTCCCCCATTTCCATAAAACTTCAAAAAGTTTGTCATTTACAGTAACAGTTCATTTTTGAAGTAATTCTGTATTATAAATTTATACCCCATTTCTACAATGATATTTTTAATAATCACACAGGAAGACAAAAAATACTTCTGTATCTGCAGTGAGAGTTACAGGACTGTGGAGGAAAGGTGCTACTGAACAAGGATTTGATACCACAACGTGATCTTTACCGGTCCCTGCCCAAATAGCATTGCATTATAATCTGCGTCCACACGGCGGCAGTGGGCCGGGGTTTCTGCGTCTCTACAGCAGGACAGCTTCTGTCTCATGTTATTATCTGCCAGGCAAAGAGAGATAAATCTATCAGGCCCAACAGCGCTCACTTATCATCACGACAGGCTTCGTGAAGCCCATGCCCACGCAGGCACTCCAACGCAGTGGGAGGGGGGCAGCAGCTGCAACCAAAGCCCATGGTGAGCAGTTTCACAATGGGGTAGGAGGTGGAGCGAAAACAACGAATCGGCTTTTGAGTTGCAGCCAATTAACCAATGAGCTTTAAGTAAACGTCACCCGTGTTACATCCGTCCTCCATATCTAATGGCTGCAGATGCATTTTCCACTCTTAGACAAAGGAAGGAAGGAAGGTGTGAAGAAAAAAAGCAACAAAAAACAAATCACTGATTCTTATTCTAAGAGAGAAAAATCAAAGTCATAGCAATTGTTTGTTCTTTTTTATCACGCATTTTCAGCATTCGTTTCTTTCGGGGACCTGAGCTTCGGCCATCAGTTCATAGAAACGTGGCTCATTTCCATATTTTTGAACACACACTGTAAATGTCATTGACTTGTGTGAACAATTAGCACAAAGGACATCTGATAATGTCAGGGATTTTACACTTTTAAATCTTTGAATTGAACAGCTACCATCTGCGTATTGTATGTACTTTAGTCAATAAATATAATCAGTGAGATTGGAAACAAAGCACTTTGTACAAAAGTTATTTAGTAAATGCCGCAATTTCACAGTGTGTTCCATTATTTAACAACTACTTCTGGCAAACATTTAGACCTCTTTTTCCCCAATGGACACATTTTTTGGAGTCAGATTCAGTCTTAGACTAAAAAGATGTTAACAGAGAACCCCATTACCAGAACAACTTAGTCCAACACTAAATGAGTCAAGAGAAGTACATCGTTCTTGTCCATCTCCAGTTTTTTGGTAAATGTTTGAATCGGGTCACCGTGTGTGATTCTGTGCTTGTGAAAGATGTTGTGCGCAGCACCATTGTCCTTTTATTGCACGTCCAAAAACAAGCGCAACAAGGAGAACGTTGCATTTTAACCACCGTAGCGCAAAATGGGGCTGAAGAATATTTATTCTGCACGTCACCAAGTGCCTGACTCTCACTGAAACCAATTTCAGGAGTCCTTCAAAATGCTGAAACGTGTACTTAATGGGCCTTCTTTCAAGTACCATTGACCTTGTGATAAAACCCAAGTCGTGTGCTATAGATAATTGTTTTAATCAACCAGCTGCATATTTCTGTTGAGGACAGAGGGAAAACACAACTCTAAGAGATGAGACAGCCCAGAGAGATGGCAGACCCTCCAGTCTTCTCCCCCCTTGTCTGACAGGAGGTTAACTAATAACCGGTTTATTTCCATTGAGGCTCATCTGTCACGGGTCATGTGGTCCCCACTGGAACATTCATCACCACAACAGAGGTCGGCACCCACAGAATGGGATGTCAAATGAGATGGCTCCACTTGTTAGCCCAATCAGCTTCGGGGTTGAAAAATGGGAGGCGGGGGCACGGTGGCTTTGGGACGGCACCCAACGGGGGGGTTGGGTTGGTGGAAGAAGAAAAACAGGACAGACTGGCAGTCGTCATACAGTCAACCATCCCTAACTATTTTGTGACACTAATCTCAAGCAAACCAGACATATTGACAGGGTCTGCATTTACTGTCACGGGAGCATAATATTTGTGACAGTTAAAGCTCATTCACGGGGCCAAAGAAGGATAGAAGTATGAACAGGGTGGGCTGCCACCACCAGCAAGATCTTCTCCACAGCGCAGGGGGACAAAACGCTGAAACATGGAATGGAGAACGTGAACATGGAACAGTAATCTGTTAATCTGGGCCTTGCAGAGGTGACCCAGGTCATGCCATTGACAGGAAGAGCAAAGCGTTGCAACGTATTCACACTTCCTTATCACCCAGGAGCGCTTATCAAAGGTAACCTATCTTCCTCTTTCTTTAGAGTAAATATATTATTTAAATCTGAGTGCATTGTAAGACTTAAATGAAGCAATGAATCTAATTTGATGGCTTGCCAGGGCAGAATTCCATTCCATTGTGTCAAATTCACCGTGCAGCCATCCAGTCGGTGGCTATAACTACCAACAAAAGCAGCACAGAGTTTAATTGGAAATATGACTTTGATAAGTCATTTAAAACGGGAACAGAATGCATTCTTCTGCTTCAGTCAGATGCTATTTGTTGTGTGGACTGATAGGCTGCCATAGGGGTGAGGGAATTCCCTGCATCCCAAAGCTCACGCTGGTAGGAGGGCTAACGGAAGGACCTTGGGGGAATCCCAGGAATGCCGAAACATGGAAAAGAACAAACGTTAATGACGGCTTTCAAGAATTTAATTAATTTTGCGTTTAAATCAAAGATTTCTCTGAACACATTTGCATACATGGACCTCTCACACGCCATATTCTTCGTGGCTCTCGAAGTGAATCATAGGTTTCCAGATCAGTAACATCCCATAATTCTCTTCTGAGCTGCCAAGAATTTCTAAACATATGCAGTCACTCTATATGTACTATTTGTTCATGAAGTTATTTATAACAAAAATGCAGTGTTGCAGTCATATCTCGTGTTAAAATGATGCATGACCATTACATTGCCCACAGAGTCAATGGCAAAGTTGGTGCAATTATGCTATGTTTCTTATAATAGTTGTGGGTTTAACGCAAAGCAGATGCAATTTTCCCTTCTAAATACAAATAGCTTAAAGTTTAACATACCAGCAGCTTCTCAGTGCGAGGGCAGGACAGCTGAAGTGCACATATTAGAGTAAAGATTCAGTTTTCATTGTATTTACTGAAGGTTGCTTAGAGATACTTATTTAAAAAAGAAATTGTGGGGAAACAGAGTCTCAGACTACAACCTTCACCTCCTGGGCTAACACACCTAAAGAGGAGATAAGCATCAGGTGAAGCTAATGAAACCCCAGTTTATTTAAGTGGATTTTAGCTGGAAGAAGGTTGGGTCCACAAAATGTCTGGGATTTATGTTTCAGTTAAAAGCTTGTGCTGGTGGTTAATTTTATAATAAAGTTTTCCCTTAGTCCACCTTCTATTGCCTCATGTCTGTTCACTTCCCCCCTGGACACTCCTGGTCTTCCAAAACTTGGGGTTTAATATCTTTGACACGTACAGGGTAGCGACCCTTCCAACATACAGTGGATTTTCCACAAAAATGGAAAATAAACTCCCCTGGTGTTCAAAGGACACCAGTATAGCATTGTCATGGAAGGTGTAAAAAGGAAATTTATCTATAGTATTAAAACATATCTTCTGATAAGAGTTAAGTATCGTTGTGATTTATGATAAACACGTAGATGCACAAAACATATGGTAATTTGTATAATATTTTGAAATCTTTTTACGAGTTTTTTTTTTTTTTTTTACAAATTTTTAATTTCTCAGTACATTTTCAAAATGTAGGTAATGTGTCACAAACACACATATAAGAGGAATTTCTTCTTACGTTCGCCTGTTAAACATGAGAGAGAAAACATGGTGCGCATTTATACGAAAAACGGATCGCGATGAAGGAATCTCTCCTCCGCTTCTGAGTTTCGACAGATGCAATCCCTCAGAGGGGGGCTTCAATCTGTTGGTGTTGAATGATCAACGTCATGCATAATTATTCTTCATACACACAATGCGGAGATTCATTTATCTGTAAAATCTGGCCATCTATAAAAAAGACCTCTGAGGTGTACATAACGCAGTAGTGAGAAGAAGTAGTTTGGCTTCTCTTCTGACGTCCCACCATGTCCTGCAGGGCCTTCAGTTCCAGTGGTCAAGAGCCGGATGTAAAAGCTGTTCCCACCACATGGAGTCCTCTGCTGATGTCCAGGAGGAGCAGGCTGTGATGGATTGCCCACAGAAGGGCATTCTTGGCTGGTAGAGGGCGGAGGAGGGACACAACAGGTACATTGCTCTCCGGGGATGATGCCGACATAATCTCGTTCATCTGGCAATCCTGTCGTCTGCACATCAGCCACTCCACCCCTCTGGCGACCGCTCTGCCTCATCCTGCAGCAGGACAGCAGAGGACGTGCCCTTCTCTTTTTAAGTATCAGCTTGTAGATCGGCGCCGCCGTGTTGCTATGAATGTTTCTGTCAGAGATAAGGCTTCCCCTGTCCTCCTTCCCCATAACAATGCGCATCAAGCCGTGCTTTGGCTCTAACACCAGTGGCAGTGAACTGCTATCTGTGAACTTCATTCATTGCAAGGAACCATGTCAGGAGCAGAATTCTAAAACTGCCGTTGTTTTTTTTTTTTGCCCTAGCAGAACTCAGCCTAAATCAAATAATCCATTTTGTAGTTTACTTAAAAGCAGCTGTATACTTCCGACAAAAAAAGAAGTGCTACAGGAGAAATGCGATTTGGGTTTATTTCTATTTTAAAAGCATGCAAACACACTTAGCCTTAGTCTGAACTATAAGTGAATAAATACATACAGTACATACAGACATATATACATACTTAAAAACAGTTTATTCAAGGAGGGCCATCTTTGGGCATATTGAACCAAATTGACCCAGTTGGGCCCTGCGCCCACTGGGGAGCCAGCACTAGTCAAGTCAAGTCAACTAAGAGTTTTATTGTCATTTTGACCATTTACACAGTACATGGCGAAACGAGACAGCGTTCCTCCAGAACCAAGGTGCAACACAACAACACAAGGTGTTAGGGTTACCATCTCCAGCAAATTATATTAATATATAAAAATATATTGCTGTGATGGGTGCAAGGAACCCCAAGTATTTGGGGAAAATGCTGAAAATGTTTTTTTTTTTTTTTTTTTTAATGTTCGGACTACTAAGCACTGGAATTAGTACTTTTTAGCAGTAGCAGTCTTATTACATAGCTGTGATTTTTTGCAGCAGGGACACCCCAGTGAGCAATTTTTTTATAAATGCCAATATATAAAAGTTTATACATGTTTTGCTATTTGAATATATTATATATAACTGATCAAAGCTTGGCCCACACCTGCTAAGATCAGACCTCAAGCAGGTGCTCAAACACTTTCTAACAGTTTATTCAAGCAATTCTATTTCATTGGTGGGAAAATGTTGGAATTTATTAAAACAAATGTCTAACTAAATCAATCAAAACTTTAAAAAAACATTGCTTTGAAATAATGCCACACTAAAACTAAGAGGACTCCCATGCTCATCGGTGTGCTGGCTTTGATATGCAGTCATTTAAGTATTGCAGATGAAATGTTTTTAAAAGTGGTAAAACAATAAGTTCAGAGGAAAATCATCATATTTTTGGTTTTTAAATTTCTATCAAAACTGTATTCGGCTAAGTGAGAGGCAACCCCCTTCACAGGTATTTTAGGGGATTTGAGAGTAGCTGCCAGCATCAGGCACAAACCATTTCACCTAGCAAGGTGGCAGGAGAAAGGGTCATTGTGCAGCGGTGGAAGTCGGAGACGGGACCCACTGCGGCAGTAAGATTATTTTTGGCAAAACATGGAAACAAGGACTATTTAAACATAGATATGGGTGTATAATCCCTGAGATTGGGATACCTGTACAAGCTTTGTCACCAAATGTGTGAACTGACATCCACGGACTGTAGCGCTGCCCTCTATCATCTTCCCAACTTTTGATAAACAGTGGGACTTAAGTATGCAGTGCTACAAATATATATGTTGGTTTGTATAATTTTGTTTTTATTTCTTTAGAATTATTATTAATATGTTGCGCCTCGATGATTCATTTACACTCCGGTAAGTTAAATGAAGGGTTTGTGGATCATTTATTTAACCTTTTGCTCAATGTATGGGGTAGTTCTTGTACTATAAAGTGTATGTGAGTCTCATATTTCAAAATTTAAATCAAATGCTAAAAAAATACATATATTTAAGAACAACCCTCATTAAGCTGAAAGTACCAAAATATCAGTACATTTCTAGTAACAGTTTAATGTTACCCTTTACAGCCTGTGAGAATATTTTGTTTTTAAGGCTTTTTCCCCTCTGTGCCTTTTCACATTATCTCCCAGCAGGCATCAGTGATTACCTTCGCTGGTCCCTAAACTGCCCAAAATAACACTGTTGAGGCGTAAAAACACAGGCACTCGCAAGCCTTCTTACAGTGCCCCCAGGAGTCTGGAGAATCACCAAATGTGTCCTTGCAGGAGAATTTCAATACACACAGATGTTCCTCACAAGCGGCCCTCCCGAAGAGAGGGCCATCTTCTCATTAGAGACTGTGGGACTGGCGACACCATTTTCCTCCTATCCTCACAACTTGCTGTTTACCACATTCTTTTATTGGGGAATCCAAAAGTGCCAACTGTGCAGGCAACACGATAATGGATGTACGGATTCAGCACCCTAGTTGACAAATAAACCTGGTTATCATGGCCTCTTTTTACATGGGCTAGGTGCTTGCATTGATTTGTACCGAGGAATTCGGGCAGCACTGCAGCATAGCAGGTAGTGCTGCTGGTTCACAGCTCCTGGGCTATAGGTTTGGACACAGATTTAAATTTAGTCTATATGGACTCTGCAAGTTCTCCCTGTATTCACACAGTTTTCTTGTTATGCTTCAGGTAAACCAGGAGAATATAAATTGTCCATAATGTGTTTCATTGCCCTGGAATGACCTAGAGTCCCATCCAGACTGCATCCTGTCTCTTTGTTTCCGCTGCATCCACTTTGCCTAAACGCAGAATAAGATGTTACTGAAAATGAATAGAAGGGTGGAGGAGCACGTTGATTCAGGCTCAGTACAGGATATTTGGCACCAAAACAAATGTTACACTGATGCTATGATCACCCTACATTCTCATAAAATTAAGTTAAGTATGACATTTGCAAAATTCAGTGCTACACAGTCATAATAAAAAAGTAAACATTTGCTGGCTACAAGTCATCTCCCAAGGATTCTTTTCAAAATTGGAAAGTGCCATGGAGAGACAGAAGTGGCTTCCCATTGGCCTCTTCCAGCACATTTTTTCCTTAGAAGGGTACAAACACAGAGGAGAACAAGCAAACCCCACACACACCCCTGAGCTGCACTTGAACCCCACATCAGCCAAGCAGCCCAGGAGCTGTAAGGCACCAGCTTACACCACTGCATCCCAGAACCAACTATACTTTGCTTAGCAAGGACTGAAAATGCATTGCAAAACAATATATTATGTACAACTGTCAGTATAATGTACACTGGAATAAAATATATTAAAATATGTACATCTATTAACTGAAGTTTCCTTCGTGTTCAATCACTTTTAAAATATGCTACAAAATCTAAAAAAACTTTAGATATATTTAAAGGAACAAGTTTGTGCTTTGACTTATTTATCACATTCATTAAAATCATAAGCATAGCGATGCTGCGGGATCACCGAATCCTCCTAAAACAAACACACACACACACACACACACACACACACACACACACACACACACCTGACAGGCAAAAACACCATCAAAGCTTTACTACCATGCCATTAATCCTAATGCATTATATTCCATTTATGCCACCAAGCAAAAGTGTTCTTTCAAGGAAAAAAAGAGCCCAAACATAACAGGTTTGCTTCCATGCTTCGCATTAATCAGATGGGGGTCAGCAGATGATCAATTCCACTCCCACAGAGGAACCCATCAACTGACTCCTGGGTGAGCATTTTTTGATGTTCCGGCGATGGAAATACCAAAAATGTTTGATGACAAAAAGTGTTTTTTTATATTCTGTTCCTGATGGTTCGGAGCAAGAATTTTATGTTTGTCAGAAATCATAACCCATGGGGCCGGTTTTCGGAAATGATAGATACTTGGCTGGAGACAAGCGCGGTCATTTAAAATGCATGGAAAAACATAAGGGGGCCGTATCGCTGTTCACATTCCTATAATAACCACATTGCCACTGATACGTTTGGGAAAATGGCTGTAGAACCTTTTGCGTTTTAACAGCTTGATAGTACGTCGCTCTCCTAACTTTACCTTTCACCATTTGGTTGGTTAAGCAGCTTCCCGCAATATAAAAGATGGAATTATGCTCATTAGTGACAATTAAATTTCTTTTTCTATATTTATGCTGAATTACAGGCATATAGTTTAGCTTATAATAATCTGCCTACTTAGGGTTGCTTACTTCCCTGTGGTCTTGGTCATATTATTCCATTTAGACTCATTTATTTAGCAATGGTACTTTACCAGTTCAAAATATTGTCATGATATCAGTAACCACTTACATCGCATGTATCAGTAAAAGTAAAGGCAGACATTATGTTGTTTATGCATATTAATTTTACTTTATGTAATATGGAATGGGTTGCAACGTGCATGGCCCGGTCAGAAGCCGGTAACATGATGGCCCATGAATCCACTGACACAAGTATTGGTTGGAAAAAGATTTAGCGCCGGACCCAAACGAAATACCAGACCAGATTTTACTTTCAGTTATGGAAATCTTTCAGATCAACACAAAGTTAAGAATAAAAATTGAACCTAAAGATGCCCCTTAATGCTTTGGCTAAAAAAAAAAATCATCTAGAAATCAAAAGCTGTAAGACACAAAGTAGTTCTTTATTGCTGTAATATGCGGTAGTCTGGTTCACACTGCTTCATAAAGACCAGCCTAGACATGATGTACACAACCAGAAGTCCTTACTTTGTGGAATAAGGGTGAGAACTCTCGCTCTCACCATCTCAGGGTACAGAGCACACTCATCTCAATGATCTGGTGGGAGAAGGGGGGGAGTGGTTATGAACCGAGGCACACAGGCAGCCAGGCTAAATACAGAAAGAGCATTTTCTGGTTAACTAAAGGCTGAGCTCTGGAGCTGGTGGGGGAGCAGACTGGACAGAGAACCTGAGGATCCCCCAGGGACAGGCACAAATGAAGTGAGGCACAAAGGCCTCCCAGAAGAACCTTCCAGATAGACCTACTAAGAGCAGGGCAACCTTGCCTACGGAGAGTGCAAAGTTTTTCCATTTCCTGTCAGCAGTGTCATCACTACCTTCCTGTGAAACTACCTGTTTGACTCTGGCCAAAATGTTTTGCACCGCCAGCAGAAAAACACCTAGTTTTAACACCATCAAAGTTGTGTTAAATCAAGTGCTGCAACATGAAATTCGATGAAGATATATAGTTTGGCGTATTTCACAGGATGCTCATTCAAACCACCAAGCCTGAAAGTGAACTGAGATTTTTTTCCACTGATTCGTCTCAGGATTTGCACAGCAGAGCCAAGCAAGTACTGAGCCATCAAATCCCCATATAAAAGGTCCTGTAGGACAATGAAATGTGGAGTTTGTGGCATTGAGACTCACACAGGTAAACTTTGGCAGGTGTGGTACGTGTACAGCTCATGTCTCTCATGGCTAAAAGCTAGAAAAAAACTATTCCTGAGAGGGAAGGTGATGGGGAAGAGAGGAATGAATGCAGGGAAATTACCTGAGAGATGATGACACCTGCAGGCAATCGGCAAAATGCTCTCATATCCCGAGGCGCGCTGATCCATGGCAATTCCCACGCGAGTTTGGGAGCTGCTTTTGACAGCTCACGTTGTGTAAGGAAAGGCAAAAATTGCTGGTTGTTTCAGCACTTTTTTCTCCTCGAATCCAGTAGACCTCAACGGGTTTGATTCATCTGATGTTCATGGAACAGATCCTCTATTACAAGAATAATGTCTATAAGATGAGAGATAGTCCTGAATAACTTTTGTAAATTTTGGGCATAACTACCACTATTACAAAATTACCAGCAAATACCCAAAGTTGTTAACTGGTAATCCAGACAGTATTGGACATTACCATGTGTTATGTGCGACATGAGTACGTTCATCTCTGAATTTTTTGTGCAAAAGGAAATACGAGAAGCGTATATTATTCCAAGGCACCAATAAATTTGGTCATCAGCTTCTTGTTTCAGCATAACTGGACCATCTGGAGCAAGAAGCTGGCCAGGTTCTCTGCAGACCCGACCAAAACTGTTTTAAGTCAGCATTCACTTGTTTGTACACAACAGAAGGAAGCTTTGAGGTTGGATATTGTGGTCAAGAAAAACACATTTTACGAGGAAACATCAGTTCTGTAAACGCTAAACAGTAGTAACATCTTGCTTTTGTTGCCCACACATTGCCTTTGCTTTGTCCATCCTTTCATCTTGTTTTTTTTTTTGTTTTTTTTTTAACCTTCTGTTATGTGTGAGCACAATAAGTTTTGACTGATAACATGAGGTTCAGCTTTGGCAGCAAGTGGCGTAGCGAACAGAGCTGTCGCCTTACAATCACAGGACCCGGGTTTAAAGACGTGTTGCTGTACTACCTTTGAATAAGGTACTTGCAATGAATTGCTCCAGCAAAAATCACCCAGCTGTATAAATCTCTGCCTATAAAGCTCAGTCTCTGTCTCACTGCATGTCTGTCTGTCCGTTTGTTTGTTCTTCATGCCCAGCTTTGTTTTTCAAGCCACAGACTTAAAATTTGGCACGTATGTACTTATTTCCCAAAGTGAGGTTTTTACATGCTCAAGTTCATTAAACTCCAAAAGGCGACTTACTGCTTTGAAATTTTGAAATTTTGAAATTTGGCTTCTGACGACACTTGGACATCTTTGGGGATTTGTTATTATTGTCTGCACATCGGTCTGCACATATTGTACATTGTACACAGATATACACCCATGACTGACCAAGTTTAAATGTAATAAAGGTTGATGATGTGTAACATGACATAAACATCAAACACTTTTTTTTATCTGTGCCCAGTCAGGATGTTGACCTGAACTGGCCACAGTTAGAGTTGAAGGGGGATAATACTGTACAGGTTGGCTATATATTTTGCTGCTACTGTCTGCATGTCAGTTCCCACACACATACACACACACACACACACACAAATACACATAGACGTACTTTCTCACTTAAACAAATTGAAAGGAAATAAAAATGTGATTTATAATTTGCTATTGCAATGTGCATGTTACTACAGTTGGTGTGTGCTTCTGTCAATGCCATCTAAGAGTTTGATTCAAAGGAGAGAGCAACTGAAATGTAAAAACTGGATTTAAGGAATTATACATCACATATGCACACACATGCGGCTGCACAGATTAGAGATGTAATGAAAATGAAGTTTGTACAGTTTGTTTTTTTTATTTCAACTTAACCACTTGCATGCACATCACTCTCTGTGGTCTCTGTTTCTTCATCAGCACTGTCAATGCTTGTACTAAACGCAACCACTTTAACAGTAAAATAGTTTTGTGACATATAATGACCTATTAATTTATACGTTTCCATACTTTTTGACCCTGGCAGCACCAACAAACTGCGATAGTCAAACTGGATGTGAGGAAGAGTGCAGCCTTGATATCTGTAAAGCAGCGCAATGACACTCATCCCTTGTCCACGTGTTTGCATTAACAAAAAAAGTGGAAAAAATGACTTCTTAGCGTTGACAAATGAACGTGCTCAAAGGACAGCTAGATATTGACGAAGAGGCTAATGTGGCAGCTTTCTCTAACACTACACGAGTGAAAAATTAAGCATTTAACTAAAGTATGATCTGCTGAACTGTCCTAGGGGTTCACTATTGCATCACTGATTTCAACTAACAGGCCTCAGAAAATGATAAGTCAGTGGGCCAGACACCTGATAATCGATTCTTGAAACGAAAGAGAGTAGGAGTGCAGCTGACACTAACCTCAGCCATACTTTGACTGTGGTTCAGCTTGGGCAGGTGAGCTACTTGGACTTGCAACAGAATTTAAAAATCCCTTCTCTCTTCTCTAGGTTCTGTGGCTCTATTGCATTACAGAACCAGTCCAAACCAGTCTAACCCTCACAGACCCAAAGCTACACTCCTAAAAAAAATTCAGTGGCAAGACTTCTCATCTTTTCACTCATCTTTTGACTAATTATGCAACGGAGAAAGAGACTTCCTGTCACTGTCTCTATCCATTAGGCTGCCCTCATACACTCTGGTTCAAAGTGACTTGCCTTTGGCAGACCAACTCATTTCAGATGAGATCTATGTGATTTCCTTGGCTTCACATAAAACTGGGCTTCAGGCTTTCTTTCCTCTAATGCTATATAAAACCCACACCCTACTCAACAGACACTATCCATTTCTATCCAAATCTGACCGTTGGGCATATTTCTGTTAAGTGAAGACCCCATTTCCATTAATTTAAAATGGAAAAAAATTATAATGTGTTCCTGACCCCTAAAGAGACACTCTTTGGCCCAAATATGCATACAAAGTTTAAAAAGTCAAAATGGTGTCAAGCAATAACAAAAAAATCATTGTTTATTACATTTAAACATGTAATATGCTAGCCAAAAAACACGTAGGTCAATTTTGGTTAAACCTTGCCAACATTTTGAGCAATTTAGTGAGTTTTTGCTTTGTTTTGAAAAAGTGTACGTTGTTAAGCTTGAGGACTTGCTCTATGGAATATAACAATTCAAATTTACCAAAAAGTTTTCACTAGAACTTTTTTATTCTTTCATAATTCTAAGTGTAGATGTACAGAACAACTCTGAAGTGAAGGGAAAAGGCAGATGCACGCTGAAAAGAAGCAGCTTGTCAAAATCAACACTATAGACTGAACAATTGATGCCAAGCAGCTCACTGACTTCCTTGGCTGTTACGTGTATTCCTGTGTGTTCCTCCACGCTTGCCCACTTTTTGCCTACACTGCAGAAGATTTGGTCAGTTCATTACTTTGAATGAAACACCACTCATAGGATTTTAAAGGTAAAAAATATACTTTGGAGTGTGTTAGTAAAGCGTGAGTGGCATAAAACTGGAATTAAGTGAAATATTTTTGACGCATGACCCTTCTTAACACGTGATAGCATTTGCTTTAGGCTGTGAAGGTGGTTTCCTACACTATGATTTACAAAGTGGAGCAGAGTTATAGTGCACTTGCAGAATTTTTTTCTCCATATACCCAGCAGGAAATTCCCCCACTGTCAGCACATGCGTCACTGCACGGTTCTTATGTCATTTTCTGCCGTTCATTTCTTTTGTCACGGACAGCACACAACGCACAGCTCACCTTCGTTTTGGGTGAGGCGTCGGCCCTGTCCGAACGCGGCAGCATCACGGGACGCAGAAGACGTCAGCGGGCATTACTGAAGCCGGAGCCGCGTCCGTCCTTATTGGGCTCTGTTGCCATCTGTCTGTGTTTATAGTTCAAACCGCTTAATGAGAACAGGAGAGATAAGCATTTTCTGGATGCTAAGCAAGGGGGCTCAATAAACAGCCGCAGTTAGAGGTTCAGCCAGAGTGCAATAGAGAGCAAAAGCAATGAAGTTTAATGAGACCGTCCGGTTCAGGACGCCAAGGCGCTGCAACATTCCTGCCATCGCAAGGGCCCAAGCAGCTTGGGGGAAATTAATGTTCACTATAACCAAAAGTCGCCCCTGAATCTTGCTGCGTTCATCACACATTTTAACAGTCATATATGTGTGTTTCCAGCAGCAAAGTGACCTGTGGGGAAGATAGCAGTTAGTCCTAGAGAAAGACATAAGGTTTTAAAACGGTCGAATTGGCGGCATGCGAGAACATGGTGTTTTTGTCTTGAGCCTTAAGTAATGAAATTTCCACTGAGGTGTTGGTAAAACGGAGGAGGACGGTTTAGAACCCTTCCAATACTGAACTTTTTTCATAACCTAGAGGAGTTTTTTTCCGTTTTATGCAATTGTTATGTCCCAGTATGTTTCTGTTGTGTTTGGGGGCTTATTTGATGGCTTACAGGTGCCCCGCTGCCATTGGACCTTCATCCTGCCAGTCATCATTATCGATGACATCACCACAAACCTCCCAGCCAATGAAAATCAAGGCAGAAAAAGACAGCTGGTACTCAGCTCTGGAGCTTTTCTGCTGAGCTTTTTGCTGGTCTTGTTTTTTGGTCTAGTTTCTTGCATTTGGTTTGCCTGATTGTGTTTGCTTGTGCTTTCCTGCTTATATGTCCATGTGTCCCCTGTTGTTCAATTAAATAAGGGGGGGGGGGGGGGGTTAATAGGTAAGAAATATATAATACACTGCCAGGCCAAACAAAAAGTCACTACCTGGATTGAACTTAGAGTTATGATGTGGGGTTGCTTCAGCTGGTCAGGTCTAGGTTCAGCAACGTTATGGGACCAAAAAATGAGTTCAGCTGACTACCTGAACCTGACTGATCAGGTTTTTCCATCAATGGATTTTCTCTTCCAAGATAACAGTGCCAGGATTCATGGGGGTCAAATTGTGAAAGTGCGCTTCAGGGAGCACAAGGCATCATTTTCACATATGCACTGGCCACCACAAAGTCCACACCTTAACCCCATCGAGAATCTTTGGGATGTGCTGGAGAAGACTTTACGCAGCGGTCCGACTCTCACGTTGTCAAATGAATGCAACTCTGATGGAAATAAATGTTGTGACATTGCAGAAGTTTATCGAAACGATGCCACGGTGGATGAATTTGTGCCGTAATCAAAGCTAAAGGCAGTCCAACCAAATATTAGAGCGTGTCACTTTTTTTGGCCAGGCAGTGCATATTCAGCATTTTTTACTATCACACCTCTTGGCTGTGCATCAACTAAATCACTTTTACACCAAAAGCCCTCCATGTTTGCTCATTTTCCCCATTCGAACCATTGATATTCTGGCAACTTAACGTTACACCCCTTTACCCCTAGACACCTTCATCTTATGACTTGCTGTACATCGTAGATATCAACCACTATTGATTCATTCATTCATTCAGCTGAACCTTTTTTGAAAGCAACTTAATGTTTAGCCGCTTATACTGATTTACCCATTTATACAGCTGCATAATCTTTACCATATCAGTTCCGTGAAAATATCTAACGTTACTACAACATGAGATGGGATTCAAGCATAGGTCCTCTGAGTACAAGGTGGCAGTTTTAAGTCCTGCATCACCTTCTGCTGCTATATGCCTGCACTGGACAAAAAACCATTTGGGGGTAAGCCAGAGGAGAAAGCTCTGCTGTGTAAAAGCAGGGTGTCATGAGCGAGGGAGGTGAAAATACACCGCAGCGTACACTGTAGGGGGCCATGCCACGGAGTAGCATGATCTTTTTTAGGAAATCTTCCAGGAAGCCGCGCAGATGCTCGGCCTCTCCAGACTTGTCGCGTTTCACTTGCCTTCAAAACCTTGGCAAATAATGAAGTTGTCACTAGTGCTGCTGCCCACTGTGCTTCGTAAGCATGATTTCCCCCAGATGGCACACAGGTTTGGGGCTGCCCGCATACGAGACATCCGAAACCATGGATGCACTTAAGAATCAGAGGAAAATGCGTAAAGAAGCTCTCGGTGGATTATTACAACAAGGCTTATGTTCACATTGCATCACTTTAATGCACGCACTCTTCCCTGGTGCTCATAATAGACACTATGGCAAGAAGTACTACATTAAGGGGTAAAAACACTGTATCGGAAAAGCAACATAGGCCGTCTGCAGTAAGTGCTCAGTTAGCTTATTAGCACAGTGCAGGGACAGCTCAGTGATGGCATATTATGCACCCAAAAGTACAGAAAAGTGTTTTTTAAGCATATTTGGTAAGAGTAGAGTAGAACTAAACAGAAGTCTTAACTTCAATCAACCTGCAGACGTGTGAACAAGGGCGATGTCTCTGCAGCAGACCTGCAACGGTGGTCACAGGCTGGGTACCCAGTCCTTCTTACAGCAGCACCCATTTCAGAGTCCTCTCTGGACAGACGGGGGGAGCAGTCGGGCAGCGGGTCTGACTATATATAGCTGTCCCTCAGGCAGCACGGGGAACTACGGGCAGATGGGCCTGCCGCCTCACGTCTCCAAGGTAGGGGGGTGCTGTCCAGAAATGGACGCTGGAGGACGCCATGGGGAGCCGGCCGCCGAGAAGCTCATTAACCCCCGCGCACATCACCATGCGTGAGGCACAGAGGGACACCGCATTAACTGGCAAGGCATTAAATGAGCAGAGAGAGCAATAAAAGTGGAATTAGCCATCTTTCGCTGGATGTTAATCGAAAGCCATCGCCACCGGTGACAGCTCACGCTTTCATCGGGGACCCGTGGCGGCAGATGGGGCCCCCGGGCACAGCGCATCCCAAGCCAGGGCGTCCCTCCGCGTTGCTCACCGCACGCTTCTCCACGGATCGTAACGGCAACCCCCGACTTTCGGCTGGCAGATCCAAAATTTTCTGCAAAATTTTTCGCTCTAGGGTTCAAGTGTAGATTTCAAGAGTCATTAACCTTTTGCTTCGGAAGTGGGGATCTATAGCGCTAAATAAACATTAGGAACGCTTTTGAGAGACAGGCAATTAACCTTTTTCGTTGAAGTCGCACGATGTTCACGCCGTGTTGGCAGTCATTGTGATCTATTTAGATTGCTTTGGCCACTGTATGGAACACACGCGACGATAAATTTGAATTCGGACTGATGCACAAGTGGTCTCTCATCGGCTCACCCGTGACAAAGTTGCTTACTTCCCAAACTGTCACGCAGAAGCCACAAAACTGCTCCCCGCTTCCGTGCCGCAGATGGTCTGTTTTGTTAAGCCGGGCGTTTTCCGCGACACTCGTTTAAATGATGGATGCTAACCGCACTTTATTTACCGCTCGCTGTAGTGTTTTGTCTAGTTTTGAATGATTGCTTTTGTGGTTCCCTCACAAATAACCAACAGAGAGGAAGAACCTAAAGACTCTCGCTCACTGCTGTTTCCAGCCCATCAAATAGGGATGCATCCAAGCATCGGTCCTACAGAATGTGCGGCGCTTTTTCTGGTTCTGCATCGGCTGTGACATTCTTATCCTAAATAACTTTAGATGGGTGTCAAAAAGAATGACCCGCGAAGTGCGACATCTTGACATAAAAAAGGTTTAAATGGAGTGAATTAGGCAGCTAAGTATTTGCGAGCTATGTAAGACTCAACATTCTGAGTGGTCCCGTCCTCACAAATCAGGTGCGTTTGGCGTGAACGTGGTAAGAACGGCTACGCGACGACCTCCTGCAGCTGCCTGCAGCCTTTGCTGAAATGTCTCGGTCGACTCGCCCTGCGCGATACATCCAAGCCAGCTGACGTCACGCGTGCGAGAGCAGGAGCTAAAATCAGACGCCGTGCAAGAGCTGGCTCGACAGCATCGCCCACCGCTGTCACCGAGGGGGGTCCGACGTGAATCCTCAGCAGTCCTTTGGATGTGTTCGGCCTTGATTGGAGTCGACAAGGTGTACGTCGGTTTGGCATTGAGGGGTGACCTCTGCACATCTCCGGCAGGAAGGGAGAGGCACACGACAGGCCGATTGTTCTCGGATATGAAAAACCTGGACTCGGGCAAGACAAGCAACAGTCAAAGGCAATTTTTGCACCACGCAAGGTGGACCGACTGACATTGTTACTGCACTGGAGGAAGTGATATCTTAATAAATATTATCAAAAAATCATTCCCTAAATGTATATGGTCCCTACGAGATCATTTCACATAAAAAAGAGTAATGGCAGTCACAATAACCCATTGCTGGTTTAGTTGTACAGCGCTGGTGCCTCAGAGCTCCAGGTTTGTGAATTTGGGCACGGGTTCGAGTGTGGCTCGGTCTGTTGAGAGTTTACACGTTCTGCATATGTTAGCATGGGTTTCTCCGGGTGCTCCACCTTCCTCTGACAGTCAAAAGGCTGTTTCAGGTGAATCGGTCACTGAAGTGAGTGAATGAGTGTGTGCGGTTGCCCGGAGCCCCGTATGTCCCATCCAGGGTGCACCCTGTCTCGGTCCTTGCACTTGTGGGACGAACTCACCGCTGCAGCCCTGCATTAGAACAACCATCTGTTGTCGGTGAATGTGCTGGCAGTTTTGTTAGGTAGTAAGTTGACGTATTTCACCAAATGAAACGTTACCTCCTTGAAATATGCAGTTTCCATAAGAGAAAATCATTTCCCCATGATCGATAATCAATCTGTTAAAGAAGGAGAATATTAACACAAAATCGAAACTGCTCCCTGTTTCAGTAGGCCAAATCATCAAAGACGTTCTTTTACTTTTTAAGGCTACCTGTCTTTTCTTTGTGGTTTTTAATATATTAAAAAGGAAACGGTATAAATTGGTTAATTAAATTCTGGAGCTGGATTCATTATTTTGGAAAATACATTGCTGTAAGATGTTTACAATAAAAGTGCTCCGGAAGAAAAGTCTGCATTAACTCATCTCTACACAGCACATCATGGAGCCGTGAAACAACTTGGAAAGAGCACACAGTTCAAGGCCATATTTCAGCACTATCTCATGGTAATCTTTTTAATGGTCATCCGTGCTCGGAATTCATTAGCAGCGTGGCGCGAAAAAGCTTAGAGACTGAGCGAATCGGTACGTTTTGTTTGGAAGAAAAAGTGAGATACAAGAGTTTCTTTTCAGTAACTGCGCTGATGTGCCCTATACGTCTCTCTTATCAGCGCACTCCAGGCTTGTCTCACTTCTGTAACAGAATCCTAGTAGCACATACAGGGTCAGGCCCAACAAGTCACATTTCATCCGGCATTTTCTGAACAGTCCTATGGTTCTGACAAGCAAAGACCATGTTCAGTTCTGTACTGTACAATCAAACATCTTGTGCAAGCATGTCAAACAATGAAAAGCCAATGTAAGGAACAAACCAGGGGTTCGGTTTGACAAATTGTTCAGTGATGATCTTTACAAAGTTTAGCTTTGCGGAGGTTTGCGACATACGCGTGAAGAGAGATCATGTTCCAGAATATTTTGCTTTCATCCTTTGGCGTAACACTCCTCTGGCCTAAACAGAGCCGAGGAAAATGTTGGAAGGCGGAGATGAAGCTGAGCTTAGGTGATGAAACGGCCCCCTAACAGCACCAAGTGGATTAGTTTCTCAGTTGCTTGACTCACAACCTGTCTTTGATGTTGAAAGAACCCATGTTGACTTGACTCACCACTTCACCCTAGCATCCACCCACAGAGCCCCATTTTCCAGAATGTCAAAGAACCTTAACTGACTTGACCTGCTCCCATTGCCTTAACTTCCACTCATAGACTCCCATTTTCCAGAATGTCAAGATGTATTTTTTCCCAAAGAAAAACACATTGTTTTTCAAGCTGCAGGTGAAAAGAAATTTCTTGATATTATTCTTTATCTTTAGTCAGAGCACTTTTATTTAGAAACAAAATTTATTTAACAATAGGACTTTTTCTAATGAACTAAAATATCACCGATATATTACGTATAAATAGGGAGAATATACATAATCTGAGATAAAAATCAAACCGGGTGAAACGCATTCCAAAGACTTCCCCATTCATGGGCTTAGATTAATAATACATACCAGTGCATGCCTCTCAGGGCAGTACAGACTGTTCAGTACTGGCAAAAACGCTCAATGCAGCCCTAATTTCGCTGAGGTCCACCTCCAAAGGGGTAGCTGTCAGCTAGTTCAATCTCCATTTCTCAGCTTCAAGCCCCTGTTTTCATGTCCGCACACAGAACTGGAGCTGGGGTCGTACTCCAAGTGCAGAGACTCGGCCTGCCCAGAATTCTCAGAGTGCTTTTATCGATCTGCTATGGGCTTCGCTCGCCTCCTCCTCGCTAGCACCATTAGAGGGTTGTCCTTGGAAACGTGGGCACAGTGCTCTGTAATAAGAGGGAAACTTAATAGAGGCTTATTCTGGATCAACATCCTACTCAAGAGAACCAAAAACGGGCTGCTCCAGCTCGCTGGACAGAGCCCCGGTTAAACAGGAATAAAAGTCATTGAGAAGCTCGCCATTGCTCTCGGATGTGCCTTTGAACCGATTTCCGTGCTTAGGGGTGAGCAAGTCGCCGGTTTGTCTGAAGTTCGCATCTTCCCTGTTTAGGCAAAGGTAAACATTCATAATGAAACCATTACACGAAATCGCATCAGAGGTCAACTGAAGGCCTCTTCAAAAGCCTGCTCGTGCACAGGCATTCAGATCCGACTGTTTTTTAAAGTTTTGTTTTAGCCTTCATTAAAGGGGAAGAAAGTGTGTCTTCTGTACAGCAGCTTCCAAATATCTGAAACATTTTATGTTAAGAATGTGCATACTACAGTTTTATCACTAATGTCAACAAATATCTCGTTCGAACAGCAAACATCTGATAGTGAAAGGTGTGGTAAATATTAAGAATACTGAGAAAGCTGGAGAAGAAGATAGAACAACATAAAGGAGAGGGAGTAGATAAAGAAAGGACAGAGATAGAAGATAAAAATAAGGTAAATCTCCCTACTGTACTAGTAAATCATGAACAATATGGATAACTGAACCAGATGAAAATGGGGTATTTACTGGGTTTTGAACAGGTTTCTAATTCTAGAAACATATAACTATAGAAACTAAAGCAAGATAAGCCTTGATTTAGGAAACTGACACAGTGCATGAGAAACGTCTACGCCCCAATTTGTATAATATTGCAAAGCTAATTATATATACAGTTTGATAATCTTGTCTTTTCACATGAACAGAATAATTGTATTCAGTTCTCCCCCAGATAAAAGGAGAGAAAAAGTGAACAGATCTGCACCTCTTTAGACCTGAGCATTCTGTCTTGTTCCCCTGCAAGTTTCACTGATCTAAGAGGTGCAAAACACAGAGATTCAAGGTAAGATATGTACAGCGGCGCTAAGCATACAATGATGCCGTTTGTTCATTTTTCTTTTTTTTTTCCTATTTGTGGACTAACTCTGCTCACCCGTTTGGCATGTTCCGGAAGCCAGTCGCATCCTTTGGTTATGTTATCGCAAAACACTTGCAATGGCATCTCTGGAGGGGAAGAGGATGAAAACTGTGGTTTCCTTGCTGCAGCGCTCCTTCTCTGCTTATATGGCAGCAGAAATGAGCCCTGTCCTGCAGCCGGTGGCTGCCCGCTCTCCCCTGCCGGGGCGGGATTAATGGAGCTGTCTTTTCCCCTTCCTTGTGTCTCGATGATGCCCGCACTCATTGCGGCTAACGTTTGGCGCGAGGACCTGGCTGCTTTTCTCATCGCAGGGTCCTCGACGTCGACAAACGTGTAACCTACCCGGAGCGCTGGCGTCAGCCGGAATTAACAGCCCCTCGCCTTATGGCGCAAGTTGGCTGGGGTGGGGTGCGCAGGGCAGGAGCACAGACCAGCTGCCCGCTCCTGGCCACGGCAGGTCCCCCCGCAGACAAATAAAGCATAATGGCCGCGGAGCCCACAAGAAGCCGCAAACAAACAAATTAACCGCGGAAGACGAACTTGGCCGGGAAGGATCCGAGGACATCCTTTGCCACCGTGCGGTTCCGAAGACAGCGTTCCGCGCGAAGCGAACTTTCGGAAGCCGGGAGTCCGGCGACGAACTCTTTGCGACCGAAATGTGACACCGCAACGCGGGACCCCCGCCGGTCGGGCTGGAAAGTTTCGTGTGACTCCATAAATAAAAGAACGTTGCTAATCTGCTTTGCCAGAATACCAGTTGTCTGCCTTTATTTAGATAATTAACAGCGGCTTTGCACGGCAGTGAAATTAAATTAGTCTCAGATCGACAGCTGCGAATCCTTTTTGCAATGCAATAATAAACTGGCATGAGATCCGGATGGGGAGAACCTGGGTTTAAGGCTTTCGGGGCACAGTTTACCTCTTTCCACACTAATTAGACTCACAAAGGAAAGTGATGGGCGAAGCCGATGAGGTTCTGCCGCTTTAGAAAGAATTCGGGTTAAGTGCTGTTATATCCTTTCCGATAACACGGATGCGCACGGGTTCCCTTAAGCAGATGTTTCCAAATAAATCTGCTGCTTACCGAGAAAGGGCCAACTCTGCGGTGATTTGGAAAAGGTGGTGGGGATTCGACGGATTTCGGCAGGAGGTGGAGAAAGACCGGAGGGGGCCCTTGCCTACCAGAATCGCTGTGCACCCCCGAGTTTGCCCCCCCCCCAAAAAAACAGCATGAAATATGAAGTTGCAGCCCATTTGCTACCCAAACAAGCTTTTCCCCAACGTTCTGGCCAATCCATCAAACCATCAGAAACAAAGTCACATCCCACTTATCACATTTTGGTATGGCTGCTGCTGAGATGATTTACAGGGCGAGTCGACATCAAGCCAGCACTTGCCCAAGGGATCTGTTTGGTGAGCCACTGACCCCCAAGCTTTCCAACCTCACCTCACACACCCCTCCACCAACTCTCCTTTCCTTCCATGGGGATGTCTTCCTGTCTTCACAGTTCATTTAGTGGGATTGATCCAGTGGGAGCCGAAGATGCCTCGATCAACCACAACGGCCAATTACTCCCGTTTTTTTTCCTCCTATATAAACAGTGCAGTTGTTCTCCCTCTCTTTGCTGACATTACTTCTCACCTGGTTGTCCCGCACCTCACCTTCTTCAATTCATCATCCCGCAGATCTCCTGTCCACAGAGATTCTATTCACCCCGAACCTCTTCATCTTCATGTTATCACCTTTTTTTCCTCCAGTGGGTCCATCTCCAGGGAGAAGGCAGCATTTCCTATCCGACTAATGCAGGGCTATGATGCCTCAGAGAATAATGGGAAAAGAAAAAAACTGAAACTAAGCAGCTGCCAGTCCGCTGAAGAGGAAGAACAGAAGAACAGGCCCTGGGGAAGAAGAGTAAGTGATTGTTTTTGTGGCAGAATGTCATGCCAGGTGGCCTTGCTGGAGATGATTGCCATAACAATGGACAGCACCTAGAGTCATGCATGACACTAGAGGAGCAGTCATTGTCACATGCTTGCACACAAAGATTGACATGTCTGTCAGTATCCGTCCTCACATACCTACGAACTAAAATATACACCAATGGTTAGCATGTCATGATATAGAGGCAATCTACCATCTAAGCTGCAGATTGAATATAAATTTCTTGCTCTGTCACATCTGCACACAAACACACACCTTGGGCTGTGTTTGAAGACAGGTCTTTTTCCAGGTTATTAGCAGATTTTCATCTTTTCCATATGGATCAACGGCTCCCTGTGACACACCAGTGGACAGATGAAACCACTGCTACCCCAGCACCTGCGCTTATCTTTCCCAGAAGAATTCCGGTCCACCCCCGCCCCCTCCTCTGTACCATCACTCTCAGAGTTGGGAAAATTGTTGAAAATAAAAGCACCCAACTGGCAAACCCCATTTGTGGCCGTGCCCTCTTTGAGCCAGGACCTGACAGTCGAGATGAATCGCAGACGCTCTTGGTGGCCCGGTAGAACATCCTAAACAGTGCCTCGCAAACACTGTAATTCCACTTAATCTAGACATGTTTTAAATAAATATTTTGCTTGTACACCACCACCCAGTGCTCAATAACTACAATCGCAGTTAAGCTTCGTATTTACTCTGCGAACTAACATTAAAATACTCTCAAAACAGACATCAGTCCCAATTCCTGGAGGGCTGTGTAAAGCTTCTGCTCCAACCTTCTCCTGTTTATTTAATTATGTTTGTCATTCCGTTGCTTTTGAAGACTGCAACCACTTCCAGGAAATATCGTATTTCTGTCCTAAATCTTCAGGGAACGTTAAATAGTAAAGATGATCCACTTGTTGAGCCACGGTAAAACTTGGTTGTATTCGGGCCATCCCTGGCCTGGCTGCAGTTTTAGTTATGGGCTGTCAGAATGAATGCCATCTCTTTAAAAGGCTGCTGGAGTCCCCATGTGGGGTGGGGCCTTGGGCGCAGAGTCCCGGCGGCTCTTAGAAGGACCCCGCTCTAATCACAGTTGTCTCATGCAGTCAGAATGAATTATAAACCAGCACTCCATTAGGTCAGACCTCACATTTACATTATAATTGCTTCCAAATGAAATCCCGTCTGCCCGTGCGACGCACACGGGGGAGAAAATAGTCTTAATTTTGCTTTAAAAAACAATCATCACCTGAATACATTCTCACAATATGCATTTTCCCTGCGCTGTCAACCAAAATGCAGCAGTACGTTGAATTAAATGATCCTTCCTATTAATTTTACTTCAATTATTCCATTTCGCCGTGCAGAGTTTTTCACCGCGGTATTTTACCAAATTCAACTCGACAACGACAAACCGTCAGCGCAGATCCCCCTGTCCGAGTGTTTACCGGTAACACCTCCAGATATGGAAGAACAATGTTTGCTTGACTGTGCTTTTGGCGACATGCATTGAGAAGGCTGCAGTGACCTTGGTATTAAAGTCTATTAAACAAGAGGCTGAGAAAGAATAATTACGCTCCTCATCTCCGGAAAAGGGAGGAGATGAGAAGAGTGTAAAATTACGAAGGGGCTGGTCATTTGCCGAAGTTAATGTTGCGTGAACGGATGACAACTGTTGCGTTCTGTTAAGCCAATTTAACAGAGCGGCCTGCAGTTCCCTTGTTTGTGTGGTGCTGCTCTCTTTTCTTCTGTCTATGGGGCCAAAAAAGCAAGAGGTTTTGCGGGTGAGACTGAATGTCACTCTGTCTGATCCCATCGCCTTTGTAGTTCCGATGATATTCCTTTCTGTCCCTTCCGTGCTTTGTCTTTTGTGAAAAGAGACTGTTATTAGTGTTTCTGTGACGTTATCCTCAAACCGTGCCTTGTTCTAAATTAAAAATATACAGTTTCACTGTTTCGGCGACTATGTAATGTGAATGACAAGGCATACTGTGATTTTGAAAATATTTATAGGACACTTTAGATTTGGCTTTGATGTTGCTATGGTAGCTACATACAGCAGACCGTATTGAATCAAAGGCAGCGTCTAACCGGTTTACGGCTTCAAACGCAACAAGCACAATTCTCTGGCCCCCCCTAGTGAATGTTGGGGGAGCTGCACTTGAGCGGTACCTCACAGAAGAGCTTCAGTCGGGCACGGTCTTCCCTTTGAATGCCACTTTCCCACTTGCACTGTTAGCAAATGTCATTGACTTCGTAATTTTCCCATAGGTTTCTCTGAAAAAAAAAAAAAAACAGTATTGAGTTCTGGTCCTGAAGCAGTTACCACGGCAACTGTGATCCTCAGACATCACAGGTTTCTACCTGCTATGGAAGTGAAGGGAGAGAGAAGGGAGGATTAGCAGCAGAGCTAACATTTCACAGAGTTGGGGCAGGCATCATTAAAGCACACAGAACAAGACTGGAATTTCTTATCGAGGAAGAAAACATTTCCACAGTAATGATGTTCAGTGAAGTGGAGGAATAAAAGCCAAAGTCTGAAAAGTATTTTAAAATGGCAAAAGTATGTGCAAATAAATCACGGTATCAAAACATAGAGAAACATTACTAACAACACACTGACGAAAGACTGACTGAGGAACGAATGGATCTTGGAGGCAGAACAATAAGAAGACTATTACAGTTCCAGGCTTCCAAAATACACAGCAGCTCGCCGTGCAGAGCAACGCTACGTCATGGCTCAAATATGTTCCAAGTTTCATATGCGTAACAAAATAACTCGAGATCTTAGCAAAGCCCGGTAGCATAAACTTTGACACCCTCAGGTATCTCGGTGTTTACCATCTTTAGCCAAAACTGAACTCAGCCTCTGGTCCCGAACGTTGGGGTAGCATCAGCTTGGAACGAAAAATACTGCTGCGGTGCCCTTGGAAACAACACCCATAGCACACGATGACAGGTTTTTTTTTATTTATTTTTTTTATTTTGCAAATTACATAATTGCAACATGTGTTTTGAATTTGTTCAGTAAATGATTATCAATGAAGCATATGTTTTCCTCATAATGCATGTTCAATGCGTGTGTTCCGGCGTCATATAGTAAACAATGATGGAAATGTTTATTTCCATTGATATTGGACACGGTGCCAAGCAGCTATCCTGGTCAAAACATGTTTCTGCGCTTTTCTTTTACTCATTAATAGCCTATATTTCAATGCTTTGAAATAACAAGCATAGCCTCGAGCAAAAACAACTGGCTCCGAAACAGCAAACTTGCTAAAAGGTAGTTGAAATTGACAGGGAAATCTGGCTGCAAGTAATTGGTTTAAACCTGTTGTCTTTTTCACAGCTTTTCAGACCGCTCCGCTGTTCTTTGTAATGGCTCTCGAATAACCAGCATGTTTACTTTTCCACAGACATTAATATGGCGGAAGGCAAACAAAGCATGAAAAGCCCCTAAAATATATTGAAATTAAATTGATGCATTCAGTCACTGTCTGGAGCTCTGCTAATAGTCATCAGGTTAGATGAGTTTTGAAAGCACCGCTGGAAACTCGGTTTCAATGTGTCATTTGCATGTCACCGATAATAAACGTACGCTGTGATCTCATACAGCTACTAGCCAGTGGCCATGAGGGTCTTCAAGAACAATAAAAAGATGCGGAAATGAACGAAATCGAGAATGAGGACTAAAGAAAACAATAAATCCAGTTGTTCCTTAGACAAGTTTTAGATTGCACACGTGAACTTAAACGTATGTAAATATTCTTTATTCCCACTTCTTTCTCTGTTTCTAGTCTTCCTTTTTGCCTTAATGTTTAACCTTAATGTAACCTCAAGATCCGGTGGTTCGGCTATATATTTTAATTATGAAACACTGTTTTAGTGGTAACATCTTGTTTCTGGATTCTTTATTTAAAATACATGCACAATCTGTTGAGAGTGTCTATTACAGTAGACTATTTCTGATGCAGTAGAGGTTCAGTTCCATGTTCTTGGGATCTTTGAGCATAATCCAGACTCCTCTGGGAAATTTAAACCACCAAGCTAGCAGCTATAAATCCAGTTGCTCATATGCAGAAAAGCACTCCTGACTTCCCCCACTCATATTTTCATCTTTAATACCTTTTTTCGTTACAAGCATGCACAAAGCAGTTAAATTTTTTGTTTGGAATGCCTACATTTGGGTTCTTGAGATGAATATTTTGGACAGACACAGCATTCCTTCAGCCGTGATTGTTCTGCTTTCAACTTTGCATTTTTCAGATGGGTCAAATTTTCGTAATAGTTTTGGCAGAAACTATCACCAAAGTCAGTTTTTTTTCCGCTCAGAAAATGGAACAGAATATTTCCTTCTGCCTGAATTAATTCCCAGTCTGAAGACCAAGTCACCCTTACACTAATCTTGCGCTAAAGCTTAATAATGGTATGAGATGAAAACAAGAGCTCTGTGGATGGACAGCGGTTTACGCTCAAAATAGCTAGAGATAATAGAGATCCCTGAGTTCATTAACAAATATTACATTATGTCTGGTTATTAACGTCAGTGTTAGGTCCATTAATAACATGAATGAAATTTGCCTAAATTAAAATATGTGCCTCCTAACTGAATGATGAACTTCAGAATTCAGTCACTGTAGACGATACCCCGGTAAACTTTAACCAATCCACACAAGTGCTTCACATTTCCACCACGAACCACAGATCTTAAGCCCTGGAGTTGCTTAGCAACAGCATATGGCATTGTCAAGATGTATTTAACTGTGTGTCTGCTTGTGCACTTGCTTTTGGCACCTGTATATGAGGGGGGGCAAGGTGAGAGGACAAGGTGAGAAGGGTCACATTTGTCTCACACACACACACACACACACACACACACACACACACACACACACACACTCACACCTGTGTATACAGTAGGCAGCAGGTCTTCCCTAAACTGACCCCCACTGATAAGGTTCTAACAAGCTAACCTATAAAAGCAGACCGTGCCAAAAAATCTGTTACCAGAACAGTCTATTGTAAAATCTCAATTATATTTGAGAGGTTTCTACAAAATGACTTCCTAAAGCAGAATTTATGCTGTAAATTATTTGAAGTAGGGCTCTAACAGTACTAGAGTCAAAATAGACACCTTAGTGGACAATGAACATTCAGATGGGCCCTGTCTAGACACTTTGAGCTGTACAGGCATTTTCTCCTTAGCACAAGGTAAATAATTAACATTCCACATCATCCAGCTCCCACACTTCTGTACATTTTTAAAGGCCATATTTCATTCCCCTTAAAAGGTCCTTGTGGAGAGGGAGGCCATGCGGGGTCTGACGGAGACAATTTAACACACCTAATACCAGAATAGGAAAGACATGCCCATAACTTCCTTTAATCATGATTTTATTTCTCTGGAGCCTCCTTAAAATGCTATACGGAATATAATATGGATCCATAAATACTGCAGTGTGCTGCGCTTTCTGCGAGTGCTGGCTGCCCTAACTGCGCTCCCACACAGCAGTCACAGGCTAAGTCATCCTCACTCCCGCATAGGCCTAACCCCATTCTATTCATTTCCCTTCATACTCATAATTGTGTCATTTATATTCCCTGGTTGACAATCAGGGCCACTTCATTCAGCAGGGAATGCCGGAACGTTCTTTATAAAGGAAATAATGGTCAGATAGCCATGGTCAATGAACGAGTTGCTTGTTTTGCCTCCCAAAACATGCCAGGTATGATTTTATGTCATTTTTGCAAAGTATCTTCAAAAAATGATGAAAACAAACATTTATGGCATGATTTGGGGAAAAAAAAAAGAAAAAAAGATGGAATATTCTGGAAAATCTTACACCAGAATTTCATAACAGTTAAATAAATAATGCATAATTAACATTTTTCTGTGTTGCTTTAAAGGCATGATATACTATGCAATGAGACAAGTAGGACACACATACATACTAAATTCATCAAGTTTAAAGGTAATATAGTTTGGTGATATATAGTTTAGTTTGATATATGCTCAGGAAAAAACACAAAACATTTAAAGGGTTTGCAAGTGACCCAACAAACTGGAAGGCACTTATAACCATGAAAGGCTGATGGAACAGAAGGAAACCACATGGATTTCGGGGGGCAACAGATTTGATTTGCTGCCTTGCTGGTGTGAAAAACAAAATCGCCACCGACTGCACGTTTCAAATAGGAAAGAGGCACATTTGCACAAAAGTGTCAAACGTGCCTTTTTTGTTTTTTGTTTTTTCTTGAACAGCCATAAAATATTTAGCATTCCAAGGTGCTTGCTGCAGACAGATGTAGGGAAGGTGCTTCAGGATGCAACCAGGAACATGGATAAATCAGCTTGTTACTCTGAGCCTCTACACAAGTTGTCTGCTACATCACAATGACCACCAAAGGCATGAGAGGCTTCCTTTCAACATATCAGCTCATCTGACAAAAAACATCACAGGAAGACCCAGACCGGACTCCGTCAACGACGGGATCCGGCAACCTAGTGACAGACTCCTGCTAACACGTGGATCGAGTTCTGCAGCTTTCCTGTAGCCGACCAGGGGTGCGTGAACGTATGGATCGGTGACATTTCCATAGGAACACAGACGGTTCCGCCTCTGCATCACAGATGGCTGCAACTAAAGGGGACCGGTTGCCTCCTTCCTCTGCCTCACAATTAGAGCGCACGTCTCAAAAGGGAGTGAAATCTGTTTATGTTACACGTTGAGAAAAGCACGGGTATTCCTCAGAGATTCATCGGCTTGTTAAAAACACACTCGACACACACGAGACACCGCTCTGTCTTATCACACAAACAATTAAATTTCATTCCCATTAGGGTTCGCACTCTTTGCAAGGAAACACTGATGCGTCAAATTTCCATCACGGGCAAAACATTTTCACGTAAGCGGCACAGACGAAACACAATTTTCCAGAAGTTGTCGAGCAAATGCCTTTTTGATCGCACGCACTTCAACCAATCCAAGCTACGACTCTCACACCAGCACGGGTGCTAAACATTTATGGTACATAATGACATTAAAATCTCATAAATGGAAAAAGGGAGGACTAGAGAGTGAAATCGGTGGACTTTATTGAAGGCCATCTGTCACCTTCTGTTTTTAATCCACGTTTTGCAGATGCACCAGAAAAGTCAACCGAAGAGCTTGTTAGTTCATACATTTACATTTTTTCATTTAGCAGACGCCACAAAAATGTACCACATGGACACAAGGACTTGGACAAACAGTTAGTCTAGCACCGGTTTGGCGGGTGCACATTCCACAACTTGATGCTCATAGTAGCGAAACCGATAGGAAAGGCAAAGACAAAGAGGATTCTAACAGTTGTGCTGTGCATTTTTGCAGCTGTTGGGAGATCAGAAGAGAAGTTGGTCTGAAAGAGATGTGTTTTGAATGCTAAAAGGGATTCAGCAGTTCTGAGGGACATAAGGAGCTCATTCCATCACATAGGAGCCGAAACCAAGAGAATCTCAGACTGTGATTTCCTGTCTCTTGCTTTCATACATTGTCCTCAGTTGGCCTCCATTCTGTGGCCATGATCTCAGTAACATTGCTCTCAGGGTTTGCTCTGGTGGGAATGTAGCTCAGAGCTGGTTTCATAATGTATTTTTAAATGTGTTGCATTCTGATTCTCAAAAGTGCTCCAAGTAAGCATACCCATGGATGTTCACAAAAGTTCATGATACTGAGCACAAACCAGCTCTAGGTATTTTTGGAAGAGTTTGTACAATCAGCCGATAAGATGTGGAGGGTTTTATAGTAACACTACCTCTATTTCCACTACTTACTTAAAAGTCTCTTGCAAAATGAATTAGTTATCTGTAATTGGAAAAAAAAATGTGGGAAAACTAAGAATGAGGCCAGAGCGAGACTTGAGAAACACTCACCTATTGAGGTCAGAGGAGATGGTTTCCAAAGGCGCCGCTCATTCCCACATCGATCCAGACATTCAGAAGCCGTAGTTTCAACATGGTTGCTGGAGAATTTGAGCAGAGTCAGCAATCTGAATCCGCAGTGCCCTCACCTTCCAATTTCTCCCCATAATTCTACCGGCAATAAAATTCTTGAGACCTCTCAGTATGACATCGTAGCGCTGGCTGAATTCTGAGAGCCTGAACCATTTCGACAAAATAAACAGGCCTATTATATTCATCACATACAGAAGTTGTGCTGTCCGTGAATATATATACTAGCATAAACATTTCATTTACTTAAGCAGAAAAGGACACGAGCGAATATGGCGCTCAAAATAAGGGAAAGTAATGTCACGGAAAAGCTGTTCTCATTTTCAGACCATTTCCGCAAAGTGCGACATATCTTTGCTTTGCTCCTTTATTTATTTTTTCTAACCTTGAGATATCTTGGGATGTACATGAGGAAAAGTTGATGCCAGCAAGCCCCTTTTCAAAAGGATTAATGCAGATGCGGCCGCATTAAATAGGTTGTGCTTCAGCATATTATAACCCCCATTAACAGAGGCGGGCGGTATTGATTGAAATGCATTTAGGAGCTGTTCGGCGATGATGAAGCAGCTCCTCCCTGAACATGGGCACCCCGAGGTTCGAGAGCAGATGCCCGTCAGCAATCCAAAAGCCATCCGGTCCAGCACTTCACGGAGTAAACACCTGGCCCTTTTTGCACCACAGAGCAAAGCAGGAGGTGTGGGCAAGAACCACAGGACCCATTTCTCTGCAACAACAGGCACATCTGCCGCTAAACTTCTCAAGGTGGGGGGGAGGTCTCAGCGCTATAAAATATTCTGCCAGCAGATGATTTTATGTTAACGGTGCAAAAGAGGCTCAGTGCACAGTGCCAGTGAAAAGTTTCATTGCGCTGGCTGGATTCGAACTTTGTTAAGTCGTCCGGTTAAGTTTGATCAGTTAACCCACCGACGTGTCGGCGCGGCTCTTCTGCAGCGATTTCCAGAGACGTGGAAAACTTTTGGGTTGCTTCGCTTTCGTTCTTCACTCCATTTTGCCCCACTGATGCTGAAATCTTTTAAATTTTGTTTGTTTCTGTGTGCAGGGGAGGAAAAACCAAGACCCGACAGTGTTGCGCGCTGTTCTACAGAACAAATCGCATTGACAATGTAGCTTCTCCGCAGCCTGTTAAGACAGAGTAAATAAGTCCGGCAAAATAAAGAAAGACACATTCTGGCCATCTTTTTGGTCTGTGATCGAATTCAGTGACCTGCACACCTCCCATCTCTTTACCCTGTTTTGATATAGAACACAGCTTTCCAAAGGTTCAAGAACTGGAATTGCTATATGGGATTTCAACTTGCTTTTCAGTGCAACACAGGGGAAATATGGCCGTTGGTTCTAATTTATTACCTCCTGCCACGGCTCCATCTGGAGGCTGTGCGGTTCGCTTTGGGATCCAGCTTGAATTGGACCCCCAGTCTTCAGCAGAACAGGATTATGTTAGGAAATAGGAGCCTTCCTGGAGGAACAAAGATTAGAGGGACATGGAGTTTTAGCACAATGCACATCTCCCTCTTGCATAAACACAAGTTCAGTTGAGACAGTGGACTTCTAAACTCCATGGCAGCCATGCAGGACCAACACTGACTTGCATTTCTGTGCCACTGAAGTGACCACTGGACCCTGCGATCGTCTGCCTTGCAAGGGCAATGTTTTTTTTTGTTTTTTTTTCTTTTCAGAATTTTGACAACATGGGGGCTGAGAAGTCAGACATTATGTGCAGTATATAAAAAAACGCAGACAAAATTAATTTTAGTGGAGTGCATCGGGCCTCAGAACTGCGACTTGGTGTCTGTGTTTAATCTCTGAAGTGTGGCAACGCTGTGTTATCTGTCTCCTGGGTTCTTTTATTATATTAATAAATTCATCTGCTAAATCAGTCACACTTCAAATGCTGGTCACGCTTGTTTGATCAGCGTCCAGCCGGTCAGCTAATTTGAAGCTCACAAAGCGATTACTGGTAGTCCTCGCTATGATCCCCTGCCCAGGGTTTTGCTATTGTCTCACTGTGCTTTGAGTAGGACTTAAAAGCTCACTGCTGACTTTCTCAGCACTGGGACTTCCCTCTAAGAAGGTTCCTCTATGAGAAAACCAAGGAAAAATATAGACAGACATTCAGCTGGCAGAGTGGTTGTGTGTTGGATGAATAGGTCTTTAGAAAAACATATTCAAAATATGAGGACTCGTGCGTTTCATACTGTTCAACTTTACCAAATAAGAAGACTAAACCCCTGCAGGACTTTCTTACGTCAGCTCTTCTTACGCGTCCTCCTAACTCTTCCCTCTCCACTTCTCTTCCTTTGGCTGCCTGCATCAAGCACAACTCCCTGGTTATGGCCTACAAGAGGGTCATAGAATCTGCACCCCAGCAGTGACCGGACCTTATCACCCTGCACCCCCCACTTGGAACCCTGTGCTTCTCCAGCTCTGGCAGCTTGTGCATCTGGCTCGCAAAGGCTGCAAAATTCATAGTCTCCAGTGTGGTGGAATGAGCTCCCTCTGTCCCTCACTGAAGTGCTGAATCAATTGCAGCATTCAAGAAGTTTTTCAAAATGCAATTCTTTCAAAGCCATGTCCTTCCAGAGCTCTTGAGAGCTTCACGCCATCACCACCTGATTTTTTCATCAACGTATTTTCCTATCTATATGCATTTTCAATAGGCAGCTACTTGAATAATGTGTGCAGGAAGAAATGGTGGCACCAAAGAAACAAGTTGTGCTTTAACAATTCTCTCTGCATATCTAAAGGTCTCCATCTGTTACTGAATGCACTTTACCCCCGAGTTGTACTTTGTTTTGTAGGAAAGCATCTGTCAAATGTATAAATGTCTCGTATGATGTTTCCACACATTTTTATCACACATCCATCTAATCGGAACCGAAAAAGAGCTTCACCTGCTTTTAGCAACTACGAACGACAGCGTTCTTATTGCAGGGTCAACACCAGACATAATGATGAGAATAAAAGGTGGGTATAAAAATAAATGCAGAAGAGCAACCAAGGAGAAGGGCGGCTAAACTCGGGAAGCTGAGTTAAACCATGAACTTGGAAACCATTTATGGTTGCAATGCACGCAGCTTGAACGAGGTGCCAATCATATTTTTTCTTGCATGGAGTTAAAATGAGTCCAGTTGAGATTTCTCCACCTGAATAACCCAGAATTTCTATTGGACTTGAAATATTTCCAATTTCCCTACTTCTGTGCCAATTGGCAGGCTGCTTAGAATGGGCCTCTTTGGCAGGCCCAATTGATATTAAGAGTATGTGATTTTCATGACTTATCAGCCTGGTTCCAGTGGGCTATAAGAATTTGAGGAAATAAGTACATGAAAAAGTGTGCTGTGTAGGTCCCCTAAAAGCTATATTCCTGGTACAACAGTGTGTGGCGGTCTAAAAAGGTATGAATTTTCAAGTCAAATGAGTGCTGAGGTTTTAGCAGTGTGGTCAGGTATGGACCGTGTGTATCCACGCGGAGTGTGAGCGCCGCGCGTCTCTTCATCAATCATTCAACGCTCACTCCGATCAGCAGCATTTGGCCTTTCTTGACCGCTGAGCCCCATGTCCAAGTTTACAACAAAGGTGTAAAGGGGGAAATGGTGGCCAAAAATTTATATCACATCTAGGTCCCCCTCCCTTATAAAAGCAGCTCTGGCTCCTGATTTTGCCACAGCTGTGATGGTAGTTCTGCTTGCCGCCCAGCAGCTGTAAAAATGATTCCTTCCAACAAATGCCCTCGCGACCATTTTCCATCGGGGATCTGAAAAAATTGTCTTAGCTGTCAATAAATCACAAATGGTAAAATGTTCAGCATGCCTAAAATATGCATGTAGTAACATTGAATTTAAAGGGAGGCTGAATTTGAAGGAAGACACAGATATATTGTAAAAAAACACTTTTTTACCAAGAAATATATACAGTTTTGTGCAACAATATTCCATACTTCATGTATTATTGACTGGCTTTCATATAAGCTTCATGTCTGTTCTAGTCGCCATTTTAAAAACATTAAAAGGCAGTACTATTTTATGAGCAAATCTTGCAAATACCAAAAAGTGCATCACTTTAAAATTCACTTTTTGAGTGACTTGATTTCTAGAACTATTATGACTGATTTTCTGCTCTGAAACACAAACTGGGAATGGAACTTAGAGGATCAAATAAAATGGAATACTTTTTAAAATAAAAGACCAAAAAAGGTCAAGACCACAAACCATCATCATGGATTTACAGAGACATTTGAACATACCTTCCACCTGCTTGTTCCATTTTATCTTAATAGCATTTCTCACGTCGCTCTCCATTATGAATGATGATGCCCCGTTCTGTCATCTCCAGGTGAGAATAAGTGGTCCAGAAATTGCTGCCTCCTGGCACCAGAATTTAATTGAACTTCAACTCACCTGTAATCTCAAGTAAGACACCTGATTTGACAGCAGCTGTTTTCACCTTTGGTCACACTACTCTGGCTGCCTCCCCACACGCTGGTGGAGGCTGGCGGGAAGGGCTTCTGGCTGGTGGGTGGGCCGGATTTTTGATTAAATCCACGCTTCACTCTGGAGTTTCCCAAGAACGCCCAGGACTCCTGTCAGATACAGCGCATTTGTGATGAGGAAATGTACCGATTTTACACTTTTGTGGGACCTTGTGAACTGCTGATTGAAGTGTTTGAGGCTGCCGGGAATATGAATTACTTCAGTTAACTTCACGGGCGAGGAGCCAAGAAAAAACCCTGAAATTATAGGATTAGCTTTGCATGATGCTGACTTAATTCTGATGTCTCAGCAAATGGGCATGAAAACATTTCAGAAAATGAGGGTCTGTAAGAAACATTCTGTGCTTCTGTCAATTGTCATACTTCAGGCATTGTACAGCAGTTCTGATAATCCATTGTTTTAACATTTAAACAAAAAATGTTACCAAGTTAGCTACTGCATAGCAACAAGTTTGATGTACTGTAGTTATTGTTTAACCAGAACATTTACATAAAGAAGAATGCAAAAGGTTTTGAATAATTTTTTGTATAAACCGTATCATTAATCATTTTTCACTTAAACCTTTGACCAAGGCAACTAAGAGTGGCAAATTTTAAAAACTGGGGTATTTACAGAGTTATGTGAGATTTACCATGCCAGTAATGGGTAAGTGCCCTACTCAAGGGTACTACAGCAGTAGTGGGATTCAAACCCTGGGCCCTCAGTCCATGGCTCCGGTCACTCTGCCCCCCACCATGCGACCACACACAAAGGCCTCTACATAAGTTCTCATATACTTTTGCTGCCAATTCTGATTTACGCTGCAAAACTACATTTCCATAATTCTTTCTGCTTTTCAGGATCAAGAATCCCCAGTTTAGACAGCATATCTATTTTTACTGACTTCTGTATATTAATAGGAGTGATAAGGCTCATAATGTACAATATCTGAATTAGTGATGTGCTGCGGTTTTCCTTCTGCGATGCACTACAGTGTTTGTCATGTGAAAATAGTGGAAATGTGCTTCATAAACAAATTCTAACTAAACACTAAAATCGATAAGTGTTGGCCAAACAGGCATTTTGAGCAGAGGTCAGTTCTGAAACGAAACATCCCGCTTTCAAATTAATTTCTGCTTCTCTAAAATAATGCTAATGGTTCCATAACTTCGGCTTACTCGTGACCGAGTGCTTAATGCTCACCCTTTTGTGGTGCACATTCTCTGAATTTGGCTCGTGTTTGAACCCGCTGTATAACACGGTATAAATATGGTAAATCATCTTGACATTTAAAATATATACAGCACTCGAGGTTCAGAGTCTGAGACCGCCGTAATCATATTCATACGATCTGACACTAAAAATTTAACTAAGCAACTGACTAACTAGCATTTTGTTTATATAACTTGTACTTGTGACTTGCTTTCCTTTGCAATGTACTTTTCTTTTTTAGCCTTTTTTAAATTATTTTTATCGCAACATGAGCGTCATTATTGTATATTTGAAACGCCCTGCAGGCCTTTCCCCTTCTCCCTCGCATTTAAACCAAAGTGTGAGACCTTTGATGTCGCCATCCTGCGTCCATCTGGGCGAGCCAAAGACATGCTGGAAATAAGACAGTGCTCGGAATCCGCTTCAAAGTGCCTGCATCTCATTGAATATAAAATGAGAAATTTTAGCAATTTCTGTTGACACGGATGCTTTAATAAATGCACTTTCTCCTCTGAAAAGCCCTGCAGTCTGCATCCTGGGTTCGACTGATGCATTGTGCAGGCAAAGCAGAAGTCTGGGTATTTCGGGGAGGTCATAATAGCTCGAGCTTTTTTTTTTTTTTTTTTTATGGAGAAATGGAAGTGAGGAACAAAGAATGTGACTGTTTTCATTTGTCCTCTTTATCAAGATGTAGCTCTCTGATCAGTCATCACTAGTTTAAGTCGTGCTGGACATCCATCCATTATTAATATGTAGGATGAAACCAGAAAACTTCATGAAATCCATGCAAACACGGGAAGAACAACCAAAGCCCCACAAAAAATGTCACATTCTCAGATATGTGAACCTCAGCTGGGAGTGCTGCAAGTATTATTATACTGAAAACGTGTTGTGAACCTCCAGCACGTCTGTTTCGTACAGGTCTCTAAAAAACAGGTGTTAAAATCCAGATGGGATGCTGACAAGATGGATCCCTGCTTTCAAATACTCTTGGGGCTGCGGAAGCGTTACCAGGAACGTGCAGAGAGGCTCTTGAAATTTCTAGTCTTCAAGGGACGTGCAGTTCCCATCACACGGGTCAGTTCTTCGGGATTTGATGCCCAGATGCCTGGGAAGGCTCATGTCTATCAACACCCGCCTTCACTTGCTTAATTATCAAGCCATTTTGAGCTAAACTATGTTTACATCACATACTCGGTTATACTGCACATCCAGTTCCTAAACCCAGCCAGGAACTCCAATAAAACCAAAAATCCCCCATAGTGCCATTTGTCTTCTCACTGCCCATGCCTTTAGGCCAATATCTATCCTGCAAAGAGACACAGCACTCGGCGTATTAATTACCGAAAGCCCGCAAAAGAATCTGTATCCAAAAACCAACAAAAAACTTGTAAAAAAAAAAAAAAATCTCAATTAAATGAATTCACCAAGGTGCGTGCGGGAGTGCGGTAGATGGTAAGGAGCTCATTTTAAAACATGAGAACGCTATTCCTCTCCTAACTATGCTTTTGTACTATAGATGTGACTTTAATTTTAAAGGCACCATTAAAAACTTGGAAGCCGTCCCCTGTCTTGATTATTGCACCGCTCACAAATTGAGCCTGTAATATATCATACGAGGGTGCGCATGCCTTTTTTATTATTGTGATGTTTTAATTTTCCTTTTTTACATTATGTTTAAGGCTTAAAGCTATTCCTCCTGAGCTGCAGCCAATTATATATGCAATAAAGCTTATGAGATTAAAATATAAGGGATCATTAACAGCGTTCTTAATTAGCACCTTCCATTGTGCATCAATTCGTGAGCAATGGAGGCTGGAAGTGAATGAGAACGCCTTTGTGCAGATGGAACAGCGCGTGGGCCTTTACTGCCATCGGTAGCAACCTGATGACCACTGTCTACCGGCCACCCCCTCGGCCCCGGCTGCAAGGGCCGAGAAAGACAATAAAGCTGCGGGGGGTGGCGATCAGTAGCTGCCCAGGTTCGGTCCTGCTACCTGGATCACAGCGGAACCTGACTTGCAAGGTGGATCGCAGACTTGGATGGATGAGCCCTTGAGAGTGGGCCTGGCCTTCACAAACCTCTAAGCTGTTAAGTTCAGGTCGGTGCATTGGAACTGGTGTGAACATTAGAAGGAGAAGTCTCAGGTCTGTTGAATGAGAAGCAACCAGTAAACTTTTGCCCAAACAACCCAGGCCTTGCAGTAAAAATGACCCAGTTGTATAAACAGATAAATAAGTAAATAGGTTGTTGTACAACTGTAACCTTGTAAGCTGTGTTGGCGAAAGGTGTACATGTAACTACTGAGTAAGTACAGCAGCAAGCAGACAGCAATAAAACATCTTCAGTCTCCTCTACTCAGCCTGCTCGTGCCCGTGTGATTTCATGGTGGCCCTTCTGAGCAAAAATAAGCTTTTGTGAGGGATACTTCCTGAAGGACTACTGTTTCCAGGATTATTTTGCTATTACCTCATTTCCCAAACACCCATCCACTCAATTATTTGACAGCACATTTACCTGCTGACCGTCTTATCTCCCCCTCACAAGGCAGTGCATCCAACAAGCCCAGGCTCCACAAACCCTGTCAATTCTATGGCATAGATGCTGAAAATCTGCACTACTTGCAGAAACAGAAATTGTTTTTTTTTTTAAATAAATAAAAAAATGAATTAATGAAGTAAGGGATGTGCAACCGCTGGGGAGACGATTAGAGGTGCAATTCCTCAGCTGCTATATTGCTTTCACATGCAAACAAACCACCTAGCCCACAGCCACGTGAATATTTGAAAGAATGGCCAGGAGGAATATAGCTGGTTTAGAGTCTCTTGAAAGAGGTATGTGACAAGCCAGCAGTTAAAAATAATAATAATAAAATAGCTTGGAACAAAATAGATGAGCTCCTGCTCCTAGGCTGAGATGAGCACATACTATTCGTGTGTTTTAAAAGCCTTGAGTTAAATTCATACACCATTCATAGTAGTGAAGCAGCAAGGCAGGCACCATCAAGAGCCAAGGGTGGCAAGACCTTAAAAACCCTGCAATATTACATTTTTATTTGTTTAGTAGGCAATTTTCCACCCAAGAAGCTTGCACATCTTCCAGTTTTACATATGTATATAGACAAACACACACACACAGTATATATAACTGCACATTTACTAGAGCATACGTGGGTATTTTCTTATGGATAAGCACGCAGCAGTGGTTCTCAGAATCAACCTTTGGTTTAATTTCAGATATTTGCTCTTCTTGTTGCCACTGTTCTGTGATTAACTTTTCTTTGAAAACTGAAAATAAACATTTAAACAGTATCACAGCAAGATGGATGTTGAAGGCAGGACCACTGCAGTTCTCTGAAAGAGGTACTGGAGCCCAGACACACAATTTAGAAGGTCATTAAATGGAACATGGTGGTGAGACTTAGACCCTGTGAGCAACCCGAAATCACTGTGGCCATTCTAGCAGATTAAAATACAGTGGTCCCACAGTTTAACAACATAACTGCAACCTGAAGTCTGCTTGCATCCTATGTGCAACTTCAAAGTCACTTCTGCTACAAAATTACAATAAATAAAAGGTTAATAATACAGATGTCCTGTACAGATGCTTATCTCCTGGCTTAGGTTAAAAATCTGTGATATACCTTTGAAAAAAAGATACATTTTTTAAGAATATTTCTATTAAAAGTTCAATGGAATAACATTAAAACTAATGAAAATAGAAAAAAAAAATGACAGGGTACTCCACAAACTCCTATTCAATTCCAGTTGTTGACCAATTCATCCCAACGTGTAACATTCCTCATCTTTATCGTTGTCATGTCAATGCACCAGACGGAAGCGGTGAAGAACGAGGAAGCCTGCTGCACTAAATAGGTGTCACCCTCCTATTTTCAGGTATTTTACTGCTATCCATTATCTTAGCACACAACTGCAGGTCAAGAAATTGTCAAGAAATTGAGGAAATTTTCAAGAAAATGAGGCAATTAATATGCACTTGTATGTTTATATACATACATTCAGTAGCGTCCATTACATTTCCTTCTTTATTACAAGTAACAAATATTTAATATTCAAATTTATGTAAAGTATGAAGAATTAAAAACAAGATAGGATAGAAACAACAATAAAATGTACCTGTAATGTAATGGGCTGCTACCAGGGAACTCACTGATTGAAGAGTGAATGAAATCACAAAAGTGCTGAATCAAAACTGCGTTTGAACACGGGCCACTCATGGCAAAGGCTGAGAACGCAGATGCTGAGCTTAGTGCCGCCATACAGCTTCACATTCATACTCGCACAAGTTTGACTTTGAATGGACAGAGCTTGCTGTGGTGGGATTTCTCAACTCGGACGCTGAGCCGGATATTAAAACCTATCGCTCCTTATATTGGGAATTTGATACTGGGAGCTCGAATACCAGGGTATAGGTGTACAGTATATAAAAAGGAGGTACCAAAACTTTGACTGTAGCAGCTATCTACAGTATGAAAGATGTATTACATCTTTTTAAGATGAGAGGGAAGCCACTACCTGAGCTCCATAGAAAAATATGTCTATGGAGTCATGTATGTGAGGAGACACCTTTTTTAACTGCTGTGAAGGATGCTGTATGGTCATGAATCTTAGTATCGCTCTCCACCAACCCTGAGGGTGAGAGTACCAACACTTAATAACTCCATACATCATGCGACCGAGCAAACTGAAAGAAACCAAATGTGAATTTAGAATCGCAACTTCTGACACAATGTCATCTCTCTCTCGCTGAAATGGTCCCAACATTGAAACAGCTGAGAGAGAGAAGTTCCACAAACCAGTGAGGTACATGTCAGTGGGTGGCTGGGTTGCTATGTGTGAAGTCGGCAAACAGTGAAAACAAAGTTTGTTAATATGAGCAGATGCTGACCAATGAGTACAGAAGCAGGTTGTGCTCTTTCCACCAAACACTGTGCTACCCCATAGTCTGAAGTAGCTTTCCCCAACAATGCCTCACAGCACACCATCTTTTGGACTGTCAGTTAAGTTCTTGGACTTGCTGTGATCATTAACAATCCCATTATTGCGAATTGGGAAGCTGTTTAACCTACTTTACTTGTCAATATCAGTTTCATCTTTTTCCAGTCTATTTGGCTGATTAAATCTTTGTCACCCCTTCAAAATGGCTCTATAGATGGTATTTCAGCATAAAATGGCTCCTTGCCACCACATAGGGGTTTGCCTGGGCCTTGGACTTAAGATTCTTACCCAAGGAAAACTCTTGTCATTAAAATGGAGCTGCAGTAAAACCATTAATATTGACAGGGAGAAGGAACCAATCTGCCTGTTACCAGCATTAAATCTCATATAAATAGATCAGTGCAATCCAGCCTCTGTCCCACAAAGGTTCAAAATTTACCGCTCTACTATGGCGACAATTATTAGGGCTCCCCATAAATCTACCTCACCATCCATATGACTAGGTATAAAACTTTGGGGTTATATTTTCCCTATTTCTGCAACTGTCAGGTAGCATGCTTTAAAACTTGATTTACCTTTTCACTCTGCAAACTGTGCCACCACGACTAGAATTTTAAAAATATATAAAATGCTATATGAGGTATGGGATTTATTTAAAGCTGCTGCTTTCATTTAATTGCAAAAAAAACAAGTGGGTAAACACCAGAGTGCGAAACAATTCGGGAAGACCTTGAAGGAAGAGTCTGGGGTTGCTTACAGGTGTATACAGCTGCATACCGAGTCGGCACCTTTCTCATCCTGCACATCTGTGGCTGGGCTCCACCAAAAGTCTGCTATGTTTATTTAGCCATTCTCCAAAAAATATAGAGCATTTATCAAAAGTCTGTTCGGGAAACGTTAGGAAGTGCCAAAATAGCTCATATATTTTCATTAACTGCTGGACCGGAGCACAACCTGGAATCACTGAACCCTGGGCAAGGAGAGGTTACATCCAGCATGGGACGTCAGTCTACAGCAGGGTAGCCACATATATACATACACATTACAGGCAATTTACAATGAGCAAACCTGAATCACATGTTTTTGGACTGTGGAAAGAAACCCTCTGAATCACCTGGAGGAAAAACACACAGACACTCGGAGATCATGTAAACTCCACATAGGCAGAGCTGAAGTCAAACTGATGTTCAAATGGCCCTGGTACTGTAAGGCAACAATCCTACCCACTGTGCCACCATAACTAAAGTCCTACTCTAAAGCCAAACTAGCAAAATCTGAAATTAAATTGCAACATTGCAATTTAAATGCTGACAGAAATTCATAGCACCAGAGAACAAGAATAAGTTTGAATTTTCCTTTCATTTTGGAAACTTTAAATGCCATCATGTGCATCACTGGGAGTCAATCCCTGGGACCATAGGGTAGAGGTGCACAAGACTGTGGACAGAACTCCAATGCATCCCTGCTTTTGTGGGATTTGGAACATGAGAGGAAATCCATATGAGCACAGTAAACAGAGCTGGGACTGCATTCAAACCCACAACCTCAGAGCTGGGACTTCTTGTTTCACCCTTTTGACAAATTAAGACTCTTCGACACTTCCAAGAAGCATCAAATGTTTTGTTCATATTTATAGTTCAGCTTTTTAAGGGCTGCATTTCCGAGAAGAGTCACATTTACAGAATTCGTAACTACAAAGGAGAGATTATTTGCATGACTCATGCAGACCATCGTCCAACTGCGTTTTGTTGACACTGCTTCTGTACCGTTTGGCAGTCTTCTTCCCAATTAATAGTCAGTCAACCCAATGACCATGGAGTTGGGATTTTTTTAATCCCTTTTCTTAATAAGTGCCGCATCTGCCGTGCTTCAGTTCCAACAGAGTGCATCGTCGATGGATCGGCTGCCCTGTCAAGTGTTTCCATTTAGCCTGACCTCTGAGCTCCACCCTTTCCAGTAGATGATCTGCGAGTCTACTGGGTTGTAATAAAGAAGAGCCTCTTTATAGGAACCAGTGATTCATGTCATGGTGCCAGACAGGCAGTGCAATTTCCTGAAGGGAGTGCAGTATACTGTGCACTTAAAAGGGACAGCCGTCTCGTTCTGTAGTTGGCCTCACCTTCATGACCCCCAGGAATGCCAAAGTCAAAGCTCTCTGCCACAACCAAAAGTGCAGACGATGAATACTTGGCCATTTTTCCCTTGCAGAGTCCTCGGGGCACCCTGGGAGATGTCGAAGTGTTGGGAGCAGTCAATCATAGTCCTGCCGCATAAGGAGATAGCACCTTCAAACAGGCTCTCTATCTCTCCGGCCACCACAGCCTAAGCCCTGCAGGCGAAGCCTGGCATCCTGTTATTAAAACTTTGCAGTTCACACACTTATGTGATTTTAATCTCTCTCCCTCCTCCACAAGCCCATTATAGCACCAAAATAAAAATACTCAGTGTCTGCAAACTGTCTTCAAGGGTAAGAAAACTCTGGTTTGTGCCTTAATGGGTTGTTCATTCAAAAACACATTTTAGTGTTGCTCTAGCATCTTCAGCATGGTCGGACCATGGGTCCTCGTAAACAGCTGATTTGGGCATTTTGCTGGAAAAACTTGAACTTTCTGTCCCTGACATCCACAAAAATACTATCATTTGCCAATCTAAATTAATATATACCGTAACTATAGTGTATTTTATGAATACCGTATTGGCCTGAATATACATAAGACGGTACTTTTTCTGGGAATTAGATGTAAAAAAGATGGAGTTGTCTTGGAGGACTAGATTTATAAAGGTCATAAACAATATAACACCCGTAGGTGGCGTCACTTTTCCACTGGTGTCAATTATCCACAGAAATGATTAACTGCAGCCAGCGAATGTGAAAGCTCGAGATGGTCTTGAAAAAAGGAGCTCAAAATTCAGCCAATTTATCAGAGAACTGAGGAGGAGTTGTGATGCCAATTTTAACATAATGATGGTCAGTGAGGCAGAAGTGTGAAACAACACTCAAGCAGCCAAGAAATAAAAAGCTACAGCGTGTCCGAAGATGGCGCAAAAAGACCATCTTAAAAATACAATTATAGTAAATATGAATAAAGGTGATTTTTCTTTCTAAAGATATGCTCCAACAAAACTTTTTCCAAAAATGAAAAGCAGTGGGTTGTCTTAGAATTATCTAATATTCAGGCTAATGCGTATATGGATATATGAACAGCTTACAAAGAGTACTCTGCTGAGGTTGGTTAAAATACACCTGAACAAAACACAGGAGACATTCTGATCCTAGATTCATTATTTATCTGAGGCAGAGTAATAAAGCTGGGTAATTTTGTTTGTGTCAGTTCAAAGTACCCTGAACAAAGGTATTATAATAGGAATGGTGATCTGCAGTTAGAACCAACCATCAAAGGACCCAACTACTAGACCACCAGTCTTTTGAAATGATACTTGCACTAACCCTACTTTTGCGCTGCGGCCACGAACTGTTTCGCAGCTTTTCCATCCACGACGAAACTCGGCACATGCCGGCGATCGGATCCTTCGGTAGCTCCACACGCCTGGTGGATGGCGCTTGCGTGCGTAAATGGAACGAGTCAAAGTCACCGTACATTTGTTGCCATCTTTATTTGACGCCCACAAATACAAACTCAAACAGAACAGGAAGAACTGAGTCCAGTAGGCTTTGTTTCTTCAGCATCATCTCCAGACATTGTTTAAAGTGCATCGCTTAGATTTTTTTTTCCGCTTTAATTTAGACAATCGTTACATATTGTGAATACATGTACACCTATAATCATAACAGTATGTTCTCGGGTTTCTTACAGTATTGCACAAATTATACAACAGATATGAGGATGCAACAAAAGACACACCAGTCAACTTGAAATGAGCGGGCTGAGAAATTTACGGGATTGAACAGTGTCCAGTCTGTCTCTGATGCTATCCAAGTTTCTTGCAAAGAAATTCAAATTCAGGATTCAAGACTCCACATTCCGGACTGGACAACTTGCATAGCATAGTGTGTAGCAGGTGCTGGAAAACTATGTGGTGCTTTGAGCAGGTCACGTGGACACCTAACCAAATTTCAGTCCTGTGCATAAACAGTACTGGTAAAGACACTCGATATTAGCATATTTCAACTGCCCTGCAGCATTGTGAAAGGTAATACACACAAGAGTGCTAAGGCTCTAAGCAATGCCAGCGATGTTTTTACGTTGCACCGCAAGGATCGGCTGTTGCGTCTTGGCAGTCTCCCCCCGCACGAATGGGGTGAGCACAGATGGTCAAGTGCCACTGCAGACCCCCTGTGTCCATTGCCAAACAAAGCATCAATTAAGCAGCCCACCAGCATTCATCATATTACCCAACCTCACACGTCCCGCTACGTCCCATGATACCCCCCGTATGACAATGACACGGTTTCCGTCTATTTCTCCGGGGACGTATCCACAGCAGTGGCGGACGGGCTTGGATCCAGAGGAGTACAAAAGATAAATAAATATCTCTAAATGAGATAACAATAACTATAAAGATGATGAATGATAATGAGCAACAAACATGTCCTGCTGGTTTAGCTGATGTGTTGTAAATTGGACCATCCGCCTCTTCCAGCTTGAACTCTTAAATAATAATGAAGAAAACAAGGAAGAAAAAAGTAGTCGACGCATTACATCTGAAGTCAGGAGGATATGCGCGGCCTAGGAAGAAGACGGGGCTGCCACCCCGCTCGCCGCTCTGAATTCGCACTCGCTCATACGTACACGCACGCACCCACAGCGACAGCTTGATTGGTGAGGGGAGACAGTAAATCCCAGTGATTTACGGTTCGATTTACAGCAACGGCTGGCCATGAGGGACAGGGCCGGGCAAGTTTAAGAAACTCCATGAAGCGCAAGCTTGTGTCCAAGGCTCATCTCATCACTTGGGTGCAATCTCCGAGGGACTCTGCACCGCTTCAAGAACCAGACCACCACGGGAGGGTTTTTAAAAATAAATAAATAAATAAAAAAATAATCGATCCCAGCTCAGACTGCAGTTCTGAAACAGAACTTAACCGTACGGTCCCCCAGCGTCAGGGCTGACTGGGTAATGACAGTCCAACACTCAGAGCTTGGTGCCTGGCGGACACATCAGAACCGTCGAAGGGCCCCGGTCGAACAAATGGTTTAGAAGCAGACAGGTGTTTGTGTTTCAGCTCATGCGCCAGTCATGCCTCAACCACCCACTGGCTTATGGGTGGGGCAGTAAACCAGAGTTCCACCTCTTCAGCTGCCGTTTCACAACGGTGCTCTTGTCCAACTTCAGTCCATGGGTGGGCAAAGAGTCCCACTACTAGGAGCATCTCTGCCACATCGCATCTCAATCAAGTCCTCACAGTCAAGTAACAAAGACTGCATCTTCCTCCTCAGTATGATTTACATTCCAAATACAGTAAGGAGCACCATCAACAAACACAACAGACTCCCAAAATTTATCAGCTCAGATTTAAAAAAAAAAACTGCCTCATTATTAAATATCTACATTTCTGTCCAACAGCGTAAACTCTGTAGCAGACAGTATCCAGCAGTTAATAGAGAAATAACCACAGTTCCATATCCCAACAGTCTCTTTTTCAGTGTTCAAGGGAATTTAAGATCATACAGATACAACAAAAGCAACAACGTAAGAGAAGGCCAGTCTCAGCTTTTGTAATGAAGCTGAATTGTGAAACAAAAGCAGTACAGAAGTTCCTCTGACAACGAATCGAACATACAAACCCTTTTAACGCTCTTCATGGGCGCGGCGCACAGACCGCAGACGCTGAGGAAAAACTCAAAATCGGAGGCCACCGATGCTTAAGCCTTAATCGACAGCTGCTCTCGCTGAGTGGGGACTGGGTTTGCGAGGTCCCGAAGAACCAGCTGCGTTCTTCCTGCGTTCCGGTTGATGCATCCGCAACCTCATAAATCATCGATCAACCCAAGGACCTGCATCGGGGAATCATCGCAACTTTGGTTTTATGTTTCTAATACTTTTGGGGAGGAGGGAAGGTCGCAACAGATGGCTCCTGACACCGAGCTCTGCCGTCACCGTGTTTAGGATCTGGGTCAAATTTTTCTTCACTGGAAGGAGGTTGAAAGCGCGGTCGGTAATTAATAAGACTGAGAAACGGGGATTTATCTTCAAGCCAATGAGGTTCAGGCACGGAGGTAAATGAGATTGTGTCGCCAACGAAAAAAGAAAAAGAAAAATTTTAAAGAAAAAACGTGAAACGTGAGGTTAAAACAAAGAAAGTGCTACAACAATGAAGCACTCTTAAAGCCATCTTTGGGGATCGCCACGCGGAGAACTTCAATCTAATCTGCCACCATTCGTGGAGGTAACAAGCTCCCCTCCGACGCCGCTCCGTAATTACTGCCCATAATGGCTTCTGATCCGGGCAGAGCTGCGGTCCGGTGTCTAATCCTGAAGACACGGACATCCCCGGCAAGGGCTGCTGTTTTTAGAAAAGAGAGGCATCATGTTTGAGGCGAGGGGTGGACTCGCGAGCAGATTTAAGAGGGCTGTTAAAACGGTGGCCTGCAGTTAATTGCATTCAGCAAACCTTTTAAGGATTTTCAGGGCCCTGGCAAAGCAGAGGGAGGGAAGGTTAATCAGGCAAACAGAGCTCAACAAGCCTCCGATTATGGGCTGGAATTGGCGGAGAGCCACGGAGCACTTTTACTAGGTACCTGCCGCCTGTCCGTGTGATGCCCAGGAGCCCGAGGGCTATGACAAGACCCCCCTCAGTCCTGGGCTTCAGGATGATGGAAGATCCCTTAGTGAGGGCAGAGACATCAGACACTCTGATGTCCTGTGCTTCATCTTCTCCCCAGCCAGACAAGCCCCTCCATCTGGCATCTGTGAGTTGCATATTTCAGGGGGGGAAGAAAATGTATAAAACTCTCCTTTAAGGGCTAAAACAAGCCTGCAGAAAGTAAGAGGGAATGTTTGCCAGTGTCTGCAACAAATGTTCTCATGGTGCTTCCATTCCCAGGCAATGCAGCAGAGGTTTGTTGCAGCTGAGCTAAGAAACACATTTGCAGTATATTCAGATTTGGGTGTAAGATCATCGAACAAAGGGGTCCTCAAACCCTGGTCGGGGCACACGAGTGTGTACCAGCTCTCAGCAACCTAGGCAGAGTGAGAAGGCCACAGTTAAATCTGGTAATTGTCATTTTGGCTCAGGGGATTGGTAGAATGCAAAGCTGCAGCAGGTAGAAACCGAACACTGCGGACTTATCAGCTGCAAGTAACTCACAACCCCAGCCATGTACAATCAGTAATAATAGAGCTGTCCAAGAAGGAAATGTTACAGCTTCAAATGATGTTGGCCCGCCTATTCCCACCTTCCCGTGTAATCCTGAGACGGTGTGCTAATCTCAGGTTTGCATGGTCTTTGTTCTGCTTCCTTGTTCTGCCAAGGACAAAGCAGCGGGATTAGAAGCAAGGACGGAATTAAAGCTTGCAAGGGAAGCAGGCATCAAGGGAAGCCAAACTGCTGCTGGGAGAATGCTGGTGTGTGTGTGTGTGTGTGTGTGTGTGTGTGTGTGTGTGTGTGTGTGTGTTGAGGGGCATTTCCGTGCTCACACACACCAGAGCGTTGTGGGAAAGAAGTGAAAGGTCAAAATCTGGAAACTAAACACCCAGTTACCAGCGAAATGGTTTGTGAATGTTCTCATTTTCCATATGGGGACTCGGGGAAAGCTAAGAGATGGTGAGAGCGGCTACATTACATACCACGATGCTCCAGCTCAGGCAACGATGTCTAGTTTTAAACGTCAAAGAAGCCCTTGCTCGCAGTCTTTAAAAGGCCACCTTTGGGGATCATAGCGAGTACATTGAACTCCACTAAGGCTAACTGCACCGTATTACAGTGTTATCTGATCGGGTCTTCTCCCAGAGTCTGATTACAACTAAGCTCCTGTAGGCATCTGGAGGACCACAAAGTGAGATCTCGACACAGGATACCAACAGCGCACTGCAGACGTTCTCTGTAAAGGCCATCAATGGAGCAATTCTATACATCTGGTGTTTTCATGTAAAAGTTTTCTAACCAAGCCACAGTGAATGAGCACTGACAGCTACTTCTACATCACGTTGGGTTTTTTATTCCATCCTCCTTTTACAAATTGCCCAAGTAGCGCACTATAAGAACCCAGCTGGAATGGGCTTGATTTGAGATGGATGTCAGACAAATGCCACTGACCTTTGGGCCCGTTCAGAAGCTGTCCCAGGCAGGGCTGACCTGGGTGTGGCTGAAGAGCGCTGGTGGCAGCTGCCTCGAGCACAGCACATAACTGGGAAAAATGCACATCTGCGCACAGGCGGCATATTAACAGCACTCGCAGATGGGCCAGCCTACAGGAGCGAACACGTTCAAAAACGGCACTCTTCCTCTCTCTGCCATGAAACTGTGACTTCCATTTTTTTTTGTTTAACTTCTCAAATCCATGTTACCCCATGAGTAGGCCAGAATGTATTTTATGCTCAATTAAGCAGTAGAATAACAGAACAGAATAAGCTATAAGGCTGGGTTTTGATCCTTTGAAAGAACATAGGCAGCCTTATGTTTTTGGAAGTGGGGGTGTGCAGTGGGAAGGGCAGTGAGGGGGTCACACTCTTTTGCAGCTTTGTGTTTCTTTCTTTTTTTTTTTTTTTATAGTTTTAGTGGCTCTTTGGCTTGGGGAGACGCGACTGGGTAGGAGGGAGTAAACCCCGGGTTTTGGCCAAACCATCCTCTGATTCTCTCCCGCCAGGCCCCTTCCGGTGCCCCCATGCCCGAGGGGGTCTGAGGGTGGGTGAGTTCAGGGATGAAGCTGAAGAAGCAGGAGGTCCAGAGCTGAAGCAGGGCAGGCCTCGGGAAGGGGGTGCCAGCTGCTTTGCTGTTGGCGGTACTACAACACCCGTGTGGGGCCTGGCAATAACCTCCATTGGCTTGTCTCTCCGTGGGGCATGTGTGGCGGAGGCAGGACGGCCTGGCAGCAGGGTGCGAACGGGAGCCCTCTCTGCAGGGAAATGCAGGTTTCTGACATCAGCATAGGGGCCAGATGGTAGAGGAGGAATGAGTACAGGTCCTGGGCATCTGGTGGCCTCAGTCACCCCTGGGGTGAAGCCAGGGTTTCCAGGCTGTTCCACCCCAAGGTGCGTGTTGAGGTTGTGTGATCCCAGCTGCAAGCCAATAGCAGGAGTGGAGGCATTTGTGCTCATGGGAGAAGTAGACAAGCTCTGTGGTGTTCCATCCACAGAAGCATCCCTAAGGATGTCACTGGGGTCCTCTGCTGAAGTCGCTTGTGTTAGTCTTCCCGAGGAAAGATGCACGCTGGGATAGGCGCTGGGAGGCTGTAGTATTTGAGGCTAGGAGGAAATAAGAGGCAGAAGGCAGTCACAAAAAGCAGCAAAATAATAATCAATTTTAGAAATCCTCCCCAACCTTTTCACAAATAAACATCACGTCCACACACAGCCTTCCTGAGATGTGATGCAACACAGCACAGCGTGTTCGATTCCTTCAAGCCTGCTGCTGCAGTACGGAACACCAAGGTCTGAGGTCTTATTATAGCACAGGCAGTGTCAAGTTCAAGTTCCCAGTGAGCCTTAGAAAACGTAAAGCCATACACTGACATAGGCTTCTCTTGGTCAAAAAAAGTGCATAGGGTTTGCTCAAAAGGAACACCACTGGCTAACAACGAGAATTCCAGGTGACCAAATACAAGAGGCACCAAGGACCCAGCACAGGCCACAACAGGCAGGCTCAGCACAACCATGCAAACGCATCTTTCTTCAATTACGTAAAGGTTAGGGATTCATGGCGGGCCACCCGGGAAAACTTTGACCACTTATTAACATTTAACAGCGCTCATTAGGTGGAAGGAAAAGCAGTGACTTCCCAACCCTTGTGCTCCATCCAAAACAGTCTCTACCAGGCCACCTCAAACAGAATAATTCCGTCAGATATACCTCTTTGTCACTCAGATGTCAAGGAGGGTGACGGAGGCGCGTGCCCATGAAGTGACCACGGGGTTTGAAGTGCGTCCCAATGAGCAACAGATGACTAGGCCCCGACGCACTCAAACCAGACCCTAAGATGATACCTCAAGAGGTCTTAGGTTAAAAAAAAAAAAAAGTGTAATTTACATTTATTAATCTAGCAGATGCTTTCCTTCAAAAAGGTGTGCAACTCAGAGAAAACAAAATCGCATTTCATCGATAAAAAGAGAGACAGACGCAGGCAGGGAAGTACAACTTTTTAAGCGCCAAGATAATGTAGTAAATTTTCATGAAACAGATTTGGAAAAGGTGACTGTTGATGCCCTTCTTGAGCATTGAGAGGGACTCAGCAGTTCTGGGTAAGAGAGGAAGCTTTTCCCACCACATTGGAAGCAGGACCGAGAATCTAGCTTTTGGCTGATTTGAGACCTCAGAATGTGGTACCGCCCGTAACCATGGAGAAAAGCGCTTTAATGTGCTGTTGGTGGGAAGACCTCATGCGTGGCACACAAATATAACTGTCTATATAATCATGGGCAGCACAGAGGGCTTTGAGGTCTAACATCAAAGCCGATCTGCAAGCCCATTCTTACAGAGAATCCGCTGACCCATACCGCCACCTACTGGTCTCTTCAGTACACCACATCACTGTTGAAATTGGCTGAGCAGAAGGTCCAAACACCTCACCACTGACCACCTTCATGGCTTCCATTTGTTTACGCTACCAGTGGCTTTTAAATATTTAAGCAACATAGTCCCCTTCAAGTCAACGTACTCAAATTGGAAACTGGCAGGTGGTTATGACAGAGGGAGGGTAACGCATCCACATTCCTACCCAGTACCCCAAAGTCTTTCAAGGGCCCGTTCAAAGCCTTCAGCGGGGTTTCATGCATTATTAATAGCGGCTCGCTTGGAGGAGAAGGCACCAGCTGATGAAGACAGGCACATGGAGAGACCTCAGTCTGCCCAGCAGGTGTTCCAAGGATGAACTCACCCTGTCCCCCTTTGCCCTCCTGTGACCTATAAGGGAACCTGCGCCTTTTGAGGGCTCCCAACAATGGCAAGCCACCTGCCGCGTGTTCAAGACGTCAGCTCGCAGGTAAAGGCCAAGTCGCAAAACCGCGGACCTGCCGTTTTATTTCATTCACTCCTATTTAAATTGACTCAAAAGTCCATTTCAATAATGACAATGGATACCCATAAGCAATTCTAACAAGCACTCTGTTCTTTAAATGATAATTAGAATAATAATAAAATGGGGGGGGGGGGTAGATTCTTCCATCAGTCAACCATGGACAAAAGGGAGAGAGCGGAGGAGAAAATTTGAAAATTAAAAATCGTGTTGAAATGCAGACAACATCTAACACCACTGATTTCCATGAAGTGAAGGAAAACAGACCAAGAAAGGAGCCATAACACTGAGTGGAGCCAAAATCTGGCAAGCCTAGAGGAGTGCAAAGGAAATCCATGGATCAGCCACCGTTCGCCCTTTTAACGCGGCGGATTCTCCAGTTTATCTTTCTTAAGGGGCATCCAATACTGTGAAACCACTGTAGCCCATGAGTTACAATAGGGGCACCCATTTAAATGTGCTGGTGTGAAATTTATCCTAACATTAGACTTCTTTTTCTACCGCAACTTCTAGATCTGCACACGGACACGGGGACTCAAGTGATACAGATACACTTTTTAAAATTCTGTGCACCCTCTGTCCTGCGATGGAGCTGCACAGGTACAGAGCGTATGCACCACAGTAACTAGCAGAGTGCCAACATTCTCCGCCACGGATGTTCGCTGATTGACTGGCGCTTGCTGCAAGGGTTTGTTATCCTCCCCTAGAATCTGGAGAGACAAGGAGTCAGCAACTGTGAGAGGCAAGGGGAGTGGAAGAGAGAGTGAAGTAAACAGAGCGCGAACAGGGTGCTGAGGTTGTAACATGATGAGGGCTGGCCAGCAAACAGCTAGACAGCAGGAAGGTAGAACAAGAGAGGAGATGACCATGCATGGAATGCTGTTTGACACACAGCGCGGAAGAGCAGCAGCAATGTTCACGCTGGTGGACACCTGTCAGACATGGAGAGGCAGCAAGGTGCTGTACAACTTGGACACTGTGGCAAGGACAGACATGGGTCGTGCAGAGGGCTGAGGATGGGGTGAGGGAGGGTAATCGGAATAGGCATGCTTCCCTAAGGAGTTGGGGGGCTGGGGTAGGTTGGGTGGTGGAGAAATCTGAAATGGTACTATACCACGCTTTATCGCGGAAGAACTGCACTAGCTGCTCCACTCCTGTCCCAAGGCATTATGGGAGAAGCAGAAGGAGAGAAAAACAGCAGAACAAAGTGGTCACGCAAAGACCAACAGGCACGGGGCAGAAACACGGACACGCACGACCGCACGTCTTGCTCCTGGTGTCATATTGAAGATATTCACAGACAAACACACACGGAGACACAGACAAAGATACACAGTAAAGCACTTACATAAGCACAACCAAGCACCACTTCTTTCACACACAAAACGTGAGTTCTTTGGTATTCAAACATAAACATACCATTTACTCAAAACTGCATAATGCATGTGTTAAAAAAAAACTCAATGTCTGCCCTCTTGCGTGTAGATATTAAATCACCTCATATGCAACCTACGCCGAATAAAATAAAATCTCTGGATCCAGACGGGTTTTCTCCCCGTCTCTTGTCAAATCTCACGCAGTAGGGCTTAAATGGAGCTGGGGTCAACAGCAGGTGGGTTAGCCCATTACCTTTTTATTTAAGGTCCAGTTTTGAAATCACACTCCTGCTGTATTATCTTCTTGTAGCATATCATAAATTAATACACTAAAAGTTTACCTAGTTGTATAAATGCGGAAACTTTTAGCAGCTTTGAGTACAATCCTAATAGTGCAACCAGCTTCGGACAAAGGTGTCAGCTTCTGGTTAATAACAATACTAAGTAACAGCACTAACAATCCAAAAGGAATTATCTTAATGTAATGGCTGGGAAGAAGGCCAGCTCATCCAGCACCTAAAGTCCCACAGAGAGATCAAAAGTGCAGTTCAATATGTTAAAGTATCTCATCGCCCCCAGGGTGGTGCTGCATGTCACAATGGCTACCATTGATTTTAGGGGTGAACCTGCAGCTGTTGTCATCATTAGATTTTACAAGGCACTACACACTTTGCGAGAGAGAGAGAGAGAGAGAGAGAGAGTGTGTGTGTGTGTGTGTGTGTGTGTGTGGCTGTACATCTTTAAGATATTGTTACGGCATGAATCAGGCACAAGGGAAGGGGGAAAGGCATAAATAAAAGATTTACAGATGCCAGGAATAGAGCTGCACGTATCTGCAACAGATACAAAGGGAAAAACAAAGAGAATATGCGATTCTGGCTACAACACGCCTGCGTGCCCAAAACACAGAGCTGGCCAGCAGCACAAACACTTTCTCTGCCTGAATGATGAAGGTGAAGATGGATTTAATGCCTGTCGCTCAGTGGAAGTTTGGACAAAAAGTAAAAGAAAAATAAATAAATAAAAAAATTTTTAAAACCCTCATACTCTTTCCAAGTTCCGATTTGTACACACTGTACCGTAATATATATATATATATATATACACACACACACACACACACACACACATACACACAGGCACCCACAGTCACACAGTTACAGAAAACACATACACACACACACACACACACACACAGCTATTTTCAGGAAGGAAAGAGACAGATACCAAGATTAAGAGTACAGATTTCAGCAAAATATGTGTGTTTTTTTAAAATGTATTAACACTCTTTCCTTTACCTGTATAAAATGTAATTAGGACCACAAGTTAAAAAAGTTTAATATTTTGGCATAAATATTGTGCTCTCCATTATGACTACATTTATTTAATTAATATTAGGGAGTGGGGCCAGTGTTAATGACTCACTTTGTCGGTGGTGGGGCACAATGGGCCGGGGGTTCCCCTGGTATGAGCCCCGCCATGGGGAGAGGAAAGAAGCAGGCAGTGCACCCTGTGCAGATAGATAGACAGACAAGCAGAGAGAGAGAGAGAGAGAGAGAGAGAGAGAGAGAGAGCACAAGCAGGCATGACACAGTGGAACATAGACCCACAGCCACACCTTGCTTACGTCACTCCATCCCAAATGCCCATTAGTACTGCCCCTAATTTCCCTCCACCAAGGAATAAAGACTCACACCAACACACACAGAGGTGGGATGGAGCTGAAAAGGACAGTATAAAGCAGTGTCAAGCAGGTATAGTTAGATTGTTAGAAGAATTACAACTAAAGATGCCCTCCCATACCCAAGATTGCAAGATAGTGGCTGCAAGCCATACAGATACAAGTCCAGTATGCAGCAAAGAGACCCAAACACAAACTAAAGATCACACTGAAGGTTGGTGGCTTTTTTCCTGTTGTTTGCTGGGACTCGGTGCTGTAAATCTGAGTGACTGGAAAAACAGCCTTTGGTCAAGTTCACACTGAGCACACGGTCAAGTGACCAGACACAGGGTCACTGTTTATGGTTCTCCCTGGATGTTAGGGCTGAGCTGCCTTGCCTCCTTAAAGCTGTCGAGATTCCCCCCGTTAGAGCTCAGGCAGCTCAGCGGGGAGAGCAGCTCACTCACTGCTGACAAACTGTACGCCCTCAGAGCAAGTCTGAACCAGGGGACGCAAATCGCGCTGGCGTGTCTGCATGGCAAGAACCACAGATGAAGACACCAACAGGGACGCCCATGGGTGCAGCAGGGGGTGAGAATGAGGGGACAAGCACAACTAATCTCTTCTTATGGTGTTTTGTCAGCATCAAATTCAACAAATCTCTGCTTAGAGGAGAGCAGGCTGCGGCAGACGGGTGACCCCCTGGAAGTCCAGTCTGCTTCCTGCAACCCAACTGTTCCTGCTCCTCTTCACCACCAAAGTCTACTCAGGGCAAGGATAGACCTCGCTGTCTCTCTGTATTACTCACGCTCTCCATTTCACAGCCACCGGACCTGTGGCCCTACCATCAGGGGGATTAGGGGTGGGTAAGTGAGCCATGCAAAATCGGAGGGGTCTCCTTCTTTCCTTCTGTGGCATCTCTAGATCTCTGAGGCTGATGACTACACAGTCGGGTCTCATCCTCCCAGGTGAAGTCCTGCGCATGTCTTGTCAAACACAGTAACCACAGTCAACAGTAAACATCCTGCTAACAGCGCCACTGCATTCATCAGCATTACCAGCAAAGCCCACTTTCATGTCCTAATCATCATCACCATCTTTTCTAAGCCTCTCTATCAATATTTGTCTGCTAATCCACTTTTTGAAAGTGACACAAGCAGAACCAATGAAAAATCAAACCAAAATTTCCAATGATATCCCGACCCTTTCCACTGCCTCCGTGTAGTGGATCGGACCACGTTCAAGACTTTGGTTACCCTCTAAAAGAAGGTCAAAGAGTCTGCACCTACCTGTCTATAGCACCTTATTGCTCATGAGAATGCTGTGCTCCTTCATATCTGACCACTTGTTGGCTCCCCCAACACACAATGGGATAAAAATCAGAAAGTTCTCTGTTTTGGCTCTAGTGGGACACAGTGAGCTCACTCTGGCCCTCAGGCCCACTGATGCCATTTCAGCATTCAAAAAGGATCTCTTCACCCCCATGTAAATATGATGAAGCAATTGGTAAAGGCTACACTCAAATTCACAAACATGGCAAAATGAAGAGAAATCCTGGTGTTGGACTGTCCCAACCAAAACCCCGCACCAAAATAAAGATGGAGCCCACAGCCTCCTGAGAGAGATAGGTTTGTTGCTGTGGGTACAAACTATTTATCGCTGCTACCTCTTGCTGCACATAAGCAGCCCCCAAGCTTTGGATGCCATCTTCTTCTATGTCTCTCCAAGTCCCATGAAGCAGATCTCTACCTGTTGTTGCGACACTCCGCAGGCTAGAGCTTTTGAATCGATTCCGACAAGCTGCAGCTGGGTGCACCCACTCAGGATCACATACCCCTCAGAAATATGATCAAGGTGAGCAGTTCACCTACAGCCATGCCATTGTTCACAGATTTGCCCAAAAGATCAAACATTTCAGGCCAAAAGGGAGCACTGAACTTGATGGCTAGGAACTCCATATTTCCATAGCATTTCTTTTAGCAGCTGCGGCTATGTCACACCGCCACTCAGCGGAGGGGATGATCAATGACATCTGTGCCTTTGCCAAAGGGTACTGGCACAAACACGGTGTTTTCCAAGCAGTTACAGCCCTGCCACCACATTGGATCCAGTGCTAGGCAGCTGGTTAAGATCATTTTGACATGTTCACGATGCATGTGTATAACCCTGTTAACACCATAACCAAAATATATCACATTGCACATATGAGAGTCCACAGTTGGGTCCCACTGTAGCATATTTCATCTTGCTTCTCTTGAGAGAGCGCTGCCATTTCATAAAAGTGTGGATCCTAGCAAAGATGTATGTCTAGTGAAAGTGATGTGGGTCCCAACCACAACATAACGCGCACAAAAAAACGGCACAACATTGCCGCATAGGCAAGCTATTAACCAGACTAGATTTCATCTTAAAGCAAGAAACTCCTGACACAAGTATCAGTAAAGGATGGTATTAATCTCCTATTGAGGTGTATTTATTTCTATTCTACGTATTTATTTTAATTTCTATTATTTATAACAACATAGGGAGAGAAGGCCACATACACAGCTTTGTAGGGAGTGCAGTCGTCCCGCACTTGAAGGACCCATGTTTTAATCTGAGTGCACATTGTAGTGCCCTTGACCAAGGTACTGATCCCGAAACAATACAGTAAAAATAAACAAGTTGTATAAATGAGAAAATAATTCTAAATAGCTTAGAATACACATTGTCAGCACAATATAAGCAGGTCTTGAGAAAAGAATAAATGGCATACATTTGTTTTCTGCGACATAAAAACAGTGTGGATTGGGCACACCGTGGTACCCAATGAGTGGTAAACACAGTCCATGCGTTAAAGGAGAGGCTCCACACCTGGCTGCCTCGATACCCTTTCAAATCTATAACTTGCAGCGATGGAAAGCGGTGTTGGAGAACAATGCTGTGAGCCAGCAACCCCCCCACCCACATCCTAACTGCCTGCCTGAGAGAAAATGTTGCAGCTGTTGTCATTGGCTTGTTTGCTTGGCGCACTTACTTCTTCCCTTTATCCTGGACAGAGAGGCATGACGATACTGTGGTTCTCACCCTGACCTTTTGAAGCAATTCTGTACAGCTACACGGGAAGGAATGCCAGAATGATCGTGTGCCACAGGCCATGCAAACCTCAGCTATTACTTATGGAACCGAAAGGTGGGCCAACAAAAAAAAAAAAAGGGAAAGGAACGGAATGGCACGCTTTAATTTCCCTCTACCTGAGTTATCTCTGTGTGCCGCCTGGCATTCGCTGCTCTCAGCGCACAGGAATTCAATTAGCAGAATGTAGCATGGCCCTCAAGCCCCCTCGCACCATTATAGGTGAGCGCACACCTTATCTCCCGCTCCCCCGCAAACATGCCACTCGGCCGCATCCCCCCCTCACCCCCACTTCACCGCCACAACCACCTGTCGTGGAGAACTTTATCACCCTTCTCAGGCATCGTATAAATGGGGCTGTAAATCCCAGCCATGAAATGCAACCAATTTCCCCTCTCCTTCCATTGACTTGTTCCAAATTGTGGCTACGAAGATAAAGGACAGCTTTAAAAAAAATAAATAAATAAAAAATTTTAAAAAATACAACTTTGAAGGAACACTAAAGGCAACTGCATGAAGGGCGCACGCAGTTGCGATTAAACACAGCTTCTGACTCAGATCGCACGATTCCTCTGACATTCATGGAGTGAAGTGGGTCCAACTCTGGAAGACATGTTTCAAGTAACATGACTGTAGTGTTTCAGTCATTATGTGCAGTAATGACTAAAAGTTCTGGGTGATTTTTATGTAACTGCCTCTAAACTGGTGACCGCAAAATTGCCAAATGTGCCTCAGTCTGTGTACAGAGAACAACACCCATCAATCCCATGGGTCTTCCCTTGTTGCCCATCAGGAGAATTCCTATAATCTTTGGCATACATCTTCGATCAGGGACAGCGGTGTTCAACTGGCAGGACACCAGGAGTATACTGGAGCCTGAGGCCAACACTCTCCCTGTAGCTGCCAAACTATTGGAAGGGAACGTGATCTATTAGCTGACTGACCACTATTAGATACCAATGATCACAGTCTTCTTGACGTTCCACTGGACAATGTGTGCAACACCCTGGTCTGAAGGATTTAAAATGCTTACAAGCTGCTTGGATCTTTCATCAGCGTCAGCCCACGCCGATGAAACACGAACGGGGCATTTAGGATCCAAGTGTCATCCTTGATCCTTGGAGGCAGCAACCTAAATGTATGGCCTTTCCTGTGAGGAAAGCTAAGCTAAAAACCAGGAGGGCTGATCTCACCGCACGTCCTCTCCACAGTGTCTGGGTGGCCTGGTCACGGCTGGACTGCTTGTCCCCCGCTGACTTCTGCTGACATGGACAGTGGCCACCTTGTGCTGAAGTTGACTACAAAAGAAGAATAAGAACAAACTAAATACAGTACACACCCAATATACACACAAAATACAATAATAAAACAGGATGTGACCAATTTGAATCCTGCCCAGGTTATACCCTTTCTTCCACCATATATTTCCAGAACAAGCTCCAGACCACTGTGACCCTACATTAGACAAGTGGTTTCCAATAATGGATGGATAAAAGAAGCCAAAGACTTCAACATTCCTTAACCACTACACAGTTGCTGCCTGTTGTGTTCACTCGGAATTAAGCAGCCTGACTTGAGTCCTTCTTCATGCAGGAGAAAGAAAGCCACCCAGGAGACCATAGACTCTTGTGAGATTGGCTATTAGGTGTACAATTAGAGGTGCTGAGGTGTATTGATGACCATTATTTCAAGAGGCTCCTTCTACATTTTCTTTAAATAAAAAAATTTTTTAAAAAAGCAGCTGGAACGAGACAAAAGGACTTGTTATAGACCAACAGTAACAAGCTTTTAAAGGGCAGGAAGTCATCGCTTTCAGCCCATTCACCTTCCCCATAGTGCGGTCCAAGGGCTGCACCATAATGACAACCTTCACTTCCACTCAGAAAAAAAGCAGGACAAGGTGAAATGAACAGAGGAGAACCACACATAGAAGATGAATGAATCATAGCCCTGTAATAAGCATGCTCTAGAAGACAGATTTGGGAACACTTCAGGTTAGGTGCGATGCTTCTGGAGGCCATGGCATATCGGAGTCATCATCCTTTAGCACTTCATCATTATTAGCACAGCAAAGTAACTCAGAACAATAGGACAGTAGGTTGCACAGTGGTTAGAGCTGTTGCCTGAAGGTTGCTGGCTAAATCTCACTCCTAATGTAATACCCTTGTCCAAGGCCTTTAACCCTGAATTGACACTACAAATTATTGTAAAGCTGATCGTGATCAACAGTCACCAGTCCTACACAAATACACTTTAGCATCGCCATCTATTTTACCCGAGTACACCTATTTTAACAAGGATAAGGAACCACAGGCCTCACAGATTTCACCTTGAAAAACACTGAAGGTGGCGACTACAAGTGACCGCATGACCTCTGTGAGTTATCCTTAACTAAACTAATTTGGGGGGGGGGGCTGATGGCCCTTTCTTTATGGACCCTTAGACATGTCCGTTAACGTGGGAGGAGAGTTTCTTCTCATTGCCTTCTGTTTCGCACACTTGTTTCAAACTGTGCATCAAGACCTGCAGTCATTATTTATGCTGCTTGTTGCAGGCTTCCCATTGCTGTTCTTTGCTAACAGCTTCGGAGCAACCAGTTGCGAGGGACAATACACAAAAATATGAAGTGTGACCCAGCCAGCGCTAGAGGCCACAAGGTTACAGGATTGAATCCTAAAACCATCATTCTTGTTGCCTACTGACAATGTTTTACTTTCCTTACTACACCACACCTGTCCAAACACAACAGAAAACCAACAATTCAAAACCAAATTATATAAAAAGTTTAACTAACTAGTTTAAAGCAATTAAATGTCATGGTTTAGTTATCAGATTGTACAAACAAAAATAAAATCTACTTTTACATGGAGGTTTCTCAGACATTGAGGCAACATTCAAATCCCCTGACTGGTGTCTGCAGATATTGCTGGGTGGAGAAATGAATCGATCAGGTTTTCCTTTTTTAAAACAACATACTGGAACTCAATTGATTTTCCATCATCTGGCCAACTCTAGCACAGCGTTTCTGCAAGGGCTTTACAAGTGGTACATGCAGACAACCCGTCTCCTCATACACAATGCGTCACTCTCATGGCGCTGCACCTTCAGTGGATCCTTTTGGTTCATTACCATTTTATCTGGTTTCATTCAGATCATAGTGAAATGACAGCACTGGGTAACAAGTCATGGATCTGACTACATTCTCTCTTGTAGTATTTATTTTAGTAACTTAAAGCATTAAGTAGATTCCTTCCTCCAAAGCAACTTATAACATGTTGTACACTAAGCTACCTTCAGTTATTTACCTATTGATACAGATATGAAATATTCACTATATTAGTTCAGGCTAAATACCTTGATCAGGGGTGCTATCGCGGGAAATGGGAGTCAAACCCGTGTCCTTTGACTGCAAGGCCGCAGTTCCGACCACCGCTGTTGCCTCTGTTTATTTTCACAGGCACTAAGCTTACACATGTTGAAACAATGAGATGTTTGCACAGTGTCACATGAACAGAGCAGCAACAGCGATGTCTAGGAGAGCCTGGCAGCCATAACCACACAGATTCTTGATCAGGTCCTACTTCCACAGTGGGGACAAGCCAGACCCTCTCTGTCGCTGCTGTGATACCACAGAAAACAACAACGAAGGCCTGACACCACAAAGAGATGGGGGCAGAGAACACATTGCAGTGTTTGGTTCCAGCACATCAAACCTAACAGTGCTGCGTCTTGTCCAGCGGGATGCTGTAAAGCATTCCATGAAAGCCGCTGCTTAACAGTCATCAAGAGAAAGAACTGAAATGGCACATTAAGCACTGCAGAGTGACGCAGATATCTGCATGTGCCATGTCCACTTCCAAAAACTGCATTCACTGTATTTTCAGCTTCTGAAAATGCACACCAGCCCCCCCCCCCCCACCCCAAGCACTGCACAAGTAGGGAAACAGGTATTTAAGAATAGGTACAGACAACAGACTGCAGCCCAGGTGGGCAGCTGCACAATACACTGGAGTAGCAGACAAAAGTATGGTATTTGCTGGAGGAATAAAATGAACTGGTGTGTGTGTGTGTGTGTGTGTGTGTGTGTGAGAGAGTGAGAGAGTGAGAGAGTGTGTGTGAGTGTATGTGAATGTGTGTGTGTGAGAGAGAGAGAGAGAGAGAGAGTGTGTGTGAGTGAGTGAGTGTGTGTGAATGTGTGTGTGAGAGAGAGAGAGAGAGTGTGTGTGTGAGTGTGTGTGAATGTGTGTGTGTGTGTGTGAGAGAGAGAGAGAGAGTGAGTGAGTGAGAGAGTGTGTGAGTGTGTGTGAGAGAGAGAGTGTGTGTGTGAGTGTGTGAGAGAGAGAGAGTGAGTGAGTGAGAGAGTGTGTGTGAGTGTGTGAGAGAGAGAGTGTGTGTGTGTGTGAGAGAGAGAGTGTGTGTGTGAGTGTGTGTGAATGTGTGTGAGAGAGAGAGAGTGTGTGTGAATGTGTGTGTGTGTGTGAGAGAGAGAGAGAGAGAGAGAGAGAGTGTGTGTGAATGTGTGTGTGTGAGAGAGAGAGAGAGAGAGAGAGAGAGAGAGAGAGAGAGAGAGAGTGTGTGTGTGTGTCAGGGTGAACACCATTAGCAAGCTAATCAGTCGCCCTCACCTCGACCTTGTGGTTGAAGAGCGGTCTGGAGCAGATACGGCCTTGGCGAGCGCACAGCACACCGTGCGTGTGGTCTGACAGGGTCAACCGAGTGCGGACTTTCGGTCACGGTACCGCTAATTTACATTAAAACTGAAAAATGACTCACACTGAACCTGAGGAGCCTAATAATAACTCAAATTAAAAGTGAAGTTCTGACCTCCCTGACGTTCCACATGCAAAATACAGTCCTTTATCTGCGAGGATGTTTCTATGACATTGTGTCCACTCAGACCTGTTTTCGTCGACCACCAGTCTTTTCGCCTGGGTTTTGACCACCCTTCGGTGAGCTTCGGACATGAATTCCAAGCGGTCATTGCAGAGACAGCCCGTACGCCAGGTGAGTTTGGCAAACTTACAAAAGTCCTTTTCTGTGAGGAATTTACATACATCATCTAAAAACACCACAGCTATGACTTGTTTCCACCCACAGGCCTCAAGAAAATGAAATTCTGAAGCTTTTTCACAATTTGGAATCTGTGGCATAATAACTTCTCAGGTACTGGGCAGCCAAAAAATATCATCAGCAGTACCCAGTGGAGATATGAAGATATGAATACGTGGGGGTACATCAGGCTTGCCTGGAGAATGATGGCGGGACAAATCCACCGGCCCTACTGGACCTACAACTGGAATTATATCTAGCATTATCTATGACTGTATGGAGTTAAAGGAAAACAACACCTACAATACAAGTTTCTTATATAAATTGTAAGCAACCTAGTGGTGTTATAAAATTTTGTTCTTTCAATCAGCAAGCAGCAGGTGGTGTAGCAATTCCAGAAGATTCATATCCTTGCTCATTCTGTACAACCTTAGAGCAATGTGCTTACCCTGGATTGATGCTTTTAAAGTTACCCAGCTGTACAACTGTGTATATAATTATAAGATGATAACTGTACAGCCCCAACACTGCAAGCCTTTGAGAAAAGCATCAGTAAAATAGAACAAATATAATTGTTTTAAGCATTGTTTATGATTATAGACACTTAATTGTTCATGCAGGTTCTGAAACAAGGCAGAAGAACAAGAAACAAGGTAAGGTTTTGATGTAGCAGTGTTTATACACCACAGAGAAGTCCTAGTGGAGAACCACAGAGCGCTCACCATTTGCTGGGTCAGCAGCATGATGGTCTTCTCTTTCTTCCTCAGCTCCTCTCTGAGCTCCTGTGCCTCCCTCATCAGGGCCTCAACCTGCCAAAGAAGTTCATCGCATTTAGAAACTGCACGTCATTGGAGCCTTCATGGAGGAAGGAGGCGGCAGCCCCAAAAATGGTAGGTGATGGCACCTGCGACTCGGACAATGCACGAACATGGCAGGAGGCAGCAGAGGTGCACCTCGTAGAGAATAAGGAGACGCCCTCGATGAAGGAAAAAAAAAATTAAGGCTGAAATGACATCCTTAAGTAGAGGGTGGAACATCCAAGGGTCTCCAGCGAGCTTGGGTCCATGCAGTTTTAATAAGGCGGTGCCAGGCACGCCGTACCACCCGTGGTCCTGGGAGACGAGCTGAATTCCGATAGCACTGGGGCCCAGCAGGACAGTACCTTCCCGCTTCACTACAAGGCCCCTTCCTGAGCACAATCCCAGCTTCCACAGAGACGAGAGGTGAGGGCTTCTGATAAAAAATGCATGCTGGGCTGCCTCCTGCTCCTGTCCAATTTTATTTCCTGTCATGTTTGTGCTGAGGAATATATAACGCCCTTCTGGCAGGACAAGGCAAGTGAACTACACTGTAGGAAGAATTACTTCCCCCATCTGCATGTTTCATTTCTTATGCTTAAAGGACAAGAGGTATCAGTGGCAACTACCGTACAAAAACAGTGATCCAACTTGACCATACAAAAGACACACAAGCAGACCTACTGTATGTAAATGGGGCTGAGATGTTTGCACCTCTGCCCCTCAGCTTGAGAAGACAAGTCACATAAGCATTTACTGTTGTGCTGAACCGCTCTCTGCTATCCAGTCAAAGTCTAGGCTCTGCAAGAAAATGTCCCACAGGTAAGGGAACTGCACTCCCTTAGTTTTGAACACAAACAACCACCAACATCCTCCCTTATGCTCCGACGACGCATCAACTACACAAAGACGCTGCTTTTCAAGCTGAATTTATCTGTGGTGTGGCACCTCATTGGGATGGGGGGGGGGGTCCTACCTGTGACGCAGTGCTGACGTCTTCTTTCAATTCTGGATTTGACACTTGTGATTCAGGGTCCTCTTGGGTCACAACCTCATTCTCCATCTACACAACGAGACAGCAAGACTTGAGGCCTGTTCTTCAGCAAGACCCTGCCCTGACCCTGTCCTCCTCCAGAGCTGTTCCCCCTCTCTCGCTGGGCCAGATTTCCCCTTTGGGCAGTCTGTCCTGCCGTGCTAAATTTTTCTCCCAGCGATTACACTCCAGTCATATAAATAACAATGAAATCAAATCAATATTCCGTCCTTGTCTAAGATGCAGTGTCCCAGTTAAACAAACAGACATTAATGGCCTGAGGTTTCTAGCAGTAAGCAACTCCTTTAATTATCACACAAAAAAAGCAGCGTTGCATGTTTGCAAATAAGACCCTGACATCTATAATAAAAGGAATTAATCACAGGCAGGCGCTGGGCGACCCAGGGGGGGCGAATGAGGGGCGGCGTTGGTCGAAACCGCCTGCGTTCAGAGGAGCGAATGCTGGGGTGGAAGTGAGAGCGACAGCCTGTGAACCACACCACACAGGGCCACTTCTCTTCAGACCACAGAAAGTCTCCCCAGCACCCGAACCATTGTTTTGATGCACCTTGAGCCTCCAACTGTTTATATTGTGTTTCCCCATAGAACAAAAATGCACCAGACTGACACGATCCAACAGGCAAAACAGTCAAATGGAAGAAAGAAAAAAAAATAAGCACGATTTTCAAAGGAAGCGGACAGGCAGGTCACCGTGTGGGGTGTCCTTTCCGAAACTTAAGAGCTGCTAAATCTTTCCCTTCGGCTTGGTTTGTTGAAGCATGGAACCGCTGCTCACCAAGTTACATTTATTTAGCAGCCGCTTTTCTCCAAAAAGACAAACAGCTGAGTAAACAAAAGCATATTTCACTAAGACAAAGAGCTTCAGATCGCGACATGGAATTACTGAAGCAACGTTAGTTTTCCCAAAAACCTCCTTTCTGCCCGTATGTTTTTTTTTGGCTGGTGCCTATAGCATTCATAAGAAATACAAAGGTGGCAAATTATGTAGTGCATATTTTTCCCTTCGGGGCTCTGCCAAAGGTCTTTCTCAGAGTGGAAAGGTGAGAATATTGAGTTGTTATTACAGACTACATCCTGTGCTGGTCCAAAGGTCCAGTTTTCTCCCATAAGTCATGGCAGAAACAAAAAATAATTCATCTGAATACAAATCAGTATGCATAGTTACTGGAATTCCTTCTTCTCTGTGGTCTCTTCAGTCCTGAATGCCTTTTGTCTGCACCCCACACTGAGGCACCACCATGACCCCCATTTTGGCTTCTGACGCTCGACATGGCAGACTGAGTTCCCTCCGTTCCTCAGAACTGCTGAATTCTTTGCAGCACTCAAACAGGCCTTCAAATCCCATATTTTTCCTCATTTCCTAACAACTTCATAAATCTACACCACACCATCTGTCACAGTCTGTTCTCTATCCCCTTTCTCACCGAGAAATTTAAGTAACGCGAAGCAGCAAAAACGGTAACATCGGTGGTAACAAGCAACTGTGCTTTGATAACCATGTGTCTGCAACTAAAGCTCTTTGTCCCTTGTGAAATACACTTTTATCAACCAACTTTTAAGCTGCTTTGGAGTAAAACATCTGTTAAATGAATAAAACTAAATTCCGAAAAGAGCTTCGCAGCCAAAACACTAGCAGAGTCTTCCAAAGGAAGCTGTGGGCAGATGTCAGTGTCTCGGTTTGCGACACGCTGACCCTACATTATGCATGAGGCCGTCCTGTTTCATAAAAACACCCAGCAGTCATAATGAGACTCAATAATTGATGCACTGACGGTGTTAAAATGAAATATTAACCGCTTTTCCTAGAGCACATCCCAGTTCTTGTGAAGGGTGTTTCCAAGCAAGGAACAAAGCTGTGTTGATATCTTCAACTGGAAACCCAAGGTCAAAGAAAGGCCAGTTTCGTGTTGGAAGAAGTTTGTTCGGGTCATTCTGTCATCTGACTCACAGTTCAGATTTTTTTGGGCAATACAAGCAAGCAGACCTCTGGGATCTTTGAAAAGAGGTGGCACCCAGTGTATACAGCCCAAGGTGGATGACAAAAAGGGGAAGGTCTTAGAGGCAATCAGCTAAACACCCCCTTCGCATTTGATCTCCACCATTTCTACAAACTTTACATTCCAACATGCCAGCAGACTCCGAAACCTCCGACATCTGAACTCCGGCACTCCTCAGAATTAGATTTCCCTATAATGTTTGCCGATCTGCCCAAGATTTGTTCTAAGCCCCTTGGCGATCATCTACAAATCCAAAACAAAGATATGTCGTAATGCATACGTGCCGAACACCTATTTATTCCAAAAAAGCAAACAGTTTGCGGTGGAAGATGCTTACAGTGGAAGATCTCACCGTTCCGCCTCAGCTCCCATGCGGTTTTCGCCAAATTAGCAAACTAAGAATCTACTCATCTGTTAAGCATCGATGCTCACCCTTCCCACAGACACACACATTCTCTCACACACTGACAAGGCCACCCCCTCACGGTGCAACGTGTTAATCATCTCCCCAGCTGGCTGATGTGCTGATGCTCAGTAGGCTGTTACCAGGGACTCTTTTTAGTGCCGATTAGTCATGAAGGCAGGAGGCAAATATGGTTCGGGGCCAAGTGGTGGGTGGTGGGGGAAGGCAAAATATGACAGGATAGATTTGTAATGATATGAGCAAAGACCAAATAAGCAAAGGGGGTGGGGAAAGGGGAAGATAGCCATGATCAGGAAAAGAGTCATCAAAGCAAAGACCAAAGGCAACAACAACCAACATATATTAATACTGAATAAAGGCATCATGAAATCAACATACAGAACCAGAGAAAAGTGTGAGTCCAACAGGTGCACCTATACCTCGGCATTTCAACCCCCAGATTCCGAAATCCCAATAGCACGAGCATTATTCGTATATATGAATGCCCGGCTGCGCACCCGAGTCGCAAAGTCCCAGCGCAACAAGTGCTTTCCGAGTGCAGCGGAACCTCATCGGAGAAACATTCAAAACTGGTGCGAGGACGAGCGTGACGCTAGGTGGTAGCACAGCGCCCAGCATCTGTGTTCTTGGGTTGTGTCCCATGTGACCCGGATTCAAACGCAGTTTTTGGCTTTCGTGATTTGCCTTGCCTCGAGGATCTGTACTACTCCCGACTCAAGAGATGGGCAGGGAAAATCACAACTTCTCCCATCTGGCAAGCGTTACAGATCACTGTGCACCAAAACAAGCAGATACAAAAACTGCTTCTTTCCCCCAAGCTGTTAAGACCATGAACAGATGATTGTTTGTTAGTCTGTGTAATATTTTCTCCCTCATTATTTATTCTTATTCTCCAACACTGTCAATGCATCTTTGCAATGTACTGTATGTTCATATGTGTGTGTGTGTATATATATACTGTATGTATGTTTGTCTACTGTACACCATGAGCCATTGGGAACCAAAGCCAAATTTCCTGTGTGTGTGCATACTTAGCCAAATAAATCAAATTCTGATTCAGATTCTAATGACTTAGATCCCAGCTGTCACATCTTCTTGGGTCTTCTGCAGCAGTTGTGTTGCTTTTTTCCACTCTTCTGTCAAGTTTCTCCAACACAGCAGCTGAGCAAGTACAGTTACACTTTTAACTAAGTGTACTCATAGCAACCAGTATGCCAGTTAAAAATGAAGGGTGGCATCCTCTACACCATACAGTTGTGTATAATATTACATTCTGAAAAGTCATATTTCAAATGATAAATATTCTGCTTTCTGTGGCACCAGATCAAGCAGGTGCACAAGTAAAAAATAAATAAATAAACATTATACATACACCTAACGCAGACCTTCCACTCCCTCAAAAAGCCCATTCTCTCCTAAAGAACATGTTCTTGTCCACTGTTTGCAACAATGACAAATGATACTAAAACCACAATAAGTCATAATAATGCCCCTGTCTAACCTTTCTTGAGCGAAATCTTCTCAACCTTCTGAAGAGCGGTTTCCACCTTTGCCCTTTTGTGACTGTCCATATGCCTTACATAACTCATTTTAATGGTCCCGATTTAGAATTTATCCTCCGCTTCAAACCCAAGAGCGTGTAGATGTTCGCCCACTTGTTCCACTGCTCTGATGTCAGTTCGGTGCTCTCAGGTGGTCGCGCTGGATGCAATGTCGATTTTTTTTTTACGTCTTGCTGAACAAAGCACAGCACGATAAGCAGAATTTCAAATCATCAAAACATTTTATGGTTCTTCCTAAGCAACGACACCCCCCCCCCCAACACACACTCAGTTTATAGTTACTTAGTTCCAGATGAGGAAGATCAGTTAAGTAATTATGGATTCAGTCTGACCAGTCCCACAGCACGTTTCACAGCTGCTGCTATAGACCCGAGCATCATAACTGTTCCCTGTGAACTGCATGACAAGAAAATTAAAGAGCGGTGCAACCATTTCAGTGGTACTTTAAATATATGTGTGTAGTAATTAGCAGACCCTTTAGTCATTCTCATCTCAAGATGTTCGTGCTAAAACCCAACCAACGCACCCCCTGATATTATGTGCAAGTTAAAGAGAACAAGTGTTGCTTTCAACATGGTAACCATTAAGGTTTCATCTCAAGACCAATCTACATCCATCTGAAACAGGCTTCCATCACTGGGTACCACAACAAGGGCCATCGCTGAGAAATAGGGGGGAGGGGGGTGTCCACATCAGCCCTATCTGCCCTCAACAGAAAAGTATGGTTTGACAGAGCACTTAAATGGGACCTGGCATAACATTTCTTTAAATGATCAGTTCATTTCTCACTGTGCTCTTTTTAATGTCATTTAACGTGATTCTTTCCATTTGAAAATAATGGAAATGATCACTAAAACATGTAAAAAAAAAAAAAAAAAAAAAAAAAATGAATAATGTAACTCGGCACTTAAAAAATGAAAAACTGCAGACCCAGGCATGAAAGACAATTAACTCGGCAACTTAATTCAATAGATGGGTGCGTAACAGCTTCATCAAGTCGATAATGGCAAAAACATGAGGGTTTTCTGAGAGTTGAGGAGGAAAAACAGAAAAAAGCAAGAAGGTCTGCAAGGAAGGAATCGCTGGGATCCAAGCGAGATGCGACCCCAAGACGCTGTACACAGGGAGAAGTCTGTGGAATGCCCTCTATTGTACCTGCAGATTGTTCACAGCACAAACCTGAACCGGGATGAGCTGCACATATTCCTGGGGGAAGATGGCTGTGCGGTGATGGATGGGACTAATGGACACCAAAAAGATGGGGAATGAAATGAGAAGGACGTAGATTTTGACATCATCGTGGCGTTAAAATTAACGCGTGATCATCATTTATTTCTCCTGCTCCCCTCCCCAACCAAGCCTGTATTCTAGCTAGCGCTCAGCTCCAATACCAGCTCTGCTCTTCACTGAAGGCACCCAGGGTATTTAGATATAATGAACCACTATGATCTATTTAAAACAATCGCAGGAGCTCTTGTCAAGCGAGCGTACGGGTATGTCTGGGAATTCAGGCAACTGGCACACTTGCGTCGTTGTGTGTGGTGTGTGTGTGAGATATGGCGACTCAGACCTGCAGCAGCCTCTTCAGTGCAAGTAGCTCAGATGTGACTGAGGAGAAATCCTGAGCCATGTCCCTAAGCAGCAGCTCTTCCACTGTGACGCCAAATCCCTGGCCTCCGTTGACGCACGATACCTCGTAGTCTTCCCCTCTGCTGTGAGATGAAGAGAGAGACAGTGTGGGACTGCAACCCACTCCAGCACACCAGTTTCCTTTCCGCTTTCTCACACCTTACAGCAGCTCACCTGTTGTCAACGCGGACGTGGTCCTGCGTCGTCCAGTGACGTGGACGATTCCTCCAGGGGCCCTGCCGGCTCCCTCTGTCCGAGAGCTCGCTGCGGGATGTCCCATCCGTGTCTGCAGAGGGAGAGGCAGGTCAGACTGTGAGGGAAGGTCAAGCACTCCCTCCTTTTTTTTCCCATTACGTTAACACTGTATTCGCATCAAACACAGATCAAGATGACTCCAGGTACATCAGATCTTCCTCACCAACAGCATCTTCTGTGACTGTCACCCTGTACTTTCAGCAGCACTAATTTACTGTAACTATCCTGACATCGTAAGTCGCCGTGAACAAAGAAACCAGCTACAGAAATGTTCTTCCACTGTAGTCCCATATTATTAGTATTTTTATTTATAACTATTTCTTTATTTAGCTGGTTCTTTTATCTCTTATTTAAATCCTGAATGAATCTGAAATTCACAAGAAAGACTAAAGATTAGAAATAAAATAAAAATTATGACATGTGTAAATAAAGAGCTGGATGTAAATAATCTATTACTGGTCTGAGGTGAGAGGGGCTTCTGTCAGTCTAGTGCACTTGTAAATTTTGGCTGACTTTAATGTTAAGACACACAATGTGCTACACTGATAAACATTAGACCCATTACCATGTAGGGTCCAAATACCAGCACAGATGTTTGCTGTACAGTGGAGTGCAGCACTATTAGAGGAAGAATTTAGCCATGATCGAAGGTATTGCTCTTTGGTTCATGTGCAGAAACTTCTGTATAGAGCAGACCGGTCATGCAGGTGCTGAAACACGAGACTGCGCTCACCAGGCCCTACGTCATCATCAGGCGGAGGGGTCCAACCTCCAAAACAGTGAACTTGCACCCTTGGAGCACAACCCATCACACAGCATCAAATGATGCCCAAAAAACAGGACTTGGGACCCAAAAAAGGTTGTGGGTTCACCCCAACATGATGGCAACAGTGGTTCTTGGTCTCATAACCTGAATTGCTACAGCAACAGCACATAGAGCAAGCAGGCAGCATGTCAGAGCGTAACCTGTCATGATCATTCTGGATTAGTATGGCAAGCATCACTACAGTACATACAGTACTGTGTGGAATCACTGACCGCTACGCAGTGAGGTATCGTCCGGCAGGTCTAGGTCCAGCATGAGATCATCTTCCTCCAGGTCACATGATTCCAGGTTGTCCAAGTTGTTGAGAATATCCTGCAGGCAGCAGAGAAAAACATAGCTTTGTATTTTAAAAACAGCAATACAACACAGACAACACTGTGGCAGCCATGAATGCTACAGAACCATCCGGTATTTCAGTACACTCAGCTACCTAGAATGAGTTATCAATTGACACAACAGGGTCATCTTTACTCTGTCAACTCAGACTATACAATGATGATCAAGGGTACAGCAGCTGGCGGTGGGATGCGAACCCAAGTCTTTAGACTGCAAAGCAATCCGAATCACTACCCCATCAGCTGTTCCTTTTAAAATTGGTACTGAGAACTATGAGCTTCGTGTCTATAAAAGTTAAGTTTTCCTTCTTTTCCAAGAAGAAATACTATTAATTGACCTCTGCACTACAGGGCCAAACCGTCCTACAATGAGAGTGAAGCAACCATGGCTAAAAACAACACAGGGCCCTTTTGAAAAAAGTAGAACAAATGACTGCTTTTCCAGCACAAAACAAAAGCAGGCAGTCCCTAATCAATAAGGTCAACAACCCCAATAATAAAAAAGCTATAACAACAGGAAACGGGTGGCAGAAGACCCCACAGTGGAGGACAGAAAAGTACGGACCGGGTCCAATGCGCACTGTTTAATGAGAACCAGCTCACAGCAGTGGGCATCAGTCCTTCCAGCAGCTGCAGTCTTTTTTAATTTTAGTTCAACACTGATCACAGGATAGAAATGAACAGAACTGGGTGACGACAGTATAGAGGCAAACACGGTACACAAAGAAAGAACAAACATACAAATACCACTATGGGGCAAAAGGTATTTAATAATGGTATTCGGAATTATAGGTATTATGGTATTTGTGATCATGTAGTACTAAGTTCCAGAAAGGTGATCCACCACTATAAAATTCGTTGGAAATTTCCATTCGCCCACCCCATTACATTAACCACTTGTCCTGGTCAGGGTCACAGAAATCCTTAGATTATCCTGGAATAGCTGGATTCAGTGGTAGGAGGTGGTACACCCTGGATGGGATGCCAGGTTATCACAGGGTAGCCACTTACAAACACAGTCACACACCATGGGCAAGGCTCACAATTACGTGAAATCCGCATCTTTGGACTGTGGAAGAAAGTCAAAGCCACTGAAGAGAACCCACAGAGACATCATGCAAATTCCACACAGATTGACCTGGATTTGAACACACACCTGAGTATCCCAGGCACCGTGAGGCAGTAACCCTACCCAATGCACCACAATGCCACCCTCATTGGAATTGATGATTTTTTTTAATGGAAACTAGAAATTTGAGTGAAACACAATTCAGTTCCCCATGTACTCCGAAGCAACAACAGCAATTCTTTTGGCAAACATCTAAGACCTATAAATATACATTTCGTATCTTCAATGAAAACATTACACTTTTTTTTTTAACAGATTAATTTCTTCTGGCACACACCATCTTGGACCCGAGGAATATCAACAGATCAAAGTGCAGTTAAGCAGCACAGAGGACGTTGTTTAAAGTTAAATCCCAGTGGCTTTCAGTCTCTGTCAAGAGGAGGCCCTCCTGGAGAAGAATTACTATAAAGTTTGGGTTCACCGCTGGCTCTCGATGTGAAACACAGCCTGCCTATGGGCAGGATGGTCTCCGTTCCTGTCCGGTTACCCTCCGCCCCGTCTCCGTCTAGGAAGGGCTTAGACACAGCACGCTGCTTCAGGGGAAATGGCATTTCGCAGGGGCAGCCTGCTTTGCTATGGAAAGGTGGACGGGATTATCCCTTGGCGTAAAAAAAAAAAGTGTCCAAGATGCCCAGAGTGCCTTGACCTCATGGGCCAAAGTGGAAGAAAGAACTCACATTCTCCTCACCAACAAGCTCAGAACACATATCTGTGTGCTGGTCACAAAACTGGTGCCAACAGCCCAAGCTGGGGTCTGAAGTGATTAAAAATACATGACTACATGGGGTGTGAGACAGACCTGGAAGCTGTCCGTGATAGACCTTCCTTTACAGCTTTTCTCCATCCTTTTCCAAAAGGAACCCTCATGCTGAGAGCTAGCAAAGCTCTGGACCTTTTGGACCTTTTTCCCCCCATACTGGCAACTTCATCTCACTTCATCTGGTCATTCAGTTGAAACCAAGCTAAAAATCTTGCTGTGTGTAACTTGCAGGCCTGTCCTAAATATATTGCATTACAGAATAAAAAGCTGAAACAAACAGGGTAGCACCATTGTCTCAAAGCTCCTGGGCTGCGGGTTCAGACATAAATTCAACCCGGCTCAGGATGTGTGGAATATGCATGGTCTCCACATTTTTTTGAGCTTCCGCTCACAGTACAAAGATGGGTGTGAGGTGGACTGGTGGCTCTCCAGTTGTCTGTTTTGCATGTGTGTGTATGAGAGAGAGAGAGAGAGAGAGAGAGAGAGAGAGAGAGAGAGAGAGAGAGAGAGAGAGAGAGATCACCCCTTGTACCATGGCTCACATACTTATGCTTCTGCATCACAGCTTGTATTTTCATTTATTATAGCTACAGCTGCCAGTTTTCTATAACCTAACAGGTAAATAGTAGGATGTTTATATTTTACAGCTTGTTCTGACTGTGACATGGTTACAAAAGTGATGCTGCAGTTACAAACAAACTAAATGACGAAGAGTCCAGTCCCATTTGCGTCCTAAAGCAAATCTTGTGGCTATATCACATCTATATTTACATTCATATTTATTCATTTAGCTGACACTTTTTTTCAAAAGTAATGTACAACAGTAAACATCACACACAGAGCGTTTTAGACAGTTGTTAGTCTAATGTCACCAGTTACAGTATCACATCACAGAGAGAACTGCTTATAAAACAGAATCAGTTGTGAAATATAAACATAATAATAGCAGAGGGTGTGAAGTTAATACAACTATACATTAGAAATCATCCAGACTGAATAATCTGTGGCCAGAAACCAGCACAGTGGCTGAAAGTCTGCAATCAAATGACCCAGGTAAATGGATGCAAGTACTGTCGTATATAAATTTAACAGTTTAAGTCACCTTGCAGGTGCCAGGGAAATAATGGTGAACATTTATAAAAATAATAATAATAATAATAATAATAATAATAATAATAAAGGTACAGGCAGTCTTATTGTGACCTTTTTTGATTGTGCAGTTTTCTTCCACTGGGGGGGCATCATTTCCAGAAGCCAAGCTCAGGGCCAGTTGACCCTGGGAAATGTGCATGTGGTTCCTCATTCGCAGATTGCTTTTTAACTTGTCAAGCTGCAAAAAAATAAATAAATAACTGCAAAGTACATAATCGATGAGACCGCTATACAACCGTGGTGGAAAAAACAACAATTGAAGCGCCGCACGTTGATTTCCTCCCGCATTCACCAGCTGCCCACATGCGCCCCTTGCCTTCAGGAGCCAACATTGTACTTTCATGCTCCTTCCCAACTTTAAGGCCATTTTTCATCTTTTTCCACACACAAAAACCTTACTCAGCGGCATATGAAAAATGTGTCAGATGTGAACTACAATCTTCATCCAGCACTTGGCCTTTCCAGAACAATGAAATCCCTTTTTGTGTGGTGCCATTTTGAAAGAGCAGCACAAAGCCAGGCTCAGGTTGGAAGAGAACAGATCACCTCAAACCAGCAAGAGTCCATCTACAAACCCTCTGTGACCCCACTCATACAGTACCATGGTCCTTTCACTACACTGTCCTTTTGACAGAACTTCTTGCAGATGGGTGCATTTGCATTATTCACTGGCTTGGTTTGCCCCGTTCACCCAGTTTGTCTGGCTTTATCATCCAGCTGAGTGTTAAAAGAAGCAGTTCACACTCCTTTGTTGAAGGTACAATAACAGAGACCCACTAGACGACTGGAACGCGACAATCCCTTCCCTCAGCACTGGAACTAAAGACCTCCCCCTTAAAGAGTTTAAAACTACAAACATCACAGAACTATTGGAACATTTATGGTGTTTTGTTTGTAGAAAAGATTCACCATGTACTCATCATTTTATTGTTTATGGTTCTGTTCATTTATGAGGCACTTTTATCCCAAGCAAACTACAATATGAGTCAATATATCCATTTACACAAGTATACAATTGTTACCTTACCAATTGTACTGTACCAGAAGCAGAAATTTTGAACCTGGTTCTTCTGATCGCACAGCAAAGGCTCCAACTACTAAGCCATCTGGTGCCCCCCCGAACTTTAAGATGAACCACTTTTAGACCCACAGCTTCTAAAGCTGTATTGTAAAAGTCAAAGCGGGCAGACAATTACAGTCATTCCTTTCAAAGTCCAAACCCTAAAGGCTACTCAACATCATGACTTGAAGTTTGTGCAGTGCTGTGATCACATCTTCTGTCCACACCCACAGCAGTCTGCAAACCAAGAACACTGAGAAATGGAGACTCTGCAGGACTGGGAGATGTAGAAGGATCATATCCTTTCTTCTCTGACAGCTGCTCAATGACAAAGTTAGGAGATGTTGCATACCACTGAGCACCACCCTTCTCCAAAAAAAACCCCCAAAACGCTGGTCTTTAAGCACCCTTAGAAGAATAACACAGGGACCTTCATTTCTTCTCTGCTGTACTGACACTTCAAAGTGTCCACAAAAACCACGGTCTTACAGTGAAGGCAGTGGATGAAGCCGGAGACATGTGGGGCGGCGGGTGGGGGGGGGGTCTTCTAATGGAGAACTGTATGTTCCACAGCACCACACGAAACACGGACGGCTGGAGCTGCATTAAAAAGATCATTACCCCCATTCCTCAAACTCATGAGAGAAATGTAGACAATCCACTCGGAGAAAGAGGAAAAAAAAACTATTATTTTTAGGCACCCAGCCTCACTCCTGTGCGCCAAGATGACAGCAAAAGGGACCCGGCACCTCACACAGGTGCATCAGACGTGCAGCATCACCGCTGACTCACCTCAGCAGTCCCACAGTTGGTAGCATTTCCTGCACTCGGTTGAAGGATTCTCCCACTTACTCATCCCGGATTAGAGCTCCTATCTGGGCACGCTCAGGCGGGACGAGCGCAAACCTTATTGCTCGGCAGTCGGGAGCACGGAACACTGAGCTTTGGGGTAATGAAATTTTCAGGCGGCGTCCGGAAAGCAGCGAAAGGTCAGGCCCATCAGCGGCGCGATTAAAATCGGCTCGTGTGTTCTCCGAGCGAGGTAATGCTGCGCGTGTCACGACCGTGACTGATGGCGGAAGGTACGGCCACCAAGGATGGGGTGCCACGGGGAGCGAGAGGGGTTCCAAACACGCTGGAGAAATTAATCTTCATTTTCTTAAATGGAAACATCCAAGCGGCGGAGGTAATTTATGCGGCAGACCTCCAGCCGAGTTTGGAGGGCGATGTTGTCGCACGCGATGGTTCCGAAACCATTCAACTGACACAACCTCTTTCCAATTTGCTGCGACTGGTACAAATCCAAAAATACACCAGCGTCTCAAACGCAATTAGGAAATCTGTTTGTTACTCATCTTGTTGCTCCAAAGTCACTTTTACTGCCAAAGTCACAACTGGTAAAAGTTTAATAATGCAAATGTATTTACAGATTAAGCTTCATAAAATGTCAGCTGTAGCTATAATACAAAAAAAATTAGAAGTACTTTTTTTTAAATTGGTCAAACTAAAATTAAAATAAACTTTTAAACTCAATTATTATCCCGCTGTTGACCGATTCATCGCATATATATGAGCAACAGTCATCATCCTGTTACTTACCAGCAAATCTCACAAACACCAGACACAACCTCTGAACACTATGGAAGCGAGTTAAAGTGTTACCATGGTATTTTTTTTTTTTTTTTTTAAAGTTGCTGTACTTTACTGCCATCTACTTGCTGGTCAGGGAAATGCACAGCCACGTTCACAAAACAAATTTTTGAAAAACTGAAGAAGCTGGAATTAAAGCTGAACAAATAAATCGGGAAGTGTTTGCATCTTTGAAAGTGTCTAATTTAACTGTCCGCAACAAGCCACGCCACTGTGCATAAAGAAGGAAAGGCTGTGGGAAAGCAGCCCTTTTTGCTTAGTGCTGGCACAGTCAGCAGGATAAAGGAAAGCTGAACAAAAGAGTCTGAGTGTCCACCTCTTTTGTTGGCTAAAATCATCTAAAACCCTGGTGTGCAGGCAGAAATTTCAAAATAAACAAAGGGAAAATCAACACGGTAGTCGAACCTGTAGATCGACAAAATGGATTAAAGGGATGCAGAGAATGAGGCCCAGACCGGGGGCCACAGCCCATTGCGGAAAAAGATGTCAGAGCATCGAAGGGGTGTTTGTGTGACATTAATCTTCATCACACCCAAAATAAGAAAGCAATGTTGGTTGAACCCAGTGCATGATGAAAATATGAAGGAAAAAATTCCCCGGTGCATCGCGGCGCCTAAAACCTCAATGTCAATATCCGGGACAATAAAGCAATTTTCAAAGCCCGGAAATGCATGTCTTTATGAGCTCTGGGAAGTGGAAGGCCTTTCAAATGAAGTGGCTGTGAAGTGATGTCACGGCGAGCGCTTTTGCTCTCAACACAAGAACGGCCCTGTTCTCTTCTCCCTCACCAAAGGCAGTGCTGTCTCTTTAAATCTGCCCTATAACTTCCTCTATTCAACAAGCCCCGACAGGAAGAGGGAGAAGAAATAAAGAAGCGTGCACAAAAATCTTCAAAACAAAATGCTGCGAACGTGCCACCACGCTCCTACACGACGCCGCTCCGTGAGACTGCACGTTTTTGGTTACCGTGCTTCTTCTGTGGATAATATGCTCTCTGCCTCCCAGCTCCTGTGGCCCTGCCAGATTATAATTATTATGATTATGATTATGTAAAGCAATGGGAGCCCGGGGAGCCCAGAGGGGGCACTGTGGAGAGATGTGAATGGAGCTCGGTGTGATGCCCCGTGTGTTTGCCAGGGCCCGAAGTACCGCAGCTTCCGCTAGCTCGCCCAACCGCATCCCTGCCGCTCAGCGCAGGGCAACAGTGCCATCCAGTGGATGAGGGCTGGACCATGCTGGGCTGCTCTTTGCCCGGGCTTCTCCGCTGGTACCAATAACTGAAAATAAACCTGAGCTAAATCTGCTGCGGCTCGGAAAGTAACACGTGAGCATCTGCGCCCCGAGGGCTCGGAGATGCCCTGCTGAGCTTTAACGCTCTTAATGCACGATATCAGGCGAAAACATTCACATTGATATTCTCTTCACTTCCATCCACTATTTTTGTTTCTCAGCACTTTCAGCACCCCAGCCTTAAGGTACAAAAAAGCAAAAGACAATTAACAAAGGATGTGGAGCAACCGGGTTTTTCGTCCATTGGAGACTAACCCCCCAACAAAAAAAAAAAAATCAAATACAAATTAAGATGAGGCAAATTTTTCACCTCACAAACTTTTAAATTATGGTTACATTGTTTTTACTGAATAAATAGGAAACAAAAGTAAATGTGCAACGGTGAGCATATTTACTATTTATGGAGAGCCTGAGGTCAGGAGAGGGTAGCAGTTCTAGTAGCTGGGCAATTCTGTGTGAGGTCAAGCCGCTGTCAGGCTATCGCTGGTCATCTGAGGTTAGAGAGAGAACATCAGCTGCAGACTTGGGGACTGGGTAGTAACCTTAGTTGACCGTGTGAGGTCAGGTCCCCATCCTTCACAACAAAACAATAGGCATCTGCTGAAAAGAAGAGCCCACCCATTAGGCCACACCTCCCCTTTGTCCCTCAAGATCAGCCCTTCACCGTGATTTTGCTGTAGAAGACTATTTCAGTCCAGGATGTTTCCAAAACAAGTCTGAAAAATGTTTAAACCAACTTTGCTTTGAACTCTTCAATACCAGGGTCATCACATAATGTGAGGCTGAAAATCCACCGCCCATCCAAGACAAACACAAGTATTATCATCAAGACGAAGGGCACTCGAAACTGCCGATCCACCCACTTTCCGCTCGGCAGTCGGTCTCCAGCCTGATGGAGAACAGGAAAAAGATGTGTGGTGTCAGGTTCACCACAGTCCACAAAATAGAGACAGGGCGCAATCCGGGAAAACTGTGAGCCTCCATCACACACAGACGTAATTCAACTTATTGAACTGTAATCTCCGCTGCACAATCATAATAAATTTAGTCCAAATAAAACGGCATTCTGCTTTGGCACACTGGGGGTTGTGGACATGACAGAGTTGGTCACCGAGACCATCAGTCTCGGCTACGACGCGAACACTGGGAGGCTCACAGGAGGAGAGCACACACATTCAATTACCAGCTCCGGCCTGTCTAACCACTATAACGTCTCTCACTTTCCTTATCATCTCCCAGGAACACCAGAGCACATCTTAAAGGGGAGTCCAAATGGAGTAAACCCAGAAGGGCATAAGTTCTCTGTTTCTGGAGTACTATATATTCTATGAATTTACATTATTATCAGTGTAGAATAAATCTGACTTAAATGGCTCATCACAGTGAAAAGCCCATGTGCAGGTCTTCAGTTGTACTTCATTATGTCTACCACTTCTAACTCATTTTTGGTGAAAGCCGAATTTGATGAGTACATCAGCATAGTGAGAGAGAATCCACACCTTGTACAGTAGTATATAGAGTTTTGATGTGTGTGTGTAAGTAAATGAATAATGTCGCCAGCCAGCTAAAAGCGATTTCTTCCATTGTATCTGAAGAGATATTGCTGTACATAGATACACACAGATCTCGGTCTTCTGTTCAGCCCTCAGAGAACAGCTTTCATTTGACTGACATTTTCCTGTAAAATTATTTGTGCGAAATCAGAGGCCGTTTTAAGCTGCGAGTTGCGGCATAACGGGACAGAACTGCATAGGTGGTGTCTCTTTCCATGAAAGGCGAGGGCGAAAGGTAATGTTGATGGCTTTTCTGGGGAAACTGCTTGTAGTGAGATGCAAGATTGGCAAGGTAATAGGGGAGACATAACAGGGCAAGAGAATTCACGACAGTGTTGTCAGCATTAGTGTGTTTCTACACAGAAGCCCCGTGGTCATGAAGATTATCATTCTCACTCATTATTATGATGTTGTTAAAAAATAAAATAATAATAGTAAGAAATAAAATAATAATAGTAAGAGCGAGAATGATAATCTATAGCTGATACCTCTGTCCACGAGAAGTGTTTCACAACTTTCCAAGGATTTACCTATTTACAGCTGCCTAATTTTTATTGCATCAATTCAGCACTTTAAGGGCACTACAGAACAAGTGGGATTAAACCCAGACACCTTCATATTATAGGGCAACAGTGACAACCACTACGACACCTGCTGCCCCTCTTCTTAAAGTGCAGCGGGAACATTTGAATTAACGGCTTTTTCATGCCACCTGAATTTGCAACAGGGTTATTCTACTTCTGTCTCCCAGGTCTGAGTATTTTAACACTGAGAGGTCTGAGGCATCCAGTTGAGTAGGTGATTTGGCTTGTTGTCGATGATGGGTCGACGTGAGGCTGAAAAGCTGCTGCACTTGCAACCTATGACAGCACATCTCCACAAGGGGTCATCACGGCGTTACGCAGAGCTCAGACTGCAGGCCTTGCTGGCATCATGTACAGGGGAGCGATTACTGGCCCCATCCAGCATTCCTACCTGGTATCACAGGTGCCTTGGCCTCCTATCCAATTACGGACGTCACGTAATCCGGCTTATCGGATTTAGGCAGAGATCTGGAAACAAACCTACCTGCCACCCGGGAACGGCAGCATGGGTCAGTGCCAAAGTTTTGAACTATACAAAATCCATATCTCTCAAAGTATTCACGCTACTAAAATCCACAGCAAAAAGACTTTATATCACTTTCTAAGCTCACACTTTGACACGCCTGGATTTTTAAAAAGTTAAATTGAAGTTAAGTGGCTTTCAAGGGCACATAGCAAAAGAGGGAAGGCCCTGGGGTTCAAATCAGCAACCTCCAGGTTACAGGTCTATGTCCTTATTCATTGCAAAATCGTATGGTTGTACTAAATGGGAGGAAACAGACACAAAAACAGATAACAAGGAGCTATGGAGCAATCAGATAAGAATTCAAAAGGCCAAATGCAGTTTAAGGCAAAATTCTTCTTTCTGCATATAAAGCAAGAAGGCCAAATAACTTCATGCAACAGATAAATATTAAAGAAGAATATGTGGCATTTTAAAGCCACACTGTTGTTCTTCAAGCAGAACTGACTTCACATTACCAAGAAAAAGTTTTGTTTTTTTTTTTTTAAATAAATCACACCTAAGCGCCTCTGGCCAAAACTTTAAAAGCTCAAATTGTGTCCAGAGTATTACATGGCAGTATCCCTCAGCTCACTCGAGGCAAGAACTTTAAAATGTAACTCCACAGCAGGGTGTTTATTGTACCAACTCAGGGTCAGTACCTAGAGTACTACAGCAGAAGTGAGATTCGAACCCAGGATCACATTACAAGGCAACAGCTTTAACCAGTACGCCACCTGCTGCCATAAACCACACCTAGACAGTGCGTGACAGAGACCGCAATGAGAGAGCAGAGAAGAAAGGAGAGGACAGGCCCTGGCCATAGACTGTTTTGATGTTGATTTTAATTTGTTGTGGGTTTTGTTAAGCAAATTAAAGATTTTAACACAAGAGTCAGATGAACCTTAGTCATTAAAAAAAGGACACCATTGTGGAAAAGCAAAATGAAAAGTCAGAAATTTAACTTTTTGGCTTGAAGAACATCTACATCAAATAAGATGGTCAAGTAACACATATTAATAGTTACATATACACAAAAAAGTGACTTCAGGCTAAATTCCCCTTCAAACCCTTACAAAAGACATGTAGAAAACTGACCCCATGGCCTCTCTGAACAGGGTTAAGTCTTGTGTCACAATTCCAAGTAGTGGATTCTGAGTAAAAGTTCACAGACTTGTTGACATACTGGATTTTGGCATAGGTAGCACCTAAGAGCAGAACAAAGAATAAGAGATCAAGACTTTTTCCTCATAAACTTTTCCTTGTATGAAGGTAAATCCTGAAAAGCATCCCTTTCTGACAGGGAGAATTATAAAATGCGGTTGTTGCCATGGTTACAATGAGGCAGGGGGGCACTGAATCTACATATTTGCAACCACTTTATTCAGACAAAAGTATTTAAATTTAAAATGTTATATTTGCAATGTCAACTTTGAATACTAAACTACTCACCATTATTTACCTATTCATACAGGGTATTTACTGTGTTATCACAGCGTAAGAATCTTAAACAAGGGTATTACCACAGACGCAGGCGTTTGAACCCTGGGTCCCTAGCTTACAAGGTGACAACTAACTGCTCTACTACATGCTGCCTCTCATAATTTATTTGCAGGAGGAAAAGTAAAAAAAAATTATAGTCGGAGGGGAAACATAAACAAGGCAACATGAACACGTATTGGAGGAAAACAGGTCTGAATATTCACTGTGATCCACTGCCACACTCACCTGGAAAACACCTTGTTAGTTCTTGACTCTTTCAAATGGTTTCTAACCCACAAAATAGGGCTTTGACTCTCAACAAGAGAAGTAAACAAGCAAAGCAATGATTTCCATTTCAAACAGGGGGTAGAAATCCCAGTGGAAACAGAGGATGAATAATAAGGTAACGCCCTGGGAGGTACAGAGGAGCTCAGAAAAAGGAAGGTTTCTATGTCACCCCCTTCCACTAGAACTCCTCCTCCGCTTCATCTCCTAACTAGCTGGTCTTTAGCAGCTGGCACAGTTAAGATCATGAAAGTGGTTATTCACTGAGGAAGAAAGGAAAGACTGCTGCCTCTTTGCATGTTCAAGTATAGATGATTATGCTCACAGGACATGCAATTGCACCACTGCTTTATTGGCATCATGGGAAAAATTTTGGCTTGGTTAAAATGTCACAGCACAGACTGGGGGAAAAATTGACTGTCTTGTTCCAAGTTTTTCAGATTTGTTTGTTTTGTGTGTTTGTGTGTGTGTACCTGCTGACCTGCACTCTGCCCCAGGCGTGACAAAAAGCTTCCCAGTTGCATCATAGGCCGTGTATAGCATCCCCATGTGGGTCCCGTGAGCGGTGACACGAACTAGGGTGGGTGCTGACCACTCACCATGCTGTTGATGTCTGAGTCATAGCTCCCGCAAGGGTGTGTAGCCACCCCCAGCGGCTCCAGGCCCTCTTCGTCCCACATGTAGGTCCCCCCGGAGCTATCCGATGGAGAGAGGTCTAAGGAGGAACCATGTGGGAAATCGCCCACCGGAGAATGGACTTGGTCATCCGGTTGGTCAGATATCCCAAAGTCACCTCTCCCTCCTGAAGAAGGAGCACAAGAGGACTCAGTCCATATTGAGACACACAGCATCAAAGATAGGAAACACTAGTGTCCTTTCTTTATCCATCTGTTATTTTCACCAGGTATTTTCCTCAACCTGTTACTTTAAAATGATTGTATTATCATGATTTTAAGGAAATTCCTTATGATACTCTTTATACATATTCTTTAAAAAAATCCTTATATATCCAAGTACTGAAATTCCTTGTGCAGTCCTTGCCAATAAGGTGTAATCTACATTCCTTCATGTAATGATCATTTCAGGAACAAAAACCCATACCCTTCATTGGGAAATTCAATACTTCTGAACTGCATTTGTTTTTCCCCACTATTTTTGTATATCATCACAAAGTGCACATAAATATAACCAGAGGAAAGACATCCTGCCCCACCTGAGAGCCCCATTCCAGCCCAGTCCACATCGTCTGACAGCAGGCTGTGGATGCTCGTCTGGATGGGCGTGTCCCTTTGGCTGTGAGAAGATTTGTCACCATTGCTGTGTTCCGATTGCTGAGGACCAGCCCTGGGGGAGGGAAGCAGTAGCAGCAGCCCGCCCCCATCCCCCAGGTTGTCAAAGTCATCCAGGTAGTCCTCGCTGGTGTCATTGCGTTCCAGGGAGGAGGAGGAAGAGAGCGACATGTCCTCCAGGCCCTCCGTCAAGCATCGCGGGACGTGCCCTGGGGGGTCCTGCGGCAGGTCTTCGTTGCCAGGCACCAGATCCGTTTCACTCAGTGGGTCTGGCGAGATGGGTGGGGTTTCCACAGAGTCCCGGTTCCTATGGTCTGCCTCAACCTCCCCTGGCACCTCACCTGGGGGTGTGGGCCGCTGCTGCTTGGCCAGAGAGGGGCGCATCAGTCTGTAGCTGGGTGCAGAGGGCTTCCCGAGCATGCTGTTGGGCAGCAGTGATTTCTTTGTACCACTAGAGGGTGCTGTATAGGCAGGGCCCACTATACTGGGGCGGGCTGCAGGGCCTTTAGCACTAATGACAGGGGTGGGTTTGCTGAGCAGGGAGCGGGACCTCACTCTGGTGCCAGGGGAAGGCAGAGAGACAGGGGAGGCCAGCTGTCGGAAATGGGGGAAGCTCTGGGAACGCACCATGTTGTCCAGGACAGGGCCCTTCAAGCTGTCACTCGAGTGAGACAGGCTCGGCCTCAGGTTCACCTGGGTCGAGCCGTGGTCTGTTGATCGCCGCAGGCCTGGCCGGTACAGCCCAGTGGGTCCACCACCTAACCCATTCGGTCCTTTGGGTTTGTTGCCACGAAAATTCAGCGTAGATGCCCCTCGGGAGGGAACACTGGGCATCTGCTGGTTCACACACGGAGAGGGCAGGGTGTTGGGCGGGGCAGAGCGCCGGAGATGAGAAAATGATGTGGAGGGCTTCCTGATTTCTCTGGTCACAACAGGGCCACAACGGGTATCAACTGCGTCTCCCTTTTCCTCCGACTCAAGCCCAAGCCTGGAGCTCAGTGACCCAACAGCATTCCCGCTGGATGCCTTCACCTTCAGCGCAGAGGGGTAGGACATCCGGACCATCCCGTTAGCCCTCCCTGGTGGCTGCGACTTCCACTCGCGCCGAGGGACAGGCTGCTCCGAGCCATTTGGCAATGGGCTGGTGCAGCTAGTGGGGCGCACTCCGAATTTAGGCAGCCTGGAAACCATGGCGGGTTTGCGGACGGCGTTGTCTTCCATGGGCTGCCAGCGCTGGGGGGATGGAGCTGAGGACACGGAGACAGAGAGGCAGACAGGAAGAGCGTTACCGCAATACTGACTTCAGCAGAGGGCAACTAGCCAGCCACCGATAGGAACATCTCATGGGCAAAGTGACTCAGCACTGTTCTGCATTAAGTAAGGAAATTATTTTTAAAAAACTTATAATGCAACTCTGAGACATCAGAAACAGGTAGGTGGTGCCGTCCTGCATGAAGAATAAGTGACAAGTGGTTCTACTGGGTGGGGTTGTCATCACCACAAGACACTACAATCTTAGCTTGTCTAGACACACCCTCTTTCAGGAGATTAAACACACACACACACACACACACACACACACACACACACACACACACACACAGAAAAAGCTACAGTTTAGCGGTAACTGTGCAAACCCTATGTAACCAAAGACTTCACACCTGTTGCTCCAGTAGGCGCAGTGAGACACCTGGCCACACCCAGTAAGGTATGTAAACAAACTGCTGATTCAGCACAAAGCGCTGCCCTCACATATAAATATCATTATCGCATCAACACGATAACATGCCAAACATGTCATGCTGCACCGCACCACCCCACGCCCCGGGCCACAGGCATGTTCAATCATCACCTCGCGACACCTCGCAGCCGCAGAAGCATCATATGACAAGTCAGCACAGAACCCATAATCAGTAGGGTTGTGTGGCCCAAAACAATGAGCATCTATCAGTGGTACCACTGGTGGAGAACACTGGCCACCGCCATGGGCCCATACCCCTTGCAGTGCTGGATCAAAGGGAGCAGACAAGGACAGGGTGGGTGAAACAATGGGTGAGTGATAACCACAGAGATAGATGGATGCATAGCTGAAGGAGAGTTCAACACCAGCTCAGTAAATGGCCAAGCAACAGCCATGCAGGAACACTTCAGATGCAAAATCTGCTGATGTGTTCAACCAAAAGCTACTTAGAAAGTGAGATTTGTCTACAGATGCGCTTACAGCGATTTATCTGTAGATGCAGCTGGGTGATTTTACTGTATCAATTCAGGGTAAGCACCTCAATGAAGGGCACTACACCATGACCAGAAATTCAATCATGAGTCCTTTTGAACACAAGGCAAGAGTTCTAGGCACTATACCACCTCCTCCCCAAGAATTCAGTGACCAACAGACACCAGTTCACTGTTCCTGGGTGTCAGTTACACGTGACAGATGTTCACAGCACAGCAAGCCTCATTTCCCCTACACGAAGCATCATTTGAAGCTTGGCTAAGTAATGCAGATGTTTATAGTGTCTGACTTTGTTGCACTACAGCAGAACAACAGGGAGTCACATATATTTGCAAACAGAAAAAAAATCCACTGAGCTCCTCATAATCAAATCCGAACTCCTGGAGTACAGAGAAAGGACACCATGATGCGTCATTTCTTTATAGGCACTCTAGACACTATGAATGCTACCCCTAAGTGCATTATGGAATAAGAATTGAGGGCAGATATGTGGGGCATAGAAAGAGGATGAGGGGGAAATGCAGATTTAACCAGAAAGTTACAGGTTTAAGTCCCAGGTGGAGATGCTGCCCCCAGTGCAAATTGGGTTATGTGCCAAATGGGAGAAATTGGATCAGCAATAAAGCAAAAAATAACCAAGGACCATTATCCATCTATCCATGCATTATTGATAATTGCTTATAAAACGTGGATTCAAACATCCCAGGATCATGCCACATCCGACAATTTTCCTTTCTCTCCACCCCGCCTACATGGCCCATCATACTGCTCCTGCATCAGATAGTAGGCAAAAAAGACTCTCTTATACACAAGGGCCCTGAAAGGCATGGACCCATGTGACCAGACAAAAAGTACCAAAATAAGTTGAGAAATATGAGTTTAGTTTTTTTAAAAAAAAAAAAAAAAAAGATGTTATACAGAAGTCCTTGTAATGGTCATATTTTAAAATAACCGCATTCTCATTTTCTATTTTCTTCCAACTTGGGTTCCATTTCATTTATTCTTGTAAAAGGGAATTGGAAAAGAGACTGAAGGATGAAGGCAGAGGAGCTGCAAATTGTTTATTTCTTTACAAATCTTCTGAGAGGTAATAACCTCACATTACTTTCTCAAATAGTTTACGAGACAACACCTAACTGTACATACTGGAATATACGGTACATTGGTTCCGCAGCTTATGAACGCTAAACACAATTGAGACCGGAAGTGCAACCATAACTCATTTTATCTGAAATTCCAGCCACTTAAACACTCAGACAAAAATCAATAAAAACTTAATAACATAGATGACCCTTAGTTTACTCACTAGTTAGGTTCTGTAAAAATCTTACATATAATATCTTATATATATAACCATTTTTTTAATCAATTGTAACAATTTCTATGCTAATATTTTATTGCTTTTGACCAACATTTAAATTAAAAGTAATTTTAAATGATTTTAAAAAGCAGTTTCCGTAAAACCCTGTTCAATTCCAGTTGTTGACCAGTTACATCTTGTAGACACACACAACTTTCCACAGCTTATTACTGATCACCGTCAATCTTATACACGAGACAGGACCTGTACATGCTGAGGAAGTGAGCAGATGTAAAGCAGCATCTTTTTGCATCCACATTACTGTCACCTATCGCTTGGGTGGGTTCTTCCACCATTCATAAAACAAGGAACCAATGTATTGATCCACCTTCAGAGTTCCCCATACTTTCTCAAAACAAATATTGTATGCAAAAAAAGGATATGAAATTACAGCTGCCAGCAACAAAAGAGCCAGATCCACTCATGCTACTTCTCATGACACAATAGTTGGTGTGGCTACAGCATCAACCTTGTGGCTCCAGCAGATTTATTTTCACGCTAAGTGAATTAAGAATTCTCAAGCTAAGTGAATTTCTAGACACAGTATAGATTTGACAGTATATCACAGACCCTTAGTGTCCGGAGGATTGAGGGGAAAACGGCTTAACAGTTCTATCCGGAACTGCCAGAAGAAGAGAGTAAGATAAAGACAGACCCTGCATGTTAGGTAGATAACAGCATGTATGGCAAAGTTGCAGGACACCAAAGTACCTCATAATGTAGTGATGAAACTTCTCTCCTGCTGCACCATCCAATTACACACCATTGTGTGTGTGTGTGTGTGTGTGTGTGTGTGTGTGTGTGTGTGTGTGTGTGTGTGTGTGTGAGTGAGCGAGTGTGAGACAGAATACAGGTTCCTACATTAAATCCTCCTTCCCTTTCCATGCATTTCACAGTCAATGGCTAAAAAAAAAAAAGGATCCCTGTTCCAAGGGCCTCGGCCAAAACACAAAGTAAATTCTGGGGGCCAGCTAATTTCTGTCTGCATGTTTGTCAGTGATGCTGAACCAAAGCAAAAACAAGAATGAAACGACAAACCAAACAAAATGTAAAAATATGTATGGACACCTGAGTGAAGAAACAAAAACAGAGGAACCTGCTGATCACTGCTATTAGGTCATCACAGAGCTTGAGGATATGATACACACAGCTTAAAAGGAGTGAAATGGAATATGGCTCCAACTCACTTGTGCAAGAAATCACAATCAGCAACAAGCATTTCCTGAGCTAATGGTGTGGAAGAGCAGTTCTTACTCTCTAGCTTTCTCCATTTCATGGGCCACGCATTGCAAGACACACTATCAGATCTTCAACCCAGCCTCTCTCAGGCCTCTGATCGATTTGACCCTGTTATTGACCTTTAGTACCAACTCTCTCTGTGTGTGTGTGTGTGTGTGTGTGTGTGTGTGTGTGTGTGTGTGTGTGTGTGTGTACGCCCAAAGTAACTTCCAGTAATATGATTCAATTATTTTTCATCAAGCAACATTGTTCATTTCCTGTTCTAAGCATCCCCCTTTTACTGGCTCCTAAGGAAGACCACTGAAATATTACAACAAGAAAATGCATCACCACCCTCCCAAAAAAAAAAAACTAATTTCCATTCAAATGTAGTTATACTTTAATAACTATGGTACAATGTCAGCTCAATTAAAAAGTCATTTTAAATGAGCACCATGCCTACTGCCAGACTCGGATATACACCAAAACTCAAGAACGTTCACTGGAGCCGTGGGCATCACTTGCAGAAGCTCTCAAAGCAGGGCTTACGGCTAGAGTTCTGCTTTTTAAAGTCCTTGATAACCCAACAGAAGGATTAGGCCCAATTCCACAAAACCCCTCAAATCTTCTAGATGCATGTGTCAAAAAAAAACCCAACAAAGGCACTGGGCACACATCTGTGAAAGCCAACAAAAATACTAGGTCCACATCTACAAAAACCAGCAAAATTGGCAAACCTCATCTACATATTCAACAAAAAGAAACCCACAACTTACACATTATATGAACATTAAAAGACAGGAGCGCGCTGGAAAAAATACATCCTTTTCTCAATCCTCCCAATAGCCAACTCCTGTTGGTTTACAAATGAGCAACCAGTCACAGGGTGGAACCAAAACCACCCCGACATTTGGGAGTCCATTAATGATAAAAGGGTAGAGGCCTAAATGGATTCCAAACATTGTATGTAAAATAGCAATATGGCTTCATCCTCATCCACCACAAGAGGCACAAGCCTTGAAAGTCCATTAACAAATGTTTGGGAAGGTGCCATGTTACACACTTGACAGGAGCTGTGGTTCTACAAATGCAGCAGGAGATTTACTAAGCCACACCTCCAAGAAGAGGCCAAGATGGGCCCCTTAGACCCATGAGTCAGACGTACAACGAAAGTAATTAAATAAAAGGGAATAAACGGATTAAATGGCAATGAGTGTTTCAACCAACCAGGAAAAGAAGGAATTACTTTTAAATATTCCTCTCACCAGAGCAGAAACATCTCAACTAAGTTCCATTCTCATAGTTCCCAGCAATGTGAGAAAGAGCTTTTACTGGGACTCCTCAATTGTGTCTCTCTTTCCTCTGAGTAGGCACACCCAAACAAGGCTTTGAAAAGGGCGCTTGAATATTTTATGCAGTCACCCCCTGGTGTGGACCAGAAAGGGGGGGGGCATCCAGGGTGCAGACAGAAGTCTTGTTTCCATGGATTATTCAGTGGTCCTCTCTCTCAGTGGAGTCATGAACTAGCGGGCTGAATGGGTACAGCCAATGGTGGAGATTTCCAGACAGAACGGCAGCATTAACAAAGCCGAAGGTCAGAACTCCTCAAGCGTATGGACAGACACGGTGTGCACTTTGGGTCTTCCCCAAATTTGTCTCACTCCTCCGATAAACTCCCACTGGGAAGGAATTTTGCCCTTTAGTGGCACATGAATGAACAGAGGCCCAGGCAACATCGCCATGTCAGTGCAGAAACCATGAAAGGTCACTGCATTCTTTAAGTGGACTTATTGGTTTCAGAAGATAAGAGTCCATCTCAGACCTCCCAAGCAAGCCCAAAACACAAAGCACGTGTCCATTCTTCTGAAAGAGAAACGTGGCTCAAAACCATATTTCCTGCACTCTGCTCACAGAATGACAACCTGGAAGCTAAAACACTGCTGTGGTTTAGAAACTCATCAATAAAAATCCATTAGCCACCCACTTCAGCCCCAAGACAAGATCAATCATTAACATGGGGCAGGTGGGAGGAGTGAGCAAAGGGCAGGGCAACATATCACACACAGCTCTGCAGCAGATCTCCACCGCAGCTAAACCTCTGTTTAATAAAGACAAGTGAGGTCATTTCAGACTTGGGTTGAAAATGGCCACAGCCCAGGCCTTCATGATAAAGGCAGGTGTCAACAGGCATGACTGAATCAAAGTCGATGCCAAGGAAACACACCATGCGGGTGTCGCATCCCTGGATTGAGCTTCACCAAGAGGCAGATGGTCAGTCCAGCAGGTTACATCCGGCACTCACTTCTGTACAACCTTGACAGGATGCAACTCAAGTAACAGCTCAGCAGCGAGAAGCACAGCAGACCAACAGCAGTCAGGAGAGAATGCAATCCACACTACATCACTGTACTGATAAACACATAACACAATGCAAATTTCCTGAAGAATTTCTTTATTAAAAGTATACACACATTTACCAAAGCATAAGAGCGTAACAAACCTCCGGTGTCTATGGTATTTACTCTGTTCATGTAGGCATTTGTAGGTGTACATAAAAACAATGAGCCTAAACAAAAATGGAATCTCTCTTTGTCTTCTGCAACCTTCCAGTACCCAACCTTACCCCACAAACTTTGGTCACACAGCATGGAGGCAAATGAGCGGCGATGGGAGATCATGTCTCTCCCTCTCTCGCGCTTACATTTATTTATTTAGAAGATGCCTTTGTCCAAAGTGACATACAAAACTGGTCCTTGGTAACCAGGTATGGTCAGGAGCACGCTAAGGATACGCAGTACCAGCGAAAGCGTTGAGCATACTTGAGAAACCAAGGCAATACCTGCATGGGAAGAACTGGACAGAACAGCAAAAGCAAAGCGACACACAAGTGTCCAACATCTACTGGAAATACTGTAGAAGAGCTGGGAAGACATGGTAGCTGTATTCCCAATTTAACTTTTTACCCAAATGACTTTTGAAGAAAAAAAAAAAACTTTTTATTCAGCATTGACAATTATTTGACTGAACAACACCCATTTAAAACTAACAGCAGCACAGCAGAAGGTAATGCAACACCTCATAATCAATTATTCTATTCTGAAAGGTTCGACTGACAAGATGAGGACAATTCCATCACCCGAGTGACAGAAACAACATTTTGACTCTTTTTAATCACCTTCTTTAGTGTGACATTTATGCCATAATAGGAAGATACTTCCTTGAAAGAGCAGACAATATGCCTTGCTTGTGTAAAGATCTACAAGGACGTAATATATAAACTGCCCATTCAGAAATGCCAGCCGCTCTGCACTGTCCACTGCATGCAAAATTGCATGGATGATATTTCATAAAGCACACACAGGTCCCTGAAGTTCTGCAGCTCGTTTTTCAAACGTTCTTCCTCAAATACTGATAGTAGGGAAGTATGTACTTTAAAAAGCACCATCCTGGTGTGAATAAAGGTACAGGTGTGAGTCAGAGGACCCCATCTATGAGATCCAGAATTAATCTAAAATAGACAGCTATGAATTGCAGGCAGCAAACATGAGAAGCAGCATACATCTCTTCAGGCCTGCACCTGAGCCAACAGGTAGTGCACTGTTTAGTGCTATTTCCTTGCAATCTGAAGATCCCAAGTTTTAATCCCAATCCTGCTGTAGAACCCAACAAGGTACTGACACTTTTATATAAACAGGGGACAGCAGGTAGGGTAGTGGTTGGACCTGCCACCTCAGAACTTGGAGGTCACAGCTTTGAATCTCACCTCCTGCTGTGGTACCCTTGAAAAAGTACTTAACCCTGAATTGATACTATAAAAAAATAACCACCTGTATGGAAGTCACTTTGGAGAAAAGCATCGGCTATGTGACTACACGGCTTCGGCTATATGACTACACGCAAATCAGTAAATCATTGATTATTTCATTATATAAAACTCTAAATCCCCTTGAGCAAAGATCTCAGACAGATAACTGTTAATAATAAAACATAAAAATGGTAGCCGATTATTGATTAACACGCACAAATCCATGCGGTGTTCTGAAAAGCAGTTAACCCTGGCAGATTTTCACCAGAGAAACAGAAGCAAGATTTTCATCACAGAGTAACAGAAGGCAGAGGGGAAGGCAGGTGTTGTGCACCACTCGCGCTGCCCCCTGACAGTGCATAAACTGCCCTCCACTGCTCCCAGACAAAAGAAGGCACATCCTCATGCTTTTTCCCCTCCTCTATTAATTTCATCCGCATTTCACAGCCTGAAACATCAAAAAGGGTCCCAAGATCTCATTACCTTCTGTCCCTAAAACATACCTGTGTGAAAACTGTTCATAAAGGCAAAGGAGGGCCAAACCGTGCTATATGTTAGCTCACTGTACATATTTATGATGACACTTTATAAAAACACTTCTGTTGAGCAAACAGGGTGGGTCTGAACAGCAACGGTATTTTTGCCCATTACGCCATGCCACAATGTGTGTTTGTGTGTTTTAGACTGTCTGGTTAAGCCACAGAGGTGGACAGGTGTGTGTGATGACTGTCTGAGGTCAGATGGGAGCAGCAACCCCTACCCTGGGGAACAGCTACATAAATAATAGAAGAGCCCATGTGCAACTGTAAACAAGGCCACCCAAAGGGGCACCAAGGACTCGACCAGCACAAGACAAGCAGGGCAGCTGTCTGCCACCAAAACAAGCCAACAAAAAGGGCTTTGTCTGCAGGGACACAATGCAGGGGCCTTGAGTTGGAACTCATGCTGAGCAGAGGAGAGCACCACCGGTGGGGGAGTAGAATGCATTCTCAGCTGACGGCACAAAGGCCACAACACACGTGCCGCTATCGGGTAAGGTCTTCCTTTACAAGTACACACTTGTATAATCTTCCATTATCAGCTGAAGGGAGAAACCGGTGACTGAAGTACAAACTTCACATCTTGAGACAGAGAGGGCGACATCAGGTGCAGTACACAGACCTGTCCGGTCCTAGGAGGTTCAGGCCAGTTTTTTAACGGACACGTGTCTCTCCCTCGTGCAGGTTCCACCAAGTTCAGTTCCGTCTCCAAAACCTCCCTCAGCAAAAGCATATTATCTGTGGGACTCAGTGGGAGTTTACCACGTTCAGATGAGAAAGGACAGCAGGCAACATAATATTTACAGCTGCTGTCTTCCACCTTCAAATCTCACCTTCTGCTGTACCTTTGAGCGAGGTACTTATCCTGAACTGATACTGCAAAAATTACCGTTGTATAAATTGATAAATCATTTTAAGCATATTAATATACAAACCTAACACTGCACACATTGCATCTACAGAAATTTGGCAAATAAAGGAAATTAAAAAATAATAAATAACAAGGAATATTCTTTGTCGAACGACTCATTAAAGGAATAAAAAATTAATAAGGAACGCAATTTGTTCCATGATTCACAGAAACATCTGCCGAGGGAGGCTCAGTCTTGAAATTCACAAACTTTTTCACAATTTTGCACTGCTAACACCACCCATACTTGCTTTTCTTCTCGAGCCTTGAGAGCGCCCAACAAGGAGTCTGCTTGACAAGGTTCATTTCCCTCCTTTGACAAGCGGAGCTGCACAGCTGGTTGACTTTTAACATTTCTGAGCCGCGGATCGAGCCGAGGTGCCTACTGTTCTCAGAATGGTACGGTTCCGATCGCCCCCCATCACCACCCTGGTGGCCCAACCACAGGAATACGCCTTCGCGAATGGGGAACAGCTGTGTGGACATGCAGCACCCCCTCCACAACAAACTCCCCTTTCGCAGGGCCAGCAATAGCTGCTCCTTCAGAGCTCAGGCCAACTATTAATCTTGTTAACAAGTGCCTGCCCCCCCAGGAGTGATTAAAGTCATGCCGACAGTTAGAAGATCACCCTAAACACACTTGACTCTCACCCGCCGACAGCAAAATGGAGGATCTGTACCAGCTGGATCTGAAAAATCACTGGCAGTTATTAACAGGGTTACTAAAACAACTAGGGAATTCTGGAAAAGCCAGTCTTTCCAGGCTCAGGGTAGTAAATATGCAAAATAACTGTAAGCAAATCCGTGTCTTCCCTGGAGAGACCTCACGCGCAAACAAGAACATTGTCATTTTTATTTCTGAACTTCCTATATCCACGGCTACACATGTTATCTCGTGCAATTCACTTTGAGTCAACAGACGCCACCATGGGGCCTCACCTGACATTTGAACCTGAAAGTTTCCAGTAACCTTCCTTAGCCGCTACAGCATTTGCTGCTCTTTCTAAATTCAGTTTCTCGGCAGGAAAAGGAAAAGGGAAAATTACAGGGTTTCTTCTATAGCACAAAGAATAAGCGGACATATTGGCTGATGAGAGGGAGGGGTGCGTGAATACGCTGTGGACAACAGAGTCCAATGTCCCTTTGATAAATAAACTTTTTCTGACCTCGCTCACTCGCTGCTCATTACGCACTTTGGGTAAAATGCACGTAGGCACAAATCTCTGCTCCACCTCAAACACATGCGGTTAAATGCGGCATCTGTAATATTAGCGCATGCATGACGCCTGTGGGTCGTGGGTTATGGCTCTCGCCTCCATTCTGTGCAGAAGCTTTTACACACACACACCCCCACCCCACCTCCTAGTAATTGTTGCTCACTGCCAGAGAGAGGGAAAGCGAGAGCCCCGGCGGGACACATCTTCGGGCTCTCGGCGTCTCTGGGCCCACAGCCATAAATTTATGATGACAGCGTCCAAGGTTTGGTCTGCAGGACAGAGACGGTGAGAAGAGAATTCAGGAGAATGGTGCCAATGGAGGGATGACAATGCCTTTTTTTTTTTTTTTTAAACAACCCAAGCTGAAGAAGGGGAGCTTCTGAAACTGAGTACACAACAAATTCAGGAACAATAGCAAGTACCAGCAACTGTGCCATGACACACCTCTGCACCACATTACCAATATTTCCAACAATATCTGGCTCCACAACACAGAGAGGTCTACAGCCACAGAGGTCAAAACACTCAGGACTTTCACACAAAGGTACTGGATTCAGCAGATGTAGTCATTTAAATCCCTTGGTTGTAGCACGCTTGACCAAGGTACTTACCCTGGATTGGTAGAGTAAAATTAGTCAGCTGAATACATGGATGAATCATTGCAAGCACAAAAGTGTCAGATAAAGGCATAAATATTCTGATAGTAAAAATAATCAAACGCTCCTTTACGCCAAACACTGGGATGAGTGATGCAGGCAAATGAGGGCCGGCAGCTGTTGTTCAGGTCTTGAGAGACGCTTTGCACACAGCAAAGAAAGCCCAACTGTGCAGGTCGGTACAAAACATTACAGGCCTCTGGAGCTTCAGTTCAACTCACGAGGGGCTGGCCCAGTTTTACCACACCGGGGTGGGTTTGGTGGGAGGGGCTGCCGCTTTGTCTACATTCGATTCTCTCCAAGCATCACGGGGAACTGGGTTACTCACATCCAGCCACCCATCCATCAGAGCTCCAGAAGCACATCTGCCCCACCCGCTCTCGTGTCACAACATACATAAAAAGCTCTTTGATGGCTTTCACCACACTTAATTTCTGTAGCACAACTAGCAGAGTCACTGTGGACGCCCATCTCACTCTGTATGACTCTTCACACAGCAACTAATCCTTTAACTTTCCCGGTGCAGGACTGAGCTTTCAAAACATTTAATTGGCTTTATCAGAATTTCCATTAGCAATACAGATCACTGAAACATTACCTTATTTGCTGTTTGGGATAATAGTTAAGAAGGGAAAACAGACTGAGCAAAACTGTAAGGTACTGAATTTTAGCACTGTACCGTGGCTTAACAACACGGTTTTACAGAACAATTAAAAGCACATTTGCGTGAAAAAGAAAACAGGTTTAACATCTGTTTAATTGCAAAGATTTCCAGCTTAAATGAGCCCAGCGCCAATTTAAAAAAACATAACTGCACTAACTGAATAGATTTTAAAGGTTTATGATGACTGTTCAATGCCAGAGGCTGCCAACTCACAGAAAATTCATAAAGAGACATCACAACACAGTCAGCCCCACTCGCCGAGCAATGCTATCATTTACACTAAATAAGCACACAGTTTACAAAAAAAAAAAAAAATTGCTTCATCTCATCTTCTCATCAGTATCCCTCAAAAATCTCCATGTGGTCATATTGTTTCCGCCATTATAGAGACAGCTTTTAAAACTATCTCAACTTGCATTATAATTCTGTTGCTCGATCACTTTTTGGAGGGAAAACGGAAAGCTGGGCAAATTAACATGAGTTGTACACAGTGACTATTTGTGATCGCTGGTAGAAATGTTAGATGGCAGAAGGTGATATGACCTCACAGCGGCCATGCAGGACTGGATCCAGCCTGCAGAGATGATGAAGTGTGACTCAGGAAGACAGCACTGAGATCACACCTTGAACTGCAACAGATTTTAGACGACAGGGAGGGAACACACAGAGCTCTACATTTAAATGTCCTCTAATGCTGTTGCTTTATTATCCATATTTAACCAGACACCTTTTTGCAACACATCTAAAAAGGTTAGATAACTCTACAGTGTAAGTCACTGTACATGTGTACAGCAGGGTATTCTTACTGTGGTAATTCAAGGTAATTCCCATGATCAGCAGCACTACAGCATGAGCACGATGCTGATATTTGAGGGGGAGGCCCTTAGCACTATTTCTATCTTCTACACAGGCTTGTAAGTGTATTTTTGGGATTTCCAAAAGAAACCATCACTCGCTCATCTATCTGTTACTGACAAGCAGGTGCAAAGAATATGAAGGTGAAGAATATGAAGGTGTGGTTGGTGCGGTGGAGGTGGACCTTACCTTATTCTACTGACTGCCAGGGCTTCCTCATGATGTCCACGTCGAGGACCGGGCTGTGGAAGGACGACCGCAGGGCCCCGATCTGCTGCACAGCTGGTTCACCACGTGTGCATTGCACAACAATGTTCTCCCTCTTCAACCTCAGTGCCTGGGCTCTGCGCACATCTGCTTCAGAAACCTAACTCTGCCGATAAATTTTAGGTCTCGCTGCCAGGGAGAGGCCGGCGTATTTGCAAGAAATGTGTGTTTTGACAGCGACGGTCGGATGGTTGTAAATAGCAATCGCAGGTATTTGAGTCACGCACGGAATTTCCTGCAAACACAGACGCTGCTGCCCGGACTCCGCGTGGCCATGCGGGCTGCCTCTCCAGTGCGGCTCCAGCAGAAAACTGGGCCGGACCGGGCTCAAGGAAGGTCTGATCCGCGCCGAGCAGAGCAGGGCCGAACCGGGCTCAAACTTAACCCGTATTGCAGCGGGCTTACCCGAGCGAACGGGATCGACTCGGTCACAGAGCAGAAACGCAGCAGCGCTTCGCCCTTACGCCCAGCATCTCAGCTCCCAGTGTGGCGGCCACAGATTACCTGAATCCCCCAGCAACGCCCCGCTCCCCGTGCTCCCCGTACGCCCCGGGCACAGAAACCGATGGACCCCAAGCAGCCGGGAAAACAAACGGTGTTTCCGCTTCTGTTTGCCTCTTACCGCCGGCTCACGCACACACAGCGACGCGGACAAAGGGTCCCGGTTTGCGGTGCGACTCCGCCGCCTCAACCGGCTGCTCCCCTCCGCCGCGCTCGCTGAATCATTCACACGCGGGCACAGCTGACCATGACGTCATTCCCGACAACAAACCCCGCCCTCGCCGCCTCGAACGTGCGCGCCGCGTGGCGCACGGGAGCGCGCACGCAGCCTCTTTCTTTAGGCTTCATTTGTGCCGGAAGGTTCATATGCGGGAGTCGGCGAAATCTGTAAAACTGGTGTAGCCTGGAAAATGTTAGCAGATGATAAAATCAAACTGCTGTTTAATCTTGGTATTAAGTGGCTAAAGCTAACAAAAATGTTTTCTTTCCTTTTGAATCGATACAAACAAACCACCAGATGGCAATAATAAACTGCAACGTGTGATCTAAAAATATTTCCCAGTTTAAAATATAGTAATATATATATATTTGTGTATTTATGAATGTGTATTTATGTGTATTTATTAAGGCACAAACGTATGAAAATATAAATATACATAAAAACATATGCAGTATGAAGATTAAAATTTTTATTGTTGCATGTCAGATTTTATGCATCTAAATATTTTGTAACTATCCCAAAGCTGCGTTGCTTTCCTCTAGAAATAAATTATATAATTGAATTGTATGAAAAGTTAGCCTGCAAGAAAAGTAAATTATTGTTAAACAGATATAATGAAATATCCGCTGTTAAATTAAATTAATGGGTGAGATTTTAATTAGATTTGTACTTCATTTGCATGAATATGAAAATTAGCAATTTTTCATATTGATCAGTTTTACATCTTTTTTACCAGTTATTAGTGTGTTGAAAAGGTTTTGGAACTTCCTTTATCAAAGTCAAAAGAGTTTATTCGTCACTTACATGGTTACTGAGTATGCCATGTAGTGAAATGTGCTTTGATTTGACAGGAGACTGTGCGTGGTTACATTTAAAAAAATTTAAGACGAGTAAGACAAACAAAAAACCAAACCCAAGAAAACAAGGACACACAGCAAATAGATAAGTAAGTAAGTAAGTAAATAAATAAATAAATAAATAAATAAAACAGTAAATAAAATAAAATAAAACCTTAAGGTGCACTGTAAGGACAGTAACAGTGACAGTAAGGAGGGGGGGGGCGGTTAGAGGATATTGTAGACTGTGGTTTGTGAGGATTGTGATGGGTTCAAAAGCCTTTTGGTCTGTGGATAGAAGCTCCTCCTGAGCCTCTTCATTCTGGCCATAATGCTTCTGAATCGTATGCCTGATTTCAGCAAGATGAATAGGTGGTTGTTGGGATGAGACAGGTCACCGATGATCCTAGTCGCTCTGGTCCTGCATCTCCTGGTGTAGATGTCCTGTAGCGATGGCAGATCAGATCTGGTGCAGCGTTCTGCTGCCCGGATCACTCTCTGCAGTGCCTTGATGTCGCTTGTTATAGACTCACTCCCGTTTGTTTTCAGTATATGTGTACTTGAAAGCAATGAATACATATACAGTATATAGTAAAATAAATGAATATATGTTTATATGTGTCGCTTTTATATATATTCTTTCTGTTGCAACTTCCATGAAGCATTAGCAGCTCTAATGTATGATGAATATTCTTTCTTCTTAAAGTGGCTCAAATAGTGTGTGTTGGGCTGTGAGCTGTAGTTAGATATATGGAGGTACGGCTGAGGCCTTCGAGCCAGAGAGAGGAGATGACCTTGGATACAGCAGTCACTTTATCAGTCCGTTAAAAAAGGTCCTCAGGGATACAGGACAATGGAGCAGGCCTGACTTATTGTGTTCATTCATTGCTCCTTGATAGTATATCTTTAAACGGGCGAGACAAAACGCTTTGTGTTTTATTCACACAAGACTTCATTCAGATCAAAGCTGCTGAGGACAAAACAAAAAGAGACAGAAGACGAGCTGATGATATAATGGCGCGCATATATATTCTGAATGAATTGCAGCAGTTTAGTACACAGGACCGAGAATGAAGGATTACACCGGAGGTCTTCCACAACAAACGTTTTCCAGTCCTTTTCTTATATAGGTGCTACAATGGCTTGACCACATTATAACAGGTCCACTGTGTGTTTAGGTTAAAAGAAAAGATCAGATGGCTCAGTTCCTTTCATAATTGAAAGAACATAATTAGTTATGACCACAGGAATGCATAATAATACCACAAAGAACAAAACAGGACAGCAATGCAGAGTGTATAAGGTCAGCCTTCCAGTAAAGTCTGTGTGCTGTGCAGTAAAAAGGTAGCGCTATTAAATGCTATCTCCCCCTGCTGGATAAAGTGTGTCATAAGCGTTTATAAATTAAATTGCCATTATTTTAAGTATTTTTTTATTTAGCTGAGTCATATGGGCATTTGCAGTGATAGACAATCATCTCTAAAATTATATTTACATTTACACAACTGAGAATATTTACAGTATCAATTCAAGGTAAGTAAATTTATAAAGAGAGTTATAACATGCGTGGGATTCAGTTCCAGAAAATTCAGATTAGCAGATCCTGATAGCTACACTACTAAATAGTGCAACATTCAAAGAGGGTCTAGGATCAGAGTGTCAGAAACAGTTCTGGATAGTTATGTACTCTGCCCCTTTACCACTGCTGACATTGTCACTTCCAAGGGAATGATGAAAATCAGCGTATCACGGTGCCACTAACAGCAAACAAATGGGGGCCTCAAAATTAAAGGTGGCCTGTTTCATGGCCAGGTGCAGTCAAACTGAGACAGACAGGCAGATGGAACTGTATATGAAGCAGCTGGGGAGCAACATGTTTGTCACATAGGCTGACTGGGAGGGGAACGGGTGTTTCCTGCCAGTGAAAAAGGAGGCACTGTGGATGAAGTAAACCAAGGAGCATGTGTGACTTCACCTGTGAAAATTAGGTACCATGACAATAGTGATCCTGGATGAACCAAGTATAAAATCAGAGCAGAAGGCAGGGAATATTCAGTGGACAAGTGTTTAGCATGCATGTAAACATGTTTCCCGTACTCAAGTTTATATGAGCATAATTGGGAATCGAAAGTGCCATTGAGTCATGTCTGATTCCTAGGCGACCACTGGCATGGTTTTCAAGGCGAGGAGGAACAGAAGTGGTTTGCCATTGCCTTCTTCCAGCATATTTTTTCCTTAGCAGGGTGCAAACACAGAGTAGAACACACAAACTCCACACACACGCACCCCTGAGCTGGACTTGAATCCCACATTACACAAGCAATCCAGGAGCTGTGAGGCACCAGCTTACCCGGCTGCATCACCGCACTCTCCAGTATGTGAATAATAAATCTGTCCAAATACTTCTGAGTCACGATAATATTTCTTGCTATTTCTTTTTTTTTTCTTTTCTCTTTGGTCATGTCTCATATATGTCACTGTGTCTTTCTAAACAAATGTTCACCTGTTTTTTTAATGTCTTTGGACAGAATTCCAATAATTTCTCTGTAGACAAAACAGTAGATACATAAAACATTCATATAAATTCATGTAAAATATTACATGCGCCCATGAAAAAAAATAGGATGTGCTGCACAAAATGTTGAGTTACATGAGACATTGTCACTGGGATGGAGGACAAAAGTGGCAGCTCCTGATGCCATGTAGTGCGCATGGAGGGCATGTAGCACAGCCCCCTTAGCATCCTGCAGTTGCTCCTGTTCTCCCTGTGTCACGTAACACAGTTCTGCCATAAAAGGAAAAGACCAGGTAGCTGTCGCTGTGCTTGGTTCTATTATGTGCAGAATCAAGAGCTTGTAGAGATAAACCAAAAGCAATCGCATGCTGAACCAGTCCCTCAGACACGCAGCACAGATTATTTCGACCCACAGTGTCACTAACCACTCTGCTTCCTGTTCCACCCGGACTGGGGACTCTTTTGTTTATACCTCCCTCCTGGTCCCTTGTCTCGTTGGGAGTTCGAAGCCGAACCAGATGCCCCTGGAGAATGGTGCCCCACACCTCCCTTGGCGAGAAGGACCCCCCCATCTGCCTCCTCAGTCAGGAGGCCTGTCTCCATAGTTACCAGCCTGGCAGGATCTCGTGTGCATACGATGCAGAGGGTCTCAATGTCATATCTTTAGTTTCTTTCAATTTAATTGGCGCTATTACAGTATATGGCGGCTGTCTGATTTTGGCATAAATCAGTCTCAATACAGAAATAGTTAAAGGTCACCAAAAATTACATGTTGATATATGTATGTGTACTATGTGTTACTCTTTGTGTTAGTCTGTGTGTGTGTGTGTGTGTGTGTGTGTGTGTGTGTGTGTGTGTTTAGAGGTCATGGGAGGTCAACTACACTGGGAAAACCATGAATTCTGCAAACAGCATTGCACTGTAAAATTACCTAGTGGCTTAACATTTTAATTTCACACATATTAAGCAGTGTGCTTCAGGCCCAGTGCCATTTGTCTTTCACTTCGGACATTACAGTATTCATTTTTCACTCAGCCTGACATAACTTGTGGGACGGCATAACATTTCCGAGGGAACTGCCAAAGTCACTGCGGGCACTTTTCAGAATATTGCTGGAAATAACAAAATATGTTGCGTCTCACAACTAAAATGGGAGGCACTTGAGGCAGTTAATGTATTGTAAGTGAAAGATGGGTCACAGGAAAAGTTTAATGTGCTGTAAATGGATTAATAAAAAGGATCCCGGCTAATGTATGGGCCCTATAATTGGCAGTAGCCGTTGCTTCAGCACTTAATTATATTTTCATGTTTATGGCGGAAATAATTGCAAACTGCTTGGCTGGGGGTGCTTGTGTGGGTTCAAGTAGCGTCTTGTGTCTCATTAGCTGTCATCTTTCCTTTGCCAGAGGCCCAGCCTAGCATTGCTCAATATTCAATATTCCTATGCCGACACATTAGGGAAAAGAACATTTTACAGCCACAATTCTACAGAATCCACCCAGACAAAGGAAACCTGTCTCATTTCATGGGTACCTTCATCATAGACCTTGAAAGCAGACAAGGTCAACCACCAAGATCAGGATGTATTTGCTAAAATCTTCTTTCACTGCCAACATGCTATATCAAGTGGGCTGCACCTCATCTACTTGTAAGTGTTGTTTTGATGCCCCCATATTCCTTTTCCCTTGTGAATGCTTCCACATTTCTTCAGGTCATTCCACCCCATCTTGTTTCATTCTGGCCCTGGGCCACATCATAGTCCCACCCCCTTCCCCAGCCCTCACCTCCCACCCCCTGCGCTTCAGGGAAATGTACCATTTATACTGTGGACCAGTTGTTAGCATGAAATTCTCTCTCACTCAGACAGAAAATGTACATTGCCAGTAAGTTACTGCAAAAAGCAAGCGTAAAAACCAACATCGCTTCAAAGGGCTGGAAAACTGGGCAGTATGGAAAAATTATTTGCTATCAGTCATGAAAATGTCATATATATTCATATACGCCATTACATATGAATCTATGTGCCCTATATTTTTGTCCTGCATTAGATTAAATCTGTTCTGTTTCCCAGCAAATAATGCCATCAACTAAGAGGAGAACTGGAAGCACCAAAAACATCCTGAGGTCAAAGGAAACACATTGTGCAGAGTAAATTTATGTTATAATTTTGAAAGTTAAAATTTGGCCTTTTAAGTTTTGGCTTTTCACTGGCACAATGCATAATATTAATTTAGCTGACCCCTTTGTCCAACGTGATTTATAATGATATTTTTATAGACTAAATTGCTTATGATTATTAATTTTTATGAGTTTTTTTTTACTCAAATTCATGGTAAAAAGCTTACTAAAGGGTATTACAATGGGAGCAAAATTGTGCCTTTGGCTTACTTGGAGAAATCACAAACCACTATGCCACCTGCTGCGACAATACATAAAAGCCAGATTGAATCTCTTACAGGTATCTTGAAGGGGATTATATGCATTAAGTGGCAGGGGGTCCTCCCTCTTTAATCCTTAACAAGCCACAAATGCCTGAATCCACCCTGACTGGACTGTAGGAGATTCCGAGGAGATGTACATATTAGTATAGTATACACTTAACCAAAATTGTTTTACCATTGTAAATGTCTTACAAATCTATCTATCTATCTATCTATCTATCTATCTGTTTGGGACAGGTTTACAATGACTGGCATCACGCATTCACTCATTTTCTTACTACATGGAAAGCCAAGTAGATGTTAGCTAGAGACTAGCTAGCTGGTGCTCTCAAAAGCTCAGCTTACAGATGTTCTACCAATGATGGGCTACTGCTCATGGAGAAGACTGAAGAAGTTGAGAGCTTTCAGTCCATGAATGTTTTAAGGACAGATGTAGATCATAAAATGTGTAAAAAAAAAAAAAAAAAAACCTGAAAAATGAGAAGCACCTCAACCCTGGGCGAAGAAAGAGACAATAGACTCTTCTGAGCTCTCCTGCTGAGCACAGCCACCAAATAGTTAAGAGGAGAATTTTATGCATCAATAGATCTAACAACCACCCCCCATCAAACCCCCTATAGCCCACTGCTACTGTTCCTGGCAGCCCTCCACCCCTCCTTGACACCTCCTCCCCATCATGCCTCCGTTACTCCTCCTGTGTTACATATAGTGCAACCTCACACACACACACACACACCCACACACCAACACACATATGCTCTTGAATTCTTCTTTCCCAGATCTGTGCAGCTCATTTAGCTTGCAGCTTCGGTCCAGACGGGGGAAACGTGCAGGTCGACTGCCACGGTCATTGCAGCACTAAAGGTACACAGGCGAGCAGATGCAGGTACAACAGACTCACAGCTGTGGCAAGAGATCACACCTGTGACACAGCTTGAGGGGACTGCTCACATCAGCACCACTTGTCATCCACTCCAGGGACAGGAGAAACTCAGCTGTGGATTTTTTATCCTCCTGCATCCTCTCTTCTTGTTACAACTGCTTGGTGGAACCATAACACGGTTCAAGGCAGGTAGGGTTGGAGTATGGACAATTCTTATGACATCCATAACAAAAGTGTTTTTTTTATTGTTGTCTTATAGTAAACTTTTGAGAGTTATGGAAAAAACTTATATGTCAATATGTGTTGATATATTTTGCAGTCAAAATGAATGACACTGAGCACTGAAAATAGGATTTGCGTATATGAAACTAGATCTGTGGCCGGAGGTCTCAGACTTGCATTCCATTTTGTTGTTCTCCAAAGGAAATGATTAATTCAATAAATAGCAAGCCGGAAAAAAACTGCCAAACTTTGCTTGAAATTATTTTGTATTAAAAAATTTGTCTGAAGAAATAATTTATTTATAAAAAAAAAACTAAAGACTGATGTTATCAGTCTATTTTTTGAGTCGCTCTCCCACACCTTTTGTTCCCTTTGAGATGGAATGTAGGAAAGCAGGTGGGCAATAGGTTATGTGGAGCAGTATGGAAGGAGTGTATGGTTCACTGCAAAAATAGTACAAATCAGGCTTTTTAACCATTTATTCACTCAAAAAATGGCAATAAAACTTAATTTTAGTGATTGCATTTCTCATAACTGTAAGGTTTCACAGTATAATAGCATTTTGGTCTCAGTTTTGGTCCGAGTTCAAATCTTGGTGAAACCTTGTAGCTTCTTTCTTTCACTCCTTATCTTATTTCTATGTTAAACTACCTTTTTGGGTGGGACAGCATGTGACACAGTGGCTAATGCAGTTCCCTTGTAGCTAAAGGACCTGGTTTCAAATTCCTCATCTTTTCCATCTTTTTTTCTGAACTGTTAGAAACACAAGGTTGCGTTTTGATAAGGATATTCCAAAATCTGTGAGGAGGTTTTACACGAGGGGTTGAATCCTTCTTCTGCATTCTACACAGGAGAGGATCAGACTCAAGCACCAGACCCCATGAGAAATGACTGTCATGATGGCATCATTAAAGACAAAGCATAAAGAGAGCCTATTTCTTGAAGGTGAAGGTGACAAGCAGCATCTCAGTCATCTTACGCTGCAGAAGAAGCCATTAGGAATTTATCAGAGTGCAGTGACAACAGACCTTGATCTACTTGTGAAGATTTAGCTGAATTTATTCCTTCTAAATGTGTTTTGTTCTATACATTCAGGGTGTGTTTGAACGAATGAGTGGCATCACTTTTATTGGGTGGGGTGGATTTAGTTGGATGTAGCTTCTATGGCTGGGAGCTTCCAGGCCCCCTGCCCCCCCCCCCCGATCATGGCAGGAGGGTGGAACTCAATCAGCTCTCTGGGAGGAGCCTTCAGCTTTCGTCCCACCATTGGGAACCCCTGTCCCCACAGAGCCAGCGCTCCCCGAGGCCGACTGGTGCTTCTGTGGCTCTAATGAAGTCAGAGCGGTGGGAGTCAGCTCTGGGATTTGGACGTCACCACTACAGACACAGATGTCACATGTGGGATTACATGTCCAAGGAAAGATCAGACAAAATGGAATAATACACACTTTATTAACTGGGAACTGGGTTACAGCATAGCTAAATACAGAAAGAAAAGTGAAAAAAATTACAGATGCAAATATTGTGTAACAGCACTTAAATATGACAATTATATACTGTATGTTGCAAATAAGATTTCAATATCAACCGCTAAGGAATACTGAAAAATTCTTTAAAAAGGTGGTTAGGGATCAATTTTCAGTTGAATAGGACTTTAAACTGGTGTTTTACGCAAAGAGTGGCACCCTCTCCGCGCAATATGTTTTATATAATGGAAGTGTGTCTCTACAACACCCTAACAGACATTGGTACTGACAGTAAGCTTGAGTACTTTTTAAAGTCTTTCTGGTGTCAGTTAGGGAAGCTTGTAATTCTGGTTAACGGTTCTATGAATGAAACCAAGCAATCTGAATATTTTCAAAGCCACTTCATTTAGGTTTATATTTGCAGTCGCTTCATGGTTTGAAAGTAATCTTATAGACAATTTTCAGGAAGTACCAAATTGTGTTATGAAATATCACAGAGCAGTCTGATTAATCCCTTTTTTAAAGGGTATTCTCAAGCCAATGAAAGATAAGAGCTGAACTTTCCATATTCCATAGTTAATCGGTGCAGACATGTGAGAGGCATTGTGGATATGTCTGTGAGTGCTGTGGGCCTAACCTTGAAGTTCTCCTTACCTGTCTTTAGTTAGATAAAGGTCCCAACACGGATGGCAGCCTTGGCCTGGCTCCTGCTGCTGGCTGTGCTCTGCTGTCCCATGCAGCTACTGAGGACCCCAGCTATGGCACTAGAGAATGAGGTCCCGCTTGGACAGGCTGCATGGCTGCCAGAAGGCAGGGTCACTCCAGTCCATCTGCCTGAGAACCACCCTCGCAGGTAAGTGAGTGAATGGGTGCAGTGGTGTGCACAGTGAGATTTAATGCATGACCAGTTCTGATGTGAACATATTGCTGGAAAACCCTTGAGCAAGGTCTTTTATCCAGCTCAGCTGCTCTGTTATGGATATTGATATGAAGAGAACTTTTGAAATGCGCTACACAGTTAGGGAAGACGTGTCAGTGCAATGGCTAAAGTATTTGGATTTTATGAAGAGAAACCCTGATAGCCTATGATTTGGTTTCTTACTACCGTACCTTACTTGCTTTCAGAGGAGAGGATGGAATAGCTGTTCCATCTTCCAAAGGTACATTCCAGGTCATGCCTGAAGCTTAGGAATAAAAATTAAAAATTTGACACCAGTCTGGACTAGCATCGCAGCATCAGGTCTTGATAGTGGGCTGAGCTTTCTGTTGGGCTGAGCGCTAAGCTAAATGTTCATTTTTTTTTCAACAGATTGTACTTCAGACTGCAGAAGAAGACTTCCCGCCTGTCCGTGACAATCATCCCTTGTGATGTGCCCATTGAATGGAGCCTGACTGCTATGATGCTGGAGGACAAACCCAAGAAACTTCACTGTGAGTGTTTGGCTAAGAGTGTGATGAGTTTACCTACAAGGGCTTCATAAGATCCTAGAGAACCCAAGGTCCACAAGGTGATGGTGACCACATAAACTTCTCAGTTTTAGTATTGCTCCCAGGGATGGGCTCATGAGGAAGGGGAAATACAAGGGTAGACGCAGCATAGCACAGATTGTGAATCTGGTTGCTGGAGACAAGGCCCAAAGATGCTGATGAAGCTGCAGGGGGTTGAAGTGTCATGGCCTATCTCTGCATTCTTTTTGTGCAAAACCATTTACAGAGCATTATTAATATAAGTATGAATAATTAGTTGTAAATGAACAATGACCATCTCACCATCTAACAGGGACCACCAAGAAGAGTGTGCCTGACATTTGGTGGAGACATCCTGGGAAGAGTATTAAGATGTATTCCAACATAGGGAACGCGGTAGACACCTACACTGGCCCAGCTGGTGCACATGGCTCTATTTACATTGTCAAGCTGCATTCCAGGGAACAGGACACCAGGATCTCTGTGTACTTGCAGGAGGGAGGGGGACCCCTGGAGGTCTTCCCAGAGTTGCCTACTGACCCCCACATCCATGTTATGGGGGTAGGAATGAGCAGTGTCACTCTCCACTGGGCACCCACCCCTTCAGCTAAAAGGAAGGAATCCACAGGTGATGGGTACCACTACTGTGTGCTGGTCAACCGCAGACACAACTACAAGGGCCTGTGTGCTGCTCTAGAGGCCATGAGGAGGGACATGAAAATTGAAAAAGAGGACCAACAAGGGAAAAAGATATGGCTTGCACTCAAAGGGAGGCAGCAGAAGCAGAAAGGAACCCTCCAGGAGGACAATGGGTTCCTTAATATCCCATCAGAAAACATTCTAGAGTCATCATGTGTTTGCCAGGGTCTGGAAAATGTGTGCACAGCATCCGAGCTGGAGCCAAACACACGGTACCACTTTGATGTGTTTGCAATTGATGAGCTTAATGGTACCAGTATGGCGTATACCGGCACATCGGCTTATACACACACTGAGGCCACGTCAATCTCAGGGGCATCCATCACATTGCGGGAGGGGGAGCTAAGACAGGTGGTGCTCCAAAGCCCACAGAGCAGCCAGTTTCTCAGCTTCCGCCCACGAGGTTGGTCATCAAACGCTCTTCTCACCCTGCAGGGCTGCGACATCCAGCAAATCAAACTCACGGTGTCCAACCAGGTTAAGGTTCTGGCAGCCCAGACAGTCACTGAAGATCTAACACAGATCTGGCTTCAGGGAAGCTCCACCTACCTTATCCACCTGGAGAACATGTCTTCCAACAAATCTGCTGTGATGGAAATACAGGCCTCATCTGCTTATCGCCGACAGGCACCCCCCGTTCTCCCAGCCACACTCAAAGTGAGGTCTTTCAGGAAGCTGCGGACCTGCAATTCCATCACCCTAGCGTGGCATGGTACAGAGGAGAGGAACCTGTATTGTGTATATCGCCAGCAGCTTGGTGGCAGAGAGCAAACCAACCACAAGAAGTGCTGGACCCCAGAGTCACGCAGTGATTCCGAGCGGGTTCTCTGCAAGTACTTCCAGGAGCTCAATCCTCAAAGAGCAGTCACCACAGCTACTATCGGTGGACTGGAACCTGGAACTCCCTACGTGTTTGATGTCTACATGATGAGGCGCATTGGGATTGCAGTCAAATACCACAGCAAGAGAGTGCACACTAGAAAGCAGTGCTGAGAGTCTCCTTTGTTCTGTATCAGGGTTCACAGCTTCATATTCAAATATAGCAGTTGCCATGTTCAAGATATCTCATTTGTGTCACATAGAACAAATATTTGTACCATTTCTGCTAAAGAAACACAATCTGGACAAAGAGATGCCATGTAACGCACAGGTGTTCATCGTGCTTATACACAAAATACTAGTCAAAGTGTGAGCCAACCTACTGGATCCCCACAACCCACAAAGTTTACAAAGTTTAGTCTGGTAAACCTGCCACATCTTTCCAGCGCTTCTGCAGCAGATCCCAGTGATGAAGGATGCTTGACGGTTGCTTTGCTGTTCTCTCTGTGCAGTTCATCCTATACAGGAACTGCCCATATTACCCACATGTACTCTTATTGACTGGTACATTTAATAAGAATAAAATAATAAAATGATGTAACAATCGTTTTATGATGATATTATCACCGACAATAATCTTTTAAATAGTAGCTGTTAATATTTAATGAAACTAAATTTTGTCCCAGAGCTGAATATAGCACAGCCACAGCACAGATACTGTATACCCAATGTAGACAGGCTTTATAGGTCCACCTTCATCCTTTCCTGAAATGTAAAAAATGCATATATAATTTTCATTGAATAACCCTCAGCAACACCCTTCAAAGCATTTCTACACTTTAAATGCCTTTTTATATTATGTAGAAAAAAAATGTAAAAAAAAATGTGAGAAGTTAAACTATCAGCATAATTAAATGGTACACATAACTTTCTTCCTGTTGTTTTTGATGTCCATATTTTGCCATTGTCCAGTTGTATTTTGTGATTTAGAACAGTAACTTTATGTTTTTTGTAAGTTATGCTGTATATTTCACATACAGTGGTTTAAGCCTGAATTAAAGTTTACCTACATTTCTGTTTTCCTTCTAAAATCTTTTAAGGATGAAGGACCCCCTCTGAAGAATGTTCTCATGCAATGTGAACGAATGAATGGTTCTTTCTTGTAGAGTAGCAAATGAGTTTATTCTCTTCTTAAAACATTGCTTGCTAAGCATCTTTCTAAAAGATTAAAAACCACAGTGGAAAGACCAAGCTCAGCACCTTGTACATACTGAGCAGTCAGAGACAAACGTATATGCAGCTGTTTTTCCAAACACGCGATTCTTCATTAAAATATGCTGGATTTTGGTTGAAATTATCTTTATTCATAAGCCTAGATTGAGGCAAATGAATGACAGCAAGCAAATCATGATATAGTATGTAGAGTAGCTGCAATTCACTTCAGCTGAAATTTCCCACATATATAAAATTTATCAACAAGTTTATTTGTAATGACCTGAGTGCACTATTCTCTCCAAATTTACATGGGTACATTGTTTTAAAAAGCCGTCTTTAGTTTCTTCAGACTCTTAAAGCGGTCCAAAGCCCAGAAAACATTAAGAACTTCTGAACTAGATGATAATTAAAATATTAAGGTGCCAAATGCATTGACTGGTTAATTTTCACTGTGACTTGAATAATAAAATTACAAATATTTTAAATATCAAGCAGTTTTATTTAAATGTTCATGATGGTCCAATGAGGTCAGCTCATTAATACAGCAAGCAAGCAACATGAATGTCTTTCAACTGTAAACACACCTGTGCATCCTAAGGTTCCTTAGATCCGAGTAACTCTTGCCACATTTGTCACACATGTACAGCTTTTCTCCCGTGTGAATCCTTTTGTGAGTTCGAAGGTGACTGCCTTGACTAAAAGTCTTCCCGCACTTGTCGCAGTTGTACGGCTTCTCCCCTGTGTGGACTCGCTGATGTAATTTAAGACTGTACGCATTGTTGAACCTCTTTTCGCACACATCGCAACTGTACGGCCGCTCGCCTGTGTGAATGCGCTGGTGTAAATTGAGGTTACTCTGTTGCGTGAAACACTTCCCGCAGTATTTGCAGCCAAAGGGTTTCTCTCCTGTGTGAATGCGTTGGTGTATTTTAAGGTTAACAGCTTGACGGAACGTCTTGCCGCACATAGAGCAGGCGAAAGGTTTCTGTCCGGTATGAATTCGTTGATGTATTTTGAGATTGACAGACTGGCGGAAGCTCCGCCCACAGGTAACGCAGCTGAATGGTTTCTGTCCTGTGTGAATCAGCATGTGTATTTTAAGGGTAACTGCTCGTGTGAAACTCCGCTGACACACCAGACAAGGAAATGTTTTCTCGCCTGTATGAGTCCGCTGATGTCTGTTAAGGTTCTGAGCAAGATTAAAACTTTTTCCACAAACAACACAGGTAAACGGCTTCTCTCCAGTATGAATTATCTGATGCGTTTTAAGATGTGCTGCCTTACTGAAACATTTTCCACACACCTCACATTTGTATGGTTTCTCTCCTGTGTGAATTCGCTGGTGTTCGTTCAGACTGTGTTTCTGTGTGAAAGTCTTGTTGCACTGTGTGCAGCGAAACGGTTTCTCCCCTGTGTGGACTCGCAGGTGTGACTTCAGATGGCTCAGCTTGCAGAAGCACTTGTCACAGCTGCTGCAGCTGTACTCTCCCTCTGCTCTTCCACTCATTCCCCCATGGGTCTGGCCATTTACATCCTGTTGGTTGCTGCCACTGTCATCAATGCCACAGTCTCGCTTGGACAGTGGTACACTTGGGTCTTGCTCCTCTGCTCTGTTCACATCCTTGTTTTCCTCATCCATGTAAGATTTTGCAGCTGAACCATAAACATTTAAAGTCTTAGAAACATGAAGCAAACATGACTTTTAACTCTCACTCCCCCAGTAAGTAGATATTGTTCACTTACTCCGCATATCAGTCTTTATTCCTTCTAGTGGATCATCATTCACCAAGCTGCATTCACCTGCTGCTTCCCCAGTCACGAGTGATTCAAGGCTATCCTGGTTTATGTCTGTGAACTAAAAATAGAAATATCATCTCCTGCACACAATATACTATGAACATGAAGAATTACACAATGAAAGTAAACAAGCCTCATTCTCAAACAACACAACAGTAGATTTAGGTAACTGAGTAAACTACAAATATCTGGAATTCATTAAAAAAAAAAGCCCCTAGCTGGACAGTAAATTGAACTGACCTTTTCTTTCACTGAAGATGTGTGACTAATTCCTTCTCTCAAAGATGAGCATTCTCTATCTATTGGTGTACCTTTGAAAAGAGAAAATGTTTTAGAAGATAATAGTAGAGAAAGTTTATTAACCACATTATGTACAAAGGTATTAAAATGTGAACTACACAGAGTCACCTTTACTGTTATCAATGCAGTTTTTTTAAATTCATTCAGGGACTATCAACTTGGAAGATCATACATTTTCAAATTTGAAGTTTCCAATAAGCACCTGTACTCTACTTTTTTTACACAAGCCTGTGAAGACCTTCAAAAGAGATCTTATAAATGCAAAAGAGTTTCCTTTAACTGTGGCGTAATGTTTGGTCAAGTATTCGACCATGAAATGGAATTTTTCTGGATGATCAGACATGTCAAAAAGGCACCATTATACAAAGAATACATTTTTTCAATTTGTTACAAAAAAAAAAAATTAAATCACAAAATGTTACCACATAAAAATTGATGAAATGATCACAATAACAGCCAGTCATTTTAATTACTGGTTGGCATATATTTGAAAACTGTTAACAAACCCCTTTCTCCGACAGTGGGACACAGAGAACCCTCTCGTTTTCTGGGCGTGTTTTCTTTTTGTTCCTCTGGAGCTCTCAGCAAAGCAGACTCCACCAACTGTATCTTAGTGTCATCCACGAGTCTGATAATTTTGTCCACAGCAGCATTACCCAGTGTTTCCAATGCGGAAGCAAACTGTACCTGAAAAGTAAATAAATGCTACTCAATTAAGACCTTCAATGGAATTTTTGCAATGGTTAAAAAAGTAGCAGTCAAAAATAAACCAAACTTGCCCGGTAATGGTTGTGATGATCACCTTCTCTTTTAGAAAAATATGGACTACGGCAAAATGGCCTCCAGATTGGAGACAGACCACTTACACATTGAGGGAAATTAACTGTTCAGAACATCAGCAGAAGACTCAGTTCCAAGCCTACTTGGGGCAATGTAGTGTGTACAGCTGTTGTACAACAGGAAGGACCCAGGGTCAAATCCCTGCTCTCAGTGTAGTACCTATGATCAAGGGGCTTACCCTGATTTGTCACTCACTTACTGTTGTTTAACCACCTTCCCCAGTAAGGGTCACAGTGGTCCAGGCTCTATCGTGGAATAAAAGGCCACTGATCTAATTAACAGTCTCAAATCTGAACCAAGTATTACACAACTGTACAAATTATTAAATAATTGTAAACAGCTTATGGTACATTTTTTAACGGGTCATCGCAAAATGAATAAATAAACAAGGCTTTTTTCTTCTATCCTCCACTTTACTAGAGAAGGTAAGGATTGGGGATGGTGCTGGCAAAATTAAATGGAGCGGGATTATGTCCATTTTGGGCATAAAATTGCACGCACGGAAAGTAAGAAAAAAAAAGAAAGAAAGAAAAAGAGCTAAGATTATTAAAATCCTACTTCAACTGAAATTAAAACAAAAACACCCGAAAATGAACAGTTCTTATATAGAGCACACAGGGTTAGACACGTACGTACGTCACTAATAAGCGACGTTAAGGGTACGTACGAGTTCCCAAAATGCATAGCTATGCGCATGCGTGAGTGTAACTAGCCTGAAATATATTAGTGAATAAAGTTAATAGAAATAACTGTCACAAAATATAATATTTAAGCTCTGCACAGAAGTATTCCAAGATTCGATTAAGTTGGCAGAGAGAAGATTATATTCAGGTTCGTCAAATCACTTTCAGCTTTTGACTCACCGTCTTCAGTGCACCCTCTGTCTTTAATCTCTTTTTTAAGGCTTCATTTTCATCCTCGCCACGTAATAATTCCAGGCGTAAAGAGAAGGAAGACTCCTCTTCCATAAGTTTTCCCATCTCCTCCACGGCTGCTTTGACAAACACGTTCATAATGGAGACCAACTGTGTCTGAAAAACCAGACAATTTGACATGTTTACAGACGCTCTCGGCTTCTCTCGCTCAGCTTTATTTGTGAAAGATGCATCGATGTATCTAAAATAACAGCTAATGATTAAAACAGAACAATCTCGAGTTGCAATCACAACCGGTAGTAATTTATGAGTGATAAGACATCTTGGACGTCCTTTAACCTTGAAGGAACTAAGCGCTAAAGGTGCGGTGCTGCCCTCTATTGTAAAGGAGGATGAATCCTAAATTGTAGTAACACTTAAATGTGGCGACGGAAACGGATTGTAAATTTATTCAAGATTTCCATCGGTAAAGTCGTGCACTTAAATGAAAACCGTTTTTAAGTTAAAAGGACGCGATAAACGTGTGATCGCACGGAGCACGCATGTACGTCAGCTGCTGCGCGATGACGCAAATTGGGGCGCGCACATGGATTGGCTGCGGCACGCTTTTCAGAACGCGGATACGTCTCGCGCCAAATCTGGTCAGAGCGAAGAAGAAGAAGAAGAAGAAGAAGAAGAAGAGGAGACTTCAGCAAGGCCAAGAGGCTGAAGAGCAGTCAGAAAACTCAGTTTCAGCAATTTAACTTAATAAGTAGGCTGGAATTTTGAAGTTACTAATAATATAAGGCCGGTCGGTTTCATTCTGTCATTTGTACGTTTGCAGTAGCACTTTGACCCAGAGAGATGGTTGAATTAGCAAGGAAGTGAGACGTGGATTCGTTACCGTTTATTTATCACCTCTGTTAACAAACGCTATGACATTCGTTGTAGTTAAATATGTTTTAATGGATTTGTGTAGCGGCTTCTCTATGGAGATCGTAAAGTCAAGGGTTGACTGAATGAACTAATCTGCCTTTTCTGCTATTTAATTTGTATTGGTAATGTAAGGTATTTTGTAATATGTATTTTTTTATAAGTCATAATTCATGTCGTCCAACAGAATGCAGACGGGTTTGTTGATAGTAATTCGTTACGTGTGACGGTGAATTGTGTGGTGTAAGATACAGGTCAAAAAGTACATGTCAGTGTGGTACATATTAAGAACAGCCTTAACCAACGAATGAGACAGGCTCAACTGGGGTGGTGTTTCCCTACAGAAGCACTCCTTGGAGCAAGAGATGGGTCTGCTGGAACAATGTGAGAAGCTGTTCAGAACGTCCAACCTGTACGAGTTGCTGGGCGTCGCAAAATCGGCGTCGGATGCTGAGGTGCGCCGCGGTTACTACAAGGTGTCTCTCCAGGTCCATCCCGACAGAGCTGCTGATGACCCATGTGCGACAGAGAAATTCCAGGTGTGTCAGCGGAGCTTTGAACACTGAGTGTTTCCTTTCCACACAGCTAAAATCCCAGGCTTTACACTCGATGTCTGTCTTCACATTTATGATGCCTTTAGCTTGGTGTGTGTTTTGCAGGTTCTAGGGAAGGTGTACACGGTGCTGAGTGACAAGGAGCAGCGCGCTGTATATGACGAACAGGGGATTGTGGATGAAGAGTCGGACTCTCTGAGCCAGGAGCGCAACTGGGAGGAGTACTGGAGACTGCTGTTCCCCAAGGTAGGTTTTTGGCTCATACACACACCAGTAGGATGTTTGTCTGCACTGTGGTTATTGTAGCTCTTAAAACCCTGAAACTTGTAAATTGGTTACTGAGGAGCTCTTTCTGTACCTCTGTTCTGGTGATGTAAGTGTTTTACACTGTAACTCATTGATAGAATCACAGGTGACTAAACAAAGATACTGCTGATTTCACAACAGTCACAGCACGGTGCTACCTGTATATGTGTCAAGATGTGAATAGAAAGTTTGTGCTCTTGTCACCAGATCACAGTGGAGGACATCATGAATTTTGAGAAGAAGTACAAGGGCACCAAAGAGGAGAAGGATGATCTGAGCAGGCTGTACCTGCAGTTTGAGGGTGACATGGATCTCATCATGGATTCGGCACTGTGTTGCACCCATGAGGATGAACCCCGCATTGCCAGCATCATCCAGAGTGCCATTGACTCTGGCGAGCTGCCTGCTTTTCGCACTTTCACCCACGAGAGTGACAAAAAAAAGAAAAACCGCAAGAGGAAGGTACAGCTTCTCCTCCACAAATACAATCATTTGTCATGCTCTAGCTTGGGGTCTCTGCTGCATTGTTGGTTTTTCATTTGAGACCATTGGTACAGGAAGTGTTTCTGTCTCCAGGCTGATAAGGAGCAGAAGGAGGCAGAGGAAATGCAGAAGGAGATGAATATGTCCTCGGAAGACAGCCTGGTAGCAATACTCAAGGTAAGCTGCCCAGTTGACTGCAGAGTAAACCCACAGAAATCTGTTTATGACTGTAAATAGGAGCTTTTTGCTACATATTATTCTCCAAAAGCTAATACTGGCCTTTCATGTTTATTCCACAAATTTTAGCAAAGGCAGAAATCCCGAGAACAAGGATTCAACTCATTCCTTGCGGATCTGGAAGCTAAGTATACAAAAAAAGAAGGAAAGGGTGGAAAGAAAGGCAAAAAGTGAATCATGGGACTTTTGCTTTGAAAGGTTTGTCAGCCCTTGATGCCCGTCTTGAACGGAAGGTCTAGACTGAGCACTGATGCACTGTGTGTCACTTCTGCATAGACATGTGTTTGTGTACAGCATAAGGACTTAATAAACATTTCCATCCTTTGAAACCGTTATTTCCATGTAAGGAAATGACATAAAAGAAACTTGGCTGTAAAGGAAACACTGCAGAATCCACAAAGAGTTATGATGCCCAAGGTGGTCATACTGTACTATCTGCTGTGGTGCCAGTTGCCCCACCGCCCTTCTGTACAAGAACAATAGATGCATTTATTGCTGGGGTGCAACAAACTCAAGGTGGAATGCAAATATAAATATGATGTGAGATTCTACTTGTGTACAATAATGTTTTTGTTAGGTGGTATTTTCTTAGTGGTGAGAACGATTTTTTTTTTTTTTAATAATTATAACAACACAGTTAGTCCTGCAACAGATTGTGCAGACATGACAAAAGACTAATATCCCCACATCTGTAGCAACTTTCAGAAATGTTTAATCCTGCTTGATTAATAAAGTGTCATTTGGAATTGGTTTGTATAAGGGTGATGTCTCACATTGTGCAAAGCCAGAGTAAGCTTTGCCATTTAAGCTCTTATGCAAGTGAGCTTCTTGAATTTTTAAAAAATAAAATCTTTATTGTAGCACCTATGATTGCTTCCAAAAATCAAATTTTCAGTTCATACTAGTTCTGCACTTAAATGTTTTCATCTTACCATTCTGTAACATTATAATCTTAGTCTGGCACTACTTTTTGTTGTAAACTGTTGTTTCTAAGAATAAAGTTTAAAAGGTTGTTGCACCCATTTTTTTTATATATATAAAAAAATTAATTTGTCATGGTTTTGGAACAGTACAATATTTCGCAACTTGACTGCAGCACTTTCAGGTTCAGGTTATCTGGAAGTTCAGGTTATCTGGAAAATTATGTACAGTGCTCTGGTACTGTGTCCATAAAGCTGCAAAACTGCATAACTCGTCACCTTTGTCGAATAGTGTGAATAATATTTCTTTGCTGACCTTTGACCTGAATGCCCTGTGTGGCTGGAACGAAAGAGGGTTCTGCCTCGTGGATGAGTTGCAACTAGTGATTCTGCGTAATGTATTAGCAAGGCCGCTGTGGTGCCCAATGCACCCAACCGATGATCTGTTAATATCATCATCATCATCATCACTGCTGCTTTATGAGACTTTTGCCTCACCTGTGAGGGTATTACCCCACCAAGGAGAATTATCACCTGAGATGTCATAGGGGAGCAAACAGAAAAAAGTAGAATTTACAGCAAAGGTAGCATGATTTTGCCCTGAAATAAACCGGTCAGATTGGTCATTTGAGTAGTTTCTAGAGAACTTTCAGAACAGTCCTATAAAAGGAGTAGAAACACTTTTTTTGTGTGTACAGAGTAAATATGTAGCTTTCAGGTGAACTGGTGAATCTAAGGGTGCCCAGAGTCTGTCTGTCTAATGTGTGTGTGTGTGTGTGTTTTACTGTAAATTCTGCTCTGGATGGGTTTGTAACTTGAGGTAGTGTATCTAACGTTGGTTTGCCATGGTATTGGGCAAATAATAGTACATTGTTATCTTTGGACACACACTCTAGATCTTCACAATACTGTGTGTGATTATTTTTAGTTCAAGTCAAAGTCACACACTCAGCTGAGTAAACACTAGGCCCAGTTAACCCCTCTACCTGACACTTGTGTTAATTCTCATTCTTTCAATGTTTTGCTACTCTTATCTTCACTAATGATTATGTACAAAAAAGCGCCATCTTAAGTCACATTCCATAGCTTGTTTTTGGCCAAATGTTAACCTGTGGATTCCTGTGGTTTCTGTTGATGTAGTGTTCGGCACTTATGCGCTCATTGTCGAACATCTTATTTAATGACTGATTTATTTTTTTTTTTTTTTGATGAGTCTCGACATTTGGATTTGGCTCAGTCTTTTGTGTATGTTGGGTACTGAGGAACACATTCAGAGCAGAAAGGTACGGGAAACAAAGAGTGATGACGAAATCCACAACTCAGGAGCTGTGAGCCACTAGCACTACCTGCTGTGTCACTGAGCTGCCCCCATGAATACCTATAATAGTGAAAGGTGACTTTATATGTATTACTGAATTTGCTGAGAAGTAGATAGCATAAAAGTTAACACATGCTGGATATCCTGAAGGACATCAGTTCAAATTGCACATAGGGTCCTTGTGCAGCACCCTCAAGCAAGATGGTAGCCTTTACTTCTCCAGCTGTTTCTATAGAAATAGAGAACAGGAGCAGCACTGAGACAGGCTTTTCCTCTTCAGCAGAAGGCACAACAAAGATGTTTCAGAGTTTGGGCTACAGTAAGGCCATTATGGGCTCCACTAGCCCTGGTGCCATGTGCAGAAGGGCAGAAACCACTGGGAAACCAAATAATGCTGTCATGCCCAGCAGGAGATGCTGCAGAGCACCCAAGAGCAACACCCACAGCAGGTAGGCCAGGAAGAGAAATGTCTGCCAGTGCCTGCTGGTCAGTGCCTGCATGCTGTCCGGGTGCAGCAGGTACAGGAGACCCAGTACCAGGCTCTTGTTGATGGTCAGGCAGAAGTAGAGGTTGAGTAGGGACACCCACTACTCTTTGCGGGACATCTCACCCTCCCCTACTTTAGCCGTCCAACACAGGGATAGACTGTGCAGGAAGAGGCTCAAAGGGGCGTAGACACACACCAGGGGTTCGATCCAGATGGCTTCATTGGAGACTGCAGAACAGAGACAGATGTAAACAAACTGAATGTGAATCTTCAGCTAAACTCATCTGCATGTTCATTGTACATAAAGTCCACCGGCTGCCGTTCTGTTACCTCCTCTCACCCCAACTGTGACAGCGGCAATACTGCTGTAGCTAAGGACACTGTAACTGGAACACTGCCTGTTCCTAACATGTAGGGATACAGTTAATCATTCACTGGAGGGATTCTTTTTGGATATTAGCACATTGGATTATTGAATCCCACAGATATCTGTGGATGTATGGTTGACAACTTAATTTTTTAAGGAATTATATCCGTTTCACTTGAATGGCTTGTTGTGCAATAAAAAGGTGGCCATTTTCTTTCCCTTTCTTTCTTTATATGGCACAGTCCATTAACCCCACCACTGTAGCTCTCAAGTTATTTCTTGTAAGTTTTCCTGCCCATGTGGGTGGAGCTTCTCTTCTTATATCCCTGTTTTAATTGGTCTGGTTAAGTACTGTATTTCGCGTTGGTCTGGTCTACTACTATTTTAACAGCATCTATAAACACCCAGAACAGACAGAATCCTAAATAACTTCAGTTAAATTTCTGGTTGTGCTGTATAATTAAAGTATAAATGAGAACGTTTGGCTTGTTGCTTCTTGTTCAGTTATAAAATCAGTAAAAATTCAGTAAAAAGTACTAAAGCAAAAAGTAAATAACTAACTGGCCACCTATACATCTAGCACCATAAGTGAAAGCATCAGCTAAATACACAAATGAATTTGGAAATTCCTCATCATTCATACAGTAGTATGTAGGGTTGTACCTGAGATGGACACCGATGTGAGGGTGATGGCGACCAGCGAGAGGGTGGCGCCGTGAGCCTGAGAACCCGTGACCAGACCACTGAAGCCAGGGGGAGGAGCTGCATGGTGATGTGGTACAGACTCCACCCACAGTGCCATCACCTCCCGGATGCTCTCGCAGACTGAGGGGACCAGCAGCTGCTCGCCCATGTACAACGAATAGGACAGCTGGGGGGTGGCACCCACAGAGCGAAGGCTCAGGAGGAGCAGTACAGTCAGCAGCACCTGGGAGGGATGGATTCACACTCAGATACACCTCACAGGACGTCCGTTTCAGCAGCCGGTCATGGAAATGTCATCCTGTGAAACTCCAGAGATAGAAATAACACTATTATATAGGCTCCCATTACAAATATGGCAAGATAAGAAAAAAAACATTGCACTCCATTAAAATCCTAACAAAATAGTTACTTCAACAGCTACAAATATCTTAAAAACTTGCATCTATTCTTTATTTAGGTGAAACCTCTGTCATAAGCACCTTAAAATGTCAATTAAATTTACTTTTATCATTTACTCTTTTATACAATGGTATTCTTACTGCATCAGTTGACTGTTAGTACCTTAATCAAAAATAATATAATAGAAGTCGGATCAGAACCAGGCATCTCCAACCATAATAGTAAATATAAAATCCATTTTATTTTTTGTTGTTTCTAACATGGTGTTAAACTGTGTTTCTTCTTTGCTATTTCAGTACTCAAAGGCCACTTAAAGCCCAGAGCATAAATATTTGCATTTTGTGTGGGTACAGTTTTGCATGGAGATTACTGATTTTAATTTATTACTCAGTACTTTTAGATCTTACATTAAGAGGTCTCACATAACAATGTGCATGTATTTATGCAATAAAGGTTAAATAAGAGCCCAGCTGGAAGGCAAAGCATCATCTCAGGTATGGAGTCACCCACTGTGGCACTTGGCACTGTCAAAGCGCTGTGTCCCCGAAGCGGAAATTTCATGTCACCTGTCCGAACGTGAGGGTCACCGCATAAGCATAGTGGTACTTGGTGACGAAGATGTCAAGAAACTGTAGAAGACGTCATTCAGGGAATAAACCAGAAAGACTAAGACTGCGAGCCCAATCTGAGAGAGATACGGGACTGCTTTCCATTTGTTTGAAGGAAGGTCTCTCAGTGCTGACCAAAGGCCTTTCCTCCTCTTCCTAAATAAGGCAAAGCTGAAAAGGACAAAAGGGAGTCAAAATTAGTCTTCCACAGAAGAAAATGTGCTGTGATACCTCAGCAATAATACTAATATTGTCAGTTATAAATCCATCCATCCATCATGAATAGCTGCTTTTCAAGTGGAGTCTTGGTGGTCTGGAACCTAAAAGGAACCTGGCAACCTGAAATAAAGCAAAATCAGTACAAAAAAGGACAAACTTGACATTGCTTTTCTGTGCAATGTATGAAATTGTGTTTGCCAATTTTTTCAGAAGACAAGTTGCACTGCAGGTTGTAGAACTGGGCCTGTGTAATGCTATGGATTTGGTGAGATTATTGCATATGGGTACAGTATATGGCATGTTGGATCTTCACCAGGTCAGCCTGATTTGAATCCTAAGATGAAACTGTCTCTGAAAGTCTCAAAAGTTTACAAAGACATACAGAGGCAAAAAATGTAAGCTACATCTGGATGAGTCTAAAACGCCTGATATTCACTTATTGGGCAGAGAAAAATTTTCCGCCCATGTATTTCTGGCTGTGATGGATAGACTACACACAAAAGTTTATTGCAGGTATCAGACATATAATGACCTTAAAAACACATTTTACCTCCTTAATGATATGTTTGTCCTCTCTGCTTAAGAAATACGTTCCAGAGGAGACACTCAACTGATCAGAAGTGTGACTTTGTAAAGGAGTTTGTCCAGTTCAAACACATCATAAGCAGAGAAGACACATCATTTACAAGACAGCTTTTACAGTCCCCAAGGGAAAGAAATGTACACAACATCTGTTCAAACATGAGGCTTTATCTGACATTGCCTATTACCAGTGCAGGCGGCGAGCACTTTTTCTCCAATGTGGGTTTGGTAAAGAATAGACTGAGATCCACAGTGGTGCAGGACAGGCTGAATAATCTGACTCTGATGTCCCTTGAGGGACACCTGGGTTGGAAAATGGATTTTAGTGACCTAATCCAGGACTTTCAGCAAAGAAATAAAGATGTAATTTCTAAAGGGTAAGCATCTGCTGGATTTGATTTAATTTCCTCATGTCAGATTGTTGCTGTATTGCTTGCTGCTAATCTTGGGTCAGTAATGGTGTCAGTTCTGTTACACAGAATTGAGGTTCTCTCAAAAAGGTTGGCTGATATACAGCAGGTTGCTTTCTTTTAAGGTTTCATGCTGCATAAACTCTGCAGAGGGACCACTTTATTGCAATTATTGTGTTGTGCTGCAGTGGTTATGAAACATAATTTTAAGCTTTGACATTACATAGTCTTTTTTCTTGCATTATATTCATGTATTGCAGATACAGCATACCACTAGGTTTCATATTACAAGACACTGGTTTTTGAGGTTGGAGTAGAAGTGTGTTTTAACTAATAATAATATCATATTATATTAGTGTGGAGGTTGGAGTCTAAAACTGATTTGAGCCCAGGGACCCCGATATTCAAAGTCTTCCCCCGATTATGAAACAAAATTAAAGTTGTATCATACAGTCTCATTTATGCTTCATTATAAAACCTTTTCCTTATTAAGCATTATAAAATAGTAAAAATGTAATTTCATTAAAATCCATACTCTAAGAAGTTAATAATAAATCAATAAAAGTTAAACAAAAGTTATTAGGCAAATTATTTTTGAGAAAATGACACGAGCAACCCAAATAAATGAATGGCACATGTTTTCAGTGTCTCATAATTTTCAACTTCTCCCTCTGAACCTCAAAGGGAAAACAGGCTAAGAATAAATTAATATAAAAAGAATATAAGAAAGTATAGCAGCAGAAGGTTAAAGTTAATGTTTTTGTGCAACACTGCCTGGTCTGGGTGTTTGCTGTCTGTTATTGATTATGAAGTAGACGGTGAAAAACCAACTGGAAAAGCTGCCAATGGTGTGAGGGATTTCATGTTTAAATTTCAATATTATTCACACCAAATGATATTATTTACAGACCTGCAATGCTTTGTAACCTAAACAAACACGAATCGGTTCATATTACAGCACTTTAAGGTCTGTTTAATATTTAATTTTATTCAACTTTATTTTTTTATTTACTGTTTCATTTTTTTGCTTGTCTATTTGCTGTATGACTTAGATTTCCTTTGAGTGTCACCGCGCACAGTCTCCTGTCGATTCAGTTCGCATTTCACTGTATAGCATACCTGGTTACCATGTATGTGACAAATAAATCTCTTTAATTTCTTTAATCTTTAAAATAAATGCTGACACCCCCTCCACATACCCCCCATCCCCATTCAGTCATTCATCTCCCAGATTTTGCGCAGTTTGTCTATTAGAACTGAAAAGTTTAAAATGAAAAAGCCTTACCTGAGACTGAACCCCATCCAAAGGTCCATGGTCAGGAGAAGATAATCCATCTGGTCATAGTGAATTTATGACCTCATCTCTCCGTGCTGCACGGCTACAGTAACATCTTTCACCGTAAATAAGTGCAACAGTTACACTGCAGTCATAATGTGCACGCATGCGTAACTATCATGGTGTCTCATAGGTTCTTCTCCTTTCTACTGTTCCTGGTTTGTCCCCACAGCTACAGCTATTGTAGGATCCCAAGCGGCCAACAAGGACTTTTACCATCACATCCTCCCCTCCTCTCTTTATCACAGTCCGCTGGAAATCAGTCATCATTACCCACATGGAGGTTGCTTATTTATACTGTAAAGCACATAATACAGCATTGTGCCTTGTGGTTCAACCATCTCACTGTCTTACACTTCTCTCTCTCTACCTGCCTGTATCTCAGTCTCTCTCTGCCTGTTTCCTCTCTACCTGCCTGTTTCTCTCTCTTGTGAGAGAAATTTATAACAGTTATGCTTTCAAAGTTAAACATTTACTGCATGTTTTGTACTAGTACTATGGTAGAGGCATTAATCAATAGCGGAATTAATATTTTATTATGACTATGTTGTTTAAAGATATTATGCTGTAACTCTTGTATTCTGTAACCTGTGAGCTGAACAAGGTACAGGTGGGAAATTGTTCTAGGATGAAATCGCTGCCCAGCTGCAAGGTCGGCTGAAGTCTGTGCCTTTCTTTATCAACGTGGGACTCGCTCAACCGAGACCCCCAAATCAGAACTTACTTCACCGCGTCTAGGAAGGCAGTAGCTCATCACAACAACGTCCAAGGCCACACTCACAAAGAGATGTAGTGTAAAACTACTGAAGAGGCGTGAATACCTTGCGAACTGCTGTATAAATAACTCCTGTATCATTTGTTTGGGAAGACTCTCTTTTCGAAGGGGCTCTCCTGCACCGGTGTGTATTTCCACAGAAAAATAAAGTGTAACTCTCTCTACACCCAAACTGTTACTTTATTTTTTCTTCCACACTCTCTTTGCATCTACCTACCTTTCTGTCAGCCTGCTTCTCTGTGTACCTACCTTCTCCATTTACCTGCATCTCTCCTGTCTCTTCCTCTACCTGTCTTTCAGCTCTCTATCCACCTCTCTTTCTACCTGCCTGTCTCTACCTGTACCAGCCTGAATTTCTGCTTATACTTGTTGTTCTCTGTCTGACCGTCCTTCACCTTATCAAAGTATACAATAAAATATTTTAAGGTACAGTATATCCATTTTTATAATTTGTGCTTTGAACACCATAATCAACACTGTTCTAATCTAAGAGCTTATAGAATAGAATAGAATAAATCTTTATTATCCCACGAATGAGAAATTTAGGTGTTACAGAGCTCTTATAACAAAGGGAATATAGGAGAAGAACAAGTAAGTTAGTAAGAAGGACAAGGACAAATAAGTTAGTAATCTATATACACAAAATAACCCTATATACATAAATAAGTTATAAATAAATTAACCAAGTTAAACTGTGTTGTGCAGTCTGACAGCTGCTGGTAAGAATGACCTGCGGTAGCGCTCCTTCCTACACTGTGGATGTAAGAGTCTGCTGCTGAATGAGCTACTCAGCGCTCATACAGTCTCATGTAGGGGGTGGGAGGTGTTGTCCATGATTGATGTCAGCTTGGACAACATCCTCTCCTCCCCAGCCTGCTCGATGGACTTCAGAGAACAGCCCAGGACAGAGCTGGCCCTCTTGACCAGTCTGTTGAGTTTCCCCGTCCCTCTCTGCAATTCCACCACACGAGTAGACAACAGCATAAAGGATAGCAGACACTACCACAGTGTCATAGAAGGTCCTTAAAAGAGTCCTGTTAACCCCAAAGGACCTCAGTCGCCTTAGCAGGTGAAGGCGACTTAGACCCTTTTCGTAAAGTGCATCCGTGTTTGTGGACCAGTCCAGTTTATTGCTGAGGTGAACACCCAGGTATTTGTACTCCTCCACTGTTTCAATGAACAAACCCTGGATGGTCACTGCCGTAATAGGTAGCTTATTTTACAAGTTCAAAGGTTTCTGAACCTTTTTGTCCTTGTCCGAACGCTTCTAAAGCGTCTTCCGTAAGGGAGAAAGGAGAATAGTTTGTTGTTGGGGTGACTGCTGTCCCTCTGGATGTTAAGTGCCTTCTTCTTGCAGCGCTGGGTGTGGAGGTCCTGCAGGGCTGGCAGATCAGTCCTGGTGATGGTCTGTGCTGTCTTGACCACTCTTTGCAGAGCTTTACGGTCTGACGCACTGCAGCTGCCATACCAGGCTGTGAAACAGCCAGTCAGGATACTTTCAATCGTAGATCTGTAGAAGTTGACAAGTATCCTGTTGTCCATGCCGAACCTCCTCAGCTGACGGAGGAAGAAGAGGCATTGTGTTGCCGTCTTGATGACGACACTGGTGTGCCGTGACCAGGACAGGTCCTCTGTGATGTTGACTCTGAGGAACCTGAAGCTGTTCACTCTCTCCACTGGGGCGCCAGCTATAGAGATGGGCGCATGGCCATTCCCCTGCTGTCTCCTGAAGTCCACAATCAGCTCCTTTGTTTTGCTGATGTTGAGATGGAGGTCATTGTCCTGACACCATGAGGTCAGGGTTCTCATCTCCTCTCTATAGGCCTGTTCATTGTTGTCAGTGATCAGACCGATGACTGTGGTGTCGTCAGCAAACTTGACTATGATGTTGGAGCTGAGCGAGGCAACGCAGTCGTGCGTGAACAGGGCGTACAGCAAGAGGCTAAGCATGCAGCCCTGGGGGGTCCCTGTGCTGAGAGTCAGCACAGAGGAGATGGTGTTCCCCAATCTCACCACCTGGGGCCTGCCCGTCAGGAAGTCCATGACCCAACCGCACAGAGCCGGGTTAAGTCCTAGGTTCCTGAGCTTGGCGACCAGCTTAGAGGGCACGATGGTGTTGAATGCTGAGCTGTAATCGATAAAGAGCATTCGCACATAAAGAAAGTTTATTCTGCAATAGCAAAGACCACAAACCTTTAGGCCAATTCAAAGTCATTGCAGTCCATTCAAAAACAGGGAAATGAGCATCAGCTTCGTGTTCACAGAACATGGGCACTAAAGCAATGCGTCGACTAACATCAAGACCAGAAATACTCACCACTGGAGAGGCAGGTGGAGAATGCTGTATACATTGACAAGAAACAGGCAAGGCGTGGACCCTGCAAAACTGGAGCAACAGAGATGGCAACGGGAGGTTGAAAAGATGCCCCAGCAGGCTGTAGTGAAGTCAACTCCTGGCTAGAGTCAGCATCCAGGGTACGTAAAACGAAGAAGGATGTTTTGATGTTCCTGCCGCATAATCTCCAAGTCGAATTCTTTCGGTCTGATGGCCGACAGAGGATCGTCACCATGAAATCTAGGCCTAATGGGATCTATATGTTCCTGTAGCTCAGGTTCACTGGAGGCCTCCACTGCCACTGAAACTTGGCACAGCTGAGGTGCAACACCCAGGGACCTCACCCGGGGTAAGATTCTATGCTCATACAAGTTTTCAGACAACGCGTGCATAGTTTTCTTTTTTTTTTTTTTGCGAGGAACAGAAGCACATAAAATCCTGCTACGGATATCAAATCCTCCTCCTGACAAAAATCTATTGTCTCCAATGGAGAAAGAACAAACAATTCTAAATAAAACTTGGTCATACTATACACAGAAGAAAAAAAAACCTGCCAAACAAAAGAAAAAAGAGAGAAGAAACAGATGAGCCCCAAAATTCTGTTACAACCCAGTCTAGGGTCAGGTCGTAACAAAATGGGTGTGAAGGACATGGAAGGATGGAACAGAATAAAGGCTCAAGGATACATATTACACCACTGAAAAAAAATTGTTTATACAGTATATGTACAAGTGAGACCCCAAAAGTGTTTCTATACCACCGGTGAAGCTTCGGGAGTGACCCAGGCCAAAATAATAAACAAAAAAGATGAAGTGACATCAAACCTGAAAGCGAAGCAAACAAATACACAAACAAATACACACACACGTAAAACATTTGCAGTCCTTTTTTAAATACAAAATTACTTTTATTTTTAAACCTGTCAGAAAACATTCATATTGTACAAAGTCTTGTATCCTGGAAATGACTGCATTTCATGTAATACTATCAATATAATTGGTTACAATACCTGTTGTCCCTCTGGATGCCACTAACTGAAGATCTTGCAAATACATTAAAATACATAAGCACAACTATCTTACCATAAACATATCATAGTTGCCTCATATTAGAGTAATAGATAAAAAAAAAAAAACTATAAAATGAGACGCATATAACAATTAAAGTCTATTATTTGGACGAGGTTAACCAATTCAAATCAGTTGAATATATGATATAATTATCTTCAAGTATATAATGCTTTATCTTTTCAATATTTATTAAGTCTATGTTTGTTCATTGTTTGCAAAGAAACAGGTCAATACAAACCTGTGCAACTCATACCTGATTAATTCTTAGTTATACAGTATTACTGTTTTTATAAAACAGGGCTCATTCAATACGCAGTAAAAAGCTCGAAGTAAACCTAAAACCCCCCAGATCTTTTCACTAGATAATTAAACTGCAAAACTTTAATCAAATACTAACAATTAAACTTCAATTACTACAAAATTGGTTAGGTAATATTTTTATATTAGAAATGTAAAATATATGTTTCATTTATTCATTATCATAAAGTGTTTGCAGGGTCACGTTAGTCTGGAGTCCACCTCAGAGGAACACGACCCAAGGTGGGTCGCACCCTGGACGGGACGCCATCCCACTGCAGTCCATAATGTACGGTGTCTGTGTTTTAATTATAGCAGTTGCAAAAGAAGCATAACACTGATGTAGATATTTATTTGTCATTACAAAGGACACTTGTATAATAACTGTATAATTGTTGTACTGTATGTGCAAAGCATGTTGCTAGACACCCCCACGTCTGCTGCTAGTAGTAATAGCTGCACCACATGGTGTGTGCTGTATACAGTACGTACAGTAGCAGGATTGTACATGAGGTACATGAGGCTTTCCATAATTCTGACTATTTTCTCAATTCTGACTACAGTGAGAGCTGCTGGCTTGCCCACTCCTGGATGAGCTGATTGGCAATGGCAGAGCTAGGCGGAACCCAGAATGTATTGGGTCCCCCCTTCATGTCACGTGATGGTGTCTTCCTCTGCAGAGCCTCGCAGATTTCCTGCAGAGTAAACCAGCGAGCATCCTCCAGCTCTGACCTGCTCAGGCTGATCTAATGGGGGCAGCAAGTGGATTTGCATCACATGCCTCATAATTATTCACTCAGAAAACAAAAATGGAACAGCCTGTGGGAACCCTTTCAACACAGATGTTCTCCCCACATACTGCTTAGGTATAAAGGACCACACATACCTGTGTGCTACCTGTCCTGACCATACCATGACAGGCAATCATGAGAGAGCTCTGTGGTAATGGCCAGTGCTGTGAGCCAGAATACCGGACAGATTCCAGTTCCAGGCCCACCTCCTCCGCTACCTCCCTCTGCAGAGTCTCTTGTATTGTCTCACCTACAAAAAGGGGACATCAAAATGTGTTTGAGAACAGAGCACTCCACACTAATGGCAAATAATCAGCCATAAAATGCATATTGGCATTATCATATTTAAGCTGTACAGTAGAGAATATTCATCTAGGTTTATTCAAGGTTGCTAGGTTACATGTTACCTACCCATGTCACAGAACCCAGCCAGAGCAGTATACATCCCCTGAGGGAAGGAGGGTTGCCGTGCCAGGAGACACCGTTTTCCATCGCTGACCAAAACTATCACCACTGGTGCCATCTGCAAGACACGAAGATTATAGAGTAAATAGTTATGCCATCCAAGTCATATTCATACCCATATCACAATACCTCATTTTCCATAAAGGAAACATGAAAATATTTTAGATATGAATAAGCATATCAATGCATTTTTTAGATTAGATTAATGGACAGTTTACAAATAAGGGTCAAGTTGCAAAGAAGACGGGTGCAGCATGTCTGTGAGGTTCCATATATTGTATAACACAATTTATTGTACGATAGCAGCAAATGAACAAACAAAAATAATTAATTTTGCTCTTGTAGCTCACCTGGGGATAATAGGTAATCCCACTGCTGTTACACACACGTTGGCTGCCCGCCTGGTTGCGCTCTGTTGGCTGACCAGTGGCGCTACAGTATCCATGGGTCTGGTGCCAACGTAGAAGAGCCTGACCCTGATGAGGTCACATACCAAAATGGTAAAGAATACACTGGAAACTTGAAGAAAAAAAACATTTATACCACACGTATATGCTATGCTAAATGCTTCCGGATAACGTAACGTTTGAAGAAGCGTGAATCTGTGATCTTTTAGTGTGTGTAAAAACTTGCACAACAAATTACAAATGAATGAGTCTGAAACATTTAGAGAAGATGCCCATACCCGGGTTACAAGTGGGACATCAGACTTTCTCAAGACAAAAAACGCTCTCCTTAGGTCCATAAAGACACCTGCACAAAGTTCCTCCAGAGCTGCCCGCTCTAAAGCCCCTGCATCACAAAGAAATGCAAATAAAATAAAAAAATAAAAATAAGAACCTGGTTGATGAGTAAGGAAAAGAAAAGCTAGAAATATTTATGTTTCAACATGGACTACTTTGTGCTGCAAGTTACCAGTTTCTTTACACTGTTCAGGCTGTAGTTTTCACTGGATACTGCTGAGATTCCTAGTCACCTGACTTCACCCACAGCTTGACTGACGACAATTGTTGGTGGGAGTAATGAGTGAAAGAGAAACCCAAGCATCTCATTGCACCAAGGCAACATAAGCCAGTTTGTGTTCCTTCCTTGTACCTCTATATAGATGACTATTGTGTCACAGAAGGGATCAAAACAAATGAAATGCCAATTTACCAATGCACAACAAACATGGCCTTAGGTCATAGTAATCTTAACAATAATCCCCCGCAGTTTGAGATTTGTGGCACTGAAGAAAGTCTGGAAAATAAGAAGACAGACTAGACTGTCCCTATAATAATTAGCATGCCATACGTTGGGTGACAGAATAAAAACAGGAATCAAAACATGTATTTAAATCAAGAGATATTCATCTTTAACCCAAGTACTAGAGACTGTAGATAGGTGATCCTTTTTCATGTCTTCTTCACCTTTCTTTTTACTTAATGCATACATACAACCTTGGCTTGTTATGGTAAAAATAAACCTAACCCTGTTTACCTTGAAAGATAGTCTGTTTATTATTAATAGATTTTCAATCTTTTGTCTTACCAACATCAAGGGAAAACTGGGCAACATGGCCATCTGTGCAGCCAGTCAGGACAGAGTTGTTCAACAGCTGTTTGTCCTTCCCAAGTTTGTTGAGAATCCCAATAACATCTGTAAAGACACAAATGAGGTGAATAAGTGTGTGCGCATATATACATACACAGAAGAAACTGCGTCAACATGACTAATACAAAATAAGCCGGAGTGAATCCTAGAGGAGATGAAGTGCTGAACATAAGAATATTCTCTTCTATTATTGCTTTAATTCTAAAGGACACACACTTTGTTACTATACTATTCATTAAAAAGTGATTTAACAGACATTACCTGAGACTTTTTCAAAGGAACTGAAACTGCTCCGTTCATAATTCAACATGTGAAAACATTGATTTATATCTGGTATCTCAAAACTCTGGAAACACTCTGATAAAACCAAACTCAGGAAATATTTGCAAATATAAACTGTGCTGCTAATTCTTTGTCCTGGTTACCTGGGGCCTGTAAGACAGATATCTGGTAGGTGCCTGTCTCCGTCCTCTGTAGCAGAGGGGCCAGCTTGTGATACAGCAGGATGGTCCCGGACTGCAAAGCTTCTCGGCAGGCCTTATCATCCTCCTTCAGCCTCATTAGATACCTAAACATGAGGAAGAAACACAGAAACACAGGTGGACACAGTCTGAAGCTGTCTTTCAGCCAGGGTCCTTGCCAAAAGATAGAAACACTAAAACACAGAGAAAGTAATATTAAAAATTACATTTTGCCGTGCCAAACTTAAGCCAGGCAACAATTTCATGTAATACACATCCTGGTGCTATGTCAGAAGTTCTTGACCATCATGCACTGACCTCATCTTGGACACATAGCTTGAGGAGCAGCGTGCTTCCAACAAGTGGCTTCTGAAGGGCAGTCCCAGCATCCAATGCATTTTAAACAGCTTCATTCTACCGACAGGCAATGAACACAGCAAACAAAAAAAACCTAAACCATAGATTCAGACCTAGGATCAGCAGTGCATGATGACTGTGTGATTTCAGTGCAGTGAAACTCTTAGGGGCAAAGGGCAACAAACTGAAGGTTTAAGGTTTAACCCCACTCTTGTTGAGCAAGAAACACAATTGATACTGCAAGAACACTCTTCTATATAAAAGGGTAAATCATTGTAAATGTTCATTAAATTTTCACCTTCCACAATGGTTTTATTATTATAAGACTGTTGAATCACTGACCCCTCCCTTGGACAGTGAGACAGTTTGTCAATCAGAGTCTGTCTGTATGCCTTGTATGCCCTTATCAGTTTGTGTGGTTGTTGGTTTGGCTGTTGTTTTTTGTTCGTTTCTTGTCTGCTACTTCTTGTTTTTGTTTTCTTCTTGTTTTATTTCTACTAACTTTTAGCTTTTATGTATCCTGTTTACTAACTTCTAACTTTGAATTCTATGTATATTTTTATATTTTATTCCTTATTTATCCTCCTTATTTATTGTTTTTCTTAATTTCATTATTTAATTTTCTGATACCTTATTTATATACTGTATTTATTTGCTGAGGATGTCTGGAAGGCAACACTTTTCATGGTGACAACACTGCTATGCTGCTGTTAGTGCACCCATGACAACAAACCTTGAAACTTGGAAGACTGCATTACTGTTTAAAATTAATCAGGCCGTAACAGTCACTTCATAAAACTGTAATTATTTTCTTCCTTTCCTGGATGTCTTGGCCGTGACAATAAGTTGCAGTTCCTGTTATATGACATGACCACACGTAAATAAAGAGGTGTACGTAGCCCTCTGCTCTATGCCCTCTACACTCACGACTGTGTGGCCACGCACGCCTCCAACTCCATCATCAAATTTGCTGACGACACGGTGGTGCTGGGCCTCATCTCCAACAATGATGAGACAGCATACATGGAGGAGGTGGATAACCTGGCATCATGGTGCCAGGAGAACTGCCTCCAACTGAACGTCAGCAAAACCAAAGAGATGGTGGTGGACTTTGGAAGGCGACAGCAGCGGTCCTACATCCCCCTTAAAATCAACGGGATTGTAGCGGAGAGGGTGAGCAGCTTCAAATACCTGGGCGTTCATGTCACCGAGGATTTGACATGGACTGTACACATCTGAGCTCAAGCCAGTAAAGCAAAGCAGCATCTTTACCACTTCAGACAGCTGAGGAAGCTTCGGGTCTCTCTGGCGATCCTTAAAACCTTCTACTCTGGTGCTGTAAAAACTGTCCTGACTCAGAACATCACCTCCTGGTTTGGGAATAGCTGTGCTCGCGACATCAAGGCACTGTAGAGAGTGATCCGGGTGGCGGAACGCTGCACCAGATCTGATCTGCCATCCCTACAGGACATTTACACCAGGAGATGCAGGACCAGCGTGACTAGGATCATCGGTGACCTGTCTCATCCCAGCAACCATCTATTCGACCTGCTGAAATCAGGCAAACGCTGCAGAAGCATTATGGCCAGAACAGAGAGGCTCAGGAGGAGCTTCTATCCACAGGCCATAAGACTTCTGAACCCAGACATGCCATCACAATCCTCGCAAACCAGGGTCTACAATATCCTCTAACCGCTCCCCTCACTGTCACTGTCCTTCCAGTGCACCTTAAGGTTTTATTTATCTATTTATTTACTCATTTATCTATTTGCTGTTTGTTTCTTGTCTTCTTGGTGTTTGGGTGTTTGTTTGTTTTACTCGTTGTAAATTTTTTCTGGTATAACCACGCACAGTCTCCTGTCGGATCAGAGCACATTTCACTACACGGTATACTCAGTAACCATGTACGTGACGAATAAACTCTTTTGACTTCCGACAACGAAATATAGTTCTACAGCCTCCTGCAAGACCAGCACTACCACTAATAAAGACTTCCATGTGAGCTCGTTCTATAAAATATACTCCTCGTTTTTGTATACACATGTACAGACACGGTCATTTTATTTCAATTATGAATGCAGTTAATGCTCACAGCGTGTGACTGCACCAACATTCAACCGTGTGTCTCTTCAGGGTAAAATGGCGGCTCCCGGTCCTCTCGGTGCAAAATAATATGTCGTTATTATCCCAGCATTCATTTATAATTCATACACCAGCTAAAACATTGCAGACGGAGTGCGTTTGCCTCCCAAAAAACACACGTGTATAAAACAAGAAATGTAAACGCAGAAAAGGATTGACGTCATCAAACGGAGACAAACCTACAATCCAGAGCGCGTCAGGCAGCGCGTGGCGCCGAGTAGCGCGGGGCCGCAATAGCGCCCCCTATAGACGACCTAAGCGTTTTCCCTTGGAATTCCTTACATTATTTTTGTCGTCACGGGTAAAGCGAGTTTTCGATTATTAATATCGCGTTCAACTGATAAAATGCATTTGTCCGTGGCACACCAGAGAGTTTGATAACCAACTTTATAATCATTTAATCTTTTATGCTGCATAAAATCAGCATAAAAACTCAGCATGAAAACCGTTCCTATTCAAAGCTGGGCAGAGAAAACGCGCATCTAGCCTATGTATTTCTATAATTTCAACTGGACTGTAGTATTTATAATAATACTTTGGGTGGATTGAAATATAGGTTTTGAGCAATCCTAAGCTTGTATTATTAGTGCAGTAGTAAAGCCACGTATATTGTTTAGATTAAGGCTTTTGTAATTTATTGGCACTTTTTTGGTTGTCAAAAATCACAGCCGCTGTTAAAGTTTGGCACATTTCTGTAAATAAAATACATTTATACATATAAGATTAGTAATGCAGTGCATCTGTATTTACATGCCAATATTTGTTTTACTCTTGTATGACTCTGACCCTTATTTGCTCATTCTTTATCTGGATCTCAAGTTTGCAAATAGATGCATAAATGGAATCAGTTGACTCGTGAGACCTACAACAGTGCTCTCCCATTGTTTGGATATATTGTTGCGTATATATTCGCTCTGCGTGTGCATGTTATTCTGCATTCTGCTTGTGGGCACAAGTTGAGATTTTTAAGTGCTACGCCGCCTACTGGCCAGTGTAGACACATGTCAGCGCAACAGGAGACTGTGATATTCCGGAATGCAGACAATGACGGAGGCCGACTTCGGTGGATATATTGTATGCATAGTATCTAAAATCGGTGTGTGTGTGTGTGTGTTCGTTCGTTCGTTCGTTCGTTCGTTCGTTCCTGCACGTATTACCCTCACATTCGGCCGCCAGGTGGCGACCCACACCCCGGGGACCAGTCCATGAGAGACGGATGTAGAAAAGCAGGAGAAGCGGAGGAAGAGTTGCCACCCGGCCCTGGAGGTCTGCGCTTCGTGCTCTGAGATCCGGGGGTCGCAAAGGTTTGGACGGGGGCAGTCGCTGCGCAGCCAGGATCGTACGGTACACCCCCCCCCAAATGGTGAGCGCCGTCTGACCGTGTCTGTGTTACGTGGAGCCGTGCTGCGTTTGCGGATCTAGAAATGTCCTCATCCCCACTGTTCCAGAGTTTTCATTTTTGTTTCATCGCGTTTGCGCTCCTCTTACCGACGTTTAATCCCAATTCACACCGCTCGCTCCCGCACTCTCGCCGGTTCGTTGGCACTCCCGTGTTTGCTTTGCGGACGCGCGGTAGCCACTTGCGCCGGGGGTTCGGCAGCGCCGTTTGGTCATTCTTGTTGTCGTTACCGAACGTGTGTGTGTGTGTGTGTGTGTGTGTGTGTGTGGGTGGGTGGCCGTGCTCAGCACGTGCTGTTGACCAAACTCCCGTTTGAACGCAGGACCGCGAATTAGACGGTCGGACACAACTGAACGCGAGTAACAGTGATTCTGGCTGCACCCACGGCGCGTTCGTCATAGATGCGTTTGCCCCGAATGTGAATGTCAAAGAACGCCTTGGGTGCTTCTGCTTCTCTTTTAAGGACCGCTATGAGCCGCGCTATAATCTGACCCCCCACAAGGCGACACGCGCGCAAGCTTTTGGCTACAAAGTTGCGATTTATGACGCTGCGCGTGACAGAGCTGAGATTTAACCCCACCGCGCCCCCCCGGGGCTACGGTATGCTTGCGGTCAAGGTTGGGGGTGGTTGAAATCTCACCCGGAACTATTTGGCGTGAGGAGGGGCCCGGACGTGGCAGTTTTACTTCACTTAACACTGAGAAAACATAAATTTTTATTATTATTTATTAACACATGACTGGACACTTTTGTTGTACTAATTGTAGGGTAAAATCCCAGGTCAAATGAGGAGTGGGACTTAATCCAGCAACCTTCAGATTACAGCTACTTGTCCTTTAGTTACTGCCTGCCGTAGTATACGCCATAGAATATATACGCTGTCCAGCCAAAAAAAAAGGTCACCACCTGGATTTAAGTTAGTGTTATGATGTGGGGTTGCTTCAGTTGGTCAGGTCTAGGTTCAGCAACGTCATGTGTCCAAAAAATGAGGAGAGCTGACTACCTGAATATACTGAATGAGCAGCTTTTTCCATAAATGGATTTTTTTTTATTCCAAGATGACAATGCCAGGATTCATTGGGCTCAAATTGTGAAAGAGTGCTTCGGGGAGCACAAGACATCATTTTCACACATGGATTGGCCACCACAGAGTCCAGACCTTAACCCCGTTGAGAAAGAATCTTTGGATGTGCTGGAGAAGACTTTACGCAGCGGTCCGACTCTCACGTTGTCAAATGAATGCAACTCTGATGGAAATAAATGTTGTGACATTGCAGAAGCTTACCGAAACGATTCCACGGCAAATCAAAGCTAAAGGCGGTCCAACGAAATATTAGTGTCCCTTTTTTCTAATAATAATTGTAATAATACTACTAATAATAATGTACTCTTACTATATTTGAAGGAAACTGACAAATACACCAGTTTAATGTTACTAGTACTTTTGTCCAATGAGACTTTAAGTTTTGTGCTGCAAAAACTTTAAAGCCCTTGGCTCAGTGTTTCATATTCTGTGTTCATTGTCCTTTATTCAAATTAATCAATACATATTTACCAATTTTTACATCTGGGTAATGTTTACTGTATTGGTTCATTCTGACCTCTATAGCAAGAGCAGTGATTGAAACCAACCAGCTTCAGGTCACAACTCTATGTTGTTCATTGCAACATCACCTGTTGGCCATGTTGAGTGTAGGAAGTTCTGTCCTTCAGGAAAACAGCGAATGCTTCGTTGTTCCTCCCGTGGGGCAAAATTTGAGAGAAGCACACAGCTGTGTGCACTATTGTAAGTCATAAACAGGGTAAATTGGACCGGCAGCCAAAATGACAAATGTCAGTGTGAGTGAAGAATGGACATAATACTTTCGGTCCTAAGGGCTTATGTGAAACACAGGATTTTCTAGAAGAGATGTGTGGACAAGATCTCTGCTGAACAACAAGACGGATTTCTTGACACTCTCAACAGAACAAGAACATTTGACCAATTAAGAAAATTTGGGTTCAGATAGTCTTTTTGACTTTTATTTTCTAAAAATGTTATAATGACAAAGTAAACACTGAGTCTTGCACACAAGCAAATAAAAAGATGTTGTCCGTGACAAGTTCTTATTTCCATGGAAGAACACACAAGCCAGATCAGTTGTGTTTACCAGCGGAAGCGGTTATTTCCCCAGATGTGCGCAAGACCTCAATTTTTGAGGAGATACGAACTTATGTTGTGCCAAAGCGACTAAAATGTCATGATGTGCTAAAGCCACGTTTGTACATTTACAGTAGAAATGCAGTTCTCACTGTCACTTAGTCCAAAACCACTGTTTTTGGCAACGGATGATCAATGAACATTTATGGAACAGATAAGAGCTGAGGACAAAATGTTTTCAGTAAGTCGATAAAACACAATGGCTGATGGACCCCCCCACCCACCCCTTAAATACTGACTTAGTCAGCAATTGTGGTGCCTTGCAGTATAATGCCCGGCAGATGTCGTACAGAAAATTTGGGTGGAATACACCTGGGTAACCTGAACTTCACCTGGATTGGACCAGCCTGTCCAATTTTCTGCTTTAAATTGTTAACTAAATGGCTTGTGAAGACAAGTTAGTTTCCAGTCAGTGGATTCTCATTTCTTACAGGCCATGCACATCAGAGGTGATTGATGTTTAGCTTTGGTGACATTGTTGTACTGAGTTCACTTCAGTTTGTTTTCAGGTTTCCCTCAGAGATTTAGATCAGCTGCACAGTCAGTATAAATGAACCTCTGCTTTGATCTCTTGCAGCTCTTTATTCAGGTCAGGGAAAGAACATACCTGGTTAGCAGGGTGTGGACAAGGGAGTAACCCAGCCTCTTCTGAGCAGTGTCTGTGTACTGTGCACCACTGCAATGAATAGTTGTTCACCTCCCATGAGGATCTGCAGACACAGTAGAAAATGTTGGCCAGCATTGTGAGAACTCCACAGAACTGATGTCATACTTTGGAGAAGTGAGGCCTCCTGTTTTCAAGTGCTCTCTCTCTGAGCCTTCAGAATTGCATTGTGCGCCTGTTTGTTCATTTGTCATTGCACATTTGTCTCAGATTGCTGGATGAGGTCTGTGTTATTGTCACATTACTGGGTGTGGACCCACCCCTCAAGAAGGGGAGCAGGGGTCATACAGTATATAGGCAAAAGTATGTGGACATCCCTTCAATCTGTTTATTGAGTTGAGCTGTTTCAGCTGCACCCATGCAGCATACAAACACATTCAAGACAATTGTGTGCTTCCAGCTTTGTGGCCAGAGTTTGGGGAACCTTTCCCAGCATGACTATGCCCCTGTGCAGAAAGCCAGCTCCATTAACACATGATTTGCCCAGGTTGGTGTGGAAGAACTTGAGCGGCCTGCACAGAGCCCTGACCTTAACCCCACTGAACACCTTTGGGACAAACTGGAACACCAACTGCAAGTCAGGCCTTTTTGCCTGACGTTGGTGCCCGACCTCGCTGATGTTCTTGTGGCTGAGTGGGCACAAATTCCCAAAATCTGGTGAAAAGCCTTCCCAGAAGATTGGAGGCTATTAAAGTAGCAAAGGGGGGAACAACTCCATATTCATGGCCATGGGTAAGCATGTATGGATGTGGTGCTCAGGTGTTCACATACTTTTGGCTGTTTAGTGTATTTAAACATCACTGAACTAATGATCAGATGGGGTGTCTGGAATTCAGTCATCCGGTGTGTACGCTCATAACAAAAGGAGGATTTTCTGGCTTGCGCATTCTGTGGAGCTGTCAAAACAAGCAGATAGGTTTCCAGTTCCAGCTGGTGTAAGAACCATACTTCTTTTGGAAAGAGCTCAGAGGAGTTGGTAGCCCAGGGTTGCTCACTGAAACAGCCACACATTGCAATGTCACGTGATGCTCTGGACAGGAAAGAAGGCGTTTGCTGATTTTTATAAAAGTTGCTGGTGTCGCTCAGCTTCTAAATATTCGATTATATCAGGCGTGTTTCCGTGATATGAACAGCCTTATCTGAAAACTGTCTGCCTGTGTGAAAAGGTATTATGTAGAAACGGTGACAGCATTTGTTTTTTTCAAAGTTTTGAAGTTTCACCCTTATGCATTAATTGTTATCTGATTCTTTATGCCTATGTGAATAACAAAATATGATCATCTGAGAAATGTAATAATCTGTTACTTTTAACCATTATTTATGTGACTCCTGTGTTAAAAGCAGCTTTTAGAGTTAGGATTGCACGATATACTGAGCTGCTTACAATGATTTACCTAAAAGGGTAATCTTCAGTCTTTCAATTGAGGGTAAGCAAGTTGCTGAAGGGTCCTACAGCAAGACATGGGATTTGAACACAAGTTCTTGGATAAGAAGGTGAAAGTTCTGATCGCTACCACCTGCTGCCCCCCTGAGGGGAATAAAGCAGTGTAAGAGACAAAGCAAGTGTAAACCTGATGCTAACACTTTAACACAAAATATAGTGTCAGATAATCTAAATATAACCTGTTAATTGTAATCGAAATAATTTTTTAATATAATTCCTTTTACTCTGTGTGTCTGCCAGAAGGTGCTTCACGGTTTGAGAATGGAGCCTCATGTTTGGCGAGGGTTGCTGTTGTGCTGTCTGCTCTGCACATCCTCTGCTCACCATGACTTCTTCACCTCCATCGGTAAGTCTCACGCCCTCACTTAGGTTCTCATTCAGTTCCCAAGCCTTCTGTTACCTGCCTTATCTTTGTGACACTTCATAAATACAATTGTCCTGTTTTTGTCAGTCCTGCTTAAGTTATACTTAACTCCAGTATACAACTCAAGTATTACTATTTAAATATGTAAAACATCCATTAACTCATGTTTCTTTCTGTCAGACAATCCCTAGTTTGAAGTTTTACCATCCTAGTGCTGTAAATATGGCAGCAATGTTGGCCGATGTCCTTCCAGGTCAGATGACAGACCTGCTTTATGCGGAGAAGGACCTGGTCACCTCTCTGAAGCATTACATTCGGGCCGAGGAGAGCAAACTGGAACAGGTCAAACGGTGAGTGGCTGAGTGGGCATACACACAGGCGTGCTGATGTGCATCACTGCTCAGCGTTGTGTACCGAGACACAGAAGACCAGTGGCCTGTGTTTGAAGCAGGGGGGGAAAGTGCTGTTACTCCTCTTATTGGCACATTGGTGTATGTAACAGTCACATTCAGGAAAATATTAAGTATTTTGTAATTCTGCAGTGAATAAATGGTTCTAGGAGATATTGCTGATTTTATCCAATATACACCATATTTGCATGAATATAAGATGATCATAATTTTAAGATGATCCTTTTTTTTTTTTTTTTTAACACTCAGTTTTGGAAGAAGGTTTTTGGAACATTAGACCTTGCCTTATTCATGTTTATTGTGTTTATGCTTTTAAGATGGTCTTTTTGGGCTCACCATCTTCAAACATGACATTCTGTAACTTTATCTTTCTTGGCTTCTTGAGAGTTGTTTCACACCTCTGCCTCATTGATCACCATTAATTTAAAATTAGCATTACAATTCCTATTCAGTCCTTCGTTAATTTGGCCTAAGTCTGAGCTACTTTTTTCCAGACCATCTCAAGGTTTTATCATCTCTGACACTTGCTAGATTCAGTTTGTCATTTCTGTGGATAATTGACCCGAGTGTTTAGGTGACCCCACCTACTGGTGTTATGGTATACATTTCACTGTTATAGGTCTAGTCCTCAAATATAAGACGACTCCATATTTTTTTTGTTGCAATTTCCAGAAAAAATACCATCTTATATTCAACCAGTATGGTGCTTTTTTAAACAAAGGAGACAAACATTTTGAGCAAACAGTAGGAAAGCAGTGTGTGAGGTGACTTGCAGCATAACTTGGCACACCCTGGGTAATGAAATGTAGCAGTGAACAATGAGGACTGTTATGAATATTGACCATGTACTGCAGCAGTGTTTTGCTGGGAGAGCAACTCAGATGAGTAATGTCCAGGGGCCAGAAATGAGTACCGGGAGCTTCTTAGAAGTGCAAGAGAAGGAAAAAATAAATCTGAGTACTCTAAAGAGCAGAAGGTGTAAGTTCTGCTATTGCATACCATTACTAGAACTCCTCGAGAACTGGGCCTCAGTGATTGAACAGCATTCCCATGAATATCAGAATGGACCATCCTTGCATGATGATAAAGAATGGTCTTGGATTTGGTGTTAGTGAGGTGTGGCAGAAAGAGAACTGGCTTTGCTTCAGGCTTGTTTTTCCTGTGTTGGCCTCAAGCTGCACAGAGAAGAGTGTTTGATCCGCATCATTCATGTGGCCTCTGTCCAGGTGGGCAGAAAAATTGGACATGCTGACAACCGCTGCTGTGCAGGACCCTGAGATCTTCCTGGGCAACCCTGTAAATGCCTTTAAGCTGATGAAGAGGCTCAACACAGAATGGGGTGACCTGGAGAACTTGGTGCTCAAGGACATGTCAGATGGTCAGTGGGGACTTCCTTCCAGCATCCTTTGTCCTTCTGCAGTAGACAGATATCCTTGACAGAGAATTTATACATTTCTTGACTTTGTTCTTCATGAAATATTGGTTTATTTAGTTGAAATTATGTAAACATGTTAAACTTCAATGGTTAATTAGTCTATGAAGGTTCCTTGGCCCACAAAGCAAAAACAATAGTGGACATCAGATCTGTGTCACTGAGAAGACCTCAAACATATGAAGGACCAAAGAAATTACCTTGTGACAAAAGGGACTTTGTTTTCTTGCTCATGAGCTCTGAACATACCATCTTCCCTCTTCAGGGTTCATCTCCAACCTCACCATCCAGAGGCAGTACTTCCCCAATGATGAGGACCAGATTGGAGCAGCTAAGGCCCTGTTGAGGCTGCAAGACACTTACCAACTAGAAACGGAGGCCATCTCTTCTGGGGACCTGCCGGGTAAGAGTGACTCAGGGGGACTCCTTAACCATCTGTGGCAGACATCAGCGTGATCCTTGCCTTTGGGCAGATGTCAGCCATGGATTTAAGTTTTCAATGCCTGTTCTGCAGGAGTAACTCATAAGAGCACCCTTTCTGTGGAAGACTGCTTTGAGCTGGGTAGGATCGCATACTCGGAGGCAGACTACTATCACACGCAGCTGTGGATGACCCAGGCACTGAAGCAGTTGGACGAGGGTGAGGAATCCACTGTCGACAAAATCACGGTGCTGGACTATCTGAGCTACTCCATCTATCAGCAGGGGGAGCTGGAGAAGGCCCTGGAGCTCACCAAGAGGCTGCTTATTTTGGGTAGGTCCTTCCTTCCATCCTGTGGTAGCTGATGGATGTAATGCTCATGTCGCTAAGTCCCACACTTTACTCGCTCACACCTGATTGAAATCAGTCTCCTTGTCCCTGTCAATAGTTTAAGCAGGTTATGTATGGAATGGAAGTTGAGTTGTCAGAGCTGCACCAAAACTAGAAAATGGATTTGATTTGCCCCACTACACTCCTCCACCTCTAGACCCTGAGCACCAACGGGCCAATGGCAATTTGAAGTACTTTGAGTACCAGTTGGCAAAGCAGCGGAAAGCCGAGGCAGAACTGGGAATCCAGCAGAATGCCAGCCAGAGGCAGAAGAGGGATAGCAGTGTCAAGAAGGGGCCACCTCCTGACCACCTTCCAGAGCGGCAAAAATACGAGCGACTGTGTCGCGGAGAAGGAGTCAAGCTGGTGAGTTGTATTTTCTGGAGGAAGTGCAGGATGGTGGGCAGCAGGTGGTGTGGTGGTCTGGGACATCCACACCACCTGCTGTAATAATCTGTTACTTTTAACCATTCAAGACTGCCAGGTCCAACAGGTACATTGCTGTATTATTATAATAGTTGCTGTTGTTATTATTATTGATTTAAATTACAGTTCTGTCCAAAGTGTCTTATATTGAAAGGTTTATGTGTGAAACTACTTACTATTATTTACCCATTTATATAGCTGGGAAATTTTTTAGAATATAAATTCAAAGTACCTTGAAAAATAACATTATAGCAGGAATAGGGATTCAAAATCAGGTCTAACTGTTATGCTACCTACCAGCCCTTTGACCCTTGAGGAAAGATCTTACCCCAAGCTGTTTAAATCCAGTTGCATGCTATGAATAACAGTTAACATTTTCTCCATATAATCTTCAACTTCTTACTTGAGTTGGGTATTCACTCCTATGTTGTCTTTGATACTGAGTGGTCTTAAAAGGTGGTCTTAGGATCCCTCCCCTGAACCTTCATCTTCAGGGCCAAATTGTAGTCTTAATACTGCCTGCACCTGTTCACATACCAGCCTTATGCCTCCTGGTGCTGACCTGCCGTGGCTGCTAATGGGGTGGTGTTGCCAGGCAACACTGGAACAGAACCTGGAATTCCTGGCTACCAGCTTGCCTGTCAAGTTACCAGTGTGTTTACATAGTGTATTATATTTGGCGACTAGGCAGAAGGCTGTGGGGATGTGTGAGGTCATGTGTTGCAAGTTACCTTAGGTCAAGCTCTTTCGTGCACTGGTGTGAACCCAAACTTCACCCCCCCACCCACACACACACACACAGACCCCCCGCAGGCAGAGTCGCCTCTTCTGCCGCTACTTCAACAACGGTGGCCACCCATGGTACCTATTGGGCCCTGTGAAGCAGGAGGATGAGTGGGATCGCCCTCGCATTGTCCGCTACCACGACATCATCTCCAGCAGCGAGATCGAGAAGGTGAAGGAGCTGGCCAAGCCCAGGGTGAGTGCCAGGGGACAGCGGGCTGTAGAAACGCTGGAGCAGGAGTGCAGGTTGGCCTGCATTAGTGAGCTCTGTCCTACAAATCCCACAATTCCACAGGTCAACCTATAAAGGTTTAAAGGGGAGACACCTTCACCTCAAGTTTGGTCAAGTGGGAAGAACTGAATCAGTTTTTTTTTTTTTTTTTTTTTGTATTTTTTATTTTTTACTGTGGGAAGGGTGGTGCAAAGAATTTTTTATTCTGGGAAATAGTTTTTTTTTTTTTTTTTTTTCCTCCTTTTCTTTATTGGCAGAGTTATAAATCCCCCCCGGTTCATTTAGTCCTACAGCATTTTCTTTACATCCCTGCCAACCTGATGGATGGCACTAAAGATCACACAGACAGCATAAGGGTGTGCTTGCATGGGATTGGCGCAATTCAACCCTACATTCATGACTGTCCACAGCTTGTATCAGTGTCCGTCAATTTCGGTGATGAGCAACAGGATGACACATGTTGGTGGTATTAAGTCGTCAGCTGTTAACATTTAACAGGAGTTTTTGGATAATGTCGGTTTCATTTACTTTAAAGATACAAGATTTTTACAGAACTTGTACTGCAATAAATTAAGGAATGTCTCTTATGAACCTTATACTGATTCTGACATAATGACAAAAGTGACTTTGGAGACATGAACAAAATGAGGTACAAACTTCTGTTTACACTTGTGTTTGTAAGGAGTCAGTGTATTTTCTGGTTTTCCACATTCTGGTTAGTCTTTTTTTAATAGAACTGTTTCGTGCTTCTAAATGAGCTGTGAAATGAGTTAGGCCCTCAGGAGATATGAGGAGCTTTTCAGAGATGACTAATATGGTGGAAAGAGATGTGGGGGACAGAAGGTGCTTTGGGAAGTTGATCCCAGTGGGATGTGTCCCTCACCATGGGGGCTCTGCTATGCTGCTTGGGATGGGCAGTGTGTTAGTGGGGCCTGGGTGGACTGGGGGCTCCCAAGTGCCAAGTAACTTGTCTCCTGTCGGCCCGGTTGGCTCCACAGCTGCGCAGAGCCACCATCTCCAACCCCATCACTGGTGTGCTGGAGACCGCCTCCTACAGGATCAGCAAGAGGTAAGGCGTCGTAGGTTTGGGATGGGTGGGGCAGCTATGAGCCCCTGGACAAACACCCACTTGGTTGGATCGTGATTCAATTAGAGGCCACCATTTGAGAGCGCCCCCTCCAGGATGTCATCACAGCGCCCCGGATTTCTGCTAATTTTAGCAAAGGGGAGAATGAGAGATTCTGTATTGCTTTTCACTTGGCAGACAAAAGAGCAGCTGACGCTGCGTGTTTGTGAGAATGACATAATTTGGCAAAACCAGGCAGAGAGTGGCAGCCTTCTAAACTGTTTGTCAGGAAGTATAAGGATAGGGTCCAGTGGCTGCCCTTGTGGTACCAGTTGTCCTGAGTGAAGCTGTTCCTCGGGGGGTATTGCGCTAGCTGCTAATGATCGTCTCTCCTGCCTCTTTCTCTCCATTTTATTTCTCTGTGCTCCCTGGGGAAGTAGCTAAGACGGGCCACCGTGCATGATCCCCAAACTGGGAAACTCACCACTGCCCAGTACAGAGTCTCCAAGAGGTAAGGGGTCAATGGTCAGGGGTGTCCTGGTCTTCCTTCTGAATTACACCGAGTCGACATAGTCCTTTACCCCCTTGTGGATCATACAGTTCCTCATCTTCCTGGGCCCTGTGGTTCATACAACAGCCTTGGGGAAATACTCATCTCACACCATGATATCGCTATGTTTCCTACTGCGCTGTATAGTGTAGTAAAGTGTGGCCAACAGGAAAGGACAACTGTTGTCCAGGAACCAGATTGTGGGACTGTGATCTCTGTTCATGGCATCTCAACTGGAACAACGAGGGCAGTGCGAGGGTTTTTGGCATGCTCTTTTATTTATATCAGATATCTAGTGATCCACATAGAGGCATCATCTGTGACGTAGGCAGGGGGCATGAGGTGTTTTGGGTCTTTCAACATCAGACACCATCAGACCCATGTAGGCAAAGTGACCAGAGATTATCAGGCCTCCATCTGCTTAGGTAGCACTACATTGAACCTACAGCTTGTCTCTCCTGATCCACAGCCACATCTAGATGCCTTCTCTTCAGTCTCAGTAACAACTTCTACAGTCTTCCTCCCCTGACTGGCCTGTGATCCAAAAAAACAAGTCCCATACAGAAACTTCCCAACCAGGCCCTGCAGCCTTCTGAGCTTCACTCCTCCATTTCTTTGTACTTCACCATCTTTCTCTCATAACACCATCATCTCATATCATCTGGCAGACAGCATGTTGATACTGGACAGTACAATACATACCTGTTTACTCATTGCTTGCTTTGGTTTTTCACTCAAATTTATCCAAACACTGCAACCGTTTTTTTTTTTCTTGCAGTTTCGAGATTTAATTTTACGTTGGACTTCCCTCAGCTTTACTCATAGTCAGGGAGACAGTTGATGGCAACTGTAGACAGTACATGTACAGTCATCTCTAGTAATAACACAAATTTTAAAATGCATAATAAAAACAATCACATGGATTTGGATGGCTTGGTGCCACTGTACTTGTGCCCTCTGGTGGAGAGCAAAATACAGTATCTACTGCACAGTTAAAATTAAACTGGAACAGTTGACAGAATAATAGCCGTTTTGGTCAGTCTAGTTAGTTTGTGGCTGACAGAAACAAAAAGAGACAGATGTCCTGTAATAAGAAATAGTAATAGGAATTATTTTATTATTATTATTATTATTATTATTAGTGCTGGATTTCCTTTTATGCTGCTCTAGTTGGAGATTTAAGGTCAGCTGGTTAAAGCCTTTTATCTTTTCTCCAGTGGTGTCACTTAGATTCACAGCCTGTCCAGGCAAATATTTGGTTTCTTGTTCAGGCTTTCAACATAGACAAAGTACGAAAGTAGTTTCATATTCCTCATAGGCATAGTGACACCACTTCCAGAAATAGACGTGTCACAGGCCTCCTCTGGACTCTCTGGGAATGCTTTACGTTCCTACAGCTATACTGATCCCACCCATCTGTCCTGTGCACTTGAGTCTGTGTGTGGAGTCTGTGAGAGGCCCACTGTCGGCCATTTGTATGTCTGCTTGGGCACACGTGGCCCCGCTGGCAGTAGTCTTATTTTGGAAGAAGGAGGAGGATGACATGATCCAGAGCTGAAGCAAATGTGGTATAACCTCCTCTCGTTCCTCTCATCTCAGAGGCCACATGTGTCTTAGGCAAACAGCTGGAGAAGTTCACGATATTCAAATACCCACTAAGGGACACTTTTGGAAAGGGGAGCTGGCAGACATTCATGTGTGCCAAGTGAACAGCTGCAGAGGGGGAGGCAAGACCTGATGACAAAGTAAGGGCTAATAAACATGAGGTGGTCCTTGGGGCGAGATGGGTCTCTCACACACACAAAAACCTATATTTTGGGGGGATGGGGGTCACACATTGAGCAGACCTCCGAACACTCACTGGGGAGCGATTCAACCCCAAAACCGACTGGAGATTCTGTGGGTTGCTGCTGTCGTCTGTCTGCCCTTCTAACCTCAAAACCCCACTTTTCCCCACAGGCTGTTTGATTAACTCACATTGCAACTTATAGCATGATAGGAACTGTGGCTTATTAACCCCCCCCCCCCAACTTCACTGACATTTTTATCATGCAGTATGTGGTAGACCACTGGGTTGTTGTTATTCCTATCTCAAAGTATGCATATTAAGTTCAAATTTAAGTGAACACTTGTTTTTAGAGGGTTTCACTTTAGAGAGTTAGATGAAAACAGTGAATAATGTGGTTATTCTGTGTTCCAAAACATATATATAAATTAAATACATTAACTAATGTGAATATTTGGCTCATTGGCAGTTTTCTCAAAAGGTCACATGACAGATTATCCTAAAATGAGTGTGCTATACAGGGCCATACCCATTTTAAGTCAAATTTATTACTCACATTTATTACTCACAGAAACCAACTTTTTTTGTTTCTGTAAATGTAATTCATGTGACAAAGTCTGTAATGCCCTATGCGCACGAGTTTTACAAATTCAAAATGAACCCACAAGGAGGCAAATCTTCCAACACAGCAAACCACTGTTACAAACATTTGGTAATGATTATTAATGTGACTAAAAATATATGAAAGGGAATTGTACTGCCTTTGTTTTTTTGTTTTTTTTTTTTTATTTATTTTTTTATTTATTTTTTTTTTATTAAGGTGCAGGTAGAAAGTAAAGACTGCATTGTAGCCACACACACTAGTTTCTTTTTGTTTGTGTTCATGAAGTAGTACAGATGGACTGTGTGTTTGTGTGTGTGTGTGCGTTCTGCTGCCCCAGTGCCTGGCTTGCTGCCCATGAACATCCTGTAGTGGACAAGTTAAACCAGCGCATTGAGGACATCACAGGCCTGGATGTGAAGACTGCTGAGGAACTGCAGGTGAGACCTGGTATCTGTATGGAGCAGGGTTCATATACACAGATCAAGCATATAATAATACAGTATATCATTACAGCGTCTCTTCTTTCTCATATTGATTTCCTTAACCACAGTGCCACCTGCTGTCTCAAGGTTTATTTTTTTATTTATTTATTTTTTTTTTGTTTGTTTTTTTTTTGTAACCCCCCACCCCCTTACCTTCTCAGGTAGCTAACTATGGAGTGGGTGGACAGTACGAGCCCCACTTTGATTTCGGACGGGTGAGCTACAGCCCTTGAGATCTTAAACCATTGGTAGTCAAGAATCGATTGTCTCAGCAAACCCTGAATCTGTATAGCATTGCTCTGTGCTGATCACTTATGGTCATCATGGAAACAAACCACAAACAGAGCAAGTGTGTTCTCTGAAATCCCCCAGAAAGATGAACCCGACGCCTTCAAAGAACTGGGCACTGGGAACCGCATTGCCACTTGGCTGTTCTATGTAAGCGCTTTTCTCCATCCACTCTTGATGCCAACCATCATCTCTTTGAATCTTCCATCTCCCTCCTGTCTTTGCCTTTACCCTCACTCTTTCACGTCTGTCCTCCCTTTCATAATTTTTACTACTACCTTATTCAAGATTATTATGATCATTAATTTATTGCCTAACTAAATATTTTCTCCAAAGCATTATCTAGGTGCTATAGTTTGTATTACTGCATATTCCAGCGTTTTTTATATATATATATATATATATATAGAGAGAGAGACATGACTATGTACTGCTGTACAAGTTGTGGATTATATCGCTTGTGCCATGCTGACCCGTTAAGTTGCCAACCTCACCTCACTTAGACGGATCTCTTTGATGGATGGATGCAATGAGGTAAAACTGCTAAAGCCCGTTTACTTCTACTGCAGATGAGTGATGTAGCTGCAGGGGGCGCCACAGTGTTTCCAGAAGTGGGTGCTGCAGTTCAGCCCAAGAAGGTATCTGTTCCTGTGCCCATATTAACATGTTTTTGTGCATCTGGTGTGTGAAATGTGGGTGTTGTATCTCAGAGTGTGTGCATTACCAGGGCACTGCTGTGTTCTGGTACAACCTGATGGCCAGCGGGGAGGGTGACTACAGTACACGGCACGCCGCCTGCCCCGTCCTGGTGGGCAACAAGTGGGGTGAGTGTCACTAGTGTCTCTCTTCGAGTCTCAAAAGTGTGACCCACAGGTTTCTAAGTTCAGTTACCCCGGTCTTTCCTCTCTCCTAGTGTCTAATAAATGGATCCATGAGCGGGGGCAGGAGTTCAGGCGACCGTGTGGCCTCAGTGAAGCCAACTGATGCAGGGAGAGCGTCTCTGCCACAAAGTCCCCACCAGCCCCTGTCCTCAGCTGTACATCTGTCCAGCAGTGAAGCACCAATCATCACCCACCACCCAACAGGGCCTCCTGGCTGTGGCCATCTTACAGACTTGGGGAAAACTGCCTTTGTTGTCAACCACTTTGTCTCAGTGCCATGAGCGTGAAGCTCTGTTGCCTCTGCTGGTGTCCGTCTGCCGTCATGCTTGTATGCACCGGACTGTTGTTCAAGAGTGTGCTACCAAACACCTCCATGGGCTTTGTAAGAGCTTCCCACCTTTTTAGAATACTTTGCTGCACTCCTGTCCTCCACACACCCATAGGCTTGGATTCAGAGTCCTTCTTGCATTCCATTAGTCTCTCCCCCTCAGTGCTCCTAGTTTCAACGCCTGCTTGTACTATGGATCAGATGTCCTCTGTTGGCACCACAGGGCAGTGATCCAAACTGCCATGCCTTATTTTGTATATGATTCTGGGCTGTCCTGTTTTATCTCGAGTTTAGAGCCGAGTCCCTTCCAGATTGTAAACGTGATGCTGTTTTGTGCCAGATTAGCGATGCTGACGTGGTTACTGTGATTAAGCACCTTGCCAGGTAATCCTTTGGTTATCCCCAGATTGGCCTCAGATGCCCTCTATCTCTTCCACCATCAGGCTTCTCATCGGTCTATACCTCACCGGATAACCATGTGTCATCAATGCGGTCACTCACTCTGGGACAAACCTGCCTGACACATGGGCAAACACTGACAAAACCATGGACATCTGAAATCCAAAGTACAGAGAGTGTGTGTGTAGACTGGGTCAAGGCCCGCATTACAAGAATGGGACAATTGGTTCTCTGCACGTATCCCCAAAAACATGGAGCTGTCATGTAGCTGGCTTCTGGAGGCCCCCATGGGTCTTCTAACAAACATCCAGCTCAGCTCATTGTCACTTTGCTTTGGCTGATGCTTGTGGTGGATTAAGAAAGGGATTGTGTGAGAGCAGTGTGTTGAGCATATGTGCTTTTTGACAGAATGCCCAGTCCTGTCCTGTTTCCTTGGGACTTCCCTGTCGTGAAAAATACCTCCTCTTACACTCCTGGAGCCACAATCGTTTTAGTTTCCTGTCCTGTGACGGGTGGCGCAATATTTTCTATGTGTGAAACAAGTGTTTTCTACAAATAAATTCTACGTTATTCATAACTACTTTGTGTGTCTCTTGTGCATCCAGTTTCACTGTGCGAGTCTGAATTGGTGCATGATGATGTGTGACACTTTCATATTCCCTTACAAAAATTTTGTCTTCAATGTAAAGGAACATCATGTTGTCTGAGAAGAGAACATTTTGGTTCTGTTGTGGAAGACCCACGATTAAGTGTTTGAGTTGAGCTCTGTTTTTTGTAGCTAAGCAGTCCTGTCATCTCCTTCTAGACCTCTAGAAAGTGGAGCTACACCCCAGAGCACAATCTAGATGATTTAAATAAGTATTAATATCATTAACCAGTACTTGGCTGATGCTTTCTTCAAACCAGTGTACAATGTTTGGTTTTAACATAACGCATCTTGTTGGTTTACCTATTTATGCAGCTGCATCGTTTTCACTATATTTAGTCAACTACCCATTTCAACTACCTTTCCCTTTTTTTTAGGATTTAAATCAAGGATCTCAATTTAAATGATCCCCTTCCTTCCTGAATTTGAGCGTCAGCCCTTGAGTAACGCTGTGTTTTTTTTTAAAGACGTTGGTCTCATCGTACAGGTATACAGTAGAGTACCCGAGATGTGTGGACATCAAAGCAAATGTACATCTCAAGCTAATGTGGTGGTGATATTTTAGACTCTGCTCTGCAGAACAGGAACCAGCCTTCTGAGAGGACTTGGCTCCTAGACAGGTGGCTAGAGAACCCCCTCGAGGTGTTGGCAGAGGCACCGGCCCAGTGTCCTCAGGGATGTGAGAAGCCTTGTCTCTCAGTGGTTAGTGTGGTCCAAAGCAAAGAGCCACCCCAGAGACCCATCAACCACCTCAGAGACCTGAATGTCAGAGTCTTGTGTCTGTGTTACAGTCCTGGTGGCTGCTTTTGGATTTATATCATGAAGGTTTGTAAGAGTTTTTGGTCAAACTTCTAGATGGCTCAAAGCTTTGAACCAAATACAAATTTTCCCTACAGTATCATACAAACGGAATTGTTTTCCAGTTTCAGGTTTTTTTCATTGCAAACTTTAGTTAGTCGGGTAATCTTCAGGCCCTTGATCGGTTAAATGGGTTCTATTAGTTATGATTTCTTGACTATAGTCAATAAATGTAATAATTCATTAGAGCCATCCCTTACAGCTGTGCATTCGGTTTCCCAGGAAAGTGAAAGCACTGAATTTATCAGTATGCATCTTCTTATAAAATCATATTTTACAGAACAGTTTTTAGTTTAATAACAGAAGGCAACGGCAGTATAAAATAAATTATTTAAAAAAAAAAAAAAAAAAAAAAAACAGTGTTTGCTGGGTTAGCAGGAGCACCTTCTTGTCTTCTCAAGGGTGGGGCATGGAGTAGTTAGGGGGGTGGGACCCCTCGCGAACTCGGCCAAAACAGCCCAGGACTACGTCCACCGCAGCGTCCACGGTGGACTTGATCTGGTCATCTGTCTTGGCCTGCTTAGGGTTCACTTCCACCATATCCACTGCAGACAGCAGCCCTTAAGAGAACACAAGCAACCACACACACGATGAACAGTTCTGTTTTCAACAGGGCTATAATGCTAATGTGCAAGGAAATTTCTGTATCAAAATAAATATTACATCTATTTATTGACATTTCAGAGCTTTTTCCATTTGCTGTTATGTTCCTACATCCTTACAGTAATTACCATGGTCAACAGTGTGAAGAAATGGATATTTCATTATGCACCCAGCTGATGCTTTTTCACTTTTCTCCTAAGCAATTTATACTTTTTACACATTTATATGGCAGAGTAATTTTTACTGGAGAAACTGAGTGTAAGTACCTTGATCCAGGGCACTACGCTCAGTTCATGTGTTGCCGTGCTCAATACACACTGATCCAGTCTGTCCCAGTATATTTTCCTACCTGTCTGACATATGACCTCAGTTATATAGATGCCCTCCCTGTATGTCAGCCCTCCCACCACAGGGGTACCCGTTGCAGGTGACACTGTGGGATCGATGGCATCGATATCGTAGCTGAGGTGAATCGGTTTCTTCCCCCTGGTTTGAAAGAGAATTCCGATACATCAGCTCCACGCACTTTAACAAGTTAAAAAGCAGCTGAAAAAAATAAGGGATGAAAGATGTTCTTGTTTTTGGCCTATGATCGATTTTTCTGTAGCAGATTAATAAGGTAAAAGTAAATTCCATTCTAGAATCCTTTGATGATTCTTTTGGTAACTGCTGTAAATGTGTTCCTGAGTTGCTACAGTATAGATCGCAGGTCCGAATGTGAGCTGTGCCATTAGCAGTCGGTAGATGATTTAAGCGATGCAGTTGGGTGGCACTGCTGGCTTTAGCTAAGAGACTGCATTGATCACGCAGGTGTCTGTGAATCACACTCATATTTATTCATTTTCATTTGTTTCTTCAAAATAATGTACAATTCAGAGTGTGTAAATGTGCATTTCACAACAACAAAGTGCTTTAGGTACAAACACGATTATCAAATTGTGTTGCGTACCCTATTGTTTTGCCATTAAACCACTTAAGTTGCCACTTTCAGAACTGAGTTTGATAAAAAGTACAAAGATGATCATGACAGATGATGTGATGTGAATATATGGAGGTGTCGGGTGAGAAATGAGCTTAAAAGAGAAGCATTTTGAGACCATTTTTGAATTCTGGAAGGGATTCAGTAGTTCTGAGGAATAGCAGAAACTCAATCCAAGAGTTTTACGGAACAAACCTCGAGAACACGTGGTCACAAGTTTGCTCCATCACTTTGGCTATTCCAAGGCGGTCCACCTCGGTCATTGAGAAAGCTTTAATCCCCAGGGATTTCAGGATATAGCTAAGGGGGATAAAACAATTGTTCTTGAATGCAATAAATGGTCAAAAAGCTGTGAGCTGATCCATATAAAATGCTCCCTTTGAAATAAAGATTGTTGATGTGGCCACTGAAACACAGTAGCTGTGCCCCTGATGCTTCTTTAAAGCATCTTAAGATAATGGTGAGGTAGACTGAGGTATCTAACAACTTACAAGCAGCCAAGAAATATAAAGTTACCGAATATCATGTTTGAAGATAGAGAGCGTCTTATAATCAGGACTGTCTATCAGGCCAATACAATGTATACTCTCAGCTGATATTAGTGAGAACAAACAACACAAATGTGAACCTACTGCTCTGCCGGATCCACATCCCTGAGGCCGATGTAAACAAGGTCATCTGCTGATATACAGGGCTTGATCCAAGAGAGTCCAGACACAACCGGTATCTGTACCCAAATTTAGAAACGTTCAGGAGTAAGACACACGGTCCAAGTGACTGAAAGCAGCCACGTGGCCAGCTGACGTATCACAGCTTCGCATGAAACACTTGTACGTAAGCAGAAGCAGTGCAATATGATTTTGCAGGGATTACCCATTTATGTGAATTTTCACATTATACTGTGTGTTTCAGGAAAAATACCAAGCAGTGTTTGCAACTTTATGACGAGGGCTAAAGCCAGTAGTTTCGGTTAGGTCGTGCAAGAGCCACCGCAATACTGAGTGTTTCTCAATGAGTTCAAAACCAGTGACCTAATGGAGCAGAATGACCCTAACCCTTAGCCTCTAGCACAACCCAAAAAGATACTGGCAACTCTGGAATCATGGCAGATTAAAACATTCCCGGAAACCTAGACGTGCGGCTCCACCTCGCTCCTCTAGATGCCGACCAAAACTAACAAAACAAAGTGCGACACAGAAGGGTTAGGGACATCACCGTGCAGTGGAGCTCTTTGATGAGGTAGGACAGAGGCTGCCCGTGGATATTGCCGGTGTATGTGGTCAGGGGAGTGTTGATGTCAGCGTGGGCATCCACCCAAACCACGCTCAGGCCTTTCTGCGTGGCTGCATGCCCCAGGATCGAGCCAATCGCCAAACTGCAACACATGATTCAGACTCAGACTAAAGACCCCAAGTTATACCCTGCCTTCACAACAACAGATATTACTGCAAACCTGGTGATAAGTAGTATTTACTCTGCAATGAGTTAGTCAGAGATGTCATCCCTCTGTTTGCTTTGCTATGACTGGATGTGAACTCCTTTAAAAAACTCAAGGTAAGGTGCAAAAATGGAGTGCAGGTGTTGTGGAATGTACCTGTGATCCCCTCCCAGCATCACGCTGACATATCCATCCTTCTTAATTGCTTTCACAGCATCAGCGAGCTGTTGGTTGGCGAGACCGACGGCCCGAGGCCGCCGGACTTTGCCGACGGGACTGTCTTCGCTGACATCTTCAAACTTCACATTCCCATAGTCTTTGACAGTGCAACCTATGGCCAAAACATTGAGCAACAGCAAGTGACTTTGTAACAACCACTTTCAAAAATATACTTTTTTCCTATCTTGTGCATTTGCATTAGAATTACAAAAAAAAAATGTTCTCCTTGAGCAGCTGTTGAAGTTTTCTTAACACTGGGTGTGTTTTTCCTTCTTGGAATGAGTTAAAGCTGAACCTTTATGACCTGCCATTGTCCTTGATATGGTGAGAGAGGTGCAAGGTCATCCTAAGGAACCTGTCAGGCTTGTATTCCATAAATAAAGAAGGGCCTGACAGGCTCAAATCTCACACCCCCATCAGTGTCTGTCAGAGCGAGGCCTTAATATAGTACACACCAACAAAAGAACACACCTGGTGTGTGTCGTATATCATTTACAAAAGCATGATAATATGTTGACCTTGAGGAAAATATACAGACATCTATTTAGCTGGCTAACCTTCATGAATTTTGCTTTTACTGAAATGATGATAAGTATAATAATTACTATTTTACTGTATCCGTAGCATTATCTGCTGGAAATGAGTCAACTGGTGACAAGAAATTTAATCTCCATTCCTATGTGACCCTAAAAACAGCCCAGAGCAACTTTCTGAAATATTTTCAAAACACACTTGAGTCACAACAGGTACGCCTATAAACACACCTTACCAAAACCCATGTTTGTGCATGAGGCTTTTGAAATTGAAGGGTGCGCTAACACTAAAAGTGAAACAATCCGATTTAAACTTCTTCCATTCATAGGTAAGTAGGGACATTGTTTGGTGCCGTGTCTTCAAAAATCTAAAATCTGATGTTCTGCCACACCAATAATGCACAGTAAATTGTTCATGTCCCCATGTAGTTCATTTTTCATTTATTGTTTTTTACATGTACAATTGATAGAAATGTATGTTTTTTAATGATGCATCATTCAAGTTTTCATATTATTATGAAGTATTCATTAAAAGAAAACCCAAGCCAACCATGCCATTTATTTATGCAAGAAAAATAATAAAAAAGAAATCAGCCTACAAAATATACCTACCTGCTCCAAAATCAAACATCTCACCCGAATAAGACTATTATTAAGGTGCTTTTTTGTTTACAATCCAGACAACACGTCATGTTTTAGTAATAAACAAGGCAGTATTTCTCCTGTAGACAAACTGGTTTAGGTCATTTTCACCAGCAAGCCAGATAACTTTCATAAGTTCCCCACTGATGCAATGCTGGCTTTTACAACCACACTCCAAGTTGCATAGCCTGTGGTAACAAGTGACACATTTTTTCCAATCCACTTCAGATAGTAACACTGCACATATCACTGCTCCTTATGTAGTATTTATACTGTATAAGTTATAGATACCGTATGACTGATAGATGTATTTATGAATCTACTGTATTTATATTATACAGGGCGTCCATAAATTAATACCCAGATGACAATATGTAATAATGTGGTAATTATTGGCCATCCCAAGTAAATCTGCATAAAAAATACATAATATTTCAGTGAACTGTTAACTTCGACATCTGTAGCTGATGTGAAGCTTGTCTAACTGATCCTGTTGGTGAGCGAATGAAAGCTGTTTGAAAGTTTGCCACGATCTCATTTTAACCTTAGTGCTCCTCCCCTTTTCTACAGTTCTTGCGTCCAAAAACGTACAAATCTACAACTTAATAAACATCCCATCAGGTGGATTCTATGCATACTTTGTCCCGGATAATTTCTAAAAGTCTACAGGAGATGGTGTTCCCCCAAGCCAACCAGGTGAGGGTTACCTTCAGATCGTTCAGTGGCAGCTGTTACCAGGCCACAAGCGCCACATACACACATCAAATGTACAAAAACTGTGTGTAACTGTAAACGCCACCAAAGAGAGGGTATGTCGGATTCACTAAAAATAAGAATATATTCATATCAAACATATAGTGCTAACATGCTATTATTCAGATCTTGTTCCGTGTCTCGGTTACAATTGTTGAAAGTGCTATAAACAGTGCAAACAGTTACAGATTAATTCGGAACCACACTCTACAATATAGTCAAGAAAGATGTTTTACAGCAATTTTAAAAAATATAATTCCTTTGATTATTACTGATACTGATTATTCTTATATACACTGTATGGCCAAAAGTATATGGAAACCTGAGTGTCACCCCCACATGTGCTTGTTGAATCTCACATTCCAAACCTATGGGCGTGAATATGGAGTCCGTCCCCCCCGCCCCCTTTTGCTGCTATAACAGCCCCGCTCTTCTGAGAAGGCTTTCCACCAGATTTTGGGAATTGGTGCCCGTTCATCCACAAGAACATCAGTGAGGACGGACACTGATGTCGGGCAAGAAGGCCTGGCTCGCGGTCGGTGTTTCAGTTCATCCCAAAGGTGTTTAGTGGGGTTGAGGTCAGGGCTTTTTGTAGGTCACTCAAGTTCTTCCACACCAACCTGGGCAAACCATGTGTTTATGGAGCTCGCTTTGTGCAGGGGGGTTGGGGCCGCAGTCATGCTGGAGCAGGAAAAGAGATGTGGCCACAAAACTGCGTGGGTGCAGCTACAACAGCTCAGCTCAATCATGTCGGGCCATGTAGTGCATAATCTCATATCTCTTATTTCCACTTTCCTGAGACTACTGGTGTTAAATTCTTAATACAAACATTTTCTGCATTTTGCACAACATTTAAAACCTCACTGTGTTGCTATTGCATTGTTGCTATTGTGACTTAGCCTCCTCCAGTACAACAGTTTCACTATAATCTCACGTAACACCGTGACACAATACTGACCCACTTTGATTTTATCGTGTTAATTTTTTATTTAATTCCTAGGCTTTGTAGGAATCTCGGCTCTTTTGTCACCCAGGTCAGACAGATTTACACATTTTTAGCAGGAATAAATAATAACAAATGGAACCTTATTATTTATGGCCACAGTAAAGCTGGAGGACTGAGAATCGCTGAACTGAAGGAGGACGGACTTTCCTCTCCACATCACTGTGCACAAGCTGAAGAAGGTGACCGCTGATGTTCAAGTAGTATTTAAAGTCCCTCTTTACCTTGGTCTTTGAGCTTCTCCAGCAAGCCAGCTCCCCGTATGAGATCCGGTCCCTTTTCAACCCCATCCCTGGGCTGCAGCAACACCACACACAAATGGTCACACCTGAGTCCACCATACAGGTGCACCTCTCAACTCCATGTGGTCAGAATTTGCTCCCGTTGCATCATACACCACACTCCTGACTCAGCAATACTATTACACGTAAAATATTTAAATATTAACGGGAAAAAAATATTATTTGCCATCGATTTTGCGCAATAACTTTCAAACACAAAACTATCACGTAAGGCAGGATTCGAAGCAAAAAAATATACATTTTGGAGAGAAAGAGAGAGACGGGGCTCACCTGGCCCTTGTAGAAAGGGGCACCGACAACACCGACCGAGTGGTGAGCGCGCATGGGCGCGCTCACGCTTCGAGAGGCCGTGGTAGCGCAGCGACCTGCCGCCCGCAGCATCGTCAGCGCTCGCCTGCTGGTCGCCAACTGGCGGGGTTCCGGGCGGCCGCCGTTATAACGCGCTCGCCGAGCACCCGGGGGGCAGCGGAGGCGGCGGCGGCGGAGGAGGACGAGGAGGGAGGGGGGGGTGAGGTGAGCGAAACGCAGCCCGCGCGTCGGGTACCGGTGGTACCGCGGCGCGCTTTTGTCCGCCTCGGATCCCCGCTGCTGGGCTTCGCCGCCGTAACTGCAGTGACGGAGTAAAGCAGGAAGTACAGCAGGTAAAAAACACACCTTTACCTTCTGTGTGAAAGAATCCAATTCAAACGGCTGGAAGTAGGAGAATGAAAGAATCGAACATCCTTGGTATTTATAGCTTAACTATCACTCTGACTTCGTGCCACTTGCGCGGGATTTCACGTATTTATACAGCAGCACCTTGGTCAAGGGTACCACTCGAACCAGCCACCCTATGGGTGCATGCCATTACTTTTATGTGCTACCTGTACGAGCCTTTAATAAAAGAAACAAAATGTAAAAAAAAAATAAAAATAATCTATAGACAAACTTTATGAAAAGTGCTGTGATCAATACTATACAGTAATTCTTACTATTGGTAATAAAAGTTCAAATTATAGGGCCAAAAAAACAACAGTAAAGTCTTCAGTGAACTCATAGTTTTTCATTTTTAGCAGATTTTAAGAAAACACATTTTTAGCCTTTTCCAGTTATTTCTTCACGGTGTTGTCGCTCTGAAAAGATCAAGGTCATGCGGCTGCTGTGTAAAGTTTTGCTGTTCCTGTTGATTCTTTGTGGTCTACCTACAGTGGGAAATGCGCTCTGTGATGACAAACGTAAAATGTATTTGTAGCACACTGCACAAGGGACAGACTGTTTTTGGAAAGTTTTTATTTTAAAAAGTTACATAGAAAAGGACACTTGTAAAGGACTAATTTTCCTAAAGATTACTATATTGACAAAAGGAGAAATGTACAAACAGAAAAAGGAGGACACGAGGAGGAGCACAAATAGGATTTTTTTTTGAGTTCTAGGACATTTGATGCAAGTGATACTGAAACTGCATTTAACCCTTTTCCACCACAGTATTTTTCTAAAACCAAGAATTTCTTGGAGACACGTATAAAAAGGGAATATGGTCATCCTGCTGTCAGCAGTTATCTTCCTAAAAACTGTGGTCAGAAGTAGCTCTGCAAAGACTCCCCCAAGATGACCTCCATCTCCTGGATAACCTTCTGCGCCTGGTGTTCGACTTCCTCGCACTCGTCTGTAACACAAACAACGCAAACGCACAATGGTCAGGGCACAGACCATGATGCGGCCCAGTGGTTTTAACAACACACATGAACAACATCAATTACACACAGAAAGACAATGATGCCCAGCAACACTTATTGTAAAAAAAAAAATAAATAAAAAAAAAAATCTCAAATTCAAGTAGTAAAAGTTTAAAAAGTAAAACATTGAAAATTTTGAATTGTTAAAAATCAAATCAAGGCATGTCTAAGCTACTATTCTGAATACTCACTCTTTAAGTCACTTTTGATATTTAATACTAGTGTTCAAGCAATTTTTTGGCTCCCATAACTTGTTGCAGTTGAAATCAAAGACATAGCAGTTGCTAAGTTATTATTCTAAAATAAAAATAACAACAGACGGGCACACAAAGCAGGCCACAAAGGTTAAACGTAGCTCACCTTCCATGAGCTCCGCCAGGAAAGGAATGGATTCTGGCAGTAGGACCATGTAGTTCTCCTTCAGCTTCCTCGCAAGCTCCACAAGCATGAGAAGAGCAGAGAAGCGCACCTGGGGGGCGGAGGGAACATGCATGTTTTTGAGGTATAAAGAACAAAGGAGGAACAAAAGCTTGTCTCCCCTTCATCGAACTCCATTTAACCTGGGGGCATCCACCTCTACAGATTATTAAACTAAAATTAAAAATTAAGTTCAAAAGTGGATGCAAATACATATTACAAAATTACTGGAAACACAAAAGTAGTTCATTTTTAATGAAATTATGTAAGCCATTAAATTAAAACCTGGTCAACAGGTTGTGTTGCGGTTACACTTTGGACTCAAAGAACCCAGGTTCAAATCTGCTGTAGTACCTTGATCAAAATACTTAGTCTAAACTGTTACAGTAAAATGTACCCAACTATATAAATGGGTAAATCATTTTGAGAAGTTGATGTTTAGAGCCTTGTAAACATCCTCAAATTAATGTTAAAGGACAGTGACAGTTACAGTAATATGTATGTGGGAAGAATGTTGCTCCAAGTGTGAACGTACAGTGGCTCAAGACTCGAGATCTTTATTGTCAGCCCATCCTTATATAAGTATAGAGGAGGGTTGAAATACCATTTCATTGAAGTGTATGGTGCTACAAGCTCAAGCTCACTCACACACATTCAATAACTATTTGTCCACATTGGGTTTGCTGTGTCCCCACAAACACTGCAGGTATGCGACTGGATTGGATCAGTTCATCACTGGTGCTCCCGAATGCTGGTGGTCCGTAATAAAATTTTTTGAACGTTTGCGGGATGAATCAATTACAGTTTCAAAATTTATTATAACTACAGCCAAGACTTACAAAACCTAACATGTAAGCAAAGTACCCCTGCCTTACCACTCTTTTAGCGACTGTGCCTTAGTGGTTACACTGACTTTGTAAGTAAAAACAACTTAAGTTATCATCACATTGAAGGCCGTGCTTGCAACACTTGCCCGTTTCCTGCAGCGTCATTTGTCTTTCTGGAAACTCAGTACTTCAACATCATTTACTGGACTCAACAAATACAAGACTCATTAGGAAAGGCAGGGTATTTCAGCAGCACCGAAATTTTACAGCATGAAAAAAAAAGATAAAATGCATAAAAGGGGAAGAAGTCAAAACTACACTTGTTTTTAGGACAGCCAATTCACTGGAACAAGTTGTATGTAGAAAGATGAGTCGAGTTAAACAAAAGAGGAGCTATAAATGATCTACTTGTCACGTAATGCAGAGATGACTGGTTTAAACATGAGCAATTTCACCACCCGGTTTGTTTAACCTGCCGAAGGATTGTGTCCTCTAATGCTTCCAAATCAAAACATCATATATGTTGGTATGACATGCGTAAGACTAAATGACTAATCCGTTTCACCTGGCAAAATAAGATGAATTTGTGGTATTGTGGGCATCTGGTTCGACGCACTGTTCAAGTCCAGGCCACCTTAAACACTCGATTTAACAAGCAGCTCACTTTGTGCGTCTCTGGACAAACATGCAATAAAATGGTCTTCACTTGACCAAGTGACGTTCTGCCTTTCAAAATAACTGACTTTCTGCTTTTCAAAATAACTGTACATCTTTTTCAGCTAATTTTCAACACCGAATTGTTGTTTCACTTTCTAAAATTTAACTGCACGTTCTGTTTGTGCTACTCAGTGCTTTTTGTATCAGCCGTATATTTAAATTAAAGATATTACAATAATTATCTGAACAGTGACTTATCAAATCAACCGAGATAATAAAAATCTTCATATTGTGCAATAGCTTTTGTGCTGTAATGACTTGACGGTTTTACATTTGCTTCCCATCCGGGATCCGTCATGTCATTACGGCACAAAAGCAGAAACTCATACACTATTACACAATATTAAGAATTCAATGAAAACATCTGGTACTATTTTTGTTGTTCTTTACTGCTGCATAGGTCCAATAAGTTCCACTTTTGCTTTAAAACTATCAATCATCACTTTCAATAGTATATTGAAATATATTACCCAGGAGAAAGTAAAATAAAAAATGATAAATACTATATGTTAGAATAGCAAAGCAGAACCATAACTCACCCCCAATTAAAAAAAAAAAAAAAAAAACACTTTATACCCCAACATCTTGAATGCCCTCCTAACACTGGTATTGTACTCTATAATCTTGATGAAGTTTTTTTTTTTTAACAAAAGACACTCAAAGTAAAAGTGAAGTCAGACTCTGAAAATAGACTTTCAAGAGGATGTGTATGACCCATACAGTTTCGGTGGTCATCGGTGGATTTAGTGGCTCTTGGCTCATAGAAGACAAAGAAATGTGCCTTAAAGACCCTCTGCTAAGAAGGACGTACCGAGGGGAGCCATGCAGTAAGGATGCCGTGAAAATAATCACTCACCTTGGGTGAACTGTGCCGGGTTTTCAGAAGGACCTGGTAGTTGAGTGCCTTCCACTGGGAGTCATCTCCTACAGCGATGGAGAACTGGCCAATGCAGGGCACAAGGTGTTCCGTGACCCGGGTGTGGTAGACGTCATCACCCCCTAAGGTGTTCTCCAACTGCAGAGGACAGAGCAACCATCACATCATGCACTCAAATCCACACCTTGCTGTCCTTCTGCATAGAGAGCTTCGCTACCAGAAGATAAATGTACCTGGTCGATGAGGGGTGCCATGAGCGTGTCCACCCGGTCCTTGCTGACAAAGCGCATAGTGTCATACAGGAAGATTTTGTGCAGGGAGTTGAGGATGTACTGCAACAAGAGGCATGTCTTCTCCACATTGTCATCTGAATCAAAGATGGCCTCATCTGCAAAGAGAAAAAGGAAATGGCTTCTTACAAATGGTGCACCATAGAACCAGAGTGCAGCAACAGACATCAAGTTAAACTCATCTGAGTACAAAGTTTGGATTTTGCATTAGCAGTGCTTTGACATTTATATTTACATTTATTCATTTGGCAGTCCTTTCTCTCCAAGATGACATGTAAGGATAATGTTTAAGATACCTTTTTGCAAGGCAACTTACAGTGATAGATGCCCTCAGTAACCTGTGACAATCATTCTCACATTTATGCAGCAAAGCAATGTAAAACACACACACACACACACACACACACATTATGGGCTATTTAGAGTCAACAATTAACCCCAAACACATGTTTTTCCTTCCAAAAAACATGAGATGTGGGAGAAGGGTTTTTCAGAAATGCATTATGCAAATAAGGTGAAGGGAAAATGCTCTGTGGTCCTAGTTCTGTTATGTGAACCATCAGATGTGACCTGCTCTCAAAAATCCAAATACCCCAGCTCCTTTTGATATGAATATGAGATTTTGAAGGTACAAACACTTTCCAGGTCATTTATTTATCTTTAATTGAATTTCCTTAACTATTCTAACTAACTAACTAACGTGTCTCTTCACAGAAGAGTGAAGGCAACCTGTGTTCACAAATCTGGTCGATGGATGGCAGTAAGGAGTACCTAGACAGCATAGGAGTGTTAGAACACATCAATTCAGCAGTGTTTGCAGCTTATGTCTGATTGTGAGTGCTGATGGTCTATAACAAGACTAATATTTCACATGGATATTTATTGGCTGAATCAGCTGACAGTTAGCACCAAACAGCAATTTGGAGAGAGTATTTTTGCTTTGTTTTAAAGAGTTTTAGATGTGCTATACAGCAAGGAAACCATAAATATTTTTATTATACATATAAACAGCATTTTACGTTTTACAAGCAGGGCATGTGTATTATTAAGCATTTATTGATTGTGACTTAATAGCACACTTAAATTTGGAGTGCTAAACAAATTAATTTTTCAACATGTTTTTGGTTTCCATTCAGTCTGTAAATCAATGAGCCAGCATTTCTTATTGTACAAAAAAATTCCTCAATAAAATAACGTTTTATCAGTCGCATCTGAACTGAAAAGTGAGCAAGAAATCTAAACAATTTAAACAAAACTACAGTAAATCAGTAAGAGGCACTTACCTGTCTTGGTGATGTTGCTCTGATTCAGGAGGTCTGCAAAAGGCTTGACCAGTTGTCCGGCAAAAAGAACAAAGAGCCCCTTCAGCTTGTCAGCGATGCAGTCAGTAAGGCGGCAGAAGGTCAACAGTCGGTCTTTGGGAGCTCCTTCCGTGTTGGACCAGTCAAACAGCTAGACGGGGTCAGAACGGTTCCGTAATCACCGAGATGAACACGAGAGCATGTGCAGAATTCTCCGGATGTTAGAAATAACAAGTAACAACATAAGAGGTGCCAACCTTGAAGAACAAAGGTCTGAAGGCGACCTCTGACATCTTCAGCACCATAGCCAGTAGGCAGTTGATCACGTAACCCTCTGCCTCGTTGGCCTTCTCCAGGTTACTCTGCAAAAGAAGAACAATAAAAATATTCCAATGAATCTTGCAGAATGACAAGATCTTGTTAAAATGTGATAACAAGAAACAATCAAGAATTCATGGGAAGGTTACACAGTAACCTTCACATCTTTTTTTTGAAAATGCAACCATATTAATTTTAACAGTATGATAAACTTATGTTAAATACATCCTCTCCTACTGACAAAACTATGACTTATATGCGTATGATGGGGGCAGCAGGTGGTGGGGCGGTTAAGAGCCATTGCCTTTTAGTCATGGAGCCTGGGTTGGAATCCTCCACCGCTGTGGTACCACTGAGCAAAGCACTAATTGAACTGATACACTATAAATTACAATACTGTATAAAGGAGTAAATCACTATAAGATCTAACACTGTAACACTGTCCATTGTATGTGAAACTAAGTGCATATCAAAAGATTCAAGTTAATTCTAACAATAGTAAGGATATAAATTGTTTGTCACTGCCACAAAAAGAATAATACATATTCATAAAGTGTTACATTTATTAAATGTACTCTCTTACCCTTAAAATGGCACTTTTTAGGTTTAGAAAGTTAAAATAAGTGCCAAAAAGAAAGATTTTATTTAATATACTATAAGGAATATTGCAGGAGACCCAAGGCAATGCCTCCTCTCTGCTCACTTTTTGTTTCCATAAGTAATTTAAAAATCTTGTTCATAGACACACTGGAAAAAAATGTCAGTATGGTGCCTGAAGCTGTCTGATCAATTGGGGTTTGACCCCAACAACTCAGTGACATGTGACTGAAGGAACCGTATTTTTAGCCGTGATAACTGAGAGACTGCCTGTAAAAGCAAAATAGACGGCACAATGGAATCCTGTTTGCCCGACCTTCCTACACGGCACGGACAGGGACAAGCTCACACTGTCCTCCTTTGTCACTGCAGGGCTGACTACAGACGGATGTGGAGGGCTTTGGCTTGACACAGCTGCTGGATGTGGGTCTGCTCCACAAAACCGCACGACTCAGCAACTATACACACTTGTACAAAAATTCCTGATTAGCTGTCTGTTCTACTTTTATTTCTTTTGTCATATGCGTTCACTTAATTTTATTTAGCTGTTCATGCTTAATGTGCTTATTTACTCCACTGAGACACCATGGTTGTACAAGTAAATTGCTGTTGTGCCACTACTGCTATAGCTTTATGCAGGTTTCTCCAGTATTATTACTTTTTTCTGAATTTCTATGTACATTTCCATGCTTCTCTCTATCTTACTGCTTACACCGTGTGTTTGGAAATGACATCAAACTTAGAACATCGTTGACCACACGGGTAGAAGGATGCCGCTATACACAAGGGGTTGGGATAGGTGGCAGATACCTGACTATGCTGGGATCGGATGTCCAGAGCAGTGAGGAAAAAGGAGGTGAGCTCTGACTGATGGTCTGTCAGCTGCTTCCGCTCCATGTGTACAATGTGATCCTTCAGAATAACCATCAAGGGCCCAAGACGACTCTGTGCCAGGAGAAGGAAGCATACATGACTACAGCTGAACCCTTTGAAACGCACACTCTGTGGACCTCTGATCACACCCTACCTTCTGGGATTCCGTCATCTGGTTGTAGCACTTGGTGACGGCAGGCAGTAGGACTCGGGATGGCACCTTGGTGGCGAGGGTGTCCCTGAGAGAGGCTAGTCGAACCGCCAGCTGTGGGCATGTGGTGCACTGATCTGCCACACGAGTGAGGCGAGATACCTGGAAACAATGGGGGAGAATGTGAGTCTTTCACGCTCATCAGGTCAATCATTTGATGGCCTACATAAACAGTTAAGACATCAAATAGTCCTACAGATAGCTAAACGGATAGAACTTGAAAGAATTACATATTAAAAATAGATGAGTACGCTTACACATTAATTACAATATATCATAAAGTAAATGGGAATAAGAGAGGCAGAGCACTAGCATCATGTTAGGAGGCACCTGTAGCAGGATGTCCTTCAGGTATGGGCTGATGAAATGGGGCAGTGTCTCTGAAACACGATGCAGGGCCGTCACAGCGCTCAACAGGTACACCTCATTGGAGAAAAGCTCTTTGCGCCCTTTCAGAGTTTGCAAAACTGCCGGCATAAGCCTGGAAATCAGGAGGAACAGGCCATCAGCATCTGTGCTGGAAACTTGGGATGCATTCAGTATTGCACTCCCAGGGTCATTAATAAACCACATTAGTGACAGATGCAATGGACAGTCCATCCTTGCATAATTGGACTAATGGGTGTGGATCTGGTCATTCCATTATGAGCTCAATCCTATGTTTTATACATGCAAATGTCTTTTGCGTGTTGTTCATCTTGTTATATTTAAATAAAAAAGTTTGAGTTTTTCCACATTAAAACAGAATATATGACAAAAAACAGACATTTGTCTAGTAATTGAACTATATTAATAAGTTACTGATAATATTAATAAACAGTGTTCTGTAAACTTTGTTTCCCTTTGCTGATATTTTTTCCTAAAAATAATGTAAAATGTATTAAAAGATTCCGCAACATGCTGGACTGTAGTCCCTCCCACATCCAGTCACCCAGGTCCATTTATGTACAGAAGAACCATGTCTTCATTAACAGTAAACAAGAACTAATGCATTTCAGAGAGCAAACCAAATTTTAGGTGGCACTCTACCTTGGCAGCTGTGGGACAGCGAGGGCCTTCAGCACATTAGTGACTTCAGCAATGCAGAGCAAGGCGCTACCCATCACATTCCTGTCTTCGTGGGGGGAAGTGACCAGCTCCATGGCACCGTGCAGCACAGGAACAAACACCTGCTGATTTTTTGCACCAAAATTGCGGCACAGCAGTTTAAGGCTATAAAGGGCAGTTTGCCTGTTGATGGTCTGCTCCTCCTTCTCCGTGTCATCATCCTTGAACCCGGCCCGTCCGGTGATGCTCAGCAGGTCGTTGGTCAGCTCCAGCAGCTCTTGGACCTGCGGGACAGATGGCATTGAGAGCTTGATGGAAGGAATACTGCAGACCTTTCATATCAGGTGGTAGAAGAGCACTACACAACTGACCTGGCTCTCCTGCCAAAAGATCCTCTGCTGGAGTTTGTTGTTGAGAAGCTCCATGGCCTTGCGTCGCACCAGTGGCAGCTTATTTCCCATCAGGCCTCTCATCACAATGATGAAAGTGTTAGTGGGAAGTAAAGCAATAACCTGGATACAAAAAGACACCAGGCTGTGAACAATCTCGGCACTGATTATTGGAGTCAATCACAACCAAAACAACCTCCTATTCTGAAGACATCATGTCTACGTACAAAAGTGGAGAAAAGAAAAAAAAAAAAGGGGGGGGGGGGGGCACATCTTCAAGGCAAAACATATGCAATGTCTATAAAAAAGAAAAGCCAGCACGGTATAGCCTTACCTTGTCCAGAACGTCGTACGTCTTGTTGAGGAGCGCCCTCCAGAACTTTGCGGTGGGCTTGTCCGCATTGGCCTCTACACAGTGGGCAACACTGTTAATGTAGCACAGGATCTCCTCGAGAAGGCTGCAAAGGGATACCAAAGCCCAGGTGACATATGTAAATAAAAATCCTTATGATATTCCATTTTTGACAAAGTGCAACTGCAAAGGCAGAGAAACATTTCTAGACATTAAGAACAATATCCTGCATGAGTGCAATAAAAGTTAAACCAGGATCAGCAGCAGGACAACACAGCCCAGTCTCTTAAAATTATAAACACATGGGACGAGAAGTCTCTTGTCAATCTCTGTTGCAAAAGCAGCTAGATTTAAACAACACAGACTTCTGTCAATCTATACATCCTTTTGGATCGGTAAAGAGTCTTGGATGTTACTGTAACAAATATGATAAAAGAAAATTAACTAGATGAGTTTAATGATTTGAATTAATGATAATTTTAAAATTTTCTAAACTTTGAGCTGGAATAAAATAAAAACTCATTTTATCACAAACAATTCATCTAGTTATTAATTACCAGCATGAACACCAGAGTGACTGCATTACCAAGCTGACTGTAATACAAACATGCAGTCTTCTTGAAAAAGATCAACTAAGCAAATATAAATGGATGAGCAATTAAACAGTGAACTTCTTCCACTTAACAATATGTTCAAGAGCTACACTCCACAAACCCAACCTTTGCTGGAGACTCTGCAGATGGTCTTGTGATTCTGTGTCACATTCAGCCACCTGAAACACAAAAAGGCGCAGTGGTAAAATCTTTTCATAGAGAGAGAAGTTGAATTGACCATGTGGCTCCCTGGTATGGCCTACCTTCCCCACAAAACTGTTGGAAGCCAGCAGCTGAGACATGAAAGAGATGGAGAGGAACTTGTAGTGACGCAGCTCCTTGCCACTGTACGCTTCTACGTTGAACAGCAGGGTCTCGGTGTCCTCCTTCTTTGTCTGTCGGTGGTGTGTCTTGGTCATAGCTGTGACTATAAGGAGGGCAACAATGTCTAAACCAGCATCCTTTGAATTTGGGTACTTTGGCTAAGTGAATCCAACAACAACAAAGGTCATACAGTTCACAGTGCAATTGTGAACTAGATAGTCCTGTTTTCATTTCTCACCATTTTCCTTGTCTTCTGGAAGCTTGCTCAGATACTTCAGGATCTTCAGAAGTGACAGGAGTTGATCGTGGACTTCAAATTCACAGCACACAGATATCCAGAACGCCACATCCCTCTCCAATACTGCCTCCTGAAGTGGAGAACAGGCAGTGCAGGCATTAAGTTGAGTCAGTCATTGTGCTGTGTTCCAGAGAAGTGTTGATCAAATTCAACCAAGTGTGATGGCAGCAGTGAGCCTACTTCTGCTCTGCCCATACCCCACCCTTACCCTACTTAAGTCCTGCACACACCCTACCTTGTCTACACTCCCCTCGGCAAGTACAGCTTGTGTGGCATGCTGCTTGAAGAGAAGCAGTAGGAGCACCCACAGGAAGCGGTCGGCCCCCAGGGTGCCCATTAGCCCTGCCAGGATGGGCTGACGCCGGTGTTCGGGAACATGGGGCAGTGCGTCCACAAACACATGTACTACACGGGTCACCACAGTCTCCATGCTCTCCGTCTGACCCAGTAACTGTGAGGCCCCACTCTCATAAGCCTACAAACACAAATGGGTGGGGTTAGCATACACAGATAAACCTTGGGGGAATGTGCTGCTGGAAGAAGAGGCATCTTGCAAATATCCATGAGGGTGACAAACCTTTATGAGGGCAGGGATGACCGTCTGGACTGTTTTGCTGATGACCTGGAAGCTGTAGGAGTCATCCAGCCGCATCACATTGGCCCCCATGAAGGTAAAAATGGGCATGATGTTGTGAAGAACTTTTTCCTATGGAGAAAACCAAATTCAACATTGTTCAGGAAAGCTGTAGCTGACAACTCTGCCTTTCATTGGGCAAATGAAACATTTAGCTCTTTGACCTGATTGACCATACCCAACAGTATTGCCCTCCTCATTTCCACTAAGTTTTCCTACCCCAACCACTCTGACCTTAGCAAAGCTGTACAATCTTTCCACCATGAAGATACTATTAACAGTTCAAGGTGCTGATCAGCAGGGAAGCTGGGGTGACACTCACAGGGAATATTCCTGCCACAGTCCCCAAGAGCAGCAGGGCATGGTGGTGGGTCTGAGGCATGCTGGATCCCCTCACACACTGGACCACCAGCTCCACGTTGAACTTTTCCTCCTCCAGTACATCTGAAACAGCAAGAAAGATAGTTCAAGAGCAGCTTACTTAGGGGCACAAGTTAGCCCTGAACAAATCTATACACAGCACTATGGCCAAGTTAGATTGACCGGTTCACCTGAAACACAAATCTATGAACTGTGGGAGAAAACCCATACAAACACTGGATAAACGTGCAAACTCCACAGAGACTATACAGAGATTTGAACCCACAACCAAGGAGTCAAGTTACCTTTGCTGACAGGTTCTCCATCAGGGGACAATTTGTGGCAGACATTGAGGAGGCAGCTGAGGATGAGCTGCTTGGTGTACTCCAGGTTCCCATCCTCACCCTGAACAGGCTCCAGACACCTGTGGCACAAAGAAAGACATGAAGGACCATCTACAGCACAAACTGTCCTTCTATAGCAGGCACTCGGGCAGGGTTTACCTGGAGAGCAGGTTGAAGAGGGTAGGCACCAACACCTGGGGTCTCTTGAGCTTCTTCTTGTGCTGAAGGAGCTCCAGGATGAGAGTCACCCTTTGCCAAGGTATCGCAGCTCCCCCATCTGGTGGCCCTGGAGCAGATTCCTGGGCCTTCCTAATTCATTTCAAACATTCAACTTACAGTTATCAAAAACTTCCCAAATGTAAGATTTGTCCCAGTCAATTTTTTCAACAACCTGATTAAAAAAAAAAAACAAACTCCAGCTAACTGAATGCTTGTCTCTTCTTCTTTATCTTTCGGCTGCTCCCGTTAGGGGTTACCACAGCAGATCAACTGTTTCTATTTCTTTCTGTCCTCTGCATCGTTCTCTGTCACACCCACCACCTGCATGTCCTCTTTCACCACATCCATAAATCTCATCTTAGGTCTTCCTCTTTTCCTCTTGCCTGGCAGCTCCATCCCTAGCATCCTTCTCCCAATATATCCAGCATCTCTCCTCTGCACATGTCCAAACCAACGCAATCTCGCCTCTCTGACTTTGTCTCCAAACCATCCAACCTGTGCTGACCCTCTAATATACTCATTCCTAATCCTGTCCATCCTCATCACACCCAATGCAAATCTTAACATCTTTAACTCTGCCACCTCCAGCTCTGCCTCCTGTCTTTTGGTCAGTGCCACCGTCTCCAACCCATATAGCATAGCTGGTCTCACTACAGTCTTGTAGACCTTCCCTTTCACTCTTGCTGGTACCCTTCTGTCACAAATCACTCCTGACACTCTTCTCCACCCACTCCATCCTGCCTACACTCTCTTCTTCACCTCTCTTCCACACTCCCCGTTACTTTGAACTGTTGATCCCAAGTATTTAAATTCATCCACCTTCATCAACTCGACTCCCTGCATCCTCACCATTCCTCTGTCCTCCCTCTCATTTATGCACATGTATTCTGTCTTAGTCTTACTGACCTTCATTCCTCTTCTTTCTAGAGCATATCTCCACATCTCCAGGGTCTCCTCAACCTGCTCCCTACTCTCACTACAGATCACAATTTCATCCGCAAACATCATAGTCCACGGTGACTCCTGTCTGATCTCATCTGTCAACCTGTCCATCACCATTGCAAATAACAAAAAGGACTCAAAGCTGATCCTTGATGTAATCCTACCCCCACCTTGAACTCCTACCGCAGACCTCACCACTGTCACGCTGTCCTTGTACATATCCTGTACCACTCTTACATACTTCTCTGGCACACCTGACTTCCTCATACAATACCACAACTCCTCTCTAGGTACCGTGTCATATGCTTTTTCTAAGTCCGCGAAGACACAATGTAACTTCTTACCTTCTCGGTACTTCTCCATCAACACCCTCAGAGCAAACATCGCATCTGTAGTACTCCTTCTCGGCATGAAGCCATACTGCTGCTCACTAATCATCACCTCCCTTAACCTAGCTTCCACTACTGTTTCCCATAACTTCATACTGCGGCTGATCAGTTTTATCCCTCTGTAGTTACTACAGCTCTGCACATCACTGAATGCACATAACTGAATGCTTGTGTAGTTACCAAAAATGCCAGTGTGACAAGTGAGACAGCTAGAGTAGTGAGCCACTTACCTCTGCAGCATCTTGTTCCTGCGGGTCTGCTGCACAGTTCCAGAGACTTTGGGCTGGTCCACTGGGGCAAGCTCAGCCGCCACCAGCTCCCCATCAACAACAATCTGCATCAGAAAGGACCCAACAGCAGCCCCCATCAGGACAGTCCAAAGTCAGATTTCAGTTTTTCTCAAGGTGAGTAGACATACAGAAGTGGGGGCTTACTGATTTGAAAACCCCACTGATGGTCTGCGCACACAGTGGGTTCTTGCAGTCCACTAACAAATTGAACATCACTGTTAGGAGTCTCTGCTGGACCTTATTGTCCCCCAGTGCCGCAAAGAAGGGCTTCGTGATCTGTGCATGAACACACAAAATTTGAACTGAAGTGGAAGCTACTTGGTTTACATTTCCAAAACTGCCTACTTAGACAGCACCACTCAGGTGGAATCAGGTGGTGATGTACCTGTTCCAGTGCGACAATTTGGAAACTGGGCATGCCTGGGTAGGGCTCCAGTGCAGTGTTCATAGCACAGAGAAAGCACTCCAGGCTGCCCTTGTTCCGGGCAAGCAGAGGGGCTGCATGCTCGTTGTACTTCCCCAGCAGGAGCTGTAGTAACAGGGCCTCATCTCTGAGGAAAGTTGGGCCATCTGGCCCACTCTGCTCCAGCAGGCGCTCAATGGCAGGCAGAAGGGCCTCCAGCACAGCCTGTGCAGCACATAAAAGAAGAGAGAGGAAACACTTTTGGGATGGATCACATCCTTACAGGAAGGAGAACTGTAGTTCTAGAGTTTGGGTGCATTGCATACAAACCTCTCCGTTGACCTCCTGAAGCAGCCGTAACAGGGCCCTGGCTGTGTAGGAAGGGCAGTCGGACATCTGGACACACCTCAGCAACTGATCCACTGATGCCAGCATCTTCTTCTCCTGAGCCTTAGTCTTCCTAGCAATAGCCTCCTCATACATTTTTCCCAGAGCCTGAATAATACAAAAATGAAATGGTATACTGAAAGAGTCAAGTCTGAGTACACCTGGGCAACACCTGTAGGTTACTAATTGGACGGACTGGTGTGAAAGCAAAGTAACCCACAAGTGTCCCATATATTTAGGAACTACTGGAAAAACACATCTGTTTGTTTTGTTTTCAAACTCATCCATCTAGGTTTACTCACACTTGTACTGGAAAGTCCTCACCTATACATCACATTGTCAATGAAGGCTTTAGGAGAAAGTTGCCTGACAAGACAAGAGACTACAAGGAATCTGTAAGCTTTCAAACTAACTACACATCTTGTAAGGACATGGTCTTCAGATTAGAAATTAATGGTGAATAGAAGGAAGAGCAGTATCAAGGGCTTTACAGTGGTACAGGAGGTAGGACTGGGGCCTCAGCCTCACAATTATCGGGGTGCACAGCTGGATGCAGGTTTGACTGCAGCTATGTGTAGTTTGTCTGTTCCACTGGTGTTTGTGTGGGTTTCCTCTAGATGCCCTAGTCTTTATCTTATGACATGCCATTGATTCCAAAGGTATGTGCTTTGGTATAATTGCTCTCCATAGTGTGTGTGTATATGTTTATGAGTATTTCTGTTGTACTGCTCTAGTGTACAGAAGGGTAAATACATTCAGGGAGTTTAGTTCAGTTCAGTTCATTTTGTACTATAAGTCACCTTGAATAAAGGTGTCATATAAATATTATATAGAATTCACTGTATGTCACTTTGGAGAAAAACAAATACTAAAATACTAGAAATAATGGGCAACACTACACTGATGAATGCTGTTGGTCCCACCTCTGTAACCAACTCCACCCCACTACTGGCCAAATAATGCAATGTGCCTTGTGAGAATAGAGTCCTGTCAACACTGCTGAGGAACAGGCATATGCAGGTCAGGTTACGCTCTCAGCAAGGATGAGGAATGGCTCTGCTGTGAATCAAAAAAGAAGAAACACCCATGAATCCTCAATGAAGAGAAGTAGGCTGGTCTACCTACCTCGCTAACGTGGGATGGATCTGTGATGAGCTCCTCTGTCTCCTGCAGCAGCTTCTCAATGACAGGGTGGAATAGGGAGGAATCCATGCTTGCCAGCTCCTGGAGGGCTGCCACTGCTGCACGTCGCATCTCCCGCACAGGGGAACTCAGGCATACCAGTAGGGAGGGAACCACTGTGGGATAAGGCAAGTAAGAACTAAGAAGAAGGAAAAAAAAAAAAAAAAAAAAAAAAAAAAGCCAACTTTTGGACCATTTGTAAAGTAAACTTGGTGAATCATGGAGTCCATTTCAGTATACTATGCAAAATGAACAAAAACAGCATACAGCGGTGTCCTCTGGGACCAGGAGAGAAAACCAGAGAACTAAGCAGTGGTCCTATTTGTTGAAATGATACTTGTTGCTGTCATTTCAAATTTTTTCTTCCAAGCGCAAAACACTCATCACCTGGGGAAGTGGCGGATGCCAACAGCTTGAGGTTCCTTCCACTCTGGCCAGACAGCAGTGCTCGACCCACGTAGAGCGCCTGGGTCTGGAGCACAGCACCCACCCTGTGATCCAGCTGGTTGCTCTGGCTCCAGCCATACCCCCACAGCAGGGACAAGAAACAGAACTGCTCCAAAGGCTCGCTCAGGTGGACCTACAGACAGGACAGGAATGAGGTTCAATGGCACTAGTGCAAGAATTTCAATCTGTATGAGCAGAGCTTAGAAACAAACAAGAGGCCGGAACCTGGAACAAGAGCCGCATGAGGGCTCGGAATTGGGGGGCAAGTGGCCCCTGGCTAGCCCCCGTGATGGTTATCTCAAACAATCGGAAGAGCAGGCGGAGGTAGCAGCAGGTGGTGTTGTCCAACTTCTCTGGGTTCCACCAGGTATCTCCTGTTAAAACACACACACACACACACACACACACACACACACACACACACACACACACACACACACACACACACACACACACACACACACACACACAGAATCAGCAGTGAAATAACATGTACTCAGTGTACCTTAAGGCCATGAATCAGAGCACTACAGTACCTTTGAGGGCAGAGGTGGCACAGTGCAGGCTGAGGATGTAGGCCCTTAGGAGAAGCAGCAGCAGAAAACCTAGTTCTTGCTCTGTCTTATCTCCAGCACTCAGTCGGTGGAGATACCCCTCCATGTGGTTGGAGGGGGGGAAAGGCATGTCGCACAGCTCCTCAAGTGGCTGCAGAACCTCCTCCTAGTGCACAGATGGGAGTTTTATTATTTAATAACAAACAGTGACTATAAATCACTGAAACAGGATTCTTTCTCTTAACAGAAATTGAATTTTAAAAGAATTTGACCATGGGCTGTTTAATACGGATAAAGGACAGCCATCATATTAAGGCATATTGTTGTAGCATAGGGCTACTGCCTTATGGCACCTGAGCTGTCCAAGTGGATGTGGATTTGATGTTCAGTCTGTATGGAGTTTGCATGTTTCCTGTGTGTGTTCCTCCTACAGACCAAAGATGTGTTTCAGGTGAACTAGTGACTCTAAACTGCCGTTCCAGTGTGTGTTTGTTTGTGTTTTAAATCGCTCTGACCCCCCAACCCACATCCCTATATTTTTTTTTCTACAGTCCAATGTGTGAATGTGTGTTACATTTCTCTGCTGTATAAATAGGTGAATTACTGGACCTTAGAGTAAAGTATCAACCATTACAAATCACCCTGAACAAAAATACAATCTAAATACTATACAGTATTTATTGTCTGTTACTTTGGAGAAAAATGTCTCCCGAATGAAATTTTGTCTGCAGCAGGTCTCACCGGGCCAGGGCTCCATGTAGCAAGCTCCCGCAGCTGAGGTTCCAGTAAGTTGAGGACCCTCTGGGCAGTGTGGTAGTGCTGGGCTTCCTGCAGGTTGCCCAGACCATGCACCAAGGTGTAGGTCAGCACGAGGAATGCAGTCCTTTCCCGAGGGCTGTTGCCTTGGGCTGCAACAGCATCGGCCAAGTCCTCCAGCTTTGAGACACAAACAAACCTCCAAGCTTCCATCATTGACAGTTTTACAGTTTTAAACAGCCTAGATGTGAATACCAAGATATTTGCATTATGTAACACAGGGTCCTGAGCCTAAAGCATCAAATGGTGGCACAGGGGATAGCAGTGATGTGTTGTGGTCATCTGGTCTGTAGAATTTCTGCAGCTTTGAAGTCAGCTCACTGTGTGGAGTGATATGACATTTTCTCCACATATTTGAGTGGGTTCCCATCACATGCTCTGATTTCCTTCCAGTCAAATGGCATGTGTTTCAAGGTAGATTGTTCACACTAAATTGGCATTAGTGTATGACTCTGTATGGGAATTACTGTTGCTCAGCTGTGTGAACAGATAAGGAATTGCTCAAGGCCACCAAAGGACTGACATTCTACCCCGTAGACAAAAGAAGGAGTTCAAACATTTAGCTTGATGTATCTACTTGGGTTACTCACACAGCTGCGTTTGGAAGACACCTCCATTCCCAAGAGGTTCTTGGTCATGGTAGAGATGAGCTGCTGGTTGGCTACACCAATCACATCTGAAGGATGGGTTCTTGCCATCACATCTTCCAAGGCTGGAATGAAATGGAACAGATTGCAATAGTAAATCTCTCTCTCTCTCACACACACACACACACACACACACACACACACACACACACACACACACTAGGCACAGTATTCCATCTTGTGTTGTATAAAACAAATCGTATTTTGGGATGCATATCTTGGGATTTAGAACAAACACCATCCTGTCTCCAGACAGAAAAATCTGAGCCATTTATGAAAACTATTAAACAATTTTGACAATGGAAAGAAGCATGGCCAACATTTCTAAACCAAATGTGGGATTTAATGACACATCATGTTACAGTTCCAGCAATTGAATGAGTGTTTTGGAAAAGCCCCCTGGTCTATGGCAACCTCCAAATCTGAAACAGAAGGTAGTGTAGTAGTTTGCCTGATCACTAAAAGACATCCCATACTCCTGCTGTAGTACCCCTGAGCAATCTATTGACACAGAACAGATAAAATAAAAATGATACAGCTGTATGAATGAGTAAAACACTACAAGGAGGTTAAAACTTTGAGTAAATTACTGAATGAATAAACACTTATATAGTATTTAAAGTTTAAAATGAGTTTGACTCAGTCGTAGGACTCCATGTAACTCAAAACACCTATTAGTCACCTTGGGACCAGCCTTGTGTGAGGGGATGCTGGGAAATCAGAGATGACTTGGCGATGCAGGTGGCAAACTGGTGTTCAGGAAGGTTCTGAGATGAATGTGTGATCACCAAAAAGGGCAGAAGCTCCCTGACCACCTTGTTTCTCAGGTTGGGGCTCTCCTTGAACAAGCGGTCTTCATCCAAGAGCCTCATGGCCTCCTTCAGTACTGGAGACCTTCAGCAGGGTGGGGGAGAAACAAACACTTAGAACCAGTGGGATTCCTCCAGACAACCACCCAAGATGGATAAATATAGAGCTTAGGAGTAAAGTGAACTCACCACTTTCCTGCTCGTGAGAGATCTATACGCTGAAAGAGTGAGAGCAGGGAGGAAACCATATCCTCAGCACTCAGGAGCTCTGACTTCACCTGTAAAAACAAGTAATATGGAAAATAGTTAGTGCAGAAGATGCATGCCAAGCCAGCATTAGCCCTTTCCATTCAACAATGGGCAAATATAAGATCAGCAGTTGAACAATTCCAATTAATTGCTCAGCCTCTTCACCTCCATTGCTTTGAGAGCTGTGAGCACCACCTCTGGTACATCATCCCTCATGCGCTCCAACACAGCCCCCCTCAGGAAGTCTACATCAAAACCAGCCTGAAACGCAACCAAACATCATGTGAGGAAACTAGTTCTCAAATAAATGAGTACATCAGTTCAGATCAAGTAGATGTTTGCAGTTTGCTGATAACTGTCTCAGTAAGTTTTTTTTTTTTTAGCTATGATGACAATGTAGGCTTGGGGCCTTCAGCAGGTGGGAGAAAGATGAGCAGAAAACATACCTGTCCAGTCATCAGGATCTCCTTCAGGTGTTCCAGTGCCAGGTTCCTCACAAAGGGCACAGGGTGCTTCAGGCCAAGCAGTAGTGAGGTGTCAGCGTCCGGAATAATCTACAGAAAGTGACTGATAAGCCTCATTGTGATAATGCCTTGCAACCAAAGGCTGCACATTTCCCTGACTGTCCAGAAGAGCCTGGGACCCCCACCTTGTACTTTCCACTGCTCAGGGATAATGAGATAAACTGGTGAAAGAGGTTCCGCTCCTCCAGATTGGACATGTCAACAAAATGATCCTCTAGGGCCATATCCAGGGCTCCAGGATACCTAGAAGGAATCAGACGGTTAGCAATCCCTCTTCAAGTCTGCAGTATGGGCCAAATAACAAATAGAAAAGGAGCAATGTCTTACTTTGACTCAAGCATTCGTATGAGAGGTTGGAGTCGATGATTGATGTTTGAGAGCCTTTCTGCATCTGCCTGCAGCTGTGCACCATAGGAAAGATACTCCTGGAGAAAAATTCTATAGAATAAATAAGAATGAAAGAGAAACAATGTTAGTTTGCAGAGGGATGCAAGCCTGAAAATAAAATGCATATTTTCTTAGAGGCTTTCAAAGCCATTGAAGAGAAAAAAAGAAAGCATTACTTGGCAACTGTGTTTTCTAAGCCATTGGTCAGCATATGTTCCTGAAGAATAGCCATGAAAATGCACCCAAAGTCTGTGTTCTCTGCAGTCTCTGGTGCCCCTTGGAGAGCAGAGTAAGGGTTAAATATGATAGGTAAGAACACACAGTGGAAGTCATGATTAAAAAATAAATATAAATACAAATGGGACTTTACATGAGAAACCTACCGGTGTCAGTGACTACAGCATGAACCAGGTGGGGCAGCAGGTAGTGGAGCAGTGGGCTGATGTCATACACAGATGCAATGTCCTTGAGTACAGGCACCAAAGTGGGCACCATACAAAGGTGGTCAAAAGCTCTGTGGTAAAAGACAAGGAACCTTGACATCTGTCATGTGAAACATCTAGAAACACCACAGTAACCCATGAGGCTACAGGATGTGCATGGCCAAAATATTTTCATGCTCACTTTTTTCCCACAGACTCAGCCTTCTGGTTGTGCAGCAGGACAATTAGACACCCCAGGCCCTCTCTGGGCAGTGTGGGACTGTTGACCACAGACTTGCTGATTTGCAGGGCAAGCGTATCAGTGAGGTGTGGCTCCATCACCACTTTCACTGCGAGCTGGCATACAATCATGTAGGTAGCTGCCTTGTAATCGACAAGCGATGATCTCAGACCCTGCAAAATAGTAATTGTTTGAACAAAATGGTCAGAAAAAAATTTTAAAGTACAAAGCCAATGTCTCAGTAAAACCAACTACAAGAACAGAGAGCCAGTTCCCACCTTCTGAACGTAAGGGAGCAGTTTAGCAATCAGTGCATCTGTAACCTTCTCCACGGCATCCAAAGCAGGAACAATTGTAGAGGCGTAAAAGGAGAAAATCACTCTGAGCTGAGGACAGGTTTCACCTGAGTTTGAATAGGCCTACAAAAGCAGAAAAGAAAGGAAAAACAACAAAAAAAAATGTTCAAAAACCATTAAATCTAACCAGACAGCATGGATGCTCAGGTCATGAGAGGGGTGAAGAGGATCCCCGTCACACATACCTTGACTGACTTGGTGACTAGGCTACAGACGAAGTTCATGAAACCCAGGTCTTTGTAGCAATGTGTGATTAGAGTTCCTCTGGCCAAGGGGACCCCAGGTTTCTGAACATAAGACAGTGACATGAACAAAAAAATCTACGACTAAAAACAGGATTACAGAGAGATTATGTAAAACCCTAATATGAACGTCAGTATGCCTCCGTTTGTGACGTCAGACTCTAAACGACTTACTATTTTATAGTCCAAGGAGTAATTGATGAATTTGCAGGTCAATTCAATGATAAATCAAGTGTTACCTGGAGGCAGTGGAGCCAGTGCCAGCGGTGTGTGGGGTTTGTGATGTCCAGAAGCTGAATGACCCTCACAAAGACCTTGGTTTCATGGTAAGGCAGTGCACAAGCAATCAGGCTGTCCTGGTTGTAAAGGTGGATGTGGAACCTGGCAAACCCATAGAGCAGTCAGTAGCAGAATATAAACTCCAATAACAACTCAAATGTGACTGATATGGAATGATGAACATAAAAGAAACAATAATGTGTGTCGCACAGCGGTTCAGTTCAAAGGTTATGCTCACAACACAGATCAAGCCTGCTGTACTACACTTTGAAAAAACTTAAACTGCATGAGAGTTGGAAAAAAAATGCTTTAAATATGTTTAAGAAAGACAAAACTTTAAAGTTTCTTCAGCGAATTTTGCAGAGCCAGACATTTTTACATACAGGTCCAGTCCTTGACTGTGGCATCACATACAAATACATACAGAATGCATGCATACTAAATACAATATAACTTTGCACATTCATAAGACTTTACACAGAAAGAATGGGGACCCTAAACCAGAACTACCTCTGAGACTCCAGGTAGGATGAATGGGACCTCACCTGTGAATCAGCCATTCAATGCACTTCTGTGCCGGCTTCAGCAGGAAGTATGGCGACAGGCGTGTGAGAAACAAAGAGATGCTTGTGTCCAACTTCTGATTGACCTCCTTGGACTGGACACTGCGCTCCAGGCCTTTGGAAGCCTGACTGAAGAGGGTCTCCTGGAACTCCTCAAAGGCATTCTCAATTCCCAGGAGTTCTTCCAGACCTGTACAACCTGCAGATGTTAGACAAGACACAACAGAGGCATGACTGGACTGACCATAACATGTCCTGTAGTATTAAAGAATGGTTATACATACTTGGTCTAGACCCACATTGTACATTACTATTAATATTCACTTATAAGCCTTTAATAAATGTAATATATGAGAGTTAATATTTGGGGTTATTTCTTTTTGTGGATGTATATTTCTGTGTGTAAACGTTCAATGTAAATACGTAGAATGTAGTGTGTATGCATAGTATGAAAAAGATTAAAAACAAATGCGGCCTGCAAGTCCGCGCCTCCGTGTTTTAATTTAGAATTTCGTGTAAAATACAAATACACAACAATAAAATACCACAATAACGGAATAATGCGATCATCATTATATTTAACATCTTGTTGAATAGGTTTACTACTCTTTTCTAAATTTTCTTCAAAAAACATTGCATTCAGTGCTGCAAATAATTTTAAACTTGACTCTATTACACAGAGGTAGCATCTGTAAACCTCAGTCACAAGTCGAGCTCCACCACCACAACACATTGTTGCGGTAAGTAAAAATATCCCAGCGCCGGTACACTCCTCACTGTAAAAACAGAATATTTGCACACAGAAGGCATCACAGACCCAAAGCAAAGAACGTGTTTCTGTCGATGCTGGCTGCCTCTCGAGGATCAAAGAGGAGGGAGGCCACCTCCTTCCTGTTGAGTAGACTGGGATCATTTTGTGGAAGAGCCAGCCGCTTGAGCTGATGGGCCAGAGAAGTCATTTCTAATGGCTTGGTAGGACCTGAAAATGAACAGCATTCTCGGTTAATTTTCAGCAAAGAAGCTGGGAACCTGCACAGCCTAAACTGCTGCCAAGGGTACCAGATTCCCCATATCGGTCAGCTTGTACACAGTAACTAGAAATACGACCAGCACCCACTGAACAGTTTACAATAACACTTTATATGTACATTTCACGTCATAGCATGAAACTATTACAACCAATTCTTGACATAAACATACGATCAAAGCAAAATTATTAGATCTCCCTTAGAATATTAAGTGATTTAAATGAATTCAAATAAAACACGAACCGATCTCAGACGTACCTCTGTGTTTAAAAAAATTACGCCGGAGAAACAGTATCAGCCGTAATAAAAACGCTGCAGCCTGTTAACAATAACCAGCATGACAACCGCACATCCAGCACGCGTTCGTTGCTCGAGTGGCTGCTCCTCCACATGTGCGGCATGACCCGGAAGTAGTTTTTACGCGCGGCCGTCGCGTGGTGGAAGTTGTGCAGTGGTTCTGTTGGAGCGCCCTCTGTCGGTGGCGGAATTACTTCCGTTTGCGCGCTGGTCTGTGGTTAAAATAGTGTGAACAGCGTTGTACTTTATTCAGCCTCTTCACGTTTGCTTTGAAATATGCGTTTGTCTCTGTGTGTGAGAGAAAGAGACACAGAGAAAGAAAGAAATTTAAATACTAAATGGTTATTAGTCTGATTAGTGTAATAGTAATGTAGAACCAGTACAATATAAATGTGTAAAATTGAGCTTACTGATAAGGCACAGGATATTGGTATGACGAATTCAGTAAAGTACAGTGAAATTAAACCTCTGAAATAAAGTAGGCAGAGAATATAAGAGTGAGAGAATCAGAGAAAGAGAAGACAGAGATGGAGCAAGAGAGAGAAAGACAGGCAGAGAGAGAGCGAGAGAGAGAGAGGCCTTTATAAACAGCATGCAGTATCAGCAGTGAACAGTTCTTTCACTCCCCAGTGTGATCAGTTGCATCCACAAAGTGCAGAATGATGCTGAGCAGTGAGGAGGTGTCCATTCGCTATGACAATGGACTGGAGCAGGATGAGTACATGATCCAGGAGGAGGAGTGGGACCGGGACCTGCTGTTGGACCCTGCCTGGGAGAAGCAGCAGAGGAAGGTGACAAATCCAAAGATATCCAATCAATCTATCTATCTGTCTGTCTGTCCGTCCGTCTCTATTTCTGTTTTGGAAAACACTGTCGACTGAAACCTTGAATAAGGTGTGAACATGCATTTGCATACAATTTTAACATCTATAGGTTTATTTTAAACATACATAGTCATGTTTCAGCTTTGATTCACAGAAATGCATGTCTGCCCAGTCATTATGAGGATTATTTCTCAGCTTTTTTTACTTTTTTGGTTCTTCATATGTTGATCAGCTAACCACTTGTTTCCCAAACATTGTAAATGAACTTAATATTTAAATATAAACATCACTTATATGATTTTTTTTTTTTGTTATTTGTTTGGTGTTAGCAATGGTCTTACTAGATACGGTCAGTTAACTGTACTATGCAAATTTGTTTTGCTACTTTAAAGAGCTGTCAAAAAATTCCCACTTTCATATAGAGAAGTTCAATGACTGACCATCTACTATAGCTTCTGCTTACAAAAACTGTTAATGAAAATTTCAGCTGCTCCTTGGAACAACATTGCCTTTCCTTTCACATACAGTACACACTGTTGTACCTTACTGAACCACTAAATGCACAGCGCAATATGAAGATCTGTAGGTGTGACACTTCATTGTTTTATGTGGGATATGAAAAATGAGAATCACACTGGCATGATAAAAGGATATTTTCAGCATTAACCCCTCCTTTAGAGTTCAGGTCTTGTTCTTGAGATGATTTTGAGGATGAACTGGAACAGAATGGGCCCAGTGTTATGTCCCACACAAGCCGATTTTAAACTGGAGACTAAAACTGCTGGACACTAAATGGGTGCTTTATTTAGAGCCCAGATCCCCTTGGTACGCACCTAAAGACCATTAATGTACTGGTTGCCAATGGTCCTTGTTTTAAATGGGTGATCATTATATTTAGCTGGTGGTGCTTCTGAGAAGCCCATCTCACTTTTACTGTGCAATGTCACATGTGCTTCCTTAGCAGACCGCAGCACCGCTTTTGTCCCAAAGCCTATTATATTCCAAATATAGAACTGTCCTCTGTTAGCGTCACAATTATTTAGACATCTTAGGGTCATCTCAATGTCTTTTCCTCTGTAAACACACTTTAATGGGACAGAAGGTAGCAAAGTGATTCAAATCCCAGTTTCTGCTGGGTTATCTTTGATGAAGGTACAGTGCACCAGCTTGCTCTTGTCAAAATTACCCAGATATATAAAAAGATAAATTATTCTAAGCTCCTTTGAAGGAAAAAATTTACATTTTTATATTATTATATTGCATACATTTATTATTATTATCATAGCAGGAGGAAACAAGAAAAGTATCTTCTCACTACTGCATTAAAAGATGTGCTCCTATTCCACCCCCCTGCTCAACTTCAGTATCTTTCAAAAGGCAGAGCTACGTATTTTTGGTGTTATTGTTTTTGTGTTTTTGTTGTATTTGCTATTAAGTGTGTGCTGTTACTTTTATGCAAGTTGCTCTCATTTAGAAATCACCACTACTTGTTTAGATACCGCTGCTGCATTTTCTTCGAGAACATGTTTTATATTCATAAAGTATAAAAACTTTTGATTTATAGTTTAAATACATTCCTCTGTAAGTGTTGGGCTGTATTGGTGGAGTTAAAGTGTCTTTTACAGAAATGTTGTTACAGAAAAACAGGTGACATTTGAGAAACAGCGCATAGTGGAGTACTGTTTATTTGCAAGTCCATTACACTGTGATGGCATGTTTATAAATTTACTTTCTCACTTTTTTAATCCTGCGGGTGGCATTTTTCCTCAGGGCCTCCTGCCAGAGGCCTGGGAGTTTGAAGGTACGACACAATATTTTTGCTGTTTCTATGACTGCGCTCTTTTGGATTGAGACCAATGTTGTCACTCCATGGATCTGATGGAGCCCCTCTTCCAGCTTAAATGTCCTGTCCCCAAGTGTTACCAGCAGTGTTATCCTTGATTGTCACCTTCCATATTCTCTCCAGTTCTTCTCTCAATCCATGGCTTTTCTCCAGTTTTTTTATACTCTTTCTTTCTCCTGGTATTGGAATCACCACATATATCACCACTGCAGATGTTCATGTATATGATCCCTGCCACTTGGTTGTGCCTCTCAGTATCTGGTGTCCCTGCCTCCATCTTGAGGGTCCTACTAGGTGCTGGATTATCTTAGAGGCATCTTTGCATCATCTGTACCTGGGTTCACCTTTATTTCAAATGCTGAGCATTTGTTCTTGTGCTGCTATGCTTAATGAATCTGTACTGTCCTTCAGTCCTGCCTTTTCCAGCCATTGGTAGAATTCCTTATGTTGGCCACCTCTCCTACCCACTGGTGGTGCTTTCCATGGATGGGCTTATCTTGCCATGACACCTCCTTTGCTTCCCTGTTGTCCACATCCCCCTGTCTGTTTCAGATACTTCCCTACCAGTTCATCTTTAAAGGGCATTGCTTTGAAGTTTTCCATGACGTTCCATATCTTTATTAGGATAGTTACACTTTTAAGGCCCCTTCTCTCTTCCTTCTGGCTGGTGTACACTCTCTGGGTGTTGAATTTTGGGTGGAAGGCTCCATACATTGCAAAGAGTTTTTACATCTTAATGCTGGCATCTTCCATTTCTTCTCTTGGCCAGTTTACTATAGCAGCTGGGTATTTGATGACTGGCAGAGCATACATGCTGATAACTCTGATCTTGTTTTTTCCATTCAGCTGGCTCTTTAGGACACTCTGAAAATATTTGGATGTTGCTGTCTTCCTAGTTTCTGCATCAAGAATCCTGTGGATCCCCAAGTACTTGTATTTGTCCTACATATCTGCTATATGGCTTATGTGCAGTGCCTTTGTTTTGAGCAGATGCAGTAGTAAAGGTTCATTACTGGGGGAAACAGTCCTTTCCTCATCGTGTATTATGTAGGAACCAACCATGCAGTATAAATATAAATTATTGTCTCAGCAGGAATTTTTCTGTAAAACTGTGACAAGCCATAGGGAAAGCCAGAGTTACACTCACAGCGGCACCTTATTGTCCAGGTCAGCTTTTTGCTGTCATGTCTGAAGGTAGTCTTCAAACCAAGTTTCACTTCATCGTATCTGAAATTTGGGATGAGACATTCTGGCAGAAATTTGATTACGTTTCACTGTACACGGCGTCACCCGACAATGGAAAGCCAATGCATGCCTCTTATATTTTTTAGCTTTTAGTTTCTAAAAAGTCTTGACTCTGCCACAGAAATACTGTCATACTGACATATTTGTGTGGCTATCAGTTTAGTTTTAGTAAGGTTACTACTTACTAACACTAACCCTTAGATAACTATATTGTAGTGTATTTAAAATACAACAGAGGGCAGCAGAGGTTTAGAGTTACTTCATTATCATTCAAACTGGTTCATAATAAATGTTTAATTTTTATCTCAAAGTAATGAATCATAGTGCATCAATGGCAACCTGAGTTATCCATGATGCACCCTACATGTGTATTCTGTGGGGAGCGCACACAATCATTTTCTTGTTCTGTGCAGGGACAATACCTGATGTTTTTTTTCCTTGTTTTCTTTTAAAATAAAGAATGATAAAATATCCATTTTAGCTCACTCTAGCTCAGTTTGGTTAAACATGAATTATATTTGTTCTTCATCCTGGTTTATCGATTATTAACACTGTAGTTAGCTGACACCTTTAAACAAGGAAATGTATGGTGTTAGATAATTGTACTAGACTTTAAAATGATTCACCCATTTACAGCAGGGTATTCTTACTACAGCAATTCAGGGTAAGCACCTTGAACCAAAGTATTACAGCAAGAGCAGGGATTCAACCCAGTGACCTCCAGACTGCGACAGTCCTAATCAATACGGCATCTCCTGCTCAGCGGTGATGCCTAGAGGAGCTGCACAGCTAAATGAGTAGAGTTTACCACACTGGTCAGCCATTCATCCGTTTAACTTCAGCGAATTCTATAGTACGTGAGATAATCGCTCAATGGGAAATGCGTTGCCACAAACACTGAGTGGCATATTATTGTGATTTGCTGACGTTTTCATTTAGTGCCTCACAATATTATTTCACAGTATATTATTTTATATTATGTTCTAAAGCTTTAGATTCAGTTGGTGGCAAGAGTGCTCTATAAAAATAAATTAAAACTGTGTCGTGAAACAATCATGGGCAGTATTCCTCAGCATCGGGACACATTCACTTTGTTTTATTATATATACAGTCAATAAAAGCTTAATTATATGGAGCTCAATTTATTTGTTGGATAGGTTCTATAAAAGTGTCAAATATAGTAATAATAAAAAATAATCTGGAATCTGTAACATTTTGATGAATGTCTATCTAGATTAAAATTAGAAATAAAACTGACCAAAGTATAAATAGGTTATCCCCATAAACTCCTATTCAGTGCTAGCTGTTGGCTGATTTATCCTGCAGACATTTGCAATATTCTCTTGTTGGTCACAAGCACTCACAAACACCAGGCCTGAGAAGTAAACATGGTAGAAAGGAGTTGAATTAATCCGGTGTCAAACGCCTGTTCTGTTTGGATAGATTTTACTGCCACCTATTGGCTATTGTGTTTGTTTCTCGGTGGATTTTTGTAAAAAGGGAGGAAAATGTAAATAAAAATATATATGAAAACCGAAGACGTTTGTATCTTAAAAAAAATGTATCACTTACACACTCTTTTGTGTTTGATCCTTCACATTTGCTTCCCATTCTGCTGTGAAACAGAGGACAAATGACGTAAACAATGCAGTAAAAAGGGGAAAATCATGCCATTTAATAAAACATTATTAAGCTGTAGTTAAGTCTTCCACAGTGGTGAGATACGTTATTCCACAATATGCAGACTGACTGCCACAAATGATCACAATGAGAACATGTCTCATTCTGTCCGATGTTGATGTTTCCCATGGACCGATCTTGTTCAATGTGCTAAACAGGTTCTGTTTTTTTTTTCTTTTTTACTCATGACAAGCATTTTCTAATTCAGTCACCATAAAATGTCGTTGTATTTCAAACATGCTCGGCATAAGGGTCACAAGTCTGGGGCACTGTGGGCATTTCTTTGCCCTCACCACTTTTTCACAGTGAGAAGCTGATGTTGCAAAAAGAGTAGAGGTGAGCAAATTGGCCACATTCAGATGGCAAAGGGCAGCACAGTGCAGCTCATCCTGTGTATTTATTTGCTGCTCAAATAAAAGCCTCAGCTTGTTTAATTTATGACTGCAAATGGTTGGATCATGCAGCAGCATCTCCAAGGTAAGAACACTGCACTTGTTTTGAGCTGCAGGATTGGATCCAGTGAGTCATTTTAAAAATTAAAATCCCAATTATACTGGAAGTGAGTGGGCTGTGTAAGCAAAATGCACAAAATTCAATCAATGCAAGTAACTCCGGTGCCTTGGCTTCCTTTAGAGCTTTTCTCAACAGATATAATGCGTACCATTGTGTGGGCTGATGTGTTTTTTTTTTTTTTTTAACAGGAATTATTGTAGGCCTCTTTCTGAAGAAAATAAGGAAAAACTTTATTTTTTGAATATTTCTATTCTCTACTTCCATAGACATTTACAGCATGGTGTAACTCCCACCTAAGGAAAGCCGGGACTCAGATCGAGAACATCGAGGAGGACTTCCGCAATGGCCTCAAACTCATGCTCCTGCTGGAAGTTATTTCAGGTTCGGGTGTGGTTTTACCATGTTTTTCCCTCAGTACCCATTAATCAGTAGAATAAAGAATGAAGTATTGTGATCGTTCCATGCCAGCTGGTTTGACATACCCATCTTTCCGTCAGACAACGTGCATGTCAAATCTGGGTTCTCACTGTCCCCGTCTGCTGGGTGATGACTTGTGCACGTTCTGTATGCAGACACAGAGCAGGTTAGCTGTCAATCTCACCTTTTGTCCTTCGGTTTCCGGTTTACAGTCGGGGTTGTTATTGTTTCTCTCTTTCAGGTGAAAGGCTGCCCAAACCTGACAGAGGAAAGATGCGCTTTCACAAAATCGCCAATGTTAACAAAGCTCTCGATTATATCACGAGCAAGGGCGTAAAGCTGGTTTCTATTGGGGCTGAAGGTAATTCATTGCTTAGAAATCCAGGTTTTTGTCATATATTTCTCAAATTGCTTGGGTGATGTCTGTATGCTATTTGCAAGGGAGATTATTTTTAGTATTTTATTTAAAATATTATCTTTGGCCTCAGTTAAGTTCATAAGAAGGGGGCCCACTGTATTCAGGTACTACACCATATAGTACCTGAATGCAGTGGGTCCTCTTCTTACGAACTTAACTGAGACTAACAATGGGTTTGTTACTCAAAGCTCTATAAAAGCATAGCTAAATGGTGTTAAGTATCTACTTCAAGAATTGTGTGTCCGCCTCTGTCTCACTGTTGGGGAAATGCACTTTCGTTTGCTCAGATTTGTATATCCCTTTTATTTGCCAAATAAGTAAATTCTATAAGCAACATGACAGCTCCATTAGTTGGAGGCAACAGCAGGGTTTTACTTACAAGACTGGCAGACTGTCTCTTTGTCTTTCTTTCACACCCCCAGCTTGTGGAAACAAAAGGTGCAGACATCCCCTCCCTCTATTGTGCCTGGTCACCTCATATTTGTACATGCACATTCTGATATTTTTATATCTGGTATTTTTAGTAAAAATAAATAATAAAAAACCCTGACCAGAACTATGGCATGGTGCTGGAAACACTTAAGCTTGCTATTCAAGATCACTGTCTGTCAGGTACTTGAATTGGTACTTTAATTTTGTTTATTAAAAAACAGTTGCTAAGTTTCAAAAATGTTTGTAATGTTGAAAAGTTTGCTTGAAAGTTTGGAGGTTTGGGACCGACTGTACTGAACTTTGAAAATGCAACACAATAGTTAGGTACTACATGAATGAGTTAAAGCTCAGAGCTTTGTAGTAAAGATCTAGAATATTTTCAGTGAATTAACAATTAATTGGACCAATTATGCCAGCCGAATGGTCTAGAATGGAAAGTGGCACACAGTCGTGCCACTAGGAATTAATCTTGAAGAAACAGGCTATTACTAATTTTTTTGATTCCGTAGAAATTGTGGACGGGAACATCAAGATGACACTGGGCATGATCTGGACCATCATCCTCCGCTTTGCCATTCAGGACATCTCTGTTGAAGGTGAGAAGAGATCAGGGCGCTGCTCAGTAGCAGTTTGATTTTTAGCTTTGTTTAAGCAGCTAATAGCTTTAGTGCACTGCTGAGAAATAATGCTTATTAAGTCAAATGAAGGAAATATTTCATCCTTTCAAGTTGATTAGTGCTTGGCTAGAAACAGTAAGCTGGAAACCTTCACTGACCAAAGCTAAAATCATGTTTCATTATAGATAAAGTGCAACAAGCTATGTAGCATTGTAACAAGCATTGTACGTTCAATGTGAGTAATAAATTATTTTATTTTATTGAAAAAATGTAGTACTGATTAACATTTGACTCATCTCTGTGCAGAAACCTCAGCCAAGGAAGGGCTTCTGCTGTGGTGTCAGAGGAAGACCGCTCCCTACAGGAATGTCAATGTTCAGAACTTTCATGTCAGGTGGGTACGCTAAGAAGCCAAATATTTCCTCTTGAGGACCTGAAAGCAAGTGGTCCAAAATAGAAATGTGGTATAGAATCAGTTATGTGTAGCACAAAAGTGACATTTAATAACACCATTTTATAAAGCTTTTTCTGAAATTAAAAGGCACTGTTTGAAGGCCCAAGGGCCTTGATGGAGTGTGAGAAGTTTTAAGGTTCCCTCAACAGGATATAAATGCCTGGCAAGCAGGATGATGCTGGCAGAGCGCTGTGTAGGCAGTCCAGAGCAGTAAATACCCTGTCTTGCTTGTAGTGATGGGATGCAGTAATGAGAGCTGAATTTCAGTGTCCCACCCTCTTCACTACTCCAATCAGCCTGTATTGATTCCCACTTTGTGATGTGAAATCCCTCCATGTGGGCTCCATCCCAAGGGAGCACTCTGTTATGTCCTCAAATGGGAGCAGGGCTGTACATAAGTCCCAAGCCAATGAGCCTGCAGCTCTAATTCCATCCATTGGTAACCTGACTGCCAAAAACCATCCTATACCTGGTTACTGTCCTAATCCACTGGCTTTCTCTCTCTGAAATATCAAGCTGGAAGGACGGCCTGGCATTCTGCGCACTGATACACAGACACCGGCCTGACCTCATCGACTACACCAAGCTCAATAAGGTCACTGTTGGGGACCCCCAGGCCATCACTGCATGTGAACAAGTGGCTTGCTGCAGCCACATCTACTTACCTGTTCACGCTACATTCCTACTAATTTATTACATTATTAAGTGTTTTTATTCAAAGCAGTTTGCTGAGCTGAAAGTTTTTATTGTATTTTATCTTTAAAATTGAAGACAGCTGGATATTTTTGCAAGTATCATTATGAGTACTAGCACCACTCCCCTTACATCCATGGTCACCACCAAGGAGATGGCTTTGCTTTCACCGCTCGGCTGGCATAAATGATATTGTCATTGCCCGGAACTGTGATGCTCCTCTTTGCTCCTCATCCCTCCATGACCATCAGCTATAAAAGGAAATGCTAGAATGCACAGCAAAATCATAAAAATATATTTTACTAGACTGTGAATTATTTAGTAGCTTAAGTGTTTAGATGTAATTTTTTGCTCACTAAAGAGACTGAATACTGTATTCTTCACTGTCTCTTTAGTCAAAAAAAAAACAAACAAAATGCCTTTCCTTATTTATTTATTTTTGTATTATTTATTCCTTCAGTCGTCCCACAAATGAGCACTGAAGACAGCATGGCTTGGCATGCCTTTTACAATAGAGAGAAGTAAAAAGGCCAGGATACAAGGATAGCATTTGGAACATGAATCCTATCCCTGGAGAGCACCAGGATTACTCAGATATGAATGGCAGTTATATTGCCTCACAGTCTCTCGGTGTGAGTGTCGTATTAACCTCACCCGTCCTGCCCGTATCCAGGTTGGGCAAGGAAAAAAGTCAGCATGTGAACTGAGTTTTGAAGAAGGGAGGAGGAAGGTCAAAGTTTAACTGTCTGTTTGTGGTGGTACGTCCACCGCAGAGATAATGTAGCGATCCTGTAGCGATAATGTTCCCTTGGTGCTTAGACAGAGCTTCAGTCCCCTGCTGTGGGGATCATGGGTGACTCCCCCTCTCTCCTGGTTAAGCACTGCATATTTTCAACAGCTGCAGCTGAATAGCATAAAACTTCCTCTAAAAATCCACAGATGCCTTTGTCTTTGCAAGAATGAATCCCCCAGGGACATGGGGCACTATGCTAATGCTAACCATATGAATTATTCACCCCCCCAGGTTTGATTTATAGACATAGGCCAATACCAGAGAGACAAGAGACCAGAGAGACTTAATTTAAAATATAAGTGCTTTTGTTTTCACTTTCACATGATCTAGGCATCTTGTCATGGTAGCTGGCTCAGTAATTATGTGTTTGCATTGTAACTCAATGATATGTTGTTTGTGTCCGTTGTGATTTTAACTTTTTCCTTGCATTCTGATTTCCTTTTCTATTCCAGTCAACTCTTAACACTTCAACCTGGACTATGTTTGTGAAATGGCACATCCCTGGTGTTGATAACATTGAAATTACTGCATTTATTTGGCTAGATATGACTATTGCATAAATCCCAGATAACCAACCCAGCAAAAAAAATTTCCCTGTTTTTAAATAATATTTCCATTGTTATCTGAATTGTTGAAGGTGTGGTTGATCTGCTGCTCTCAGCCATAACACGAATACACTGACGGTCCTTTTCTTTCTCAGTGGAAATTTGACACATGATCCCCTGTTTAGGATGATCCCCTTGGAAACCTGAACTTGGCTTTGGAAGTTGCAGAGAAGCACTTGGACATTCCTAAAATGCTGGATGCCGAAGGTAAACAAGTTAACTGATGTTAACTGATATTTAAGTATAGGAAACCTCTCCGAGTGCAGAATGAAACGGAAAAACTGCAGTTGTCCTCTGATGTAAAACATTTTTTTTTCTGAAAAACTATTAAAAAAAAGCATAATAATTTAGAGGTAAGTATTTACCTCATGAAATATAAATGCATTGTTGAAATCATTGCTTGTAGCATTATATTTATTTATTATTTATGTATTATTTAAGGCGATAATAGATTTCAGCACCTTATTTTGTGTACCTTTTTAATTATTATATTTTAGTTTTAATTTTTATTTTCTTTGGAAATTTTTTTATTTCTTCTTTGTACAATTGTAGGCCTGTCCTCATAAGCTGGCACAACAGGAACAGTGCTTTGGCACATCTTGTTTGACAAACAGCTTTTTTATCCATTCCCTGCTTGTCTGTGCCAACTTTTGTCCGAGGAATTTATGTTGGTTCATAAAAAGTCCCCCTCCCACTTTGTGTGAGGCCTAGTTGGGGGTGGAGGGTGGTGGGGGGTAAAGTTAGTTGCATGACAGGCAACTTGAAGAGGTGACCTTGTTCTCTTCACACAGATGTAACACGGCCCTCCAGTCCCAATGAAAGGGCCATTATGACCTATGTATCGTGTTACTATCACGCATTTGTTGGGGTGCAGAAGGTGAGGGAACACTGATGACATCCATCCATTTGCTCGGCCCATGTCCCTTTCTTCGCCATCATTCACCCTCTGGCTTAAACTGCTCAAGCTGAACTGTTAACTGCATTAATAAAATATCATTCAACCTGTTGGAATGAAAAATAAAGTTTGATTTCCTTGGACAAACCAAATCGGGTTCTCTCTGGGTTTTGGTCACCCAGTGGTGAAGCAGATTCTCAGGAAGGTGCTCTTGAATAAGTTTGTCTTGTTTTCCTATACAGTTCTTGAGGAGGTTTAATTCAGAATGTCTTCATTGATTCATGACTTGAGTTTCCCTCAAAAGGGCTGCCACCCTCTGGAACTCCATCCGTCTGGGCTCCACCCCACTCCCTGCTGCACCTCTGCCGATGCTGATGCTCTGTCTCATCTCCTTCACCATCTCCTTTCCCATTCCCTTAGACATTGTCAACACCCCCAAGCCAGATGAGAGGGCTATCATGACCTATGTGTCCTGCTTCTATCATGCGTTTGCTGGAGCTGAGCAGGTACATCTTCTATTCGTGTGTCAGATGCTTGCATAGTATACGTCTGCTCATAGAACCCCTCACTTCTTCTAGTGTATGAATCTTAATCCAAGAATGGTTTGTTGTACATAAACTGTTTCAGTGGAAGTGACCATTATACTTTTTAATGGCCTCCTCCAGGTAAATATGAGAAAAGGTAGGCTTTACATCAGGTAACATTTTCCCGCACATGCATTGTGGTATACTTTACACCAAAAAAGCTTATTTAAATTTATTTTGCTGTAGTTCTGGGATGTCTCAGTTTTCTACTGTTTACATTTGTGCTCTCTACAGGCTGAGACAGCAGCTAATAGGATCTGCAAAGTTCTTGGAGTCAACCAGGAGAATGAAAAGCTGATGGAGGAGTACGAGAAGCTTTCCAGTGAGGTATCGCACTGGACCACTACACCTATTGACAAGCATCAGCTCCATTGTTGTTCTACATGAACATACAGGCTAGAACCTCACTCATCCCTCTTTAATAACCTCCATTTTTCATGACAGTTGCTGGAGTGGATCCACCGCACCACTCCATGGCTGGAGAACCGTACGCCGGAGAAGACCATGGCAGCCATGAGGAGGAAGCTGGAGGACTTCCGGGATTACCGGCGTCAACACAAGCCACCCAAGGTGCAAGAGAAGTGCCAGCTGGAGATCAACTTCAACACCCTGCAGACGAAGCTACGCATCAGCAATCGGCCCGCCTTTATGCCCTCTGAGGGAAAGATGGTGTCTGTAAGTGAGAAGGCGTTCCATTTGTTTTTTTGTTTGCACTGGAAGTAATGCCACCAAGCTGCTTCAGGATGAAAGGTGCAGCTCTCACAAGTGTTTTGAATGGAAGTCACACTGCAGGAGGATGCTCATTTTAAATGTAATGCGATGAGAGCAGCTGTTACCAACAAAGGTCTCTCAACACAGCGGTTTGCTTAAATTGTTCAAGTTTAATGAGTATGTTTGTATTTGGTATGTTTTGTGGCTCACCTGGTTTTAGTATGAACTTGATTAAAGAAAGTTAACACATGTTGTAGCATTTTAATTCATGATACTGCTGTAGGAAAACTGTGGGACCATTGTGCTATGTTCACCAGGACATCACCAGTGCCTGGCAAGGCCTGGAGCAGGCAGAAAAGGGCTACGAAGAGTGGCTTCTGAGTGAGATCCGGAGGTTGGAGCGCTTGGACCATCTGGCCGAGAAGTTCAGGCAAAAGGCCTCAATGCATGAGAGCTGGGCGCAAGGTGAGTGGCCTGTTGGATACTGGCTCCTGTCGCAATGTATTTGACCCACAATTGCTTCTGTCGTCTTTTTTCGGTTTTGGAGCTTTTGAGCAAGAACTCAAGCAGGGGTAACATCCGGGTGAATAAACTGAATGGTTGGTTTAGAGAAGGGAAATATATTTCCCTCAAATTTAGTGGAGGAACCCAAAGATAGTTTGATGTACAGAAAAATACTAATCATAATTCATAATTGTTGTGAGGAGAAGGCTGTAATCTAATGTTTTTAACAGCACAAAGGAAATGGTGCTCCTCAGCCTACTGCAGACAGTCCTATGGAGAACTACTTGTACACCAAGTAATGAACAAGAAAAGTTGTATCACTCATAAAACATCTGCCTTAGTCAGCATTAGTGAGAGCTTGTATGGCAAAAGCAGCTGTATGGAAGTAAATGTCAAAATGTTCAGAAATTGAACAGAGAGCAGCCATGCCTGCTGAAGGGTCTTGGTAGAGAGAAGTCTTCCTGAAATAGGGCACAAGTTGCAACACTGAATAAGCAAAAAGATGAGTAGAAGTATAAAATTAAGACACAATTCTTTGTGTATGAAAAAAATAATGTCACTTTGAATAAAATGTCTTATACACAGGTAAATACCATAAGGTGGAACTATAGTGGTTCAAGTTAGTGGCATGCAGCTGAAGGACCCAAATTTGAACCCCCACCCCCACTGTAGTAGTACTGATCAAGATACGGAATTAATACAGCAAAAATTGCCCAGCTGTACAAAAGGATAAATCATTATAAGTCAATTGCTGTACAAACCATGGCAATACTGTAGATTATTTTGGAGATAGGAGTCAGGTGAATAATGGTCAATGAAACTGACAGTAGGAACCTGCTGCAGGAAAGGATAAGATCCTGTCTAAGAAGGACTACGAGTCAGCGTCCCTGACAGAGGTGCGGGCCCTGCTGCGGAAACATGAGGCCTTTGAGAGCGACCTGGCAGCCCACCAGGATCGGGTGGAGCAGATTGCTGCTATTGCCCAAGAGCTCAAGTATGTTCCATTCTTCCCACCCGCCCTCTCCCCATTGTGGCTGCCAGTCTAAAGGAATCCCTTATGGAGCTTTCATCGCTAGAGCCCACAACACTAGGGAGGGTGGTAATTTAATGCCTGCAGTACTTATGAAAGGGAAAAATTAAGTTGTGCTTTCTTATTATGTGTTGCCTCCCTCTGGTTTAGTGTCCATATCCTCCGCAGAACATGCAGACCTCCATCACTTTACATCGTGGTGCATTTTTACACGAATATGATCCATGATATTCATTTATAAACAGCAAAACACTTCATTAAACTGAACTCTTGGCAAGAAGCACTTGAAGCAAACCCGAAAGTATTATTTTAAGCAAGAAACTTGTTAAATGTATTTCTGAAGATTTCGTCCTTTGGTAACAAATGATTCCCAATGGCAGTAGGAGAACTACACACTTGTATACTGGAGATTATCACGTGGCCTTTTTAAATAGTTGAATTCACACAGTTAACAGAAGAAATCTGCATTATGTAGGCACATTAAAACATAAAAGCAGGAACTGGAAAGATGAAAGCGGGATAGTTCTGTGCCTTTCTCAACAAAAGGCTTTAAAATATCCATTCCTTTTTTATTAGTAATTCCTTGCCCAAAGCAGGGTAGGGTATGAGGCAGGGTAGCTGGATGGGATGTCAGTTATAATCATGCTCATTCATTGTGGAGAACATGCAAATTTCACACTGAGTCAGAACTCACACACCACATCTAAGCCCACAGCCGAGAAGCTGTAAGGCACCAGCACTACCTGCTGTGCCACCATGTCTTTAGAACTGATGACGGGATAATACACATTAGCCTAATCAGATTCAAATCATTCTTTTTTGTCATTTCATTAGAGGCATGCATTTATATGGAGATGAACCTGGTTTGATTTGCATTCCTTTAAAACTAAAGCATTGCTATTGTTGTCCAGTAGCTTCTGGGCAAGTAATCTGAGAGACTGGGTAGGCACCAGGGAGGGCTTTATTAAGGCATTGCGTGTCTGCCTCTTGGGCACTCTGTTTGGTGTCGTCTGTGGAACAGACGTGAAAGTACTGCAGAGCCCCGCGCCTTCTGATGTTCTTAATATCTAAATATACTGGAGCCCAGAACACCTGGCACTTTCATTCTGGGGCAGGGACAATTGTCCTCTCCAATCCCAGGCATGCAGTAAGGCATGGATGCAGAGGCTTGTGGGTATGATAGAAGCAAGAGGGTGTATGGGTATACAGGCTACCTTTATTTCCACACCACACGTCATGTCTGTTCTCCCATCTATTTCTGGAGACCTCTGTTCCAAGTACACTGGCTGACCCGCAGGCCCAGCTCACAGACCACCTGTGTCCAACTAGTGCCACCCCCTGGGGGACTTCTGTGGTCCACATCTCTGTCACCACTTCATCGCCTGTTCCTCAAGGGAATGCTGTAATCTCAATGCTGTTGGGGCACCGTTCCTGCTCTTCCAAGGAAGCCCTCTAATAACTTGTCAGAGATGTAGCAGCTGCATTTAACAATATGTTAAATTAATACATAACATTCACAATCACTCCTCACTTTAAAATCTCCTGCTGCGAAAGATGAGCACTGCTCCAGAAATTAAGAATCTGACTGGTTATAACTCTTCTTAATTTGGACTTGTGCATGGAAAGGGCTGTGGAAGAACATTTACCAACTGGGAAGCTATGCAGAGGATCCTCAGCACTTCACCAGGATAGATTGCTTAACAAAACTTGGGGATGACCTTCCTGTTATCCGACCGAACTTGATTCTTGTCGCCATTCACTACCGCGTAAGATACTGGATTTGACTGATGATTCAGCCCCAACTGCACTGGGGGGGTTGCGCGTGTGGGAGAGATGATGTCAACATTGGTGCCTGTGAGCTGTTCACTGACCGGAGTGCAGTATTTCACACCAGCTATCTACTGTTACCATCCAAGCTAATGGAACGCAGTAAAGCAGTCGTCCTTGAGATGTTCTGGCCTACAGCTCCCAAATGCTTTGCAGCATTCCCCAAAACTTTAGAAACCTTTTTGGTGTTTTTTCCTCTGGCTATGGAGGTTGGAAAGATATAGGACTAATAGGATAGGAGGTGGGACCAAATGAAAAGGAAGTTGGCCTCACATCCGCAGGGCAGGACTAATATAGTTCAGGGAGGGTTTCCCTGTGTTTCCTTGTGTTTCCTTTCAGCCTGCTCTTGTTGACAGGCTGGGTTGAGGTCCTGAAAACAGTCAAAGGAGTTACCAATTCTGCAAAAGGAAGGGTCTATTCTGTGGTTTGCTTTGGTCCAAAACCTCACATCCAGCAGTTAGAAGCCGGACAGCAACTAATCCTTGTTTGAATAGAACTTCATGTACTGCTTATATAGAGAAAAGGGTTGCAAGGGTGGATTCAGTTTCATATTCAGTATTTGTGTTTCATTCAGTCATGTTTTTTGCCCTAAATAAAAACCTGCAGGTTCTCTACTTTGTAATGATGCCAGACAGAGACAGACTAAGACTAGGACTCAAACATATCTTAAATACATCTAAAATACCACTGAAAGGCTTGAGTGTGCTTGGTGGTGGATAAGTTTGAGTAGGAAATGTGCAGACCTGAGTTCCCAACTGTTGTTCATCAGTTCCCAGAAATGAAGGACACGTGGGTTGCTTTGCTTTCACTCTTTCGTCCAGATAGTCCCCTACAGGTATTGCCCAGGTTTCCCACAGGTGCTTCTCTGTCTGTTGCAAGAATCTTCAACAGGAGGTATATGGCTCAGATGCTGTTGATGTGGGTCATTCCTATTTTGATATGTTGAGGTACACAAAGAAAAGGGGGTGGTGTTACCATGAGGTCATTTCTGTGGAGATGTAATCATCTCGGACCGCATAGTACAGTATGTGTGTTCCTTTAACCCAAACTGACGAGTTCACCTTTCATTGTTGCTGGGGAATGGCTGGCAATGTGAAACGTTTCAGTACTATACTCTTATGAGTTTTCTTAGCCAAACACCTGGAGTACCATTAATCTTGTCACATAATACTCACGGTTTGCGGGGAATCTGGTTAAATAGAGAGACGATTTCAGCCAAGCCCTTTACAAGTGAGCTGGTCCCATGGGGGATGTTTAGATGTCACCGGTGTTCATAGCTGGCCACAAATGAGGCAGACCTTCCTGTTCCGGGAAAAACTTGTCTATTCAAATAGACACTGGAGCCATCTGAGCAACTGCGGGGTCCCAATGTTTCCATAATCCTAGCTACTGCTGTTCTCGGCAGTGAGCTGGACTACCACGCCGCGGCCTCCATCAACGAGCGATGCCAGAAAATCTGTGACCAGTGGGACCAGCTGGGAACACTGACCCAGAAGAGGAGGGAGGCCCTAGAGGTACAGTGGGGCTTTCCTTCTCACCGTGGAGCCCCTTTGCTAAACTCCGATAACCCCATTGTATTCAGCCAGCAGCAACGCCAATCTATAAAGATCAAAGTAGCAAAAAACTGAGATGCCCCAGGCCAACAGTGCTGGTGCTCCCAAAACAAGTAGGACACATAAGCCTACAAAACAGTTAACTAATGTTGCCCTTACAGGGGTCAATTTGTAGTATTGTTTTTTTTGGGAAAGACTTCGATGACATCAAAGCAGTGAGATTCCCTTGTCTTGTGTAATGTTTTATTTAAATAAAAAAACTGCTGTAAACATTCTCTCTACACTCTTTGCGGTTATAAGCTAAAGGCAAATTGACTCAGAATATAACAATGGTAAACAGCCCCCTCTAAAGGAAGCTTGTTTATGGTCACACCTTATCATAAAAACCTTGTTTTCTATGATGGAAGTTAATAAAAGTTCAGTTCAGTTTTTTTGGAATTTTTTGCCAGAATATTAAGTAGTAAACCTGTGTATATTATTGAGTATGAAAGTACTGAGTGCTTTTCATACACCTTTGTGGTTTGCAGAGGACAGAGAAGTTACTGGAGACCATTGACCAGCTGTTCCTGGAGTTTGCCAAGAGGGTGGCGCCCTTCAACAACTGGATGGAGGGGGCAATGGAGGACCTGCAGGATGTGTTCATTGTGCACAGTATTGAGGAGATCCAGGTGCCTTTGTCCCGTCTATGACATTTGACTGATATACATGTGTCCGTTCTAGCTTCTCCCCGACATACCTATTCAGATGAATCTTTCCAGAACCTGAGCTCTGCCCACGAGCAGTTCAAAGCTACACTTCCTGAAGCAGACACTGAAAGACAGGCCATCCTTGGCATCCACAACGAGGTGCAGAAGATCATCCAAAGCTATGGCATTGGCTCCAACCCCTCTAACCCCTACACCAACATCACACCTGAGGAAATCCACATCAAGTGGGACAAGGTAGCTTTTTGCCTTTTGGGAGTGGGAAAATGAATCACCTCACGACCCAGGACACATTATGCAAAAGGGGAGCGGTAGAGATGGGGACAACTCAAAGACAGATGTGTGTTATTTTACTGAAATGTCAGAGCAATACATCATCTAGAATGATGAAACTTTCATATATCTGACATGCTTTCATGTCTTGCAAAAAACTGCTCAGTGTCAATAAAAAATAAATATATTTTTGTAACCATTATTATACATTTTTCATTATTACACTTAAAAAAAATCTTACTAAGAGCTCATAATGGAAATACAGCTGCATATTTCTACAAAAGTTGTTGTAGTTAAGAATCACACTCATGTGTGAATCCAGTTATAAATTTCTAAGGGCCTATATTGAGGTAAATAATTTATTCAGAGTACTGCAGGGCCCTCTTTTGCCTGCCTGGTTAGAGACCAGTTACCATGTCTGCACAGTACAGTTGTGCATAATGACAGAAATGTTGTGTATGATCACTCGTAACATGCAACATCTGGACCTAACCAGTACCAAGTTATAAAATGCAATTTATAGACTTACTGCTAAACTTTGCAACAAAATCATTCTATATTTTATGCACATTATTAGAAAGAAAATGGGATTTTTGAATTGTCTGCTTTGAATAAAGCTTAACTGGTTGTTATTGTCCCAGCAGTTTTTTTTTTTTTTTTGCATATACTGTAAAAGTGATCACTTGGCAAGAAGTCTGGCACTGTCACATGTAGATAGGAGCACAAATGGACAGCATTTAGAAATGTTTTCCTGCATTTTAGTGTGAAAGGTCAATGTTGTGGTTAAGAAGTATAATTAGAAACCTTCTGTTCATCTTTCAACCTGTCTGTGATAAGTGCTAAGTTTGGATAAGTGGGAATGTTGAGTTAGTGTGTAAAATCTGTTTCTCTGTCTGCTTGTGTGCATGTGAGACTAGGTGAAGAAACTGGTTCCCCAGAGGGACAGCTCCCTCCAGGAAGAGCTTGCACGCCAGCACTCCAATGAGCGTCTCCGCCGGCAATTCGCTGCTCAGGCCAACCTTATTGGGCCATGGATACAGACCAGGATGGAGGTCAGATGACCTTGAATCCCCTTTCACATTAGCCAGACTTTCTGCTTGTTCTAGCCCATTCACCAGCAGGTGGACCCACATATGAATTCACACACACTTGCATTTAAATCTATTTAAATTTATTCAATTTTATAGATGCTTTTCTTTAAAGCTTACAGTTCAGAGTAAACAAAGGGCATTTCACAGCAGTTTTAGATACAGATGGCTTGTACAGTATTGCTAACCATTATGACAGTGTATTGCAAAGGAATATCATGGTTAGGAGCTCAGAAAAATAATGGGTCTGGAAGAGATGTGTTTTGATCTCATTCTGCCACACAGGAGGAAATCAAAAATCTGCAGACTTTTAAATTTGGACATCTAGTAAATAGCAGAGCAAAGTCGATTAAAGGAATTTTTACATTTTTTCCAGAGAGTTTCTTATATTAGGGTGGATTTGCTTGGCGATGGAGGATGGATGTCTATTTTGGAAAGACAGCCAAACACAGTAGTCACCATTAGACTTACACACTGTGCCTTTGAATCATGTGAAGAAACCAGAGGGTCTTAAAAACATGGAAACACAAAAGGACACAGTATTCAGGCAGAACTTGGGCTGAATTCAGACCTGGAGGTGTCAGACAGGAGGATGTGTACCTGCTGTACCACCCATAAATCAATGCACACAAAACCACATCTTTTCCACAGTATGTTTGCTTATATACACGATCAGTCATCGATCCCAGAAGTTTTGACAGAAACTGAATTTCACGAAGAACTTTTGAGAGGACTGAAAACACAGCATTTAGGGAAACTCTTTCAATTCCTTTGCTAACAAATCAAACTTTATGTGATAGGAAATCGCTCACAGCTCCATTGAAATTGGCGGAACGCTGGAGGACCAGATGAACCAATTGAAACAGTATGAGCAGGTCATCATTAACTACAAACCCAACATCGACAAGCTTGAGGGAGATCACCAGCTCATCCAAGAGTCTCTCATCTTCGACAACAAGCACACCAAGTACACCATGGAGGTACAGAGGACACCGTCACACCAACAATGTGTTATGCTCTGAATTGCAGAGATACTCCCTGTAGTTCTTATTAGATGCAAGCTGGTGCCAAGGAAGTGACAGGTTCAGATTCAGTGACCTCTTGCTCTAATATTCACTACAAAAGCAAGTTTTGCTGAAAATATTTAAGAAGTTAAATTTCCTTGCACTGAAATTTATATCATGTTTGTTCTCTTGAGGAAAATGAGATGTTAGCGTGAAGTTGTTTTATTGTAGTTTAACCAGTAGAGGTCCTCTCACCCCTTTCCATGGCAGCACATACGCGTTGGCTGGGAGCTCCTGCTCACCACCATTGCAAGGACCATCAATGAAATCGAGACCCAGATCCTGACCCGTGATGCCAAGGGCATCAGCCAGCAGCAGATGAAGGAGTTCCGCTCATCCTTCAACCACTTCGACAGGGTGCAGTGCTCCTCTCCTTGCAAACTGCCCGGTTCTGCCTAGCCTTCCTGCAGGACTGGTCAACCTTTCGACACCCAATAATGTCAATGTCTGCTTCACTAACATCATCATACATGTGTGATGTAGATCAATATGCTGATAACTGACATGACTGCATGTGGTCTTTCATATGAATGCTTCAAATGTGAAAGACAAAAAAGGTTTGTAAAACTTGTGACACTTCGTTTTGGTTTTTCTAAAAGTTCAATACATCATAACATTTTAATGCAAGTTTCTTTATGGTGCACCTTTTGGCTTATTAAGCTGCTTTTTCCCAGCTGGCCATATAAAAATTTTATTTAAGCATATTTCTTTCTGATAATTTAAGTTGAGTTACATATAGAGATGTATTAAATGAAACTGTGGTATCGTACACATTTTAGCCATTTTGAAAATTTAAGTTCTTAAAAATACAATTAAGTGCAAAAAAGTAAATTATAATTCTGGAGGGCTCTATTAATGAATAATTGTCTTACATGCTTGAGAAATTTTTGTACACCTTAGCCCCTGCTAGCAGGAAAGATCTCCATTCACACTCTCTGCTGCTCAGCATGTGTCCAGGTGGTCTTTTTGTCTCACAAAATAAAACTCACTGTGTGTTCTTTCTACCAACATTGATAACCTCTGTAACCGTTGCCTTCAAAACCTCCATGGTAGCCAGGGCATGCTGTGACACCATGGCCAGGTGAACCCATTCTGTCTGCGTTTCTCCCAGTGTTCACATGGCCATTTTTCCACCAACACACACCCACGGTGGTAGTGAAAACTTCTTCCTTGCACGCTATCGACACGCTCACGGTCCCCAGCTGCTAGAGCAATTGCCATGCAATGGGAATGTCACTTCTGTACAGGACACACATGGATTTGCCTGAGAGCTGTCTTATAGTCAATCTGGAGCTTGTTTAAAACACAAAAATGCAATCCATAGATTGCAAACAAAATCCTTGATGCTACTGATTCTGTTCACCACAACATGCAGTGTGCCTGTTTTGGACCTTCTGTTTTGGACCTTTGTCTTCTCACTAATATGTATTTTTTTCTCTCTTTGTTGTACTTGTGCTTGCTGTGTTTGTATGTCATGTCCTTGCTTTTATGTGACTCCTCATTCTTTCACCGACCTATCACAATGTCTGCACCATGTCTGCCCCATCCAATGTCCTGCTGTTGTGTTGGATACCTTCTGTTGTACTCTGTGCTGTAATTTGTCTTCCCCCTGGCATATCTCTGGCATGTCTGCATTTGTGTGCTTCCCATCCTTTTTTCCCCTTTCTCTGTGATGATGCTCTGGATGTACTTCCACTGTCCTCCTCTACTGGGATGACCTCTCCTGACCCTGGGTCCCAAATGCTGGGGCCATTCTTGTGCTTCTGGAACCTGTAGAAGAAGAAAGGCGCTATGGAAAAAGATGACTTCAGGGCATGTCTGATCTCCATGGGCTACGCTTTGGTAGGAGCTCCATCGTAATTCTTACCAGAACTCCCACTGAAGAGGGTTGACCAAACTGGTCCAAAGAGGAGTTGAATTCTTGCAGGTTTTCGGTTCTGACATGAAGTAAAACCCACTCTCCCATGGACCAGTGCTGGCCATCCCTTGTTAAATGACCATCCGTCCTTCACTAAAGGACAGGTTTCCATTATTGAAGTTTGAATGACACATACAGCCACAAATATACGCAAACACTTTTATATCTAAGAAGCTGTGCTATATATAGCTGTGGGAGTTTGCATAGTTCCACAAGGGTAAAATGTAGTATGGCTGGATTCAGGGACTGTATGGCTGGGCCCAGTTGTTGGTGTCAGTCAGCATGACAGCATGGTAGCAGGTGAGAGCTGAGAACTTCTGTCTGAATAGACATGCCTCAGTGCTGCACATGTTCAGGTTTAACCCTGTAATATTTTTACATTCAAGTAAAGTTATATAGGACTGCACTTTTAAATCAGTGCCATTTAAGTTTTATGTTTATAATACTAGATTATAAAATGAGTTAATATTGTTACAAAGAGACTAGATGTGAAAAAACTGAACATTGTCTTGAAAAATCAGCTCTGAGAGCTGATTTCGTTCCTTATTATTCTTGCAACATTAAGCAGGCTCTATGAGTTCAATTAACTCAGCGGATTTCACTGTCTAATAACATTTTTTATTAAGATAAATATTAAAGATATATACTGTATTAAGATACATAATCCAGAAGGTCTATCTACTTGAACCAGAAGGCAGCCTTGTAGGATTTTCTGCAGATTTTTGCATATTTTTAGACCCGTAATAGCTGTGATCCAGAAACATTTCTCATTTTTAGCTGGATAAATCTAACAAATATATTTAGCTTTTTATGTCTTTGTGCCATAGTACTGATTCAGAATAAGTTTATAACCAGGGGTTCATAATATCTGACCTGTGAAAATTCTAGGGGGCCTGTGGATAGGTAGAAGGGGGTCTGTAAAGCACAGCTTGCTTTGAAAATAACAATAAATAAAATTTAAACAATATGTTATTACTTTATCTAGGGTATAATTCTATATGTAGGTAAAAATTTCAGTGCAATGAAGTGAAATATTTTTTTCTGTATATATATATATATGTGTTGATTTCCTCTGAAGAATCCTTAGTTGTCATCAGACTCTTAAAGAGGACAGTGGCCTAAAAAAGTTAAAAAACTCTCATTTAGATGTTATTTGGATGTGCAGTACATGGTGGCATAGACTTTTGTGTTTACATTAAATGGCACGAGAGTGAGCCTTGGTCTGACATGTTTGCTGGTTTGCTCAGGGCGAGGCTGAGTTTGCACGCATCATCTCGCTGGTGGACCCCAACGGGACTGGCGTCGTGTCCTTCCAGTCCTTCATTGACTTCATGACCCGAGAGACAGGAGAAACGGACACGACGGAGCAGGTTGTCGCTTCCTTCAGGATCTTAGCTGGTGATAAGGTAGGTGCTGCCCTCATTCCTCTGTAGACCCTTAAGCACAAATGGAAAATTCTGGAAACCAGAGTGATGTAGTTGCCTAGTGCTCCCCTCCCCGGTCACAAGATCATTTGAGATATAGAGCTGCTATAGGGTTTGCCTGTACCTCTTCCAAAAGAAGTAACTGAATTGGACAGCACTGCTTCAAAGGCAATAAAGGACAGAGACAGGAAAGCTGCCTGAAAGAGAAGCAATCCAGATGTTTTTGATGACTACAAAACATTTATTTGCTCTCCTTCCACAACTGACATGCCCTGAATACCTGTGGGAAGTGTCTCTGGAACCTCAGAGCTGGTCGTCATTTACTAGGCAGGTAGTTGTGAGGGAGAAGCAGGCTGGTTTCCTTGAGGCTGCTGGTTCATATTATAGGAACAGCCCTGATGTGATACCCATGTTCAAGGTACTGCTGTGAAAAAATCCAGCTGCGTACATGTGTTCAACTGTAAATCACTAACTGAATAAAAGCCAACACTATTCAATGAACAACTACCCAACCATTATCAGTAGCCCTGTGTCAAATACAGAGTGAACTCAGTTCAGAGCCAAACCTGGAAACATACAGTAGGGTATGAAACAGGGTAGACCCTGGACAAGATACTGTTCATTGCAGGGTAATCTCTGTCTCTCTGTCTCTGTTTCGGTCTCTCTCTCTCTGTCACACATGCACACACAAAAAGAGCAACACAATCGCCAATTCATATGAAACACGTCTTTGGACTTTGGGAGGGTGGCTGTACAAACAGGGAGATCATGCACAGATCAACTTTACCCATTGTGAACTGGATTACAACACAATGAATGATTAATAAAATAATTAGATCTTAGAAATAACATCAAAATCAATAGTTAGCACAGCACTTGAAGATGTTCACCTTGCACATGTGTATATCAGCAGGGACCCACTTCAGATCTGAACCTTCAATCCAATGATACAAGGTTAGGAACCTTCACAGCTGTCATGTGCACTGGCTCATATAAACGTAACTGAATGACTGAAATAAACATACAATATGAATGTGGATGACTATGTTCTTGCCTGCTACTCATCCTTCCACACCACATCCTCTGTCCTCTGTAGCCCTACATCTTGGTTGAGGAGCTGCGTAGAGAACTACCCCCTGAACAAGCTGAGTACTGCATCATGAGGATGCCCCCCTACAATGGGCCAGACAAGGTGCCAGGAGCGCTGGACTATGCTGCCTTCTCCAGCGCCCTTTATGGAGAGAGTGACCTTTAAAAGCAGTCTACCTTGCCTCAAGTTTCTGTTGCTGTCCTGCTTTTTGGGTCTGTTGCTTCTCCCAGGAACCCCAAAGACACATTTATAAAGAAAATTATATATGTTACACAATAGCATATGCAATACAGTGCTGTGAAAAAGCATTTGTGCCCATCCTGATTTCTCCTATTATTCCATATTTATCACAGTGAATGATTTCAGATGAGGGAACCTGAGTAAATATGAGTTTTGAACTGACTATTTTATTTATTTAAGGAACAAACTTACTCAGCACTGCATTCTTAAATTTAACTGGGCTACACCTCCTTTAGCAGCAATAACTACAACCAAAAACTTCCTGTAATTTGAAATGATCCTTTCACATCTCTGTTGAGGATTTTTAGCCCACTTTTCTTTGCAGACCTGCTTTAATTCAGAGCCGTTGGCAGGCTTTCAACCATGAACTGCTCATTTCAGATCCTGCCACAGCATCTTTGTTGGATTGTCAGGACTTTGACTAGGTCACTTTCTTCTCAAGCATTCACATGTGGACTTGCTTCTGTGTTTTGGATCACCGTCTTGTTGCATAACTCAATTATGCTTCAGCTTCTGGTTGTGAACAGATGACTGGACATTCTCCTGAATTTTTTTTTGGTACTGTGCAAGATTCATGGTTCCTTCATTAATGGTAAATTGTCCAGCTCCTTTGGGTGCAAAACATCCCCACACCATCACTCTAACACCATCGTGTTTGACTCTTGGTATAATATTATTACTTTGCTGTGGTATTTCTTTACTCAGGTTCCCATTGTTTAATGATTCATTTTGTATAAATATCTTAAACCAATCAGTGTAACAAATATGCAGTAATAGGGGAAATCGGGAAAATCATACTTTTTCACAGTACTGTACATTATACACGATTTATTACATATAGAAAAATGCTATATAATTCAGTCATATGTTTGTGTATGACACATTACAGTACTTATCCATGCTGAGAAAACCTGTTGCTCCCGTTTATGAAAGATAATGTAAGTGTAAAAGCTGGCACATTTAAGTAAGCAAATGGAAGGTTTGGAGAAGCTTCTCTACAAGTAACTAATATTTTATAGGTTTTGGAGAGCTCAATAAAATTCATCTTTTTGAGGTAACCCAATAGCTTAAACCATTCTTCATGAAGTCATGAAGACAAACCCAGCAAAGGGAATTTAAAACTCTGGCTAGAATTAAAGTAGAACTATTCATATGGAAGAACTTATATTCAAGGATCTTTTTACAATCAGTTATGCTCAAAATATAATTTTTTTCTGTATATGCAGAGTATAACAGCATTCTTTGCCACTGAAGGCGTTTTTACCAAGGGGGATCTGAGGTGTAACTGTCTGATGTTCAGAAAGCCAACGGATGAGCCAAAGTCAGTCAAAAAGTAAAAAAGGTGTGTGAATGTTAAAATACATTGTAAAATATTAACGGATTGTTTGTACTTTTCCTGAAGTATAAAATAAACCCAAGATATTAATCTCATCCCATCATTTTCTTGTTTTTATTTATTATTATAGGACTGTCAGCATTAGTATGAAGGCGAAGTGAGAACACAGTATGTACATACAAATGAACTGTACACGATACGATTAACTAAAGATGAACTCCAGAAATCGAAAAATACTTGAAAAGCTTAAGTATGACTAGAACACGTGTAATATTAAAAAAAAAATACACTCAACTGACCTTTAAACAACATGAAAAATCTCCAACCCTACTAACCCAGGTCACCGGGTTCACGCATGCGCACTGAGGACACCTGTCGCGGCGGTCTTGAAGGCCGCGGGTGCTGTGACCTGGCACATGCGCATTAAGAAAACCTGTAGCGTTCACGTGAATGGTTGCGCTCACGCATGCTCACTTGGGGCCTCAGCGGCGCGGGCCCGCCCAGACAGCCAGGCTTGGCGCATGCGTGTTGACGACACATGTGGCCGGAGCAACAAGTTCTGTGGCTGCGCCTCGTAGGTCCGTCCGAGAGTTCTGGGGACACATGTGGCGCGACGCCTCTTGGGGAAAGTTGTCACATTACACGGGTGGCACAAGTGGTCAAGTACAATTTTTAATTTTCACTTCGTAAGATTTAGAGTCGCCCCCAAAGCTGCGCTTAAAACCGTAACATTTGGGAGCCAGGATTTGCACGATGGCTCCGACGGTGCATGAACGCTCAGGTAGGAATCAAGTGGGGATCAGGTTGGTATCAGAACGGGTTTAGCTGGAGACCACGGGGGAATCAACTAGAGATCATTTGGAGATCAGGTCAAGTTCAAGTAGATATGATCTTGGGATTTACTTAGAAAATACTGTGAACTGAAAACATCCTCGGTGACACTTAAAATGCAGATAAAATATAGTGCTAGTTTTTACTTTGGTGACAATATGGCATTTTCATGATACAAACCAAATAATTTATTTAGACTCCATACAGTTTATATCCAACAGTTTGAGTTTAGTGAAATCTGTAGTTATGAGTAACAGTTTAGTTTTGAACATTGACCCTTGCCGATTGCTGATATTTGCTTGACAAATTAAAGTGTAGATAATATTTGTGCAATACGAAAACCGATTAACACCAAGGAGCAGAAAAGTGTGTGTCTTTACTGACAACTGATCCTTGGAAGTGAAATAAATTTACAGTGTTTGAAAATGCAGTTTAATCCAGTGCTTAAGAGACCTTGCCATACAAAAAGAATCATATCAAGAGAGGAACAAAATGTTCCAACAGTTGGCAGCGAACCCTGTGATGACATCAGCATTGAGGATGGGCTTCGGAAGATCCTGCAGAAGAGGATCATGGTCCTGGATGGTGGGATGGGTACTATGATCCAACAACAGAACCTGGAGGAACCTGACTTCAGGGGCGAGGAGTTTCGAGATCATCCAAAGCACCTAAAGGGCAACAATGACCTGCTGAGCATCACTCAGCCCCACATCATCTACAATATCCACAAGGTATCATCATCCATCTTCCAAAACCACTTATCCTGAGCAGGGTCACAGCAGCCTGAGGTCTATCCTGAATTCATTGGGTACTAGGCTATACCCCAATATATCACCTTATTATTTTAATTTGTTTCATTAGTTAACTTGATGTTTTTTTTGTTTTGTTTAAACAACTTACAATGTTATGAGAACTTTAACACTACTTGGGGGTTGAATTTAATTGCAGGGTGACAGCTCTTAACCTTCATGCCACTTTGATGCTCTGTACAGTATGAATTGTTACTACACTCTTCATACCAGGGCTATGTTGATTTAAGCCATTACTGCTAAGAAAGACCAGAGTAGTTTTATTGTTCATATGCATATTGTTATTTTGAAATCATTGCCATTCTGATGTTTGTTTTTATTAGCTTTGATGCAGATTCAGTAAATGTAATGCATATATTTTTAAATTCAGTTTTGGATTTTTTGCGACAAGCCAAAACACATGACATTTCTGGTCTGCAGATACAGTACTACAGTAAGGCATAAAAAGTATTTTTTTCTGCCTCTCATGCAGCTTAAAGCTGCTTAAAAAGCAAAAGAATAATACTGTACGTTTTGTAGGGAAACGCTTCCAGAATGCAGCTGTGGTACAAATCCACAAGATCACTGTATTCTTCTTTTTTTGCACAACCAACACATTCCTCATGTGTTTGATTACAGGAGTATCTCCTCGCTGGAGCCGACATCATCGAAACAAACACATTCAGCAGCACGAGCATTGCGCAGGCTGATTATGGGCTTGAGGATCTGGTAAGAGCTTGTCAGACGGGCTCCTAAAGAAAGAGTTGTGATTTATTTCGATCCAGTTCACATTTTCTTACATTTTCTTTAGTGTGTGTGTGTGTGTGGGGGGGGGGGGGGGGTTGTGGTGTGGAATGAATTGCTGTGCTTCGCTCTGCTTCTCTGCGGTAGGTGATAGGAGCACAATAGGCTGTGTGTTGGTTGTTATTTGTGACAGTGCGGTGTCTTTGAGCCAGGCCTACCGACTGAACAAGTCCTCTGCCGAGATTGCCAGGAAGGTTGCTGATGATGTCACAACCCAAACTGGTATGTGTGGTTCACTCGGTTGATCAAATGCTGAGTGTCTCCTTGGTGTTGTAGTACTGTTTACCACAGGGTGTAACATCAGTGTATTTTCTTTCGAAAGGTATCAAGAGATATGTGGCTGGAGCAGTTGGTCCCACAAACAAAACCCTATCAGTGTCCCCCTCAGTGGAAAGGCCTGACTTCAGGAACATCAGTATGAACCACTTTTGTTATTGCAAAACTTGATGCCTGAAAGGTACTATTTTGCTTCCCATCTATAATGGGCAGCATGATGGCAGTTCCTGTGCTGTGGGTTCAGACATCGGTTTCATCCAAAACAATCTGTGTGTAGTTTGCTTATTCTCCCTGCGTCCACGTGGGTATCCTCCCATGGTCCCAAGGTGTGTGTTTCAGGAGAATCAGCAATTCTAAAATGCAAGGACTGTTTGACTGAGTGAGTTGGTGTGTTGAAGGTCTTTGTTGTGTGCCTGGATAGATAACTGTAAGTAGTGTATCTGACATTGTGAGTTGCCTTGGACAAAGCAAAGTACGACTTAACAGTCCCCTCACTGTTTGGACTAAGTGTGACAAAAACATCATCATTTGAACTGAGATTACAGATATAACTGTGTGCTGAGTCACATTATTGGAACTGTGTTGTTCTAGCTTTCGACGAACTGGCAGATGCCTATACGGAGCAGGTCAGAGGCCTTCTGGATGGTGGGGTGGACATCTTGTTGGTGGAAACCATCTTTGATACAGCCAATGCTAAGGTAGCTCCCCTGTCATATAAAACAAAATAATAAACTACAGATTTTATGGGAACAAGTTTTCATTCCAGCTGTAGAAATGTCTTGTGCTTGTTAAATGCTTTATTTAAAAAATTTTTTTTTTAAAGGCAGCCCTCTTTGCAATCGACAGACTCTTTGAAAGTCAGTACGAGCGAAGACCCATAATTGTAAGCGCTGTTGCTTTTTGTCCGAATGGATTCTGTTTTATTTCACCTGTTAATATGTAAAGCGCTCCTTTGGGGTCCTTAAGCATTCCTCTCTTGGCCCTCCCACTTGCTCGGTGCTAGATTTCGGGAACCATCGTGGACAAGAGCGGCCGGACGCTCTCAGGGCAGACTGGAGAGGCTTTTGTCATCAGTGTGTCCCACGCTAAACCACTGTGGTGAGTGTCAACTGCAAGCTGTCGAAGACACAGAGTCACGACCTGCTTCGAAAAACGTCACTACTCTATATGCAACATATTTTCATTTTATTGTTAAGCAGTGTCAGCTTAATGGAACGGCTATAAAGGAACATTTGTTTTTGAAAACGATAACCCTGATCAATGCTGACCCATATCAGCTGCCTCCTAATAAGCATTTTTGCATTTAATTTACGATGAGGTAAAGCACTGCTGTTTTTTCACAGTAATGTTGCCATTATTGCTAATTCAGTTAAGATGTCAACATTTCAGATGTAAACAGATTTCCATGATAAAGATTTATTATGTTTTCAATTGTTTTAACATGTAAAATGGCAGATAACCTGAAATCTAGCAGAAGCACAAAATGAGCAGATTGTAGATAATGGCATCGATTTGTTCAAATAAATAAATAAATAAGCAAGCATTTAAAGCAGAAGTATGCCTTTTAAAAATTGAATTATGTGAAAATGCATAATATTATGTATGTTTTTTCTTTTAGCATAGGATTGAACTGTGCTCTTGGGGCCACTGAAATGAGACCATTTATTGAAGCGATTGGGAAGAGCACCATGGCCTTAATCATTTGCTACCCCAATGCAGGTAACACATTTACCCTATTTTTCTCTATCTTTTGCATGAATCTGATGAGCGTTGGTACACATGAGATTACTTGCTTTGTTTAGGCCTGCCAAATACATTTGGAGGGTATGATGAAACTCCAGAACTGACAGCTGCTCATATACAGGTAAAATTCACTGTGTCTAACATCAACAGAATGCATTAACATTTACAAGGCTCTTCAGGCTTTTTTAAACTGAGAAAATAAATGGATTACATCATTCTTGTGGTTTTACAGTAGTTTAATTATATTAGTTATGTACCTTTATGCAACATTTCTGTGTGTGCGTGTGCGCGTGTGTGTGTGCGTGCGCGTGCGTGCGTGCATGTATGCAGGAGTTTGCCAAGGACGGTCTGGTGAATATTGTTGGTGGTTGTTGTGGAACTACCCCCGCCCACATCCGGTAATGAACTTATCCTCCTACTGTAGTTATGGAGTTCCCACCATGTGCTGTGGACCCTGGGTCTGAAACACAGTCCCTAGGATGCCATGTGTATGCTGACTTTCTCCTGCATCTTCTACTCATAATTGTTTAATTAGGGGTATTTTAGATTTTGGACAAGGAAGTACAAAAATACCACGATTAGCATCACCACTTACAGTGCTGTTTCTTGCACACATGCAGTTACCAAGCTCTGTTTATACAATATACTGTATTAACTGATTCATTAAGCACTAAGCATTCCATTTCTCAAGAACACATCCAGAGTGCTAATCCAGGTGTTACTGTGTAGGTATGGACAACATGAATCTTCTTAACTAACATTTTATTGGATCAGTATACTCTGCAGACACAGGCTCCTTCTTTTACAGTGGTCTCTGTTGTATAACTTGTATCTCTGATATCTCTGCATTTCAGGGCCATTGCTGATGCAGTGAAGAACTGCCAGCCTCGCGTCCCCCCAACAGATGTCTTTAAGGACTACATGCTGCTGTCAGGTTGCATATCGGCCATTTCTTTTTATCAGTCGCATTACCATCTGAGAAGTGAGTGTCTCTCTTGCTGGACACCTTTGTTACTGTGATTCCAGCCTCTTTGTTGCTGCCTCTTTTCACAAAGGCCTGGAACCCTTCCGGATCGGTCCATACACCAACTTTGTCAACATTGGCGAGCGTTGCAATGTAGCAGGTTCTCGGAAGTTTGCCAGGCTGATCATGTCTGGAAACTATGAGGTGAGTGTTGCTTTCATCTTTGCAGCAAGCCTAAGAAAGGTTAAGAAGTTAATATATTGATTAACTGATTTTTCCAGGGTTCTTCCAACATGGCTCAATGTGTTTTTGTCAACATGTTGACTGTAGGAGGCTCTGAGCATTGCCAAGGTTCAAGTTGAGATGGGTGCCCAGATTTTGGATATTAACATGGACGAGGGGATGCTGGATGGTCCTGTTGCTATGGCACGGTTCTGCAACCTCATTGCCTCTGAACCAGACATTGCTCGGGTGAGATGATCATTTTCCTTCCATTTCTTTCTCTGTTTTGACTTGATTTTATAGTATAGCGGCAACTGTATTTTATCATTAGACCAGGAGTCTGTTGCTGGTAATATGCATACATAATGTACTGTGCACTCATAGAAAATGCCATGGCTTGCAATGCACCAGGAATGCTCCATGGTCTGCCAGGGTTTTTAAGTGCTTTGCATTGCTGTCCTCAGGTGCCCCTGTGCATTGACTCGTCCAACTTTGCTGTGATCGAGGCAGGCCTCAAATGCACCCAGGGAAAGTGCATTGTCAATAGCATCAGCCTGAAGGAAGGAGAAGCCGAGTTCCTGCAACGGGCTAACTGTGTGCGCCGTTACGGGGCTGCCGTGGTTGTCATGGCGTTTGACGAAGAGGGACAGGTCAGCCTCTCTGATTGGAAAGATTTTCTTTCCGAGTTTATAAATATTCCACTTTTTGGGATTTTCAACCGGCGGCTTAATGTACCTAGAGAGTCAGTGACAACATTTCTGTTAACCTTAGGTATTAGTTTAGTTTTATAAAGAGAGTCCCAAGTCACATGGTGTAAACATCCCTCTTAACTGTCTCCATGATGATCACTGTCCTTGGCTTGCAGCTGCAGGGCAACAAAGCACAGTACGAATTGAAAGCCAAAACAAAGTTTCTTATGCTTCTCCTGTGTGTGCTGGATAGTTCTCAGACACAAGTGTGGAGCACACAGCTTGCTCTGTTTTATTACAGCATGTTTCTGAACCAAAAAAATCAGTTCCCCTCAATACTGATTTGATTGGGAGATGAAGAAGAATGCATTAATATTGAGGGTATTGGCAGTGAGGATGAACAACATATGGTTATTCATTCGTATGTTGGCCAGAGTAATGTGTGGTATTATGTGACTGTGTTGTTTGTTTATGGAAATATGGGATTGATCATCTCTTTTCTCATCCACAGGCAACAGACACAGAGCACAAGGTCCAGGTATGCACACGAGCCTACCGCCTCCTGGTCAGTAAAGTAGGTTTCAACCCCAATGACATCATCTTCGACCCCAACATCCTGACCATTGGCACTGGCATGGAGGAGCACAACATGTATGCCATTAACTTCATCAAGGCTACCAGACTCATCAAGGTGGTATCTTCTTTCTCGTATTAAATGTATATTAGTATGTTGTGTGAATATTTTTTATGTCCTATTAACTCAGAATGATACATTGGATTCACATTCAGGTCACTGTGTGACAGTTTTGATCATTTGATCTCTGGAAAAATTAAATTTTTAAAAAATGATCTAAGCCAATATTTATGTCACCAGCCAGCAAAAATCTGTCAAAAACAGCTTAATGAGTGTGACCTCTGAGCTAGGATAATTTTCTGTCTTGCTATAGGAGACACTACCAGGAGCCAGGGTCAGCGGGGGGCTGTCTAACCTCTCCTTCTCCTTCCGTGGGATGGATGCCATTCGAGAAGCCATGCATGGTACCTTTCTCTACCATGCTATCAAGGTATGCTCCTCTCTGCCCTAGCCACCATGGCATTAGACCTGCTGCTGTTCATCACTTTGACCTATTAGCAATGGACTTTGTTCTGATGCCTATCTTTGTCCCTCTTGTCATGCAGGATGGCATGGACATGGGCATTGTGAATGCGGGGAACCTTCCGGTCTATGATGACATTGACAAGGAGCTGCTGCAACTGTGCGAGAACCTCATCTGGAACAAGGACCTTGAAGCTACTGAGAAGCTCCTGGTTTATGCCCAGGTCCTTTCTCTATTGCTGGACTGTCAATGTAGTGTTCCAGTGCTTTGGCTACTTTGTGCTTTAGGCCACTTTGGTGTGCTTAGTTCATCAGGAATTGGACCATGTAGCATGACTTGTCCCTTTTTTCCAGAACAATGCCAAGGGTAGCAAGAAGGTGATCCAGACAGATGAATGGAGGGAGGGCAGCGTAGAGGAGCGTTTGGAATATGCACTCATTAAGGTCTCCATCTGACTCGTCTCATTCCTCCTTGAGGCTGTTTCTTCCTGCACACCCACACTTAGTAGCTCTGCTGCTCTGCATTTTTTGAGCAGGGCATTGAGAAATACGTGGTGGAGGACACAGAGGAGGCCCGCTTGTTGACTAAGAAGTATCCAAGGCCCCTAAATGTGATCGAGGGCCCCCTGATGAATGGGATGAAGGTGGTGGGGGACCTCTTTGGGGCCGGGAAGATGTTTCTGCCACAGGTATGGAAAAAAAAACCTAGTCAGTCAAAGGTGTACATCCACTACTTAAGAACTTGACCATTGTCCACTTGATCATGAGGCCTATGTTTTGAATATTTGAGTTGATATTGAGTCTTGGAAATCATGTATAGAATGCCTCCAGGATGTTCTACCCTTCATGTCTATTTTTCATGTTGAAAAGGATGTGTCTGCAGTCATTGTCATAATTGTCTTCATCTCCCTTTTGCTTCAGGTTTTCCAAGTATTACTGTCTTTTAAAAAGGAAACAGTCTTTGCATGTCATGTCCAAATTATGATAGATGTGTTGTGCAGGACATATCTGTATTAGTGTATTAAACAGAAATACCACAGAGGTGTTGGACTCAGTAATCTGCCTACCACCATATAAGGGACAGATTGAATATTTCTTTTTCTGCTGCAGGTTATCAAGTCAGCACGAGTGATGAAGAAGGCAGTGGGATACCTGATCCCCTTCATGGAGAAGGAGAGGGAGGAGATGATGGCAGCCTCTGGGTCTTCCGAGGAAGTGGTGAGCCTGCCAACATTCTCTTAAACCTCTCCCTACCGCTGCACTATTTCAGTGTCTTCATAAAGCTCTTTTGCTTGAGGCGATTTACTCCTACTGCACTGGCAATGTTCTGTCTCCATGTTCAGAAACGTAGCAAGCCACAATCTTTAACTAAGTGTATACTAGAATTTTAGGTGCCAACCTCAAATGGTGTCAGGCTTAGCCTTGTTTATATAGATGAGAAGATGAGAAGAACATGTGTTACTAGTTACATAACATAGCTGTGGATGTTAAAGACCATCATTTACATAAATCATCAGCTGAATACTTGGTTTTCTATTCTGTATTTCACAAAAATATTATTCTGTTACTCAGAATTTGTTAGTACAGGCTGAGGTTATTAGATCTCCAAAGCTGGCTGAAGTTCAAAATTTTTTTTGACTGCCCTGTAGGATCCCTACCAGGGCACGATTGTGCTGGCCACCGTGAAGGGCGATGTGCACGACATTGGCAAAAACATCGTTTCCGTTGTCCTGGGGTGCAATAACTTCAGGTAGGCCTGAGCTGCCCTTTTATGGAAGGGGTGATACAGCGGCAGCTGCTGAAATCCCTCATCTCTGTTCTCTGTAGATGGTAGGTCTGCAGCAGATGAATGGAGGCCAATTGATTGTCACTCATGCATGGAGAACGTTTCACTTACATGCGTAAATCTGTAAATTGCCTTATCTCTCGGAAAGGAGGCAATGCTAGGAGTGCAGCATGGGCTTGAATTGCCTTTGGTGTGAGAATAATTGGAAAATAAACAGCAACATCAATCATATGAATTGGATGAGGAGTTGTGCTATACTTGTTTCCTATTGAACATTCCTCTCCTGCTCCAGTTAATAGACTTCCTCATAATAGAGAGGTCACCCGGCTGTCTTCGCTTTATTAAAACGTACTAGGATTTTGTTTGAAAACACATCTTCATATCTCTTCTTCCATGCAGAGTGATTGATCTTGGGGTGATGACACCGTGTGATAAAATACTGAGGGAGGCAATTGACAGAAAAGCAGGTAATGTTTCCGTCCCAGAATCCTTGGCCTCTACCATACATTAACTCTAGTTACAGCTTCTGCAATTAAAAAGTTACCTGTGGGATGGGTCAGCTTTTAATATATTAATAATATACAGTATATATTTAATTGTATTTAAAGCTTCCCCATTCAGCTTTGAGCATCACTGCAGGATGGTTTATAATTTAGTAGCATAGACAATGCAGAGCAGCATGGTTTGTAGGGGGTCATGTTTAAATTGGGTTTTGTTTACGTAAAGGGTTCAGAGGGCAACTGTACCACAGTAGCTTAACAGCTATATTTACCATAAATCCTGCTGTGTAAGTTTTTTTAATACTCATTGTGGTTGCTAAGCAAATTTAAATAGAAAAGGCGAGGACGGAATTTTTTTTTAACTTTCATGACTTTATTGGCAAAAAAAAGTTTAGCAATTTAACCTTTAACCTGAATGATTAGCAGTTTTGTGTTTAGTCCAAACAACTAGTAGTTCAGTGTTTAGCTCAAACAGTGTAGCTTGAAGAATTTAACAGTTCATTTTAACCTTGGCAATTAGCAGTTTAACTTTTAGCTTGAACGTTGGCCAGTTTAATCTTTAGCTAGGACTGTTTAATGTGTAAAATTTAACTTCTAGCCTAAACACTTAACAGCTCACCGTTTTGCTTGGATCACTATAAGTTTAACTTTTAACTTCAACCGTTGCAGTTTTTAGTTTCAACAATAAGCATAATAATTTTGAGTCCGAATAATCAGAAGTTTAACTTTACTCTGAACAATTAAGTTTAATGTTTAGCTTGATATGATGTTCAGATTGAACAATGGCAATTTAAGGTGTAGTTTTAATACTTAGCAGTTTAATGTTTGTTGAATAGTTAGCAGTTTACTATTTAGCTTTAATGATTAGCAGTTTAGCATTTGGCAGCTGCTCTATGGTAGCTGTCATTTCTGAGACTTAACTGAGACTGTAACATGAAATAAATCAATACAAATCTGCAGGTCTCTGCTATTATTCTCGCCATCTTCTGTCCCATCCTAGAACCCTGACCCTGCTTGGCAAAGTCTGTTGTGCTCCTGCAGCTCACACAGTTCCCCTAAAACAGAATCCCATCCTGCATAGTAGTACAGTGTGGAATTCTTAACACAAATATCAATGCTGCCTCCTCAACCTCAGCTTGTTGCCCTGGGGAATTTCCTAAATGTGATTTCCTAATTTATTGGAGGTGTACTTCATTGTGACCTGATACAGGCCGTTGTGCAATGGTTGGATTTTCATTTAACAAAAATCAAGTAGTGTTGCGTTACTTTAAATTAGTTTTGTGCCGTTAATAGATGCGTATACAGTGAAGTGTGTTATGAAATACTAATTCTGGGGAACAGATTGCTAATAGCGTTATTCCTGTATTAACTCGGATTTCAATCCTAATGAAATGTAGCTGCATATGTGTTCTCACGAGTGCTATACACTTGAAATGCTCAGTCACACTGTAATAAGTCTGAGTCTTTTAAATTACAACATGAAGTAATACGGTTGAGTCCACTTTAGTCGATAGCGTTGAGACTGGATTTACGGTATCCAGTTATGAAAATTATTCACCGTACTGTAGTTTTTAGTGGGTGAATGATTGTAGGGAGTGTACTGGTATTTAGCATTGTAAGCTGTTTTGGATAAAGGTGTCAATCAAACATCATTGTAGGTCTTTAGGAAAAAGTGTCCAGCACTGAATGAATAAATGTAGTCAGTCTCCCTTTACTGTGTTATGCTAGTTAAATTTCCTTTCTGTAGACATCATTGGCCTGTCTGGACTGATCACCCCCTCACTGGATGAGATGATCTATGTTGCCAAGGAGATGGAACGACTGGGGATGAAGACACCCCTCCTGATCGGAGGAGCCACCACATCCAAGTACGTGACCCTCCTGCCTTCTCTTTCCGACCCAAATGCTTTTCATGGGGCAGCTGCAAAGCACTGACCTTTGGGCCCCATGATCTATGACCCAACCCCTCCAACCCCTTGACCGCAGTGCTGTGTTGCGTTCCTGTTCACAGGACGCACACAGCAGTGAAGATCGCCCCACGCTACAGCGCCCCTGTGGTCCACGTGCTGGACGCCTCCCGCAGCGTTGTGGTGGTAAGCTTGGCCACCCTTGCCCAAGGCTCAGCTGCCTCGGAAATTTCACGCATTTGCACTTCAGAGCCCTTTCATTTATCTGCTCGCTGTACTTAACAGTTAAAGGTGAAGGCAGCACAAACAAAACAACTCACAATGTTGATTATATGACGGGGAAAAGACCCTTTTGTTTGCAGTACAGGGGATGGAACATAGTTGGGAGCATAGCAATTATAAGCCGGTGGCAGATAATAAGGTGGTAATGGGATCTATCTTTGGTTAAATTGCATGGTGTCTGATGAGCTGCGTAGATAATGCAGCCTGTGCGAGCTGTCAGGGTGTCGGAGACCACAGCGCCTCCTTGTGTGGTTAACAGTGATGTCGGAGCCTTAAGGGCCGCAATTAAAAGCCTTCAGTTGGAGTTTGAGAAGCTGTTTGAAAACATTACAATTGGACGTCTCCCTGGATAAGCACTTCTACTGTGAGAAAGAAGTGACAGGTTTTAATTCTGTCAGGAAGGGCACTTTGAAAGCCAGTCTGCGGTCCACGGCTCAGCCAGTTGGGACCGGTGTTCTCTGTAGGTCAGAGCTCAGTATCCGTTAAAGTTCTTTTCACCACGATTCACTGAGTGCTTCTTGGATGAGATGCTAAATTATAGTGTAGCATGTACCACTGCAGGGCATTCTTTGGATGTCACTGTAGCATCCAGTCATGGCAGGACTGCAGAAGTGTACCCTGCCTTGCGGTTATTTTGTCCTCATGATATTTTATCCTTTTTTCTGTCCTGAAGTGCTCTCAGCTCCTGGATGAGAATCTGAGAGAGGAGTTCTTTGAGGAAATCACAGAGGAATATGAGGACGTCCGACAGGACCACTACGACAGTCTAAAGGTGAAGGGGGAAGGGGCTGAAAGAGGCAAGCCACATAAATCGCAAATTGATAAAAGTGGTCCTCAAGTAGCCATGACCTCTATGTCTGTTTTGAGGGGATGCCCTGTATTTGCTCTGCCCTCAGGATCGCCGTTTCTTGTCGCTCAGCCAGGCCAGGGAGAAGGGCCTGCATATGGATTGGCTCTCCCAGCCGCCATCAGGTGAGTGAGGTGGGTCCTGTCACAGCCACATTGTAACCACAGGGTCAAGTGTGCTGATGCGCTTTGTGACCAATACAACAGGTTAGTATTTTCAAATAGATGGATTGTGTAAGGGTTTTGAGTTGGGGGGTCTTGTCTGAGCCCTCTTGTCTGAGCCCTCTTGTCCTGTTCTGTTCCAGTACGCCCCTGTATGACTGGCACCCATGTGTTTGAATCCTACAATCTCCACCAGCTGGTTAACTACATTGACTGGAAACCCTTCTTCGATGTCTGGCAGCTTAGGGGCAAATATCCAAACAGGGCCTACCCCAAAATCTTCAGTGACAAAACTGTGGGTATGTGGTAATGTTTCATTATCATTCACTTTGATATTTATTTTATGCACATAGATGTCCATTTGTCAGTCATCAACAACCAATAGTCTGACACGGTTACAGTTGTCCCATGCCTATCCTGGAAGTATAGCACACATGGCAAGGTACGCTCTGGATAGGACACCAGTACCATACATTCATTCACTTACTCATATAGTCTCACAGAAAAAAGTGATTTAGAGTTACCAGTTCACTTTAAACACATGTCTTTGTGCTCTGGGAGGAATCCGGAGCACTTGAAGGAAACCCATGAGAATGTGTGGGGGGGGGCATGCAAACTCCACACAGATTGAGTCAGATTCAGTCTGACTGCGTGACCCAGGAGTTGTAACACCAGCGGTAGCCATTGCGCCACCATGTTACACTACTCATACTGTAGTATAACATATAGAATTGATTCATTACTCACTTGTTTCACTGTGTTCTCAGACTCTGCAACAGTGGCAAGTACTGGCATATAATTATTTTATTCCTTCAAGTGTTTCACATGTATGGAAAATGCACATTACTGCAGCCAGCTTTTAACACAAACAATTTAGGTAAAGTCACAGTTTGGCTAACAGACTGACGAGGCCCAGAATACTTAATATGCTGTCCTGCTGAGCATACTGTGCTACAAAGCTTCTGCAAAGGATGCTGGGAGTTTAGGTTGGTTAAATGGTGTGTTTATTCCTGTAGCAATGGAGGGGTGGAACTGGCAGCACCAAGTGCCCACGCCATGGACACAGCAGGGGAGAGACCCATCCTCACATCCTTGATAATTTTCTACTCCTTTTCTGTTGGTGCTTGAAGGATTAGTTCCTTCAGCTGAGATGGAAAGAATTTTGGATGTTTGTGGGGGTGATGGCACCTATAAAAACAGATACAGCACCACAATGGTGGTCGGAGTCATGTTCCTCATTGTTTTCTCCATCCCCCTGTTGGGTGTAAAATACAAACAGCTTTCTGCTTATTATTTCTAATCTTTATTGCTGAAACTACCAGCATACAGTTTTACTCTGATATGCCTGGGGCCAGTGGGTAGCATAGTAGTCAGAGCTGTCATCTTTTTCTTGAAGGGCATGGGTTTGAACCCCCTCCTGCTCTAGTATTCTTGATCAATTTATTTACTCTAAACTGAGTAAACAGTAAAAAGTACCAAGTCATATAAATGGAAACATAACTGTAGCTAACTTATGGTATAAAACTTGACACTGTAAGGCAGGTTAGACAAAGGCATCAGCTAAGTAAATGTTAATAATAATAATAATAATAATATATTCTCTCCTAAATGACATTATCAAAATGATTCCTGCTACTTTTATTAGTGTTAAGGTGTTTAATGATGTTTAACTGATAGCAAGACTGCATTTTCCTTTTCATGCATTTTCACACAATCGATTTATGTCTACTTCTCTGTTTGCCTTGCCTTGCTAAAGTGATGTAATGCAAACTCTCATTACTCCAAGATGTATTTATCATCAGTTTGAGAGGTAAAAGTTCTTATGTGTTTATGAGCCCAAAGTGGCACACAGGTGTTATAAAATATCAGAAAATCCCTTTGTGGCATCAACAAATTAAAACAGACAGAATAACTTTCAAAGGTTAACGTTAGTTGCCATAACACAGGCAGGTTCCTTTCATTAATTCAGTCTGTTGTACTGTATGGCTGTCGCCCTGCACTCATTCACTTATAGTTATTTGCAACAGGCTTAAAGCACAGACTTCCCCCCCTTAGTCTGAAGACATCTGTTCAATGTGCCCAGTGGTGTGTGTGTGTGTGTGTGTGTGTGTGTGTGTGTGTGTGTGTGTCTGTGTGTGTGTGTCTGTGTGTGTGTGTGTGTTTTGTGTTCCTCGCCAGTCAACGCTGCATATAATTTCATAAAACTGCATCCAACACTGTCAGCACATTATCCCTTATGGTATATGTTACAGTAGACTTGCACTTAAACAAAATGAATAAAACATAATATTAAACATGTTTATAAAAATGTATGTTAATTACTCAAAAGAAACCAGAGAAGCAGCAATATGGCTACAACAAATATATATAAATGTCCCTTGTGAATAAATCCCATCCCTCTCTTCCTGTGTTTGCATGAGTTTCCTCACATAGTCCAGTGATGACTGTATTTGATTTCATGTTCAGAATCTGTTTCTTTGTGTTATTTGTCTGAATTTAGCTTCTAGAATCTAAAGAAAAGCATAGTCTATTTCCATCCAGCATGGTTTGATTGATTAGCCAATCAGAGAGGTAAAGCTGTAATTTACCTGCAGGAGAAGAGGCCAAGAAGGTGTTTGATGATGCTCAGAAGCTCCTGAATGAGCTGATCGAAAACCGAAGACTGCAGGCCAGGGGCCTGGTAGGATTCTGGCCAGCACAGAGTGTTGGTGATGACATCCATGTGTACGCCCAGGACACCATTCCCCGAAGTACGCAACCCCTGGCCAAGTTTCATGGTCTCCGTCAGCAGGTGGGACTCCTGTCAGATGGATGACAGTTGGGTATATCATACAAACTGATCATGGTTTTCTCACAGGTCCACATGTTCAGTCTGGATACTGTCGATGTTGATCTCTGCTGTCTGTTCCCTGTTTCAGTAACATTGTTGTTTTAGATGATTTCAATGCAGATGTTTGCAGCTTTAAAGTCAGCCTGTTTGAGAGGAGGAACTCAGCCTTGATCCCTTGTGGTGTGCCAGTAACTGAAGTGCAGGCGCACCACACATGTGGTAACCTTGTGGTTTCTCCCCACACTCACAGGTGGAGAAGGATTCCTCCAGCACAGACCACTACTTGTGCCTGTCGGACTTTGTGGCTCCACGTGAGAGCGGGATGCCCGACTACATTGGCCTGTTTGCCGTGGCCTGCTTTGGCGCTGAGGAGCTGAGCCGCCATTTCGAGAAGAATGGGGATGACTACAGTAGCATCATGGTCAAAGCCCTGGCAGACCGTCTGGCCGAGGTTTGTAACAGACGTGAAGCAGCGTGATGTTCATTTTCTAGTTATGGGACAGTTTTGTTGAATCCTGAATGCAGTTTTCACAGTCACTTTGGCTGCTTTACTTTTTCATCTGCACCATTGTACACCGGTCAGTACTGATGCTTGAAAAATTCCTTTTACAGTATTGGCCTTGATTCATGTTTGCACATCTGGATGTGTACTGGGTGACAGTTGTGTACAGTGTAGCTGCCTGCTTGCAGTTTGAGCATCCAACCTTTTGAACACAGCTCTCCCCACACTTTGTCTCCCTAGGCATTCGCTGAAGAGCTGCATGCCCGCGTGCGCAGGGAATTCTGGGGCTACAATACAGAGGAGACGCTGGAGGCGGCCGACTTGCACAAGATTCAGTACAAGGGGATCCGACCTGCACCTGGTTACCCCAGCCAGCCGGACCACACTGAGAAGATCACCATGTGGCGACTGGCCTCCATAGAGGAGAAGACTGGTACGAAAGTGCTCCATCCTGCTGCACTGAATCCACACCTTGATTTCCATCTTAAGTTGCAGAGTAGGCTGAGCATGTAGCATGTGGCAAGATTTATCGGTGTTTTTCTTTCAAAGGCATTGCTCTAACTGAGTCCCTGGCCATGACGCCTGCTGCCTCTGTCTGCGGACTCTACTTCTCGAACCCCAAGTCAACCTATTTTGCCGTGGGCAAGATCACTAAGGAGCAGGTATGGCTTGACTCAGTGCTTGCTGTGAGTGTGTGAGAGGAATGGGGACAGGAATTGTATTGGGCATTTAATGCAACCATGAAGGTCACATACCCTCCTTCACCCTTTGTGAACCGACAAGATTCTGGGTGTTCATGTCTGTGTTGTGCTTTGGCTTTCAACAGGTTGAGGAATATGCTGTGAGGAAGGAGATGCCTGTCGCAGAGGTAGAGCGATGGCTGGGACCAATCCTGGGCTATGACACTGATTGACAAGTCATCAACTACTGCCCGTCGAACCCCCCCATGCCAACCTAACACTAGACATCTTTTCTGTGTCGGCATAAAACAAGCACTACATAGATCATTTTAAAGTTTAGTTTTTAAACACAAACCTCAATTTGTTAAACTGCAGAAAAAGCTGAAGTCTTAATTTGTCATTATTTCTCCCTTTACACCTTGTAATTTCACCTTATTGTGCCTTTCATATAAAATATATACATATGCGATAATGCCACTGTAAGTTCCACTACTGCTGGATTCTCTGGTATTTTTAATTTATATGCACTGTCTACTGTAAGTCACACAGCAGATAATCAGAGATTCTAGTCAATGTGCTACATGGCATTAATTTAAAATTGTTATTGCATGTTAATATTAAAATCAACCTTTTAAAGTTTTTGCAAGGCAATATTTTATAATGTTTTTAAAAACTTGGTACAATTCTGTATTTTCAAAGTGCAACAAATGTTTTCATGTATATATTCTTATAAGCTGCATTTTTGTGACCGCCACAAAAATTAAATACTAATAAAATAAAAGACCCTGATATATGAGGGATTATGGCTTTTGATATTTAAAAATGAATCCTTGAAAGTGTCCATAAGTGAAAGTTTGTGTGTAATTTTGTGCTGTTTAAGCAGGTACACCAAACTGTTCCATTCAGAGGAACAAATACAATCGCTGTTTGTTGTCATGATAGGTTTTCTAATTCCAGCATTTTCTTTACTATCGGATGATGCACTATAGGTTTGTTTATGTCTATTTTTGCATGCATTGTTTTTGTTACCATGGGAATTTCTGTGAGCTTGCTGGCTGGATAGTGTGAGTTCACACTGAAACCTGCGACTGTCCAGCTTGCTATATGAAATATTGACATATGGAAATATTTTCAAGCTGCAGCTCCTGGTCTCCATGGGCTCTCTGCTGAATCCTGGCTCTATTTTTCTCCTGCTCCATTAGGGGGAAATGTGCATCTCTGTACTTTGCTGCCGGCATGTTACACAACGGCCTGGAAACTATTGATTTATATTCTTCTCATGCCGAAATGCACAGGAACACGTCCCTCTCATCCTTGGGCTGATTTTTTTTCTTCCCTCATTTAAGTCCCATTAATAGAGCCTTATTAAGGTTTTTACTTGATCAAAATTGTGATGGATCAGAGTGAAACAGTTTCGTGTCAGACAGAACAACTGCAGCGTTTTCGCTGCTTGTGATGACAGATAGTTTGTCTTGTGACAAAGCATATTCTAGTACAGACTTATCAAATCAGACTCATGTGGGGCTGCTGTTGCGTCTCTTGACAGCCTTACCGCGGTACATATTAGAGTGGTGCTGTCTGTACCATCAGACGTGTTTATTCCCATCATCTTCCCCTTCCAAGTGTCATGTAAACATGGTAGCAGGTGGCCTAGTGGTTAGAGCTGTTGTCCTGCATCCTAAAGACTGATGGTTCTCTTCTCCTGCTGCAATTTATGTGGTCAAGATCCTTGTATGATGCTGATTCTGAAATACCCTACTATTGGATGTGTAAATTCAGTTTTATTTTTATATAGCACTCTTCTCACTCCAGTGACACAGCGCTGAACAGACATGTAGAGGGTTTTGTTCAGTAATCTTGTACAGCTGGTCATGCAGGAGAGGAAAAACAAAAATCTCCTTTCCAGTAGGGAAAAACATGGTAAGGTTGTACTCTGCCTTGAAAAAAGGCATCCGATCAGTAAAAAATAGCAGCATATAAACACAGACCCTCTGTTGAAATCAGTTTATAATTTCAAGGTTTTATTTCCTATGTCTGGGAGCCTTAAGCACATCCCTGACGCTCACAACACGTGTGTGTGAAAGGGCGCAGTGAAGTACAAGAGCCACTAAATGCGAAGGTGAAAACACCCCCACGTCCCGGCCCTGCGCCGGCTTCTGAGTCTTCTTTCTCTCCGATCAGCCGCAGCAGCAGCTCAGGTGCGGTTACGTAAACCGTTTTTTGCTGCGCTTCCAGTCCCGGCTCCAGTGCGGCGCCCCCCCCCACGCCCCTCGGCGTGGCGCAAGGTGCGCGGTGCGCGGAGCCGCCAGCAGGGGGCGCTCGGAGCCAGGCGCCGCGTCCCGCCCCGCCTCGCATGGCCCCGCCCCGCACCTGGCCGGCTCCTCCCCCCGGCTGCGCGGCTGCTCCAATCAAAAAGCTCCTCGGAGGACGCAGCGCACGGGTGCAGCCCGCGAGCCGCCGCCGCCTCCGCCACAAGCGCGCGTGCAGCCGTGCCGAGCGGTGACCATGGCCGAGGGGGGGGAAGGAGAAGATGAGATCCAGTTCTTGCGGACGGTGAGTTCCTGAGCTCCTGGGGGGGTCGTGAGGGGGTGACCGGGCGTTGCGGACACTCCGTTGCATGGGGCACTGGAGCGCGGGTGACGAGGAGGAGCAGGAGGAGGGGGAGGAGGACCGCAGTGGTGGATGATGATGGTTCTCATGACGAGGATCGCGATTTTACTTCTGCTTGTAATGGAGTGCGAGACGCTGGGCTCACGGTCGTGGTCTTTGCTTGGGGCTGCCGACCGCGCTGGCGGTTACCGCCACGACGACGACGGTGGCGATGTTGACGGTCGCGGTCGGTAGGATGGTGGCCGCGCTCGTGACCACGGGGCCGACGTGGAAAGAAAGTGATGGTGACACCGATGACGATGATGATGATGATCGCTGGCATGACGAAGCCGTGTGCTGCTCAGGTGTGTGCCCCCCCCCCCACCACCACCACCACACACCCACCCACTCCCTCCCAGGCTTGCGATCGCTGTCACCAAGTTGTGCGGTGATGGAGGGGATGAAGGTGACTGTGGTCCCCTGCGGAGCTGCGAACACCTGCTCGCTGCCTTCATCCCCTGTCCTGCCCTCTTACCCCGGGACACCACGTACCCGCCAGCAGATCGAACCCACCCCCCATCCTCGGCAGGACAGGTGTGGGACCCACATGCACGGTGCGGGATATGCGGGTCTCTTGTCAAAATGGAGCCCTGGGGTAAAAAAGACTGAAGCGAGGAAGAAGGGAGCGCGCTCGCCGCGCCCATGCGCGCCTCCTCCATCGCTCCTTCCACGCCGTGAATGCGGCTTCATTTCGGCGTGGGCGCGTCGGAGTGGCACTGCTCTTACCGCAACTGTCCCCTGGGGGCGGAGCTAGGGACACAAACACACACGCGTGGACTGTCGCGCTGTCCTCTGCGGTATTAGTCACAGTTGTGGACAGAGTCCAGGTGAAAGGGGTCCAAATCGCAGTGGTCATTTTAACATGGAGACACTCCCCCCTCCCCGCAGTATCACCTCCTAATGCAGAAATTCAGTGTAAAAGGGAGCTTGGTGCCTTTCTGCTTGTGATGAGAACACAGATCTCTCATCCATCACGCTGTCCCTCGCTGTTCCTTGTCCATCCCGCTGTACCCCACTGTCACTTCCTGTCACTCATCCGTCACGCTGTCCCTCGGCATCGCTTAGTGTCCCTCATCCACACCATCCTCTCACTGTCCCTGTGCAGGACTGCATGTTGGTCTAAATGTCTAATTTTTATCATTTATTAAAGAAGAATAAAAAACAGCTGTATCAAGGTGTTTGTGAATAACCTCACATAAAAAAAAAGCAGTCCCATTGAATGATGTGGGAAATAATAATAATAATAATAATAATAATAATAATAATAATAAATGTTTGCTTTGTACTTACATTATTGACAGCCTTACCTGTGTCCCTGGCATTCAGGTGGCTGCAAATCACACACATTTTTTAAATATCCCTCTGAGAGGTCAAAGGTGGACAGATCTCAGAATGCGCAGGGGAAGCATGGAGAATTACCTTTTTACAGGTGGTTTCTCATTTTCGTTACGCTGTGAGCCTGAGGCCTGTGAAAAACGTCCAGAATTGTACAAATATATAATGTTCAAGTAGCAGAGGATAGGAGGATGTTTCTTTATTACCCAGCATTTGCACTGAATGCTGTATAAATATTTTTTGCTTTAATGTGAGATGCTAAATTTGTTCATGCGCGTTCATATTTGGAAATTATTTTTTGTGATGGCTAATCCTTTTGAATGCACATTTTGACGTATTAGGCACGTGGGAAAAAAGGCAGAATTTATAGTAATAATAGTAAAAAGATAAAAATTGAGCTTGTGTGGAGCGAGGGCCTCCTCATTACGAAACGGCTGGATTAAAATGGCTGTTGATTGTGCCATCTGTCGGATTCCTGTACCTTGCCGCCCCGGGTAAATTTTTCTGTTTGAAAGACTGGCAATTCATTGTATTGCGGTGGTCTTGTACAAAAGGGGGGGGGGGACACTCCCCCACATACACATGCACACACACACACTACTGTATGGGCGCAATTTTCTCCCACGAGTTCAGGAAAGTGCTCTCCCTGCCACATCAATGTTTGATGAGATCCTTCCCGGTTACATAAATGCTGTCCAAGGCGCTCCCCCTTTTCAATTTATCAGTGGGGCTCGGAGCTCCAATGGGGAGGCAGGCCACCCACTTCCCATGAGTACTAGAAGCATGAAATGAGGGAAGGACCTTCAAACCCCTGCCAATCTCAGAGGGCTGGAGGGGGCTGCTGATAGTTTGCCGCAGGTGTGTGCATGCGCGCGCGCGTGTGTGTGTGGGGGGGGGGGGCAGGGTGGTGTTTTTTGGGAGGTCCTTTGATTGCGCAGCTCTGAAAGGAGGCATTACAGCTGCGATAGGAACCCCCTCAGCCTCCCAACACACTGCTGCAGGGAGGTGTTGAAGTGTTGTGCTTTTTCCAGGCACGATGCCTTGTTTGTTTGAGCCCAGAGGAGGATGCAGGCGTAGGGGGTCATTAGCAGAGCTAACATCTTCCTGAGTAGTGCTGCAGTTCACTGTTGCAAAGCAGAGCAGGCGGCGTGGGGAAGTCACAGTACGGGGAGGCTGAGGAACATTAAGAAACAGGATGAAAATTGTGCATCTTTCACTTCCATCCATCCATCCATCCATCCATCCATCCATCAACAACAACTGACTGCTCAGAGCAGGGTCTTGGTGCTCTAGAGTCCATCCCAGAAGCACAGGGGAAGAGGCAGGGCACATGATGAGGTGGATGCCAGTCCATCACGTTGCATATCATCTCCGGTTCTTGGAAACAATGATGTACTTTAATTCATGGCCCAGTAATTGGGATCTTCCACTGTTTTTGACATCCAGCAGCATAGCCCCCAAATTCCCACACACCGAGTGCCCCCATGATGCTGTGCCAGGCAGCTCCTGTCCCCCTTAATAGAGTGCATTGCAATGTGCTGCAGCAGCCCCCTGATTTTCTTTGTGATTAAAGAGGGATGAGAATGGAAGACCTTAGTGGAAACGGGGGTTGGGTCACTGCGCCGCTACTTTGATCTATGGCTAACATTGGGCTCCATCACCAAACCTCACAGATCGGTACAACCCTGTCCAAAAAGTCAAAATGACAATCTGTGCTGTATTTTAATAATCCTCTTTCCCTTCTCTACCCCACTAGCCAGCATGTAAATAGAAAACATGCCTTCTCATGTTCTGCTGATGTGGTAGGGATGGAGGTTGTGTGTGTGTGTGTGTGTGTGTGTGTGTGTGTGTGTGTGTGTGGAGGGGGTTTCCTTGCAGTACACATGCACACCGTCGCAATTGCATGCACACTGCTCCACTGGAGTTATGTTTATGTTTTGTGGAAGAATGGGAAGGGACATCAATCACCCTGTCACGCAGCATCATCTTGGCGACTCCCTTTATGGTGGAGCTGCAGTGAAAGTGTCATGTGTCAGCGGGCATCGGCACTTTGATTGAGACTGAGTAGTTGGAAATGACTCCTCCGTCAGGTTCGTGGGAATTATTGCACCTTTGATACGGTCCCCTCACCTTTGCTGCACTGTAGGGGCACTGTCTCGCAGCTCGCTGTGTTTGGGGGAAGTAGGAAATGTTTTGGGTGGTGCCACCAATCCTGGGCTCTGGGTTTTGCATTAAGGCCCGTGAGAGTGGAGACAAGAGATCAATGCCAAGAGTCAGAGAGTCAGCAGGACTAGATAGTTTGCTTCAGCAGCATGCACACACACACGCGCGCACACACACACACACACACACACACACACGCACACATAGAAGCTCCAGGCTACCCTTGTATAGACTTATTTCAAATGCACTTTGGGAAATCTCTTACCCATAGCTAATATGATGCATAAGATATGTTTACGGGTTCAAAGCATGATGTGCATACATGTCCCCTGGATTTGTTCACGTGCAGCATTTCGAGCAGAACACTTTACAGGAAGTCAGTGTTCTGGTGACCAGGAGTTTCACCAGTGGTAGACAGGTCCTCCTCAGTCGTGGAAAGCCTTGTGTGGAAGAGATGCAGCAGCACCCTGAATCCACCCATCCCCTCTCCGCCCTCCCCTGCAGACACGGCCGTCACTTGGCACTCAGGCAGAGGTGCCGAGGGGACCTGAGTGAGCGTCTGCACGGCATTCCTCAGTGATGCAAGGTAGCGACAGCTAACTGAGGGCACTGCAGAATGGCAGAGGACAGCCTGGAGTAACACTGGGTGACGCTGGGTTGCAGAGGGTGACACAAGGAGCTGCGAGGTGACACAGCAATGCAAAGTACCTGCTGGGTGACGTACGGCAACAGAGGTTCATCACAGAGCAGTGCAGGGTGTCAGAGAGTGACAGCAACAGACAGGAACCCACAGTAGAAACAGGGTTGTTATGAACTGCACGCAGCCTTTTCGTGGATAGTCTTCATTCTCTTGAGCTGTGTATCTGAGTTCATGTTGTGGGAGGGGTCTGCCATTGTACTCTTTAGGTATTTCAATTGCACCTGTACATTGTAAACTGGTATGAAGGGAGAACATTAGGAGATTTCTAAAGTATAGCAAATATTGCCTTTGCTAATGTACTAAACAACAATTTCACAGTAATAATAAAAAAAATAATAATAACAGCAATTTAATTCTGCATTTCTTACAGTTTATACATTTATGAGCCCCAAGAGGGGGAAAATCTCTTGGCAAAGGTATGATTGATTGCAATAGTTAAAGCCCATTACTTCCTACAGTCAAGGGCTGGCGACTGTATGCGACTTTATGCTGGATCACAGCTTCGGTGCTACAGCTGACAGCATCCTGGGAGGATGAGCCTGCGGGGGGAGGGCCACAATGAGCCGTGCTGGAGAGGAAGGCATGCATCTTTGCCCGATCTCAAAGCATCCCAGATATATAAATGCACCCCTTGGAACACAGCCATCTCAATTGTCGAACCTTTACTCCAAATCAATCTCTGTTACGATGGTCATTACATTCAGACAGGGCATTATGGGTGCAAGGGATAGCAGTCCAGTTATCACAGTGTGACATGGGCTGTGTGGACATCACACTTACAGGGCCTTTGAATTTAACATTTTCCCAGGTGAAGGAGGTCATTTGAATGATTTAAGTTCAAAAGGCTGACCATGCGGAGTTGCTTGATTTGAAACCCCACCAAGTGCAATAATTGCTACTGAGCGGAGACGATTGATGCATCGAGGTGGCCGTGAATGGAGATGTATTGAACGTGTAACAGAAGAAGAACCTCATAGAAGCACTTAGATTAAAAAACAATGCAATAAGAGATTCATGACGCACCAGTATATGGCTAGCTCCAGTCCCAGGGCGGTCCTGCCGTAACACATCTGAGGAAGGCTTATATTTATTCATTATTCTCAATTTTGAATCCAAGATGAATTACAATGTCAAGTTTTTACACCAAGCTACTTGCAGTGGTTTAGCTATTTATACAGCAGGGTAATTTTTACTGTATTAGTTTAGGGTACACCTTGCTTAAGTGTACTGCGAGATGAAGGTGGTTCAATGCTGTATTCTTTGACTACAAGGCAATGACTCTCATCATCGTACCGCCTGCTGCTCCTTGATCCAAAGTGCTGCCATTCATATAATTTTGATTAGCTTGTGGTTTTTGGATTAAAAAAAACCTTGTTTGGTTGCATCAGAGTGCAGTGGAGAATGAGGACAGAGGCTCGGTGACCGTAGTTTGCTGATTCGCCATGAGTTCTGAGCAGCTTGTCCAACATGACGTGCTCTGTCTCGGTGAGCCAGCATACGGGGGAGGTGGAGACTGAACTCGCACAGCAACTGTGTGTTCTCCTGGCTTTCACGCCTCAGCAGGGACTGAGGAAGGCACCCTGTGCCTGCTCATCTCCACTAACTCATACTGAAGTTTATTGAGTCCCGCAATCAGGACACATCTCTCAGCTGGCCCTCTGTGGACCGGCCTGCCGGCGCACCTCTTGCATGCAGATGAGGCCACATGGGTGCTGGGGATGTCAGCAGGCAGATCAGACTGTGGTTTCAGAGCTGTGGTTCTTTAAAAAGAGTGTGAATGTCTCCTCCAGTACATACACCCCTCACACACACACTCTGTGGTAATGAATGTGGTGGTAAGCGAGTTCCATAAACACATGGTTTGTCCAGGTTGGTGTGGAACATCTTGAGTGTTATTGCACCTGCCAGAAAAAATTACTGGTCAACAGATTGGGATGCATGAAAGGTGTTGGAGGCAGCAGGTAGCCTACCCCAGGCTGGCCTTGGGAAAAAAAAAACGTAGGTTCAAATCCCCTATGCTGCTATAGTACCCTTGTCAAAATATTTACCCTGAACTGAGTGAAAATACTGTGTATTATAGATCAATTTCAGTTCAGTTTTTATTAAGCACTCTTCTTACAAAACACCGAACAAAGGTCCTGGTAAAGTGAATGACACAATGCAGATTATTGTTAGGCAACAGAGAGGGTTAACTGTCTTAGATGTGCCAGCTGGCAACTTAGGAGAGGAAAACAATAAAGAAAACAAAAAACTGTGAAGAAGAGGAGCAAAACAAACCTCTTGGAGTACAAGTACCAGTGGCTGTCAAACCCCTCCTGGGTATTCTGTTGTGGAGACAGGGGACTGTGTTTATATTTCCAGTACGTCTATCAAGGTAGAGCTGAAGGCTGCTGGTATTAAAATCCATATGGCCCATGGCTGCTGTTCTGTTTGGTAGCAGCTGCACACTCCTAAGAACAGAAATCAGTGGATTCTGCATTCAGAGGGGCAGTGCAGGTTGTGCAAATGGACAAAATTGCTAGCTAATATAGATGCATTATGTGGCACTGAGAAATAAAACAGAGGAGATTCAATGCTTTGGTCTCAAGCCAAAAGACAGATTTCTGTGTGCATTTTTGCCAAGAACTGCCTGTTTGTTTTGGGGGACATGTTTGCTCTTTTTGGCTGGGTATCTTTGAACTCTTCAGAAAATGTTACACTTGCAACACACAATGGGCCCGTTTCTTCTTACGGTGTCTTTGAGGTGCAAAGCAGCAGGTTCCCAGGTCTGTTGTCGTCTAACTTGGCTGAAGTCATTTGAAGGCATCACAAGGACCAGATTGCTGTACTATGGGAAGCATCAGTTCAGCATCCTCAGGCGGGAGCCAATCGCCATTCTGATGGGCTGTCCCCTTAGGCTTCCAGTCAGCAGTTATTATGGGCCAGACCCTTCATCTATGCTCACACAGAGTCTGCAAATGAAATGAAAAGCCAGGCTTTTCAGAGCTCCGCCCTGCCGAATGCTTGTGTGAATAATTAAAAATCAGGGAACACAACCATGAAGTATATTGCCTGCTGAATAATTTAGTCTGTGTCGCAGATGATCATGCGATTTATTATTAATGTGGGCCGATGCACTTTTTTGTAGGGGTGATAAGTCAGTCGTCACCTGTTGCCCTGCTGAGTGTGACGCAAGGGATCATGGACAGCGGTCGTCGAGTCCCTCTTCCTACATGGAGTCCATTTGGTTGCCCAGGTGCTGAGTCAGTGTTTTGCCTGTCGCCTGCAGACATTTGTGTGTGGCGTGGCTGTAAATGAATGCAAGGGCCTATAATAGAGACAGATTATCAAATGCTAAAGACTCTTTTCGAGGGAGGGAACCCGGGGGCGACTCTTTACGTACACACTGCTACACACTCTTCTGGGAGGAACTGCGGAGGAACTTTGCCATGTTTCCCTTTGAAGCGCAACAAGCTTTGAACGTGACCTTTCTCATCGATTGAAGAGAGACGGACACGCAAATAAAGGGGTTACAGAAAGATGACCTTTCCAGCTCTGAGATTCGCAGCTGGCAAACCAAAAAGAAAGAATACGGTACCCAGGTATGGCATTGTTATCTGTTAGTGGAGAAAAAATAGCCCAAGTCTGCAGGTGAAATTTGGACCTGATCTCAGTTTTTAGGTTATGCTGTGCTCACACCGTAGTAGAAAGGTTTATTTTGAGACAGCAAAGCTGACGCTTTGTAGTCTTGGGAACTTGTCTAATATGAATGTTTTTGCCTTGAGGGGGGTGTGTGGCCCCTGCGCTGAAGTCCAGCTGAGGTGCGGAGATGTTTAAGTGCCAGCCATTGCACAAAGAGAAGGAGGATCACGTGGAACTCTGGCATTCCCTCTTCTCTGGCGATATCTATCTTAGGCATTTTCCTTTTTCTTTCCATGAAGGAAGAACCACAACCAGAACTGGATTTTTTTTTTTTTTTTTTTGAGTTCCAGGGTGTGCTGACCGTGCTGGAGTAATTCTTAGTTCCTGACTTCATTACGTTGGATCATACAGTCTTGTTCCACTCCCAGGTGGGAGAATGCCTGTCACCGACACGCAAGCAGAGCTCCAGGTAGGAGACAGCGCCATTCCATCGGGGAGATCCCCACACAAAATCCGGTAAATGCAAAGTTGGAAATGAATCGTCTTATCTCAATATCGCCTTTCAATTATTTAAATCTTTGAACTCTTGTCCGCCTCTCACGGAAACTCATTCCAACACCTCTACTTTGACTGGTCTCCAGGATTTGAAGAATGACAGTTTTTTTTTTTTTTTTTTAAATTAATAATGAAAATAAGAAAGTTGCTGCCCCTAAGATGTAGAACTGCCATAGGTTTCTGTCACAACTTGCCAGAAGGAATGGAACTTCACTCAAAAACCTTATCATCGCAGACAAGGATTAACCTAAATCATAGACTAAAATGGATTTTCAATAAAGAATTTATATTCACCTCATGACTTAGTGCAAGTTTAGGACATAACTAAGCCCACAAATCCTGAAATATCACATTAAATTCTTGACAAATTAGTGGAATTCTTTGCAGTGGCCAGTGCTTATTTTTGTACACAAAATTCAGTAATATTATTATAACAACAAATAAATTGTCTGCAGATGATGAAGTATAGCAAAATTTTGGTTAAGATTGTAGCTTCTGCAACGTGTTTACTTGGAGAGCGTTGTCTGGCATGCATTCTGTTTTGTTCTACAAACAAATTAACAGCAAAATGCATGGATTTATTTTAAGTAACCAGGTACAAAGATAGCATGACAGCAAATCGATAACAAAAATTTTGGTTCTGTTGCAGATGGGTTTTAGACGCAATGGGGAGGTGATGCACTTTTGTTTTGTGATGATTCAGGAAATGTTATTTTGTAAGAAATATTGCTGGAGACCCACAATTTGGATTAAAGTTTCACTGAGATAATCCGCTGAAGGTCACGGTGGGCAAAGGTGTGGAGATCCCCTGAGCTGTGTTAATTTTTTGTTTGCACATCTCCATTGCCGTGATTATTGATTTGCAGTCGCTGCCATGCTTCCTAGCAGTGCCCGTCGCTCAACGTCTCACAAAAGCACGCTCATCCGTCTTTCTGTTCCTTATCGCAGACGCTGAAGTTTAACAAACGGGCTGTGTGTTGCTGCTGTTTAGGTCTTGGTCCAGAACCACAACCATTTGTCAAAATCACTGCTGCTTCGACTCTATGAGACAGCAAGCAGCATGTATACAGCTTTGGTCATCGCTAGACAGTCACCTGTGGTGAGCTGGAGGTCGGAAAATTTATATCATTGCATAAAATCTGAAAAATTGAAATACAATGTATTGCTGAATGCATGCAGGCAGATATGAGAATTGTCAGTCGATGCACAAAACAGATGCAACCTTCCAGTATATGGAAGCAACTGGGGGCTGTGGTCTGGAGCAGGGGCATCAATCTGCCATTGATTGTAATTTCAGAGAACAGACATAAACCTGATTTTTTTTCTATCGATTTCTGCCTGAGGGCTTCATTTGTTTATAGACAGCTTGATTCTTTGCTGGATCCAGGGTATGAAAGAATAGGATGTGGCAGAGGGAAACGAGAAGTTTGGGAAATTGCATTGTCAGTGGGGAAGTCAGGAAGCAAAAACAAACATAATTTCTGCATTCTGGGATTTAGGGTCCCAGGAAAACTACAGACTGACTCATTTTACATCTGTTTGATAGTTACATATACTACAAACACATTTTAGACAATTGTGCATTTCCAGGTTTGTGGCCACAGTTTGGGGAAGCTCCTTTCCTGCTCCAGCATGACTAACTGTGCCCCCCTGTGCACAACGTGAGCTCCTTAAACATATGGTTTGTCCAGGCTGGTGTGGAAGAACTCAAGTGGCTGCACAGAGCCCTGACGTCAGCCCCAATAAATACCTTTGGGTTGAACTGGAACGCCGACTGTGAGCCAGGTCTTCTCACCTGACATTAGCGCCCAACCTCACTGATGCCCTTGTGGCTACATGGGCACAAACTACCACAGCCGCACTCCAAAATCTGGTGGAAAGACTTCCCAGAAGAGTGGAGGCTGTTATAGTAACAACTCCGTATGAATGCCCATGGGTTTGGAATGGGATGTTCAACAAGCACATAAGGGTGTGATGCTCACATGTCCACATTTTAGGCATTTACTGTATATTTATTTATTTTGCACCTTTCTCCAAAGCAACTTATAATGTTAAGCTACTCCCAGTTATTTATTCAGTTATAAAGCAAGTAATTTTTACTGGAGTAACTTAAGGGTGGCTGCTTGTGAAATGAGGGGTAGTGATAATTCTAGTGGCTCACAGCTAGAGGAAGCCAGCAAAAATTCCAAACTATTTTATTTTGGGAGGGCCAGAATTCCTGATCAGGGGTGTTATGGCAGGAAAATAGATTCAAACGTGGGTCCATGAGCACAAGGCAACAACATTAACCATTATGCCGCCTGCTGTGCCTGGTGCTCATATATAGAACTCCTGTCTGGAGCAGATCATAAAGAGGTAAGATACAATGCCTAGAGATCGAATGGAGGTTTTCTGCTTTTGTATCCTTTCATTATTGGTGTTTTACTTAAGTATAGTAGAGAGATTTGAATCCAGGTCCTTTGATAGAAAGGCAACTGCGCCACTTGTTGCTACTTAAGAAAGATGCTTAATTGAAATAGCTTCAAGGCTGGAAAAAACAGCAAACCCTGCACATTTTTTGAGGGGAGGTAGCTGTAAACGCGACACCCATGAAAAGGAGATGTGGCTTTGTAAAGGAATCTGAGAAGATGGGGGTATTTTGGGGAGGGGGCGAGGGAACTGTTGGACATTATTGGGGGTGATGCCTCACATCTTCTCAGCCTCCTTGTGTTGCAGGGGTCTTATGTAACTCAACTGATCTGAAGGGAGGGAGATACAGCAGCTACGGCAGAGCGGCTGAGACATATTGGTGGGCTGGGGAGGGGGAAGCGATGTGGTGTTGCCTGCTGATGTCCTACGTGCGTTAGAGGCTTGAGGATGGGCGAGAAGAAAAAAAGCCGTCTGATCTTTCCTCTTTGCTCTGCTGCAGTGAGCCAGCGAATTGTGCCTTGGCATAGGCCTTTAACTCCCCAAGAGAGTTAATTATATGAGAAATTGGTCTCCCAGAGATGAAGAACTCTTATAAGGCCTTCACAGATTGAAGTGGTGTTTTGTTTTCCGTTATTCCATGCCGCATGCTGCTGCGGTCCATTTGAATTTCAAGAAGGTCTGCAGGAAGGATTGGGGGTTGCTGCACACTGGGTGGCGTCATCATTAGCGGCGTGCATCTTCATCGGTGCGCTCTCAGACCTCCATTTTCAGATGGGGACACTGAACCGAGATCCCCTACGAAAGCCCAAGTCTCCCCTGTGCCCCTCGAAGCTCCTAAGCACATTAGAGCTTAAAGATACAATTGTGCTGCAAATGAAAAGCAGAAGGATGTCCTTGAAGAGCTTTTGGTCAGGCCATCACGGTCACTGCCACCTACACTGGGAGTTGAACGAGTCGTGCAAAATGGGACCACGGTCTCTGGAGATGATATCTGGTCATGCTGTAGCAATGATGAGCCACTTTTGCATGTGTATGCACCTATATGTGTATGCGTGTGGGTGTTTTGTGTGTACCGTTATCAGCTTTTGTGAGCACTCTACATCCTGTGGCCTCCTGTAATAGCGCTTGAAGTCTGTGACCTTCTGTTCTTCTGGGATTCGCGGCAGTGTGCACGTGCAGTCGATGCACCTTGCGAAAGGCGGGAAGGCCCTGCGTCGTACCCGGAACTCAGCCCCAACAAGCCGAGGAGCTAAACGTTGCGCTTTTAACATAGGCCTTAAATGAAAGCATTCATGACCGTGTTATTCCGTACGTATGAGCGATAGACCGTGTCTTCTCTCGGCAGCAAGGAAAAAGAGTCTCGAAATAAGCTGGTTTAACATATTAAACAATAACTGAGGGAAAAGCTTACAATGCATTATGCTGTAGTATAAAATGGAGAAGTGCTTGCTGCAGAAAATATACGTTATACCACCCCCTCTCTCATGGGCTGTCCAAAGGGAAAACAGCAATGAGAAGGGAAGCACAAGAATGCATTCGTAAAAATGTATAAACATTTGTTTTCGTTGATTATCGCCGAGTTACGGCTTGCGGATCGGATGTTTTGTTTTGTTATCCACAGCATTGCCATTCTTTTCCCTCATGCCTCGCAGGGTGGGTATGATCCCTCTCTCTGCCTCGCCTTCCCGAGAGACAGAACGGCCCCTCCCGCTGTAGTGCAGCACAAAGCATTTCGTTCCTCTGTAACTCCCAATCCGAGGAACCTTGGAAAATAAGACTTTCACGTTTGCGGCGTCGTGGGTGTGCGGCTTGCTAATGTAGCTAATGGCACAAGAGACAGCCAGCTGCCGCAGTTTGCAGAAGAAGCAGCTTTGTACCGATGTCAGAGAGGAGATCAGTGGCGGTGGAGGACGAGCTCCTTGATGCTTTATCTGGAGCTGAGATGGAGCTCTTTGTTCATGCTGCACTGGTTGCTTAACAGGCAGCAGTTGTTTCACTGGCAGAGCCACCTGGAACCCAACTTCTACATTGCTAGCACACAGGTCTAAGCTAGGACTGAATTTCCTTGTAAAGAGCCATCTGCATGTGGTTGGTGTTGGAGCAAGGGTCAGCAGATGACTTGAATGTGGTGCAATAATGAATGCACAGCTTTCTGAGCCCATGTGAGTCCAAAATTATGTATATGTGTCTTTAGGTTACCTCTGAGCCCAGGGCCAGAAGGAGGACAGTGATATAATGGATGGGTTCGGTCATTTATTCTGCAAATCTGTAGTATGAGGAGATCATTTCAGGCTTAGGCTTGCAAACATTCATGGTCATAACCCTGTTAAGATGACATGCTCTGGTCTCTCTGCTGCATATTACAGGAGAGACTGAGCAATGAGAGCTGACCGCTCAAACACAGAACGTGAGAGTGGTGTAACATTTTGCAGTTTTCTATAAATGTAATGTAACAGAGCAGCTCAACAAAAAAGTTGCTTTATTGCCCATTGTTATAGACCGACTAATCCAAAGTAAACCTGTGAACAGAGGTCATGAGTGGCAGTTCCAACACAATGCGCACTGCAAGTCAATGGACTTAACTTCTGAAAATACCATGCGTTACAATTTGGGAATATGCAGCGATATGGGGTATGCGCAATGTAACTCGAGAATGGTTGGGTGCCGATTCATTTCTCTCTATAAACTTGACCTGACCACTACAACTTTTGGCTCCAAAGTGTGTTTCTGACATATAACACACAACTGGTAATACTCATGATGTAGCAGAAAAATTATGTTATTGTCTTTGACAAAATAAACTGTTTCACTATTTTTGAAACCTTTTGTAATTTTTCTATTTTTTTATCATTTTGTAGCATATGTGCTCCAGCAGTCTGTGCACGCTCTTCATTACTCGCATCCTGATCGGTCCCAAACTTAGATCTATTATCACTTTCAAGAATCTCTCTCAGAACTTCTTCATATATAAATACTCGCTTTGCTATTTTTACCAATACTGTGCAATACTACTATGCTGTACATAGTTTAGCAACTACACAAATTATGCTCGAGCAGCCCAAGTAGTAGTCCGATTGTATCCAAAAGTTACTTTGTCAGCATTACATACGTCACAGACCAAATATTTTTCAGGCTGGACAACAATGCGATCAGTAGTGTTTGTGCTGAAAGAGTCCGCCATTATGGTGTCGAGAATTTTTCTGCTGTGCTGATAGGGGTCAAATCCATCCTGGTTACAGCTCTCTACAATACGATCAGATTTCTTGACGTTGCTTTGTGCTTTTTGTAGTCATTGTAAACATGACTTTGTACCCAGTGTTTATCATGGTTTGTAGCATTAAGGCCCTCACGCCATGCTGCCCGGATGGTGAAGTCCGGGTTGTTGAGGGCTTGAGTCCATGGGCTGCGAACAAGTGAAGAGATGATGAAATCTGAGGGTGAAGCTGGAGATGAGGCAGCTTGGCCAATCCCCACTCCTTCTGCCTTTTTGGGGGATCGGTGTTTGCTTCAGTGGGAGGGCGTACTCCTCCAGGAGTTTCCTGTATTTTCCAGCTTACCGAATAACTGTTTTGGCACATTTTATTTTTACCTCCTTGTTACGTAACATCAGGCCCCTCAGAAAGTGTGCTACCCAGCCAGCCCACACAGACCACAACGCAATCCTCAAGCTGGCAAGGGTGCCTTTTCCATGTAGGAAGACGCGGGCTACGTTCCAAATATATGACTGTTTTAAAATGCTGCATGGTAACTCGACCCTTTGCTTTACACTCCACTTTTGTTAAACAATTAGCAGAACTTCAAACTCCATGTTGTTGATCAGAAGGGGAATTGGATGTATGTGTTGCAGCTTCATATGTTTGAAAATGCCGAGGTTTGCCGAAAGCTGCAGAACTTGTGGAAAGCAGTTGAATGGGATGTTTATGCATATTTGTTCTTAGTCAAAGTATTGGAGATGCAGGGAACCGTGAATGTGATCGAAGGCCGACACTGTTTATTGCAAGACCAGTAAGCATCTGTGCTTCTCTTGGGAGGAGATGGTGGAAGGGAAGCGAAGGGTTAGGAATAGTAATAGAATGGATAGGGTGGGAGAGGGGCAGGAAAGGTACTAGATGGAGCAAGTAGGAAAAGAAAAATCACAACAAGCCTGCCTGAGTGGTAAACAGATACAAGAAGGAGCCAGAATGATGTAATCCGGGTCATCACGATGAGACGGTAGGAGAGGAACCAGGGTGGTGTGACAGGAAGGTGGACAAGGGACCAAGATGTTTGAGTAGGAATACTAATAGAAATAGTGGGAGAGTGACCAGGATGAGTGACAGTAAAGGTACCGAGATAAAGATGATAAAGAGACTGCGAATGAAGAAGAAAATAAAGGGATCAGGGAGGAAGGATAGTCTGAGTGGTGTGAGAATGAGGTGAAGGAAGCCTAGGAAACTGTGCATGTGGAGATGTGGCACACGGGAGCCGAAGAGACGAGTTTGTATATTCAGGAACAATGAGGAGGGGAAGAGACCGTAATTGTGCATTTGGTTTAAAAGCTAGAGTGGGCACAGGGGTTCAGGTGATTTATAGCAGTCTGTTGACTTGAGGTGCAGCAACATAGTTTATGATCTCTTGCTGGTCCTCAGCTGTTACTTTGCACAATGGGGCTGCTCACACAGCACTTTTCACACAACCTGCTAGCATACCTTACATTTCACCTATTTGTGCAAATTGATGATTTTTTATGGAAGGGTTTCACGTTAAAGAATTTACTGTGGAGTGCAATGGTTGCAAGGATCCAGAGCTGTTATGGGAGTCTCCAGTTTATTTCATTGCTCCTGTGCTCACACCAACACAGGATCTAAGGCCTAAAGACAATTCATTGCAACGGGTTTGGATTGTGCACCCTGAGGTCTGGATGTGGCTCTGCAGAAGATGGTTGCTTCAAGAAAGTCTTTAAGATGTGGCCCAAACACTGAGCTTATGGAAAGCAGGAGCTCTCACATTGTCGGCTTTGACGCCACTCCATTTACACGCTGCCTGCTTAGATCCACAAAGGCACGGGCAACTCGAGAGGCCAAATGGAAAACCTTCGCACTGTGCTGTCCAGAGAAGGTGGCTGATTTAAGAGTTGGAGAAAAAAAATATATGGCATTCCGTAAAGTGACCGATTTTAGCCCTGTGGAGAGGGAAGGAGAGTCATGGCAACGGGAGCTTATTAAACTGCCACTTGATTGATTTCCATTTATGTGCTTTATGGGCACTACATTGTGTCAGCTGATATTGCCTTAAAAATAGACACCCACACTGGGCTATATGCTAGGTGGTAATGCATTCTTCCATGCTCCACCTGCAAGAGCTCGCCATTTTTGCATGTCATTTTTTCATTTATTGCATCAGTTTTTTAATTTTTAAAAATTTTTTTTAAACATGTGTCCCCTATCCTTAGATGTTTTTGATGTAAAAAAAGGAGGCAAAATTAATACTTGTGCTGATGGCAACATCTTGGCTCTGGGCAAGGTTGTCTGGGCTGATCCTCTTCAAGCATTTGTTTTGCTCACAGCGCCATTTCTAGCATCTTCTGGCAGCAACTCTGGGGATGAGCGCCGCTGGTATCTGTGTGGTCTTCGCCAGTTGCTGGGAGGGGGCCAGTTAAGGCAAAAATTCTTCCTGGCCAGAGTGGGAAGTGTGTAAGTGGAGGGTGCCCACACACTATTGATTTCCCTGGATATAGACCTGTATTGCAGGCCCGCTGCTTGGACTCCGTCTGAGAAGATGGGGGGAGGATGAAGAACTTTTTTTGACAAGGCTTCTATTTAAGCATTCATTTCGTTGCTCAGAATGCGGTACAGCCTAAATAATAAACCCCCCCCCCCCCAAATTTTATAAACCAACTGCCTGTGGTAGCATATATGCTTGAGCCATGCATTCCGCTCTCTATAAACATACACAAACCAGCTACATTTTCATGGCCTTGCTGAACCCTAGGGTGCCGGTGACCGGGCCGGTGGGTCCTCAGGTGATGCCGCTCCATGTAATGTGTGACAAGCTTCTGGGTGGATGGGGGAAAGATGGTGTTGGTAGCTTCTCTCCATCCATGACTTGGCAGAGCTGAGCGCTGGTGGGCAGGGTGGTTATTTATGAGCCAGGAAATCCTCCACTCTTTTCTTTCTTCCGACTTTTAACTGTGCCACCCACCCCTCCATCCCCAAAAGTCTAATTCAGCTTTCGGGTTTAAAAAGAAGCAATATAATGTAAATAAATTGGCCTGAAGTACATGGGCCTCACTCTGCCACTTGCTGCAGGATTTTGCTCGGTCTGTATGGAAACTCAACATAAATTTTGTTGATTGTGTAGCTGTCCATACAGACAAAGTGTTGTACATGGAGCATAAATCGCACTTTGCTGCTAAGCAGGGGAGGGGCGGGGGGCATGGGCATCTCGCCCGACTTGGATTACAGCTAGCTTTGCCGGAAGGGAGACCGCCATGGGAGAACGCTGCGGTCAAGCCGCGATCAGAGTGCAAGGCTGTCTTGCCTCACTGAGTGCCCTTCTGACGCATCTTGGCAGCGATGGCAGCTGCAGCCAGCTCACCCCTGCAGCTGGGAAAGAAGGACCTCTCAGACATTGTAAACCCATCTCAGGTTACTGCAGTGGGATCAACTGCAGCACTAGGTATTGAGGCTTTAGCACTCTCAGTGTACAGATCATAGCTAATAAAGTTTTACGAACAGGGAGATACCAGGGTGAAACCAGCTGGGTGATGTGCTCTGTCCTTAAGGCTAATACTAAACCTCTGCCCGTGATGATGCAATGTTTCCCATCTCTGTCTCGTCTCCCCCCGGTGAGTTGCGTGATTCGGGAGACCGGCTGGCGGATGACTACAACTGCCATCCCCAGAGAGGGTATGGTACAGGTTGGGGGGGGGGCGCTGAGAAGCACATAACTTTACATTTACATTATTCAGTTAGCAGACACTTTTCTCCAAAGCAGCACACAATTACTGTTAACTAGGATTTAGCCAATACCGTCATCCAAAGTGAATTACAAATCTAGATACACTACAGTGAAGTTTCTACAATCATTCACCCACCTGTACAAAGCAAAGTGACACACACACTCACACTTGTACACACATAAGAGCAATTCAAGGTGACCAGGTGATGTGAAACGTTTGGGCTGTGGGAGGAAACCGGCACACTCAGAGGAAACCCACGCAACCATGAGGAGAACATGCAAAATCCATACAGTCTGAGCCTGAACGCCACTTCCGGACCCATAGCCCAGCAGCTACGAGGCACCAGTGCTGCTCTGCCGCATTACTGGAGGGCATCTTGCCTCTTGCACACACAGGAAGAATACATTTGCTCCCGCAACACACAAAAGAACCACTTTCTAAAACTCTTCCTGCCCTTTTCACATAGATGTGGAAAGGTAGCAATTGTTGCTGCTGTGCCGGTCCCCCAGGCCTTCACACCGATCTCCAGTTTCCTCATCTTTGAGCTTCTTCTCTCCCCCGCAGCGCATCGGCCGCTGTATCTTTAATTTCGGCCAAGGAGACAAAGGTGGCCGTTTGTATTGCAGGCCTGTGCTTCTACCACGATGAAGCGTCCACAAATTTGTTTTTGGGTCACTTTGTTTTTGAAGTGCAAAGTAGTTGAATAATTAACAAAGCTTACAATAAGCTGTCCTCGCAGCACGACTTTTTCTTCCAAATTTGTCAAAACTCAGCTTTTCATTATTGCATGGAAATTTTCTATAAATTATGGAAGAAATTGCTGAACGCTTTGAAAGAACATTGTTAAAAATTGTACCTAAACCAGAGGGCAGCTATGGATGGAAAATTAATGTGGCACCTTTTTTTTAACCCTTTGGTCACCCTGGCTTTTACCTGCCAGTTACTGCCTTCCCCTTTCAGCATCTTCACTATATTTGTGGATGAAATCCGCGCATCCAGAAAAAGCTCAGTGAGAAAATAGGCACATTCTGCATATCGGTAATGTATGAGAGCATCTGCAAGGAATCATGAATATGTATGATCCATTTTATTATAAGGATGGTGTACCCACTCAGTGACACCATGATGACAGACTTGTGCTCCGGTTCTCGCTTACACATGACAGTCAAAACCATTTGTCATGGCCATAATATACACGATGATGATAACAGATCCAGTTATTTTTGATTATTTGAACTGTATTTATTTATTTTTTGTTTTTTTTTTACCCCTGGTCACACCTGCTGGATGTCCACTCAGTCAGACATACCAGGAGTCCTCTGGCTTGTTCTAGAAGCTTCTCATTTCTGTGGATGATGGGTGAATGAGTAGGCAGTTTACTGTAGTGTTTCTAGCTTTGCAATTCACTTTGATACGAAAGTATCGGCTAAACCCAGTCATACCCTGGTTTTCGTTCCTAATCCCTTCTTGAATATTGGACTTAAACTGGGAAATGTAAGTAGGGAGGATTTCCCCATTATTTTAAATGGGAAAATTTTTATTCCATTCCACCCCTTCTCAAAAAAACTAACCAATTCCCCCAAATATCACTTTGACACAATGAAATAGTTATGTAACGAAAAAAAACATTATCTTTGTCATTCTGCCTCTATCTCACTCTCTCTCTTATCCTTGTACAGCAACAGACCTTTAGCAATGACATTTGTGAAAAAAGGACAGCCTTTTAAAATAAACAAATGCATTTGACTGTAATGAACTGTTAATAACTGTTTTTAGTCCACAAATGTGTTGTGTGATACGAACACAGGAGAGTTAAACTTTATTGCAGACCAGACACTGTGGTAACCCGGCAGGGACGAAACAGTGTAAGCAAGACACATAAAGCGACAAACCGTCTCAGATCAAAATAACAGCACCTTGCAGATGCTGAGTATCTAATGGCAGAGTTCAGATTGAAAAGGTTGTAATTGAGCATCTAGAAAGAAAAGTGAGATTTTTTAAACATGCGTTTATGCTAAAAAGTCTTGTATGGGGAGCCGGAAATTTAAACTGGATTTCTGGTATAAAAAAACAGAGGCAAATAGGGAGGATGTAAACTGGGTTGTATCTGCAGCTCATTGTTTCTGTGCGCAATTTTATACAACGTTGGCACGGCGAAGGAGCGCATCCCTTCCAGAATTCCCAGAGTTTTTGCCAGATGTGGTGCTACGTACAATCCAGCTTGGATTTAATCACGGTTATCGCGTCCCCAGGAAGGCTGCTCTCTGCACTGAGTCACTGAAGTGCTGTAAATCCAATTAGCTTCCCCTCCACTCCAGTCTTATAAATGATTAAAACTGACCACAGGTTCTCTACAGAATTATAGCTTTTTAAATAAGATGTTCAAGATTAATTTTTTTGTTCTTTAGACTTTATTTTTTAAATAAAAACACTCATGTTCTTTGATGTTCAACGCTGTAGCCAGAGGCTATAAAATCACCAGATGCAAAAAAAGTCCAGCAGGTAGAACAGTGGTTAGAAATATTAGGTTCTACTTCAAGAATCTGGGTTCCGATCCAACTTCCTACTGCTGTAGCCTTGAGCAAGGTGCTTAATCCTATGAAAATGTGCAAATCATTGTTTGTGGCTTTATACACAAGCCAGAATGAGTTGCTTTGGAGAAAAACTAGAGGTGGGAAGATAATATAAAAACCCTCCTATTAAGCTTGATCAACAGCTTTTGAAACTGGCAGCTTGCAGTCCCAACATAAAACACACCAGCATAAACATCCCAGACATAATACAACGCAGTGCTTTCGTTATCGTCCTTTTAGTAGAGAAGTTGGGAACTCACTTTCAGGTGTACTGGGTCAGCTCCAGATCCCAACCTGACAGAGAGATCATACATCTCAGCTGGTGGTCACACAGGCTTCTCCCCCTTTGAAAGCCAACATGATGCTGGGTCATCTTCCCTTCATACCAAAACTGATGGTAGGATCTTATTTAAATCCCAAAAATAGTTATATTTCCCTCATTTTTTTGCCTTTGAGAGGACTGATTTTGAACCTGAATTGCAGAAAAAAGTCCATGTTTGGCCCCCTTGCTAGTGTTTTCATGACTGGACTCCTTTCACCTTGACCAAACCATTTTTAAGGTTGTTTATCATTTTTGTCGTTATGCAAAGCTCGGTAGCATTCTGGAAAATATTATATGTGTAAACTTGCCAAATTTGGTAAAATCCTCCAGTATAATCCCTCTGAGCAGAGAGCTGGGCAGAAAATCGCAGTCTGAAAGAGGCAATGTTTCATAACCTGAAAAAAGCGCATGTTCATGTCACAGACCATGTGCATGAAAATGGGCCTAAACCTGCCGCATCACTTCCTATTGGAAAGATCAGTCTGACATTATGATGATGATCAATCCTTTACCTCTGGATGCTTTTAATATGATATTCATTCTCTTATATATGAGATATTTATTTTCTTATTTATTCATTGCTTTTCTCCAAAGGGTTAGATTTTTAATAATTCAGCATTGAGCACCACGGTCAAGCATGGTACAACAGCAAAAGCCAGGATTTGATCTCTGGACCTTTGATTGCAAGGTTATGACTTTGCGTATCCTTATGTCCAAGTGCAGTGCAGATTTTGAAATTTAATAGAAAGGAATGTCATTTTAGGTTCATATCACTTATCTGGTACCTGAATTAACAGTGTATGTTGTGAATACCAAGTTATTCAATCAAATGATAAGTAATTCTGTTTTTAGTAGCAAATGAAATATTGAGTTGTGTGTTTATTCATGTTTTTATGTGGGTTACCGATTATCATATGGAATAAGCAGTTATGCTGTGCATTCACCTCCCAATGTTGGGGTCATACATGGAGTGCTGGTGCATGTTTCTCCATAATGGGAGGTGTGAGAGTGCAGAAATGTACACACACACACACACACACACACACACACACACACACACACACACCACTGTTTTCATCTACAGCCTGTTGTATTACCATGAAAAGATGTCAATAATTGGAACACAAGCACAGGAAAAATGTTCTTTAAATCAGTCAACACATTTATCACATCAACATGCAGCGGTGGTGCTATGAAATGTTTAAGTGTCAGCTTATCAAGGGAAACCACCATTGTGCTAGAGATAACCTGCATGTCTTTAACCTCCTTGCTAATGAGACACGCCATTGCTTTAATGCTCCGTTCTTTTTACACAAAGCCAGACAGTGTTATGCAACATGCGTCTTTTTTCCAGCGACTTTGTGTCCGGCTCGCTGCTCGGAGGGATTTAATGGCAGGATTGGGCGATTACTTATGCATCAGAGAGCCTCCGGTACATGATATGGAATTTTGCACAACTATTTAAAAAGGTAATCGGCCTTACAAAAAGCAGCTCGGTCAAGATGTTGGGCGACCAGTTAGCAATGCAGAAATGTAGATATAGTTCCACATAGCACTTTAAAGAGAACTGGCTTTTTAGGGAGAACATCAGTTCTGTATAGATGAATAGTTACAGAATAAGGTGTGTGTGTGTGTGTGTGTGTGTGTGTGTGTGTGTGTGTGTGTGTGTGTGTGTGTGTGTGTGTGTGTTGCATCGGGCAGTTTTGCCCAAAAGTGCCTCTGAAAACACATGGCTTCTGTTTCTGTAGATATTATGCAAGAAAGATTAAAAAAAGATTCTTAAACCTTAAGCTTTAAATAATTTTGTACATGAAAACATGAGCAAACCTAGACTGGAATGAAAAGTGATTCAGTGGCTCTACAAATAACCCTTTGAAAATCTGGGGTCCATATGAATTCAGATTAGAGCAATCAGTCCAGTTTATTTCAAGTAAGACAACTATTGTTATCAGTTTAGTTCTACTGCAAAGTGCAAGGCAGCAGCAGATTTTGGATTTAAAAGTGAGCAGAGTTAAGTAAAAGAAATAAAAACAAAAGGGAAGCGGAGAAACAGACCGGCCACGTGAAGGCTGCTGCAACTTTTCCTTTACTGTATTATAAAAGTGGTAATTGTGGTGTTGCTAAGGGCCATCACACCATAGCAACGCAATGTATTAGCGTTCCGTTTGAATCGGACTGTTGCCGTGATTTGCAAACACATTAACTAATAATAGACTTTGACTTTTACACCCTCTGCTTTCCACTGCTACACCAAATTTTAGCCCCCTGTGCAGAGGGAGGTTTCGCCTCCCGCTTGGTCATACTTGAATTGTCTCGTGCTTGTATGAGAGCGGTCGACTGTGGTTAATGTCATTAGAGTGGCGAGTTAGCCTCATCGCGGGGTGAGGTCCGTCACTAAATAAGGTTTCGGGCTTCAGAGGAACGGCGGTCCGATGGCGGTCTCCTAGGACCCTGATCCTAGACCAACACAGCTGTGGCTTCCATCATTGGTTCAGAAAGGCGTACTGAGGCAACAGAGGTCAGGCGTGGAGCATCATTAAAAAGCATTATGGCATTATGGAAGAAATATAAAGATAAAGATCGAGGGCACCGACTGGCGCGAGAATCTTTCTGCCATGGTTTTCAGGCAGTTGTACATACGGAAGCTAGTATTCTCATTCCAAAGCTTGCCCACGAATTCCGTCGCTCACATTATCTGCTTTTATAATAATTTAAAAAATTGTTTGATTGTTTAATTTGCTTATTGGTCAGAAGAGGAGGAGCTCATACGCGGACATTTTGAGTTGGGCTTTTTTTAGATGCTGAGAACTGCGAATTATATCTGGCATTAACAGTCTTGGATTCATCCAAGTGGAGTTAATTACGCAGAGCAAGAACGGCGTCACACAATGTTTGCCCTGCATCGAGAAATTCAGGACAATGCAGGATTATCATATGAAAATGCCATAGCAGGTTTGTCACATGATCATGCAGCTGCGCTGTCCTCAAGGAGGAAAGCAGACGTGCTCTTTGCAGTGGAGAGATGAAGGTCTTGAGGACATGCGACACAGGTAGGGTCCTTCTGGATGGGGCAGGCTGGAATGTGAATACTAGTATGCAGGACTACAGCAGTTTGGGAGGCCCGCTGTAGCTGGATGCCATGTGTGTGAGTGTGTGTGTATTTTGTGTGCAGGCCCACTATGCTCAGTCACCATCGGAGCAAGGCGAGCACTGGAGTGCAGTGCCTTATTTCATACCCTTTGATTCTTTGGGTTTATAGGTAATAAAAGCAGAGGGTCGGGGAATTTTTAAAGTTTTTGCCGGCAGGCACTGCGGCGCGTGTGATAGTTTAGTTACGTTCGCTGGGTTCGATGTGCATGAGTACAGTTTGGTCCTGACTGGATGAATGTGTGTGCAGTACGCATGAGTGCGTGCATGTAAGTGACAGGATGACAGCGGTGCGGTTATGGCAGTCTTTGGAGTTGAGAAAAGGTTGGTTTGGGAAGGTGCACCCTGGCTCTCTGATGCCTTCTTATCATTTGTTGTCATGTACCAGGACACCGCAGCCACAACTAGTTCACTGGTGCCACCCCCAGACGTTCTTTTCCATGATCACTGTCTCAGGCACCTTGGTTTCAAGTTCTGCTCAGTGACTCTGATGTGCGGACTTGTGACCTCTAGCACATCTACAGTATATTAATGAGGGACTTTTTTTTAACATAAAGGCTGTTATTTTTATTATTATTTAAACCCATTTTCATGCGTTTTGGTGTTACTTGAACAGACATGGGGGAGACTGTGGGTCCAGGAACATATTTTCCAGTTGAAATTAATTAATTTAAAACATTCTACCTTACGAACTGGTTTGCAAGGGGGGGATACGTGTACAGTATAAAATATGAGAAATTATTCTGAAAATGGATTAATTTGATTAAATTTTATTGCCTGCCGCAGCATTTTTACATCACTAAATTGCCCTTATAGTGTGCACAATAGCAGTCAAAAGTTTGGACACACATGCTCATAGGTTTTTCTTTGTTTCTACTATTTGCTATGTTTTAGAACATTAGCGAAGACATTAAAACTGAAATAATACAGATTATTGATTATTACTGTTATTATTAGATTATTATTACTATGCAGTGATGAAAAAACAAAACTATCTTATGTTTTAGATTCTATGTTTTAGAAAGTACCCATTCTTTGTCTTAAGGGCAGCTGTGACATCCTCACAACCTGAGACGTAGTCTCCCAGATTCACAGCACTTGTTTGCCTGGTTTTCCTTCACAATCTCTGCTGGGTTTAGGTTGGGTGGCTGTGGAGGCCAGGTCACCACTCCGTCAGTCCTACTTGTCGTACAGCTCTTTCACGGCAATGGTGTGTGTTTTGGGTTATTGTACTGCTGAAAAACAAATGACGGCCCAACTAAGGGCAAAGCTGATGGGTTTGCTGGTGGTTTGCTGTTGGATGCTGCGGTAGCTGTGTTAGTTAATGTTGCCTTTATTTCTAATTAAATAGCTGACAGCGTCACCAGCAAAACCCTCCCCGCACCATCACGCCTCCGCTATGCTTCACAGTGGGAATCACACACACAGACATTTGTTCACCTTCTCTACATCACCCAAGGACTCATCAGATCAAAAGAGCAAAACTGGTCTGATGTCCACTGGCTGTGTTTCTTTACCCAAGCGAGTCTTTGGCAGCAGTTCTGCCATAAAGGCCTGATTCACTCAGTCTGCCCTCAACGGCTACCTTGGAGGTGAGTCTGCCGCTTGAACTCCATAAAAAGCATTTATTCGCGCTCCCATCTGAGGTGCAGTTAATTGGTGATTTCTGTGGGTTGGTGACACTTGAGCAGCAGAAATAACTTTTGGTCCTCCTTTCCTTTCTTATGGCGGTCCTTATGAGAGCCGGTTTTCTATCAGCGTTTGATGGCACCTTCAAAGTTTTTGCAAGTTTCTGGATACACTGACCTTCATTTCTTGAAGTAATGATAGACTGCTGTTTCTCTTTGCTAAATTTCGCCACATTTTACCATAAGCTTTCAGATCAAAATTTTATTAGGATAAAGAAAAAGACATTTCATCAGGTGTGTTCAAACTTTTGACTGGGTGGGGGGTTTTGGTTGTTCTGCAGCGCACTGGGGTCCCATTCAGTGCTTCTGGGACAAACTATGGGGCATCACAAAAAGCAGGTACTGAAAATTGACCTATACATTATTTATGTAATATATATAATCGTGTACGATTTGGGAAAATGTCCAGCTTTGGTCTTGTTGGTAATATTGTATATGTTGCTATAATAAAAAAGCACTCTTTATTTTGTAGTGGATGTTGTACATCTGTAATGGAACGCAGGTGTGTTGCACCTGTGACCTGCACTACACTTGCGTGCGGTATGAGCTTCAGTATCTTCGTACTCACCGGTCTCCAGGAGGGGGGCTTGAACTGCCACCATCTGCATTGCAGCCCTGCTCTGCTGGCAAACGGCAGCCTCTGCACCCCCCTCTCCTCCCTTCCTTCACCCACCACCGCCTCCTGTCATCCTGCCAGGCTCAGGGAAGCCTGTGTTAGTGCACCCTGCCAAGCTATTAAAGTGATTTTGCATTAGCACTAGTGTGTCCCAGACCAGAGGCGGATCAACATGTGTTTGCTATGTTTACTCGCCGTATTTGACCTAATGACCAGACGGCATCTGGTTCTTTCTCAGATTTTACTGCACGTGTCCAATTTAAAAGTATGACAAATTTGTGGACTCCTCTGTGGTGGACCCCTTCCGGCAGCTTCCTGTGTCTCCGAGGTGCTCTACTGTATGTTGAGGGCTTCATGTTCCCTGGGGTGTTTGGCTCCTGGCTCCTGGTATTTGCTCCCAGATGCTATGGTGTCACATTCGGTCATGGAGAAAAAGTAAACACCACGCTCTGTTGGCTGGACTCATTAACCGAGGCCTGCATTAAGTTCAAGCATTCAGCAGGACCACTAACTTTGTCCGCTTTTCTGTTTGCATTCTGGCCGCTCCTGCCTTGAGATGTTTTGCGAACGCAATAATATTTTGCCGTTGGTAACATGACGGTCATTCTTAACGTTCAGAAAAACGCCGCTCAACTCGGTCTGTTAAAGAGACAGAAACACGATGCTACTTCGGTAGAGGAGCGCGTGCCAGTTTTTATTGCATTAAACTAGCGTTCGGATGACAAATGAGTTTAGAGGGGATTCGATTAATCCAGACCTGCTCCATCGCAGCTTCATGTCCCATTCTTTTTTTGAATAGACCACAAATTGAGAGACCATGGAAGCAATTAACAATCCATCTGCACCAGGATTAAAGCCCTAATGAAGACTTGCTCTGTGGTCCCCTGTTAGTTTTGCGATGCGACAGTTTCCACCTGACTTCCTTTAGAGAGAGAGCCGTGGTGGGAAGGGTATCGCCCGACTTTCATTTGCCCACTGATCCTATCCTAGAAACACGGGGCGTGAAACAGAATATCCGGACCTGTTCGTTCGCTGGCGAACGCACGCGCTAAAGTCAATTCAGCATCACAGCTCACTTGAAACACACGTATTTGGACTGTGGGAGGAAAGTGGCGCACCTGGAGGAAGGAGGTTACCTGGAAGGGAAGAATGTGCAGATTCTTTACTGACTGAGCCAGATACAAACTGACATTCGGTGCAAGTGTTGGCTGAGGAGAAAGTTTCTTTTGAACCACCTGTCCGATTGGCGTGGTGGCCTCCTGTCCTTTCGCTCACTGTTGCTTATCATGCCTTTGGACAGATGTGACAGCAAAGGTGTTTCCCGACGCTAATGATCACACTGAGGCCGCTGGCGGTGGATGGATGGTCTGTACTCGGGCACCCACCTGACACCATTCCACAGGCGTGACCAAGGTCCTGCCGTTTTATGTGCTAGTAAATCCTGCAAACGCACTCTCCCTCCCGCCACACCTATTGTAGTGGCATAATGCATTATGCAATGTTGTCACCACCATGTGATCATCCCAGTACTCCGTGCTGACACATGTCAGTAGGTTTCTTATCCTTTATTTACTCACTTCATTTAAATGATATGCTCTATATACTACTGTTATTATTATTATTATTGACAGTTCATTTCTCTTTTGTCCAAAATAATGTGCGGTACATTGAGTGTCTATTTACTAAATATAATACTGGATGTGTTACCAGTTTGATCACTGAACCAGCCAATTTCTCACTTGTAAAAGCCTTTTTTTTTTTTTAACTTTTTATAACTTTTGTGGAAATAAACCTTTTTGCCATCTGCTACCCTCATGTGCATGTGGGCAGTTTTTGGGACAAACATGGGATAGAGAAAGTGTGACTACACAAAGGCAACCTGGGCGCTGCTTTTATGGAACAGAGTGGACTGAAGAGTAAAAGCAAAGTAACCCTCAGGTGTTCTACATTTCTGGGAACTGCTGCAGAAGAGCTGGTGGACTCATATCTTTCTCTGGTGCGGTGTGCATGGGGTACATTTACACTGTGTTAAGGTATGGAAGGCCCAGCAGAAGCGTCAGTTGCTTTGCCATGTCAAGTACAGCTGGAAGCAAGTGCAGATGATGCTTATGTGCAGGTCACAGCTCCTCGTCTGCAACGTGAGGTTAGGAGTAAAGTGACCAGACCGTTTCTTGACCTTTGTTCCCAGTGGTATAGTCAGCCATTTAACTGCATGACTGAATATCTTGTGCAAGACCTTTGAGAACTTAATGGTGCCCTTGGGCTGACCATTAGCAGTTTATTTTTGATAAATGTAACATTTCAGACATCATGTTAACCTCTTACCACATTTACTGTATGGTCGATTTTTTTTCCACAAAGAAAAAATATACAAATATTAGCTTTTTGTATCAGGAGCCTTCCTTCAAGGCCGACTTTATAATACCACGTGATATTATCTTATTATCAAAATGTCCTGTTCTGTACTTTTTGGCAGACCCATTGCCAAAGGAGCAGTTATGTGGGCTAGGATTGAAGGCTGGAACCCCAGGCCCACACCCTCATCTCAGTCAGCTTAACTCTGGTACCTAATGTGACAGGTGCAGTGGTCTGGTGCGGTGTAACTGTATAAAATATTCCTCTGAACTGAAGCATGACTGTGTGTGAAGATTTTGGCAAACCCGTTATGTTGCTTTTTCCTTTATTTTTAATCTGACCCACTGACTTTTAGTAAGGTATTAAGGCAACAGCTGGTGTACATTACTTTTGATTTTTTTTTTTGAGATCTATATGGTTTATGAAATCCTACACCTAAAACAAAGTCAATAGTTTAAATTTATTTAATTATGTATTCATCATTATTTATTTCATTCTCAGGTCATATTCACTTCTTTTATGCTCTCGAAATCTTCAGAATTAGTAAGCAATATATATTTCCTTTGCAATCCTCATTACACTGTCCCTTTAGCTTATTTTATATGACTGCTTACGCAATTTCTAAACAGATCATTTTTTTCTCAAATGCCAGTTCTGTCCGGCTAAATGGTTCCCTGCAAATTTCCTTTGATTTAAAGTTAGTTCCGTGGGTCCCTAGAGAAGATATCATCTCAGTCCAATTGGGTTTTGGGAAGTGGGAAAGCTCGAGCCCATTAATTTCCCTACAGCAGGGGTGCAATGATTTTTTAAAAAAATTATTCCATGAGTTGTATTCCAACCCCTTCTAAGGTGACACAGCGTAAAGTGACTTTGCACAGCTACCCATTAACTGTTCTTCCCTACATACCGAGGAATAAGATGTACACAGATACTTACAGATTTAAAAAAAAAAAAAAAAACTTTAACTTATTTCATAGCAATATAATGAGCAGGAGATGCTCTTTTTGTAGGCACATGAGTAAAGTTTAAAATGGTAAACTGTAGAAGCTGACTAAAATGAATAATTTATTGAACAGACAGCTGAGTATTGTGGTCAAATGATAAGATGACCGGAAGCCTGAGGATATATTAGCAGACTTGCCCTCTGCCAACATGGGGAATTAGTTGGAACCAATATATGACTCTCTTGCTTCTTTCTAAATTATGAATATTTTTTTCTGTAAAAAATGTGCTTGTCTGAGATCATAAAGGAAGAGGATAGCCAGTCTAATCTTGAGTTTTCTGTTTTCTTGATGCCTTAGGCGCCAATTCAGGGAAGTGATTCGGGTGCGAATGAACAAAATTAAGAATTTTCCTGCTTGCGAAAGAAGCATGGTGATTTCTTGAGAGTGCCAACCCTCTTTATAAAAGCCACACATCAACCTACTGTATTTCTGAGAAAATGTCATTCTGACAATGTTTTAAATTTAAGACACAGCATTCACAGACAACAGTTCTTTCAAAGTGGCAGCTAACTCCTTACTCATTCATTTATCTCATGTCTTTCAGCAAAGTAACTTTCAATGTTAGGCTTGTGCACTAAGCTACTTTTCCCATTTATACAGCAGGAGATGGGATTCAAACCCAGGTTTCAAGATAGCCAGGCAGAAGCACTAGCTTCTGGCCAGCCTGCAGCCCCTGGCAACTTTTGTGGGAGAAGCCTCAGCATTGTTTCAGATCTCATTTTGTGTTCGAGTCAGCCCTCCAGTGGAGCAGAAAACAAACTTCTACAGTAACTATGTATGCGGTAATAGCACTAAAATGTCTCTGTATTCCTCATGTTGTTACGGATCTCTAACTTTTCTCTCTGTGGTTTCTGCTATCCATTCCCTCTGGCATCGTTCAAAGTTTCCCACTGCATAATGTCCAGCCTTTTTTAACCATTGCATTTGTGTTGGCTGAAGCTCGTGTCAGTAATGTTGTTAAGAGTCTGAGCAAGAAACAGTTTTGCTGGTTGTTGGAGGTGAAAATGGGTGGGTTTCTTTTCAGCCCCTGTGGTAGTCTTCATATTGGAAGGGTTGCTCTTTCTTGGTTGCCATGTGTCTGAAGTGAACAGTCAGCCTTGTCTAATCCCAACGCTCCATCCCCCCACCATTCTCTCTAAACATGGCTCCTGGAGAAGGAACATCATTACAATTCAGTGAGGAGCTTGTATGGGGTTGCTGAGCGTGTTTGCTCTGTGTGTGTGTGTGTGTGTGTGTGTGTGCGTGCGCACGTGTGTGTGTGCGCGCTCGCCCCCCTCTATCAAAGATTAGCCATCTGACTGAAGACCAAACACAGTTCAGGGCAAATATCCATCCAGTCACCAGGAGTGGACATTAAGTCGACAGCAGTTAACAACAGCAGCATCGTATGTGTTTCGGTTTTTGAGGTTCTCTTGTGTTAACACAGCATCCCACTTGTGTGCACAGTGGAGCTGACTACTTGGATACTGAAGTTATTACTTTTTCTTCTTGAGGACGTTGTCATGGGTGGCTCAGTAGGTAGCACTGCTGCCTCCCAGTGCCCGGATTGGACAGATGTGGCTTTGAATCTGGCTCAGTCCATGTGGTGTTTGCATCTTTTTACCATGCCGGTGTGGATTTCCTCCCACAGTCCAAAGATGTGTGTTTCAGGTTAATTGCTCGCTCTAAATCATCCCTTGTGTGTTCACCCAGTGATGCTCTTGCATCCCATACAGGGGTTATTTCATAGCCCTGTGCCTAATGTTTTCAGAATAGGCTCTGAACTCCTGTGACCCTGTTCAGGATTAATTGGTTAATAATTATGTATGTATGGATGATATATTTTCACATAGCAGTGTAATAAAGGAAGATCATCGGAATGTGGACTGGCTGCACATGGCCCTTCTCCTTGCCCTGGGACGTGATGTTCTTTCATTCCCATCCATCCTGCTTTGCATCCCTCCACAGCTCCCTATCTCCCACTTGTGATTAGGACACTATATTAGGGGCGAGAGGGTTTAGCTCAGTGTCAGCACCCTGGAGGTTGGATCCGAAACTCTGGAGGGCCGATCCGGGAGCTCTGAGGTTTCATGTGATGACATCCTGTCTCACTAACTGCAGGGGGACATAGTCTGACCAGAGCCAAGATGAATAATCAATGATGGTTGCCCCCTGTCGGAGCTGTTAATGCTGGGCGTGTAAGCGGATGTGTAGTTCTCAGAGTCCACCCACAGTCAGAAATCTGCATGCAGTCAAAGAGGAAACATCATTCGTGTGTGTGTGTGTGTGTGTGTGTGTGTGTGTGTGTGTTTCTGTGTTTCTGTGTTTTTTAAATGAGCACCCAAACAATGTTTGGCTGGAAGAACAGGTGTGTGTGTTCCTTTGCTGACACTATGAGGGAAACAGTGATGAACCATCTGTTACTTGTATTTCATGCCCAAGGGGGTTTGCATTCAGTATTTATTTTGAAGAAGTGTATGGTGTATGTATGGCAGATTCCCAGCACTGTGCTCCAGGAGGTGGCCACTGTTAAAGGTCTAATAAAAAGGACCAGTTTTGTAATTTTTATGTGAATATGTTTTGTTCTGTGTAATTCTAACATGTGCATTTTCATACTTCATAAAGAAACTCTTAAATCGTTCCCTGTCACTCTATTATTACTTTTTTACTGACAGACTATTTGTACACATTGCACTATTACATTCAGAATTGCATTATCTTTGCAGATAAATAGCAATAATAAAAATATTTAAAATTGGCAATAGTAAGATGCCAATTTGTGAGTTCAGTCATCTGTTATATTCACATTATAAGCCATCCTCTTGACTACTGGTAAAGTTACTGGGCCCCAACCCAGAAAATTGTTCTCTCTGTGCTGCTACTCTCCAGTATATGTAAAATCACTACAGTCAGTTCACCATGTCTGTGATTTTATATGCATTAGAGCCATGTTAATGCATGTGTGAGAATAAGATGATTTATTTCCCCGGAGGCTTTCTTTGTCAAGAATCTCGTACAACAGAAGGTCACTGCAGGTAAATCTGTTAAATATTGATCAGGCCGCCAAACTGTTCTGAAAATGGACGGTGATGGCAGAAAGAAAAGGTAGACAAATGCTTAGCAACTGGCCAATAAAATGTAAAAAAAAAAATTAAATTAAATTAAATTAACACTTTTATCCTATTGAATTTCCCAGCACATTAATAGCCATGCAACCCTACCGCTAACCTCCATTTTTAATAGATGGACAAATTTAGCGGATGATTTTCACGCCGTAAAGTTGTGGATAGGATATCATGGTTTCTTTAACAGATACTGTTGCTAAGTAAGTAATATCAGCATTAATGTGGAGCACTAATCCTGTACACTTGCACTTGTATCTCAGTAGCTCCCAGTGAGGACTGCAGACAATTGCTTGCATCTGTGCAGCCAGATGTCAGTCCTGCATACATGGACCAGCTAGGAGCAGATGTAGCTGCAGCAGTGGTGGGAAGAGGCAACCGTCACCTAAAGGGGATGAAGGGGGTGTTAGGGCCGGTATAACTGCAAAGCCTTTGTGGAAGTGCCATGGTTTTTGTATGTGTGCATGTCTTTTGGCAACTCAATCCATAGTCAATGCATGTTCACATACTGTAAATCTTACATGAAAAGCATTGAAAACAACTTTGAAACTTTTAATCCTTTGACAATAACCTATGGCAATGTGCTTGTGGGGAAGGTGGTTGTTTCTTAAGGTGCACATATTTACAAGCTGATGCATTCTTCATGCATTTTAGAGATGTAACTTTAGATTTGGATTTTGTTGCTCTCAGAATGTATTATCATCTGTGTTTTATGTGATGTCACTGTGTTACATTATGGTGTGTGTGTGTGTGTGTAACAGGACGAACAGCAGGCCTCCTTAGGAAGACTGTTCCTACGTGTTTGCCGATCTCTGTGTCATTATGTTTGTTTATTGTGCAGAAGGACACATCTGCATCGAGGTCAGACTTAGGAATGACTACATTTCCTCTTCCATATTACGCTGAAAGTCACCCATGGCCTTTTTTTGATGAGTGACTATGTAAATACACCACTACTGTCCATTATTATTTACTCCTTTAACTGATGCTTTCCACAGAGGTCACTTGAAGTGTTAGATTTATATACTAACTTCTAATAATTAACCCATTCATACAGGCAGGTATTTTTCAACTGAAGCAACTCCGGGTAAATTCCTTGCTTACTACACCAGGAGGTTGGATTGAAACCCAGATTGTTTGGTTACTGCTCTGAACACTATGCTACCTCTGTTATAGATCTACACAACTCAGCATTATACTTGGTGTGAACCATGTGCATGGTTAATATTAAATTATTAATTAGTCTTTTATGTATGTTTGGTTGTCTGTTGCAGTTTTCTTAAAGGGCAGAATTTAATCATATAAAACTAGTGGATTACAGTCAAATAAGTCATATAAAATGGTCTTGGATGATGTCAAATCCACATCAAATTTCAAAGACATGTTGACCTGATGTGTGTCATCAAGAACACTGATGGATAACTAGTAGTTAAACTAGTAAACTGACAGGCTTCCAAACTTTGAACATATACTCTTCTTGGTAGGATGAAATAGGATGGGTGTCCTGCTAGCTTTGGATACCAAGAGGTTTTTAATCATCTGTATTGCCCTTCTGTTAGGAATTTTGATTTCACTCTACCTTGCCTGTTGGGATTTCTATCCCAGATGTGTTTTAAGGTCACATATGATATCTTGCTTCTGATGCCAGATGTTATGCTGTTTCAGAATATTCCTTTAACATCTGAAAAATGGACAAATTATACACTCTGTGGCCAAAGTATGTGGACCCTCGTTCTAATGACTGAGCTGAGCTGTTGCAGTTGCCCGAAAACAGCATACACATGTACTTCCAGCTTTGTGGCCACACTTTGGGGAAGCTCCTTTCCTGCTCCAGCATGACTGTGCCCCCCCCCCGTGCACAAAGCGAGAGCCATAAACACATGGTTTGCCCAGGTTGGTGTGGAAGAACTTGAGTGGCTGCACAGAGCCTTGACCTCAACCCCACTGAACACCTCTGGGTTGAACTGGAATGCTAACTGCAAGCCAGACTTTCTTGCCTGACCTCAGTGCCCAACCTTCCTGATGCTCTTGTGGCTGAATGGGCACAAATTCCCTAAATCTGGTGGAAGCCTTCCCAGAAGGAAGAGGCTGTCATAGCAGCAAAGTGGTGAACAATACCTCCAGCTCCACATTAATGCCCATGGGTTTGGAATGGGACGTTCAGCAAGCAAATACAGGTGTGACGCTCAGGTGTCCACATACTTTTGCCCATACCCTGTACATCAAGTGCTTCCAGGCAACTGGTCCTGAACAAAAATGGATTGGACTGAATTGTGATGTGTTGCGATAATACCACCATGATCAATAACAACAGGCTTCAGGGAAACTGATGCAATGAAAAGTGGGGACTCGGGCAGCACGAAATAGCACCGCCCTGGAAAGCTCTGACAGCAGAGTGTTCAAAACATGTTAAATTCGGAAGCTGCAGTGCTGACTTCATGTCCACAAAAGTAATGAACGCAGCTCATAACGGCCTTTTATTTCACACGGTAGGAAGTACGCCTCCTGTCTGGGGCTACATGTAGAAGTTTGTATAAAACTGCAAGCTCTGCTGGGGAAAGTGTACCCGTTGTGCATACACCTGTAATACGGAGAGCCGAGTTACTGCACTCAGCGGCTGTTCACGCTGCAGAGGGAGGTTGACAATTTGTGTGCTTTGCCAATGTCTATCTCTGTAGACTTGTACTCTGTACTTTACTGCATGTATGTGCATATCCTGCTTTCACTAGTTTTGCTGTTCTTGGCCATAATTATGCAAATAAAACCCAAAGACAGTCATGTTAGACCCGAATGCATTTAATACCTGTTTTGAAATTCCGGGCTCTTTTCTGTTCAGCTCTTAGCACAACAGACGGTATTGACTTGTCCGTTTTCAATGCAGTTTGCACCATAATGGATTATGGTATTGGTTCTCGGTCGGCTGGCAGCGTCTCAAAGTAAAGACTAATGAACAGGCATGGGGGGGGGTCTCTCAGCTCATCAGGGCTTCCAGCTCAATCCTGGGCTCTGGGGAACAGCCTCCTAAATGCAGCTTCCTTCTCGGCCTCTTCCCTCTCTACGCTCCCTAGTCATAATTTAAGAACATCGAGGAACTCTTCAGTGATTTACTTTGCAGCAACACCTGTAGTACTTAAATGAAGCGACATGGTGGAAGTACGGTGGGTGCTGCGGCTTCCTTGCAAGAACCCAGTGGTATCATGTCCTGCTCTGTCACTCTCGGGGCGGAGGTAAATAATTTGTTTAGCTGCTTTGTTTTACGTATTACCACTCCAGCCCTTGCCCAAATGCCAAACCTATAATTTAATTTAGAACAGATGAAGGTGAACACATATAAGAAAAAGCATTTACTGCATTTGCTGTTGTGTTATTTGGAGGACTGAGCTGCAGCAATGAATGACATCATGGCTGCAAGAATTACTCATAGTAGACCCGGCCAATTCCTCACCCCGTTCCCACCCGCCTTTTTGTGATGTACATGTTTCTTTTTCGAGGCTGTCAGCTGTTTAATTTTTCTTTTTCATTTGGAGTATTTTTTTTACATGGGAAGTGAAATGTGTTTAACGTAGTGGGCCCGGGTAGCTAGCGGCACTGCATCATCGTTGTCAGGGGAGTTAATGCGTTTCTGAGCGTCCGCCATGTCAGCGCCATCACAGGGATGACACCGCCTTCGCACCCCCTTTGTCCCCTAACCCCATCTACTGACCTCCCGTGGCCTTATCTGCTGTCGCTAAATGTAGGCATCCACTGCACACCACAGGCCTTGAAAGGCTAATATGGGGGAACGGCACGGTTGATGAACACCAGAGCCCCTCCATGTCAGCCCCTAAAAGCATTAGTCCCGGGGGGGGTAAAGTCACGGGCCACAGCGACAGCTTGACGGGTACCATGGCATTGTGCCAGCGCCCGATTGACATGCACTCACTTTTCATGCATCCTTCTTGCTCCCTCTCCCCTTATATGGCCCTAAACATATTCTTCCATTTCTTTCCTTATCCTGGGTCTGACTGACTTGGAGAAAGCGCTGGAGGAGGAAACACTGGAGGATTGGTTGTTGATGGCTTTAACTCAAATGCAGCTGCATTAGCACCAAGGGGAGAACATGGAGATCCCCCACTCCCCGCTTCTCAGCACACTGCTCTTCAAGACAGCCTCTGAATGTTATGGTCTCCTGAGTTCTTGCTTCATTTGAGAAGCAAAAGCGTCAAATTGCCCTCCCCAGGTGAAAAAAGAAAGCCCAAGCAGTGTTTTTGAAACTTACACCTGCACATAACAAACGTGATGCGTGGGGGCATGCTTTGGTGTATTTCGGCGGCACCGACCTCCTGGAGGCCACGGAAGCAGAACGTGGCAGCGTGATCAGGAAGAGGGGGAACAAGAGGCTGCTCCTCGGAGCACTGCGGCGCTCCTCTCCCCGGCTGCGCTGCGCATGCCGTAAATAATTAACAACGTTTTTTCTTCCTCTTCTTTTTTCAAATTGCGACACTCGAAGTGTAATGTGCGAAACAGGTTATCTTGCTGTCAGACGGCAGCCCCCCCACCGCGATATTTTCCACGTTGCCACGAGACATTAATCCCACCCCCCCACGCACATGGCTGGGGAGGAGGCGGCGAAAGGAGAGAGAATAAAAAAGAAGGGAAAAATCTGAGACTCTCCCAACATGTTTCTCGCGTCTGTCCTTAACGCTCGGCCTCCCCCGCCACCATTTCTCTGTGAGCGTGTCTGCGAGTGGCATGGGGGGGGCCGCACCACCTCAGACAGCCGCCGTCTTTAATAGGCTGCGGATGATTCAGCAGGCATCGCTCTCTCCCTCCTTCTCGCTCTCTCTCTCTCGGGGGTGCCCCGCGTAGAACCACTTGCCTTCGCTCCACTGCGGCACTCGCTCCTCATCCTCATGGTCCACCGCTGGCTTTTTCCCGCCGAAGCCGAGTTTGGTAGGAGTAGGAGGAACGCAACACGAACGCATAAATAAATTAAATAGTAATGTTTAGAAAGGGATGTGAAGTCCAAGAGCGGGGCAGGGGGTCATTATATGAACTTGTCTCCTCCTGGTTGGTTAACCCCCTCTCCCCGGCTCAGCTGAGCACAGCTCTTTACCTCATCGAGCCGCCTCAGCCGGGTTTAGTGCCATTACTCACATAGATCACCCGCACTGTATGCGGCTTGGGGTTTGACATTCGGATTTAAACTTCTTTTCGTGTCTTCTTTCGCTCACACGGCTCACATCTGAAGTGGTGAAAGGAGGCAAGAATTTTAATGAGGCCTGGGTTGTTTTTTGCTGCCTTGTCACATCTAGGGCCCGTGGATATGGTGCGGAGTGGGTGTGGGTTTGCTACAGTTGCTGCACATTTTCCTCTATGTCCTATAGAGACGCAGGGTGGGAGTAAAGTGTTGCCTCCAAACCTTCCTCTGCAAACCTGCCCCTTGGCCATTTTGAGATGAAATGTCGAGGGTCAGGTTGCCAGCGATGTAGCGATCCCCTTGCAAAACTTGGGACCCCAGTTTAAATGTACATATGCTGCACTTCTGTTGATTCTTAGCCCTGAATGTCTCCAGTACAGTCAATCCAGCTATATAAATAGGCAAATGTACATATTTTGCTATCCAGACCTCCCATTATAAGTTGGTTTGGATAAAGGCGTCAACTTAATAAGTAAATGATAAATAAAGCTTTAAGTACACCTTGGGAAGCAGCAACCATTGGTTATGAATAAAAGAATTATTATTTGGATATTCTTTATATCCATTCCTCCAATAACCTTGTTGCATTTTACTGGGTAGTGTAGCCCCGTGCAGCGCGTGTGGATCTGTTTATGTCTCTATATGAGTGTGTGTGTTTGTGTGCGTGTCCCTATTGTAAACGTGTCCAAACCGTGACTGAAGGACGCAGTCCCCCCACCCCCAAAGATCAGTCTACAGCCTGGTTAGGAGGCAGCAGTTTCCTCCATCACTCTGTGTGCCTTTCAGAATGGTAGGGACACCCCCACCCCCTCAACCATACAAATTAGATTGGCATCGCTTTACGCTTGCTTCCTGTCCTGTGTCTGAGCTGGGATATGAAGACGGTATTAACCTGGCTTCCTTTCCAGGACCGGGACCTGCGAGTGCTCAGCTCCATGGTAATAAGGACAGTACTCGCGGTGCGATTAGCTGAGGCTCCTTTCCATTAATAACACATACGCGCATGGCAAGGTTACTCAATCTTAAGTTAAGCAGGATTAGAAGATATCTGTTTATCAGCACTGCCTCAGTTCTCAGACGCCCCCCCTGTCCCCCTGGTTGTCAGTACATCTAAGGACTGGCCTACTCAACATGGTACCATTGTTTTGTTGGAAATGGATGAACAATAAAATTTGTTAGCATCTTCATAGCAAAGGCTTATGGTGGCACAGTGCATTCACACATCCACCCTGGATGGGATGCTGCTTCACAGTAGGGTGGCCCACACATACCCAGTCATGCACTGTGGGCAATTTACAGCGACAAGTTAACCCGAAACACATCTTTGGACCGTGGGAGGAAATGGGAGCACCCATGCAAACTCAAGGAGAACATGCAGGCCCCACAGAGCCTGAGCTGGATTTGAACCTGCACCCACACAGCTCAGGTGCTGTGAGGTAACATCGCTGCTCGCTATGGGTAATAGGAGTGCGCTGGTGAACTTTCAAAAGAAATCTTGTGAAAGCCTCTTGTCGCATTAATTGGGAAGCTCTCAGTCATTCTTCCTGCCATTATCACCAAGTGTCCTTCACATCTGTTTGGATATGGAAAGCTTTTTATTTTATTTTCATCGACCATTTGTGCTGTGCGGAGCTGTAGTGGTCTGAAGCTTCCCCCGGATGCATAGGGTACCCTGCAGTTTATCCAGGCTCAGGTCCACCACTGCATTAGGAATTATAAATGTTACTGTTAATTTTTTAGCACGTCTAAAGAACAAAGAGAAGAATTACCCATCATTCTCACCCCATCAGGATTTTCAGTTAGAAGGTTGCAGATGCATTGTCTTTGTTTACACAATGGATGGGGTCAACAGCAGAGGAACAGTGTGGTTTTCTTTTATGCTGCCAATGTTGTGGCAGATGGTACGAGGGAGGGCTAGGAGGCCTAAAAATGCAGACCTGTCATGTGACACTGACACACAGTGGCCAGGATGTACTTTGCTTCAGGAGGGGAGTTTTATTTCCCCCATATTTCCTGGTTATTCTTCTAACTCCCTCACAATCTGCTATGCGTAATAGAATTCGATTCATTCATTGATGGGCAGCATGGTGAGACAGTGGTTTGCGGTGGTGCTTCACAGCTCTTGAGCTGTGTGGTCAGACATGGGTTTGAATGAGGTTTTGTCTGTGCAGAGTCTGCATTTTCTCCTTGTGTTCAATTGGATTTCCTCCAGGTTCTCTGGCTTCCTCCCAGAGTTAAAAGATGTGTTTCCGGTGAACTGGTGGCTTTAAATTGCTAGCAAATGAGAGTATATGACCAGACTGGTTCTCTACCCGGAGCATAACCTGCCTCATGCTTTAGGAAAGGGTCTGGACCACTGGGACCCAGCATTGAACAAGCACTCATTGATGATCAGTTGATGGGCAGTTCCCTTTCTTTGTTTATGACATAACCAGTGAGAGAGAGAAACCACATGAACACCGGAGGTTTGGGTGTGTTATGTCCTAATCCAAAGTAGAGGAAAAAAACTGACCCAACCAGAAAGGAACCAAAACCCGGAGAGAAGTCATTTCTCTTTTTATTTGCATTTTATTATTGATATTAGTGCAACCCAATTGCCAAGCCCTTTCTCCAGGGGTCAGCTAAGCCAACAAAACAAACAAAAATCCCTCTTTTTGCTCTTAACTAACTACCCGAACAAACAAAAGTACACCGTTCTACCCTGGCTCCCTAACCACAGTAAAAACCAGGAGAAAACTCATCACGAAAACAGCCTCACTCCCTTCTGGCAATGGCTTCATAATCACAGGTATTTACAAAGATTCGTGCCACTTACATTTGTGGCAATCGAGTACAAGAACAAAAGAAACAGACAATTCACCAACTAAGCTTCAGTAACAAATCACACAACTCCTTTTGGCAGAGGCCTCCGTCTTCCTCTCGCCCATCTTCTTCTCCAGATGTCTTCATTCCAGAAATGCCTTCTTCTTAATTGGCTAATTGGAGAGACAGAACACAGACACACATGAATACCAAAGACCTTTTTTTATACCAAGGGTATAAAAGTAAACGCAATGTATATATTTTTGCTGTGCTTCTATACTTGAGCACTCCACAATTTTTTGCTATGCATTTCCACCCCATTTGCTCACATGCTTAGAATTAGGAGGGGAACAGCAGGTGCACAGGTAGACCTGCGCTTCTAATGGGCATGAGCACAGTGCTCAGCCATCCATCCAACATCCAGCTCAACCTGCGGCTCATATGTCATATCTATATGATTTTGTGTACATTACTTCAGCCATCTTGGTAGCTGTCCACAGGTTTTTTTTCTTCTCTTCTTTTCTTCTGTGTCTGGAGAGAGAAGTCTGCTTTCTGGCATCCAGTGTGGTTCAAAGCAAATGTTCTCTTAAGCCGTATTCTACATCAGCGAACTCAAAAGGACCTGCGTTTTGCACTGACGTTCCTGTTGGCCTTGGTAATGCAGAAAAGAATACTGCCACTGCATAACAATTTTTTTAAATGCAGATTCTCTAATAAGTTGGGGGGGAAACTGATATTTGTTGATTTTTTTTTTTGCTACACTGAGATTTTTGTAGCTTTAATTGTGGCCCTCAGAAACCACAGTTATAAGGTTCATGTATTGATCATTGAATAACTGGAGCATCATATTTATAAATGAAAATAAATTAATTTGCGTTACAAAAGACATACTAGAGGACACACATGGCATTTATTCAGCTTCTTCAGTGATTTGTTTTTCTGGTTTTCGCTTCGTAATTCTCCATTTGTCTTTAGGGTGTTCAGGGCTCACAGTATTGGGCATTATATGGTGGTCTATGATGTACATTTTTTTTTAAATTAAATTTGTTATCTGTTATTAGTGAAGGCAGTAGACAAATAAAGCCATACACTGGTTTGCCTGTCCTCTTGAAAATTACCCGCTAGTGAGCCAGCATCTACCTGGCTTGCAGATGGACACCAGTTACGCAAAAATCCTTGATTTGAGATCTGAGCTGTATGTCTGCTGGAGTGTATAAATGAGGAAGAGAAAATGATCGACTGACAGGCTGCACGTCAGCATCTCAGAGTTCTCTGGGGATGAAGAACCAAGATGCTGGTTTAGTTGGAAGTGGAGGTGAGAGTCCTGCTACGGCATTTGTTTGCGTGTGTAATTGTCAGTACAAAAAAATGTGCGCGGCGTTTGTTATTTAGTAGCTTCACTGCAGCGGATTAAACCTTTTCTGAATCCAGCACAGCATGGTCACTGTGTCTGACAAATCGTGGAAAAAGTTTTGCTGTGAACTGCAGCAATGGATGCAGATAGAATGGAATGATGCAGTTATTTGATCCTTATTGATGTGTGGGCACAGGAGCAGCAATTTGTGAGGAGCTTTTCAACGGCGGTTCTACCATACCTCTCCTCTGTCTTGCCCCCAAATGTCTTCTGCCTTCAGCAGTGATACATTTGTTCAACGCAGGCTTTATCTTTCTGTACCCCGCCTGGAAATACCTTAAAGCTTTGCTTTTCCTCTTCTTAAGCCTCCAGTGTAATACAGAAGTTGAAGGCTTTTGTATGACTATGATTAATTTTTTTTTTTTTTTTTCGCTGTCTGTCAGCACCCTTAGAATCACCTCGCTGGCTTTAGTGGACGTGTAGAGAACAGTTTTGGTTCGCTTTATGTCATAGAGGTAATGTCTCCCACTGGCAGGTGAAAGCTCATCCTTAACTGCTAGTGGAGTGTCAAGGTGGGTCAGGTTTTTAAGTTGCCTCTACCATCAATTACATGTGTCATGCTTTGATTTAGTTTTCCTGAATATGAAATATTAATAACTTCAAACTGAAGGAAGATTTATGGCAATCGCCGAGCTGCTTAATATTCAGGAAGCATCCTGCAGAGACTCTCTGGGTCCCGCTAAGGAGGGAGAAGATGGCTTCGGCATTATTCCACCTCCTGTTGTAAGTGGTTCTTTGATTCGCTGTTGTTTGTGAAGGATCTGATCCTGCTTCCTCTTCTCTGCAGGGATATTCTGGTATCAGGAATGGTACTGATGCATTTTGTGATTGTGATGTTGTGGATTGTGAAAGGCGATCACATGGTTTACGGGCTGGTCGGTTTTTCAGGGCTGTTGCGGTGTGCATAATCGGTGCGAAAGATTACGCGGTGGTGGATCACAGACTGGCCACGGAAGGATACGTGGTGCTTGTTTCTGGACGATCTACTTTGGTCTCTGTAGTGAACAGGACTTAAACTTTTTAAAAGATTACGTCATAGTCAGGTCTTTTGTCGTGACTGAGGTTTTAAACTGAAATTTTATTAAAATAAATTTGGCAGTGTTATTCTGGGACTAGATATTGTGACCAGGATTGAAGTCCAGCCATTATAAAATATCCAGATATGTACACAAATTATTTGAATGAACGCTCCGACGTCATAAAAAGGTGCCATAAATCAATTTTCATTAATAAATAGCATTTGTAGCTTTGACAAGTAGTATTGAACCATTATTTTCATTATCAGTGAAAGGCAAGGAGATCTTTCAATTCTGAAAGCTTGGCCTTGTGTCCCAAATGTTGTAGATCAAATCCTGGGGTGGAACTCCTGTAGAGGAAGATAATTTATTATTTAGTTTATTTTCAACTCTCCGTTTGGCTTAACATGCAAAAACTTGGATAACCCAGAGAATCGCATCACTTGCCAGCCCTGTCAGATACAGACCCAGACCGGAGGAATGTCTTACTTTCGTTCAGCTTCAGCCGAGCCCCTTTTTCCTGTCAGGCTTTGAATCAGTATTTTGGGGGGTGATTTAAGCAGGATATTTTTTCACACCACGCACACGCCTGTCTGCACCAGCTGCTGTCTCCAGGTTTAATATCTTAACAAAAGTGCAGTAGCTGTGGACTGCAATCCAATGTCAACTGTGCAGGTAGCACCTGTTGTGCAGTCTAGCATAGGAAATGCAGAAGCAGAGTAAAGTGTGTAACAGGCCTGGCTGTCAATGTGCTGACTGTGGATTAGAAAGCAAACAGACCGAATTTCTCATGTTAGAAAAAGGAAAGAGCCCTCCTCCATCTTTGTTACGATCAAAAAATGCTCTGTCATTGACTCTTGCTGCTTTCTATTTAAACATAGATTCCAAGATAGCTACTGGCATTAAGTGACACTTTTGGGATTTTCCAGATTTAGAAACAAAAACTGAGTGCTTTTATGCAGTTGTCTGACTCCTCAGAAGGCTCTCTCAGTTGCTGCTGTGTCCTCAGCCATTTGCTGGTCTCTTCTCAACATAGAGCTTCTTACTGTGCTCAGAAGCAAATGGCTTCTTGACTGCCTGGTAACCCTTGAGTTTGGCCCACAAGTTTTGTTTAATTGTCTTTGTTGAGACTTATAATCCGTGCATGCCACGTGCAGGAATCGGTTTGCCTGGTGTGAGTTGTATCCATTTTACTACACCAACTGAAGTCAGGCACTTTTTCAGTTTTATTTCAAATATAAAAGTTGTGTAACGTCATGAACTATGGAGCTGGGGTCATTATCCAAAGATGTACCGTGTGTCAGCATCTTTTCATGGGTTTCGCATTAGCAGGACATGCCATTGGCTAAGAGAAAGGTGATAATAATCTTTTTATATGTTTTTTTAATGTGCTCCTTTATTTATGTATATTAAGCTTATGAAGTCTATAAATACTGCGATAGTTACTGTGTGGTGACTCAGCCATATCACTTTCTCGTGCTAGTAATGTCATGAAAGGAGTGATCGGATTGTGAAAAGTTAGTTAACCAGTGTTAGTAAGTGTTAAAATATTATTTAACAGTTAAATTAAACTCTAAATTCACATTATGTAATCTGCGTAAGGGCTCTTGAGCTGGTTGTAGTGGGATTATTTAACACGATACTGTAATCCTTTGAATGATTTATTAGTTGAACTCGAACACAACTTGGCAAGATTGTAAAGCAAGTTCATTTTCTTGTACGACTGACCTTTATGCGTCAGGGAAAGACTTTTGGCAGCTGTTCTTCTTCACTTTGAGATCTGCCTTCCTCATGTCATACAAGAAATCACAGTGTTGACACTGGAACCACGTGATGCTTAGCTGGTACCACATACTGAAAAGGGTAAATGCATGTGGGCACCCTTAGCAATACTTCTTCACTTATAAGTGAAAGCAAAGTGATCCAGAGCTGCTATACGTTTTACTGAATTGCTGCAGAAGTGCTTGGCAGGCATGTCGGCTGATCTCCATAGCAAAAAATCGAATGCTTGGTGGAAACAAATCTATGTTCCATCTGGTTGACTCACACTTTTCCCTGGCACTGTATGTGCATTACAAGTATGGCGGAGCTGTAAGTCCCACTCTTTCCCTTGGTAAGCGAATCAAGAAATAATGCAACCATCCAAGTTGCCTAAAATATGTGAACTGTCTGGCATGAAAATGACCATATTTTTCCAGCCATTCTTCTGCACTGTGACAGATGCTGGGATCTGTTCCGGCGGCTCCTGGTGGTATTGATACGCATGTCATTCTAAACCCTCGTGTAGCAGTCAGGGGTCTAGGGCCACCTCCCCACCATTTTTACTGCACCATTTCTCCTATACATGAAACAAGAACCATGCAAACAAAGGGCAGAGGTGAGGTGAACGTAACAAAGTCAACGCAAGTGTGAAAGCACAAAGGCAAATGGTCTCCGGCGGTCCTAAATTAGACCCTACATCCCCGCGCTTATCCGAAGCTGAGTCATCTGCTCCCTGCTGCTTGTCTCACTAATCTTGGCCATGTTTGGAGAACTGCGGGAATCCCGTACAGGGCAGCAGTGGAAATTAGTCGTCTGACTGGGGAGTCATAAGATGTGCTGGCATCCTGTAAATGATGGGAGGCAATGTTTAAATGCTTTTGGAGACGGGTGATGACTCCAATAACATCACGAGGAAGCAAATACTCCTTCTGAGTGCAGTTAGATGACCCCCTCAAATACCTTTAATTCTGAACATTTCCAGAATACCTCATAATGCTTCATACACCTCAAAATAATGCAAATAAAGGTTCCTCAGTATAATACAACTGCTATAACTAAATTAAAATGTTTCAAAACGTGAGAAAATATCTGCTAAAATCAGCTATTTTTAAGGAATTTAAAATTCCATTAGTGTTCAGTTGGAACTCATAGTATAGAGGAAATATAACAGAACTGGATACACACCTTAAAGAAGGCTTCTTTATTTGGTAATTTGGAAACCAACTAGTTTTATTTTTTATTCCATTTATGTTTATATGAAGAACTGTCCTGTGTCGCTTTGGACATTTGGGTGCAGACAACTGCAAGAAGGTGACACTGTTGACTCAGTGGCACGAACGGGTAAGATCTAACAGAAATCTGCCGTAGTGCCACAGAAATTTGGGCTTACTTATTTTTCTCTCCTCTTCAGGAGAATAAAAACAGGTTTATTGACATTTAAACGTATTACAAACATTAAAATTGTGGGAGTACTACTGGTCATGAACAGCAGAGCAGCAAGTTGAAGAGCTGAGTGCTGACAAAACCCTTGCTTGTTCTTATTTATTTCCATCGGACAAATGTCACTGTCTTAATGCAAAGATTGGACTGCTTAATGAAACTTGATGATACTCCAGTTTTTCATCACTGCTCCTTCAGGAGAGATGTTTGAGCTGAAACCCTCATCCTGTTGACAGACACCTTGTGCTGTGCTAGATTCTTTTTTCAGATCTGCCGGGGTTTGAAGCCTTTGACAAAGCCACTCTAATTTCATTACCATTTGACATTGCAAGATGTCTTTTAAAAGATATTTGATCAGTCAGTGAATAATTTACTGAGTAATAAAAAAAGAAACAACTGTCCTTTAAGGGAATACTTTCACTGACTGGCTGTTTACTGAATGAAAATGTTTGGTTTTGCATGTTTGCATTTACATCAGCGATGTGCTGGTATGGTTTTGACCGAAGTAGTGTGATGTTCAAAGGTTGCAAATGTTTACTGAAGCTGCTGTCTTGCACTTGAAGAACTCGGGAATGAATTTCCACTTCCACGTTAATGTCATTCGCCCACATCGGTACCGTGAATTGTGAAAAAATACCTTCATGTACAAATGGGTGAATAGTTGCATGCTGTACAAACCTAACATTGTCGGTCTGCTTGGACAAAGCTGTCAGCTAAATGGAAATAATTAAAAGAATGCATACAGCAGTTTGTTTTGGTACTTTCAACATGATGAAATGTTATTTCAGTGAATATTGGCATCAGGTTAGCAAATGAATGGTGTGGTGTGATGCTAAAGTGCCACCAGGAGCAAGAAAGTTTTGTTTTCCTTAAAGATTTTTGCTGATTCTGCCACCAGGACAACTTTGGGAAATGACTTCTGAACCCAAAATGCCACCAAGCATTGTTTCTGTCCATCTTGTGCGTAGACACAGAAGCCCTCAGTAGCCATATGAGAGTAAATGAAAAAGTAATGAACTATAATCTGTGATAATTTGAAACCTAAAACATGGCACAGAAGTGGAAAATTGCTGTTCACTGCTACACTGATATTTATAAACCATTATACTTGCAAGAGCAAAACTGAGTGAAATATATTTATTCTGAATGTATGTACATACTCTTCCAGTTATTTCAGTCTATCCAGTTTTCACTGAATGTCTTTTCATTAAAAATGCTAAATTCAAATGGCTTTGAGCTTTATATGTACTCTATATATAAACTGTGGATGTATAGTAGAACATGAGAACTGACACTGAGTTGGCTTTATTCAGTGTCTGCCTGCAACTCGAATTAAACTCCTTCAGCCTCCTTTGCTGTCTGCTGTGTTGACAATAAGGCCGGTCTCTTCAAAAGGTGTCCAGGCCTTAGTCTTTAGGTTCCATTTTCTGCAAAATCGTTTTTAACTGTAGTCATGTTTTAAAAGATGGAATGATAATGTGTTTGATGAGCCGTGTACCCAGATGAACATAGAACTGGCTACCAGCTCATTTTGGAAATTGGTTGATTTTGTCTTAGTCAGAAGGGTTTTTATTTTGTGAAGATTCTGATCCTGGCAGCGTGCTTCTCGGTAGCCAAGCAAGAGCATCATTTCAGAAGTCTTTGTAACCATGACTGGATGTGTGCTCCGTGTCCCTGGCAGGATGACGAGGTGGTACTTCAGTGCTCTGCCATTGTCCACAAGGAGCAGCAGAAGCTCTGTCTGGCTGCCGAGGGCTTCGGAAATCGGCTGTGCTTCCTGGAGTCCACGTCCAACTCCAAGGTAAGTCCACACCTAGTCTACGAGGCACAAGATTCTGTCACACTTAAGTTCTCAGACCGTTTCCTCAAAAGTGGGCAGTGCAATCAATCTCAGGAAGCCACCATTGAAAGAACATGGTCACTTGCACGGTTGGGCATGGCGACAGTCATGTAAGATGGCGGTCACTCCAAGCAGACAGCTCCTTATGGGATGTAGCCCTAATCATCTGCCATAGGCCTCTCATCCCAAACCCCTGCTGGGATAAGAGCTACCTCGCTGGAGGTCATCTGGTAGGGTGTGGATATATTATTCCTTTTCCCGTATGTCGCTCTTTTCTCAGGTGCTGTGCTAAGTTAGGTGGACGAGTCGAATGTACATAAAAATATTGCTGCCCATTGTCTCGGTCGCTTTCTGAGCCCTGTGTGACACGCTTCCAGCAGGGGGCTGTCATTCCCAGGGAAAAGACCGCTTCCACGTAGCCATGACTTTGAGGCATTGCAGTGCTGTTCGTGCTGCCATGGCACCCAGCCGGACAGCATGGATTACGGCAAACCTTGAAATTCAGCAATGCCCGATCTTGCTGCCATGATATTATACATGCAGCCTGTTTGATTCCTTCCTAAAAATGCAGTACAAAGTCCTTCTGATGGCTGGTCAACATATTAATTGAAATGATGTCGATGGAACCGTGCTGCGCTGCATCCCTACAAGCATTATTAGCATGTTTGTCCACATCCTCCCTTTAGAGGAAATGGCTTAGAAAAGCAACATTAAGAGCTGAGAAGCGTCCCCTAACTGCTTCCAGTTGAGATTTTAATGCATGTTTAGTGAACGAACAGCGCTTGGCATTGTTGGCTTTTAGACTCTGACAAAGAGTCATTCTCTTGTGCCAGAAGCTTTAGCGAACGTATTTTGCTGCATTTTTTTCAGCCTTGTCAATCAAACCGGGCTTTGATCGAAGGCTGCCGGCTGGCTGCATACAGTATTTGCTGCATGAGAGATGTATTTAATGAAAATGGCCTTGTAATTCAGTTTCAAAGAAAACATTGACTACGTCTGGTAGAAAAAAAAAAAAAAGAAAAACCACCAAACTAAAATTCACTGAACAGAAATACCAGAGATGCTGTTTCTGTCCTGTTCTTGCAGGTTGACTGTTCATCATCTTTATGGAAATCAATATGTATTACAAATAGAAATTTTTCAGCTTGATTTGAAGATAATAAATTACTTCACTGTATGCCATTCTGAGAGAGACATTTATTTGAAGAAGTGAACTTTTATTGCCAGGCTTAAGTGTCCTCGATTCGCTTTTATGCAGATGATTTCATGCAATGCGGGAATGAGTAACAGAAAGTGAAACGTTTTTATTTTTACCGTTGTGTACGGAAAAATTGACCAGGCGATAAAGTGAAACTTTCTCACTGGCACGTTGTGTTGAAGAACAACAGGATAATATTGGATCACGTTAAACAAAAATTTAGATTGATTGATTTTTATTTTCTGTCTTGTGTGTTGTTGCTGCACCTGTTATAAGACTGAACGTGAAATGCACTTTTGTTTACTCCAAATTGTATGATACTTTGCAGGAAAGTGTTAAATGGACGAATGCATACTGTTCAGAGCTCAATTTAGACACATATCATTTCCTTTTCCCCGCAATGTGGTTGTGAGACCAGACAACTGATCTGCCAGATCTTCAACCAGTAGAAATGCCATGTAGAATTTACTCACGATTGATGAACCAGTGCCAGCAGTGACTGTCGAGCTGTCTTTCAGAATGTGCCTCCGGACCTGTCTATCTGCACCTTCGTTCTGGAGCAGTCACTGTCTGTCCGGGCGCTGCAGGAGATGCTGGCCAACACTGAAGAGAAAGCGGAAGGGGCAAGTAGTCACGAAACCACCCACGTGTCTTGTGTGTTTGTGAGGCTGATAAATGGATGCCATTTCTTTAGTCTTTAGTGGCAGGGCAGAAACATATGGCCCCTCTGCTATTTGAAGGGTATATTCACTGTGGAAGTTATGGAATCGGTCAAAGTCCTCTACGCTTTGGAAATGGAGGTGCCACAGCAGCTCAAAGTTTTCTGACCTGAAGCTGAACACTCAGGGGTGCTGTTTGTCAAACATCTCCCCAGCAGGTCCATTGACATCAGTCGCATTGACAGCTTTGTGAAAGCACTGATGCACCCCCCCCCCCCTTGTGTTTTAACCCTGCCATCATGGAGCCAACTTGACTAGACCCTGGAGAAAAATGAATGCACAGCTTTAATTCATAACAAATCATTTCTTTTTTCATTACGCATGTCGATTAGAGCACATCTGTCACGCTTTAAACTCATATGAGTGACATGCAGTGTTTGAGTGAAGGGTCTTGCTCAGTGTACCTGTAAATGGTTGGTACCATTAAATGCTTCAGTTCCCTTGTGGAACGTAAACCGAGTTATTATTAGTATTGTCACACAAAAAGTAAAAGGCAGCCTTATTATTCCTTCATTTTGCAAATAGTATAAATAAGGAGCTTGGTGATTTTTAAATATATGAGAAATTTGTCAATGAAAACATCTACTCAATCTGTGAATTTTGCCGAAGAAAGCAGCTTGTTTTGTTGTATATATTTGGTATACGTTCAATGAGATTGTGTTTTCAGAATTGGTCAAACGCAAAATGGATGCCGTACAGTACCCATCAAAAGCTGATGTATGCACAAGTTTTTTGCAAAGTATTCAGTTCACTTCTTTTAGCAGGACGCACCATGCATCAAAATATCTTCTTGGCTCTTCTGCAGCAGCTCCCCTTGCTCTTTGCGTTTTGCTACTTTTTTGTGTGGTTTGTCTCCGGTGTGTATTGTGCTGGTTGCTTAGATGAACTTTTGACTGGTTTTGTATTTTTGTCTTATTTGGCCCTTCCTCCTCCTTTATCTCTGAAAAATGGATGATGAAATTATGGCAAAAAGGCAAGAGTATAATTGAACGTGAATGTTATTTTTGATCAGCGCAATAATTGCTCCTTTAAAAAGTCATCCTCTTGTCCTATTTTTACTAGAGGACTGGCAATTGCGCATCATGGTAATAGCTGAACCCAACACCCACATTTTTATCAGGCAGCCCCTGGCAAAAGTAAACTGATTTACTTAACCTCTGTCAAAGAATGATAGTTTATTACTTAGATTTTGGATTAGTGCAGACCAATCTCTCCATCATTCCTTGTCTTTGGTCAAGTGGATCAACGTTGTCCAAGAAGGCATCTGTTTATCTTCTCTGGTTACCCATATTTCAAAATATGAACATTTTTCACTTCTAATTTTTTGTGTTGCATTGAAGAGTCACAGATGATCTTTCCCAAGAGACGACCGGGTGTCACTCTTCACCAAAGCATGCATTTTAAGTGCATCTTTGTCTCTGGATAAATATATGGCCCGACTTCTCAAACCCCACAATAAGTGTTCCTCTCTGAACTGAAACCAGCTTCTTTTTCCAGGTCAGTTCGAAGTTCCTGCTGCTGAACTGTGAAGCAACATAGGAGAATGATGCACATAAGCAGTTTCAGAGAGCAAGAGAGAGAAAAGCTAGTTTTCAGCAGCTTGGTGTGGACTTCAAAAAATTAGACAACTATGGGCTTCCTTCCTCACTCTTGCCTTTGTGACTGAGGAGATTGGTGCCTGGATTCTTCCCCTATTAAGACTCTGGATAGCGGTGTTTCTTGTATTGGAGCAACATGTGATGCAACTTGGGGGTCTAAAATGTGTGCAATTGTTTTGCAATGATGGCTTTGAGAGTAGGGGATGCAAGAGCGGATTGCAGACTGACACAGTAGGGATGGCAGCAGCAAGAGAGAAAGAGAGAGAAGGGGAAAATACAACTGCAAGAGATTCACATTTCATTTGTTAGCCAGCCACGTCTGTAGGAAGCAGAAAGGGTGATGGGGGCTTAGGATTGAAAATCGAAATGAATATATTCTCCCCATCATTACATTTCCACAGAATAATATTTATGGGGTTGTAGTCCTGCTTTCCTGTTAGAAATTTTTATTATCTAAATACAATCTGGTGGGCTAGTTCTAGTTAGTGGGCTAGAGGCTAGTTAGTTTAGTTTATTTTAAATATTTCGCAATGCCTCAGAGTGGGGGTTAAGGAGGATGATAGGGTTATGCAGTACTATTGCTAGTTCTACTGCTTGTGGAATTGGAGGAAGATGGCAAAGTTGTGCTGGATCCTCATGCAGTTTGAACAAATCGGGAGATTACACAAAGATTAAATCCTGTTTTTTGTCCTCATAATCAGATTTAACATGCACAAGAGAAATTTGAGTTTAATTTGCAGACCCATGTGTAGTTGTACAGTATAACTCAAATCATGTGGACCTGGCTGCGGTTGTGTGACTTCACTTGGGTTAAGGTGGGTTTAGGTTGTTTGTTTGGAAAGGCTTAAATAATGTGATGAGTAAGCAGCTATCAGTCCAGCCCCGTGAGGTCAGGATGTGGTCCAACCATACCACCTGGTCCCATAGAAGGCCTGGCCTGGTCACTAGAGAAGGGTTTCCCTCATCTCTGCGAATTGAGGTTGGGTTCAATGAACAAGCCCAGACAGAATAGCCCTGGGATGCCTCCTCTCTTCTGTAATGGGGAAAAGAAGATGAGGAAAAAAGGGGTTTTATTTCAATTCCTTGGCCTTGAAATCTAGGAGATCTACTGAACCCCTTGGCCTTGTGTGCCCTCTGCAGCATGAAGCACATAATGTGTGCCTCTTTCATGTTTCCACTTACGTAAGGGGATAAGAGCCCCTCGCTTATTTTTTCATTTGCCAGGGGGACTTGAGCTGTGGAGCTCTAGCTGTTGGCCAGGGATTAGGAGTGGGCAGCGAGCTGTACATCTGCACATAACCTGGGCTTCAGTTAACTTTCCAGTATCTTTACTGGAATTCTGGAGCAAACATTCACATCACAGCCATTTCAGTGTGGTAGATTTTACAAGAACGCCATTGGTTGAGTTCATTGCACGGACTTTGTGGGACTGCAGACATCTTGACTGCAAAAAAAAATCTGTCATCCTCTGATTAAATGAAGTCAGCCTGGTGTTTTAGACAAGGGGCTAAGCCCAGGTGTGAAATTAGACATCACCACAGATCTCCTAGTTTGCCACAGTTTCAGGGCATCGAACTCTGTCAAAATACTCCTTTCATCCGGTAAAATATCCATTACTGCCCATGCAGACCGGTACAAAGCTGAAATAAATGGGCAGGCTGTGAATACATAATACGCAGTTATGACTCGCTGTCGATTTGTCTTTGACATACAAAACACCTCATTGAAAACAGGAAAATAATATTTGTACAAATGACCAGTTTTTTGAATTGGTATTTGGAAAAATCAAACTCATGTTAGATTTATACTCATTGTGAAAGCACAGTAAATAAATTGGATAGACTAATAATTATACATGTGTAATATTTACTGTATTATTAACTGCATGACATTGTTCAACATGAAATAGCACTGTTTATTAAATAATATTGCTGTGTTGCCATTAATCTGGTACAGTGGGTACAGTACATTAAGGAATCACACATTTTTATTCAAAATTGATGTGCTGCTTTGCTAATGTGAAATAAGAGCTTATAGGCCAGGGTACATAGTGAACATCCCAACACACAATCCAAGTCAATAATTCTCTATTTGTCCTGTAATGATAAGCATTTGGCTCTCCGTGGTGGATAGAAAGGGTTGGCAAAGGGCCGCATTAATGCTTTTGTGATGAAATAATTACTACTTTGTTGGCAGTAGCATGAACATGCAGTATCCAAGACCAATTCCACAACAGAACAAGTAACCCATCCTCTCCCTCCACCCTCTGGATAGTCGTCATCTTCCTTTGGTAGAGCATTATGCTAACTTGATATACAGTCATATTCAGCTGCCAAAGCATTGTTCTAATTTATAGAGAATCATGTATATTTGGTGTAGATTCAAATTCTTTCGGCATAGCATCATTTCAACTTTGTGTGGCAATACCTTCTTTAGGCTTGTTTTGATGAGACACCCCTTACAAGAAATCTTAGCATCATTCATTTAGATAAGGTGATACTTTTTAAAAATTCAGGTACAACAGCCTTTGTCAACAGTGCTGCAGCTGTGCCTCTACGAGGTCTTGAACAAGCAAGTGTGGCCCTGGGCACCGATGGGATAAATGAAAATAGAAGTATGATTGCTATTATGCCACATTTACTGAAACGCAAAGGAAGCAACGTGGGGTTACAGCCAGGAATGAATCCCCTAATAGGGCCAGTACTTGCAAAGCCAGCACTCAAAGTCCCAATGGATGCTGCTCCAGGGGATCACTGTGCAGCACACACTTATGGGCATGCACATGCGGGGATTGTGCTACACAGTACAATGAGTTGGTCCAATGTGAATGAAATGTCAGCTCACGTTTATAACAAACAACACCAAGTTTATTCCATATAATTTCCTCTTAAAGACACAGCAGCGCCTTTTGCTGCACCAGCAGCTTGTAGGTGAACATTACATCCATCTTTCCCAGGATCCAACATTCCTTGTCATAACGCTGCCCTCTTAAAGGTGTATAAACCTAATGTCCATTACATGACACGCAGCGCGCACACACTGACCCACAATCTATTTTTACACATTTTTACACATTTTGATGAAATTATGATTTTTTTTTTTTAGGTTTTACTGAGCAGATTGGCATGTAAATCAGGCAATGGTATTAAACATCAAATTGTGTCCCAGCAAAAATCCCTTGTGTGGGTGCACATCAGTCGAGGGATATCTGTCCTGCAGTTTAGCCACAGCTCAGTCTCCTCTTCTGATCACACGCAGCCAGGAGATGGGCATGGCTCCTCGCTCTTACATGTGTACATGTTTAAGAAATACACTACCAATAAATTTGAGCAAGTATATTTTTCCAAAGAAGATGCTGTTTACGAATTTATCTGTTTAAGGGCTTCTTGTTGGTCGACAATGTTTGGATAATGTTAGTAGCACTCATTTTTTGAGTCATATTCAAATATGGAGCAAGCACGCTTACTCTGAAATTTTGGGGGGGCCTGAAAGCCTTAAGAATGGTTCTTCAGCGTTCCCATTCAGACAACCTTGTCTTCTTTTAAGTGTAGTCTGAAAGAAATTAATTTAGCACATTTACTCTTCCTGGCAGTGCATAGCTACTGGTGGTGTTTGACAGAGATTGAACATTACAGCTAATAGCCTCCTTTCTGGTTCGAAAGTCCTAGAACATGATGAGGTCCGACTTCTTTTGGAGACATCCGCTGCCTAGACCGGCAGGCTTTGCTATTGCACATGAGGTCAAGGCTTAAATAATTCCACGAGTCCACATCCTATTTCCTGTTTGTCTGCAAACCTTTAATTCCAGCAATTACATAAAAATGCCTTTTATAGTTTTCGTTTTAACACCGAGTTGCACCTCTTTGTTCAAGTTTAAAGCCACTTACTGTTCCTCCTCTCTCTGGATTCAATTTCCACAGCAAGTTGATGTGGAAAAATGGGTATGTCTACCTTTCTTCAATCCACCTTTGATGAGCCAGCATTCCGACAAAACCATTCCTGCTTGCGTTCGGTCATGGAGAATCCAGGGCAATATTCTGCAGGAGCCGCCACTCTTTGGACTGTTAAGCTGATGTGTGTACGGATGGTTAGCAGTGCAGTTACCTGTGAATGCAAGCAAAAATACAGCCTCTTCATATGCAGTACGCCTACTTCAATTTTTACTGCAAATCTTTAGGGACTGTATTTAAACAATCACGTCTGATCCATGGTTACATCCTTCACAACCTGTGGCTCAGACCCATAGGGTGAACACAAGATATTTTCTGATTTACTCCTAAGCTATTTAGTTAGAACAGAGCTAATTCATACAACTTGTATTAATGTAAACCTTGGCTATACATGAGCTCTTGGCATCAATATGCAGTAAAACAGTAGTTAGAGGTACAAAAAAAATTTTCATAAGAACTTGATATTTTCATGAACCGACATGCCACTTATTAGAAAAGTGACTGTAGAATATTGCCCACAGAGCAAAGCTGTATGCTAAAGTCATGTGGACGGGCCAGGCGTTCATCGGTAAAGCTGAATGACAACCAGATTTGTCTGCGACGAGTTAAGCCTGTGAAAGTGGGACTGAATATAAAAGAGCAAGGTGTACAGGCATGATGTTTACTTTTTTATTGACTTTGCAACACTCATATTTTACCATTGGCACAGCCTTTTGCACCCCCGTTGAACTTTTGTGCCGAGAGACTCCCATGCAATGCAAAATCCACTTTTAATGCAAAAAAGAGAAATAATCTATACATTTATCTATGTCTCTTCTACAATTGATTAAGAAATTAAGGTTTAACCAGGTAGAGTTCATTTTAGAGAGAGATCAGTGCCAAGCCAATACACCTGTAGTCCAAAGTATAAGGTATGGCAGGAGACCTGAAAGTTGCTCTTACCAAGGGATCCCTGTCACATAGAGTGGAAGCTAGACTGAGTCACTGACTCCAAGCTGTAAAACAATTTCCATAGTGCAGATACAGGGTTCCACATATGAAAATATAGATATAAATGTAGACTGATATAAAAGGAGGTGAATTTCCAGTGTTAAAACAGAACTTTGTCAACCAAACTGCTCCTGCACTGCAATCTATGGAATTATAGGGCTCTCTCTAGTGAAATGCAGGCCAGGACCAAATAAATATTAAATAAAATTCTGAATGTACAGTATATTATATACAGCAGTGTGTGATGCCCCTTGCTCTTTTCCTATTTAATCCTCGTGTCATTTCTGTACTTTGGAACGATTTTGATTGATCATTTAAGTGCATTTGTGGTAAAATGCAGCATGTGTTTGATGCAGTGTATTCCTTGGGTCAGTGTGTGTTTCTTAAACGTTTAAGCGTTTGTTCTTGCTGTGTGTTGTGCATCTTGTCCAGGGCAACAAACACGCATGTGTTTGTGTTCTTTGCCATTTCCTAACTTCTGTACAGCCAGTACATGTGTCCACTGTACATTTCACCTCCTTCTTACAGTCCTGTGGGCTGAGGAGCAGAGGAGGTGTACTTGGGGAAATTTATTTGCAGGAAATAATGCGACCGTCTCAGACCTCCCCACTCTCTGGTTCCTAACAATGACAAAAGATTCAGGATTGTGAAAGAGATAACTGTAAAGGAAAGTTTGTTGGCTTTAGTGATGCACTTTGAGGTTTTTCCTGATCCAATTTCTTATAAAAAACTTTTGCAAAGTTCTCTCTGGATCATCAGTTCAATTTACAGTGTTTTGCAGGCAAAATTCTATTGTTTTCCGCTAACCGACTCTTTTGTTTTCTTCTTAACTGCCCACAGAAATTCATGATGAAGGTAAGTTTTGCAGCTCTGTTTCCCGTGGTGCTCCTGCCTCCCACTCCCCTCTAAAGTCTCTCTTAGCCTTTGGCTCACAGCTGTTGCCTCCTTAGTGAAGCCAGCCTGGCTTGTCCAGATGCCGCAGTCCATATTTACCTGAAACTAACAGCCTGGTCTCCATTAGAAACAACCATCTGACAAATTATATGTAATGCTGCTTGACTTTCCAATTGACAGACCCCCCTGAGATGTTGTGGACCTTCTCTTTTTGGGTACATACTTATGACACGCTGTCCCACGTTAAATGCCACTTCCTAGAGGTTCTGAAGGGTTGTGACATTCAGTCATGCCCACCCAGTCATAAGCCATGTTCAGCTGATCCTCACTTTGAATACAAGCAACTGCTGAGTGACAGAATATGTAAGGGTTTGGCTATGGAAGTCTTCTAGTCTGGTCAAAAAAAGTCTGAAATAGAGCAGATTCTCCATTATTTTTCTATAACTTAAGCCTTTTTTTAATTGCTCCCTACCTCTGGACTTTCTCTTGGGTCTTTTGGATATGAACACAAAAGTCAAAAATGAAACTCAAACTCAGCCAAATAAATCAGTTTTTTTTTTTTTCTGGATAGCAAAGCTGTTGATGGCTTTAGGTCAGAAAGAAGCTTCATCTCCATTCAAGGATGCAAATGAGAGCAGCTTTTGAAAGTGACAAAAAAGATGCGTCACCCGCGATCCGCATGCCCCATTTGTCAGACTCTATCTTTAGAAAACTGCAGGAGGATGCCTATGTTGCAAAAGCTTGAACTGTATCTGGTGTACAGTAGATGCTCATTTTGTTTTTTTGACTGGATTGATTTGAATAGATGTCTCCTGGCCCCTCTCACTCACATGTTTGTAGTAGGAACTTAAAGGTCCGTATGTGGCGGTCACATTAGATTACCGCCACCATTAGTAGACAAAGAACGCCATACCTTGTAACTGCAATTAGATAGGATGGAAAACTATAAATTTAGGGTACCTTGACACATGCCCAATAGATGTCTAAGTAGAGCTAATGTGGTGTGGCTATCTTACTGCTGCCTTTGAGACCAGGAGTGATAAACGTTTGTGAGCAGGGGGCAGCCACTGGTCTTTGCTCTCACTTGAGATATAAACATGCTCCTGACCAGGTTGCATCAGGTTGTCCTTAATAGTTGGGCACCAAAATGACATGGAAAAGGTTTAATTGCAAAGTGCTTTACTGAAGTCGGAGGGTCTGTAGAGGACGTGGGTGAAGATAGGGAGAAAATGAGGCTATTTTTCATTACCGTACAACAGGACCCCATTTGCAGAAAGAGCTGACCTATGGCTCAGATACGCAGACCCAAAGCCGGGTCTTCTGAGATTTGCTGCTAAGCTGATTAGTTGGAATGGAGGCAATTACTGCAGCATTACTGTAACATGGGGGGCTTTGGTTTTTGCATAAAGCCATTCATGTTAACATGTTTTAATCATATTTTTTGGATCCCTTTATGTGTCAAATTTGAGGTCTGTGAAAGGGTTTGGCTCGTATGGTGCAAATGTTCACAAAGATTTTTACAACAAACAGTAATGTTATTAGCACTAATTTACACAAAGTAGATAACCATTTTGCCTCCTACATCAAGGGAGCATTGAAATAGTCTGCAATCGGCAATGTCAGTAAAATGTTACTTCATAGGAGTGATTTTTATGGGTTATGTTAATATTTAAGCTGTTGCATTACTGGAAATCTCCTCTAATCTCTTGTGTTAGCGATCTCTACGCAGTTTGTTGCGCACCATCATTATGCACTGGACGCTCCTGTTTGTTGGTTTGGTCATTTCCAGGTTTTCTGACTTCCCGCGCTTCTAGAACCGAGCATCTCCTGATGTGACCTCCCATGTTGTCTCTTGTTGCCTGGCTCCTTATCTTACTGTCCAGTGCTCTCTGCTGTTGTCTTGTGCATTTTCCCTTTGCGCATTGCTCTTGCCAGTTGCTCCCTGACGTCAACAGTTAAACTTTTTAATGTTGGCCCATGTTCTTTTCCATTGGCCCATGCTCTCCACTGTGGCCCCATGTTCTTTCCCATTGCCCCATAACCTCTCTTTTTGGCCTCTGCTCACCCTAGTTGGCCTTTGCACCAGTATAAAACAACACATCCTCATTTTCCCTGCTGCCTAAACATTCGTGACACTTCCTCTTGCTGCTTGTTTCACAGACTGCCCAAGGGGGAGGACATCGCACACTCTTGTATGGCCACGCTGTTCTGCTCCGACATTCCTACAGCGGGATGGTGAGTCTTATCTTCTAAGCTGTCCCCTAACATGTCTGTCTTCATTGTGACACACACAATGCAAATAAACTTGTCTAAAACGCAATTTTTTTGGCAAAAAGTTTCTTTTTTTGTAAGGAAGTTTATTTGACCGTACTTTGTTTTTGACAAACTTCTTTGATTTTACTTGAAACATAACATAATATAAAGACACTGATATTTATTAAAGGATCTAATATTATTATGCTTGGTATTTTTCCAGTACCTTTGTTGTTTATCCACTTCACGATCATCCACCGACAAACTGGCATTTGATGTTGGACTGCAAGAAGACACAACAGGTAAATGGTTTGTCACACAGCTTCACAAATGGATGCCTGGGAATGTCCGTGACTGAAACAACCACGCACTGTCAATTTGTCCTCTGATCAGTGTTATTGACTCCTTAGTCTGTTTAAAGTAGCCAAGTCCAACAACCTTGGCTGTCTTGGTTTATCTTCTAATGAGTTTCGTGGAGTTTTCTGGAATTGCTGTTTACTTTACTTGAGAGACCAGCTGAGCTGCCTATTGAGCCACACTTAAGGAGAATCTATGTGAGAATGACTCTGTGTGTGTGTGTGTGTGTGTGTGTGTGTGTGTGTGTGTGTGTGTGTGTGTGTGTGTGTGCGTACTAAAGTAAATGTAATGTTACTTTAGAAAAAATAATTACTCAAGTATAAGTAAAAACACTTCTCTAAAGTTTTCCTGAAGTTACTTTCATTTAAATGAAGCTGGGTAATTTTATGAAACAGGAGAAGTGCTGACTGCTACAATATACATTTTTAACTCATCTCTTCAGTAAAGCAAATCTACTGTGCAAATAAAATAAGATATTGTCACATACATTGTCCATCCATCTAACCATCCATCTATTGGCATTAAAGTCTTTATACTGATCAGTGTCATGGCAGTCTGGACCCTTCAATTAGACGGTTCGAGTAAATACAAAATAATAAAAGATGATAGTCGAAAACTCTAACCACTATGCCATCTGCAGTCCCAAATAGTTAAGACAGGATTTAACGTAACTGATGCAAATGTGAAAAATTCATTAAATTTGAAAAAAATTCCAATGAAATGAAACAAGGACTGCAGAAATATAATGGGATGGAATTGAATAAAAATGTACTTGAGTTACAGTAGAAAAGTGTTGATGTGAAAAACTACTCTGAAACGTACAGTTTCTCTAAAAATTTAGCTAAGTACAGTAAATGTAACTCCCATCTTCCATCTCTAGTGCTAGTGAATGTGCTTGTGTTTAGGTAAGCCTGACTTTCTGCCAGCATCTCTGTGTATAAACTGTTATATGTCCTAAAAGGTTACATTAAAGCTGCCCACCATTTATTGTTCTAGTAGATGTTTCAAGTAACCATCTAGTAAAAAGTATGGATGCAAAATGTGCGTTCAGTTAAACAAATGAGTGTAATAAAGTGTAACCTTAACAGGTGAGGCCTGTTGGTGGACCATCCATCCTGCCTCCAAGCAGAGGTCAGAGGGTGAGAAGGTGAGGGTGGGAGATGATCTGATCCTCGTCAGCGTCTCTTCAGAACGCTATCTGGTGAGTGCGATGCGCAGATGAGCGGTATAGATCCTTCATCATCCATTCACTGCAGATGAAGACTCAGCCTACCATAGATGCTGAGTCAGCACAGGATAACTCTTGCTGTTGAGATGTTAGATGAACATGGTGGAGTCTGGTAGGTCCAGTGAACTGCTGGGTGTGAGTCTAAATCCCTGTGTCTTTACGTGATGCTTTCTAAGCCTTAGAAAAAAGACAAGTGAACCACAAAATGGGAGGGGCAATTTTACAGGTAATATAGAATTCAAAGTTGATGTAAACACATCAAGTGAAAATCTGATGGAAAAATGCCGAGACGAAAATCGGTCCAGTCTTGCCAGCCATCATATGAAGTGTGAAATTGTGTTACGGTGCAAATCTGAAGAAGCATTTTGTGGTCCATCTTGTCTTGTCCTGAGAATGAAAATCGTGGCAGTGTGCTGAATTTTCATAGATGTCCACAGTGAAGGGGAGTAGAATGTACATTAATGGAGAGGACCTGGTTCATGGTGGGGGAGCAGTGACAGTGCTGTTTTGTGACTGCACCCATCTACTTCTGCCTCACTCACAAACAAACTCAACACAAACTTGTCCGTGTGCCTCTGTACACACAGCACCTGTCATATGGGAATGGGAGTCTGCATGTGGATGCTGCCTTCCAGCAGACCCTGTGGAGCGTGGCGCCCATCTGCTCCGGGAGTGAAGTTGCGCAAGGTGAGCCCGGCGTGTGTGCAAGCAGCCCGTCGGCCAGGGTGCTGGATGGTTGCCGGTTCAGGCTAGGAGAATCACTGTGGTAGATGGCATCTGCTGAGGAGATAAACAGTGCTGTGTCTCTGTACATCGCTGGTGGCCACTGGAGCCTTTCCAGAACTATCACTGGCTGCTACCTCAAAGACCAAAGCTGAAAGGACACCGTCCATCAGGTGGTGTTGTTTTTTTTTTTTTTTTTTATTTGTGTCTTTCGGGATTCATCGGGTCAGTGCGCACGTTTTGTAAACATAGGGGCTAACATAATAAAACCAGCCAAATCGCTCGAGGATCCAGTAAGGGTGTGATTTACAGCTCACAACCACACACTCTGAGAGGAGATGTTCAACAACTGTCCTTACAACCCAGGTGGTTTATGTCTGAATTCAATTTTAAGGTTTTATGTTTTAATTCTCTGTGGGAAACCAGATCTTCTTGTCTTTTATTGTAATACTCATTTCTTATGACTCGTGCTAAAAACAAATTATTTCATTATTTGTCTCAATATTGTGTAATTGCGTGTAATGTAGTTGCAGTGTTTAGTTGTGTGGTTACCGCATATTGGTATATTGAGATGTAACGGAGCATGTTGTGCGTTGTTACTACTTACTGTCATTTTATTGTTTTGTGCTGCTGCTGATGTTGATAGCATTATTAGAAGTAGACACGCCTGACAGTAGGGATTCTGACATAGCCCCTCTTCATCTTTAAAGCCCCCTTCCGCTGTCTCACGATCGCTCTTCCCCTGGCAGGGTACCTGATTGGTGGGGATGTTCTAAGGCTCCTGCACGGCCACATGGATGAGTGCCTGACCGTCCCATCAGGGGATCACGGAGAAGAACAGCGCAGGTTGGCACAGCCCCCCTCCCCACACTGTCTACCGAGGCCTCAGCAGCGAGCAACGACAAGCTGCTCCTGCTGCGATGCCTTCTTTTTGTCCTTTTTAGTCAGTAGGCAGGACAGATAAAAAAAAATTTAAAAAAATCTGGTGATTATTATTCTGGATCATTATTACTGGTGTTGCCATGCTGTGATGGACAAGCGACTCTGAACTTCCATCACAGAAGCTGAAAACCGAGGAAACGGCACAGAAACTTGTAAGGTTTCTTGGAACAAACTCTACCCCAGAAATATGGCAAAACTAAGTGGCGTCTGTGACTGCTTACATTCAGAGTAAATTACATCTTTTTCATTTATCCAATGCCTTTGTCCAATTTGACTCACAACGTTATGTTTGCGTATTAAGCCACTTAAAATAACTTGACCCATTTGCAGAGCTTGGGCATTTTATTGGGCATTTTTACTGTACCAGTTCAGGGTAAAAGTCTAAATCAAGGGTACTGCAGCAGAAGCTGAGTGTCAATGTTAAGGTGATGACATTGACCGATATACTGCCAGACAAAATGTATATCAAAAACAAGATGTCTTATTATTATTATTATTATTATTATTATACATTGTACATCTTATTATTGAAGTGGTGAGAACATTTTTGAGAGCGTAGCACAGTTTTTTGTGCTGACATTTTGTGCGGAAACTGTTTAAGTGATCTAAAAAATAACTTGATATAACTTTCAGTGAAACAGTAATTTGTAAGTATTAAACTAGTGATGAGAATAAGCACAACCACACTCTACAGGTGAGAAATTTGTTGACCGTGTCGTCTGCCATAGCTGAACATTTTTGCACCTACAGCGATGCATGCAGGGAGTGCTGAAATGTTGCTCGGCTGTTTTTCCTCTCCCCTGTGTTGTTATGCAGACACAGGGAAGATTTTCCTTCTGGTTCCTGAGCCTGATACTTGGTCATGCAGTTTGAGTTTATAAGAAGGGCACTGTTTATGATTTGTTTCCATAAAATAAAGAGTTAATTTGAGCATCTTGTGCCCGCCGTTAAAACCATGTTTTGGCTTCTGAGAGCCTTTTATTAAGCTTGTTTGACTTGGCTATTTTACATGATGTTTGTGTATATCTGAAGGTCTGCCTAAACATAAACACAGGCACCAACAAATTAACCTTAGTTTCTAAGCTACTGACTAAGTAATGGTGCTGTTGCTGCGGATATATAAATATATAAACCATGAGGTGAGGATCTGCATGCTTCTGTTTATGTGTCTGCTTTTTCTTGGACTGCCCTCAGTGGCACTAAAGCTTTCAACAGAATGCAAAAGTGTTTTCTTGCATCAGCTGGATGGGTTGAAGATCTCGTCGCTGATCCGAGGGCTCTGCGTGTTTTGTCGCTGCTTGGCGAATGGGAGTCAGGTCTGTGGCAGGGAGCTTAGCGAAGAGCTGCACTGCTCTCATGCCTCGAAAATTGTTAAAATCGGTTAGGGTTTTGACAGTTTCTACAGTTAGTGCATGCGCATGCATGCAGACACACACACACACACACACACACACACACACACACACACACAGAGGCATTGCCCACCCCTTCTGCCAGCCTACCAATCCAGTTTACACCAAGTGTCACATAGAACCCTGGAGGATGCTGTGAGGGAAGTGCCGTGTCCGTCCACACCTGCTGAGCTTAGATGACGCGTAAGTCAGACCCTTCTGTGCAGAGAAAGCCAGATTTTCAAAACTACCGGCAGGAAGAAAAGCAAATGTTGTGCAAAGTCACCTTAAAGCACAAAGTATGGTAACACTTTCTTTAGCTCCTGTTCTGACCTCACTGAACTCAAGAGCTTACTATTAAAACAAGTTCTATTTCTGGACATTACAATGGTTTTCCTCAGGGAGAATATTGTTCCTGACATTTTTAGGCCTGGTTAGCCCTGATTTTCTTAAAGTTGTTATTTGAACACAATAATAACATCCGTAAGGACAAGGATCATTTGTACTGAGCTGCTTTTAAACAGCAGAAATGCTGTTTATGCTGCAAAAATGTTAGATTGATATGACAATTGTAGAGTAAAACATGGACAAAAGTGAAAAAGTGTGGTTGCTGTGAGTTTCTCACCACTTCCGTGGTATCTGCTGTTTTGAAGAGGACAGTCCAGCTCTGGCATCAGTACCCCGTACATGCCCTCTAGGCTATGGTTACAAAGTTTTTATGCATCATTATTTTTTGATTTTTTACACCTACTGATGTGTCGACGCATACTGCTTATATGGGACTTTCTGCTCACGTAACAGGCATTTTTTTAAGACATTGTTAACTCTCATCCGAAAAAGATTTTTTCCAGCTTTGATCTCAGCGACTTTTGGGGCATCACTGAAAAATGTTATGTTGCGCTAGAATTTAGTGTGCAAGTATACATAAAGTCAGTTCTCCTGTAGCACAATAGTTGCCTTCTTGCAAGTTCTTGTCCCACGCTAAATATTTAATGAAAATTACATGGCTGATGGGAAAAACAGGGTTAAGAGCAGACCGCTCTCTCTAAAGAAAGATTGACAAAGGTTTTCTTTTTGGTCTCCGCATGGAATTTTATGACCAGTATGATTCTTTGGCAAATTCTTTTTACTTTTGCAGTTTTTTTTTTTTTTTTTCTGGAGGAAAAGCACACTTTAGGTGAACATGATGCTAAAAACAAGGAGAGAGGTGCATTACACTGTCAAGGTAGGGCAGAAGGGAAGCAAAGCAAGAAGCTGTTGCATTGCTGGGTATTTCTCACAGTAGTCACCTGCTGTTTCTCATTACTGAAAAACGGAAATTTGGTAAAATTGTGGATAAGCCAACATGCTTTTATACTACAGCGACACCATTCACCTATTTATCAGGTTGTGTTGCAGAATGTGCTGTAGGAGAACTGTTTTCCAAGGCAACGTACAATGTTAGGTACGGTATTTATAGTTATTTTTCCATTTGGGTAATTTTTACTATGCGAGTTTACTGTGATCAAAGTTTACTAAAGCATATTTGTTTGATCTTGACTGACAGTGAGCACTGTACCTTATTGTTTGTAGTGGTTTGGTTTTTCAGTGGAACCAAGGACAGGGACTATTTGTTAAAAGCCAAATGAAACGCACAGATGATGCATAATGAATACAAATTTGGATTGCATCTTCGCAGGTGGAGCGGAGTGCAGGTCACGCTGCTGACAGGTGTCTGGCATTACCTTTGAATCCTTCCACTTGCATTTCTCCTGTGACAGTTTTTCTGCCCTGGGGTCAGTTTCTGCTTTTGGTTGACTGCGTGCTTAGGAAAAACACAGCCATTTTCCTTGCTTCTCCGAATCGATACCTTTTAAACTGGGGTTCGACTGCAGAATGAGTTTGAAGCGTTCTGTCGTTGGGGATGTCTGAGTCAGTCTGGCTTTGAGGAGATTTTGGATGAGACTGAAGTAAAGGGTGTCTGGGGACTCTCTGCTGGAAGACTGCAGTCTAACTTTGTCTTTTCTGCTATCCGCACCCCCGCCCCGCAGAACGGTGCACTATGAGGGAGGCGCTGTGTCTATCCACGCTCGCTCTCTCTGGAGACTGGAGACCCTTCGTGTTGCGTAAGTCAGACCTTGCACTACATCATGAGCAGGCACCGAGTTGGTGATGCGAGTACAGTGCACAACTTGCAGGGATCATGGAGTCAGAGGTCACGGTTAAGAGCAGATTTCTACCGGCACTAGATGCTGGTAAATTAACATATTTAAAGTCCTGGTTCAGCCCCCACATCATTTTTACTTATAGATTAATTTACATGCTAGGTATGAATCTAGTTAAAGGATCCCTCCATCCATCCATCCATCCATCCATCCATCCATCTATCTTCAACCATTTGCCAGGATTGTGGTGATCTCAGAATCACCTGGGGTGGTCACGCATATACACACACTATGGACAAGCAAACAGTTAACCTGAACCTCTTGTCTTTGGGCTGTGGGAGGAAACCAGAGCACCTGGAGGAAACCTACAGGCAGACCATACAAATTTCAGACAGACTGAGCTGGGTCACTACTCACTGAGCCACCGTGTCACCTGAGAAGCACAAGAAAATAAGATTTCAGTGCATGTTTCTCTCGTGTGAACACTTACTGGACAACCATTCTGCTCCGAACCTTTATACCTTACTTTTATAAATATTCTGCTCACTGAAGCTTGCAGTATTTTATCAAATTGACATTTTGAGTTCATTGCCACACAAAATCGGGGCACAGCAACTGCAGCCTCTGCAGAAAAACACACTCAGTGAAACCCCATCTATGGAAAGTGTCACGAATGACAGTTTTTTTAACACCAACTTCTTCCAGGTCAACAGATAATTTCTTACTGCTATGGTATATTTTGTTGTCTGCTTTTTTCAACACATTTAAATAAGTCTTTATTTTTGTTCTGAGGCTGGCAACATATCTTGGCTCACTTACTACAAAATTCCATCTAATTGTGCCATCTGACAGATTTTGAAAAATCTGCAGCAGGATGGTTGCTCAACTAAGCCAGTTTTCAGCATGTTCATCAAACATTGGACTATCTGTGCAAAGACACCTGAATTCTTCCATAGCAGATTGTGATCAGGTTGCTTAGCTGTTATCCATGGGATTACTTGTCAAGGGGGGCTCATTGTTTCACCTGTCCCTCCAGGTGGAGTGGCAGCCATACCCGCTGGGGACAGCCATTCCGCCTAAGGCACGTCACCACTGGGAAATACCTCAGTCTCACGGATGACCGAGGTCTGCTGCTCATGGATAAGGAGAAAGCTGACGTTAAGTCCACAGCCTTCTGCTTCCGCTCCTCCAAGGTCTGTAGTCACTCAATCCCCCTTATTTCCTTCCTGGCTGACTCTGTTCCTCCACCACCTCTTTTCTTTGGACATGAAAGATGTTGATTGTTACATGGTCCAGTATCTATTGAGATGGCCTTCAGAACCAGGATGTAGACCCTGCACTGAGCACGGTGCTATGACTTGTGAGGAAAACGCTTGTCAGACGAGTGCGTGGCTCTGACTATCACAGAACAGATTGTTGTGCGAAGGAGGACTGTGATACGGCTCATTTCCCACCCTTTTTTCGTGACAGCCTAAGGAGTGTGTCTGAAATCGGCCCTTTTTCCTGAGACTCCAGCATGTAACCAAATGAGTGTAAGCAAGTTAAAAAGTTAGCTCTTTAGCATGTTAGGGGCATACAAGGCCCTGATATTTCGAGATACACCAGGAAAGGGGTCTCAGAAATCATCTTGACCAGTTAATTCATGTTATTCAGTGGTACCAAGATGTTGAAACCTTTGATGACCTTGTGTATTATTATTATTATTAATTATTATTATTATTATTATTATTATTGTTGTTGTTGTTGTTTTTGTTTTTTGTTTTTTTTGTTGTTGTTGTATTGGCCCAAATATAAGATAGTATTTTTCTGGAAATAACATATTTGGAAAAAAAAGTCATATTCGAGGACTAGACATATTAAGGTCAAATACCGCATAACACTAGTAGGTGGCATCGCTTTTCCACTGGTGTCAATTATCCACAGAAATGATCAACTGAATCTAGCGAGCACGAGAGGTTGTGAAATCTCGAGATGTTCTGGAAAGAAGTAGCTCAGACTTGAGCCAAATTAACCAAGAACTGAGGAGTTGTGATGCCAGTTTTAAGCTAATGGTGATCAATGAGGCTGAAGTGTCAAGCAACTCCCAACCTGCCAAGAAATATAAAGTTACAGAATGTCATGTTTGAAGATGGAGAGCCCAAAAAGACCGTCATAAAAATTCATTTATGGTTTACCATAAATGAATTTTTATGACGGTCTTTTTATGAATTATGAAATTATGAATAAACATAATTTATTTTCTAAAGATAAGCTATTATCTTCCAAAAACCTTTTCCCAAAAATGATTTTTTGTCTTATAATCAGGATTGTCTTATAATCATACCAATATGGAATAATAATTAATAATAATAATAATAATAATAATAATAATAATAGTTTTTACATTTTTGTCTCTTTGAGTAGTCAGGTCTACCTCAAGAACATAGAGAAGACCTTCACTTATAATTGTTTTTTTTAACCTCTTCAGCATTATTCCTTAAATATGGAATGGCGTTAAAGCAGACTTCTAAAAGATAGTTTTATTTTAATACTGGGATATGGGCTGTACTCAAAGAAATGTCAGAGTCATGGGGTTTTATAGAGTCAAGAGGTTAGTGCCTCAGATACCAAGCATAAGCTTCTCAAAACTTGTGACACATTTGCACCCAGCAGTTGACATGATGCCGTACTGCAGCTATACAAACAGTCCCAGCAGCAAAGAGCCTTCTCAGGTCATGGTCGTGATGCCAGTCAGACAGGGGCAGAATGTCCCCAACATTTAGCAAGGAGTACATACTGCATGTATGTTTAGCAATGCTCATGCTGTTTAGTATCACATGTTACTAAAACCTCACTATTTATCACGATACCTTTTGAAACCCATCACAGGAGAAGCTGGACTTTGGGGTGAAAAAAGAGGTGGATGGCATGGGTGTCCCTGAAATCAAGTACGGTGACTCTGTCTGCTATGTCCAACATGTGGACACATGCCTATGGCTCACCTATCAGGCTGTCGATGCCAAGTGCGCACGAATGGGAGGCGTCCAGCGCAAGGTAACAAAAGCCGTCTGCTGGTCGATGGTCTCTCAGTCTGAAGGGTGTGTTAGTCTACTTCTCATACAAAGTGCAAAGTCACATAGGAGAGGTTGGCAGTTTCCTATCTGCTTGTCTTTATATAATACAACAAGCAAGTGGGTGGAGTTCCCAAGGACCCGCTTTGTTTTATTTCTGTGACATTCTGTAATGTTCAAGTAGTTAAATGTTCTGCGGATGTGAAAAGGAGGCTCCCACACTTTTCATCTTGCTAGCTTTGTGTTTCTGCCTAAATGACCTTGAGAGGACATCAGTGAATGGTGCATTTTAAAGACATAAAGGATTTGTCATGAGGTTTCGTTTGGAGTGCGGCCACCGGTGAGGTGTAGTTAAGGTGGGTACAGTGTGTGCAAATGTCAATAGTGACCGTAATTCACTGCTCCCATTACCAGGCCATCATGCACCATGAGGGTCACATGGACGATGGCCTGACACTGTCACGCTCGCAGCATGAGGAGTCACGCACAGCCCGCGTCATCCGCAGCACTGTCTTCCTCTTTAATCGCTTCATCAGGTACCTGCCTCACCTGTTGTCTCAATAGACTGAAGCTCTGCCTCACCCTCCATCAGGTACTGGCTTAACCCCCATCCCAAAAGATACCAGCCATGTCCCAAATCCCCTCAGGTACAGGTCCTTTCCCGCATCTGTAGGATCCACATCACATCCACAGGTCTGTCCCTCCTGCTTTGCATAGGCCCCACATCCCTCCCAGGTTTGGTAGGCACCAGACCCCAAAGTTTATTAGTTTTTTTGGTTTAGGTTTGGTAGTGGGCACTAGCCATAATTTGTCAAATACTTCAATCTGGTGTCATCTTCTCTAGTCTGTGTATTTTTTGTGAATAATTTTCTTGTCTGCACACAATATTCTAAATGTCTGTTGAAATAATGTTGCAAAGGTGTCTTTCCCATGACCACAGGGGACTCGACGCTCTCAGCAAGAAAGGGAAGACCTCCATGGTGGATCTGCCCATTGAGTCGGTTAGCTTAAGTTTGCAGGACTTGATTGGCTATTTCCAGCCACCAGATGACCATCTGGAGCACGAGGATAAGCAAAACAGACTGCGAGCCCTGAAGAACAGACAGAATCTCTTCCAGGAAGAGGTACGTCCCCACTGCCTGTTGGCTCTGTAATACTTTGGCAAATATACTGCTGTGAGCTAAGACTCAATAACGTTTATTTTGGATCCGTTTTATTTTTAGAAAATGAATGATACAAGACCGAATCTTCAATTAACAACTCATGAGGGTTCACAAGAATTCGGTGCCACCGACATTTTATTCACCCATTGTTTTTTTTTTCCTGCTGCTTTAATAACCTTTACGCCTTCACTGCTGAACATGACTGACTGGTCTGCTGGACTATATTGCAACACAGTTGTTTCCACTTTAGGTCACTTCTCTTATATCCTTCAGATTATTTTAGTATCAGGCAGGGGCAGCCAGAAAAAAAGAAGTTTGTCCACAGAAGCAACCAGCTTTGCCACTTGTTAATCCCTTAAATGGACTGAGATCAGAACATTTTAAAATAAATTCTAATGAAACACAACTGGGGGAATGCAGCTAAAAATGTTTTCTGGTGAACTGCAAAAAATAAAAAATAAATGGCCCAAAATCAGAGTAAATGCGAATTTATTAGAGATAAAATCTGGGATTAAAATTTTTGCAGTGTTGCTGCAAGGATAAATCTTGTAGGTTGCGATGCTGTGTTCACAGAAAACCAGTACCCATAAGTAATGGATGGAAAGTATAGACTCCATAGGGAAGTGTATCCAAAAATTAACCTTGTTGCTTAGCTGACATTTTCATCCAAAGCCCTGTGCATATCTTACAACTTTTCATAAAGATTAGGCCCTGAACTGACAGGTGGTATCATGTCAAGCTTCTTAATCATTGTCCTGCTGCGTGAACCTCTGAGCGACCTTGTAACCTGTAATGTATGTGCGTGTCAACCTGTGTATCTCGGTCCAACCTCTATCTCAGGGCATGATTAACCTGGTCCTGGAATGCATCGACCGGCTGCACGTGTACAGCAGCGCTGCTCATTTTGCTGACGTGGCTGGGAAGGAAGCGGGAGTCGCCTGGAAGTCCATATTGAATTCATTATATGAGCTACTGGGTGAGGATGCTCTGCCGGTTGCCAGGGACCTGAGACACATCGCCAGGCTCCTCTGGCCCTTCCAGGCTTCGTGTGAACCGCGCCAGCAAACAAGGCCTTCTCTGCAATCGGTCATTTGATAACTTGGCGCTTACGCATGAGCCAAGAAGGCGAGAGCCACGTCACTGTTATAGCCCGAATGGCCTGGATTAGCACACTCGGCTCTCTGGAGAATATTGTAGCTTTGAGCAAACCACAGGCGGAAATGGTGCTTCTAATTGGGGCGCTGGAAGTCTGCCTTGGGTTTCTTAAGAAAGCATTGCACTTTTAATTACTTTATGGTTTTTTAAAATTACTTTATCGCTATCTTTGTCCCAACCGAATGGGAGATTGTAGCGGTTATGCTGAAAAAAGAATGACAGAAAGGAAGTTTCACACTATTTTAGATTTATTATTATTAATTGTTATTTAATTGTAAATTTACAGTGTTAACAATGTAAATTGTTATTTGTTCTTATCTTGAAAGACGATGCCAGGCATTACACATGGGGCAGTCATGTCACAACCGAGCAAATGTTGGCTAAAAGTTCTAAATAATATGAAACTTTTGGGAATTTGTTACAGTTGACTGCTTGTAGTGTCAGGATAATCAGATCTTTGACGCAGTGAGGCTGTAATGCTTTCGTACCAAAACTGATCTTGGGATGACCGGACTGGATGGGAAGGAGATCAGAGTAATGGAGAGACAGTGATGTGGAGAGAAGCTTCAAGTGCACCTGAGTCTAAAATCTGCCTTTCCTCCTTTCCTTTATCTCTTCCTCAGCGGCTTTGATACGGGGAAACCGGAAAAACTGTGCTCAGTTTTCAGGCTCACTGGACTGGCTGATCAGCAGACTGGAGAGACTGGAAGCATCCTCTGGTTAGTACCCATACGCCATGATCTCAGTGGCATTGGTAGTCTGCTGGACTTGTGTTGATCTGGTTTGTAGCATGGCCTAGTACCCAGTCTTCAAGAAAACAGATCCGTGAAAAAGTATTTGCCCTCTTCCTCATTTACATTGTTATTCCATATTTGTCACACTGAATGGTTTGTCTGAATCTCTAGACAAAATATAAAATTAGACAAAGGGAACCTGAGTACACACACAACACAGTTTTTAAACTGGTACTTTGTTTACTTAAGGAACAAAGTTTTCCACCACCTATGTCTGCCATGTGAAAAAGTAACTGCCCCCATAGGCTTAATAACTGGCTGCAGCCCTTTTAGCAGCAATAATTGCCACCAAATGCTTCCTATTATTTGATATTCATCTTTCACGTTGCTACCCAGGATTTCTGTCCCATTTTTCCCTGCAGAACTGCTTTAACTTAGGCACACTGATATGTTTTTGAGCATGAACTGCTTGTTTCAAGTCAAGATTTTGATTAAGCCCCCGCTTAGGGTTGACTGGTTCCCAGAAAAAAAATGTCACCTAAAAATAATTTCACAGCAAGTTATGTAGGGGATAGACCTGCTGCCTCAGTTGTTCCAGGTTCAGCTCCCACCTCTCGCTGTAGTACCCTTGGGCCAGGTACTTACCCTGAATTGCGGCAACTAAAATCATTCAACCGTATAAGTGAGTAAAACATTGTAAGCCGTTTGGGGGGGGGACTTCAGATAAAGAAATAAATGTGAATACAGCAAAGGGTTGATCCCTGTTGTAGTAACTTTGAACTAAATGCTGTTGTGTATAAATTGATCATTTTAAGCAGGTTAACATTAGTTCAAGTAACACAATAGTCTGCTGTTTCATTTATGAAATTTACCATAATCAATGGCTATGATCATGCAATTGAGACAGAATCTAGGCTGTGCTTCTTACATGTGGTCTTGTGCTAAACATAATTGCATTTCTGCACGTAATAAATTCATTGTTATGTAATTTTTTAGAGCGCCCCCATTAGCGGTTATTCCATATTTCTTTTGTTGTGCCAACTGACTGTTCTGAACTGATAACTGAGGATGGCAGCTGTGTAAAAAAAGGCCTTGTTTGGAAATAAAATTATTGGTTAATGGGCAAAAATGCTGTTGTAGTGAACGATGAGCCCTTTTTATGAAGGTGGGGAATATATACAAGCTCTTTTAGCAATTTTTTATTATAAAGAACCCAGTTATGTGAGGACTGAGTGTATACATCATTCCTGCTCTAATTCTGGATTAAAATATATCGCAGTTCTCTGTTGAACTGGCATGTAATTTTGCAGCACTGCTGCAGACAGCTAGAATGTAAATATGCCCAAATGCCAAGTGAACTGAGTGTGAGAATGCAGAATCCCAGTGAACTGCAGCAGGAATGTCCAGCACTGCAACTATGAACTTGAACAGATGTATAAAGTTGTATGGAAGTACAGCACTGCCACATTGAAGTGGAACAGAAATTTAACCAACTTCCCCCCCAAAAAAACTGAAAATGTCACTCTGTCTTGCTCCCTGCGAATTAATTTTTAAAGTAACATATACATATTTCTGGTATCTCTGAGAGATTCTGCTCTGCTTTGAAATGTCAAGCATGTCGCCAGGTAGAGCCACCATGGGGGGGATTGCACTTTGATGATCTCTGTTATAATTTGTGAAAATGTGGGGTTATAAGTGGGGACGTAAGGGGGATTATAACTTTCTTTTCAATCTTTTGCTGCAGTAAGAGTGGAAAAAGGGGGAAAAAAAATACAGAATTTGATCATATTGCAGAGAGATGTTGCCAGATTTTAGATCATAAGCTGGATGCTGAAGAACTTTTAGCCTCTGTGGCATCTGGGCTGTCTGCGCTGCAGTCATATTGAATCATCGCCACGTAAGCATCCAGTGAGTGGTATATACGTTTGAAAGCCTAAATGCCAGTGATGCTCCTACAGGGGAATAATGAGGTCATTTGTCATGTATGGAATGAGATTCTGTGAAGATCTTATGATCCTTGTGCCAAATGCTGCCTTCTGAGGATGTGTGTTGGTGGGCAGGTGGGTTTAGGTTAACCGTCCCTGGATCTTTGCATGACAGCTGCTGGGAATCGGTGATGGGGGTGGGCTAGGTACATGCATCAGTTCAGCAGTTCCGCAGAGAGTGGGCAGTGACTGATAGGCCATCACATAAAAACCTTTTAAATCGCAAAACTTTAAGGCCAAGCAAGCCGCCCTTGCACAACATGAATCATCCGCTGGCGCGAAACGTTGCGGCTTAGTGGGCACGATTGAAACCAAAACTGATCACAGGAACACACAGAATTCATCTTTCTGGTGCCAGCACGGTCATCATAAGTCGCTATCCATCCATCCATCCCATCATCAGGTCTCTGATCTCCCAGTCACACCTCTCCATTCCCCTATTTGTCAGTGGAGGCAGTTTTCCAGCTCAAAGACACCGGTTGAATGACAGATACAGGATCGTGCGGTCTATGAGTGCGGTGAGCATGTGCCAGCTAATTTCACAGTCGTTTTAGGCATTTTGATGAAACCGGATTCTGAGGGATGAGTCACTGGAATGAGGAAAACTCCCAAGCTGTTTTCTTTTTTGTCGATGAGGTGAATCACAATGGCAGCGTCATCCTATTCGCTTTCGTCAGATGGCAGCGGTGCTCTGCGCCTACGCTTGTGATGGAAACATCCTACAGGCTTTCCGTCCTTTTTCTTGTTAATTTCGCTGGTAAAGAATTTCACAAATGACTGTAATCCCAAACCTCTATATTCATGTGTTCCCACTTAATTTAAAAACTGATCTTACATCTGAATAGGACCATTATAAGTTAGTCCTTTTAACTTTGATCATTTTTCTTTCTCTTTATCTTTTTAAAAATTAAAAAGACAAAGTCTGTATTTTATGTGTCTTTGTCTGCTTTTTAGGAATCCTGGAGGTCCTGCACTGTGTCCTTGTAGAAAGTCCAGAAGCTCTTAACATCATCAAAGAAGGACACATTAAGTCCATAATCTCCCTCCTGGATAAACATGGACGGAATCACAAGGTCTCATAACAAACATATTTGCTGTGAATGTTTTCTGCACCCATAACTGTTAATAAAATGAGCAGAAGTGATCTCATGAATGTCACCCTTCCTGTTGTTAAAGTTTCAGAATGCCACAGAGCCTTGAATGTTACAAAGATCAGTTAAGTCATTAAATCATCTTGTGAGTTTTAAACAACCGGGGTGTAAATCTGTTCTACTCATTGACAGTAGGGTTCATTTTGGTGTGTGTGTGTGTGTGTGTGTGTGTGTGTGTGTGTGTGTTTGACCCTTCATGCGATTTATACACTGAGCTGCAAATGTCCTCTGACATAAGGATTTTTTTTTTCTTTTCACGTCAGCTGTATTCAGAATATCCATGGGTCTCTATCTTTTATCAACGCCTCTTTAACTCTATGGGGCTTCACAAATGTAATTTAGTTCTGGCAAACAAATTTAACTCTGATGGCAAACCCAATTCACTCTGTATTTATTTGCATTTTGATCCGCCAGTTGTTTATGATTTAATCTGTTTAAACAATTGCATTTTATCCAGAGGATGCTTGAGTTAATGGGCTGCTGGCCAGGTGTTTTTCCCTACTTGTTGAACGTTTTAAAAATTATTTCTGCTTTTGTTAATCTGTGTTGGTGGTGTTTATTATGGATCTGTCTGAGTGTAAATACGTATTAGTGGATGAAAGGATGGCGTTTCTGATTTGGATGCTTGTGAGAGTGTAAGGTGGACGCACGTGTGTCCTGATGCTAACGTGCCCGTGTGTCTGCGTGGGGGGTCCAGGTCCTTGATGTGCTGTGCTCACTGTGTGTGTGCCATGGGGTTGCGGTGAGATCCAACCAACACCTCATCTGTGACAACCTGCTGCCAGGCCGGGATCTGCTGCTCCAAACTCGGCTGGTGAACCATGTCAGCAGGTAGCCCCACACCCTTCGCTTTCCCCCAGCCTTGCTTGTTGGTGGATGATCTGTGAAACATTTAAAGGTCAAGGGAATAATTTCTTGTCTTTGCGTGTGAACAAGGAGACGATGGGGCTTTCTCAGGGTTTCACCTGGGTTTTGTGTCTTTTCTTGCATATTTTCCGCAGTGTGAGGCCCAACATTTTCTTGGGCATCAGCGAAGGTTCTGCCCAGTACAGGAAGTGGTACTATGAACTCATTGTGGACCACGTGGAGCCGTTTGTCACTGCTGAAGCGACCCACATGCGCGTGGGCTGGGCCACGACCGACGGATATTCACCCTACCCGGGGGGCGGAGAAGGCTGGGGAGGCAACGGCGTGGGGGACGACCTCTATTCCTATGGCTTTGATGGACTTCACCTCTGGTCAGGTAATGGAGTTTGGGTTCTGCAAGGCCTGAACACCATCTGATAATGTTTGCTATGGGGAAAGGCTTTATTCAACTTCACCTCTTTCGCGATCACAGCTGAATGCAGTGATTTTCCGAGCAGGCGGTAGAGTGCACGTGAATCGGTGCACGTGGGATTTTGCTCAAACAACTTACGTGTGCTTATGAATCAGATCCGTACACATGGCTTACTAGCAAATGAAAACTAACATCTTAGAGTTAAACTACCCATATGTTTCGATGATGCTGCACTGTGTCTATGGTCATATGTGAGGGTGTGTATGGGGAGCTGAGGCAGACGTGCTGAAAGGCCTTTCAGGGCACCACAACACACTGGGCTGGTTTTAACAGCTGATGCATTGTATAATGAAATGCTTACACGTTACCAGGCAGTGTGCCATCCCAAAAATTGCAGAGGTAGGACCGGAAATGGGATTTGCATCTATTGCGCCGTTTCTTTAGAAACAGCTAGAAAGATGCTTATCAAATGGCTATGAATCATGCTACCCAGGCAGATGACCAAGCTGCATGGTTTTTAGGACACTGGTTGTTTATAATACCCAGGGTTTTTAGTGGGTATTCACAAACATGGTGACATGAGGGACGGGTGAAGCTGAGTGCCGTCTCTGTGTAAAGCACTCGTTGCATCCGTATAGGGGAGAAAAGCTGAGCCGCATGGCTGCATTCATCCAGTGGAGGGGAATATTGATGTTTCTACTTCAGGGACCATAGAGATGTATAAATTTCCAGCCTGGCACAGTGCCTGGTTCATATTTCACTGGATTTGTTTTATTTTACTGTGTAAACTACGTACGCAAACACCATAAATTAAGTGTGCGCTCCTGCTAGGGTCTAACAAACATCCAGTGTGTCTCTATTGGGTGCATCGGGGCATCTGGAGTTCTGGGTTGGACACAGTCTCTTTCTTTTCTGTTTCCGTTTCAGGATGTGTTGCACGGACAGTCAGCTCACCAAATCAGCACCTCCTCCAGGTGGATGATGTGGTCAGCTGCTGCCTGGACCTCGGCGCCCCCAGCATCTCCTTCCGCATCAATGGCCAGCCCGTTCAGGGAATGTTTGAGAACTTTAATGCAGATGGGCTCTTCTTTCCCGTCGTCAGCTTCTCCGCAGGGGTGAAGTGAGTGCCCACTTGGTTCTCCACGTCCCTGTTTCGGGCTGACAAATAATAAAGATTCCTTCTGCATGTATTTGCTCGTGCAGTCCTCTCTGACATTAGATGTTTTGACCCCAACGTTCATCCCCGCTGTTATATTTGCCCAATAATTTTTCAATTATTGATATCTCAGTGGCAAATTTTGGCACAAGAGCAGGCGGTCTGTGATGAATGTGCGCTTTGTCATAATGCAATTGCATGAGTTCCCTGAAGCAGTAGGTTAACTAATTTTCTATTGATTTTGTATTACACTGCTCTTCTCTCTGCTGACTATGGAAAGGTACTGTCTGATACAGACATATTCTGAAGCCTCAATAAGGCGGCACGGCATCAGTCAACTGATTTTGTGCTATGGTTAATATATTACAGCAAGGCAAATCAAATTGCAGAATTGAGGCAGATAGTCAAAAGGCTAGGAGCTTCAAACTGCACTGGATTCCATGTCGAAATTTAGGGTGTCCACATTTTGCGCCACACTGTTTTGCTGCCCTGTGCTAATTAAATTGCCGTAATGGAAGTTTATTTGCATTGTTATTTGCAAGCTTAGCAAACACATGGGCTAGTCTCTGTGTCCTTATGGAGACTTTCAGAGATTTAACACTTTCATATAACCACAGCGTTGTATGGTTTCAAATGACACTGAGTGCTCCTCGGTGCTGACATGAAGAGACTTAGGATCAATTTCCGTTAAAACGCAGACATTTCCTTATATTAATAGTGTGCAGCATTGTAATAATTTTAATACAGATGCACTGGATTTACTGAGATGAGATCACAAGATTGCACACAAGAATCACGGAGCAGAACCTGGAACAAAGGTGCGGACACAGTGGCGGTGCCATCAGGTGTGGCTGCTGTGTCCTTGTAGGTCACTCACACTAAATGATAAAAAGAGAGTCAGGTCCACATTCTCAAATAAATAAATAAATAAATAGGAAATAAATGCAAAAAATACTGCTTAGCTGTCAAAATTAGAAGCACGGTGCTCTCATAATATCTCACATACACACGCACAGGTTATATATATCAAGCTCAGCTCTTATTTCTTGTATGCATGTAAAATCAGTCTCATTTTTGGTTGCAACTTAGTAAATAACTTAAATAACTTCAGTTGATTATGCAAAAACTTGGGGGTCACCTACACAAAATGAAATAAATCCTTTATTTCTCTAAAGAATGAAAGAATATGGGTGTATTAGTAAGGACAAAATAAATATCATTAATCCTCTCATTAATATTCCATTGAATACATCAGCTAAAGTTTTGTTCAATATTGTAGTTAGATGTCAGGCAGCAAGAAAAAGACCTACAATATACAGGTAGGCTTTTTGCCACATGATGGTGTGATGGTTAAGCAGCTAGATTTTAAGATATTTGAATGCTGGGTGATATCCTGTGAGCCTGATTATTGTGTCAATGTGCTGTTTAGCACTATAAGCAGGTTTATGTGGTAAACCAAAAGTCTTTCACAATGTTCTCATGGGTGAGGATGTGTTGTGTGTTGTATTATTTCCCCAACCTTACAGAGTACGCTTCCTGTTGGGTGGTCGCCATGGGGAGTTCAAGTTCCTGCCCCCTCCAGGGTATGCCCCCTGCTTCGAAGCGGTGCTGCCCAGAGAGAAGCTAAGGGTGGAGCATAGCCAGGAGTACAAGCAAGACCATGGTGGCATGCGGGACCTCCTGGGACCAACTGTGACCCTCACGCAAGCGGCTTTCACTCCCATGCCTGTGGACACTAGCCAGGTGAGAGAAGGTGGTGCATTTAGGGGGTGCCATCGAGAGGCTGTTGCTCTGCTTCTGATGCAGGGGGTCTGCACATGACCTAACCCAACCTCTGGTGTTCAGATCGTGTTGCCACCTCACCTGGAACGCATCCGGGAGAAGCTGGCTGAGAACATTCACGAACTCTGGGTCATGAATAAGATTGAGCTCGGCTGGACATATGGGACAGTGAGTAATTAACGTCTTTCTAGCTTGGCTATCAGAAACGGCTGTAAATTCACAAACCCTACCTTCAGGTTAGTGGCTGAAGTCTCTGTCAGTTATTTACCTGTTTCTTACCAGTCAAGGAAGAGATATTTCTGTGGGCTTGCTTAGAGGTACAGAAATAAAATGTACAGCAATAAAAATAGAGAGAGTATGTATATAAATTTAATTTATATATATTTGTACATAGAGTTTATGAACTGTACACATAAATACATAAAAATTACAACCTTTAAAACTGACCCATTAATACTGTGGGTGAGGCATTTGTAAGCATACAGCGTAAAGTTTAGCCCCCATGAAGGTTCCTCATCTATGGTGAATGAAGAGATGGTTCCTCATCGCTAATATTTCATATTTACAATGTTATTTTGTTTTTTTTTTCTTTTCTACCTTGCAGAGCTGTTTCTGTAGGAAGTTTTGTACGGCTTTATGAGATCATCTTGTAAACTTTGTTCCTAAGCAAGGTTTTATCTCTAGCTGTGTACTTTTATCATTTCAAAGCCTTCTCAAGATTTAATTGCTTGCCACGGTTCAGATTTCATATGACGCATCTTTAGCAGGAGTACTTCTGTGTACACGACACCGATCAATTACGATGAACCTTTACAAACTCCACCTACTTTTAAAACTTACCGTAGTTCCCCTGTTGTGCTTTCGGCCAGACTTCAGCTTGTGGGAAGTGCTGTCTGCTGGTGTCTTCTTTCCATCTTCCTTGTCCTTTTCATGTCCCGATTCAAAAGCAGAGAGTTCATGTCAAGGCCATGTGAAGTGATTCTTTTCAATGCATTCTCCATTCCCAGCACAGTCCAGAGAGCTGGCTTGTGAAAGTAGGAGTTTGCAGAGTGCAGTTTGGATGCGGCCGTACTACCACAGTGTACTGGAGGTTGCTGGCTGATGAAGGTGTTCGTGAGGAAGACATAAATTGTTGGATGTGTCTTCCAAATAAACTGCTAGAAGTAGGCTGTTACTCACCAGTATGACTAAAATTTCTACATTTTGCTCTTTTGGTTTTTTTCTTAAATATTGGCACTTCTCATAAGCACCCAGTCACCATTTCTGCCCCCAGGTTAACCAGATTCTCCCACTAAAGGACTGCTGAAGTACAATAGCCCTTGCTACATTACCTAGGGTGCACTAAGTTACCCTGCAAGTTGGCTCGTGCACTGCTCTTCTTCTCTTCTTTCAAAGTGTGTGTCCCCATTTATTGAAGAAACACATTTTGTGAATTCCAGCAATATCTTCTAGTATCTTTTTCTCACTGCAGATATTCAAAATGTAATACTTAGTAGTTAGCTAATACCAACCAATAAATGCCAATGGGTCAACTGCCACTTAAACTTTCCACCTCAAGTGCTGAAAATAACTGTTTGTGTGATTTTTGGTTTGTTTTAGGTAAAATGTGTTTATTTTCAACAAGTACATTGACTTCTAAATGCATAAATGATTCAGATCCAGTAATTTAAGAGAAAATCTTTTATATCTGGCTCAGTTTAAAACTGTTTTCTAGAGGAACGCTGTGATACTGTATATCTGGACCAAATACTGCAATAACAAATAATAAATACATATTTATATATAAAGATGAAAAATCTAATATATGTATATACAGTATATTTTTTTTTTATATATTGTATATGAGATTATTGTGGGTATGAAGGTTAAGGGATTTACACTTACAGTAAGGATACCCAAGATCGGCAATGTTGGAGATGCGGTATTTGAAGGAAAATAGCCAGCCCAGGTTCTCCCAAAAAAACAACATAAAAAAGATGATGATGGTGATGATAATGATTTTTTAATTTTTAAATGTGTCTGAGAATGAAACATTTAGTTTGACACATTTTATTTCCAAACGCAAATAACACAGAGAAGCTCACAAACACAGACACTACATCAGTGACTGAACCCTGATGAAGAATCTTCTGACTTCAGTACCGTTTGGAAAGCTGCATGGTGCTGGCACCATCTTCTCAAGCTTGGCTGTTTTGCTAGTGTAGCCATGCTGCAAATTAAACCTGCAGCACCACAAAGCTCTGTTTCTTTTAGACCCTATCTTCCAATAGGCTGCCAGGCACTTCTCTCCTTTATTCCTGTCCCTTTTTATGTGCTTAGTTGATGTCTGAATGCCTTTCATGGATTAGACCACCCAAATCAAAACACTATGCCGTGCCTTAAAAAAGAGGGTAAATAGCGAACTTCAGATCTGTTGCTTCGATGTCTTAGTCAAAGTCTTTTCAACTATACAGAGCTAAGATCCCTATTCTCTCTAGTCTTCAAGATATGAGCAAACTGTAATACATATGCAAGTGCAAGAAATGTACGTAAGAGAAGGGTCCTTGTGCCTTAGGTCCGAGATGATAACAAGCGACAGCATCCCTGCCTGGTTGAGTTCTCAAAACTTCCGGAACAGGAGCGCAGCTACAACCTGCAGATGTCCCTGGAAACGCTGAAGTAAGTGCTACTACATAGTTTCTTATTCACTTGCTCGAGAACTTTCTGGAAAGCAAGAAAGAGCTCCCCAGCAACACCCAAGTCAGAAACTTTTTTGTTTATCCATTTGCTCCAGCTTCAAGAACAATTGCATGCCAGTCAAAGTGGCAAAGATGTGAGGATGATATGTTAAGAATATATAAATAATGGTTGGGGCAAATTCAGTTTGGCCATAACCTGCTTTCCAAAATGTTTTTTAAAGCGATATAATATGTAAAATTACTGAAAATAATTTCATAGAAAAGTCTATGAAAGTAGTTCCTACATAGCAATGTAAAATGTGCAGATACAAAAATACCAAATACTTTAAAGTAATTCAAAGGTTTTTTTGTTAAATATAAGCAGACTGTGAGTTACTGCTCCTTTCCCCTGTCAAAACAATAAAGCACAAACTTTGCCAGTCACGCAAATTACTTCCAGATTTTAAATTGTAATGATAATTCATTTTTTATTTAATATTACTGTACATTCAAAGACTTTCTCAGTTAAAGATGGAATCTGTGCAGTTATGTGACTGGCAATACAAAGGACATTTGGTTGAATTTCATCATCATAAAAGTATAGATTTTTATAATAAAGATTGTAAAAGATATTTTCAACATAGTTTTCATGCTTAAAACAATTCAACTTTTTGGTTAAAGTACAGGTAGTACTCAGCTTATGACATAAGCAGTTTATGACAGCCCAGAGTTACAAAGGCCATCCTATAAACGTTTCAGTATAATTTTTGAGTCTCAGTGTTTGTTTGTAGTGTTGAATGACAGCCACTGCATTTGCTGCAAGCCACCGTATGTGTATGGCTATGCCAGTGCCTTGGGTTGTGCTTTAATTAACCAAACATTGTTTTATTTACAGTTAATTAATTAAATTACTTTAATATTTTAATTTATATTTAATTTGTGATTCCATTCCTTTTGCTTTACAGTAGCTAGTAGGTGAAAAAGCGAGGTTTCTGCTGCTGTGGAAAGGAGCATACAAAGTAAAATAGGTTTAGAAATGAAAGTGTGGCATGAAAATGTACAACTGTACTGTTCAGATTTTTTAAATTTATGTTATCATTATTTATATATGTATTATATTATATATTAATATCTTTGAACACGAATAATGTGTAAAATTTGTGAAAATACATACTCAAGCATTTATATATGCTTAACATTTATGTAATAAATAAGACGAGTTGTGACTTATGACAAAGTCGGCTTGCAGCAAATTCACTGGAATGTCAAAAGCTGAGAACCACCTGCAATTTAAACATATATGACTGGCAAAAATGGTGCATTGTGTATTTTATATATTACCGTACAGCATGTTGATGTGGTTTTTGTGAGTTGTGCTCGAAGTCAAGTCTGTTCTGGAGAGCTATGTTAATTTTAAATAAATATAGTTTAAAAAATAATAGATTTTTTTCTTGGGCTATGACAATGTGTTGGCTGAGTGTGTTGGACCACCATCCAAATGAAAAAATTCATGACTTGAATCTCATACTAGAACCTGGCCTTTTAATTAAATATATTCTGAAGGGCGCTGTATTAGACATTGGTACTCTGGACCCGAAACTCTGGAATAATTTTGCATATATTGTTCATATTAACTGTTACTTGGCCCACAATGACAATGTAATACAGTTTCTACAGGTCAGAAACTACTTTTTCATTCCAACGTCACCCAGCAGAAACAGGTTAGGCTTAACCTCATACCTGGAAACGGACGTTCCCCCCCTTATTTTTAGGTTCTCATTGGCTCAATAAAGCATCGGTCACCATCAGAATAGTCACGCACCACATTTTATTTTATCCTTACAGTACATTTTTACTAACCACCTGTGTAGAAAGCCTCTGGGTGCCTTCCCGTGCTTATTTTGCATTTAAATTTAAATTGTGTTGCCTGCTGTTCATTGGCATCCAGTGATGAAGTGTAACTAACTTTTTAATGAAGGTCCACATCGTGCATAAATTGAGGCCTATTTGGTAAGAAAAAAATCAGTGCTGTGGAAATTTTTTCTTGGCTGTGGACATTCTTCTCCAGAGGACACCTTCAGAATCCATCCTCTTTCTTTGTGCTTCTCCTAAGGACGCTGCTCGCTCTTGGATGCCACGTGGGGGTGGCAGACGAACACGCAGAGGAGAGAGTGAAAAGGCTGAAGCTCTCTGCCAAGTGAGACACTGTCTGTATGAATTTCTCAGCAGGAAGTTTTCTGATGAAAAGCCTGTTTAAGTTCCCACTCTCTTTGTGCTGTAAGATCAGAATAAAACAAATAAAGAACCCTCATAAGAACATAACTTTCAGGTGAAATCCCCTAATCTTCTCCCACCTGTCACCTCCCACCTCCAGTGACTCAAGATGAGTCAGTGAACTGTAATTTACATGTAAGCTTGGGTATCTCCTTGCGCAGCTATGAGTTGTCGAGTGGATACAAGCCGGCTCCCATGGACCTGAGCCACGTCAAGCTGTCCTCTACCCAAGAGGCCATGGTGGACAAGCTGGCAGAGAATGCACACAACGTGTGGGCCCGTGACAGGATCCGCCAGGGCTGGACCTATGGCATCCAGCAGGTGTGGAACGAACTCTTAGGGTGGTTGAGGGCATCCTTTTTTTGGGGGTGGGAGGAATGCTAACCCAACAGGAAGAAAGTCCTAAAATTTTATCAGCTACTGCATGGGGAACATGTAGGAGCTCAGGGGTTGGTTGGATTGGCACCCCAAAAAGAAGATTTGTTCTTGCTCTCCCTTCTGTGGGTTTGAAGAGCTAGACAAGGCTAGTTCACTGGTTCTTGGAACAGATAACTCCAGCTTGTACTTCTGAATGAAGTATTAAACAGATCAGGAGCTGTAGTTGTTGTCATAGAGTAGAAGGTGTTGAGAAGCAAAGTGCATCAGAGCAGCATGAGCTCAGAGAAAACTTAGGGAAAGTTCAGTTTTGCTTTGTCAGTGTTGGCATGCAAATGTATCGGGGTTCTTAAATTATTTAAGGGGCATTCAAGTAAGCATAACGCTTACTTTTTATCCGTCTCCCCTTGTCATGCTTCTCATCCTAGGATGTGAAGAACAGAAGAAACCCCAGGCTCGTTCCGTATGCTTTGCTGGATGAGCGCACCAAGAAGTCCAACAAGGACAGCCTGAGGGAGGCAGTCCGAACTTTGCTGGGCTATGGCTACAATCTAGAGGCACCGGACCAAGACCATGGTAGATTCTGGGCTTGCATCCAAAACCATTGCATCCGCTTACATCATCAAGGCTTCTCTTACACATCAGCGTGTTGTGCGGTCTTTCTGCTCTTGGGCAAAGTAACCTTAAAAGACCTTTCTGTTCATTTCAGAAGCCGCATGGATAATATAATGGTAGTCCCTGTCCCTTTGGAATTTCGTATCTTATTCTAACTGTATCTTGTGACAATATTTCTTTACAGAGTATAATTTTTGTATCGTGATTGAATGTGTTTCTTTTGTTACATCCGGATGCATCTGTTGGCTGTGAAAGCACAAGACCATGAATCACTTTTATTGGATTTCTCTGGATGCTGTTGCACATAGCTGCTGGGCCCAGTTATATGTGACACTGGGCTTTTTTGGAGCATTTTGTGTTATGTCACACCCTACCTCACTACCTCAGAGGGAAGAGGCCAGGAAATGGGGGGGGGGGTCAGGTTGCTTGGAAACTACTGGCATCCCTGTGTTTCATCATTGTTTCTTGTCAGGGTAAATAGCAATGTGGGAATTTAACATTACGGCGTTGCTCAGAAGGAAGCTGTTATGTCAATATCTATTAATTATTTTATTTGTGTTAAACTTAAAATAGTTTAACGTATTATTGTGGTTCATGTCCATAGTGGTTGGCAAGTGTTGATTAAAATTTCAGTTTAATTTTATAGTTCTGATGTCGCATTGCTAGTCATGGACGAAATGTAAAATGAAGGGATAATCTTGCTCTTCTGTTTTTTTAATACATTTTAGCATTAATATTCTCTTTTCTTTTCTCTATTGTCATCTTTTCCTCTGCATCCTTGTGTGATCTATTCTTGTGCTCCCACACCTACTCATCGCCAACTCTCGTCTCCTTTGTATTTCAGCTGCGCGGTCTGACTTCAGCAACATGTCGGCAGAGAGGTTCCGCATCTTCCGGGCTGAGAAGACCTACAGCGTCAATGCCGGGAAGTGGTACTTCGAGTTCGAGGCCGTGACAGCAGGGGAGATGAGGGTGGGCTGGGCTCAACCAGGCTGTCTGCCTGACCAGGAGCTGGGATCTGACGACCAGGCATTTGTCTTCGATGGCTTCAAAGTAAGTTATGATTTGTGTTAGGCCCATGGTTTCCAAACCCCTTTTCCCTTATTTCATATATTGTACGTATCGTGGCTCCAAACCACATTTATATGCCAGTTCTTTATAGGGGGTCCCCTAACCTATTCATGAATTTTCTGATATGTTCATTTTATATTTTTTAACACCCCTCAAATCAAATTTGCCAGCTGACCCTAATGGAAACACTGGTGACCCCCCAGATTCTGAAACCAAGTATTAGACCATCCCTGTAACACGGCTGTGTCCGATGCTCTTGTAATACTTTGATTTAGAAGGGTGTATGTTATGTATGCCCATGTGATGCAAAGTTCTACAAAATATAAAAGAAGCCATTAAAATGACTCAACATAAGTCAGAATATTTATGCAGAGACTGTGGTCTAATCCTTGCAGTATTTTTTACTATCTGTACCTGATGAAAACAAGGGAATAGTACTAGGCAAGGTGTGGGGAAGCCCATGGGGTGTGGGGGTCAATAAACTCCCTGGGAGATCCTGACGGACTTGGCTTTGTTGTTCCAGGCACAACGGTGGCACCAGGGAAATGAGCACTTTGGGCGGTCCTGGCAAACTGGTGATGTAGCTGGATGTATGGTAGACATGAATGAACGAACCATGATGTTCACGCTCAATGGCGAGGTGCTTCTTGATGACTCTGGCTCCGAGCTGGCGTTCAAGGACTTTGAGATTTCGGAAGGTCAGTGTCAGCATTGAAGAAAAGGTGACGTTGCATTGAAGGAACTATTATAGAATCATTTTCAGAGTATTTTAGCATTATTTGGCTCTTGTAGGTTCTGTATTTGTCCCACAGCATCTAAAAACAGTAGTCTAAGCAAGGAGCTCACTTTCTTTTTGCCTTAGCATTGTTTCCATAGATAAGGGGGATTGCATCTCCACTCTCAATGTTCAAGCTTAATATGAATTCATAATATTTACTTATAAGTTCACTGATGATGATGATGATGATGATGATTATTATTATTATTATTATTATTATTATTGGTAACATTTTTAGTCCCCAGTACAGTTGGTCTCCTATTAAGGAACTTTTTTAATAACTTTTTGCAAATACAATTTAAAATCATGTATCAAAGCATCACTCAGTGTCTACACAGACAGTAAATAGCAAGTATTACCTTCTGCGTTTATCAGTTTTAAGCAGGTAAGTGCTGACTCTCCATCATCCTCCACCTCCATGTAATATGAGTTCATGCATAATTTTTGCATGTGTTTCAAAGTAAAAAACTTCTTGCATTTTTTAAAAAAAATCTTATTATTCTGCTTTTATTTTTATATTTTTACTCTTGTATTGTGTTCATAAACACCTCTGTTGGGGGACTCAGAATGTGCTGGGGCAGCTTCAGTTCATGTGAGAGAGAAAGAGACAGAGCTGCTTAGCAAACATCTGAAAATTCCTCTCTGCTGCCTCCCATTCCGCATGCACTGAATTGCTGAGATGGACATTAACATTTATTCATTTACCAGACACATTTCTCTAATGTTACATACAGCTCATAGTAAACAAAGTAGATTTCATAGCAGATGATCAGATATAAGTACAGAAGCGAGATTCTGATATTATGAGTCAGTTTGTCCAGTGCCACCGTTTTTGCCCATGCGCAGTATACAAGCAACCACATATAAAACTGGTGATAAGGTGCCACCCTGCTCCGTTTCACAAACAACTCGCAAACCTTTGAATAATAAACTAAATCTCTGAAACATCTGGTGTATCGGACGAAATGAGGCAGATTCAGAAATTCAGGTTTCAATTCACTTTCTTCTAGAACTCAGGTGGGGGAAGTTGTCTGGCATAAGAGGATCAAGACAGGTGTTTTGTTTTTTGTCTCCAGGGGAATTTCTCTTACTGGGGGGCCTTAAATAGCAGCATTGTGGCATCTACGTGTTTGGTAGTAACTAATAATAGTAAATAGTAGAGATTAGACATAAGTGTTAAGATTAGCATGGTGACCTGTACAGGGTCCAGGTGTGGGTGTGTACAATGTTTCAGATATGACATTAAGGGTCCTGCACATAATGGTACAGATTCTTGTGTCCTGTGTTATTGAAGAGTTGTGTGTTGTGTGCTATATGATCTGTGTGTGTGTGTGTGTGTGTGTGTGTGTGTGTGTGTGTTCGTTCTGTCCCTCCACCATTTGCTGTACCCTTGTTCTTCATAAATAGGGGATTAACTGTGGTGGACAAATTGCCACCCCCTGCTTTAAATATATAAACTGTAAAGACATTAAATTCCTTCATGTTGTTCTTTCTGGTATGAAAGGGTCAGTGTGAGTCAGCATAGCACAGAAACTAAAGGTATTACACAGAATCACTGTCAGAAAGATTGGAAGGTTTGTGGGTTTACAAGCTGCCGGCGGATAATAACTATGCATGAATGCATGAATGCATGAATGAATGAATGACCACCTGCCTTTGCTTGGTGATCATAAAGAGACAAGTGGGCCTGTAAGACTCTGACTGCTGAGAGAGCTAAACCAGGATCACTGGCTCTGCTTGGGAAAACAGATGCTTCAAAGGGGCCATGTGGTGGCTTTACATGCATTTCAGAGGTGCCAAGAAACTTGCTTGAGGTGATTTATAACAGATATTGACATTATCAGATGAGCAGAGATTCATTAAGATGATGGACTTCATGACTCTGAAATTGATTTTGAGCAACAGCGGTTGTCGGGCAAAGGCCACCTGTATTTTGACTGCCTTTTTACCTCAGTGCCACCTACAGGTTACAGGAATTACTGCTGTTTGCAAGTCATGAACGCGGCGCACGAACAGCCTGAACAGGGAGCATTTATTCTTCCGGCAAATGCGCCGTCTGTAGTTATGCTTTGCTTACAGAGCATGAATGTCCAAGTTCACGATGACATCACATCTGTTTCCCCCTGCAGGCTTCATCCCTGTTTGCAGCCTTGGCGTGTGTCAGGTAGGCAGAATGAACTTTGGGAAGGACGTGAGCACCCTCAAGTACTTCACAATCTGTGGTCTGCAAGAGGGCTTTGAGCCCTTCGCTGTCAACATGAACAGAGACCTGACCATGTGGATGAGCAAGAGGCTACCTCAGTTCATTCCGGTCCCGCAAAACCATGAGCACATTGAGGTGAGATCACCTGTTTATCCCCTGACACAGGTGTGATCCTCGCATCTACAGTCGATTATATGAATATTAACATGCACAGTACTCCTTTACTTCAACCATTTTTATTCAGAGGCACAAATGTTGTCATTATCTGTCCTGAAAAGGTAACAAGGATTGATGGGACCATTGAGAGCTCACCCTGTCTGAAGGTCACACAGAGGTCATTTGGCTCCCAGAACAGCAATAGGGACATTGTGTTTTACCGCCTCAGCATGCCGGTTGAGTGTGCAGAGAGCTTCTCCAAGTCACCAGGGAGCACGCTGCCATCCAACGGCAGCTTCTTTTCACCCAAGAAGGACCTGGATGACTTTGAGACAGTCTCGGACTTTGAAGTCCTCATGAAAACTGCCCATGGGCACTTGGGCTCCAATGGCCTGGAGAAAGACAAGGATGAGTTCAATAATCACAAGGATTACAACCAGGAAAAGCCATCAAAACTCAAGCAAAGGTTAGTGTATGAGGAAACATCAGCTCATTCTCTGTCTGCAAACATCTGAGCTCTTGTAATAACGTTATTGTTGCTTTGAAATTTTACTGACTGGCTCAGAAAACTAAAAGGTTTTCCTTCTTCACCTGAGTTTGGGTCTGATTTTGACTTTTCTTAAGCTTAAAGGTGTTCACAGTCCTCAGTGAATTAAAGCCTCCCACCCATAGCCCTGTCTGCCTTTTTTAGGTTCATGCTGAAGAGGACCAAACCCGACTTCAGCACCAATCACTCCTCTCCGCGTCTATCCGCGGAAGTCCTAGCTGATGAGCGGGATGACTATGAATATCTGATGCAGACTTCAGCAGTGAGTGTCATGCATTCAGATGTTCTTGTGCATCTAAGTCCATTCTCTGTTGCATAGCTCTATACAACAAAGGTGTTTTTCAAATTTAATCCCAGCAGTATTTTTTTAACTATCCGTAAAATGATCACTATTTTTGTCTAAAACTTAGCTCTGTAGAAAGTTTAATCTTATACACACAGCGCTTAATTTCAGATTTTTCACTTTACTCATCACATTACGATTCCTGACCATGCTGGTAATAAGGATGCGCTGCTTGATATGTTGCAGCAAAATCAGTGTGAAACAGAATCTTTGTGTAAATGTATTTTCTGCCCTCGCCATGTTCTGGCTTTCTCTCTCCCCAGTACTACTACTCTGTGAGGATCTTCCCAGGACAGGAGCCCTCCAGCGTGTGGGTGGGCTGGGTGACTTCTGACTTCCACCAGTACGACACGGCATTCGATCTGGAGAAGGTCCGCACGGTGACGGTTACCCTTGGAGATGAGAAGGGAAAGGTCCATGAGAGGTCAGTCAAAGCTAGCAAACCACGTGTGCAACTTCCCAAGCGATCGCATCCAACGCCGCTGACACTGCATCAATTTATTACGTAGGATAAACATTTTGGAGTGAAAATAGTCTGAGGCTGTTACTTTGTCTAGTTTGTTGGCTGGGAGACAAAGCAGCTCCTGTGTGGTGGTGATCTGCAGTGGTGGGGCAGCGCCTCTAGATACCTCTTAGCCTTTTTACCTTTCTCCCTCAACATCAGCATCAAGCGCAGCAACTGCTACATGGTTTGGGCAGGAGAGAGCACAAGTCCTGGACAGAGCCGCAACAGCAACGGTTTGGAGATCAGCTGTCTGGTGGACACTTCCCACGGATTGCTGACCTTCACCAGCAACGGCAAAGAGCTTAGCACTTACTACCAGGTAAACAAGGAATGCTGCTGATGTTGCAGCAGGCCCCATGGTAGATGAGGAAGTGCACTTGTTTCATAAGATGCAAGAAGGCCCTGTAGTTTGTACCTTTGAGAAGGGCCTTTAATCCAAAGTCCTTGGTTTTTTATAAATATATAATTGTAAGGTATTAATTTAATAAAAAACTTCTCAGTTAACTTAATGTAATGTAAAGCCATTCTGCTATAGGTTTGGTTCACTGTGAAAATATGGTGCATATTTTCGCTTCACGGTTCACCTGCATAAGTCAGTCAGTACAAATTTGTGCCACCATTGGTTTCATTTCAAAAGCCACATTTTGTATGAAGTGACAGATCACACCTCCATGCTCAGCTCTTCTTCGCATGTATTTTTTAACTTGCTGCTCGTGCTCTGGACCTCACCAGGTGGAGCCCAGCACCAAGCTCTTCCCTGCGGTGTTTGCTCAAGCCACCAGCCCAAACATCTTTCAGTTTGAACTGGGCCGCATCAAGGTAACCACACACCTGCGCAAATACAGCAGCTGTTGCCTCCTGTGAACAGGCCAAGTGCGGCCAGCATTTGTGAGGCGCTTGTTGCGAAATAAACCTCTTGCTGCGCAGGATCTCTTTGCTGAATCCTGATCTTTGTTCTTGTTTGGTTCCCAAAGCTACCGATTGGTTAAGTCTAGAAAAATATTCTGTTCTGAGTCTCACTCTGGCCAGATTCCTGCTGGCTTTTGGAGTCTATTTTTTCATCCCTTTGATACCCTGAGCAGTGAAATTGCTGATAAACTATTAGTCACATAAAGCTTTTCTGCACTATTTATTCTTTTGCTGATTTTTAAATTGAGAACTTGCACTTTTTAAAGAGTTAAATTTGAAAGATGTGTTCAGTTAAAGTTACCCAAAACAACATTATTCTAAAAATGATCAAACGTTCCAAATATTATTAATTATTTTTTGCAAAATTTCACAAACTGTGATTTGCATTTTTATGGCATATTCTTGGCAGGTATTACCAATTGCTGAACATATGCACAGATTCATCACAAACACAAAGTGCTAATAAAAGGACTAGCGCTCCAAAGGGGATCCAACCTCCTAACCTTCAACCTTAACCTGTAAACACCACGGCAGTCCCACAGTCAGACCTACAGCAAACCTATTTAGCTACTATGCAATGGTTTACATCTCCTTAATATCCAAAATTAGCCAACTACAAGCCCACACAGGGTATAGCAAAGTGATGGTGCAGTATCTCTTCGGGGTTGTCAAGTGGGCCCATCTGCCAGTTATTTTAAATTACAGCTACAATTGTGTTACCCCCTCAAATCTCAGTGCAGCATCTCAAGATCCTTTGCATGAGCTCCACTCATTCCACCCGTTGTGTCTGTTCTGTTTGTCAGAATGTGATGCCTCTCTCGGCGGGCCTCTTCAAAAGCGAGAGGAAGAACATTACCCCTCAGTGCCCACCCCGGTTGCACGTGCAGTTCCTTACTCCTGTGCTGTGGAGCCGAGTGCCCAACCACTTTCTGGATGTGGAGGCGTCCCGCGTCAATGACCGACACGGCTGGCTGGTGCGGTGCTTGGAGCCGCTGCAGTTCATGTCCTTGCATGTTCCTGAGGAGAACAGGTACCTCTAACACAACCACGGGAAGGTCTTTGGAATTATGACAAAAATTCTCCCTGGTTCTGATTCCCAACCAAGGAAGAGCTTGCAGTGTACATGCTGACCTGACTAAGAATAACTGCTTTGTTGCAAAGCATGAAACCGTGGAGCAGCTATTTGAAAGCAGTTACATTTTGCTGTAGCTGCTCAAAGCATAACGTATAGTTAACAGGATATATAAATGATACACAGATACGCTATCTAGTGCTTGGTTAGACTGATGGTGTACCACTTCACAGGTCTGTGGACATCCTGGAGTTAACAGAGCAGAAGGATCTGCTAAAGTTCCATTACCACACCCTGCGGCTCTACTCGGCTGTTTGTGCTCTGGGGAACAACCGGGTGGCCCATGCACTCTGCAGCCATGTAGATGAGGCTCAGCTTCTCTACGCCATTGAGAACAAGTACATACCAGGCCTGCTGCGTGGAGGTTACTACGAGCTGCTCATTGATATCCACCTGAGTACCTACGCCACAGCACGGCTCATGATGAACAATGAGTACATTGTGCCCATGACAGAGGAGACCAAGAGCATTACCCTGTTCCCAGATGAGAAGAAGAAGCATGGCCTACCAGGGATTGGCCTGAGTACCTCACTCCGGCCACGCATGCGGTTCTCCTCCCCCAACTTTGTTGGTGTTGGTGGCGACTTTTACCAGCACAGCCCTGAGTTCCCTTTGGAAGTCCTCAAGAGCAAGACGATCGAGATGCTGACGGAAGCCGTCCAGGAGGGAAGCTTGCATGTGCGGGACCCTGTTGGTGGCAGTACTGAGTTCCTTTTTGTGCCACTTATCAAGCTCTTCTACACCCTGCTTATCATGGGCGTCTTCCACAATGGGGACCTGAAGAATATCCTACAACTCATTGAGCCCAGCGTCTTCTCCGAGTTCCCAGGCTGCGAGTACGCTGAAACCCCTGACTGTGACGGATTCAAGGCCGAGCTCAGGACAGAAGGTGTGAGCGGAGACGATGATGGAAGGTCAGGAAAGGTCCCCAAAGAAGGACTGCTCCAGATGAAGCTCCCTGAGCCTGTCAAACTTCAAGTGAGATGCCATGTGTCTTGCATTATTCAGCTTTTTATTCCACCAGTCGATATACATCAACCCTGTTTACAATGCTGGTGGGGGTGCATGTGAGCAAAACAATTTGTAGTCATAGTATTTGTTGTGTTATTGTTTGGGGAAACTATGAATTAACATATTTTTGTCAGAGCTTCTCCAGCCTTGACTGTGGCCAATAATAATCTGAGGACAGTAGGTGGCATAGTGGTTAGTGCCCCAGCTGTACACTCTGAAGGTTATTCAAGGTACTTAACCCTGAACTGACACAGTAAGAATACCCTGATGTATAAATGGTTAAATCATTTAAAGTAGACTGCAATGTGTGTTAAATAAATATTAGTAATTCTATATATACATTTTTAGAAACAACTTGGAGTTGAACACATCATGTCTATGATGACGTTGCCTCTCTCTTTGCATTACAAACTATTGCAGCTTTCTTAATTTTGGAATTCATACCCTGTCATGTTGGCTTTGTTTCAGTATGAACAAATAGAACTGCACACGAGGGCTTATGACTCTTCAATAAGAAAAAAACATAGAAAAACAGTCGCAGATTTTGAATTGTTCCTGTTTGGCATGTAAAGCTGCCAAGCTTTTACATTTTTCCTACTGGAATGATAGTTTAATTATGGTTACTTATGATGGATTGGGGTTTAATGACACTTGAATGTCTCATGACATTGGAGCCAAGAGCTGAGGTTCTTAAAGGTGGATTTAACACTTGAGTTACAACTTTGATTCAGTTCTGGAATGCAGCAGATGTACACGTAGCCATTTTGTGAACCCCCACTGTACATCCAACTCTTGTTCTCCTGTCTTCCTTCATGCAGATGTGCCACCTCCTGCAGTACCTGTGCGATTGTCAGGTTAGGCACAGGATCGAGGCGGTGGTCGCCTTCTCTGATGACTTTGTCGCCAACCTCCAGGAGAACCAGCGCTTTCGCTACAATGAGGTGATGCAGGCTCTCAACATGTCTGCCGCCTTGACAGCCAAGAAGACAAAGGAGTTCCGGTCGCCCCCCCAGGAACAGGTTCCCCTCTGCATCCCTTATCTCGCTCTCATGCTGTTCTGGATCTGTCTTCCTCTAGCAGGCCTCCGTGCCTCACGCTGCCACTTTCTACCTTTTTTTTGCCAGATTAACATGCTGCTGAATTTTAAAGACGATAAGCAGGACTGCCCTTGCCCAGAAGATATCAGAGAACAGCTGCAGGACTTCCATGAAGATCTGATGAAGCACTGCGGTAGGGCATTCTGCTGCATCTTCTCTTCAGCTTGTGAACACAGTTGGGATGAAAATTGTGTTGATAATTTAATTTCTTTCTAATGCTACAGTCCCTTTTACAATAAATCACAAACTTACAATTACAAACTCCTTTTCCATATGGATTGCTGACCAATTCATCCCATAAACATGTGGATGTACATTAAAATTCAGACAGACGTTTAGAAAATAAAGTTCAGGAGATGCCATAGAAATAAACTGGAAAATGCTTCTATATATTAAAAAATTTGAAACTGAGTTGTATGTAATGCCTGCTTTTCTTTGTGTCACACACAGGAATCGAGATTGATGATGACAGGACAAGTGACGCAGATGGAGACTTCACTATCAGGGGCCGACTTTTGTCTCTCGTAGAAAAAGTGGCTTATCTGAAGAAGAAAATGGCCGATGTACCTAAGAAAAAAAAGGCCAAAAAACCCAGTAGGTGACTTACTGGTACTGACTCTGCCAGTCACTGTGGACACATAGTAGATTTGGGCTTCAGGTGCCTTGCCAAAAAAAGGGATTCCTAACCACATGCTGTCATGTTCCTTTACACCCCCCCCCCCTTTCTTCTCAGCTACCCTGCAGCAGCTGATCTCGGAGACCATGGTGCGCTGGGCCCAGGAGTCGGTGATCGAAGACCCGGATCTGGTCCGCGCCATGTTCATGCTTCTGCACCGGCAGTACGATGGCATTGGGGGACAGGTGCGCGCCCTGCCCAAGACCTACACCATCAACTGTGTGTCTGTGGAGGACACCATCAACCTGCTGGCCTCACTGGGTCAGATTCGTTCCCTGCTAAGCGTGCGCATGGGCCGTGAGGAGGAGAAGCTCATGATCCGGGGCCTGGGGTAAAGATGAGTGGTTTGCTTACTGTTGCATGCACTAGACAATCACATTCTTCCTCTCACTGTCTCTCTGCCACCCTTTCTCTTTTTTGTGCTCTCACTGTCTTTCTCTTCCTTTTCTATCTGTCGCTCTCTCTTATTTTCTCTCATTCCCCAGACAGAGGACACTGCAGCCTCATGTTAAACTTTGTGGTCTCACTTATCGGTCCCATTTGAATAAAGCAATGGTCTGAGATAGGAATTAAGTGTCCATATTTCCTTACCTCTATACAGAAAGTATTCTCTCCACACAAAATATGAATAAAAATTATAATATAATGGCATTTTGAGAAAACGAAGCATGGGCCAATGTCAACACATCTGTAAAATTGATGATTATAATGCCAGACACTGTTCTGAAGCATGCTGTGTGTTTTTCCTGTATTGTTCACAGTGACATTATGAACAATAAAGTTTTCTACCAACACCCGAATTTAATGAGGGCGCTGGGCATGCATGAAACAGTCATGGAGGTTATGGTGAATGTGCTTGGAGGAGGGGAATCTAAGGTAAATATTTTTTTTATTAAAATTCTTTTCCACAATGTTCTAGTTCATATAATATCTGTATTGGAGGAAATCCCTCAAGCACACTACTTTCATTTTCTTTATACTGCTTATTAAACTTTGTTACTCCTGAAACCTGTTAGTATAACCCATTCAGTTGCTTCATCGTGTCTTCTGACTGTTTGAATTTCTGAGTGGAGTGAACCCTAATATAACCAGTAATATACTGTTGACTTTTTCGTTACTTCTGTTAAGGAAATCACATTTCCTAAGATGGTGGCCAACTGCTGTCGTTTTCTTTGCTACTTCTGTCGCATCAGTAGACAAAACCAAAAAGCCATGTTCGATCACCTCAGTTACTTGCTGGAAAACAGCAGTGTTGGACTCGGTAAGCTTGCTTGTTCGGTTTTTTTTTTTTATTTATTGTGTCAGATTAAGAGAATTTTGATGCTCTCACATACACTGTTGGTTTGGTGGGGCAGCAGGAGGTCTAGGGTTAGAACAGTTACCTTGGGAACCAGAGGTGCCAGGTTTGAATTCCCTTAGTTCCCTTGATTAAGGTACGTTCACTGAACCAATCCAGTAAAAACACTTTGCTGCAATATATAAATGGGTAAATAATTGTAGCTCAGTATTCAAACCTAACAGCATGAGTAACCTTATATAAAGGTGCCGCTAAATGAATAAATACACATGTACTGTGTTCAACAGCCAAAGCATCTCCACTAAGGAATCCTCTTTGTTCACTCTGCATTTTGGCAGTATTTCAAAACCAGTTTCTCCTTTTGCTGGAGTTGGGTTCAGTCCTACTGAGTAGTAGGCCATGTAGTGTAGGCCTGCCTCTTCTGCAGTATGTCGCTGTGCAGTTGTGCAGTGCAGCTCGGGGCTGTGGCCTACCTGGCCAAGCATTTCTGTGAAATTCCCAGCATCGCGGTGCCTGTCCTCATTACGGCTGTTTGGTGGCCTATCCTGTCCCCAGCGTCCCCCTCCATGCGAGGCTCCACTCCTCTAGATGTGGCAGCTGCTTCTGTGATGGATAACAACGAACTTGCACTGGCCCTCCGGGAGCCAGATCTGGAGAAGGTAAGAGTCCCTGTTTTTTTATACCTTTTTTGCTTGTCCCTCAAAAAAAAACTTTATTCAGGGCACCGAGTATGGAAAGTACTGCAGGAGGTCTTTCGTTACACTTAAGTAGCTGACCAGCTAAAAAAACTCTCTTAAGGCAAAGCTAAATTTAGTTAACTGAATTCATTGTGGAATACGTGCATTATCTTTATACATCTGTTTTATATTCCTATTAATTAAAGGGCAAACTTGTTCTGATTTAATGCTGGAATTCTTTTATTCTGCATACACTTTTAAAGCCTTGCTTGTTCTGTCTTTGGTTGGATCTGTTCAACTTTTGTCTTAACGTAATGCAAACTCTACAAAATATAAAATTTTCTCTGTAGTACTCTGAGTAGCGCGATGCTGTGCTCCCCTTCCTGTCCACAGGTTGTTCAGTATCTGGCTGGCTGTGGCCTTCAAAGCTGCGTGATGCTCGTGTCTAAGGGCTACCCTGACATTGGCTGGAACCCTGTGGAAGGGGAGCGCTACCTGGATTTTCTTCGTTTCGCCGTATTCTGCAATGGTAATGTCCTTTTCTTGGTCGATCTCATAACTTTATTTATCTGTGTGTGGATTGTGTTACAGAGCTTTTCGCTATTTGAATTTTTTTCTATAAATCAGTGATTGGCCAAAGACAGTGTTAGGCTACCCTGGTTGTACTGCATCCCCTAGGAGAGAGTGTGGAGGAGAACGCCAACGTTGTGGTGAGGCTACTGATTCGTAGGCCAGAGTGCTTTGGTCCCGCCCTGCGTGGTGAAGGTGGCAATGGGCTCCTGGCCGCTATGGAAGAGGCCATCAAAATTTCAGAAGACCCAAGTAGGGATGGTCCCTCACCCACTTCTGAGTCTAGCAGGACCCTGTAAGTGGATCTCAGTGCTGCATTTTCATTGGTTTTTCTTTTATTAATTAATTATTAAATTTATTTATTTTATTTGTATTTCTTCCTAAGCAATAACAGGCCCAATGGGAAGTTTATAGGTTCTTACAACATGTTAATTGGGCTGGGAAGACAACCCCTCTATTGGGTCATGGTTATGGGTATGGGTTCAAACTGAAGGAAAACCTGAAAGTGACAAAACTTTAGTTGTGAAGAGAGCAGAGATTGTTTTCTTTAAGGTTTAAGCCACAGAATCTCATAGCATCTCTCTTCTCATGTGCAGTGAGGCCAAGAATGTGGCGCAACTTTTTAATGACTTTGTTAAGGGACCAAAGGGGCACGTTAGCATTTTCTCTCAACGAAATGCATGTCGAAGTAGTTTCTCATTACTCTATGTTGTTCCCGATCTGTCGGACAAAGCCAGGTGTTACGTAAATGTTCCTGTTATTACCTGGGAAGTCGCAAAGTGGGCCAGTGGCCTCTGTTTTCCTTAGCATAGCATTACTGCAAAAAACTTTAAATTATTCTCAACCCAAGTTGCTTGACAATTAAGTACTTTTGAAGACCTTGCAAACTTATATGGCCTCTTTATGCAAAGATGTTCTTTTGGGGGCAGATGTTTATTGTCACAATAAAACTAATAGTGGCAGAAGACTCCATTTTAAGGGATGAACCATTTTAGCATCAATCACTATTTTTTATGCAGCAGTGATGTGCTGGAGGATGAAGAGGATGATACCATCCACATGGGAAATGCCATCATGACCTTCTACGCAGCACTTATTGACCTGCTGGGTCGCTGTGCACCTGAGATGCATGTGAGTCAAGGATTGGCTTGGAGAACCTAAGGAGCTAAGTGCTCTAGTTGGCAACCCTAGTTTCTAATTTGTGTAGCATTGCTTACTTCTACAACGGCACAGTTGGTTGTGCAAACATGCCATGACTGCTTTGTGAAAAGGTACCATGATCTCAGGTATCCACACTTCCCGCTGTTAGAAGGTACCATGATACTTTCTTTCCATAATACTACATGGCTCGGTCCTCTGAGTGAGGCTACACTCGCTGGTGGATTTGACACAGAAACAAATATGCTGGTCAAGCTGTGGAGGTCCAAGGTTTGATCATTTCCACCGGCAACATTCAGGCCCTAAAGTGAGACCTCACACTGCCAGGGTGGTTACTTTTATATACTGTATCATCGCACAACATCTTACACAATCTCACTTATCCCTGCCTTCTCATATTTAAATACAGGTATTTATTTAAGTTGTCTTCTTATTTATCTATGTTTCATATGTATGATACATACTGGGTGCTGTAGCGACAGAGTGGAATTTCCCTCTGGCATCAATAAACTTCCATACCTTCATTCATTAAACCCCTGTTGATAGGAGGTGCTGTGATCCTTTGATGAAACAACTAAAAAAGCTGACCTTCACTATCAAGTCACTGTAACATTAAGCTTCCTTATCTTGTAGTCCACTGAATCCTGATTCTGAGAGGCCATTGTTGCATCTGAAATAATTTTTCCTAGTAAATTCCTACCACATCTTCTTCATTCTCTTTTTTGATATGATAAGCAGTGTTAGGTCTATGGAGTGACCAGGTAGGGACCGGTGGTGTCTAAATTTTGGTCATCAGTTTATCCAAATTATGATTATTAACCACCGGCAACCAATGTATGCTTTTACCGCTGTCCTCTCAGGGTCAGTGGTACCCACTGAGCCAGAAAACATACAGAACCTGTGATGTATGCTCAAGCATGCTACTGCAGAAATGTCCTTTCAAAGGCTCTACGGTATGATAAGTCATCTAAGAGAATGTATAGGATCGTGACTTCCCTGCTCTGTGGTTTTCCATAGCTGATCCATGCCGGGAAAGGTGAAGCCATTCGAATACGAGCTATCCTGCGCTCTCTGATTCCCATTGAGGACCTCGAAGGGGTGATCAGCATCCCGTTCTCCATGCCCACTCTTGCCAAAGGTCAGTCTCCTGAGTACAGTTGTTATAACTCCACCCCCATGCTCATGGATAGAAGCCATGTTTACCCAGCATCTCCCTCATTACCTGTTGTTGATGTACACTCAAAAAATGTGCTCAGCTGTTTGTCATCCCTTGGCAATAAGACTTATTTTAAGGAGATATTTGGGTAACTTGAGCTAATGAGCTAAGATAATGGTCTCAGTGCATACTATTTTTGCCCAGAACAATAAAAGTGTTTTTTCCTTAGATTAAGTACGATTGGTATAAACAAATCCAAGAAGAAGTCCACATTTAGCGGCTTGAAATGTGCTCCTCAGACCCTTTTCATGCCTCTTGATGCCATTTGTTTGCTCGGCTGTTTGCATATCAGACGGAACAGTTGTGGAGCCAGACATGTCGGCGGGCTTTTGTCCTGACCACAAGGCAGCCATGGTCCTTTTCCTGGACCGCGTGTATGGGATTGAAGACCAAAACTTCCTGCTCCACCTCCTTGAAGTGGGGTTCCTCCCAGACCTCCGGGCGGCCGCATCTTTGGATACGGTAAGCAGTCGCTTGGTGACACAGGTAAGAAAGAAGCAAAAAGTGACAGATCGGCACACCCAAAACGTTCACATGGAGCATTTCCTCATTCTAAATGGAGGGGAAAAAAATCATCCTCCTTAAAATGTCGCTGGGCAGTTGTCAAGCATTGGGATCACAGCTCCAGATGTGCTATGTTGCAAACAATTCTGTGGTTCAAAATCTCCAGTTATATTTTAGTTACAGTGCTGCTTGAAAATGTGTGAATCCTTTAACATTTTCTCCATTTCTGATCAGGCTTTGATAGAGGGGCCCCAGGTTTCTATTCTTTAAATGCCCCACTCACACGTCATTGTCACCCCATTGATTGAAACACCAGACTCTACTTTTCCCTTCAAATGAACTGGAGGCTCACATACTTTTGCCACACACAGCTATGCAACACTAGATCATTTTCCTCAATAAATAAATGAACAGGTATAATGTTTTTGTTTCACTCATTAAATTGGGTTCTTATTGTGTAGTTTTAGGACTTGTGTAAAAATCTGATCACATTTTAGGCCGAATTTATACAGAAATAGAGAAAACCCTAAAGGCTCACAAACTTTCAATCACCACTGTAGATATTTCATGCAAAATTTGTTCCGTTTTTCAGCTTTTGTATTAGTTTAGTTTTTATAAAGTTGCTTTTATCAGCTTTCTTTTAAAGATTTTAATTAGGTGTATAAATTGTATAAACCAAATGCCAAAAGCAGTCTTGGTTAAATACTATAGCAGCGAGGACCCTCTTGAGCTTTGACCCTGCAGCTTTTCCCTGCATACTCACTGTGCTGCCTGTTCAACCAAATTCTGTTGTCTTCGGCTCTAATGCCATACCTTTGCATCTCAACCCCTATCGGCTCCGCAGGCTGCCCTCAGTGCCACTGACATGGCCCTGGCCCTTAACCGCTACCTGTGCACGGCCGTGCTGCCCCTGCTCACCAAGTGCGCCCCACTATTTGCCGGCACAGAGCCCTACGCCTCACTCATCGATTCGCTGTTGCATACAGTCTACCGGCTATCCAAGGGCTGCTGTTTGACCAAGGCTCAGCGCGATGCCATCGAGGAGTGTTTGCTGGCTGTGTGCGGGTGAGTGACACCAAAATAGTTTCAAATTTAATCTCTTATTCCTGCGTCTCGGTCGTCTTCTCATTACAAACTGTAAAGATGTGCTTGTGCTGTTGTCAAAGGTGACAATGATCCAGGACCTCGGTGCACTGCTACCGGAGCTCAGCACACTAAATAAGGAAAAGTCACATCCACTATACACGCCTCCAGATGTCATGTCCCTATTAAACTCCACCAGCCTTATGGAGATCCAAAAATCCCGTTTTCAGAGCCACCCGCAGGCACAGCATACAACATCTAGAGGAAGGGCACAGAAAGAAGATGCAGCATAACTCTAGGCCCCCTCCCCTTCCATGATCTTCCCTTGCCGGAAGATCATCAGTACTGCACTATACTGTGTTTCTGCCTGTTTGTACCAGTGTGTGTGCAGCAGTGCTTGCACCAGTTTATTTGTGGCAGCATGTATATACAATAGCTTTGTACTGGTGTAGCTGTATGTTTGTTCAAATTGCTATACATTTATGTTTGTGTTTGTAATGGTGTATCTGTATGTGTGTGTAGTTGTATTGGTGCATCTCTATGTGCATCTTATTTCCACACAGGAAACTGAGGCCCTCCATGATGCAGCATCTCCTCAGGCGACTGGTGTTTGATGTTCCTCTTCTCAATGAACACACTAAGATGCCCCTCAAGGTTAGCATCAGCACATCTTTTTCTCAAAAGTATCTCTTTTAGAGACACGCAGGGCACTGTGCAGTTTATTCCATGTTCACCATTGCAAGTCAGTGTTTGCATTCAGGCTGAGACATTATCGCTGTGGGCTTGGGATGGGCTGTGCCCACTGCCTGCTGTGTTTCTGCTGAAAGTGTGATTTGCTGTTGACCTTGGGGTCACATGCATGTACATCTGAGTAAAAAAAAGTGTTAATATTCACAGTTCTGTGTGGGAGGTTCTTTAGCGGGGGGGGGGGGGGCAATTTGCAGTAAGGACAGAGGACCGGGGTAGGAACATAAGACTTGGATAGGGGGAGGTCTGTTGGGAAGGGATAGTAGGCAAGTGAAGGGGTCTATAAAGAGCAAGAGACATGAAATGAGGGGAAGAGTTTGGGATGGATACCTGAAACTAAGACAGGAGGAGGGTTTTGGAATGATCGGGATGAGTGCAGAGGTAAAAGGAAGGCACTGTTCATGCTGAGATTTATTCTCACTCCAGCTGCTGACCAACCACTACGAACGTTGCTGGAAGTACTACTGCCTGTCAGGGGGCTGGGGGAGCTTCGGAGCCGCATCAGATGAAGAGCTGCACCTGTCCAGGAAGCTCTTCTGGGGAATATTTGACGCTCTGTCCCAGAAGGTAGTGAGAACACACAGTGCTGTACTGTGTGAGGTCTGGCTTTAAACCCATATCCAGTGAGACTTGACCCATTTCACTGTGCCTCATTTACACTATAAAAAATACACAAAATTTTGGTATCTGTATCCTTGGGCCACATGGAAAAATAGTCCATAATTGCACTCTTTCTACCTGTTTAATGATGTTTCTTACTCTTTACTGTAGCTATTAAAAGATTTACATGTTGGCATTAAATACCAATGTGCAGGGGGTCCCCTACTTATGAACTGCATTGAGACTGGGAGATGGTTTGTTACTCAAAGTCCATTAGCAGAATGTGGCACAGGGTTACTCAAGGATGCCCCATAAATTCAATGTACAGCTCCTGTAATGTCTCATGACAAAAATGCATTAAGTGGTGGTGACATACACTTTTGTTTGCCCCGAGTTGTACGTCACTTTGGAGAAAAGTGTTTGCTAAATGAATAAATGTAATTCATAAATGTTATAAACAAAGAAAAGCATATTTATAAGACGTTTAAAAGAGCAATGAAAGTTTGGCGCTATTTACCTTGAAACACTGACCTGAGCTGAGCATCGCCTTATAGCTGGGGGATGTAGTTGAAGGTGGAAGATGAAGGACAGTGATCTATCTGTTGACACAGGTGATGCTTTGGCACACAATTTAAGTTGATAAAGCGGTCACCTTTTTTATAAATGTAAATATTAAATACTTCTCATAAATGTTTGTATTTGCAATAAGTTTGTTGCTAGAAAACTAGTAAGTCGAGAGACCCGCTGATTTCGGATGCTGACTGTATGAAGAAAAAATGTTTGCGCCATCTAGTGGTGAAAGGGTAAAATTATTATTTTTTTTGCCTGCTGCTTTGTCTTAATTATATTTACAATTTTAATAAAGAATTAGCTGTAAATAGATTCCACATTCCACAGATTTCTTGTTTCTTCAAGTGTACTAATGGACATTTGCAACATGAGTTAAAGTGCCCTAGTAAAACGCTGCTCAGTAATTGATTTCACAGAATATGAGTGTTGTTTAAAAAAAGATGTATAAAAAGCTAAGCCAGCAGCGGTAATAAATGATTAAAATTAATTTATGCCTGAATATGATGTGCTGCCTACCACTGTCCTTGACCTGCTGCTATCTACAGAAGTATGACCAGGAGCTCTTCAAGTTGGCCCTCCCCTGCCTGAGTGCTGTAGCCGGGGCGCTGCCTCCAGATTACATGGAGTCTAGCTACGTGGCCATGATGGAAAAGCAGTCCTCCATGGATGCAGAGGGCAACTTCACCCCCCAACCAGCTGACACATCTAAGTACGGCCACTCTCCTGCGCTGCTGTGCACGAGTCCTTGTTTCACTGAATACCACTTCAACCGATGTGTGTTTTGTTCCTCAAACCCTCTCAATGTACAGCATCACCATCCCAGAGAAGCTGGATTACTTCATCAACAAGTATGCTGAGCATTCCCATGAGAAGTGGTCCATGGAAAAGGTGAGGATATGGGTACAAGAGCATGAATATGAGCTCTTAAGAAAACAGGACCATCTGGTAGCCATGAATTTTTTAGGAACGGGTTTCATATGAAATCTAAATAGTTGAACATGTGCATAACACACCTGTATAACATATGCACTAACATATAGGCATTTATTCATCTGTCCATCCTGTGCTCCAGTTCGCCAACAGCTGGGTTCACGGGGACCAGTTGTGTGAGGCCTCCAAAGTTCATCCGTTGCTGAAGCCGTACAAAGCCCTGTCTGAGAAGGTAAGGCTGGCCTTCCTTGTACAGAGCTCTATCATTGTGCCTGCAACCCCGTAACACCCTCAACCGTGGGGGCATTCATCTCCCAGGAGAAGGAGGTGTATCGCTGGCCCATCAAGGAGTCACTGAAAACCATGCTGGCCTGGGGGTGGACCATCGAGCGAACGAGGGAGGGTGAGACGGTGGGGTTACACAACCGGGCACGTCGTATCTCTCAGTCCAGCCAGGTACTGCAGCCACAGCCGGAAGCTACACACCCAGCCTGTTTTAAACGTGACCAATTCTACTACTTGCTCATTGCTGCATTTCCTGTCTCCCGCATAGCTGTCTGTTGAAGGAGCCCATGGTTTCAGCCCACGGCCAATTGACATGAGCAACGTCACTCTGTCCAGAGACCTGCATGTGAGCGGAACCGTACTCGATACTCTGGCTGAGGGCCTCATGGGAGTGGAGCCTGTGTACTGAGATTAATAGAAAACTTATCTTAAACTTTAATGTTGATCCACATTTTGATTGAAAGTAGACTGATATTAAACAGCGAACTTTGATAAAGGAAACTAGACAATGTGTTTAAATGTCTTATAGAAGTCTCAGTGTGAGACACGTAGTTTGTGCAGTTCCTGGATGTTGTGGAGGATACGGACTGAAAGAAAAATCAGCGATGCCTCACTAAGACTTTAAGTTTCTGCTTGTCCATATTTATCATTGTTAATATCCTAGTTTCACTTTAGAGGGTGGACATATTGGGAATGCAAGTTCAGCTACTATTAATCCTGAGTGATATTTTTATGCTTTTTTTTAGTCCATGGCAGAGCTTCTTGCAGAGAACTATCATAATATTTGGGCCAAGAAGAAGAAACTGGAGCTTGAAGCCAAAGGTATTAGTGTCTTTGCAGGAGAATAAGTGGTACGGTCACACATAGATCGGGCTCAGCTTTGACATCCTTTCTCTAAGGCAGGTCCACTACAGCTTCCCCCCCATCACTATTTGTTTTTGATATGGTTTCTTTTTGGTTCATGTTACACTTTTCTTGCAGTGATAGAACAGCAGGCTACACTGTAGTTCAGGATCCTCACTGTAGATTTGCAGGAGACCTTCTGTTGACAAGATTATCTTATTTTACCCTATGAGACAGCGTGTTACATTTTACATTACTGTCACAACCCATTCTTGGTACTGGGCTCAAGGCTAAAGGGGCCATACATAGAAAAGGGGAATGAAGGTGTTGAGTGTAGTTATTGTCCAGCAAAATGCAAAGGGAGTTTTGGGAAGTGTTTATTGTCAGGTATGTTAGTGATAATATCAAAATATAAAAATATATTGTTGCGCTCTAAAGTGTCCCAAGTAAAAAAAATTATTCTATTGCGTGAAGAACAGAAGATGATCTTCCTACCTTTTACACTGGTATGAAAAAGGCAAAGTCAAAAGAAAGTCTTCTGCTCCTATTGACTACACTGCTCTAAACTAACAAACCAAAACATAGACATAGGAACAGGGCATCACTCTCAATACAAAACCATACACAATCAATACAAAAGCATACAAATGCACACAAACCAAATACATCAAATCACTACAGAAAAGTGCGCACAGGAAACTGAATCACAAATCTTCTTACTTAGACAACAAGTCACAAACCAGTCATACCACAAGCCAAAATCACCAAAGGCCAAATTTCAAGAACAAATGGACAGAAGTGTAGGGACCAAAACAGAACTGGGGGTCTTTTAAAGTGGCAGAGCCTGGAGCTGATTGGTCCGGATGGAGGAAGTGATGGTGGGACCGATGATGATGGACATGAATCAGAACCAATGCCAGGCAGCGCACCTGTACATGGATGCAGCAATTTCATTTATTCATTTACCTGATGCTTTTCTCCAATGTTATGTCAATGCTATGCTTACATACTAAACTAGTAGTTAACAAACAGTACAGTTTAGACTAAGCTTTGCTGGCTACAGTTACATAACCACTTGCACAGGTGAGTAATTTTTTATCTGCATCAGTTCAGGGTGAGAATCTTCATGAAGGGTGGCACAGCAAGAGGAGTCCTACGTCCTTCACTTGTGAGGACATTGCTGTAACCCCTGATCCACCTGCTGTTTCCCCCTGGACTTCAGTTGTACTCTGATGTTTAATTCTAAGAAAATGAGCAGTTATGGTTTGCCCATCTTTGCTTCCTACATTCAATGCAGCAACTATTATTGGTATTTACACAATTTAAGTGTTGTTTGAAAGATAAATTGTATTGAAATGTTCAATTGATGTTGATGATGGTTTAATTTTTTTTTCTCTCCAAAGCAGTGTTAAAAAGGGACCTGGGAAACAGAAAAATCTTATTTCACATACAAACTTTTTGAACATAGCAACTATAGTAAATTGCTTTCTGCTGTTACTTGTTACTGTTCGAACACTAATGCAGTTTGCTTGTATGCCAGGGGGAGGAAGCCACCCTTTACTGGTGCCATACGACACTCTTACTGCCAAAGAGAAATCCAAAGATCGGGAGAAAGCACAAGATATCCTCAAGTTCTTTCAGATTAATGGCTACACAGTTTCACGGTAAGAACTTGTAATCATCTTCTTCTTCTTCTTCTTCTTTTAGTTCTTATTCTTCTTCTTATTATTATTATTATTATTATTATTATTATTATTATTATTATTATTATTATTAGTCATCTTTCATACCTTCATGAAAAGCAATTTTTATTGATAGATAACCATCTTTGGAAAGATTCATCCATATGTAAAGGGTAGATATGTTGATCAAAGCTACTATAGCAGCAGTGGGATTTTAACTAATAGCATACAGATTCATAGATGACCATCCTAACCAGGATACTTTCTACTGTCCCTCTGAGTTTAAAGAGTTTAGGTTAGGACCAACCAGATGTGTTGCTCTCATGTACTGAGTCTGAAGTACAAGAGAAAGGCACATGCTTTAAAGCCGCATGTCATTCTTTTGCGGAAAAGTAAAGGGAGGCGCCACGTGTTAGCAGAACTACACAGCCCATCTGACTGTAGCGTACTGCTTGCTTGCCAGGGCCATGAAGGAGCAGGAGATGGACACACCGTCCATTGAGAAGCGCTTTGCCTACACCTTCCTACAGCAGCTCATCGCATATGTGGATGAGGCTCACAAGCACATGCTGGAATTTGGTGAGCAGGGCAGCTTTGGCCTACTGACTTGCAGCAGTGGACCAACCCCTATCCTCTGTCTCTGCCTTTCACATCTGTCTTTAATTGACGTACAGTTATTATTCACTGTTTATTTGTAATTTATTTGATGGTTAATGATTTTATAATACTGATGCTGAACATTTTGCACTTGAAGCAAACAGGTCAGGTATGGTTCTTGGACAACTGATAGTTCTCTTCTGCAGATATGGGCACTCGCAGCAAAGGGGAGAAGATTCCTCATGAGCAGCAGATGAAGTTTTTTGGGAAGGTACACTTCTGATCTTTCATTTGCTTTTTAACTTCTTGGCACTGTGTTATCACAGAGACATCCTGCAGCTCAGTTGTTCAGCATCATCCCATAGACAAGTAGGATATTTAAACACTAGTATTTCATAAGGCTTTTTATTGTCTATTGGTCAAAAGTGATGCAAACAGGAAGATCGTATGGTTTTTGCTGACACCTTTATTGTTCTCGAAAGCTGAGTGGGAGTAGAAGCATGGATGCATTGGCTGGTAAAATCTCTGACAAAAGTTTAAAAAGTTTAATATTTAGTGGTTCATAAATAGGAGTCAGCAGCTGGGTTTGGAGAGGTAATGAAACTGGTTTTTCAACTGGTAATTTAAGGAAATAATAAACAGCAAAATAACCTATCTCCAACCATCATATGCTTTAGTGGGGTCCTATATGGCCAGAGGCATTAATGCAGGATACTTGGTATTGGCTGGGGTATTGGGTAATATTGTACTTTTAAAAATGGGATGCACTGCAAAAAAAAAGTCTCTGGTTTAGTTGAAACTGATGAATTCAACATCTCCAAGGAAGTTGTGTTCTTCTGAAAAGAGAAAAATCAGTTTAAAGTGGTTTTCAGCCATGTCAGTCATCCAGAACTTTGAATGTGCTTAAGAAATTTTGAATTTGGCAAACTCAGGGTCGAATAGCAGGTATGAAAACATGTGTCCCTCCTTCCAGGTGGTTCTGCCACTGGTTGACCAATACTTTAAGAATCACCGTCTCTACTTCCTGTCCACGGCCATCCGCCCCCTCAGTAGTGGGGGCCATGCTTCCAACAAGGAAAAAGAGATGGTCACCAGGTGAGACATTAACAAAATAAATGAAACACAGCTGTTGTAGCCAAAATGTGCCAAAACCATAATGGTTTTCAGCAGAAAGGCGGATACATAAAAATAGCAGTACTTTCATGTGTCCATGTTATAGTCGGGAACCTGGATTTGTGTCTACATGCAGTTGTGCTTCAAAGTTCAATAGTTTGGTCTGATGCTGACTCAGCTTACTCTCCAAAATCTACCTTTTTTCCACTCCATTGTCTAGCAACATAAAGCCAGGTTCTGCAGAACCTTGCATAACCCAGCTTCATTAACTTGCCATAACCATCTCTGTTTTGAATCATCTAACTTGATAATGCCTATTTTTCAGCTTTTATTGTTTTTCTTCCCTCTTTTGCTCTGTTCTCTCTTTCCTTGTCTTGCCTTTAGCCTATTCTGCAAACTGGGAGTTCTTGTCAGACATAGGATATCATTGTTTGGTAAGGACAGCATTGGCATGGTGCATGGCTGATGTCTCTGTGTCCTGTGTGTTGGTATTGCTTTCCTTTGTCCTTCTGGCATGAAACCTCACTTGCATGGGTTGCCAGCGTGCTGCAGTTGGCAGCAGGCAAAAACCCACAGCCCACTTTTTGGTTCAGTTCAGGGATGCATGTATGCAACCTTTGCATTTTGTCCTTTTTGAATCTGCACATGAGCAGTGCTCACTTGTAACATCAGAATACTCTGGCTCCTTTGTTTCAAATGATCTAGTAAGGAACTTTTGAAGAAACAAATTTATTTTTAACTGCATTTGTTATGTTTTCTTATCTGTTAGACCATTTTATCTTTCTTACCTGTTTGCCTTCCGAGTCAGTAGGTGGCAGTAAAGTGCATCCTGACAGAATAGGGGTGTGGGATGGCCGTAATTTGGCTTATTTAAACGGTGTTTACAGCTCATCTTGTGTTTAAACAGATATTGAGGCACAAGTCACACGTTTCTGTGATGGTCAATAACTGGCATTGAATATGAGTTTGTGACAATAAGATATTTTTATTTTCTGTAATCAGTTCATTTCTAAATTACTATTAATGTAGCTTAATGTTGTTAAAAAGTCATTTTTATTTGTTATACCATATACTCAAGGTTTTTACGCTAACCTGTAAATAAGCTAAGGGACATTTGTGTTATTACAACTTTATTACTTTGAATTAAAAGTTGAAGAGACTTTGTAATAGCCAATAAATCGAGTTACCGATCTCATTTTTGATTATAAGCAGAGGAGCCGGTGTATTATGAATTTTTACCTTTGTGTGTTTATGGATTTAAAACTCCAGGGAAATTAAGAGGTCATCTGCTGATGTAAGTCTAATGTTAAAAAGACACTGAAGAAGAGCGTTAAGGTCTCTGGTTTAGTCTCATACCGTGTTGAATGAGCTGACCATCAGCAATAGTCCCCACTTGTCCCCAGCCTTGCATGTGTGTGGTTCTTTTACGGGGTTGTCTGGCAGTATGTATGTCCCTGGAAGAGGGGCAGTGTGTTGTGGATGTCATTTAAACTTTATAACTGTGTCTTTATATATTCCTGAGTTCACTGTGTATTCTTCCAGGAAATGATGCTACCTCCATTGTGAATTGCCTTCACATCCTGGGCCAGACACTGGATGCCAGGTAGGTGATGCTGCAGTTTCAGGTATGCATGTTCAAGAAGAAGTGGAAACAAAAAATAGGCACAGCAGGTTGAGCTGAATGTCTTACAAACTGTTCTTTATTTATAACGTGTGTTAGTACACTTCTGCAATTGCTGAATCAGCATGTGCACAATTCAGTGCTCTCCGCTGTGGAGGAATAATTTTTATTAAGGAGTTTTATATTTGTTTCAATTGAACAGCATGTTACTCTGCTAAAAGGTGTTCCTTTTTTCCAATTCTGGTCAAGATATTCTGTCCCCTATATGGTCTGCTGCAGCCTGTTTACAGTGACCCCCCACGGTCATAAGTAACCTTTGTAGCCCTCACGTTTCTCCTTTGTCTAACTCTCCCGCCACAGTATAGGTGGGACTTCCCTTGTTATACTCTTACTTTGGTTGGTCTATCTGAAGGATGATTCCCTCTTATTGGTCTGGTCTGCAACTATACTGCACACTTTAACATTCTTCCAGATTACACTGCATTTTTGCAGTTTGAAACTGCATCATAAATCATGATCCAGGAAGAGGAGACTGAGTTACACCTGTCAGTGTACAGACAAAGCCTTGAATTACTAATGTGATGGGGTGTATGCTATCCAGGACAGTGATGAAGACCGGTTCAGAGTCGGTGAAGGCTGCTCTGCGGGCATTCTTTGATAATGCGGCTGAGGACCTGGAGAGGACCATGGAGAACCTGAAGCAGGGCCAGTTTGCCCACACACGGACACAGCCCAAGGGCGTCACGCAGATCATCAACTACACCACAGTGGCCCTGCTGCCTGTGCTCTCATCCCTCTTTGAACACATTGGCCAGAACTTGTTTGGCGAAGACCTGATACGTAGGTCTTCCTTTTTACGACTGCTTGGAATGCATTGGCTGCACCCTTAACTATGTTTCATTTGGGTCCTTTAAAGAGGCTTTCATAAAACACAGCATTTAACTCTGGTGATTTTAACTGAATTTTGGATAACTGTGGAATAATGGTCTGATGGGCAGCTTTCCTCTATTCTTTGCAGTGGATGATGTGCAGGTTTCGTGCTACAGGATCCTCAATAGCCTCTATCTGCTTGGGACCAGCAAAAGCATCTACGTTGAAAGGTGTTCTTTTATGATGTTCCACTACAGTGTTGGGCTAATTGCCCACGGTTTGAAATCTTTGACTGTGCAGCCTTTTTGGTACTTGAAACAGTTTTCACTCATAATGGAAGAATCACATTGATTCACTGTGATATGATTCAAAGTCATGAAAATTGATTCTTTCGTCTATGGATTGTTCTATTTGAGTCTATCGGTTTCAGTTTAATGATTTCACCAGAATGTTTCTTTAACGTTTCATTTCTAAGAGATAGCTGGTAACTGTTAAAATGTGCACATTTCTCCATACCTTTTCACTAATTTTGGCTTTCTGATGAAAACATGGGTTTCATGATGCCAGAGGTTTTAGTCGGCTCTTGGTATCTTCCCCCCAGGCAACGACCAGCTTTGGGGGAGTGCCTGGCAGCTTTCTCAGGGGCCTTCCCTGTGGCCTTCCTGGAGCCACAGCTGAACAAGCACAACACCTACTCCATCTACAACACCAAGAGCTCCCGTGAGAGGGCAGGTAAGGGACTCAAGGGTCACAAGGTCACCAAACAGCACACATACACACAGTGTAGATGCAGGGGCATGTGACACATGGAGATTGCCACAGTTGGATTGGCATGCAGGACCGCAGCCCGTGAATTGAATTAGACTGCTAACCTACATCATTTGCATTTTGCCTAGACATATAATTTTACTTAAAATCTTTCTGTTGGCAAAATAATGATAAGCTTGCTGTGCTGTTTTAGCCTCATGGCAAAATATTGCAGCAGCCCATTCGGTTTATCTTTTTTTATTAAGCACTTAAAAGTATCTGGGTTTTCTTGGAGATTTGTTTTTACATTTTCCTTGCTAAGTTGATTTAGTCTGAAATGACTAATATAACTTACAGCTATGACCATTTACACAACTGGATTTGACAGAAGCAATTTGAGTTGTACACAAATTTTTGGGATCTGCAACAGGGAATATCCTGGATTATGAGCCTGTAATATTTTGATAACAACTTGATGTTTTATCCCTGGATACACCTCATTGAACTGCCCGAGTGCAGCAAAAAGGAGTTTTCATTGTTTGCTGTGGAACCAACACATGGTTAACTGGAAGCCACTTGCACCCCCCTCCTGTTAGCACTAGGCCTCCCTGGCCAGGTGGAGGAAGTGAATCCACTGGTGCCCTCCTTGGAGAAGCTACTGGAGGAGATCATGGAGCTGGCTGAGTCGGGTGTGCGCTACACACAGATGCCCCATATTATGGAAGTGGTGTTGCCCATGCTCTGTAGCTACATGTCACACTGGTGGGAACATGGCCCTGAGGGGGGCTCTGAGGGAGGAGCCGAGAGAGCTGAGCGCTGCTGCACCTCGCTTACCTCTGAGCACATGAACACACTACTTGGGAATATCCTCAAGATTATCTACAACAACCTGGGCATCGACGAAGGGGCCTGGATGAAGCGCCTGGCAGGTGGGACCCGCTCATTGTATTTTGTTTCCCACCTACTTCTGGATCTGGAAGGACTAATATATTTGCTCCTGCCACAGTTTTTTCTCAGCCAATCATCAGCAAGGCTAAACCGCAGCTGCTAAAGACACACTTCCTTCCCCTGATGGAGAAGCTAAAGAAGAAGGCGGCGACAGTGCTCCTGGATGAGGAGAACATGAAGGCAGAGGGGCGCGGGGAAATGTCAGAAGCTGAGCTGCTCATCTTGGATGAGTTCACCATCCTGGTGCGCGACCTCTACGCCTTCTACCCGCTCCTCATCAGATTTGTCGACTACAACAGGTGCGCTGGGTTGTGTCTTCCATTAGTGTAATTATATTATTGAATGGTAAATTATAATTATTAAATTTTATCTTTGGCAATGATTATTTTTACAACAAAGTTAGAATAAATGTTATACCAGATATACGTAAGATACCAGAGTAAGTACCTTGATCCAGAGTGCTTGAGAAGTAGCAGGGATGCCAACCCAGGACCTCCTTGATTTCAAGGCAGTTCGGTGCGAATCCTAAAGATGGATGGCAAGTAATGTTAATCTCTTTCTTTTAGAGCGAAATGGCTCAAAGAGCCAAACCCAGAGGCTGAAGAGCTGTTCCGGATGGTGGCAGAGGTCTTCATATTTTGGGCCAAATCCCACGTGAGTGAGAACACCTTATTGTTGTTAATGAATGACATAGTAATGCAGTATTGTATCAGTTAACCCAGTGTCACTAATGTCAGAAAAAGAAGTTGCTGTAGTATGTTGATAGTCGCTGACGTTGCATTTGCATCAATGGAATATAAATGATTGACTCAGAAGTCTACGTGAAATGTTTTATGATCTTGTAATAATCTACTTCGGCATCCTATCTCTCCAGAACTTCAAACGTGAAGAACAGAACTTTGTGGTCCAGAATGAGATCAACAACATGTCCTTTTTGATCACCGACACCAAGTCGAAAATGTCTAAGGTGATATATTATCATTTTCAAAGTCATTTGTGAAGTATGCTTGGGCTTGAAAGACTCCCATGGCTGAAGTTATCCAAACAAAATTATCTGAAGGAATTTTCATGCTGACTTGATTACTCCTATTGATATTATCTTGTTGCTTAACTGACTTTTTTCATCCAAAAATGACTTCAAGTTTTCCAATTTATGTATGATTATCAAATTATACAGGCAAGTATTTTTACTGAAACAGCAGGATTGTTATTTGGTACAGGGTGCAGTGTCAGACCAGGAAAGGAAGAAGATGAAGAGAAAGGGTGATCGCTACTCCATGCAGACTTCTCTCATTGTGGCTGCCCTGAAGAGGCTTCTACCTGTGGGCTTGAACATCTGTGCCCCTGGAGACCAGGAACTAATAGCTCTGGCCAAGAACCGCTTTACTCAGGTTTGGAACAGAGGAACCAGTTTATCTAAAGCATTCAGTCCCCAAAGGCGTATTAACTAATGCACTGGCACATTAGTTTATGAACATAGTTGGGACCTAAAGTCTGCTTGTGACTCATTGTGCTTACAACTACAAAGGCACATGTTTTTCTAAATCACAGTCAGTAAATGGTTAATACTAATACCACTGAACTCAAAACTAAATGTAATTTAAAAAGCTAAAGCTAAAAAAGGGTAGGATGGTGGTGCACCAGATACTTGCAGAGCACCGGGGTTGTTTGGGTGTGGGTTTGAATTGAGCTCAGTCTGTGTGGAGTTTTCATATTCTCCCCATTGTTACAAGGGCTTCATCCTAATGCTCTGGTTTTCTCCCAGAGCCCAAAGACCATAGTGCATATTTTTATTTGTATATGTCACTTGGCTCTGATTTACAGATTAACAAATGCTAGGGTGTTTGGGATTGAACCCATGTCCAGTTGCATAGTCCATGAGCTGTGAGACGCCACTGCTGCTTGCTTGCATTATCGTACGGCTCCAGCTTATAAAGTTTTACAAGGGTTGCTGGTTTCTATCAGTCGAAATCATCCTCTAACCTTCAGTGTAGAACAAAGCCTATTAGATCTTAAATTACGTCAACTGACTCCCCCACAGAAAGACACGGAGGATGAGGTGCGGGAGATCGTCCGCAATAACCTTCACCTGCAGGGCAAGGTGAGTGAATCAGCGAATCAGTTCTTTGTGTTTCTCCGTTTTACGCATCACAAATCCCTCCCTCTTTCCTTATTCCATCCTTTGACACCAGCAGGATCAGACACACAGAAACACTGACAGCTTTCAACTCTCCAGTGGCTATGGGGTTTAGTGTTTCCTTTTTCTCCACCGACTTTGCCTCTCTTCTGTTACTCTATGGTAGTTCTTTAGGCTAATAAAACCGTTTCACAAAAGCAACAAAGTGACTTTATTTCACCAAATAAAAATGAATATAATGAGAAACACTGTAAGGAAATGAGTAGGGCAAGTCATTAAGTCTGTGAGGATAATGATTTTTTATTTAGAAATGAACGAAAAACATAAGCATTTCCTGTTATTGTCATTTGTCCATGTCTCTGTGTCCTCACTGTTGGTGAAAAGCATGCATCTCCTCTTATTTCACTGGTCCTTTTGTTTCTCTATGTCCTGGCTCCTCCAAAACCCATAATGACCCTCCTACCCACAACATGTGTGTGCATGTTACCCCTACCCCGTTCCAAACACGCTTTCCTACACCAGTACCGAGTCTTCCACTTCAAGAAGCTGGTGAAGAAGCTCATTATTGTGATGAAATGGAGGAAGAGTCGTCAGGGCAAAAGCCAGGGGTCTGAGCTGGGCCCACCCCATCCACACCGGCGCATGTTCTTGTACAAGCGTTCCACCAATATGGACCTCAACCATCGGGCACAGACAACACTCTTGGCTGCCCTCAAAAGGGCATCATCTTTGGACCACGCGTCCACTGGCAGACAGGCGAAGGGGTCACCCAGGCCTGAGGATGGTGTGGCCACAACCATGCTTAGGGAGGGCCAGTTGCCCATTCAACAGACATTTGGGTGCAGTGCCTCGCTGGTAGGTACCTGCTCAGCGTGTAGCCTGCGCTGTACAGGTCTGTTGTAGATCCATAGGTTGATGTGAGGGGATGTGAGATTTTCACTCATTTTCTCTTTGTGAGCTTTTAGAAAAATCTGGTTTTACTTAGGTAAGAGAATAGAGCAATCAACCATGGATGTTGTCCCACAACAAGTCATCTTCAGTGTGAATCCTTTACATTGCCTGGAGTGCTCTGTGTTTAATTCTTGCTGTTCAGGTTTGATGTCTTATTCCATGTTACCAATTTGCCATATATTTCATTAATGGTCTCATGTGACAGTTGGAAGACCCAGCAATACGGTGGCAGATGGCCCTGTACAAAGACCTGCCCAACCGAAGTGAGGACACGTCAGACCCCGAGAAGACTGTGGAGAGAGTTCTGGACATTGCCCATGTGCTATTCCACCTGGACCAGGTGGGTTCACAAATTGCACTCAGTGAAGGACTGGAAAAAGTTTAATAGGTAGGTTAAGAAAAAGAAGACAAAGGAACAAAGACATTAATGCTGGGATTGTGTCTGATTCTCAGGTTGAGCATCCGCAGAGGAGTAAGAAGGCTGTGTGGCACAAGCTACTTTCCAAGCAGAGAAAGAGAGCTGTGGTGGCCTGCTTCAGGATGGCCCCCCTCTACAACCTGCCCAGGTCAGGATGCAGCTTTGTCTTGTTTGCCCATGGTTGCCTGGGGCTCTACAATAGAATTTCTCAGGCCTAAATCTCATAGGGTGGAGGATCTAGAATAGGAGCTTCAGACCCAAACCATTTTAGGGTAGAGTACCTGGATCATGGATCTCAGATCCCAACCATTTTTGGTGGAAGATCTACAGCAGTGGTCTCTTACTCAGTCAGCAGAGAGCCATCCATGCTGTATGCTGGTTTCCACATCATCCTATTTCTCTGGTCTAAAGGGTATAATGGGTCTAACTGGTATTATATCACTTATACTCTTTATTACAACATTTTGGTCAGTAACATCTAAATTGACTGCATTAAGAAAATTGCATTAAAAATTTCCTGCATTTATAAATAACTCTGGACTGATTTTAGAGACCCCTCAAAAAGGAACCTGTAATGCCAGCTGTAGGCACTGAGCATGCACTGTTGTGATGTTACACTAAATTGTAGAAGACGTTTTTGTCTCATGCACAGTAAACAGTGTGAAGATCTGTCAGTTTTTTGGACCATCACCTCCTCCAGCGAAAACTCGGGGGCCATTGCGTTAAGATTTCTAGTCGCACCTGTTCACTTCCAGTATGTCTTTCGCCCCCGCAGGCATCGTGCTGTCAACCTCTTCCTGCAGGGATACCAGAAGTCTTGGATCGAGGCGGAGGAGCATTACTTTGAGGACAAACTGATCGAGGACTTGGCGGTGAGTATTGTCACTGGTGCCAGCGTACCTTCAGCAAGCGCATGTAAGAGGCACAGTGCAGGTTTTGATTGTTGGCTTGGGATTTTTTTGTGCATTTGTATTTCTATACGAAAGAACTTGAATAATGTGTTTGTCAGATTTTGTGTTCTCAGTTTTTGTGAAGCACACAGACAAGGAATTACTTTTTTCCAGTCAGAATTTCAGTTCCAGGCATATAAAAGCAGAGGCCCACAATTTACAAATCTAAAATATAAATATTTTCTAGTGAACTGGAGCAGTGCAGAGCTGTAACTCACCTCTGCTTTCTGGATGTGTGTGGACTGAGATCTGTTTTGGATGTGTTTCAGAAACCGGGTGAGGAGGAAACATCAGAGGAAGATGAGGGGGTCAAGCGAATCGATCCACTCCACCAGCTCATCCAACTTTTCAGCAGGACTGCCCTCACAGAGAAGTGGTGTGTGTGTGTGTGTGTGTGTGTGTGTGTGTGTGTGTGTGTGTGTGTACTTAGTGTTGGCACAGTGTAAAGAACCTACTGTTTCCAGTAGATTTTAGTGCTTCAACAGCTCTGTTGCATCTGACCTTGTTGATCTTGACTCCCTTGCACTACATTCATTTCTTAAAACTTCATATCCATTGTAATCATTTTCAACAGAATTAACATATTTTAGCTTTACTAAAATGCATAGTTTTTGAGGTGGTTTTAGTGAGAATTATAAATGATGTTTAGTATTAATGTCACAATGCCCTGCTTTTCTTTGTTCGTTGTCCCTTTAACAGTAAGCTGGAGGAGGATATGCTGTATATGGCCTATGCTGACATCATGGCAAAAGTAAGAAGAATCTGGATTTAAATATTAAAAAATAAATGGAATTTAATAAGTGGTGTAAACATTGTGGAAAATTTGTTCATATGTAACAGTGTACAATGTACAATGTTTTTTAATAGGAAAATCAGTTTAAAAGACTTCTCAGCTAGATTTTGCATTCTCTTTACGATCCATTTCCAACCCTGACTTCTGTTTCAACTCCCACTGGCCCTCAGAGTTGCCATGATGAAGAGGATGAAGATGGTGAAGAGGTTAAAAGCTTTGAAGTAGGTCCATTTTTACAGTTGCCTAATTCTGATGTATTTTAACTATTTCTTGCCTTTTAAAATGTAAACCTTCTGCTTGGCTGTGACTCGCAGAGGCCTTTGAATGGTTAAAGTGTCATATGCATGCCCCTCCCTCTGCTCACCCTATTCTGCTTATATCCATCTGTTTATGTGAGAAACTATAACACATACATCTTCATCACAGATAGCAACTAATCTTTTTGTTTGACATTAAGAACTGAGAACAGACAGCATCAAAAGCCGTGGTGCCAGCTGTAATCCTTGCCATTCCAAGCACATTGCATTGTATCTGCAGACCAGGATTTGTGTTGTACTTTAGTGCTGCTGCACAAATTACTGCAGGTAACTTTCAGAGCACCAACTTGGCTACAAATTCCCATATTTTTGTGCAGACATTTTCTGTTTGTGTGGTTCAATATGTTGGATGAGATACTAGAACATTACACACTGCTGTTTAGACAACTGTTAGGGTGTTAGCAGTGTTTTTCAGTATTTTTTTTCCAAGTTCAAAGTATTTTTTTACCTGTAGTTAATCTTTCAATCTACAAGGGTTCTTACAAGTGTAATAATCATAGCAATTTTTTGACAATATGAAATTCATCATCTCACAACAAACTAGACCAGCTGATGTTATTTTTCACTTATGTGTGAAATGATAGATGGGACAAATAGCTATAGTTTCTTACATTTTAGCATTGTCAGTCATTTCTTTTTCTGTAACTAAGATAAGCTGTTACTCTGCTGTATAGTGAGGTTAGCACTAAGGTGGCAACATAAACACATACTGTTAAGACATAAGCGAGGCTGGTAATGATGGTGAATCTCAGTTTTTATCTTTCACCTTAGAGCATTATTTTCTGGTTGCTTAAGAATAGCACCTAATGGTGTAAAATGATTTTATTTTCTCCAGCTGGACATAATCAAAGTTTTAAACAACATAATTTCCTAAAACTGGGATTACTGTGTAGTAACAATGCTTAGTGTTTGTGTCAATTGCATTTTCTTTGTGCCTGTTATTTTTTGTCTTTGTTTTATGCATTGTGTGATATTCTTTAACAGTTTGTAATTTGTTTCATCCATTTTTCCCATTTTTACATACAATGTGTGGGGGGAGGGGTCTTTAAGTCTTAATTTTTAAAAAAAAATAGTCCATTTCCTCTGTCTTCTACAATCGTCGCCCCAAAGATGCAAAAGAATAGGACTAGTCATTCAGGTGGTGTGATTGTTTACCCAATTGGCCCCTGGTAGCCTGGTCACATTGATACTGGACTCTGACCCAGCTGTCCATGTGCGGTGAACATGAAGTCCATTGGGCTGTTTCACACAACCAGTCTTGGAGCTGCCATGCCCATCTGACAGGCTGCCTGTTTGCAAGGGCCTCTCTGCAGAATTTCCCAATCTCTGATCTCCACAACATTTCCAACTGCGTATGTTTTAACCTGTGTCTCCAGTGAGAACATTTACTGTTTGTGGCTGTAAGCTTCTCGCTTGAACTTGATGTTGTAGATCCAGCTACTGCTAATAGTACTAGAACTAATAGAAGTAATAATAACCACAAGCCTCTCTCCCCATCCTTACACAACCAGGAGAAAGAGATGGAGAAGCAGAAGTTGCTGTACCAGCAGGCCAGACTTCATGATCGGGGAGCAGCTGAAATGGTCCTGCAGACCATTAGTGCAAGTAAAGGTGACCCACCCTCAGCAACCCTGGGAGCCTGTTGCTTCCACAACTACCTGCTATGTTGCAAGACATTTTGTACCTTTTTTTTCCAAGAAATAACTGCAGTTGGCTTAAAAACTTTGGGTTATCAACATTGCAAGTATCACTGAAAAAAAAATTAAGTGAAATTAATATATGCAGAAGAAATCTGATCTTGCATCCTTTGAAGTACCAACGTGTGATTTTAAAGTAGAGGCTCTTTCAAATCCACATGCCTGCAAGTGCTGCAAAGTCAACTTTTTTCAAGAGGTGATTGATAGAAGATGCTAGACAACTGTAGATAAATTGTATTTGATGAAAATCCTGTGTTTATTCTGTCCAAGGTGAAATGGGACCCATGGTGGCATCTACACTGAAGTTGGGGATTGCCATTTTGAATGGAGGGAATTCCACTGTCCAGCAGGTATAAGTCAAAGTGTAAAATGAAAGCACGCACAAGCAGAAAGCTGGTGAAAACCACAAAGAGGCCTCAACCTGCTTTGTTATTCCTCTAATTTGACCCACTCATTGGTTACCTTCTTTCTTATGCAGCATCACCTTGTTAGGCCCAGGTGTGTAGATTTGCACTTCAAAATCTCATTTTCAGTTGCGTATGCTTGTTGCGTTGTCAATAGAAAATGCTGGATTACCTGAAGGACAAGAAGGACGTGGGCTTCTTTCAGAGTCTGGCTGGCCTCATGCTGTCCTGCAGGTGCATTATCTCCTACTTTGATCTTGCAGTCTTTCACACCTCAAAATTACGTGCGGTTTGCAAAATGTATTAATTTTCATCTTCTGTTGCTTTGCAGCGTGCTTGACCTCAATGCCTTTGAACGGCAGAACAAAGCAGAGGGCCTGGGCATGGTAACAGAGGAGGGCTCAGGTACAACTTGTTGGTGGGGGAAGTATGGAAATCAGACATGTGTGCCAACAGCAATGTCTTACCCATCTCTGATTCCAGACCTTTGGAGATGGGCTGCCCATTAATGGTTTTAACAAGTCCATGCTCAGGCACTAGACTGGAAAGTTTTAATCTGCGCTTCAAACATTATATTTTTAATGGTTTATGCAAAATATGGACCTTTGATATGTAGATGAATCCAGGTAAGGTGATGAAAGGCTAAATCCAATAAAGAATAAACCATTTCAGAAACATTAATGTCATATGAAATATTATCTTAATTATGAAGAAAAATGTTTATAATGAGAGCATAAACAGTTCTCATTATTTTTAGTAACCGTGCCAGTGGGAAATTAATAATTCTCTTTAAGATTGCTGTGTCAGATCATCATTTTTGTTTCCTTGTCTATTGTTTTGTCATTACATTGTTATGAATCATTAGTTTTGTTAAACATTATTGTGAAAATACAATAATCCCTGAAGAGTGTCTATGCTGTCAACATCCATGATCATTTTTACTTTAATATGTACATGTCACAGATGTCTCTTGTAAGTATTTTTTTTTTTTAATTTTTTTATTTTAACCCCTTTTGTATGTGTATGACTGCCAACAATGTTATTCTGGAAATGGTTTGCTGTCTTTTATGTCAATGGGTTTCTGTTTACAGTACTAACTTGAAATTTCCTAGTTATATAGCATTGCAACTAATAAGCAATTTTTCCGAAATAGCACAGGTGATCCATTACATAATTAAGATGACTAAAAAAATTATCAGGGTAAATGAGTGATTTTATTGATCATTGGTGCTATGGCAGAACTGTTAGCAAAAAATTCGGAAGGTGCAGCCCATCAGCATTTTAATGAACAAAAATATTATTACCCTTCAGATAGAAAAGAAACTGGATTTTCTTTTTGAGTTTCAGTGATTATCTTTTGTGGAAACTCTGCTGTACTTATTGTCCCCGGTGAAACAGTGAATCAGTTATTTTATCGCCTGCTTTCACTTGTCGTGCAACAGACACTTTAGCTCCTTTCAGATATGCCGAAATGGACCCAGTCTCCTTCTTTAGTCCACTTTTCTCACGGAATTAAAACAGCAGGTGTTTCACTTCATTTTATACTTTCTGCCTCTTCAAAATGAAATAAGAATTATTTCCAGACCCATTTCTATTGTAGTATTTGCAATACCTGAACTAAGACAAAATTTACATTTTTGCCACCTTGTGAGGAGTTCCGAACAGAATTTAGTTTTTCACCCGTAATTCCGATCACCGTTTTCCTACACCTGAGCTATATTTCCCCCTCGTCTGAATTTCTGTGCTTAAAACTGAATACTGAACTTATGTGTAATCTGTTTGACTTCTTACTTTTTCTTTTTTCTTGTTTTCTTTTTTCTTTTCCCTCTTGATTTACTGTACTGTCTTCCCCTTTTCAGTCATCACTCATGAGCGTGGTAATTATGAACTTTGCCGTTTCCCGTTAGCTTTGTGTCAGCTCTGTCCAGGTCCTGAGCGCCACCCCAACCTCCGACCCCCCCACCCCCCAGACAGCCTCAACTCCAATTCCCTACCCCTGCCCCCCCCCGCTTCCCCTGGCCTTAGCACGATACGACTTGTTCTGTTTTGTACAGAGCCATTGCAGTAAAATGCCGTAGCCAATCACGCTGTTTTTGCCTCCCTCTCAGGATTTGCACAGTGTCTGGCACTCTAGATGTAAGAGCAGTGAGCTGTCTGAAGTGTACTCGTCTTTGCAGTGTTTGGATGTGTTGAAGAGTTTGTGGTGTATTCCTCTCTGTAGTCTGTGGTGCATCGACTGTTGCTTAATGGCTGCCCTGATATGTGAAAAGTGCAGGTTCTCTCGACACCCGTGTATCCCAAACGTACACCAGCTGTTGACTGTGTCCTTGTGGTGTAGTCGGTGTTGTATCGTTTTTTGTTTTGTTATGACCTGTCTTGGCTGTTGGTTATTTCAGTGACCCCGTTGACGATCAGTGTTGTGTTTCAAAAAGTATTGTATTTTCCATTCATATTTTTGTTCCAGCCTCATGTTCCAACACTCTAGAAAAGCCCAAATCCATAACGAAAAATAAGATGGAATGACAGACCAGATGAAAACAGTAAAAATTAGAGTAGATTCAGATTTTACACACACATATATAGAAATTCTATATACTGTATATCCTATATATCTCATGCTATCCTATCCTGTCCTATATTATATATGTATTATATATATATATATATATATATATATAATATAGGATATGTGCTGAAGAAAATGCTTGTCACATAAGCATATATAGCATTAATGCAAAAGCATACGGGGTGCATGTTTACATGTCTTTTAAGAATATATCAAAATTGTATAATCTAATATTCTTATTAAACTTTCAATAACTTTCAAAGGAACATTTCATTGAATGAATTTTATAAATCGCATCAGTTATATATGTTAACTCTGTTGCACAGCGGTTAAGGGCACAGATTTGTACCCTGAAGCTTGTTGGTTCATAATCAGATGCACCTGCTGTTCTACCTTTCAGAAATGTTCTTATGCTCAGTTGTTCTTGTCTGATGTGTAGCGCTACCATTATAAGTTGTGCTGGATGAAAGGTTCAGTTAATTCGTGAGTTTCTGTGTTTGTCCATTTTTAATGCTGAAAAATCAAAAATAAGTATAGGGATTAAATAACAGGAATTTGCAAAGGAATCTGCGCAGTTTTCCATAAAAAGTGCAGTTTTACAAATGAACTCTTCTAGTTTTGTGCTAGAAATGCACCTTAAATAAACTGTCAGGTAGTATTATTAGCAGTTATTATTTGTGTCACGAGGGCGTCTCCCTATCTTGATGAAGGTACTTAGGGCGTTCTGGACCCAGCTGTGTTTAAGGTAAAGTTTGTTGGCCTGTCTAAATGTTCTGGCACCTCTTATGTACTGTATACTTGCTCCAGCCGACAGCAGCTAACCTGTATGATGGCCCGTGTAACATCAGGAGTGGCAGTTTGTTTCTCTTATGATGTGTAAAACCGATCTCCCCCATTGATACTGCATATGATGTAGGTCAGGTCAGGGCAGGGCAGCACAGTACAAGTGCCAGAAACTTTTGTTGAAACTTTAAGAGCTTCCAAGCCCATTTGGGGCCCAGATGACCTCCTTATTCCCTAGTTGACTCTTCCCATATTCACCATTTTTTTTCCGTTCTGAGGCAAACAAGCATTTCACCTCACAGAAACTTGGGCCAAGACGCTTTGTCAGCATTGTCACGTCATTCCCTCCTCCTTAACCATGGCTGCGAGTCCATATGGTTAAAGGCAGCATTTTATCCTAGTGTGAATATGTACTCACCTGAAAATATGTCATCTTCAAAGAAAGTATAGCAAGCTGAATTATTAAATGTAATGTTTAACCATACACAACTCTCTGAAACACTCTGAAAGCCATGAGCAGAATGTTATCAAGAACCCTCACTTGTAGAAGAAAGGGATTTGGTGAAGGTGTGAATGTGCACAAATAAAATGCTGCTGCTCATTACTTCCTTTCCTATGATCCACCTTCATGTTTCTCATCCATTTTAGCATTTTCTACCGTTCCGTTTGAGCTGTCAGGTGTATGGCATATGCACCTCAGATAGAGCTGTGTACATTGCGGATGAGAAGAAAGCTGTTTGTAAGGGTGTCCCAGCTGCTCTTCTAATGGACTCCTCTCATTTCACTACCCTTTGCAGGGGAGAAGGTGATGCAGGACGACGAGTTCACTTGTGACCTTTTTCGCTTCCTTCAGCTCCTGTGTGAAGGACACAACTCGGGTTTGTATTATTTCATTTTTTATATTGTTAATTTCTATTTAATGAGCTTGCTTCTGGACCAGTCTTGGCCTTTTGTTCTCATTCAAGTTTCACTGATGCCAAAACTTGAACCAATTCATATCACAGCTTAGATCTTTGTCTAGGGTATGGGTTTCATATCCAGAAAGATGGAAGCTGCGATCTTTATTTCATGGTTGCCGCTGAAACCACTCTTCTTGTTATACCTGCACCAGCTTTAGATTCCCTTTTTAATGCTTCTTATACAATGCAATAGATTTCCAGAATTACCTAAGAACACAGACGGGAAACAACACAACTGTCAACATCATCATTTCGACGGTTGACTACCTTCTCCGAGTTCAGGTAGCGCTTGAATCTAGATAATCCATCTTCTAGCACGTGCTCTGTATGACATACTACGTGGACGTTGAAAGCCACACTTATAGACAGAGGTAACCTTTCTTCTGCAGGAGTCGATCAGCGATTTCTACTGGTATTATTCTGGAAAGGACATCATTGATGAGCAGGGTCAACGGAACTTCTCCAAAGCAATCAATGTTGCCAAGCAGGTGTTCAATACCCTCACAGAGTACATACAGGTAAGCCTTAAAAATCAGTCATCACGAGAGCTTATTGGAATACTGAGGAAGTGTTTTCTGATAATATTTTGGCTACTGAGACATGTTTCTGTCATTGCAGGGCCCGTGTACTGGCAATCAGCAGAGCCTGGCCCATAGCCGACTGTGGGACGCAGTAGTTGGTTTCCTTCATGTGTTTGCTCACATGCAAATGAAGCTATCACAGGTCAGTATGAGAGGAATGAAGTTTTCCTCTATCCCTTGATGTCCTGATAATGTTTCTTACAGGGTTGTGCATATTTCATCCTGTATCGCATGTTTTTTTTAGTTTTTTTTTTCTTTTACATTTTCAGGATTCCAGTCAGATTGAGTTACTCAAGGAACTGATGGATCTTCAGAAGGACATGGTTGTCATGTTGTTATCAATGCTGGAAGGTAAGACTTGTGCATGGATCCTAAAAACAAACAAACAAAGTAATTAAGAAAAAATGTCAATTGTTTGAATTATTTGAAGTGTTAAAATTCCCCATGACTGTATTAAGCAAAATAGTTTTTTATGTAATTATTTTGAATAGCATTTTGTACCAAAAGAACTGTGTTCAAATGAAAGTGCTTAAGATTCCATCTTTCTTTTTTCTGTAGGAAATGTGGTGAATGGAACTATTGGCAAACAGATGGTGGACATGTTAGTCGAGTCCTCGAACAATGTGGAGATGATCCTGAAGTTTTTTGATATGTTTCTCAAGCTGAAAGACCTGACGTCGTCGGACACCTTCAAGGAGTACGATCCAGATGGCAAGGGAGTTATCTCAAAGAGGGATTTCCAGAAAGCTATGGAAACTCATAAACACTACACCCAGTCAGAGACAGAGTTCCTACTGTCCTGTGCGGAGACAGATGAGAATGAGCTGCTGGACTACGAGGAGTTCGTGGAGAGGTTTCATGAACCTGCAAAGGATATCGGATTCAATGTGGCCGTTCTCCTCACAAACTTGTCAGAGCACATGCCACACGATACACGGCTCCAGACCTTCCTGGAGCTCGCAGAAAGCGTTCTTAACTACTTCCAGCCTTACCTGGGTCGTATCGAGATCATGGGCAGCGCCAAACGCATCGAGCGGGTCTACTTTGAGATCAGCGAGTCGAGCCGCACGCAGTGGGAGAAGCCACAGGTCAAAGAGTCAAAGCGTCAGTTCATCTTCGATGTAGTCAATGAAGGTGGGGAGAAGGAGAAAATGGAGCTTTTTGTGAACTTCTGTGAGGACACCATTTTCGAGATGCAGCTGGCAGCCCAGATGTCGGATGCTGGAGAACGGTCTGCGAGCAAGGAGGAAAGCGAGAAGGAGAAGCCTGAGGAGGAGAATCCCGATATGGGTTTCTTTTCTGTGACCACAGTAAGGACTGCGCTGTTTGCCCTGCGCTACAATGTGATGTTGCTGATGAAGGTGCTTTCCATGAAAAGCCTTAAGAAACAAATGAAGAGGATAAAGAAGATGACGGTGAAGGACATGATTATGACGCTTATCTCCTTCTACTGGAGTGTGCTGATGGGTCTGTTCCACTTCACCTTCAGCGTGTCCCGGGGCTTCTTCCGCATCATGTACAGCACTTTCCTGGGGGGCAGCCTGGTGGAAGGGGCCAAGTCAATGAAGGTGGCAGATCTTTTAGCCAACATGCCCGACCCCACCCAGGATGAGGTCCGTGGGGAGGGGGAGGAGGCTGAAAAGAGGCACACGGACAGATCCTCAGCCCAAGAGGAATTGGCAGACCTAGCAGTGGCTGCAGACGATTCTGACCTCCTTTCGGACATATTTGGATTAGATCTTAGACGCGAAGGGGGACAGTATAAGCTGATGCCTCACAACCCAAATGCCAGCCTCACTGATTTACTTGCCACTCCTGCTGCTCCCGTTCCCACGCCCTCACCTGAGCTCAGGAGACGACAGGTGAGACGACAAGCCACAATACATCTCATGGTCATTAGAAATAGGCTAATGAAGGCAACATTACATTACACTTAAAGATAATGACATTCCATTGATGTATCCATCAAAGATCCTTTTGGGCCAAAACTATAATAAATTGTTTATTATAAACTATTATTTTGGGATAATTGAAATTGCTTCAGGAATCTTGAGATGGAACATTAACAGAACTTCCATGTGACATTATTGCCCTCTTGAAGGCACGGAGTGCAATGCTGAGATTTCGGTGTAAGAGGTCTCAGTGTGAAGACATTTGCTGTAATGACCACATTCCAATGAGATGCCAGCTTTGCTGGGCCATTACTTCACAGCAGGAACATTAGTGATCCTGGATGTAGTTGTCAGTTCCTCAAAATAACGGGTGAACATTACGTTCACATTTCCATGATTTCTGCAGGATGGTCACTTTCATGTTTAAGTCTGTTTTTTGATTTTGTGATGCTTCAGGGAAAAGGCTCTACAGATGAAGAGAGCAAAGGAAACGAAGATGGAAAATCTGAGCTAGAAAAGGCAGAGTACGTATGCAATTTTGTGAAAAAGCAGTATATTCCCCTATACCTTGTTTTTTTGGATATGCTTATTGGTGGTACTCAATCGGTCCTTTGTTAGGTTGCAGACTACCAATACTTGACTGTCATAAAATTAGACCTGCAGCTTGGTTTCAACCTGCACTTCAGCAGTGTTCATAAGATCCAAACCTTGTTGCTTCATACCTGTTGGTCTTCTTTTTCCTCCCAAATTCACTAGAATTTGCCAGTATTTTATTTTTGTGTAGGATTATCCACTTTTGTAATAAAGTGCTGCACAGAGTAAATTGCATTAATTTCTGTACTTTGCTCTGAGATGATCATCAAAGACAAATGGGTTCATGGTCGCTTGGAGGTCATGTGGCAGCTTAAGCTGAATTATTGTGGTGCACTATCGATAATTATTATAAAAAATGGGAATGTAACAGAGTTGTATTTTGCCTTGGAGAAAAGTTTCTGCTAGACTAATAAAAGGTAAAAGTAAAATTTACTTTACAGCCCATTGAATCACCGTACTGTAAGTATAGTAAGTATTGTATTATTAGCTTTAAGTCATGTCACAGAAAAAGCCTGAAAAGTCTGATTTTCAGCACTTGTACTGTTTCTCCCAGAGGAGAAGATGGTGAAAAGAAATGCAAACCTAAGGACAGCAAACCCAAGCAGAGACTCAAGCAGCATCACACCTTAAAGTCTGAGGAGCCAGACCTTCAGGAGTCTGCATTCTGGAAAAAGATCATTGCATACCAGCGGAAGCTGTTGGTAGGGGGATGGCTTTCAAGAATACATTTGTTCAGTTTGCACATGAATTTGTCCAGACCCACTTACATTTTAAGAGTACAAATAATTAAGCATAAATAATGCATGGCGCGAAACAGATCTCCTCTCATCTGAAAAGCCACTTGTTTCTGCAGAATTATTTTGCACGGAATTTCTACAACATGCGGATGCTGGCCCTGTTTGTAGCCTTTGCCATCAACTTCATCCTTCTGTTCTACAAGGTAAGCTCACCTGTTTTTCAGGGCCCTGGCCCTTGCAGTGATTCATAAAATAATTCCACTGACTTTCATTCACCTCACACTTCGACCTGATGTAGCTGGGTTTTCAATGCAGGTTTCCACATCCTCTGCGGTCCTCGAGGAGAAGGAAGTGGTGTATGACACCTCGCCCACGGACCCTGCGATGCGGTGGAGTCCTGGAGATGGGGTGACCCAAAGGACAGTAACGGTGCACTTTGTCCTGGAGGAGAGCAGTGGTTACATGGAGCCCACCTTGCGCATCCTGGCCATACTGCATACGGTCATTGCCTTCTTCTGCATCATCGGTTACTACTGCCTGAAGGTGGGCTGGACCAAACAGTATTAGCACACTAAGGGTGTCCCTCTCCTCTCAAAGCCTTGATCTGACCACTTTTTTAAAGTATGTTGTACTTGAATTGGATTGATTAAGCAAATAAAGCAGTTACGCACCCATTGCAAGCAGTTCAATATCTCAGTCAATGTAGCTGTACAGTTGCGGCTGAATTTTTGATGGCAAAAATGGATTAGCTTGTTTGTAGGACCAGGACCTTCTAGACTGTTCCAGGACCCAAAGCCACGGCCTTATTTCCCGACCAACAGACCTGTTTCTGTCTCAGGTGCCGCTTGTAATTTTCAAACGGGAGAAGGAGGTGGCCAGGAAGCTGGAGTTTGACGGGCTGTACATAACCGAACAACCCTCTGAGGACGACATTAAAGGACAATGGGACCGACTCGTAATTAATACACAGTGAGTGCAAGATGGCAGTTCATTTCGGTTAGCAAATGCTGCCAAGCAGTTATGTCAGAATGAGGGTCAAAGAGGTTCTAACATTATAATAGTCCTTTAAATGTCATGTTGAATAACAACTGAAGGGTCTAGCACCTATCATTAGCTCAGCTTTGTCGGCATGAAGTGTAATGAAAGTTATTAAATATAGGGTTTATTAACTTTAGATTGACAGGCATCTGCGGTGAAATTCACCGTGGAAAATAATACGATTTTTTGTAGTGGGTTTGAGGGAATACTTTATTGCAGTAGAAATTCAGCCAATTAATAATGAACTAAATAATGAATAGTGCAGTAAGACTAACAGAGGTTAAATTGATGTTTCAGTAACTTTAACTTTTTTTGGTTTTCAGGTCATTCCCAAGTAATTACTGGGATAAATTTGTTAAAAGGAAGGTAGGTGATAATTCATTCCTATGCCCACACACACACACACACACACACACACACACACACACACACACACCACTGTAATTGCTTTGGTATCGCACTGTATTGCTATGAGCAAGAGCATCATGAAGTGTCTGCTCTCCATTCAGGTGATGGACAAGTATGGGGAGTTCTACGGTCACGACCGCATCAGCGAGCTGCTTGGTATGGATAAAGCCGCCCTGGACTTCAGCAATGCGCACGTGAAGAAGAAGCCCAAAAAAGACAGCTCGCTGACGGCTGTGTGAGTTGCAGCGGTGCACTGGAATAGCAAGCACATAGTCAAGGACCTGGGCGCTCTGTGTTAATAAGCTGCGTGGAAGGCAGAGGAGAGAAGGGCCAGTTTGAAGCCATTTTAATTATTTTTCGCACAGGGACTCTGAGGGGTGTGATGAATCATCTAGACAGAAGAGGGCAGTCATTTCCAATGATAATGACTTTATATACACGTATAAAAAAATAAGAAAGTGTTTACACAATGCAGTCTATGTTGTTTCCTCACACTGTGACAGTCCAATATTACTGATTTTGGTTTTCATGCTTGCTGACAGATTGAATTCAATTGATGTCAAGTATCAGATCTGGAAACTGGGGGTAGTCTTTACAGACAATGTGAGTATACAGCTCTGATTTTGAATGGTGTACTTCTCATACAGAATGAGTTGTAAATGATGCTTTTAAGTGGCCATGCATGTATGATTTACATATAAGCACATGATAATGGCAGCCTAGGACATAGATGTGTATCCTAAAAGTTCCTCAGAATCTTTGTTGTAAAAATGCTCCGCTGTATGAATGGGCTGTCAGTCATGCTGTATATGATTGTCTACTTAGCAATATATTAATATTAACAATGATTTTGTAGTGATACACAATATATAGCCAAAATTATGTGGACACCTGAGCATCACACCTATACGTGCTTGCTGAACATCCCATTCCAAACCCATGGATATTAATATGGAGTTGTTCCCCATTTTGCTGCTATAACAGCCGCCACTCTCCTGGGAAGGTTTTCCACTGGATTTTGGAGCGCTGTCTTGGGAATTTGTGCCCATTTGGCTACAAGAGCATCAGTGAGATCGGGCAAGAAAGCCTGGCTTGCAATCGTCATTCCAATTCATCCCAAAGGTGTTCACTAGGGATGAGGTCTATGCAGTCACTCAAGTTTTTCCACACCAACCTGGGCAAACCATGTGTTTATCGAGTTCGCTTTGTGCATGGGGGGGGGGGGCACAGTCAGGCTGGAGCAGGAAAGGAGCTTCCCCAGCACACAATTGTCTGGAATGCTGTATGGGTGCGGCTGAAACTGCTCAGCTCAGTCATTAGAAATGGCGTCCACATACTTTTGGCCATAGAGTTTTTTTGGTTTTTTTTAACTTCCTGCTGAGAGAATGCTTCCTGTGCTCTTCTCAGTCATTCCTCTACCTGGCCTGGTACATGACTATGTCAATCCTGGGCCACTACAACAATTTCTTCTTTGCTGCACACCTTCTGGACATTGCCATGGGCTTCAAGACCTTGCGTACCATCCTGTCCTCTGTCACACACAACGGCAAGCAGGTGCGTCGTGGCCCTCTTTTTTTTTTTTGAAAGACAGGCTGCTGGTCCAGCTGTGGGCTGAGGTCGCTTGCTACGGCGGCGGTGCCTGTCTCCCATTACTAATAAAATCGATGGCCAAGCCCGATGATCTAACTCTTCCTCCACCGATCTCTTTATTCTCCAGCTCGTTCTTACGGTGGGCTTGTTGGCAGTAGTGGTCTACCTCTACACAGTGGTGGCTTTTAACTTCTTCCGCAAGTTCTACAATAAAAGCGAAGACGGCGAGTCTCCGGACATGAAGTGTGATGACATGCTGACGGTGAGCACCTCCGCGGGGTTTTATTTAGAAGGGCGGGGTTGGGGAAACATTTGCAGTTTTGACTCGGGAAGCTAATACTGTAAGTGTTAATAACCAGGGTCTGCGTGATGGGTTAGTTGCCTCATTAAACTTCTCATGCTTGAATAAAACCATCTTGGCATGTCACTGACCTCGGCCTGACTGAAACACGGGTGCGAGGAACTCTATATCAACACCATTTATTAAAGGTGCTAGTAATGAATCAACGTGGCCCCCGCGTGATCCATAACCGTAGAGGATTCCCTGACACAGGCACCTCCGAATTAGCTTCGCTTCTTCTTTATTCATGGGTGATTGCTTTGGTTTTTAAATGAGCCCAAATGAAGGCCAAGCAAAGTAATCAGCTTCCTTTGTTAGTCATAGACGTTTGTAGACATCGAAGCGATGCAAATAAATTGTGCGTTGGGTGTATCGTGGCGCATCGACGCCCAATTTTTATAGGAATTTTTCTGAAGGCTAGGGGGGGAAACGGGCCTCGTAACGGCCTCGTAGTCTAGCAAAGGGATTTGCTTTGTATCCAAAAAGATTACAGGTCCAAGTCCCAAGACATTCTTTTGTACCTCTCGCATGTTGTACTTTGCCCAGATTACTTCAGTAAAACTATCCAGGTGGGCTCCAACTGTAATCTTTGAATGTGGCATTGGATTAAAGCTTCTGCAACAAAAATAAAATAACTTAAATGAGTGCAAATTTTCAGCATGGCTAAGGGGTGCACATTACCTTGTGCGTGACAGAGTCCATTTCAAGTACATACCTTATTTGGGACTCGGGGCCCGTGCCTGCGCTAAAGGCAGAGAAGGACAGCGACAGGAGACGCCAGCGCCACGGTCGGCATCCTATCCCCTTAATCCGTCCAGAGGCAGCCGCCTGCGACGCCCGATTTCCAGTTCTCCTTCCCTATTAAGGACACAGAGTGCCTGTAGGGGCCACGCACCGGCCTTTGAGAAGAGGCAATGTCAGCGTTGCTTGGCCTGAGGCCCCCCACTCTCCCAAGGAAATAAATCCCCTGGGATTGCACAGGGCATCTCTTTTATGGAAATGGGGATTTGACACTCGCGCAGCTGTGTGGCCCAGTGTGCCAGGATATGGTTTCCTTTGGTGGTCTCTTATGTGTGAATGAGGTGTGAGGAACAGAATAAGGTGTGTAGTGGACACAAAGTGGAAACGCTTGGTCGATGCCAAGTAGGCCCTAAAGTTATGCATCACTTGAGTTACACATCTTTGTAGAGCTGAATACAATAAAAACAATTAGCAGGTACATGGTGTGGATATGAATAATGGGCATCAGAATGCAGTTATGTAATATTCCAAGGGCACGGTTAAAAAATCTCTTTGGTTCCAGTCTGCATGGTTTGCAGTCAAGCAAAATATTTATTTTTGAACGGTTGAACTGTTTTGGATCAGATCCACTGTTTGGGACTAGCATGACAGGATGGTGACCTGAACCATTTCTTGTCCTCTGTTCCCAGTGCTATATGTTCCACATGTACGTGGGAGTCCGTGCCGGAGGTGGCATAGGAGACCAGATCGAGGATCCCGCAGGGGATGAGTATGAAATCTACAGGATCATCTTCGACATCACGTTCTTTTTCTTCGTCATTGTCATTCTGCTGGCCATCATCCAAGGTGAGACCTTTGTCTCGGTCTGTTTTCCCAGAATGGAACTTTTTTTGGCTTTTTAATTCCAGTTTAGTATGAGTCTTGCAAAAATACAGTCTTACCTTGTTATATTGCCCACATTGGTCTAACAAAAGACAATGAGACCAAAGAGGCAAGGTTGGTGCCTTAACAGGGAAGTGTTAGAATGGTGTTAGTCAGGGAATTTACAACTTGTGCAGCAGCACATATAGTTGTGTGTGTGTGTGTGTGTGTGTGTGTTTGAAGGGTTATTGCTGTATACAGATACACAGGGATCTCTCCCTGCTGTTTAGCTTTTGTTTGTCTGATATTTTACTGCAAGGAACAAGATAAACATTTAATGTAGCAAACAATCGACGTGACCAAAGGATTGAGCAGGAGCCCCTGGAGTTGAACAAACCGGAAGACATTCACTTACATCAAATTGGTTAGCATGGCATCAGAGGCCATTGTTAGATAATGGAATAGAATGCGTCACATTTTCCATGCATGGTGAGGGCAAGAGGCAAGGTTGGTGCCGTTTTGGGGGAAACAGCATGGTGGGAGAACCTTCCCAGCACAGTGTTTGGCAAAATTCGAAATCGGTAACAGGGTAACACTGTATATTCACTCACTCTCAGTTACCATTGTCCTTGTAAAGATAGAAGCAATCTGAATTTACAAATGTAATTTTTGTGATTGTAAATTCACGGTGTAAAGTCACTAGGCTAACACCCCGTGCTTCACGATGAGCTCCAAACTGCTGCAATGCTGACGGTGGGTAACTAAAGTGAGTGAGTGTGTTATTAAGCAGAAAGGTATATTTTCTTGGTTATTCTCTCTTTCCTATGTTTATAGTGCATTTCACTTTGGACATTTGAACATTTTTTCAGGTCTGATTATTGATGCTTTCGGTGAACTGCGAGACCAGCAGGAGCAAGTGAAAGAAGACATGGAGGTGGGGATTTTTGGAGATCATGGCATCATTTAGCAGGATAATTTTTCTTTGTACACCGTAGCACTTCAGCCTGTATTAGACATCAGCAGAAGCATTCCTAAAGATTACTATGATATCTACAGCTCAAACTGTCTCTTTTTTTTCAAACAAGCCTTTTAGGTCATAGTGTTTAATGTCTTTGCAAAGTACAGTCAGTCGACATAGCAGTAGACAAGGTGGAGCTTTGTTTTTGTCTTGCAGTTGTACCTTTGAGAGAGGTACTCTGCATAAATTGTTCAAGCAATATTTCCAGCTTATTAACATCATGCAACTGTTAGTTACCAATACAATAATATTGGGGTGATAATTTCAGAATGAGTGTTTTAAAAAAGAGAAAAAGTAAGAGTGAAAAATGCTCATTTCAAAGCTAAGCTCAAACATTTCAGTCTACTTTGATGTCTGGCAACTCAGAAAATACAACTTGCTGGATTAGTCTTAAAAGCAATTACAGACACAAAGACCATTTGGATTCAGATCTTGCATAGCAGCTGCTACTGAAAAAAGTGATGCCAGCAATGAGAGATGTTTTGCTCTGAGACCCACCCCCACTCACCAGAAATGGGAGTCAACACCGCTCGAAGGCCAGACAACAGAATGCAGACATCAGTGCAAAATGTCCGCTGGAAATGAAGAGTTTTGGAGTTGAAATGGTCATTGCCTGTTTTATTCTTTTGCTATCTGTAGAGCAAACCTAAACAATGCAGGGAAAGGGCGCCTTGTTTTGAGTTAGTGTGATTTCCGAATGGCCGGGAGGGTTGAGGTTAAACATTGCTAGGGTCAAGTCTGGTGACACATCCTGCTCTAGTTCAGTTAAACAAGGTGCCTATCCTAAAGTGTTCCATAAAAACATCAAATTTAGAGGATTACCTCAGATTTAGATGGCTGAAAAATGTTAGCAAAGCAAAGTGACACCCCTTCGGCAAGTGTTTCCTTTTTATTTACTGTGTTGAGGTTATTGCTAAGGTGCACTTTTATATCTGTTCACAGTATGCAGATAACCAGCGGTGCGATACAAAAAGGCACCCATTGACGTTTCAGACTGTTTGTTTCAAAATCATTCCAAGTAATTTCCCCTGATGTGACTTTAAATCACGATGACGCTTCTTCTTCTGATCAAATCTGGGCATCCTTTGTCATTTACCATCTTACGTTACCAAATGTTATTTATGTACTTTAATTCAATAAAAAAAAGGTGGTATTCTAAAAATGAACAGCTGTAAACTAGGAAAAAAATACAAATATACAGCGGATTTGCACCGTATAAAAGATATATTTTATAGTGTCTAGTGTCTTAGGATGCACTGCAGCATCAGAACCTTTCCATCTCTTTCAGACCAAATGTTTCATCTGTGGAATCGGAAATGACTACTTTGACACAGTACCTCATGGTTTTGAGACCCACACCCTACAGGAGCACAACTTGGCAAACTATCTGTGAGTACAGGGGTCAGAGGGGTTGGGGCAACTCTCCAGCTGAGGCCTCATAGTGTGTGAGGCGCCCTGCAAATAAAAGACGCCTGGAAGTACATACAGATACATAATGGCAGATAATGGTGCAAACATGGGCAGGAAGTAATGTTACTTAAGATTTAGTTCTCTTTAAAGTGATGAAATGGAGGGCTGCTTAAATGCTTATTGTGATTCATTAGTTTTAGAGAATTTGGAGAGAGTTGGGTAGCTTGTCAAACTAATGCGCACCTTCCAATGAGGCCCTCCTATGGGACTTGGTAGATGTCCTATGGGACTTGGTCAATGTCGGGCATTGTTTTGATGATCCTGAATATTCATAATTCTGTTGAACAATTATTTCAGGCATCTTTGGCTTCATTTCTTCTTTATTTATTCCGTCTGTAGTTTAACATGGATCTTTGATTATTGCAGAAAATGCTGAGCTGTGCTGTATTAAGCCCTTAGCAGCTGCCATGGCCTTCAGCAGCTTTTTTATTTTTAATGACTCCTTTCATAATTTTGGATACATCATACAACTCATAAATATGGATCCCCTTCCAGAGCCAATGCCCATTCTGATGTTTACCTTTACTAACATTATTAGTATTAAGTATTTCTGGGTGATCTTGCCAAAAACCACATAATGATGCAGGCTTTAATGGTCACTCAACAAAATATTTATTTAATTATTATTATTATTGATTCTAGATTTTGGGGCAAGCATTATTTGTGTAGACTTGTTTTTTTTTTTTCTCTCTCAAAAATCTATACTCGATTAGTGCTTTTTTTTAGCTGGTATATTTGACTTTTGCCAGAATGAAGGTTCTATGGAAGAAGGATGATAAAAATGTATCCAGACAGGCAGTATGCAATTAATTATAGCAGGAACAGCGAAATGTTTCTTATGGTTACTGTCATACGAGAGCTCAAATAACAGCTGTCTCTCTGTGGTTAGAGCTTCCCAGTGTCTGTTACTGAACGATGCCTATATTTTTTGGTCACATTTTGTTGTCTTTCAGATTTTTTGTTATGTATCTCATCAACAAAGATGAAACAGAACACACAGGCCAGGTAATGTCGGTTCTTCCATCCTATAACCCGCGTGGCCATGCTTTGAAATTATTATTACGGTTATTAAACATCACATCAATCCAACAGTGTGGGGGCAGAGCTTTACATTTATTGTTATTGTCTTATTTATTATCACCTACGCAGCATCTTTTTCTCTTTAGAATCATTGGCAAAAGATTAATAATATAATAGCTGAAGTGTTTCTTTGAAATGTGAGAAAATAAGAGCAGATATCGTAGCGGATCCTTTGTGTTTGCACATTTTGCTGTGTTGCTGGCGCCTTAATAGCTGACAGCCTAGGGTGCTCCCGGGGGTCCCTGAGAGCGCTTCTCTGATGCAAACACCTTGCTTGTTTTTCCCCGTAAGGAGTCGTATGTGTGGAAGATGTATCAGGAGCGGTGCTGGGAATTCTTCCCGGCCGGAGACTGCTTCCGCAAACAATACGAAGACCAGCTGAACTGAACCCAGGCCCGAAAACTTTCGTACCAGTGCACCACAGAAGTCGATGACCTTTTGGATACCTTCCTTTGGAATGCTTTTCAGACTTTGTACATATTAGACACACTGTACATCATTCCCCGAGTGCTTTTTGGAGCACAAAGGCCGTGTTTTGATGACCCAATGCTTCATCTAATACATTTGCTTTTAAAAATACATTGAAAAGCAAAAAAAGAAGGAAAAAACTTTTGAAAAAGGAAAAAAAAAACACATTGAATTGAACTGTTTCTGAAGACTCCTTGAAGATGTGATTTTTGAGAGCACATGTATAAAAAGGCAATTATCTTGCTCATCCTAAGCCTTCTGATTTCTTCATCAGGAATGGAGTTTGTTTTTGCGAGGAAGGAGACCTGATAGCGGAGTGTGGGCCGTCGATGAGGAAATAGTGCCTTACTAAGCCTGGGTTGAGCTATGCAAGCGAGAGAATCCCGAGTGCACGACCGCATCGCAGATCCGCTCACTGGCTGACATGTAGTCCGTGTCCCACCCGCCGAATGTCTCCGCCTCTGCCCGCACCTGCGTGTGCGTGTTTCCGTGTGCGTGCGTCCATGAGTGTGTGAGCGCAGAGCAAATTTCGGGTATCCATATCACGCTCCTTCACCTCTCACTTTTTTTTTTTTTTTTTGTTTATTTTGGTAATGCTCTTATGCAATACAGCAACAGAGTTAATCTTTGTATACAAGTACAACAAAAAAAACTATCTTTGACAAAAAAAAAAGGTTTCATTGCATGTTTATTATGCAAGTTTAACAGAAAAAAAAGTTAAAAAATGAAGATGCAAGTTGGTCAGTGTCACACAAAAATGTTTTTTAGATTTAAGACTACTGATGTCGCTGTAGTATCAAAGTGTTGTGGGCTTAACTGTAAATTCAAAATCAACGTCATCAGCCAAGAAAGCTACCAGTGTACGGTTTGAATAGTAGGCTTCACCCATCGCCACCCGTGTTTTCAATGATGTAGGTAAGGATACTCATACTCATTTTGATCAATGCAGAAGCAATACTCATTCAGGGAGTCTCATGAAGCATAACTGTAACACAACTGTATAGAATAATATGTTTTGTTTCTGATTGTTTCAAACTGAAATGCCAATCTTTCCGAATAAAATCCACAGTATATAAAACAAAGGTTTGGTGGAGTTGCTACCACTAGCTTTATCTGAAAATGTTATGTATTCTATGAGAAAGCATTACTATGACAGTAGAGTCTAATAATTTTTTTATTATTACTATTGCACACATGGGTCATTAAGCCATAGCACATTGTCATTCTCCCATCGTGGACAGTCAACATGCTTTCTTATATGTTATATGAAAATGTGAACTCACTGCAATAACAACAGATGGGCGGCAGCCTACTTAGATAAGTTGTGTTTTATTCATGTAAAGAATTTTGATAACAGTCACAATAACCATGGGAAATGTCACAATGTAGTGTACCATGCAAAGTTGTTATTCTATAACTGTGTGTAAACTATAAAGAGAAATTAAGACAACTTGGATTTGCATGATTTTGAAAATAAATGACTATTTATTGAAGTGTGGAGACGAGGACCTTATTGAAACTCGAGAGAGCAGGGTTATCCTTAATAAGGCCCCCCGTCCCCCCATGAAAAGTCATTATTTTTCCATTTTTCAGCCCCATTCTACTATACATTAAGCAAAAATATACCTGCTCATTCGAGCTGTTATAAATAAAACACAACTATTCGACTCCCGGTGTTTTGCCTTTAATCTTCTGTCAGCGCTGTTCGTGGCTCTTCGTACGCCGGCAGAGCTTCGTCCGGAGGTGGACATCGAGCGTGAAATTAATTGGCCTTGCGGCTCCGTGGACTGGATCTGCATACGAGCCGCTGTTCAGAAGCCCTCGGAAAGGCAGGCAGAGTCGAGAGAGAGGTAACGGGCACATCCACCCCTTGTCACAGCTCCCCTTTTGTTATGGACCGAAAAAGCTAATTTATGATACACTTCACCGAATCCCTTATCCTGAACAAATGCAGCCCAGGTGATGTAGGTTTGCTCAAAATGCAGGCTGCTCCTGACAGCTACAGCATTTAATTACGAGTTGTCAGAAACATCTGCCTTCTCTGCATTGTGGCTACCAGACATTTTTAGCACAAAGTCTACCGTGTGTCAGACCTGAATGGTTGGTGGGCTTTGGTTTGATTATCCCCCATTTTAGCAAAATGCCAGACCGGTACCATAATTTACACACAGATTTTTTTTTTTTCCTTTTCCAAATTCTTGTAAGCTACTTGTTGGAATTTGGTGCAACTTCCTAAAAAGATTCTAGACGACTGGATTGGATGGCTTTAAAATAATTTTAAATGGTTGTAAGTTAACCGATTCTAACAAAGAATTAGACGTAACTGCCGTGTTGGAGGTGTAATAATCTGACGTAGAAATGCATGTATCCTTAATATGAAACTGTTGCGAAAGGCCGTAAGAAGGAAACCGATCCTGACCAAATGCGTCCAGGCAGATGGGCGACCTTGTCTTTGATGACCTTATGGACACAATTCTCTGGAAAGCTTTGACACAGTGGCGACGAACAGTAGTTATCCCTCCCGACGGTCTGCCGAAAGGACCTGCCGGCATGGCCTCGGGCATTAGAGTCCAAAGGGCTTACGATCAAGCTCATTACGAGTTGATTTGCATGGCAACCTGATGCAACTCTGCAGCCATGGCCACGGGGGTTGGGCACCCGGTTGCTCTCCCATTCCCGCGGCTTCCCGTGTGGTGTCGGGATGCATCGGACGTGGTTTTCCTCTTAAAATGCCGTGTCTGTCCAGGTTGGTGGTTGGGAACGACAGTGACGTAACACAGCCGCAGCACGTCGAGAGGCGAGGCCTGTTGCTGTGCAACCGAAAGGTTGTTGGTTCGATTACCCATCCTGGTGTAGTAATCTTGGTTAAAATATGCATTCTGAATTGAAAGGGAAAGAGGACCATCTCAATGGGGGTAAAGAATCGTAATGTTAATGTAACTCACCTTTGGAAAATGTCAGGGACGATAATTTAAAATAAATGTTAATAATAAGAACGCAGCCCGATATTAATTCAATGTTTGTTCAGTTCTTAGGTTTCTGAGCAGCTTTTTTGCGTCACCAGGTCTGTGAGCAGATTTCAGCGTGGAGCAGCTGAGCAGCTGATTTCCTTGGAGTCTCTGTCAGTTCAATCGCTCACAATTACTCCTGACTTCTAGTAAATCCCGTGTCCAGGAAGTTAGAATAGAGGATAGTGGTCAGAACAGGTTTGGAGGTGAAATAAGAAGTATGTTTTATTATTATTATTATTATTATTATTATTATTATTATTAGAAATACAGCATTTCAGTATTGCATGAGGAGCTTCATAAACAGTAGCTGTAAGAAAACTGAAAACAGAGAACATTTCTTTTTTCTGCCAGGAATTTTAAAACTGACTGTGACCTTTGCTAAGAATATACCCTAATGTGCTCAAGTTATAGTATAATTCCCCAGTTAGCGTTCAGGATGACCTTATGAACAAAAAAGCTAAAAGCTTCCTAGACAGTGGAAAGCTAAATGGGGTCATTTTAACATTATATCTCATTAGGTGAAAATAAAAATACAGTTGAACAACAATGAACTTTTCCTGAAAATATCATTGGAGTCTCCTCTCTTTTTTTTATTTATTTATCTCTGTAACACATCCCTGAAAATATTTAGGGAGGTACTTGAAATACTGGAAAGACATAACAAATGCGGTAAAAAGTGGGCAAAATGAGAAGATAGGAGGTCTCCTCAACTGCTCGGCATCCTCAATTTGTGTTTTATTGCAATAACTGCAAAAAGCGTTTATCCATGTTGAGTTTCTCATGCCAATTTATCTTAGCACCAGCAAGCATTGTCTCAATCCACTGAAACACACACACACACACACACACACACACTACATTCAACTGTAGGAAAACTTTAAAATTAAAAGAAAATATGTCACGCCTGTGCAAAAGATGAACATGCCAAAATGGTGGTGCGTGAGGAGGTGGGGAGCACGTTCCAAAAACATTCATCTCATGCTGCATGCAGCTTAAACTTAGATAGGGAGGTGGAGCACAAAAAAATGATACAGAGAACATTCAGCCTCACAGAGGGGGTCCAGAGGACATGGTACAGGCACTGGAGAGACATGAGGAGAATGAGGATTATAACAGTATTAACAGAAAGGAAACGTTCAACAGCAAGCACTCAATACACATTGAATAGGGTCAAATGAGCAGAGAATTACTGCATATCTTTGCTTCACAATAACTTGTTCAAAAATAGCGGTCATAAAAATTTTGATTGGCGTTGTGACAGTTTCAGTGGATCGATTGGATATGCTTTTGTTGATGATGGTCAGGGTTCAAATGGGTGCGTAGGAGGTCTCAGTGAAGGCTATCATTACTGCACAGGGACATGGTGACACACAGATCCTGGACTGCTTGCGTGCTGTGGGGTTTGCGAGTTCTCCCCATGTTCACACCCCTCTAACCACTTCCCTTCCTCCTTGCTTTGGAAACCTCACCAGTGGTTCACTATGAGTTGTATTCGCCTCAGTGGTGTTTCCACACACAACATTACGGCAAGATACTGCTTCCAGACAAAGGAATATTACTTTCCAAAATAAATGGTAAATAGGCATCCAAACTTATATACAACTTGCAGAAGCTATCAAGAAATACTTATCATTTCTTACATTATTATTAAAATGCTGCTAATAGAGTCGTTGGGCATCCCTACAGAGCTTATCATTTATTTTGTTTGGCTATTACAATTTCTGAGAAGTTAAGTGTTGTATTTAATCTAAATGGCATGCTAGAATATGCTGCAAATACAGAAATATGCTTCATATTTTCATCAGATTTTTTTTGCAATTTTTCCAAATTCTTTCTCTCTCGCTGAACATTAAGCAGGTGCTGGGTACTGAGTGACTCCTGAGCAAACAAATTAGAAGTGAAACAACCTTCCTCCTTTCCGATTTCGTTTATTGGGGATGAAGGTTCTTGGTAACGGAGGACATTTATCAAGCCCTCTGAAGCACATCTTCGCTACGGTCCGTCCCATGAAGATGTGCAGAAATGATTTCTGCACCACCCTGGGGGCACCTGCTGGCCCAAGGAGGGGTGCAGTGGCATCCAGAGGACATCCAGCAGTTCTGGATGACTGAAGCTTATACGGTAAATGTTAGCATCTAAGGATGAACAACTCTGTGTGGCAAGGGATCCATCTCTTCCCAGAAGGCCTTGTTTCCAAGGTTGGTTCAACATGCATGTCCTTTTAATTGACCTCTGACATCCTATAGGGCTTAATAATTTTAATATGCTTTTCCTGGAGTAAAAGGGGCTACAGAGCATTTTTGCAAAATGTGCAGCATGGATAAGAGTATCGGATGCATTAAAAAGTAGGGGAAATTTGTACTGTTCTTTATTTTGAAGCATAATTGTGAACCCAATAATTTAGCAATAAATATGATCACTGATCTGAACAAACAGTGGCACAGTACTATGATATAATGAAGTGATGGATAAACTAAACATTAATTTCAGGCAACAGGTTAGAAATACAGTATATAAAGGGTGGGAAAGATGTCTCTATATCAGTACTGTTGTTATCTTCCTAAATACATATTAGCATCAAGAACTCTTATCCAGCACAAGTCACATTTACAGAAAGGCCGCTTGTCCTCAACCTCTATGCTTGTCAACCCACACAGTGTCTGCTGTCTCCCTGCTGTCTCCTTCTGTGTATGGCTGCTTTTATTCTGAAACTCACACCTGAAAAAAAGAAACCACAGTTTCGATTTAACGCTTTTCAAATCAGGTGACATTTTAAGGGACGATTCCAGCTGCGCCCAAGGAGGAAGCACAAAAACCGGTGTGCTCTGTGACCCATGAGATGCTGACATTTCAGTTTAAATATTTTGAGCATTAAATAAGCTTGTCAGACAGTAACTGCGGTGGTTAAACTTGTCATTTATAAAAACACCTCCTCAAAAAAAAAAAAAAAAAAAAAAAAGATTTTTCCGGATGACAGTCATTTATGATGCGGGTGCAAATTTCATTAAAACGTAAATGAAATTAATTCCACCAGCACCCTCAGGCTCTGAGTAAGATAACGTTTTATTTACCTGCTGCTTTTTTCCAGCTGTCAAACCGAAGCGGCTACAGGGATTTCACCCATTCCTCGGAGACAATTTAAGAATATAAATTAAAAAAAAAAAAATCTTTTCTAGATGAACTCAGTCCTTAAGGGAAACCCCCATTGTTACGCTCAGTTAGAAGCCTTGCACTGTTGTGCGCTATTGCAATTTCTTTTAAAATCCATTTTGCACCTTTGCACCATCAGTTTGAAAATTAGAACAATTTCTTTTTCTGTAAAGTTATTTGTGTGTAGGATTGGTAAAAGGATTATCCAGTACCCTTGTGCTCAGGGCTGACAAGGCAAAACCTTGATCAACTTCATATCTCTGCTGCGTCTCAGCTCCACTAAGTACAGTATAACAAAAGAGGCTGACGTAACATTTACTTCTTATTTCTCATTATTTAATATAATAAAATAATTATTATATTAGTATAAGTGCTATTAAAAATGGAAGAACTATCCTCTGCATATACAGTATTTACTCTTTTTTTATTTATTTATACATTTAAAATTAAAGAATATTTTTGTGTTAGTGCTACAGGTGGTGTTAGTTTAATTCTGAAATGACAGCAGATTTTTAATAAATATTATTTATAATTTTAATAAATATTGTTTATAAATATTAGGAATACCATATAGTTACCCCACCTCATCCTGTCATATTTGAAAAAAATGCCCTACTAATGCAGCAGGTGTTCTTCTACAGACCGACTTTCAAGGGCATTCTGTGCATAAATGTTAGAAAACAGTGCAGAGCAGGGGGAGAACCTCAGCAGAATTCTAATTTATCGTAAAAATACAGCAGTGTGTCGATGGGGTGGGGAGGGGACTATCATAGCTGCATGCAATGATGGGGAGTGGGGGTGGGTGGGTGAGTCATGCTGGAGGCACAACCAAGGCAGACGATAAAGTTCATTATCCAAAATCCATTGTCGCCATTCATGTGTGTCAAAACTTTTTAACTCACTTTAAGTCATTTGTTACATAAAAATATATTCTGTAAGTCACCAAGGAGTAGGTATAAATAATGTTTTAATTTGACCAACGGGTCACTTTTTATACCTCTGGCAGCACTACAGTTTCTTTTAGCCGTGCTGTCTTATTTGTTTCCATTACCTTTTCGATTCTTAATGGTATGTTTCCAGAAACTGTATGCATGTCCCACCGTGATTATATGCCATCATTACAAATGTGTACACTGATCTATGTAAAAGGCCAAATAAAAGCCCCATCCCACCAAATAGTTGTAAGTCTTTTACAGAAAATAACAAAAACAGGCAAAAATGTCTATACTTTAAAGATGAAGTGATGGAAACAATGAGAAATAGATTACAGGGTTAGAGTTGGTGCATGGTAAGTCCACCTAGACCCAGGTATACCCCTGGTTTTGCCATGCAGAATTATACATTAGGCAAAGCGTAACAAAACCAAGCTGCTTTGGTGAATCCAAAAACATTTTCACATGTGTACAAAAGTAAGGGTTCATGAAGCCACTACATTTCATTATATTGCTGAATATATTGCTCTGCATATTTCAGGGTCTGGGTAAAAACTAGATTATGATGAATGTATAGACCTGCTGGAGATCCAGTTGGATTGTCAAGACTCCTTCCTGTACGGGGACTTTGGGTTGCTGGCCATTCAGTGCATTACAAGGCCATGTGCTTCTGTTTACTCCTGTGTGCTCCTTGCCCCACCTCCCCCACATGATCGCCATTATTACCTTCAGTATTACCTATTGTTTTCCTCTAATGGCACATCTCTGTTGTTTATTGTGTTAGGTATTTAAGTCCTGTGTTTGTGCCAGTTCATTGTCAGATTATGACTGTGTTTTCTTGTGCCTGTTTTTGGTTTTGCCTGGTCATTTGGATTCTTTGCTGCTTGTTCTGTTTTTTTTTTTGGGTTTTTTTTGCTGTTTTCTCTTGACCTATTTGCACCCAACAAATTGGATTTCCTTGTATTAAGACTACTTCACTTCACCGAGTCTGCAATTGGGTCCTGATCTAAAAGTCTGACACAGATCTTTAACTGGTGGTCCTTGTGTTTCATAGTCTGCTGTAATTTCACAGAAACTCATTTTTCAGTACCTTGTTTGATTGTTCTTGAACTGTGACGAAAATGCCAAAGCATGTACAAGTCATAGCTTTTGGTGTTTACATGCATACATTTTGTAGAGGTGTCTGAACTTCTATGTAAATTTTAATGAAAACCTGCAGGTAAAATACACTATGACTCTACTATTCATCATGTGGTGCAGCCAAATATTTAGCTAATCATTATTAAAGGTGGAAAGATGGTTATGGAGGAGCTTCACTAGTATCTTCTTTGAAACCTTCCTTTAGATTCATCAAACAAAAAAAATGCTTCAGCATTTCTGAGGAACATCACTGACTGATTGAAGGTGTGTGTGTGTGTGTGTACATGTGAGATGATCTAGTAAGAAATCCTTTCCACCTGATACAGATTTGTGTTACTGCTACTACCTGAGCAATGCAGTCCATTAAAAAGGTTATTGTCCTTTTCTGATGCTACAGCTCTTCAATTCCTCCATGTCCCATGATGTGGGACCTAGACCCACCGTGGAAAGCGATAACAAGGAACACTCTTTATCAGCTCCAACCCGTCAGTTCCTACAATATCTCCTGGAGACGCCATCCCCCGTTCCCAGGTTATCACCCTGTCATGACCAAAGCAAGGAGCTAACCGCTCCCTCTTTTGCCGGGTGTCCCTCCAAAGGACTGCTGCAGGCAGTCGATATCAGCACAGAGCAACTGCATAGTGTTGTTGCTGTGTTTGATGCTGCAAGATATGGTCTTGACACCACAGTCAAGCAGGTAGAGGATCACTGAAATGCTTCACAACAGAGGTGAAGCCAAGACAATAGAGTGCTGTTCCAGTTTAGTGGCAGACACACCCACACATCAGCACTGATCCTCTGCTATACCTGTTTCTTTAGGTTTTAAGCCTCCTTCCTTCTCACCAGGCTTCCTGTGAACATGTACTGCCATGGTAGGCATGGTCTGCAGATATTAATCCGCCTGCAGTGGGCTATGCCACTTTTATGGTCCGGTGGTGTTCAAAATGTCACTGCTTGTTACCTGGTGCTGATAAATATTTCATTTTCACATTATCACATTAGTTATTATTACTGATAATAAGTAAAGTCTTCTTGTATTCTAGAGATTATATAATTTTTATTTGATGCTTTTAGTCTTGTCAAATGCACTTTTGTATGTAGTCCATCTTGGAGGAAAGAGTCTGCAACAGTGAGAATAAATATTGATTTAATTTTATACCTCTATTAAGGACCCTATTTTAGCTCTGTAAAAAATGCAACTTTAAAATATATGCAGAAATTATTTATTAGAATATTGATAATTACAATAAAGCTGACAGCACAAAACAGTCAACTAGCATTTCTAATAAAACAAACAGCTGTCATTTTCTCAGTGCCAAATTTTGATGTCTCATAGCCAGAAAACAGTGCCATCTTTGCCAAAACGCTTGGGCAGAAACAGATGCGAGTCTGGATGAGGACACAGGAGAAGGAATATTGCTGCCACCTTAGCTCCTTCTGTCCAGGTTGTAGCCTTCTCTGAGGAACAAAAATTTACCTGTAAGAATAATTTAAACAAAATTTGGAACTGCCTTTCCCATTTCGTTATTCTCAAGGATTATCAAGTACCCTATTGGGCTACAACCTTTGAGCCCACTTTAATACCATCAGCAATAATTATTATTACCACCCACTTCCTCAGCCTGAAACTTTCTGAAACTCTCTTAGTCCAAGAAGGTAGCTACAGTACCTGAGGCAACAAGGAAAAGCCCTGTAGCAGAAGGCAAAAAGAAACACAATATTTATTAGGAGGAACAGACTTAGCGGTCATGTTCTCAATACATTCTGTCCGACACTGTGCTACTGTATGTATCGTATGTTTGCTTATGGCTAACTGAAGACTAATGTAACAACAACAACAACAACAACAACAACAATAATAATAATAATAATAATAATAAGTCAAGTAGTGCACTAAAGTTTGAACTCGAAGTTGCTACTGCTTGCTACCATGCTGCAATAATAATAATAATAATAATAATAATAATAATAATAATAATAATAATGTATTTTGTCATTAGCAGTATTTTATTATCATTTATTTTTGCAAGTTCCAAGGAATGAACATCTAATGAATGTGATTAATACAAGATTCAAACACATTATTTGCTTTCTGTGTTTGGGCCATGGCCTAGCAGTAACTAGTTCAGTCAGTCTGTGAGATCAGCATGTTCATTGACTCCAGGTTCAGCATCATCTTGTCCAACCATCATCAGATTCCCTATCGGCTGATAATGTGGTCCTGGTCTCGATGCCCATGTTGAAAAAGAAGAGAGCCTGCCGGTGACTTATTGGCCTCAGATTTGTTATATTTTCACTTCCAACTTCAGCCATCAAGATAAAGCAGAAAGATGTCTCGGACATTTTCATCTTGTGTCTCAGAGGTAATGAAAGAAGGGAGCTCCAAGATGGAGGGTGGAGAGCAGGTGTTTAGGCCACAAGACACACAGGTCAAACTCTTACCACATCAAGGGATTTATCTGCAGTAGAGAGTATTTTACAGGTTAAAGGCAAGATGTTCATTTTAGATATAAAGATTCTCTACAAAACTTCTATAAATTGCTAAATTCCTTTTCTATTACCATGTTGGAATAACTGAATTTGTCTCACTCTGCTTCTTAAAAGGCGAGGCTTTGGCCACCCTGAAATTAGCCAAAGGTGTTGCATGCTGGGAAGGGACATGTTTTCTGCACCGTCTGGTTCTTAATTTAAGACAGTTTTACGGCAGTTTGACACAAAAAGACATCACTTTAATAGGTGGATCAGCTGTAAAAGTCAAATTCTGTCAAATACAGTGATATCATCTTATCTCTAAAGCACTCCAAAGAAGAATATATTATGAAAGAGAAATGAGATCACAAAGGAGCGCTGAGTTCTGGAACTGTGGGGGAAAAAGCAAAGCCTAAAAACTGAACTTTAATGTGACTGAACTTTATTTTTTCTTTCCAGGCATCATCGGGTGTCCCAAATCTTTAGCAGTAAAAGTACATTTCTTCATATAATGCTCACCTCATCCTTGTAATGTGAACCCCATTATTCAGCTATAGTTTGTCTTCAAAATCTTCACTCTGGTGGAACTTCTAGCGCTTTGTCAGATTCACCCAATTTCAAGGCAAGAATTCATTGCTTTCTGAGCTTCGGTAGAAATGTCTCTGTTGTCCATTTAACTCTGTTATTAACAAGATGGTTTTTAAAAGTAAAAAAGTTTTTTCATCCGAGGAATGGACCTGACACAAGATTATGAGCAGCTGCATCCAGAGCCATAGTTCAGTCACAGAAAAATCACCCTGGATAATATTGAGATGCTGAGAAGCACCAGAGGCTGAAGGTAGAATGGCACCATTGAGGTCCCTGAGGAGGCAGAGGAGGGGGATCCTGGGATTGTTGTGGGAGCACGCATGTCAAGGCATGCAGAAAAGAGAATATCTAACAACCTGCCAAGGAATGGAGGAGAAATGCTCAGAGAAATGTTTGGAACTATTTATAAGCAAACACTTCAAGCAGGACAAAAAAACTGAAGCATTTCATCCATAACTGCATGGGCTTACTGAAATGGTTTCAGTTTCTTGATTTTTTTTTCTCAGTTTCTGTATATTCTTTTCAAATGTTCAGCTTGGCTAGACTATTCTGCAAACCTCCCTGGATGAGGTGCCATATCTCTTTTCCATGTTGTAGGAAACCTATGTAGGAGAACAGACTGAGCCATTTTCAAACCCGCAGCCCGGGCACCAACACAGCAAAACCCCTCACTTCTGTTTCAGATAATTTAATGAGTTGTGTTTTTCCATCCCATTTAGAATTATTCCTCGCTGAAGTGATCCCTCCCTTTAAGACCCGTTCCCTCCGGTTCTGGAGAAGCCACAAGCACAGTTTGCAACAGATCTGTCAGCAGTGTCAGGTGGGTAATAACTGATTCCCAAGTGTGACGGATGCATCAATACTTAATCAGCATTGTCCCCACCTGGCTTTGCTGGCAGAATATGGAGTTTCAGTGTCTACGTCAAAGGGCCACAGGATATCAAAGGTAGCATTGAGACTTATTTAAAACACACACACACACACTTTGGTGCAGACCCTCTCTGTTAAGATTAACCTTGGTCAAGGCTCTTTTGCACAATAAGCAGTGGAAACAAAATGAAACACAGCTCAGAATAAAAATTCTTTGCCAGTCTCCATAAAGATCCCTACTAAAAATCTGAAGCAGATAATACAATTCTATTAAGTTGATTTTTTGTGCATGCAGCTTGTGGGGTTTTAGAGAGAATGATAAAACAGGTCAGTTTGAATTTAAATATGTCTGGTAGGAGCTGTCACACCAGTGCTGTATATTTGGGGGTGGTTGCAGCTGTCACATTGTACTCGGCATGTCCTGGGTTTGCATCCCTCCTGCTGGAGGAGAACCCTTGACCAAGCAGCATACTGTGTGCCAACCTTGGAGAAAGATGTCTGATGGGAAAAAAGTGAAAAACTGTTATTTGTTAAATAAGGGCAAGTATAGTTGTTTGTTGTTTGCAGCGATCGTGTGAAATCCAAGCATCAGCCTAAATGCAGCGCAGCCTTTGCTTGCATAAGCAAAATAATTCATTTGTGCTCATCTGCTCATAAATAAAATCCTCATGAAAAGAACTTTTGAAAATAGGTAATGTCTTTATTTTTTCATCAAATGTTCAGAATTGCCTCCTTTTAAACACAATGAAAAGCTAATAAAATAAATCCACCCATACTTTAATTTTTCTTAACCGTTTAATCCTGAGCAGGTTCATGGCAGGCCGGAGCCTAACCCAGAATCATAGGGCCATAGGCTTTGAAATTTCTCCGGATGGGATATCTGTCCATTGAAGGGTGACCGCACACACATTATGGTCAATGTAGAGCAACCAGTTAACCTGAAACACATGTATTTAAACAGTGGGAAGAAACTAGAGCATCGGAGTAAACATATCCAAACACATGGAAAACATGCAAACTCCACACAGACCGAGTTGGATTCAAACTCACAGTCGACCACGCAAAGTGCTGTGAAGGAGCAGCACAATTTGCTGAACCACCCAAATAACATAAACCTAGAACATGAAAAGTGCTTTGCATACATTCAGATCCAGGCCCCCCAGGCAGACCCACATGTTCACATTTGTTTGTACTGCACACTGCTTGTTCAATTATTTCAGACAAAATAATGACATCAAATTGCACTTAGGTGTGTATGTGAATGTGAATGAGTGTATGTGCTTATGAAGGACTGGCCCAATGGATCCAGAACACGTTTTTGGACCATGCTGGTTACTAATAATACATGGATTGTGTTCTATTACTGTTTCATTTGAGATAAAACAGTCAATGAACCATTTACAGTATAATTATATTGCCTTAGGGTTATTGTTAGGGCCTAATATTGAAGAGAATTCTACATGTTTTAACACTTTTGGTTTTATGAAAGGATTTTCCACTTTCGACACTAAAACTTGTTTTGCTTTAAGCCTCATTTTCTATAAAGATGGAAAATCATGAGATTTCCAAGTTGCTTGCAAGTAGGCACAACAGCTGGCATGGGCTGTAGACGCCCAGCCCCGGGAGGAAGAGAAGGCAACTTTCCTTGTCTGGTTCTCAGTATCTCAAGGTGGGTATTTTTAACTGAAATGTATTGTAAGGTGTTGGCTGTAAGTGGGATCAGATAGCTGTTTATAGCGCTGCATGTGAATTTTGTTGTTATTTTTGCTCATGAGCTGGATTTCTTGTCTACTTCTTTTATGGGAAGCTGGAACATGAAGGAACAGAGTATGCGTCTGCATTGAAGTTTTCCTTAATAAATAAAAAAATGATAAATTAGAAAAATTGTAATACTCCTTCATATTCCAGTTTGTGTAACAATGTTGCCATTAAAAATATGTTTTTATACAAAACAGTAAACACCACATATATCAGCTGCAACTGCCTCAGAAATTAAACTTATCGCTAAACATCTAATGTCATTACAACTAAAAGCATTTAAGTGCATGGATTTTCTAAGTTGCACAGTTGCGTATGATGCAGCATCATTTTGATAAATATTAGTAAATAAATGTACAAAAGAGAATGATTATGTTGATCTTGGGTGGCATAGCGGTGCGGAGTCACGCTACCACCTCACAGCACCCGAGGTGTTTGGATGTTGGTTCAAATCTTTTTCAGTCTGTCCAAAGTTTGCACGTGTTTCAGATTATTTTGTCACTCTAAACTGCCCATAGTCTCTGTATGTGTGTGTGTGTGTGTGTGTGTGTGTGTGTGTGTGTGTGTGGCCACCCTGTGATGGATGGGAATCGCAACCAGGGTGTATGTAGCTTCATAGCTTGCCACCCTAGCACTCAGGACTGCAGCAACACTCACCAGAATAAAGCAGTGTAGGACAAGGGGTGGGTAAATATCTCAATTAGATTGTTTTTCCATACAAAACAAAATCCAATGGGCTTTGTTATACCATAAGTTAACACAACATGGTTAAGGTCTTTAGTCACACAGAATTTCCATATCTCCATATCTTAATACCCTAATGTTCTTTAAACGTTTACATTAATCCTCCCATGTCGCTGTACAGAGCTCCTTGAAAAATGTGAACGTAACTTGCTTGAACAGTCATGCTGCACTGTTCCAAAAATGGGTTTTTTTTCCCCTTTAATTCTGGTCCACCTCAGATTGGCAGAACGCAGCGGTTGAGCTCATTAAATTGTCTGAACTGTGGGTGTTAATAACTCCCGAGCAGCTGATGGCTTCTGTAACAACTGAACAACTTCTGCCAAATTAATACAGATATTTATATAGTAATGAAGGTGGAAAGTAGTACGATCAAAAAGAATAAAGCTGAGGGAAAATACATACATTTTAATATTACATAGCTTTGCTAGGTTCATTTTGACAACGACTGAAGCCCATTTCATCACTTAACAATACTCGTGTGACAGAAACAGTTATTTCCAAAGCTTTAACTTGTGACAATTCAACATACATGGCAGAAAAGTGGAAACGGTGCCCGAATATTGCGCTAAATAGCTGGAAATGGGATCTTGCGATATGCAATTGTTTGACTTGATGACATAATTTGGAATCTGAACATTAAAGCCCATAGTTTCACTTTCATTTGAATATACTGTATAGGTGAAACTATAATTGTAATACCATGGATCAATATATATTTTGATCCATGGTATAACAGATATATATATTTATTTTTTTTTCCATGACACTGCAAATTCTCCCATTTACAAAGTATTCCAATTACTCTCAAGAGCATTAATTTCATATTTTATGTGACTATATGTAATGTGCGCTGTAAATAATACTGTATATGACACAGCAAGGGCCTTGATATGAAATTTGCTTTTTTTTCTGCTTTTGGCCACCCTGTAATTTTGCATGGCATAGTAAAATTTAATATTTCAGAAAAAGAACACTTCTCTACACATTCTTATCACAGTTTCCAGATACTCCAAAGACCCTGAGGCCTTGCATGTCTACATTTCTACCAGTTGGTATAGCTTAGGGTCTTCCCAACTTATCAGTTATTTCAGACATTGCCATGGAAACAGGATGAGACTCAGGTGGAATGGAAGTGAAAAATCAGAACATGGACGGAAGACAATTTTTTGGTACGAAAAAAGAATCTGGACTGAGAAACGGTTGCTGTCCCTGTGGTCAAGTGAAAGTACAACTTGCTGTGATATTTGGCTCACCGGTGGTTTTGTTTTATTCATTTATCTCTGTTATTCTATGGAAACCTTCTTACACTACAAGCTTTGTATACTAAACATTCTCACCCATTTTTGCACCTGGATAATTTTTACTCTGTCAGTTCAGGGTGGGTGTTTTGATCCATGGTATTACAGTTGGAGCAGGGACTCAAACCAAGGAGTTCCACTGACTTTGGTGTCTCTCAAGATGCTTTCATTCAAAGTGGTCGCTGAAATATATTTTCATGGTTTGTGTTGCACAAAGTCTACACACAAGTGGTCTGAATCTATGGAACAACAAAGAAAAAAATACATAAAATATTAATTTCTGGCATTCCATGTTCAAGTGTGTGGAAACTCTCAAAGTGATAAATATGTTGTTTTACTAAAAGGATGATGTGATGTAGTAGATTACTGAATATACATGAAAATTAGACAGTTTTGACCATTACATTTGCTCTGTTTTCCTCATTTTCACAGTAACTAAACCCCTTCTTTGAGAGACTTTCCCTGTCTTGTACATGGAAATTTTTCTTGAATCGTGAGTGTGAAAGAAGTTAACATTTGTAGGGCGAAGAATTAAGTCGTATTAATATTCAGTATCCAGTCCCTTCTTACAGGTGCAAATCAAATCATTATTCTGAGCTGTAAATGAATCCGTGTATGAAAATGAGCTCTACATAGCAAGGAAAGAAAAGCAAAAAAGTCCAGCTGAACAGAAAAGGAACTGTTTTAGACACCTGAAGTGAGTATGAAGTTTTTTTCTCTTAACATTTTTTGCCAGCTGCGAGAGGAATTAAACATTCCCCGGTCAAATACAGTAGTCGGAACATGGTAGATGGAAAACAGATTTGCTATGAAACTTGACCAAAACCTTTTTTTGAGAGAATGTGGGAAAGCACGAGTAGATCCGGACAGTTTTATACGGCTGCCATCACATCGACTTTGTGCTGCCACTGCTTTGCACCTTTCACTGACTTTGCAACACTTACAAAAAATCCAGAAAGGTTTTGACTTCACCAAGAAAAAGATTAGCACTGCAGTTATGAGTAAAGGCAGGGGCCTCGGTGCTAATGGTTTGTCCAGATGTGATGCAAGTCTCCTGTCTGGTGGAGATAAGCCATCAACATGGCTGTTCTCCTTAGAATCAAGAAAGACAAGATGTACAGGTATCTCAACCGCATGATCTGTCCGGGAGCAGAGCAGTAAAGGTAAAGTCCTCGAGTTGATAGCGAGTGTGATCACGGATTTAGGAAAGGATGTAAATACTGAGTGAAGCTCAGATCAGACCACTGTTGAGCCCACAGTGCACTGAAGCTAACATTTGTAGTCATTTGTCCCAACACTGCTGGGGTGGTAATGGCATCAGCGATGCCTTCAAATTTAAATTCAGTAGTATTGTCAGCAAAAGTAGTTTTGCGTGCGTACAAAATATGAATGACAAATTAGTGTTTTATAAACAGCCTTAAAAAACGCACAAGAGTTCATTCTGGGTGGAAGTGCCATTGAGAAGCATGGTCCGCACTTCTCTTATTCTTCGCTATATTCATTCGCTCTTTGTGAATCTCCACCTCGACCATATGAGGCTTACACCTCTGAAACAGGTGTTGTAATGCAAATGAGCCATTCGGTTCAGTCAGTACTTGACTTAATGACACCAACATAAAAGGGCCTTTAAACGCCTCGCCGTCCTGGGAGTTTCCTGCTTTCAGTTTAAACTTTGCACAGGTGCACAGTTTGGCAGGGAGAGAGAAAATAATTACTAGGTATGTAAATCAAGGCACCTAGACACCAACTCACCTGGATTTTCAAAAAGAGCATAGCATAAATTAAAAGCCAATAAAATGAAATGATCTGAGCGTTGAATATTCCCTCCAGACTCTGGCTCTTTTAGTGTACTCACTGGGAATGGGAAAATGGTTCCCATTTACATTACATTTATTTTTAATGCGAGGTCTTCACCTAGGGTGGTCAGACTGTCCCACAGCCACATTCAGGGCTGTGGCACAGGGCTCACCATGCTACAGAATTTCGCTGCTCACCACAGACAACTCGACATTGCTTATAAAATTCAAAATAGAATTGAGATAAACTGCAGGAGGACATTAGCTGGGTGAAAGGCATCAGACTATTGAGAGGGTTTGGGAGAAAGAGGCAGTGACCCGCTGAAGGTCTCCAAATGACAGCTGTCGACATTAAAATGTTTTATTTGATCAACCTTAACACATGTGCAGCTTAGTTTTGATTTTACAGGAAAGCTTTGGTTTTACACCTCTCGGAACCACTGAAGCTAAAGTATCACTCGCTTCATTCTGAATCAGAATGAGAATCAGATTTAATGGACAAGGATGCTCACACATGCAGGGAATTTGGTTTTGGTTTCCAACGGTTCTCAGTGTACATAAGACAACACCACACACACACACACACACACACACACACACACACACACACACACACACATACATACAACATATGCAAAAGATGCAGGAGAATAAGAATAAAAATTATAAAAAATATTAATTCTTCATTGTTTTGGAAGTGTATTCAGTGTTGGGAGTGATGGCAAAAGTACGGGTGATACATTTAAGGAAAACCAATTGTAATTAAGAAGATAGAGAGCAAATGTTCTTAAGCTGTATGTTGTGTCCACCACCACTGCACACAGTTCAAAGAAACAAAAGTGAAACAGTAGATGTGCTTTGTGTTTTATGTCAGGTTCAAGTTATCTGGATGCAAGCCATTTATCCATCTGCCCAGAGAGGCTGTGTTCAGCATCACAATCTGGTGGATCTGAGGAATCTGTGTTAAAGTGAGTGAGGGTCTAATGGAAACAGACTTGTGGACACACTCAGAGGTGGAAGGAAGATAAGGTCAGTCCTGCGGAGATATGAATGCTCAGGTAGCCACAGCACTTATTACGCTTCAGACCAGCCTTGCACAGGGTTGCTGGTGGAGTGAGGAGATAAGACAGCTGGAGAAAGTTACAGTAGAGAAAAAACTTTGGGGCAACCCAGAATATGAATTATTTTAACATGCTCATTGATGTCCCAGCCCCTGGCTGAGAAGTTACTGCTATTGTTGGTATTTTTTTGCGTTACACTGCTTATTATGGCTTATTATACTGTATCTATAATAACAATAAAATTTCAGAAAGAAGAAATGTCAGTAACAACTGTATTCTATTTTTTCCTAATTATTGTCAGGTTAGGGTTACTTGCAGTGCAACACAAAGATCAAAATTTTGATTTAAATCTTTTAGCATCTAAGAGTACTGAGTTGCTCAGTAATGTAAGGGACGATTGTGGCGGGTGTTTAATGGTAGTCTTGGAAATCTTGTATGTGGCAACAAAGCAAACTAAGCGTTTGTGCACGTATTAACAGAAACTGGAAGGTATTTTATTGCATGGTTTTGTCACTTTGGTTAGCATTGATTAGGAGACATTCCCAGATAGGCGATCAAAATGGATTGTTTCACATGACAGAGCATGAAATGTCATTTCGCCAGGAGGCGTAAATCTGCATCACGTAGTTAGTTCCCTTTTCCAGTTCAGTGAGAATTTTGTGCAGCTTCTCACTTAAAAATATTCAGGCTCAGGTTTATTCCTAAATTTCTAAATTGTAAATCTGTCAGCTTTTACCTGCAGGGCTGTAATACAAATGGTGGAGATCACCCTGTTGTTGCTCATTCCAGTTGTACACATAGATAAGGCAAAGGTAAAAAACTGCCATGGTTCAACACCAGGATGCAACACCAAGGCCTCATCCTGGGGCTTAGGCCAGTAGGTGTCAACTCTGATATTTCAAACTGCATCTCTGCCAGGTGCTGGACACACTCCGTCCCCCGATCTCATGTGGCACCACTGAACATAGATGTCATTGTGGCCCGGTGTGGTTGACATGGGTGGGCCACTCCTCCGGTGCTGCTGAAAAGGTGGGAATTACTTGATTCCTCAACTTACCACTTTCTTAACTTGTGTATAGGGACTGGAGTGCAATTCCTTTGGCTCTGCATGAAGTACTGTAGTTTTAGTAATAAAAAGGGGTGCAAATGTGTATTTAATAATTGTGTGCTAGCACCAGATGTGAACAAATAGTAGAGTTTGTCATAAGTACAGGGATTTGAAGATGAACTGCACAAGAACACTATACTGTGTACAGTACAGCATTGTTTGCTAGCCCAGTAAACACCGTTATCTCTTATTTCAGCAGAGCCATTTCCAGTGAACTTTAGGCCCAGAGCAGGAAGTGCATCTGCAGCCTTGAAAAGTCTAGAAAGAAAAGAGAAGGAATTATTGAACAATGAACATCATGTGAAAATACCACCGCACAAAGCGAAGAATGTGACATTCGTATCAGCTGACAGCTCTTCCCACCCACTTCCTCCATCTCCCAGGAGCATCATCTGCCACCTTAGAGTCTGAGGTCTTGGACCGAGCACCTCACACAGCTCAGGAGAACTGGCTTTCACAAGCAGCCCATCCACGTAGTTAGACTATGCGTCCGGAATCACAGCCTTTGGCTCAAACTTAGGGCTTCCAATGGGAACCTCTGCTAGATATGCAAAGTGCTTCTAAGCCATTAAAAGTAATCATTAATACACAATCGTCCATCACACGTATAGATCTGAGATATGAACATCACTCCCTTTCTTTGGATATGATGTGAATTTTCATCTCTGGTTAAAACTGACAGATTCCATAACCGAGTAACTACTGTGTGAATTTGGCATGATGCCCCAGAGTTTGTAGAAGTAACACAACTTACCCCACACGCAAGGTGAAAAAGTGCTGCAGCACGACATTCCTCTACCAGCTCACCGATGAAGCCCCAATACAATACTGTACTCCACCACCCTGCTGGTATTTCTGATTCCTGCTGTCCCCGGTCCTGTGGTTTGCGGGGAAATCTCCCACAGATACTGACATTTGCATCATAATCCAGGCAGCAGGTGTGCAAAAAAATTACAGAAAATTTAAAAGGAGGAAAAACAAATCATATTTGGGGAAAGAGGAGGTCGTAGTGGCAAAGCTACTTTAAATGTGTGGTGCTCAAGGGATGCTGTGGACTCGGAAATCAAAAACTACCGAGCTCATCATGTCCATGTTTTCTTCATTTTTTCAGATATTTGGTAAATGATGCATAAAATATCAGAATGCACAGGAGACGAGTTTATTGTAAGGTTGCCCCGTGTTGATCAGTTCTCAATAAAGATGTAGTTTTATCACAATAGCGAGTTTGTATTTTGCTGAAATAAGCTGTGGAAATTATTTAAAGGTGCTAATAATTTTTAATCATAAGTTCGTGTAATTTTTATATAAATGTGGCAGTGTTGTTGTGTAGTCCATAATGAATATCAGTGTTAGGAAGGAAGATGAAAAAATATGAATATTTTTATTTTTATAGGGTTTATGAGAGTAACCCCCTCCATCGATCTTCCACCTGACTTTAAATTGGCTACTTTAGCAACCGCACTTTTCAGTGTATTACAGCGTGTTTTTCACCAGCTCTTTTCATTAAACATATCATGGTCTGAACACCAAGGAGGAGAAATCCCACGTAGATCACATTTTTAATCATACAGAAAGTGGATAGAGAGAAGCAACTGTGGGCCTCCATAAAGAACAAATGTGGGCTACAGCAGAAAAGCAGCCTTCAGGGTTAGGAGCATCTCCAGCAGCGTCTTGGCCAGGTAGGCTGAGCTGGAACATCCAGGAACAAAAAGGTGAACAGCAAAGGGTAAATGGCAAACTGATCTGCCAGTCACAACCACCTGCCAGCCTGTGTCACCTGATACCTCTTACAAACACATTATTCACACTGCCAGTTTCTCTACGCCGGAGACAGCATCTCAACTGACTTCAATGTACACAAGTTGACCCTTGGACCCTGTGTGCACCAAAGAATCCAACTTATTCACTGGGGCAACCAGTGCTTTACTTCTAAAAACAGTGGTCGGTGCTGACAACAACTAGAGGTTCAACCTGAGACTTGGCTGGTCCATCCAAATTTAAAAACTTCTTGTCTTATATTGGGTCATGGAGGTCCAAAACTAATCTGGAAAGCACAGGATGTGAGCAGAGTGAAGAACACACACACACACACATACACACACACACACACACACACACACAAGCTCTGTGGGCACCGCTGAACAAATAAGATAATAACATCAAGAGAAAGTTATCAAACTTTAAATCTTCAGAGCACTTTTATAGTTTACAGAGCACTGTTGCTTTATCATCAGTTTAGGGTGACTACTAACACTATGACTAAAGGGCCCAGATTTCCATGTATCAAAATGTTATGTGGTAGGAAGAGGGTTGCCAGAGTGAGCGTGGTTTGCTGAAAGACGAAAGAAAGCAATTAAAGGCGGTCAAGTGGAGGTTCAAAGGTATCTTTTTATCGGCCATCCCCGAAATGTCTGCCATTCCGAGCTGATGCAGCTTCTCAGTCCTTATCAGGTTTCCACCCACGTTTGACCCAAGCAAAAAAATTGGTGAGTATTCCTCACCTGCAAAGCAGTAGCACCACCTGAAACCGTGCTTCAAAGTTTAATGATCCCCTCGCAAAGTTAATAACAATGGGCAACACAAATGCCACCCTTAAAGCCTGGGATCATAGCACTGATATATTCTTCACAATAAAGTCACTTGTATTGTAAATGGACCACCCTGTGCAAGTGGCCTGGAATCAGACAACAAAGACATGCACGATACCGCTGATATTTCCATGACATTTTCCTGGGATACAGGGGGCCCTCGGTTGACGTTAAAGGTTGCTAATGGTCTTCCCCTGTGGTTGGCTTTGAGGTGCAGAAGACTGAAGTGTAATCGCTAATGAAAAATATCTCTCCAGGCCAGAGATGTTGGACATGAATGTCATTACATCTAGCCGAGCTGCCCCTTCTAATGATCTCCAAAGGCCTCCCGTACCCTTCCAGAAGCACCTGGCCTTTGAAGTCTTCTCGGGCGCCATCATAGCTGCACTGCTTCTTTATTATGGCTTCCCACCGTAGAAGACACAATTTAACAAACATCCAGCCTGAGGCTATAACAAGGATGTCCCGTACCTATTACTGCCTCCAGCTGGGTTTAAGAAGGCCTACATATGTATTAGGATCAGCGAGCAGTAACAAGGCAGAGTAGATTTCTGTTCTGTGTTGTAGTTGACATCAGATGGGCGTGGGATGGAGAACAACTGCTTCTGTCGTCTCCTATTTCAACCCTGACAGTTTTTTCCAGATCTCAATTGTCCTGAACTGCATGACAGGAGCACATCTTTTCAGAGACGGGCCTCAAAGATTTTCACTTCTTCACATTATCAAGAGCCAGAGTCCTGCAAGGCTTAGGGGTTACCTTTCAATTATTGTCTGATTTACACCTAGAACGCCAGGAGATGTGACTCACTGTATAAATCATAACTTCAATTAAAATACACGTTGACCCTTGAGATTAAAAACAGAGCAGCACACCCTGCAGCCTTTGAGGATGTGAATTTTCATCTCTGGTTAAAACTGACAGATTCCATAACTGAGTAACTACTGTGTGAATTTGGCATGATGCCCCAGAGTTTGTAGAAGTAACACAACTTACATAAAATACTATACTGTGGTTGCTCACAAAAGAGCCCTGCATTGGTGTTATTATAATAAAAGGGAATACCTTAAGATATGGTGAAAATTTGTAACCATTTCCTAGGACACAGGTCAATATACATAGAGACATGCATACATACGAGAATCAGAATCATATTTATTAGCCAAGTATGCTCACACGTACAGGGAATTTGGCTTTGGTTTCCAGTGGTTCTCAGTTTATATAAGGCAAGGCAACACAACACACACCCATAGAGAGACACACACACACACACACACACACACTAGATGCATGACAGGTGGATATGATATAATACAGACACTGACACATTAGATCTATGTATGTGTAAAAGCTAAGAAATGAGCTGGAGCTAAGTTTTTTATTCATCCTTCATCTTATACCTTATCATTGTGTGCTACCCCTTCTGAATAAGGAAAAGAAAAACTTAAATGTTTAATAGCTTTTGAGTTATCAGCCCAAACCATGAGTTTCCAAATCTTTCCTTCTAGAAAAAAACAAAATGCACAAGTATATTTTAGGGTACTTATTTGGGGCTGAGCAATAGTTTATATATTGCTCTTATATAGTTGTAATAAAATATAACTACATTTTTTAACACAGGGCCATGGTGGTTCCAGAAACAAATGGCAGGGATGTCCTGGACTGAACGGTGGTCCATCGTAGAGCAATCATGCACATTTACTCACACATGAACACACTATGGAAAATTTGTCACCAAATGGGAGGAAACCAGAGCACCCAGCGTAAAGTCACGTAAACACAGGAACTATCCGATTTCTATATGGACTGACACAGAGTCGAACTCGTGTCAGAATCCAAAGTCCAGGCTTTTCAAGGCACCAGCACTACCTGCCACACCTCTATGCTGCCTTTCAACAAAACATTGCATGCAAAATTTGGTTATATTTTCATACGGTCATTCATGTGTTTTGTTGGTGTTGAAAACCTGAACGTATGGTTTACTTTTCATTCCCAAAAGTAGGTTCAACCTTGAAATAATTAAGAATGAAGTCACATCACTTAAGTACCTAAGTACATGCAGGTGTTTTCTGAGGAGTGTGTGGTGTCTCATACTGTTCAAAACACTGAAGAAGGCAAACCGCTTTGTTCAGGCTGTGGTCACTCGTGGACTGAAGTCCAAAGACCTTCTCGCCAATGGGATTTCTCCCAGTTTAAAGCCCATTTGTGAAACCGCTCTGTATCTGGCGGCTCAGTGTCGCAGACAGGAAAACGGGAAGAGAAATCGGACATAAAGACAAACTAGGAAGGATGGTACTTGATGGTGAAAAATAAAAGGATGAAATGAATAATTGTAGTTAAAATGAGATAAAAATGATTCATGTGCTCATCGGGTGTTTTATTAAATTTTATTTGTGCTTAATTGCATTCCCCAGTTACTCAGCAGCTGGTGCATTTCTGGATGTGAACAATGGCCGCTTCCCAATAAGTCAAACGGCATCACCTGGTGCTTATTGAACAATTAGAAAACCTTCACTGGTAACAGCGCTTGCAAAGTCCCTGCCAAATGTTTACTGATTTTCCAGAATTATTTAAGCAATAGAAAAATGTACTTGGGAAATAATCCAGTACTCATGTGGTTCATAGTTTTTATAGATTGAGTCCTTTATGTGACCTTCTTAGTTAGAAGGTTAAGTAGCTGTCTCCATGGAAAGAACAGGGTCCCACAAGGATTAACAGGTAAGGAATGACTAAGCCATGCCTTCTTTGTGACTACCAAGTAGTGTAATATTGAAGTAAATATAATAAACTTTAATCTGCTATATTGTAAAGTCCAGGCTAAAAAAAAAAATTAAATTGTTACAGCTGCAACCCAGTGATACAAAATTATTTTTGTAAACATTTTCCCAGTCACCTTACATTATTGAACCTGTTTTTCTTAACTACATACTTTGAAGTTGTCAGATATCTGAATAGCTGTGCACGTACAGAAGCTTTTCATATCAGTCAGTGTTTCCTGAGTGCTCAAAGAAATTCAAATTCAAACGTGTTTGCTAAACTAGAAATGCAACAGTTAAAGGTTTATTTTTCTTCTGTACCTTTTGATGGATATGGTTATTAACACTTTTGGACACACCTGGCAGCACCAAAATAGGTCCTTAGTAATAGTCTACAGCCCTATATATTTAAATAGTAGTATGACATTGATTTGTGATGCTTGCTTAGTCTTGATGTTAACTGAACTTCTGGATCTGACACTGGAATTCTGTATTGGCAAGTGGGCCGAAGAACTGATTTAGTCCTTTTTTGTGGCAGCTTTGTGCAATAACAGAACTACTAGGCTTCTGAATGTTGGACAGTTGATATGGGGAATTGAGTTTTAAAATAATATGCCCTTAAGATCTCCCGAAGACCTTGTGATTACATAATGAATGATACATAAAAAAAAAAAATGTAATATGATGTTAATGAAAGAAAATATTGGTAAAGTAATGTTTTCATTTTGTGTTCGAATACCTCAATTACTAAGAAATGAATTAAACCACAGAGATGAGAACACAATTTTGCTTTCCAGTTAAAATGAGTTCAGTGTTCCACAAGTGCTTCCAGCCTTCATTTAATCTCGAAAGTCATTTGGTGTCCTGCGTTCTTAAGTTTATATATTTTGCCTTCTTAAATTTGTGTTTTCATCATGTAAAGCACACAGGGCTTCGGCTCAATGTAAAGTCTGTAAAAATTGGCAAAGGTTTTGATGACTGTCACTTGGGTTAACTAAAAATCCTTTGGAGAAGTTCCAACATTAATTTACAGAATTAGCAACAAAGCAAAATAAGATTTAGGGAAATCTGTGCTGTGGATGACAGTGACACAGATGGAAAGGAGAATCTGATATTGTTCTTTGCGAAATATCAGTGTTGTCCCTCCACCCTCGCTGTGTAAACCGATACTAATGACCATCTAGTCAGCTTCAGTCTTCGGCCGGGAAAACGCCACCACCTCCACAGCTTGGGCTGCTCCAAGGATTAATGGAATTCACCTTCGCAAACCATATTTATTTATAGCTACGCGCGTTTAAATCAAGGTGCTTTCTTAACTGCTCCGATGACAGCTCGGCATGATGGATTTTAGCTCTTACAAAAGATGAGCATTTTATATGGCAACTCCATTCCTTCTCATAAATTAATACCGGGTGTAATTTCTCTTCTGGGGACACGGCAACGCTAGAGCCAGGTACGACAGCTACGTTCACAGCTGTGAGCGGTTGTAGGAAATGCACTCTATTTAGTAATGCGGATCCTTTTTTGGCTTTAAAGGCTGCAAATTATTCAGATGTTTAAGTTGAGTAAAATGGTTGCGTTTGTTACAGCAAGGTGCACTACTACATTACACGACCCGTTGCGAAATATACCTGCAGGATTGCACCACAACCAGGTCACTCTGTTGTTATCAGCTTGCATTGTATATTCAGAAGGCTGCTTTATGGTTCTGAAATATTCTATGACACACTTGCGTTTCTCCTTTGGCAAGTCACCCTGCCCAGACCCTGTGTGTTAACCTAGAATGCCCATGACTGGTGTTCAGCTGCTCCTGCATTGATTCCCGGTGATTTGTTTCTCTCCTGTTTCCCGTGCTTGGATGTTTTTAGTTTTCTTTCCTCAGCTGCCAGCTTCTTCTGAATATTGTTGAGTTATGTTCCTCCTTGTCTTTGTGTCATCACCTTTCTGAAAATGCGATTGTGTATTGCTGCTCAGCAGTCTGTATTACTTTGTCTAGGATAGTTATGTATACAATGAACAGAACTTTTTAAATTCAATTCCTTTTTTTTTTTAAATTGATCACAGCAATCTATACAGTCAGAGAGCAAAATGAGACATTATATCTACATGGAGCAAGGGGCTGAGAGTCAGATGGAGTCATGGGTATGATCATACAGCACTGTCTAGTAAGTTCCAGAAGGACTTGCATGCATTCTGAATTGTTGCATAGGGCATTAATCTTCGCACTAAATACTTTTTAAGTTTCAGTTATGTGTGTGTGTGTGTATATATATATATATATATATATATATATATATATATATATATATATCCCCCCCCTTGGGCTTCCTTGTTTTCTGCTGATTTTGGTCATGGATAGTTACCTGGTTTGTAGGTAACTATCACCCTCCTCCTGGAAACCAGAAGTTCCCCTAAACTGAGGACAGGTGAGCAGAGACCAAACCTCCTCTGAAATTTGCGCTGTGAACCAAGCACTTCTTTTTGCTTTATGGTCTGCACAATTCAGGTGATAAATCTGGCTGAAAGGGAGTCCTAATCTCCACCTACTGCAGGTTCCTGGCTGACCACCGGTAACTCTGACACCAATAAGAGGGACAGAACCCCCATCCATCTCTCCCCACTAACACACAAGCCAATCTATGGTATTCTTTATGTCTTCATCTCCACCGCAGATGGCCGTGCAGCGTACAGAGCTGGGCTAATAAGCTGATGGAGAGACAGAGCGTGAGATCTTTTAAGCTGAAAGACTCACATCCACCAGAACGATCCAAATGCTTGAATCTGCTTGCAAAGCAACTGCACATCTCCATTAGTGGTTTCACTGATGGGTTTTTAAATTTATGTCACTTGCTGGCCAAATGTAATCTCTTACTGCACATTTGCTAATTGGCAGGCTTACATCCAATGCTCATAACTGCAAGCTAAAATATATTCAATTCCCATCTACTTGTCCGGCGAGCATCACAAGAGTTCGATGCGTGTTGTTAGCTTTCGGAAGCATGCGTCCGTCCACTATTAATAACCGCGTCTCCAGTGCAGGGTTGTGGTGGACTGCCGCCTTTCCCCATTAACGTAGAGCACGAGCCAGGGTACACCGTGGACTACAACACCAGTTTGTTGCCTACAATCGCATCCACCTGTTCGCTCACTACGACCTGTTTATAGTCAATGATTCATGTGAAACGCAAATCTTTGGGCTATGGGAGGAAACCCACTCAAACGTTGGGCAAATGGGAACCGGGTAAATTAGATCTTCTTTGTTGCCGCCTCTGAAAAGTTACAAATTTCTGAGAAATTTGTACAAGCGATGATTGTGTATCTAAGCGATTTGGGAAAGAGGGGAAGGATTACTGCCAGTTTGAGAACGCGATGAATGAAAAAACATCAATTACATTCGGAGGATTGTACTTCGCTCATTACGATTTGCATGGCTAATGTAAGCTGTGCAGCGATGAGAAAGCGGATAACTTCAGCCTGTGAAGAGGGACTGTGTATTATAGTCAGGGTGTGAGCTGGCCTTAGCGCTGTATGCAGTTTTCCATATCTTAAACAATCACGTTACCATTCGGCAGCTACAATGTGCAGGTTCCTAATGGACCAGGTCGCACTTCTGTCTGTGTTGTGCAAAGACTGATTCTTAAATTTCAGGGGGTTTCTTGCCCTTAATTTTTAAGCTGGATTCAGCTATTCGGCACTGAGAGGTGACATGTCCCATACGTGAATGTTGCTGGTGGCTGTGTATGTAAGATCTTTTTCTCCTCTGTCTCATTCGTGATGGAATTTTCTTGTTTGCTCTCTTCACTGCAGGTTGAGCTCTGTGCATTTTGAGGCTCTGCACACCTTTCTGCATTGCTGGACTGACACAGATGATCACCTCATCCTACAGCTGTGTCTAAGAGAGAGCTGTGTTGGTATTGAGGAGCAGAGAAACACCAGCGAGAGAGTAATATTCGTGGCAGCAATGAAACGCTGGGTTTAGCAAAGGCCATTATTAAGTATATATGACATTAGGTGCTGATTTGTGAAGAATCCAGCAAGGTGTAAAGCTGCCAAATGAGGCTCAGGTTTAAAAATGATGAAATTTAAAAACTTGATGTTGTCAGCATGGTGCGTGGCTTGTCAGTGCAATATCTTGAGCATCCAAAAAAAAAAAACAAATGAGCAGATTATTTTGGAGCGAAGGTAGGGAGCTATGAGTCAACCAGAGCCACAATAACCAAATGGTCAAGTATCATGTCAACAATAACAGCTTTAATAAGGATACTGAGGATCCACACCATAATTTTATAGAATTGGAGTGAACAACCATCTGTAATAAAAGAATCTGCGTGTGGGTTAGAGTTTCAGTATAAAAAAAAAAAACTTTGTGCTGATAGTTGACTAATGGAAAGCTTTGTCTAGGAAATGGACAATTTCCCTGAGAAAGAAATGAGCATAACAAAAAAAATCAATAAAGTAAATGAGTTCCAGTAAGAGAATCGTATCCATTTCCACAGGTTTCCAAAAAGTGAAAAATACTTTCCAGATGTCTCTTGGTCTGCACACGCTTTTCACACATAGCGTTTCCAGTTCTGTAATTAAAAAATAATCATTAGACTTCCAGTCAAACAGTCTAATTTAACCTATTTGAAAAAATAGGGGGAAAAAAGGCAGAGTATTAATTTCTGATTGAAAATGTACATCATTCATCCATGTAAAATTTGATTCCCACCCACCCTCCCCTTGACAGTCAGTGTATGTTTGCAGTAAAGGCCACCATCTCCTAGCTGAGAGAATAGTATCTGGCACATCTTTGTTTAGTAAATAAATGATGGACAAACATATAACTGTGATATAAACATGGACTCACCATAGTCAGGGATATTTCTTATTTGTGCCTTTTGCAAAGCAAATTTATCCCAGGAACAACCGCAAGGAGATTTGTGTATAGCATGGCAACAAAAAGTATTCATATCCATCAGAAAAGCATTACAGCTGAGAACAATACAGGTCATACAATTAAAATTTTTTTAAAAAGTAGAAAAAGACATGATTTTGTTCCTTTTTGTTTAATGTACTTATGAAAATAAATATCGTTCAAGGTGATATTGAGGTCTACCAAGACCTCTCCACAAGGACAAAAAATTTAAAAAAATTAAGATTTGATATGCAGAAAACCTGCTGTCTCTTGTGACAGTAACTATGAAATATCTTCAAACCCATGACCTTTTCTTGCATCTGCTACTGCCAAAGCAAAAATCGACAGGTACATAAAATGACAGCTCCAATTCTTTTTTTTTTCTTTCTTTTTTGTCTCCAGCTGTCTGAAACAATACAGGGAATTTCCAGAACTTTCCCTAATGCTGCTGACATCATTCAAGAGTACCCTTTTGTGACAGCTGGGCACTGTCACGAGGAGCTGACACTTTAAAATGAGCTTTTTCAACTTTTTTTTTTTTAAATGGTATTCATAAGCACTTGGCTTTGAAGTAGCTTCTATACCCTAAAAAATACCCTTCTGAAGGATTTTCTCCTTAGGGAAACATCTGCTGGGATGAAGTGCTTTGTTTTTGCAAACGGACTCCATAAATGGCTTATTTAGCAGCCTAATTTCAGCCTAATTTGCTTGAGATGTTGTAAAAAATCTGGCTGTGTCAAGGAAAAGCTGGAGACCCTGTCAGCCGCTGACTATAAATTTGGTGATGGAATTTGATTTTCAGTGCCTTTATTCTAAACCCTAATGGGTTTAATTATTGCTTTAGGGAGAAGTCTAGGTATTTCACATGGCAGACCAGTAAAATTCTTTGCAAATAAACAGTTCAAGGTGTTCCTGCACCTACTTTTCAGTGCAGTTTTTTTTTTTTTTTTTTTTTTTGGCCATCCATCATCAGTAAGTGCAAGCCCAGTGCAGAGTCTCGGTGGTCTGGAGTGAGTTCTGGAAACACAGAGTTTGAGGCAGAGTGCCACCTGGACCACAACCCTTTCTCATGGCAGTGCTACATTAATCGCATTCATATCAGAAATCAGTTTATTCATTTGCAAACCATCAATTAAATGTGTTCCCAAATAAAAGCTAATTTAGTGAAACAATATTTTCGAGATGTTAGGATGTGTTTTTTAATTAGGGCATCATGTTGGGTGGTAGGGGGAGAGAGACAGTCAGATGGGCTCCATCTTCCTCCTATTAGGGCCTACAGTATATGGAAGTTATGACACTGGTAACCATGACAGTAGCTTGAGTGAGATGACTGTTAGGGAAGTTAGATGGGAATTTGAGGTGGGCTGGTTTAGCTAAGTCCCTTAGCATCTCATTGGTTAAGTGGACGGTAAAGAAGAATAGCTTTTTGGCGGATAGTAAAGACATCCCATCACTGTTGGAAAAGCCAGTGAAGAGTTTAGGGAGGCGGTATACAAGGGAGTTAACTGATGTGGATCAGGTGGAGCAGCTTAGGAGAACAATAGTAGACACGTTGGAGAAAATAGAGAAATCAGGGCTGCTGGGAAAACTGACGCTGTGGTGCTTACAGTTTGGCCTATTCCCAAGGGTGATGTGGCCACTAACAATGTATGAGGCATCAGTCACGAAGGTAGAGAAACTGGAGAGGCTGACCAGCTCTTACATTAGGAAGTGGCTGGGGGTTCCTCGGTGTCTAAGCAGTGGAGCTCTATATGGGGAAAAGGTTACTGCAGTTGCCACTATCAAGCTTGACAGGAGTATAAGTGCACAAAGGTGAGGTTAGAGTTGCAGCTGTCAGGTTGTAAGGATGTGGTTGTAAGGGGGCTGGTACCCAGGATAGTGACAGGTAAAAAGTGGAATGGGAGGCAGGCAGTACAAGAAACCAAAGTAGGTAGAGGTGGTTGGGACGGCCCAACAAGGAAAAGGAGGACTAGGTTTGTGGTTAGGAGACTCAATGTGGACTAAAGCAGGCCCTGTACTGTAGAGAGAAGGAGATTAGTCGTAGAGTAGGTTCGTCTCATGTTAGGAAAGTCTCACAAGGGAAATGGGGACAGTGGGTGAATTGGGAGGGAGTTGAGAAGAGGAGGATGAGTTGGACGGAGCTGTGGCGCATAGATGCAAATTGGATAAGGTTTCTGTTAGGAGCTATTTATGATGGAGTACCATCACCACAGAACTTGAAGCAATGGGTTGGTGAGGACCCAGCCTATCCTCTGTGTTTGGAGGTAGGGACAGTAAAGCATGTGTTAACAGGTTGTAAAGCTAGCTTTTCACTGGGTAGGTATACATGGAGGCACAATCAGGTATTGAAATGCCTGGCTACAGGTACTGAGAGGTGGAGGGTGAAGGTAAGGGCAGGATGTGAGGCTGAAAGTTCACTGGTTCAGTTTGTTAGGGAAGGGGAGGGGACTAGGGAATGTTTAGGCAGAGAGGAGATAGGACAGGTAAAGAGAATCAGAGACTGGGAGATGCAGGTCAACCTGGGAAGAAAATAAGTGGTGCCCCAGGAAATAGTTAATACAACCTTGAGACCTGATGTGGTACTGTGATCAGTAACCAGCGGGTACTGTACTTTATAGAGCTGACAGTCCCGTGAGAAAATTCCTTTGATGAGTCACATGAGAGGAAGAAACGCAGGTATAGTGAGCTGGCAGCAGAGGTAGAGGGGTGGTTGGAGCGCAAGAGTGAGGCCAGTAGAAGTGGGGTGTTGCACCTTTTTAGCCCGGTCAACAACGGCGTTGTTTCACAAACTTTGGATCCAAGGACAGAACTTGTGGCAGGAAGTGAGGAAGATGGCAGAGGCCGCAGACCAGTGAAGTCTTTGGATATGGAGGAAAAGGACCAGTGCTGATGGAAGTCGGGCGACGAAGCCTCGAGTTAGTAGGATTTGGGTTAAACAGTATCGGTTAGCAGTAAGCAGGCGGCGGTGTTTGCGTGGTTAATGTGAAACGTGGATTAAATGGCATGATAAAGAAGATAGAAAAGCAGTTTCTTTCTCGTGAGTAGTGAGTAGCAGAATGGGCAGTGAGTGTGTTGTTAGAGGGGGCACTAAGGCGGGTCGTAGGTGTTGCTTTGTGGTGCGCTTGGTGGTGGAGGGGAGAAGTTCTGGGATGCCTGAGCTGTGGCTGAGCAATCCGGAGGTGTCATGGGCCTAACTCGATGAAACACCGATGAAGGAAGGTGCCCACTTGACAACTCCGATGAGATACTGCACCATCACTTTGCTATGCCATGTTTGGATTTGTAGTTTGCAATGGCTCATAGCTCCCTAAAACCGATTCTAGCAAAGTGGCTAGACAGGCTTGCTGTGGGTTGACTGTGGGGTTGCCGTGGCAGCTGGGGGTTAGTACAAGGTGAAACAGAGCTTATGGTGAAGGTTTGGTAGGTAGTGAGATCCCCTTTGTAGTGCGAGACTGTTTGTTGGCACTACGTGTTTGATATGAATCAGTAATCAATTTCTCCTGAACTTCTCAAACATTTTTTTGCTTATAATTATGTTAAAATCTGTAATTCTAGTAGCAAAACATCATGGGTCCATGCCGTGCAGGCAGTGTGCATAAGTATGTGGCCTCCCAAGGTGAGGAAAGGTCTGGCCAATCTGAAGACCTGACTGAGATAAGCACTTTGCCCCAGCGGTGCAGTTGAGCGCCGCAGGCATGCGTCTGGGTGGAGGGGGTAGCCACTTTTATCATTTCCAGCTGGTCATCTTGGGGCCCTTCAGTTTGACAGCCATGTGGAGATGAGAAGCCCGGATGCAGGGGGTGTCAGCACAGTCGGTTCCATTTACACTACAGTGACAGCACAGCATTTCCAAGTGCTAATTATCAGGTTTTGTTTGGCAAAAGGTGAAACACAAGGACACCTGTGTGCAGCAAGCAGCTCCCCAGCATCTGGTTTAGTCAAAGCTGTTCTGCTGTGTACAGGCATCAATGTTACTGCAGAAGGCTGACTCTACTAGAACAGTCCTTTTCCATATAGTGCACTTTGGTCGCTTCTGGTCTGTTTTTCTGCACAGCTTCCTGAATCCCATTTTGTCCACTCAGACATAGACATCTTTTTTTTCTTACATGTATTTCTCAAACCGCAGGAACCACAATTCTTAAGTCTTAATGCACTTAAAGCATAGAATTGTAATCTTTTTTTTTTAAATTTTTTTTAAAGAGTTTGGATTGAGCCTTGGGACAGCTTCCTATAAATCCTAAGAATACTGTGTATTCCAAGGATATTTGCAATAATTTCCACAAAACTTCACGGTTAACTTTTAATTAGCTTCTTTGTCCCCTGAATTAAAAAGTAGGTTAAATCCAAACTTGTAACTCCCTTTGATTTAAAAATGTGTTTAATTCTTTGCTGGAAAATGAGTCAATGTTTGTCTTTTTCTCTGCTTTGCTTGCAGTGGACAGGCCCATTTTCTTGCTGGTGATGCCCCCTGTGGCCTTGTGCCTTCCGCTGTCCTTCACGCTGTTCTCTGGCACAGCAGAGTGCAAACTACCATTTGCATGTTGCTGAAAAGGACAAAACCATGGGATGTGTTACAGGCATAGGCTTTTTTATTTTTACGTGATGCTAGGAAGTTTTTTTTGTTTTTTTTTTAAATTAATTTAATTATTTATTTATTTGTTTGTTTATTTTACTCTGCTGGTTGATGTTTGCTCAGGATTTATTTAGTGGCATTGAAGCCACAGACAGCACCACAGAATCTGCAAGTGGTTTTGCTGATGACTGCTCAAGCCATCGGATCAGCTGGCTGTTGATGTATTGAGACAAAGAGATCCAGAACATATTGCAAGATCCCTCACAAAAGTACATGTATTTTTTTTTCATCAAAGTGGTATTGTGTGGGAATTAAACAGCCGAGAAGCTAAATAAATGCCTTTATCGACTCTCTAGGTGCAGCAGGAAACTGGGAGAAATCAGCAGGTTTTTCCCCAGAAACCAAAAAAGGGGCTACCCAAGCTTGTATAGCAAAATGGGCAAGGCTTGGGGTGAAGCAATACACATTAAAGAAACTTGCAGACAATATGGTTCGTATTAAACACACAGTGCCAATAAAAGAGCTTGGATTATAAAGGGGATCCCATTACCCATCTAACCTTGTACCCCATCCTAACCCCCACGGCAATCCCACAGCACGCCTACCAAGCCGCTACGCAATGGCTAACTTATCAAAACTAGCGCCAATTAACTATAACTCCAACCATGGCGTGGCGCAGCAATGGCGCGGTATCTCATCGGGGTTATCAAGTGGGCACCTTCCTTCATCGGTGTTTCGTCGAGTTAGGCCCACGACACCTCCAGAAGGCTCAACCGCGGCTCAGGCATCCCGGAGCTGCTCCCCTCCACTACCACGCGCACCACTGCGTCACCCCGCCGCTCATCACTTTACCTATCCTTTACCTTAGCATCCTCATACTGACCTCTCCTTCTACCCGTCGTCTCAGAGGAAGAAGCCCCTCGCCACCTACTACAGCTACAGAAGCTGAGGGGCCCGTATGGGAAACGGGTAACAAGTTTTCCGAATATTGAGGGGTCAGTTTGTAAAACAAGTTGTCACGTTCACGCATGCTCCAGGAAACGGTCATGTTTGCATTGAAATGTGTTAAACACAGCACAAGTACAATTTTTTTTTAATTATTTCTTTCACAGTTTTTTGAGGACAAAATCCCTGCATCTCATTAAATTGCCAGAGGATCTGATGGATACAATTAATATTATTTTATCTATTCTTCAGAAGATCTGAGCTTTACAGTTTGCAGGTTAAAGGTCTGGATGTGGGGTCCAATCTGGCCCGGGTTGTATGGAATCTGTATGTTGTTTCTGTTTTCACATTGTTTCCTCAAAGGACACAAGTTTCTGGACCCCCAGTGGTTCTAAATTTGTGTGTGTGTGAGTGAGAGATTGGCATCCTGTCCAGCCATACCCCTGCCTCATACCCTGTACCTTCTGGATAGACTTTGGACCAGTGGTTACTGATAATAGAGAAATATTTCAGCTGAAATATTTATTGAGTTTCAGTGACTTTTACTGGAAAATGGATTTTCTTTCAAAGTTGGTCAGCGCTGGCCTGGTGAAGGTGAATTATAAGCCCAGTGTTCCCAATGTCCAAGTTCCAAGAGATGCACTCCTCTTTATTCTCACTGTTAATTACAGCATCAACCAGCCGGCCTCCCGATTCTTAAGGAATTCTCACCATGAGCTGCCTGACTTCTGTGGTGAGCAACGTCCATAACATTTACAGAAATATGCATTTTCAATATTTTAAAATATGCATTTGGTAATTAAGTCAGTTCTAGAAGTGGTGTTCCTGACCCCTTTTAGTTAAGTGTGTTATTCCTATAAAACAGTTTTTCCGGGAAAGTCATTAAGGTAAGTGTTTTTAAAATAAACTATCAACCGTACGTCTTTGCATTTTAGTAAAACTGTTTGGATACGCTTTCGAGTTTGTACACACAGAGAACCATTATGTATTTTACAACTTATTCTCAACACAGAAGTATATTAAACAGATTTTTTCTTCTCTACTTAAATTATTAACAATTTGGCTGTTAGTAAAACTATTGCTTTACGTTGCTGACTGACACAATTACAATGGTTGAATGCACCCAAGTTGGCTCTTCACTGGTTGTACCCATGCTTTAAATTGCTCTCATGTCCATTTTTGTGTGTGTTTTCCCCGACAATTTCAGCTCTGCAGATGTTTATTTAAGACCGTATCCTCTGTCACATTGGCACCGGTGTTGGCTTCTACTGTCAAAAAGGATCCATTCCACGGTTATGGGTCAGGACCCTTGGTGATCCTTCTAATTTGATGCATTTATGCTACCACATAAGATTAAAGAGATGGATACTGCCCTGAAAAACTTCTTTACAGAATACTTTAATATTAAGCCCGCATCCTGATTCACAGCACACGGGGGTTTGTTGCTTTAAAGCCACTAATAACCTCTATCGCTATTATTTGAAATGTAAAACATGTGCGCAGTATTTGTACAAATAAGGGTTGTTTTTTTTTTTTCCTTAAAAGCTTTTGTATAATTTGTTTTTTCTGCAGTAAACAAATACCGAGCCTGATGCAAGCCTTATAAAGTAATTGTCTGCTGGCATGTGAATAATACGCAAAGCCTGTAACCAAACGCTAAACATTATTACTCGCTGTGTAATTTGATGTCCGCACACAAAGACAAGAGAATGAGGAAACGGCAAACTAAACTGGCCTCACAATTATGGCTTCTCGCTGCACAAAATCGTAGCAAAAAATGGAGCGCATATACAATTCCTCAGCATGCATTGCGCTTCCTCAAAGGCACAAATACTACTTAAGGCTTGGGTTGCTCTAGAATACCTCAGAAGTCACCAAACTTTTCTGAATTTAAAAAAAAGTATTTTTCTTTCTTTCTTTCTTTCTTTCTTTCTTCAAAGGATTCGCTGTCACTTTTCCACCTCCAAAGTGTTAGCCACAATTTAATAGCTTGTCTGGACGTCATTTTTAATTGTTCCACGGCTGGTGGGTGGGTTGCGGGGTGACTGGTTATTTCCATGGTGTAAAAGTGCGACTTTATTAGGGGCTACAAGTACAAGAAGCCGAACGCTCGATCGGCTATCAGCTGGTGAGCTATTCTAATGCCTTTTTAAGGAGGCTTCATAGAATCAAGCATTGTCAGGTGACAGATTCATACCTTCTCTGAGACACTCCTCTTAGGTTTAAATAATGGAATGAATATTTCTTCCCTCCACTGGAGAGGAGAGATTAAAGTATCCTTTCTTTGGTGGGTTGAGGGGACGTGGGTGTTGTGAAGGGGAGGAGGACTGTGGCTGTACAAACACTCTGCTCAAGGACACAGAGCCAAGAAATGAAGTAGCCGGCGTTAAAGCATACCTTCTATAGCAGAGAACCTTAAAATATGGGTAGGTTTATACACTGCCCAGGCAAAAAGTGACACACTAATATTTCATTGGACCACCTTTAGCTTTGATTCTGGCACACATTCGCCGTGCAATTGTTTCGATAAGCTTGTGCAATGTCGCAACATTTATTTCCGTCCAAAGTTACATTCATGTTTTGCCAAGATCTCGTATCGATGATGAAAGAGTCGTAAAATCTTCTCCGCCACATCCCAAAGATGCTTTCTCAACAGGGTTAAGGTCTGGGCTCTGTGGTAGCCAATCGATGTGTGAAAATGATGTCTCTCTCATGCTCCCTGAAGCACATTTTCACAATTTGAGTCCGATGAATCCTGGCATCGTCATCTTGGAAAATGAAGAAAAAATCCATTGATGGAAAAACCTGGTCATTCATTATCTTCAGATAATCAGCTCACTTCATTTTTTGGGAACATAATGTTGCTGAACCTAGACCTGGCCAACTGAAGCAACATCCAGATTATAACACTAAGCTAAATCCAGGTGGTGACTTTTTTTTTTTTTAGCCAGGCAGTGTATATAAGTTAAAGCAAATAACAAACATTATAAAAAAAAAAAAACAACAGTTACTACTGGCACAGTTTTTCTTTGTCAAAGGAAGTTTTTAGATGGCCCCCTTCTCAACGTACAAAAACAGCTGAATCAAATCACACTGAAATCATAACTAAGAAACCAGATCGATTGCATGAGAGGAGTTCACAAAACTCCATTTCTCCTCCCTGCTTTCCCACTTGGTGATATCCCCCTTTGAAAGGGGGGGGAGCCAATATTCAAACTGATGTTCTGATACAAAGAGGATGTATGTATGTGTGTGGGGAGCAGATCACAGAGCAACAGATACAACCAAATCTTTTATGAACTGAGCCTTATTGAAAAGATCAGTCTCTCCTCAACAAAAACCAGAAGCCATTCATTTTCTTCCAAACTTATTTTTTGGTCCAGTGCCTCTGCCCTTCATTCACTACCTTTCACATAATGGCTAAGGAATTGGATTTGATCATTGGATTTCAAGTTCTTAGGAGATGTTTTAATACTGGGCACTAGAGCAGTGTGGTGTTTGCATGTTGTGTCCATGTGGGTTTTTTGTGTATCAGCTGAATCGGTGACTCTAAATTGGCCTTAAGCTGTGTGTGTGTGGGTGTGTGTTGCATTGTTTTGCTATTAGGAGGTTAGTGTAGGGCCTCTGCCATTGTAAGTCACCTTGGATAAAGGTTTCAGCTAAATTGTACTATTTCACCTGTTACTGTTTTCACAACATATCAGACAAGCCCATTCCTATCTGTATCCCTGTTAATACGATGCAACAATGTGCAAAACCACATCTTCCAATTTTCTTTGTGAGATCTTTATTGCAGCAGGAAACCTGTACTGCACCACTAAGCCTCCTGAAACAAAATCTAAGCTAATGAGCACAGGATCTGCATTGTTAACACCTGTCAGCAATAATTACCTGTTTCACAGCCGGGGTTGCCACACGGAGTTCAAAACTCAGGAGTTTGGCAACGTATGGGATTCAGAGGCGAGGGACAGGCAAAATCGGGGGAAAAAGCCGCTTTAAACAACAAAACATGAGCCAGAGTCCTGCACAGGTGACTACCAGTGTCTGACACTGCAGTCACAGGGGATGTCCTAGATCGTGGCCATTCTGCTATGAAAACCATTGCCACATAAAATGCCTTTCTAATTTCCGGCTGACACAATGATAGTTTTTATTATTACAGTAGTATTATAAATATGCAGTTGAGCAGTGCTCTTTCTCCTCAGCCTGCTTAGTCTTCCTGTCATTGTGTTTGTTTCCATTCTGAAAGAAAGAAAGCTGCAACCCATTTGTGCTGAATTAATTTATTTCCTGACAAAAAAAAATGTAAACGGTCAACTATGAAAAGCACTCGAAATACACAGACGATAACTAGCGGAGTTGGTGGCGAAATGGCAGTAGATTCCCCATCCTGAGTTTTAAAGAAGCCTTAAGGTACATTGAACGCTAAACTCTAAGAAAGGGAAAGAAAATTACACAAGACCACAGGCTTCTTGATATCTTGGCGTTTCAGAAATATCGGTCTTGATATTAATATATTGATAACAACTGATCAGTCAGTGCTGTTTACTGTACATCTTCACCCCTTGGAAGGCCCTGGATTCAGTCTTCAGCGTGTAATTGATATACATGGATCAATAATCAAAAGGCTTATGGTTCCGTTCTCAGGAGCATCCTTTCTTGGGCATCCTTTGGCTGAGTTGCTCCAAAACATTTGCAACTTTAAAAATTGGGCAAAAGTAAGATATGTAGTTTGCATTCGCTGAAACAGTTGGCCGAAGCACTGCAGCTCCACAGTTAAGCGTCAGTACTCAGGGTTGTGTTCTCAAAGTATTTTTTTGAATAGCTGAATAAAGACAATAATGAACCATTTAACCTGATCTTGTTCCTGTGTGGATCAATACATGGTGATTATCTCGCGGGGGGCTGATTGTGGAATTTCCAGCCGTGAAGTGTTAATTCATTTTCTCTGTCCTGTGGTGTACATGTTGGTAAAAAATCAGTCTCCAGAGGTTTCTTGCAATGGGTAAGTATTTAACTGAAAATGTCAAAGAGGAGAATGTGTAAAGGGAAAACATCCACCCAACATCCAGTAGGGTCACAGCAGTCCAGAGTCTATCCCAGAATCACAGGATGCCCGGCTGTTAAATTACCCTTGGATGGGACACCGGTCCATTGCAGGGTGGCCACACACACCTAACCAGCGTAGGTGCTGTAACTCAATGGCATTACTCACTGAGCCATGGTGCCACCCTAAAGGAAGGCACCCTCCTCTCATTTCTTTGATACATTAATGCAAGGATGCATTTAATGTATAAAAATTTGTCGCAATAAGGCCCAGCATCTACACACTAGAGAAGTTGGTGAAAATTTTACTTTGACTGTGCTATATGGACATGCACTGACCCCATAGCTGGCTTGGAGAATAGCAGTAACAAGGCTTATGGCTTCAGTGCACTGAGACCTTCAGCCTGTGCTCCTTTTGTTTCCTCTGCTAGTTCTCTTATCTTGAATGGCAGCTGTATTAAGCCTGTCTTTTCTCGTAATCTCAGTATTCAATATCACTCCAGCTTGCTGTTTTTGGGCCTTCTCTGTAGTAATAAAACTACACCCTGGTACTTGGGATTTTTTTCTTCGCTGCTGCAAGATCTTATTGTCTGCACGGAAATGTCATACATTGAGTATAAATGTCCTCGAACAATCAGTTTCCCATGGCACTTCATCTTACATCCTGCATCCAGCCGTCTAAGATTTTAACACCGGATGCTAACTAAGTTTTTGCGCAATTAGCATATTTTCTCTGAAAACCTAAAATGAAATCCTAAAATGTTTGTACCCTCCTTGAGTTTTCAACTCATCTTGCCACCTTTTTCTTATTTTCAACCTAAATTTAAAGTGGTATTTAGATTTTATTTAGATGCCCTTAGCCCCATTTTGCTTTTCTAAAGAATAGCTGTATATGATAGAGAATTTCAGATTTATTCTAATCTGGGTGGCACCTTTTTTCTGTAATACGGAAGCCAGCCACTACAAATTGGCATAGATTTCTAACTGATTTCTAACTGTCTTGGATTAAAAACTTTTTTTCATCTTACAGTTCAGTTTGCAAATCAAAGCTTCAAATGGTCTCGGAGAATTAGGCTGTCAGAAACTAGAGCGATAACTCATATTTATGCAGATTGGCTTACCTGTTCCAAAATATTAAATGATCTATATTTGTCCAGAAAATGATACTGAACATGAACCAATGCATGGGGATGATAAATCAACACAACTGCGCAAATGATGAGAAGGATAGCGCTGGAGAAATTTGGTTTGATAGACTGCTTTACCAGTTGACGCCTGGCTTGAATGAGAAGAAAAATACACTTTTGCAGCTTATTTCCATATATTTATTTATTTATTTTATTTATTTTTTTTTTTTTACCAAAATTTCTACCCAGGCAACTGCAGGATGTTGTTTGGTGCATCTGGCCACTTAAGTTTCTCCAATTAATCCTTTCCCAGTTGACGTGATCTCTCCTCCGTTCCCAGTTCTGTCTCTGTCAATCATAGAAAAAGAGCTGGAAAACCTGTGAGCATTGATAACCTGGAGCATTGATAACTCAAATACATATTCACCTCAATAGTTTGTCAAAACGTTATGCTGCTTTAGATGTAGATCCGTGATAAGCAAAGTTCTGCTGATGGCTGAAGATTGTCCACTTGATTCTCCCCATCAGCAGTGAGCAGCTATGACTTTGACTGCCGGGAGTGTTGCGATATCTAAGGATTGATGTGAGTCAGCAATCCACAGGACTCGCACAGTTCCTGCTGCATCCTTTGTCTCCCCAACCACCCCTTTATACATTTTCAGAGAAAGTGACAGCAAACTACTCAGCAGAATCTCGTCGAGCGCCGAGTGCCATCAAGAGGCCGCGAGTAACAGAAAAGGTGCTTTTGTTTATTTCACAGGAGGGACTTTCCTTCCACTGCAAATTCTCAAAATGAGTTCTGTGATCTGAGAACGTTCAGCTGACATACGTATCGGGAAATGTTCAAAACGAGAGAAAGTCGTCTTGGGAGGGTCCACCTCCTTGGCTGCAAGGAGGCTCTGGGTGAAGCCATAAAGAATTCATTACTCAGTGCTGCAGAGACAGTTCGAAAAAGCTGCAGTAGTTCTTTCCTCTAATCATCATAAAAGAGGAATAAAGAGTAGCTGTGTGCTGTTCGCTTTAATCCCTAAATAGCATTTTCATCCATGGAAAAGGGTTTCAATGCAAAAAAAAAAATAGACCTCCAGCTGGGATTGAATCCATATGCTGTGATAGATTTCTGTTTCCAAATGCAAAATAAACGTATGTTCCTAACTGTAAAAATAGTGACTCTAACTCAACCATTAACATCCATCAGCCAATTAATGTGAAGAAATAAAAGTTAAAACTCACCCTTCTCGCAAGGGTTTCCCTCTGTGCGTGTTTTGACCTTCCTCCTCCACATTCAGCATTGACACCTTCAAGTCTCGCCTGTAGGAAAGTTTCTGTAACAAGCAGTGTATAATAAGCATGCTTAAAATGCTGAAAAAGTTATGTTTAAGGTCATTCTGGTTCTGCAGTTAATAGCAATGTGATAAAAACTTCATCGGTAGCAGATAACTCAAAGTTTAATACTGCTATTGTCCATGTGTACTGTAGCTTACTTTTACTCTTTATTCTTTTAGTCTGAATCTGGCCTCTTCAACAAAGCCTTGTTTATTTTTATCCCTGCGGTGTTGATGCTTATTCCAAAATAAAATTAAGTTAATATTATGATGTGTATTTTTCAAAATGTTCCCGCTCTAACTGCACATAGTATTTGTTTCTCTTTGGAAGGCACAGAGAAGCACTGATTTACAGGACTTGTAGTGCTTTAGACAAAGACCAAAAGTACAAAAAAATTCAAACTCTTGTAGATGAAATTAACTGATGTATCACAGTGTTACTCTGGCATGTGCAGAGGAAACAGTGTCAGTATTACCTTTAGCTTTGTGGATGAAGAAGGGACAAATTAATAATTAATTATGACCATTTATATACAGTATTAATAAGTATGATTAATATTAATATGTACAGTTACATAGTGTTAATTACACAAAGATCATTTTTCCATCAGTTGGAATGAATAATTTGACCTTGATACCAAATGTGGTTTTTCTTTCTGTTTTTCATCCCATAAATTCCCAAGGAGCAAATTATATTCAACTAATTCTAATCTGACGTCTTCATAATTACGCCACAAAAGGAAAGCAATTATTTATGTCAATAAATTATTCATCTGGATTTAAAAAGAATCCAGCTGTGAAATAAAACAAAAGCTAAACTCGTGTTAAACAACCGAACCGAGCTATCCCAAACAATTAAATACGTTAAAATTAGTTTTTGTCCGATCGGCTTAAAAAAAAAAAAAGAAAGAAATCCTCAGTTTTATCATCAAGAAAGAGCGGTCAGTTGTAAACACATTTATCAGTAGCGTTGTTTGGCTGATGCTTCATCGTGGGGTCACTAGGACATCATGTTTCCATCTAAAAGCATGTTATAACAATCAGATTATTTTGCGCTGCCCATTGCATCTGTACAGTTCATTTCCATGGAAACGGTGGTATCAGTTCATGCACTCACTTGCTGACAGCATGGGTGGAATGCAAAGGAAATGCTTGGCTCAGATGAACCTGCTCACTCCTCTTTGTAGTCATCTGTGAGTTCTTCACTGTACCAAAAACAACATAACCACCCCTTTCCCCCATTCTTAATCCAATTATTCATTAGACGTTTGTGAGCCTTAAAAATGTAGAATTTAAAACGGCTGCACATGTGCTGGGCAATATAAGCACGTATTTAATCATTAAAAGGACCACTATGACTTCCATACAACTTTTTCTATTTACTAAGCAAGGTTGCAGTGAAATTAATCAATTTTCGACTGGGGTTAAGTTTTTTTTTTTTTTTTTAAATCTTCTGTTTAACAGCCCACATCCTTAGAAGACTCCCAGGAGAAGCAATTTATCCTGAGTGGCCATGTTCACATCACTTAGGTTCCCAGTCATTCAAGAAAAGCTCACTTGCTGAACGAGGCAGTGAACGGTGTCACGAATGTAAGCTCTCAGCCATCACAATATTTCAATTTTGTTATTTTTTGCCAATTTCAGAAATGTGTAATGAACTCTAATCTGTTTTCCTTTATTTAATGGTTCTGCAGAAGGGGACTCTCGATGCTAAGAAATATTAAAATGAACAGTAAGGCAGCCTGCTGTGGAGCAATGCAATGTGTGGATGCCACTTTGATGGCAAGAACTTCAGTGCTTTGCTGAACTGCTGTGTGTTTCTCTGTGCAAAGTGGAAATCCTGCAGAAAATCCCAGTAACGCCGGGAAGGCCGAAGAACAAAGCAGGAATCGAATGCGTCCTTTTAAGGTAAAAAAAAAAAAAAAAGTCCTCCGACAGGAATAATGCAGCAGCTCGCAGTAATTTTGCAAGTTTTTACTCCTAAGACCTTTCACATACCGAACAAAGACAAACCCATAATGTGGAATGTGTTCAATTGGAAAAAAAATCACACAGAGGCACAGAGTTAATATAAAGAAAACACCCTATTGTCAATATTTGCTCCATGCGTGATAAAGAGAATAAACAGTATTTTCATTGTCATTCATGTCTGAAACCAGGCTTTCATTTTTCTCAATAAGAACTTAAATGCTTGGTGTATTATATTCTGTTGTTACATGGGGTGCATTAAATTTCATTATTTAGTTACGTGTTTTTTTAACCCATTTCACAATTATATTTTAAGGACTCTCTTCAGATGATTTTGAGAAAGCTTCTTTCCTCCGTGTACTGGAAAAAAAAAACATGCCAAAAAAGTCCTATGAGATGTAGGGACTGAACTCATGTTGAAATAATGAGCTAAGATGTTTGCTGATGAGGGATAGATGGACTGTGGACTGTCAGTAAAAACACAGCACGTAGTGGCGCAATAAGCATAAAAGCGCAATAAGCCATCTTAGTTCATGAGGACTGTTCCACACAAATGTAATAATATTGTGATTTAATAATACAGCTTTATGTTTGCTGGTCAGGAGAATACTTTTTTTTATCCCATTTAATGCCCTTGTTTTAACTCTCAACACCATTTGCTCCCCTGAAGGCAGAAAAGCTGAGAGAAAATGATCTCTCTTCCTCTTTCCCTCTGTGAACATCCCCCCAGCCCCAAAGTTCTTGACGAAATACACAGAGCAAAGGAGTCAGCCCATTGTCCAAAAAAACTGCACGGGGAAAAACCACACCGGTGGAAAGCGTGAAACGGAGAAAAACCAAAACAAACTTTGCTCATTTAATGGTGGCTTTCAAAACTGAGAACAATACAGTAACTGTATACAGAAACAAAATGTGAACACGAGATCCATCTCCGTGTGTCAGCGTGTAAAACACCTTCTTTGGTCTATTACGTGAATGCCAAAGTGAAAGATTTTGTTACGGCTGAGGGAGAGCAGATTGATTTCATGCAGCCGCCAAGAATGCATCGAAAAACAGGCTTCGTCTCAAGGCCTTGTTTGCAGGTTTTGCTGTTAAAATGAAGGGAGAAGAGTGCAATGATGCAGATGTTGCCGCAGCGGTGAGATCAGGCATTAACCTGTCACACTGGACCAAACGTAATTAAAATAAAAGCGGCGCCATGATGAATGCTGGCCGAACCGCTCTTACAGATGTTCTGGGTTTGTAAGCAGAAACGGACATACAAGCCAGCTGGGGTTCGCTTTATCGCAGATGAAATGTGTAAGATAAAATGAGCCACACCTTTGAGATGGGTTTGAGAAGACCCAGTGCTATGGGCTGCACACTGAGATAAAAATTACATTATCCTCCTCTGTGAAGGCAAGCATTTCATTGACCCTGATGTTCCCCCCCCTTTTGTTCTCTGTAGCTAAATAAACAACAGTCATGCTCTTGTGTATTTGTTTACTACAGTAAACTCATTTTTTATTTCCTTGCCATATTCAGAAGAAACTAAGATTGCTATAGCTGCCACCTATTTGAAATTGTGGCTACTTGATACATCCATAATTGAATATTTAAAAACTGGAATAGTTGTTATGGATTTATGAAATGGAACAACTATTCTGCATGTGTGAACTACATTAGTAAGAAAGAGCAGTACTGGTTCCTCACCGCTCCTGCGCTATGGGTTTCATCCATGGGCCTGAACCTGAGTGTGAACTGATTGTGTGAGTGTGGCTGCCGTGTGATGGATTGGCATCCCATCCTAGGGTGTATCGTGCCTCACACCTTCTGCTTGTGGGATGGACTCTAGGCCACTGTGTTTTGAACCAGTGGTACTGGATGGCTGAAAAGGTTTCACAATATGGCTTTTTGTCTTTGGAGCTATTTTCTCCCTTCTGCCGTTCTGCCTTTTTCATGATAACAAGACATAACTGTTCTGCTGTTCACTTCTTCACCAGCATTTCTGCAGCAGTCGGTTATAAATTGGAAACAGACAGACAGAAATATATGGATGGTACTTTCTCCATCAGGAGCAATAAGCCTTACTGTTAACTGGCAGTGTATAAATTGTCTTTTATTGTACAAATTCATATCCTGAAATATGTTCAAATTTCCCTCATACTTGAAGCTATACTCTGTGCAACAAGCTTGAAACATTTGTGGGTTTCCTATGCATAAAAGAATTTAAAGCTGATTGTCTCAATACATACATAATAGAACTGCCTTTAGGAATACACCACTTAGCTTTGAGATTTGAGGGGAACTGACTAACTTCACAAGTTCATTTAGATTTGATTACATTTATATTTACAAATAAAAAATTATTCAACCCATCCACAAAGGAAGGGAGAAAAATAAACCAGTGCAAGTGTAGCTATGGTTAATAGAAGACTGTCCAACTATCAGGACAGAGCTACAGACATCAGAAGCTAAACTAGACATCCCTGGTGCAGGGCTGCTGATCTCCTCTACCATGGCATGCAGTTATCAGGTCCTATCAGAAAAGCATGCTGGTGCCACAGCCACCCTCATTGGGGGTGATCAGACACCACAAAGTACAGAGGAAAAACACAAAGAGATTTGAGGGGAACTGACTAACTTCACAAGTTCACTTAGATTTGATTAAGTTTATTTTTATAAATAAAAAAATTCAAAAATGAAATAGCAAAATAAATTAATTGGGGTGGGTTTACCTACTACCAGCAAAAATATACAAAGGAATTTTACACTAGAAGATGAGATGTGGAGGTACAGCATGCAGGATTCAACATTATTTATGTAAAATACAGCAAAGCTAAACAAGTTTTAAGCCTGGATCCTGATACTACCTGACAGATTACTGTACTCCAAAGTCTCTGAAGGCATCCCCTCCTACTAAAACCTTATTAATCACAGGTATTTTAGGATATCTGGCATCTAAGCTAATAAATATCATACTGGGACTTAAGGATCAATAGTTTCTCTAAGGGAAGCTGCAACAAGACCATTAACTGCTTCATATGTTAAGAGGAGGAAGCCAGTGCAGGAATGTAAGAACTGGTATTATATGGTGCTTCATTCTAGTTCTAGCAGCAGTGTTCTGAATCAGCTACACACTGGATATGGACAGGCAGATAACAGAGGCATGCAGGCGTTCTGCACTTGAGAAGAAGTATAATAATGATATAATAACCTTAATGCTTTACGCCTTCTACGCTCACCTCTATATTTAGTTACTGCTACTGAAAACACACCAGGAGCTACAGCAGCATGAATGCATTTCAACTGGAAATGGTTCAGAACAGAAACAAAGGGAAGAAACTGTCCTTTGATGTGGGTTCAGTGTGAACTGTGGCAAAGCCTCCACAGAATATGAGGAAGCCCCCTTGACCATATTAGGCTGTTTCTGCTCTGCTGGGGCCGTGAGGTCTCGGATATTTTGCACTCTGTCCAAATGAAAGACAAAACATGTCCTTGGAAAGTTTGATTCATGTTGTGAAGGTCTCTGTTGGAGGCTGAAAAGAAAAGGTCCTCCTCACAGTGGATACTCTGGCAGTGGCGGCCTCCTACCAAGGCAACAATGCTTGAGTGTTTACCTCCTTAAGGCGTATTTTCTCACAAATTCAATATCTGTCAGGTCATGTTTCGTTAGGTAAACCTTAGTTTTGTTCTTTTATGGAGGAAAGTGACAAGAGATTGAAAAACACGTGCAATGTCAAGGTAGACATCTACTAATTGATCTCTGTTTTTCCTCAAGTTGTCTTTTCGTCCATCCTGACACACGCCTGCTTAACTTCTCCCCAGCCATCTGTTGACACTACAAGAGCCCCGTATCCCACAGCTCGGGTTATTTGCCTCTGCAGGATGCTTGTTGTCAATGACATTGACACAGAGATCATTATGGTCATCTTACAGTTGAGGCGCGTTGTACCTCCATGCCCCCCCCCCCCCACCGCATCACACCACAGGATGCTTTTAGTGGCCGCGTCATGTTTGACAAGCACTTTTCAGACATTTGCAAATTACGTCTAATAGCTCAGAATGAGTTGCATTTTATTTCCATCTCCCACTTCTGTGAAATTCCAGTCTAGAGCCCTGTTAATGAAAAGAAAAATGTTGCATTTAAACTTTAATTTCTGCTATGGCTTTTAATTTTGTCTGTTGCACCACCTTGGTTGATGGTGAGGTCCTACAGTCAATAACTCGACATGAACCGAGTGAGCAAAAAATACTTTTTTTTTTTTTTTTTTTTTTTTGACTTCCTGTCTGATTTTTGAAGACGTTACGTTGTTTTGTTATTTTATTTGTTATGCAGGATCCTCACCTCTGTGCACTTGTGTTGGCTAAAGGTGGCAGCTTTTGTTTTTTAAACAATTATTAACTTCCATCCGGATGCCAGAAGTGTCTTATTGTCACCAATACTTCATCAGTCAGTGCAAATGTCCTGCCAAATTTGAATTGTACTTATTTTCAGGTGGCTGGGATTACACCGAAACGCACGGCAATATTTCATCTGTGGTCCTCTCGTCCTCACCCCATTGACCATAATTTATAGCAGGTTTGTGTTTGGCAAAAGTTCCTCTCGGATCTGTTGCAGTCTTTCTTACTTTCTTTCTTTCTTTCTTTCTTTCTTTAACCACATGTCCCTGACAGTGTTGCAGTGTTCAGAGCTGATGCTGGAACCACTGGGCTCCAGGTAAACAGATAAACCCTGGATGGGACATCCATCCATTGCAGTTCTCAGGTGCATTACATACATTCATTTAGCAGATTTTTTTCTCCACAGCAACAGTTTACTTTTTATTAATGTCTGTGCTGACGTTGATATGTACTGTATGTCTTTTACTGTATCTGCATCTGGTTCAAGACTTTAAAAATCAAAAATAGCACCTGATAACAGCTGCTGACACTTTACCCCAAGTAAAATAATACTCTACGGTGGCTAAAAGTGTCCTGATATGGGCATGATCTCCCTCAGCCTTATTTCATAAATATTCCCATTTTTTGTTCCATTTGCAGCCAAGGATCAACCAGCCGTGTGCAGCCGGGTGTCCCCCCTCCTACGGTCGCCCAAGACATCTCACACTCAAAACTCTTAAGCGAAACACTCAATTAAGGTGAGACTTTCTCTGCGATTTTCTGCACTCATCGAATGAATACACAGCATGCTCATCTGGACGGCTCGCACAACAGCCTGCTCATTCCAAACGGAAACCCACTTCGAGCTTTACGAACGCATTTTCCGAGATAAAGAATCCAGCACAAAGTATATTTATAATTTCCAAACGTTTTTCAAAGATGCCATTGTGTAGGCTTTGCTACCGGTTCTCAAATGACCCCCGTGATTTTGTCCGTCTGAAAAAACGTGAGCGCGTGAGCAAAATTTGCCAAAAATGCTTCTGGAAAATATGTTTTCCGATTCTGGTTTACCGTGACGCATTTTGGGAAGATGTGGAATCCCTCACGTGTGTAAATATAGTTCCGTACCCCACATGTACTGTTTATATTCATCGATGGAGCAAACCAGGGTGTGTGTGTGTGTGTGATTTTTTTTTGTCCAAAAATGCCACACATGATTGATTTCGCCTATCTTATCTACAGCCCATATAAGCGAAAATGTCCATGTACGTGACAACAATTAGGGTTTGATTAATGGGCCTCCTGTCAGTGTTTCAATCCACAGGAAAAGGGGAGACGGGGCGTAGGGGAGAAAAATAAGCGGTGTCAAAGTTCCCTACGCTCATGATTCAGATAGTAGCCCTCCAGCTCTTAAGTACTTTATTTTTGGGTATAATTTGTTTGCCTAACTGGGATGCAGTTAAATGCATTTCATGTTGCAAATGGTTTGTGGAAAGTCAACATGTAAGGCAGTGCTGTCCTCATCGCAGTGAAATACTGGGCTCTTGGTCTGTTGCCATTTGACCAAACACAGAGGAACGTGAGTTGGGATTAGAGGTGTGCAGAAGGGGGGGGTTACCTGTTTTCGGGCCTGAGAAGTCACTGCAGACAGGCAGAGCGAACCCATCAGATACGTCTCAGTCACAAACTGTTTTCTGTCTCTTATTAATTCCGCTTTGAAAAAAGTTTCCCCCAGTTATATTGCTGTGACTTTTTTTCATCACCGATCCTCTGCTGTGTGTCGTATTCCTCAACTTACAATATTGTACACTTTGACTTACGTGTAAGTGACAAATCCCATTATACTGCAACCTCAAATCAGAAAAAGTTGGGACAGTATGGAAAATGCAAATAAAAAAATGCAGTGATTCTTACATTTACTTCGACTTTTATTTCATTGCAGACCATATGAACCCAAGATATTTCATGTTTTGTCTGGTCAGCTAACATTTCATTTGTTAATATAGATCCATTCTACATTTGTGCATTCTAAACACTATAATGTATGCATAAACAGTGAATGCTATGTTGTAGAATAGGGCTTGTTACATGTTTTTACTCATTTCACATTATTTAAATAAAATACTACTAATACATAGCAATAAAAATATGAACACAATACAGTGTTAGTTTCATCCTTCAGTATTATTTTCCCTTTCATTTCTAAATCTTCTTTCTTTTTTCTTTCTTTCTTCAAATTTCCAGCACCAGTTGTGACTGAAGAGTGACTTGAATAGAACCAAAAGCAAAAAGTTCTGTAAGTAAAATGCTTTATTAAATAAAAAGCAGTCACTGATAGGAACCCAGTGAGAACAAAGAATCACACTGAAACGTTGACTGGGAGCCAAAAAATGACAAATATGGGTGCAGTGCAGCGACATGGCCAGCCGATGTTATCGTACAACAGATGGAGCAGTTGCCATTGAACCTTACCGCCAAACACACGGGTTTAGAAGTAATGCAGTAAGGTTAATGAGATAGCCATCATTTGTTTGGGTTGTTGTAAGTCTGTTTATTAGGTTGAGAGCAGTCTGTATAAGGAAGTGTTTCACCTGTCAGCCTGTTGCATAAAATATAGGTTTTGTACATACTGTATAACCTCACCTTTACTAATGATTTGTTAGTGCAAGAGTCACAGTGATCCAGAAACTGGGCATTCTGGTGTGTGTGTGTGTGTGTGTGTGTGTGTGTGTGTGTGTGTGTGTGTGTTCTGGAAAAGGGCAGCTGGTAGTCATACTCAGGGATAACATCTGGAAATAACTGACTGTGCAGCAGGCAGGCATTTAGGATTATGCCACATTATAAAAAGGAATAATGACCACCCAACTGTCTGCTACCAGACAAACTTGTGAATTATCTCACTTTCTATTATGTTGGGTGTGAGAGCACATTTTCTTGCTAAAACTCTAGGTGTATAATTTAGTTTAATGCAGAAATCCCACACACGTGGTACTCATGTTAGTCTCTGCATGATTCTGACTCAGAGTTCTGCTGTGCAGTTAATTTTGGAGCAATTTCTGATTTTTTTCTTCCTTCTTTATTATCACATAGAAGTCTTGAATGTGTACTTTTTTACTGTATTAATGTTAGCCGGAAGTCTATCTTCCATACATTTTAAATTATTTTGGGTGTGGAGAATGAGTTGAAATAAAATAGAGCTTGTCTCAAAATATATATTCTTTGTGCAAATGTAGAAGAAATGTGAATCATTCTGGGTTAAGGGATTTTTTGGTTGTTGAGATAGCACAGCATGATGGGTTATGTCACCCAGCCATTTTTGAAGTGTACCTTATCAGAGAGGCTTTAACCAATTTAATGAATTATATGTTCCGTTTTTATCTTTTTGTCTTTCCAAAATCTTGCATGAGCAATATTTTGTTACCTTCTTGCCAAGGCACGAAATCGATGCATTTTCACTGGTTCAGGCCCAGAGTCTATTGGACAGAACGGCATTTGATGATGAGATTCAAAACAGACATTAGTAAATTCTCAATGCTGCTGACCATTTGAGGACGCAGGGCTTCCTGGCAACAACAAAGGATCCATATTTTTATTTGACTTGGTGCAAAACTTATTAAACACACAGTACAGTAGTTAGTAAAAGTGCAGAAGACAGTTGAAATGTACCTTCTGACAGCCCAGTGGGAGTAAAAAAAATGTGTTGAAAAAAGTGTTTATTATAACTGAGGTATGTGGAGGAAAAAAATTGTTTTCCAGATTTTGTGTTCCTCTGTCCATGCGACAAAAACTGTCAAAAGTCATTATTTGCTGTGTTTTTTGTGTGATTATGGCTGCTTTTGCTGAAACACGTGAATATGTTCTGTCTAGCTACAGTGGCATCTATCAGCAACCCCTCTCCAAACTGTAACAGAAATGGCAACACTGAATTCTATAGTTCCTCAAATGGTAAACATTTAGTATTAGTTATTAGTGAATATAACCATTACCTACATTCCTTTTTCTTTTGTTGCCTTAAATGAGGAGGCCCTAAACAAGGCGAACGTGTAACTGTTTTCTGTCATTAAATAACAGTATGGATTTGTATAACAATGAAGATGGCAAAAATTCTAGGTGAAGTTTTTTTGCATTATAAAACATTCCTTGACTATCATTACAATGTCTAGCTTCAATCTGATGCAGCTGCAAAGATATTGTTGTTATTTAAGTATGCAAATTTTATAATGATTCATGACTAAGTTCTATAGGAGTTTGAGTGGAATGCGATGAGCCATCTGGGAGGTGAGGACCACATATCATCTGCACCTCCTGCAAAAGCACAACACTAGGAACCATCTCTACGACAACAGGGATGCACAAATTCTTTAAGTCATGGGCAAGTGAACCTTAGAGATTAATGGCCCAGGAAGGGCCAGCATCAGGGTTCACCCAAAGAGGCCAAGTGAGCATTTAGAAACATTTGCTCCTGAGAGAAGTGTGGTACAGGCAACAGTGGCTAGAGTCTTCGAAACCATCATATCACGTGGATACTTTGTGTCCATCTGATACAGGAAGAAGCCATTAATATGGTTTCTGCTCTATAAAACAGTCAAAAATGAAATTAAAATAATTTATGTCCAGTACTATGAATACAAATAATAAGTGGTGTAGTAGCTGGAGCCACCATATTGCAGTCAAAGGGCCCTGGCCTGAATCCCTCTTTTAGTTATCACAGCCTTGGTCAAGGCACTTACCCTGAACTGATATAGTAAAAAAGCAGAAGTGTGTGTGTGTGTGTGTGTGTGTGTGTGTGTGTGTGTGTGTGTGTGTGTGTGTGTGTGTGTGTGAATGATTGTAGGTAGCTTATCACTGTAAGTTACCATGGGGAAGTGAATAATAAGACTGAGTGCATCTTGGGAGTCCCACTTAGGATGCAGGCATGCATGAGAAGTGATACAGCCTAAACACATGAACAATCTGGCCATGAGATCCACTTGTGATGCCGTGGTGCAGTGTGCGTGTGAGTGATTGCCAGCACAGCCCTCAGACAAGCCTGTCCCTTGTACAAATTTTCAGTGTCTGTTGTTTTACTTCCAGTCCAGCCCAAATTGGACATTTCCCATGCCAGCAGTTCTGAGAAAGCAGCCAAAACATGGAAGCAGGAATATGGCTTTTTTATGAGTTTTGCCTTTACTTTAAAAATTTAGCTTCAGTGTACCCTTTTTTTGAATCTGTCAAGCTAAATATCGAGTTGTGTTTATTTAGTGTGTCGAAAACCTCAGTTTGTGGGAAAAAATCAGAGGTGAATAATAATTCTCTCCCAATGTTTAATGAAGCCTAATCTGAGTCCACTGAGTGCTTTGGCTAAAAACCCCCAACTGGCTGTAGCACGGTTACACATGTTAATCCCTAGCCTGTACTTTCATTTAGTGCTTCTCTGTTTTAAGGACATCATAACAATTTCTTTGTTTTGGAATTTACCAGGGGCCATTAATTGAGTAAAACTACACCACAGAGGCCTTGACTTGGCTCCTCAATGGCCTGAAACTCACCCACGCTCCCCCCTACCACCGGAAATTTCCCTACTGTCCAGGGTCCAACCACTTCATCCCCCAACCATACCAATGACTGCATGGTCACTTTAAGCCTATGTTTACCTGGACATTATTGCACTGATATTTATTATGCATTTATTGTACATATTTGCACTGTTTTTCTTCTGCACCCCCAGAGAAACGAAACTTCGACCCCAACGTATACCTGTATACAGATGGACTGACAAATAAAAACTCTCTTGACTCCTGACATCACAATTTCAGTTCAGTAAATTAACAGCAACATTTGTGGAGTTTTGTGTGCTTATAGTTAACGCTAGGAGGACCATTTAGCAAGTGTTTACTTTTCCAGCACCATTCTGGACTCATGCTCTTTGTCATGAGTGAAAATATTAAAGTGATAAACCATTTTTATTTACAAATGTGCTTCTTTGTATTGATTGTATCTACAGGCGATCTGGTAACTACATTACGTTAGCAATTAAATGTTGACAGGTGTTTTAAATATGTGTTCTACAAGGACTTTAGACTCATCATACATGGTTTCTGGTTAAAGTTATGTTTAGTGATAATAGAAAGTATTTCATTTTGTGCATTAAAATCAAACTCAGTGTGGGGGAATCTTTTATCAACTTTCTGGTAATTCCCTATAATCCAGAAAGAGATACAGGTACTGCAAAAAGGTAAGACCAAGAACAGCAATGGTGCAATTTAAAATTATTGTTATGCCATCAGTAATGATTTCTTCATCAGTTGGGGTGAATTATAAATAAATAAATAAATAAATAAAATTTCTAGGTGCATCATTATTCCTAAATATTGAAATTACCACTGTTATGTCTGAGTTCCTTGTATTAAAGTTCTATTTTAAGGTGACCTTTAACAACTGCATCCTGCAGTGACAGTTCGGAGCCACTGATTTCCAAATATTTACAATGTACAACCTGTAGCTCTTCCATCTTTTTAAGGCATTCTTGCTAAAATGAGAATTTTAACACAACATAACTTAATGGTAATAAACTAAAGATTTGGGTTACTATCACATGCCTAGGTTAAAACTGCCGTAATAAGCACGGATATTTATTTTATTATAATAAGCACAGTGCAGCTTTAAACATTTCTGTTTGTTAAACTTTGAACCTTGAATGCTATACCATGTTTGTATGGATGAGAGCAAAGTATTAAAAATGGGCACCCTAATTTAGGACAAAGAGGGGCATCATATATGGCCCTCTAGAGGGCAGTATAATAATAATAATAATAATAATAATAATAATAATAATAATAATAATAATATGTTAATATGTTTCCTATTAGATATATTGTATCCGATATTTCTGTTTGCCATTTTCTCTAGTTTATGTATATGTATGTATTCATGGATAACTCATTTAAGAATGTAATTATTTTGTAATATTTTATACTCTCTCCAGAGTTACATAACTGACTAATAAATGCAGTGATAACTGTGGAGAACCAAATGAGCAAAATTGGGGCATTACATATTTTTGGCAATAGCTGGAGTACTTCTAGTAGGGAAAGTAGGAAATACCCTTTAGGCTGACTGTGTGAGTGTGATGTGGTGTGGTGTAAGAGCTCCCTTCAAACTGAGCTCAAACATGTTATTTGGAACAAAACCTGTCTGCACAGGGGACCTGGGTTGGAAATATCACTTATGTTCAGGCTGTGAAATGAAGATACTGGAGTGGTGTTGCATGCTGGAATTGAGACCAGATTAAACCAAACTGCTATGCAGGGATCTGACTGTTTAAACAGAGTCTATCGAGCTGTTGGGAGAGATGCGCATACAGCAGGTTATTTCACCTGCATTTCACATGTACTTTTGTTTAGTGAGAGGAGCTGCCAAGTGTGTGCTGGCATGTTCTTGTCATGGGGCTGCTGCCCACTCCCAGTGCTGCTTCCTCAGTTTCCTTGTTGTTTTTTTTTTCCATTAGTGGTCATGTTGGAATATCCAGCCAGAGCCAGGCTCTTTGTGATGAGGGTTATAAATCAACAGCCACCACTTGTTTAATGGCTGCCATGACTCCTGATATGCTTTTGTGCAAAAAACCAAAACAGAGTACAGAGTAAAGTTTATTTTTCCCAGAATGCCATATGAATTAAATAAACATGTTTTAACAGTAACAGTGGAGAAGTTTATCTGGATTTGGAAGTTTTAGGAAAAAATCTATTAAAAGGAAGATATATGTGAATATATTTTTATGTCAGTGTAGTGATGTACTGGTATACTGGGAAAAAAACTGAATTCCTTTCTGAGCACCAAGTGCTCCCTGTACTTCCTCTCCGCATTACCAAGCACTGCTAAAGGCTCAAGACTCAAGAGTCGATAACAACTGCAATGCAGCAGTGAAACTTTCCAAGTAATCCTTACAGGTTAGTATTATATAATGTACTCCAGCAGTGGCAGCAGGTAGCGCGGTGGTTGGGCCGGGTGCCCAAAACCCCATCCTGGGTCCAAGAACTTACTCTGAATCCAGACAGCAAGAGCACCGTGCTCAGTAAATCATTATAAAAATCTTTATCTCACCATGAACTGCACTGGAAAAAACAGTCACATGTAGCAGAGTAATAACTCGGTAATGTTATTTGATTTATAAATCAATTAATTAAATTAAGTGGGTGACACAATGGCTCAGCAGTGTTACCTTGGAGTGCCTTGGTTGGCTGGGAGTGAGTTTGACTCCAGCTAAGTCTGGCAGAGTTTGTATGATCTTTCCTTGTCTGTGTACATTTGCTCCCAGTGTCCAAAGATATGTGTTTCATGTTAATTGGTAACTCTGAATTGCCCATGGTTTGTGTGTGTGTGTGTGTGTGTGTGTGTGTGTGTGTGTGTTGAAGTCACCCTGTCAGGGACTAGGATCCAACCAGGAGCAGTTTCATAACCCAGCACCCTCTGCTTCCAGGACAGGCAACCTTACTCAGGATGTTAACAAAAACTGGTGGATGGATGGATAGTCCAACAAAATAAAATTTTAAAACTTGTCCTAATGGAAAACAAGAATGACAGCTATGGATTTTAAAAATTCTCATTAATATCCTTAATATTAATATGAAATGATTAATATCACATTAATGCTGGTTTAAAATTAGTTTTATCCATTTCCAAACGTCACCTAGGATTATTTTCATCTTGTCGCTGTATAAATACTCATGCATTGTCGCAATCGTCCAACACTACTACTACTACTACTACTACTACTACTAATAATAATAATAATAATAATAATAATAATAATAGCAATAATAATAGCAAGGCCCAGCGCGCTGGCAGCACACACCTATCTTGTTAGGGATGTTTGATGAGTGGAGGTGTGCAACCTGCGCTGACGTCACACACACCTTGGCCAATCAGGGGGAAGCAGCCGAGGCGCCGCGCTCGCGAATTCCGCCGGTGCTTTAATTGACGAGTGGCGCGGCGCCTGACGCGGACGCGGAGGGGCAACCTGGGGACCGGGGGACCGGAGACCGGCGACCGGGGACAGAGCCGTGGCCGGGGGGGTGGGGGGTCTGCGGGGCTGGTGGCACCAGGTGGATCTAACGTCGCGTCAGACGGCGGACCACAGCGAGCGTCGGAGCGGCAAACAGCTTCAAACTGCGTGTGAGTGGGTCTCTGAGGTAAGGGCGGAGAGACGCGGAAGAGCGCATCTCTCGGTCCACTTTGCTCCGTTATGCTGTGGCGCTGAGCTGTCATTGCTGAAGTGAGGGTCCCCCTGCATCTTGGGCGAATTTTGCTCTTCTCGTCACGAAAAGTGCGCCTTTAAATTTTCTTCGAAGCGCACCCTCGGGATTTATTCAAATAGTCTAGAATATCATCCGCGGCCGTATTGAGAATGCTGAAACAAGAAGTTCGAGACTTTCCTGTAATATTAATAAAAATGTGAGGGTGCTGGTTGTTGCTTTTGCACACTTTCTTTCCACAGACAGTCACCCTGGCTAGCATAACTCGGGGTTAGCCGGCAGAGAACTGCGCATGAATCTTCCGCGATGTTTCACAGCATGGAATATAATTATTGTCATAAATTCTGAAAAGTAGACAATTACTCTCTTGGCATTAGTGCAATATTACTTGATGTGATAAGTGTGATAAAACAAACAATTAAATCTGAATGTAATAACGGTGGTCGTAAAATTGTCTTCTGAAACTATCAATATGTAGACAAGGCAGTCGTTTAGATCCCCTTTGCCCTCCTGTGTGTGTGTGTGTGTGTGTGTGTGTGTGTGTTCGGTATGAAATTATGCATCCCTGTGTCAAGAAAGTGGTTTTTGTGTTTATTAGTATCATATGAATTACCATATTTTTGACACAAATACAATACATTGTATATGAACAAATGCAGCATATCCACTGTCTGTATTAATGTACTCAGGGTTAAAGGTTTTTTTTGCTGGGTCATGTAATGGACAGAATACGCCGGGTTAGAACCTTACCGAATGTATTGGGGTTTAGAGATGCCTCTGCAAGATGGGTTGTCAATTCATGTACTGGGGCGTGAAAAGCCAGAGAAAATGGGATACTACAGTGATTTGCTTAAGCTGGCTGTGAATGGTTCTGCAGAAGCAGCACAATTGTCCTGACACATAATAATAATGGATTGACCCAAACCATGGATTAAACTGACATGCCTTTATGGGAAGGAGCAGTAAATTCCTTATGCAGTGTATTGTTGTCATAAATTACATTCTTGGCAGTGATGTAGAATTTATTTAATAAAATTAAAAAAACTTTAAATTTTCACATAACAGTTTTCTATAGGTTACACAAACTGCTGATGCAGCATCCTCGCTAACAGGTCAGTGTTTGTTGTTAGTCTTTCAAAGTGTTTCTAAGGAAAAAAGAAAAAATAAAAGCATGGCTCTGCGGATTTCTCCATAAAGCTTTCCAAAGCAAATGTTCATAAAATGAGACTCAAGTCCGGATTTTGGGGACAGCAGGTAGCATCGTAGTTATGAACTAGTAACCGGAAGGTTGTCAGTTTAAGCCCCACTTCCCAACTCCTACTGTAGTACCCTGGAGAAACATCTTTACTCTGAATTGCTCTGTTGAAACTGCCTTCTTTATAAAATATGGCAAACACTTCTTGTAGCTTTAGGTAAATGGCCAGCCATGCAATGAATTTAAAATAAAAATAATGCAGAATATTTTATCATGTTTAGAGGAAAGATTTTGGACAGTTCAAGGTGAAAATGGGTCATGAAAAGTGCAGATTGTTCTTGGTGGCATTGCGAAGCTTACCGTGGTCAATTTTTAAAAAATAAGATATTTCCACATGAAAATTGGAAAGATGAATAGCAAGAATCTTCATTCTGATGCACAGTCTCAGTCTAAAGTAAATGCCATAATATGGAAAGCAACACATGCTGCAGAAAGGTGGGTGTGTTGGGGTTTTGATTCCCAGGTCAAGATCAGTGTCGACTTCTCCCTTTAAAACAGAAGAACTGACCACCAATGGCATTGTGACTATCATTGTTATAAGAAGTATTATTAGTTTTACTAAGAAAATTATATACTAGCTGATGTTTTTATTGGAAACAACTTTCAGTGCTTTATTCATATATATTGTACAGCCATGTATTTTTGCTTTAGCAGTAAAGAATCTCTGCCAAAGACACCCTGCCACGGTGCGGGATTTGATCTTGCAGTGTTCAGGTTACATGCTCCTTTCTTTAACTACCACACTACCTGCTGTCATTTTGCGCTGAAATTGAGTGCCGTCTGCCAGCATTTCGATGTGAAGTTGGCAGCGTGACGGAGCACAGTAGCAATTCTGAAGCTCAGCTAAGAGGCTTTGGTCTAGTGACGCGGAAAAGTGCTCCAGAGTTCGAGTCTCCCTGTGGCCAGGTATCTACTGGAACGGAAGATGTAGTGTTTGAACTGCACAGTAAAATTTATCAATACATGTAGTGTAACAGGTACATTAAACTCATCACAATGATTTACAGTTGGCCCGATCCTGTGGAGAAGTAGTAGCGGCATGCATTTTTATTTGAGTGATTTCTTACCTGCCATAACTTTGATGATGATGGACAATAAAAGTGGAAGAAACACCTGTCCTGAAAATTAAACAAGGCCTCATGCGATGGATTGTGGACCACTGAAGGAGCCTTTTGTGTTTGGAAGTTCTGACAGCCTCGGTGCTTATTTGAAAAGACTGGAATTTCACCAAATTGCTAGCATTTCAAGTGCCGGTCCTTTTTAAAGCTCTTTAATGCTAAGGGATTTTTGCTGTGGTTTATTTTCATCTATGCAGCATTCCTTATGATGTGACAGTGAGCCAGCATCAGTCTGTGTTCATATTATGTCTAATATTTCTGTTAATGTGGGAATTATCACCCACCGGATATAAACAGATTTGTCTCTGCATGTGTAAACCTCATTTCAAGTTATTTTGTTAGTGATCTACTGAGTTTTTGACATTTAAACCACAGGTACCTTAAAAATGTCCATGTCTAGTGATGGTTAGTAACCTGGAACGGCAGGATTGCTGTATTTAAAGATGTCAGCAGACAAACAGGCCCACATTTGTGTCACACGTACATCCTTGTGACTCACTCTTGCGCTGCCGATAAGCAGGAGCAGCTCTGAAGATCTGACAATGTTGTGAAGACCACGGAGCCGAGGACCTACGTTTTCCGAGGGAGAAAAGTGTAAAGATACACTGGTAATAAATTTTGTGTCTAATGTAAATGTAAAAATACATTTTTGAGAGATTGATTTTCATCCTTAAATTCTTTCATGGCTTATTTTTCTGTATAGTTCTGGAGTAAAGTTTTACAACCTTTTTTGCAAAATAACTTCCCATTTGGGGTCTTGTATAGACTGATGGAACCTGACAGATGATAGAGTTTCCCCAAAAAATGCTTTATATTCTGGATCAATAGGTGGCAAAGTAGTGCAAGAAGTAGAGCTGCCCCCTTCAAAGCTCTTGCACTGCAGGTTAGAATGTGGTTTTGACTCCAACCCTTAGTGCATGCACCCTTGGGTGGTTACATAGGTAAAGAGCACAGGAAAGCAGATTAAGTTTATCACTGAAAATAAATTCCAGCAGTGCACCACTTTATACCACCCAAAGGGTCTTTCTCCAAACGTTTAAGGTTCCCTTCAACATGTATAATGAATAAAAAATACTGGAAAAAAAATAGCATGTCTTCCAATATACTTAAAGCTTTCCTCAACGTGTACAGGATGTAGTTTAACAATTAAACAATGTCTTTTAATGTGTTCTACACAGTTTGGAACCAGTTGCTGGTTCCACAGACAGTTTCTGCAGTTTTCAGTGCTTTAATTACTTTTATCCATTTCAAAACCAGGAACACTGACCAAATCTGGTGTTTTTCCATTTTAATAGAGGTAATTCAGACTCTTCTGCAGTCAAATCTGAGACTGCAGAAATCATTGCATGCATGCGACATAAATAGAAATGTGCTAAATTCAAGGCCCTTTCTATTTTTTTAATGTCACAAAGGAAATAGAGTGCAGAATATTAAAATTCATGGTTGTTAAATGATTTTGAAACTTTTCATCCTTCTCTTTTGAACTCACTGTTGCACTTTTGCTATTTATGTAACTATAAAAAGTCTGCAGTATAACGTTTCAGATACATTTTAACAACTGTTTAAAACTGAGTTTCACTCAGACACATTTCTTTTGGGTCCTGGATACTTTATTTGTAAACAATGAGGGAATTTGCATGCCTGCTGGCATTGATTACATTGTTCATGTTATATAAGCTGAACTCTTCATTTATTAAACCATTTTAGTGTTAATTTAGGTATTACAGATTTTTTTCAAGCATTTTATTTGCATAAGTAGGCATAAACATATGGGAAAAGCAGCTTTTGTCATTTTTTTCACCCACTATGGCTAGTGGACTCGTTGCATTATTTGTCATCCTCTGTGTGGATCCTTTTTTGTAACATATTGTAACTAAAATTGGATTGTTGTGGATTAAATCGTGTGACTATCTTAATATTACATGCATCTCTTTAATTGTATGCATGGTAGAGGAAATTTAATATTTTTCAAATTATTTTAAGCAAGTTTGACTTGAAACAATTACCTTTTGGAGAGCTGGGTTTCTTTCATCTGCATACATATTTGGTTTTTCTCTGACTCTCTAAGCACTTAATGATTTAAATATGCCTTCTAGAAGCAGTGTCATTTTCACTTTTACTGTGTGTGAGAGAGTGAGTGACAGAGTGCACGAGAGAGAGGGAGAGAGAGAGAGATTACTCTGAGATATACGTGATCCAGTACGGGAGAAGCAGTGGAAAAAAGGCATATATTTACATGTTGTGTATACCCTTTATATGTAAATAGTGTATTTTGGTTAAGTAAATCAGAACACACATTTCACTACACTTTTCTTCCTAAATTTTCACTGCCCTGGAAGTCCTGAGTGATGCTTCAGAAACAGGTATTTTGGAAATGTGTACAGTAAATGCTGTTTATTTCTTTTATCACAGAACACATCGTACTGTAGGAACACCATGTGGCTGGTCACAGAGATGAATGCGATTGTAGACACACTGTGACAGTTTTATTAAACTGTGCTCTTAGCACAGTACTTCATTCTATAAGGTAAAATATGTATCATGGTAAAACTGTCTGCAAAATTGTGCAGCACTTGAAGAAAAGCCAATAATGAGGATGCAGCGTTCCTTTTGTATAGGTCTGTTTTTTGAATACAGTGTTAAAGAGACTTTTGATTTATGCAAGTATGTTAGTCCCCTCTTTGCCTTTCACTGTGTTTTATGTGCCGAAATAAATCAATTAGCTCCACAATCAAGGTTGCCTGCAAACTGCCCTTATATGACAATGGCTGCAGTGCGAATCTGTCCGAGCTTAGTGTAATCCTTGCGGCTGGAGTCACTGAGATGTTAATTGTGCCTCGGCAGACTTTCTCAAGCCACCCGTGTCCAGCGCCTTCCTGTCCAGGTTCCCCAAATTTGGGTTCACGAGATCCTTTGTGGAAAATCCATGCACTGTTAATAATAGAGGCAAAAGCACACCCACACTAGCACATTTACTGTTTGAGAAACACTGGCGGATTTTTGTTTTTTAAAGCACGTTTTTTTTGTTGGGATGTCCTCTGCAGGTCTGTTTTTCAGGATTTGCTTTGCTTGTCGGGGCGCTCCTTTTCATTTGAGAACTCGTATTTTTCACAATGTAGAATGATATATACTTCAGCTTATGAAAGTTCAAGTCTGTTCATAACTTGGAATTCTTTGTAATTCTCTACCTACTCCGTCACAAGCAATGAAAGCTTAATAATATGGCTTAGTCCTTAGGTTTATTCACAGGTTCTGTTGCAGACATCAGATAAAGCTAAAATTAGCTAGAATTATTTCTTTATTTATTCTATTTTTACAAAAAGTGCAGTGGATGGGACAGCAGTTTATTTTATTATATTATTATTATTTATGATATTATTAACAGGGAGCAAAATTAAAATATTAAGACTACTTCAAAATGGCTGAAAAAATATCATCATCATCATCTCCATAAACAGTTTATTGTGTTGTTTTCTGTTCTGGTTTATACACAGGAGAAAGTGCCATGTTCCTCTAGTTCATCAAGGTACCACAGGTGAATGAAATAGTGGAGAAATAATTATTTGGGAAAAACATATTGACAAGTGTTTTGCCCAAAAATATTGATTCTGTCTTTTTGATAGACATGCACCTCTATTCACTGAGCACTTTTTTTTGTGACTATAATGACTATAATGCAGCAGTAATAAACAAACCCTGACTGAAATCAGTTGGTGAAGCTCCTGTCCTCTCTCTCCACAACCCCAAGTTTCTATGCATTTGGCTTCCCCAATACCCAAAAATGGAAATGCAGGCTACTTTCACTGTTCAATAAAGAAATTCTTCAAGACAGAACAGAGAAGACAATGCATTTAAAAATAAATAAACAAACTCAGAAGTCTTTGTATTTTCAGAAATATGTAACAAGGATTTTAGTAATTTGAGATTCAAGTGAAAATGTATGTGTAAATATTGTCAAAATGAGGAAGAATGGAAATGTATATCACATGGTTGATGTAGTTCTTAAAACATTTAAAGTGTAATGTAAAACGGACTCCTGTTACGGCCCACAAGACAATCAAAGAACCTGTACCTCGGTACCTACAGGACCTGACTGTTCCCTGCAGCCCACCAAGAATGCTGCACTTTTCTATCTCAGGCCACTTGGTGCTCCCTTTCTTACGTTGTCCAGAATCGATAGTCCACAGGTTCTTAGTTTTGGAATTAATTTCTTCAGAGCTGCTGTATTACTTCTTGAATCCAGAAAGACTCAGATGCACTGTACTTCTATCCTGCAGAGTATATTATACATACATTTGCATCAACACATCTGTCAAGATCACCTTTTTAGATCCTAAACAGCTTCAATCAGTTATGATTTGGCACAAACAATGGTATTGAACAAACTAACTGTGCTTTGGCAGTCACAGCTCTGTTATGAACTGCACTTTCTTTTGCCTGAGTTGTCCATCAATTTGAAGAGAAACATCTGGCAAACAAATGTAAGTGCGAAAGCTTCCATTTTTACGCACAATTATTTTTGTTAAAAAGCCCTGCGCTACATTTATTATAAGTTCTGAGAAAAGTGTGTGTGCTTGACACGTTGCGGTCTTCAGACTGAGGGAGTGCATGCGAGAAACCGGCGGTGAACCTCACGTTGTTTCGTGATGGCAGGGTGACTGGGCCACTAACTCCAATCTTTGCAGTCACAACATCCAGGTCGCTCACTTATTTGGAGAGGCCAAGCATGATATGTGACCACTGACTGCTTGTCTGACAGCCGTGGTGGGTGAAGGTTTCCCTGGGAGTACTCCAGCACTGCCTATCATGGCCATTTTCATTCAGATAACCGTCTTACAGTAATAGTCATACTGTGAGCCAAAATTACTTTACGTAATTGCCGGTGTAAATTTGGTCCATCCGTGGTCCAATTTTCCTTTCGAATTTTTATTCATTCTTTTAAGTCTTTCACAAATATTATGTGTCTAAGTATCTGGCTGGAAATGAAACCTAATAGAGGGAAATTTTTAATGTTATTCTTTATAAAGATGTCCAAGAAGTCTTTCTTATCAACATAGCAAACCAGTGACATAATCCTATATTCATCCCTGAAAGCACTAATTTGTCAAATACTTTTACGTGTTTGGCAACCGCTTTCATTTGAACAGTTTCAGGATGTTAAAGTACTGGGTGATATTTGGATTATTTGTTTGCAGTATTTGTTTTGGATGAGAATTTAAGGGAAGCACTTAAATGGATCATTAATGTTTACAACAGAGGGTGGTCTCAGCAGCTGGATATACTGTAAAAGAGGAAAATAAGTCTTGCAAATAGGTTCTTGTTGAATTAAAAAAAAAACTTCTGACAGTCTGTTTCAGGGCAAAATTAGATTTGTAATGTGAGCTTGTGTTTTGCTAATTTATTAAAATGAAAGTATGCAAATGTAGGTTTGGGGATTTCGATATCTTAATGCTCATAGTGCAGTCAAGTCTTCACTTTAGCTGCTTCAGTGCTGCATGAAAATTTTAAACCTGTATTCTTTACCCAAACAGTGTGTGTCTGTATGTGTGCGGTTTCTTCCCCACCATCTTATTTCTGTGTGTGGTTTTTTTTTTTTAATATACATTGTAAAGTTAAATGTATTCTTTGCTTATTATTATGGTCTTTATAGACAGTAGAGGAAGTTGAAGAACTTTTTTTTTTATTATTATTTTTTTTTAATTTTGATCCACTTTAACTTGAAACAGCACCATTTATTTGTGGAGACCACACCTCTCATTCATCAGTATACAAATTTGGTTTTATTCCAAATGTTTTGCACATTCAGTACAGTACAGTACAGTAAATGCTCTCTAAACTTATAAGAGATCAGCATTTTAATCAAACTCTTTCATGGCCAAATGTGTTTAATGAAATGCAGTGTGTCAGTAATATATTTTTACAGATAAATTATGATGTAGTAATGATGCTGCTATGCTACCCAGAGGTTTACCACACATATGGATAAGATTGCTGTCTGTGGAGGAGAAAACCCAGCTTTTCAGGTTTCTGTATTTAACTATCGCAACCCTGAGATGGTGCACATCTATAAAAACTTCTCAACACCAATAACCTGGCACTTAACTGCAAAGATGTCTTAACCTTTTACTTATTTTTTTTTATTTACTATTTATATGTCCTAACTCTTGCCATTTCCCTGTTTACCCTTATGTAATGGACCATTCGAGAACAATAATGGAGTGACTGTTTGGGAGTGCAGTTAAATTTTGTGGAAAACAATAATGCAATTCTCAAATAGCTTTTTTAGATGGGCTCTAACTGCATATGTCCCAAAACTACAATGAGTTTTGAAGCATTTATAGCCAGAATCATTTCTTATGGTGGGGAAAGAGGAACTTGTAAGTGACATATTGTTCTCTGGAGGAAAATTGACTTCAGCTTCATATCTATTTGGTTTCTGAAGTGTCAGTCTACCTTCAGGGCTCTTTATTATACCTTCACTTTGTTCTCTCCAGTGGGAAGGGGTTCTGAATTTCATTTGCCATTGTGGTTTATATTGTTATATGTATATTAATTTTTCCAGTGGTGAGCAGTTCATGTTGTTTTTATGGTCTTGTATTATAGGTTTGCTTAAGGAATTTCCTCAACCAGAACATCTAGACTCAACGGTCTGATCAGTAAAATGTATGTGGGAAAGTCATAATTTTGTTTCCTACATGTTTGTTTGGTTGCTTTTTGAATTACTATTATTTAGTAATACTTCAGAGTGCCTAAGGAGTCTGCAGCTCTGCATATAGAGTGATGGCTGAACATTAGGTTAAGCATATAGACATTATGAATTTTAAGTTTATTGCACAAAAACATACACGCAATCCCATATGTTTGTTGTTTTCATATGTACATGTGTTGTTTTCCTAAACATTGACACATTATAATATTCCAGTATGTGATTAACATATGGAAAGTCTATGTAGCAACACTATGGTGAGTCATTTTCCATCCGGTTAATGAATTCCGTAATTCCAGATTTGTGCATTTTCCGTAAAATTGTCCAACTAACATTGTAATTATGAGGGGTGTCTGGATAATTTAAACATTTCAAAATCACATTTTGGCTGTTTTTTGGCTGTTTCTGACATTGCACCCTTGTAGAAAAATGCAAGATTGATCGCGGGGCTCTTGGAGGTGTTTAATTACACGTCTGCGGTCGACTCAGATGAGAAAGCCGAGCGCAAAGGAAATTTTCGGCTGGAGGAGAACGCTATCCACTTTATCACCATGACCGCAGTGTCAAGGCAAAATGGGACCGCTGTTCTTGTAGCTAACCTTAGCCTTGTTTTCTCAGGAGCCTACATGCGTTATTGAACCCACCGACATTTTCTTCCTGGTAGCTTGGATTAATCTATAAAGACTTTTATCTGGTTACTGAGTTTTCCCTCTTTGAGATGTCTAGAGAATTTGACTGCGCTACACAAAAAACAAACAAACCTAATGCTACAAATTAATCCTCAGGCCAGAAATGTTCTAACAGATTTTAATCTCTGCTGATATCTTCTTTATAGCATGAAATGTTATATGCAGTTTTATTTTTTGTATTGACTAAAAAACTAAAAAGCTAAAAAAAAAGCTAAAAAACATCCCTGCTGTTAACACCCCCAAATGTAGACATGGGTTGTAATACCAAGATGAACTAAGTATGCAGCGTTAAAAACACACACAGGTAAATGAACAAACAATGATGTCAAAACAAGGACATAATTTTCCAGAAGTCATCATTTCCAACACTTTGGTTGCAACTTGGTGCAGCTCATCTGAGATGTTAGAGCACAGCAGTGTAGTTCTCAACATGAAGGTCCACAGCATCTCTGAATTGTGCTGAATCAGCAAGTCCGTGCTTTTGACTGCAAAACCAGGGATTCTCTGAGTTGAAAGTTCTACCTGTCGGTTCTCATTCACTCTATCGGGTTTCTCAAAGACCCAGGTTGCTTCAAAACTTTTGGGGTACCGACAAAATGACTGCGTGGTGGGTGGTGTAAATTTCAGAGTACCAGTCTCGCTTTGTAGCTTCTCTTAGAAATGAGCAAGATCCACCTTTTCAAAACCCTAACATTCCCTTGAGTGTTGAGCAGAGCAGGCATGCTGTCTCCCCAAAACTGCCTGCAACGGTTTTCTTCCACACTTTTTTTTTTTTTTTTTTTTTTTTTTGCTGAAGGTTTAGATTCAAGTATTTATGATCGAAGTTCAGCTCAACTTTCTGACCATTTATTTCCTACCTCCTGCGTTAATTGTTTACCTGGATTTTTGTTCATTTATATTCAGTGCAATTGTGATTTTGTGGTTTTATTAAACAAAGCCACTCTGTGCCACCACCTGATTTTTCATTCTGTGCTGAAACACAAGCCAAAGCTCGACTGGCTCACCAGAATGGTGGCTGAGGTCATGCTCATACTGAGGAGTACTGCATCTTTTACATTATTTCTTCCCAATCCCAATCAAGGAAAATTCCTGTACAGAACACTACTTACTACTTTTTTTTTTTTTTTTTAAATAAAAATATAAAGGCTGATGCTCAGTGGAATGCAAGTCTGTTTTGATTTTGGATTTAGCTTTCCAGAACCTTCCATGGTGTAGGCTAACAAATGAGAGATCCGTAATGATGGTCTAATAGTGACCTCCATCCATCTGTGTGCTGCTTGCACATTTTGGGCGAACATGAAGGATCTGAAATGTCTTGTCAGCCACAGACACTCGCAGCAAAGCAGCCATCTGGCCGTGTTTTGGCTTCTTTTTAATTAATTGGCATCTTTTTTCATAAAAACCTCCTAGAATCCAGATGTAGTAGGAAGCACCTCCCATATGTTTCCTTCAGTTTTTTTTTTTTTTTTCTCCATTCAGTTTAGTTGCTATCTTTTTAATGACTTTTTGAGTGCTTCCGAGTAGCATAGATAAAGGAAGTAAAGTACCGTTTTGGACTACTTTGGCAGATAATTCATTTGAAGTTTAATTAATGTTTTCTTCTTTTAATAATATGGTGTCCCTTAATTATATTGCTTACGGGACTACCAACACAATATTCTGTATGTAGGTGTGAATACTTGGTTCTAAACAAAGGGGGAACACTAAATGGAATCCCTGCAGACTCATGTATGCCCGGACCCGTCTGTGAAGTTCCCCATAATCTGCATGTCAGCACTTACTATGAACTTGCTATGGCCTTACTAATGTGTCTGAAGGAAGTATGAATGTAAAGTACTTTATGTTCAGCAAAAGTAAAATCGTCGTGGTTGGTCTGATTTAAGATCTATTTATTATATCTCCTTGAAGAAATGCTTCCTAGTAAGGCACGCCCTCAACATCAAGGTTTTCACTGAACCTGTGCAGTGTGTGGTTAAATGTATAAATGTTACCCAAATGTGTTAGTATGTACTAAAATAATTGGAGACGAATGTGTTCGTATGCTGCATGGGAGCAGCTGAAGCAGCTCAGCTCAGGCAATAGAAGGGGGGTCCACATACTTTTGGCCACAGAGTGTAACAAGAATGTTTTGCGAGCTTCAGTTTCAGATTTCAGTCCACAGGAGGGCTTCTAACTGGTGTGGATTTTGATCCCCCACTGACATAATGCAGGAGAAGATCTGACGCTGTGAGCACATATGCGCAGTTGTAATGTTTGCATGTATGAATAATGTACTAGTTATTAACAGGTGGTTGGTGAGCACAGTCTAATGGTCTAATACATCTCTCAACCTCTCAAAGACTTTGGAGTGCAGGAAACTGCAGGGGAGGGTTGGGGGGGGGTCATGGAAAATCTGCATCAGCAAAAATGGAATTCAATCCCACCACCCTGAAGCCATGAATGAACAACACTAGAATTTGGGCCACCGTGCTAGTCAGAATTAAATTAGATTAAATTAAATGCAGGTACATAGACAAACGCTTTTGAAATGTGTGAGTGAAAGGAGTGTGGGGTGACACTTTATTATACCGCTTGCTCTATGGTCTCCCGGCTGTGACTGTCCTGTCTGATTGCAGCCTGGGGCAGTGTAAATACACACAGCCCACCTGAGTCTGCGAGCGCAGCGCCATGTGAAGGTGCACATAACTGCCATTGAATGATCTCCTCGGAGATGCTGCTTCCCCCACCCTCCTGCTTTTAGCGTGATGCTCACAAGCCCTGCCTGTGGAGACTGAGCCGGCGCAACTGTCAGCAGTGCCCACAAAGGTGCATCGAACCCAGCACGAGGGTTCGCATCAGTTAGAGCAACAGGACCCACGGCCCCTTCTCACACGGGCTCTCTTTGATCAGCTGGCTGGAGGTAACACACGAGCAGAAACATTTACAGAAGATTGTGGGATTTGTTTATTTATTTGTTTTTGTGGTGCACAAAGTCTGCCGCCCCTCATGTCCATCTGCCTGGCTGCCCCGCGTCCTTTCAAGAGTGCGGCAGCCTGTTGGACAGAGGCGAAACATCAGAGAAATTGAAATGACCCCTTCATGTGTCAGTTGAAGCAAAAGGGCAGTGCCAATTTGAGGCTTATTAGTGTGCATCATAGTAGGCTAATAATTATCTTGCTAAATATTCACGAAGACGAATACCAGAAATTACATATTCAGCGGGCGCCCCAGATTCCAAAAAATGTCATCCAAGGTTCACACTTGTCCTCCTCCTGCGGTCGTTTTAATCTTTCATTACCCACAAAGTCCTAACCCGATGCGCGGCCTGACTCAAAATGTCAAACTGCTTTGCCAGCTGCTGCCTAAATTCTGCCGTATTTTCGATAACCCGCTGCTGCCAAAAAGTTGTCCTTTTATCGAAACGGTTTTATCTTCATTAAAGTTTCGGTTTCCTGATGTGCCCATGAAAAGTGGCGAGGACTGCACATGCATGCTATCGATTGTGTGCGGGGAGGGCTGGATGTATCCTCATACTACACCACACTTTTCTATGTCACATTTGTCTCATCGGTGAGGGATAAATTCATCTAAGCAATCGGTCTGCAATGTCTGTCTGCGCATCCTTCAGGTGAAGGTCCAGGTGTGGACTGAATAAACAATTACACAGGCATCTAAATTTCCCAAGTTTGCTTTGTGTTGCAGCTTTATGAACTCTAGACTAAGTACATTTGCTCTGAAATGATGCCAATTGGTCTCTAATGGAATACAGGGACAATGGCAATGATCTCTTCTGATGTATCAGTGCTTGGCACCGCTTGTGTATTTTCTTAGGTAGATCAATTCTATAGCAGACCTACCAACATTGACCGTGACTGCACGTGCAGGAAAGCATGACCTGTGATCAAAATGTGATAGCCACATACTTTGGTCAACACTGCACCTTATCTTACCAGGTAACACCCAGTGAATACAGGGGTAGATACAGTATGGGTAGTACCTATGGGTGATAGATATGAGTGGTAGCACTTAGAATTTAAAAACAAAAATACTGGCTCATTTTGGTAATCATCAAAATGCTTCCAACAGACTCAACAATAAGTTGAAGTTAGATTCTCTGTATAAATACTTAAAGTCACAAATCCAGTGTAATGTCAGTAATTTTTATGTAATCTTATGAATGTACAGTAAGCACTTTAGCCCTACAGTGCAGTAATATCCAGAACAGGTTGAACCACTCCTGGCCTGGCAACCAGTGAATCTGAGGTTGGCTTCAGACTTCCAGGACCGCAAGGATAAAAGCAAGTGAGGGAGCGTCAAGTCAAGTCATTCAGCTGTTAAAGCCTTTCATTTCATTTAGCCTTTTCATAGTTTACAATCCATATGTTGTGTGTGAAATTATTTTTTCACTTTGCTGAAGCCTTTCTACTTGGAAAAATGGATGTTAAGGTAATGTGCTAAGCTGTTTACAATGGCTTGCAAATTTACTGTATAACACTGGGCAATGTTTACTGGAGCAGTTGAGGGAGGTATCATGACCATGGATAGCAGGAGTAGCAGCAGGATTCAAATCTTGGTCCTTCAAGTGGAAAGGCAGGGTTCAGACCACTATGGCCCCCACTCATCCGAGTACTGTAGACATGTCTGAGAGAAAATAACAGGAAAACTGAGTTTTCCATCTTCATCATCTAATACTGTACGTTTATTACAGACAATTGTTTGAAATTGCTTGATGGCCTTGCAGTATTTCAAAATAATCCAAGGGTGCCATATCTTCTATTGTTAATGGCCAGGTACAGCAGCAGCTATAGAAGTAAAGTAGTGTCTAGTACTTACAGTCACGCTCATATTCACTTCTTATGAGGCACAAATGGGTGGAATGAAATTAATTTGGGACTTAAAATATGTACTGAAAACAGTTATACACAAAATACAACTGCAACCTTCTAGCGACACTCATCATAATTCTGTGGTGTTCATCATAAAATCTAAATTAAAAATGTTATTTATTGCCAACTTTTTATTGAAATATAACTGAAAAAACATTAATGCTACTAAGTTCTTTCCTTCTTGCTTGTTAGCCTTCCAAAATAATCTAGGGGAGCTGGGATACAGGGAGTCTGGAGGGAGCCCTCAGACTCGGGGAAAGGAAAACTCCTGGTGCGACTACTGCATGTATCTGTAAATTTGGAAAGGAGCTCAAGAAGTATAACAGCATTCATGAATAATCAATCCTGCTGTTGAAGGAGAGCGATGCAAATGCCTAAATATTTCAGACATGACCTGTTTCTGACTCGGCGAACTGAGGGAAAAGCCCCCGTGCTGGAAATGTGCAGGGCAGCAGTGGAAGTGATGCGCTCAGATTTCTGTTGCTCAATGACAGCTTATGGCAACTCCTGTCAGTACTTAGCAATTACATGTCAGATACATGCTTCCAAATTTGCACTTTTCCATGTACACAAAGAAGTTTAACTTGGATAAACCCAGTTGATTTAAATCTTAGCCTGTGCACAGCTATTATCAATATGCTGGTTTTGGGCTAGAATCCAGGAATCAAGTTGCATCTCTGTTTGTCTCTGACTGCATGTAGATGCTCTCCTTTATCCTCTGGAGCCCCGGTGTGCTGGTGATGACGGAAGGGTAGCATCTTTGCGGCGATGCTGGCTTGCGATTGCTGACAGGTGGGCGGATGTCTAATTTGGGTCCGAGTTTAATTTGCATCGCTTTTTTGCACGAGTGACGCAACTTTAACTGAGTCATTGTTATTGTACGGGGAAAGGAAAAATGAAAATGTTTACTGGTTCATATGTATGGTATTTGTGAATATTAGCATGTCATTTATAACTGGAGAAATATAAGAGACGAGAAATGCCCCCTTCCAGTGAACATGTTCATTTTATCATAAAAATTTGTGGTTACATTTAGCTTTTAATGGAAATGGGAATCATTGTGGATTTGCCAAACCTTTATTTTATATGAAGGAAAACGCCTTCGTTCGGCATTTTTCACAAATAATAAATGTTAGTTCTATAAAGAGGCTTGCATGTTCTTAATCGTTCTTTTCTGTAATTTGTCCTAAAACCTGGACTAAATTAATGGCCTCTAAACTAATTTTAGGGATGTAAGCAAAGCAAATGAATGAAAATGCAGGAGTCAGTCTCCATTTCGGGAATCAGTTTTCAGTGACAAGTTTTCCCTTCTAGTAAAAAAGTTATTTCAACAGTCTCTTTGCAACCTTAGTGTTAAAAGTACTAAGTTTAAAAACAGCGCAGTTTAAAAATGGAAAGTTAAGGATAAAGACTTCAGAAGGTTGCTAGTTTCAGGAATCCTGAGCAAAGTACTTATCATGGAGTTCTGCAGTAAAGATACACAGCAGTATAAACAGAGCAAATGCTGCAATTTATTTTGAAGAAAATCAACAAATAAATACTAAAGCACAATCTAAATAACTTGTTTTGCAACCAGTGTTAAACAATAATATATAATGTGCTATGAACTCTGCTTTTAAACACATAATATTGCACTCTGTGTATTAACAGAAAGCATCAAAGAAGTTATTGCACTTATTTAGAAAATTACTACTGGGACCGATTCAGAAAGGAACGTTGCTAAATGAGCCGTATCTTATTGGTCATCTCATTATCTGATTTAACTCATTCTCTGGATTCCAAATGATGACCAAAATGGCACTATTAAAAATGGGGCTTTTATATTTTATTACAGGCTTTGGCACTATAATGGTTTGACAAGACAAGAAAAACACACAGCAGCATGTTTGACTTGATGGTATGCCATGATAGTGCTTGTCTACAGTATTCTTCCTAAGAATAATCTCCTTGCTGGAATTCTTTAGCAACTGACTGGTGGTCCTTGAATATATATGAATTGAACCTCCAACTAAGGTGAACATAAATACCTTCTGTATTTCCATACTAGGAAGGATGCAGAGGTGGGCATCCATAATGGGTAATAATGCTCACTCACTTATTATCAGTAACTATTTACTTTAAGGCAGGACTGCGGCCGCAGAGATGAGCATTGAGATGCACTGTGCCTCCAGTGGGTGAAGTCTTTTGTGGTGACTTTATATTTTTCGCAATCGTTTTGCTAAATTTTTTTTTTGTTTGTTTGTTTTTCAGCTGAACAAGGTGGAATTTGAGCTTACAAGCTCTGCTTAGAATACACATACAGTGTTCAAAACCAAAAATGGCAAAAAACCTTGAGAATACATTTGAAGTCAAATGATAGTAAACAAAAAAAGGAGATGTAGGGCAAAATATACTCACTGGGGGGAAAGTAGATGTGACATAATATTTACCTTACCTTCCTTTTTGTATGTAATGTACATTTCAGCAATACACTGAACTGAATATATGCACAGTATATGCAGTATGTTCTTTTATACAGGATTATTTCTTGTTTCTCAGTAAATGCCAAATTTGAACCAATTCTGTTTGATATTATTGCATAATGGACTGTACGGCAATTAGAAAAGGTACTGTTTAACCCACTGCTGAGATGAGCCATTGCACAAGAACACACCTAGCAGGACACCTGCATAAAAAGGAAGGTAGATGATAGAAAACACTGGCATCATTGCCTAAAGATTACTGTTACTGTTCCTCTTTTATATCCATATCTGTGGGTTTCAGGCTTCACATTGTATGTCACATTCACATCACATTGTGTCACATAGTAAACATATTCTTTGTCTTTTTGTCTTTGTCCTGCATTCTTTCTGGATATGGAAAAAACAAAAGGCTCTTTATCTGAATTAGCTCTAATAGAACGGATAAACACTTGGTTGTTATGGAGTTGCCAAGGAGGTGACAATTGAATGAATTAAATGAATTCCCTAATATACAAGGAAGGGCTGGGCAATAAAAACATTATTTTCCAAAATAACTTACAGGTGATCAACACATTAAACAATCTATGTGCAAGCTTATTAATTTCATATTTGCGTTCACATTTAAGCTCAATTAATACACATATAAGTGAAACACTACTGCAAAGCCATTTAAATAAAACTACTTGTTGGTCTTTTTATTGCATAACACAACTTTACAAACTGTACCCACCCTCACAGCACCATCCTGTTATTCTGAGGATAGGTAGCAGCTTGATTTGCAGTGGTCTTCAGGGAACAAAATGGTGCAAAAACAACCATTACTGTATTTGCATTATTTTCCTATATCACAAAGGTCCTGGCGATGTGTAGGGTGGGTTTGGTAGGGAGGTGTGGAAAATGTATGGAACAACTTTACTGTATACCTACATGGAATGAATGAATTTGCACATAGTATATTTATAAGCCAATATATTTTATTGTATCAAATATGCATTGCAGATGAGTGTACAAGCCTTGAGTCTTGATTCACCGGACAGACAGGGCTGCTCTGAAAAGCCAAAATACTCTTCTCTAAAGTAAAGTATTACTCAGAGTAAGCAAAAGTCTATTTCACCAACAGACAGACAGTTACTAAGTCCAATATAATTACACAAGGTACCATATGAGGTGTAGAGGAGGAGGTCCTGACCCTGTCCATGTCACATTCAATTCACAAACTTCTTAAGCAACAAACCGATTGTCGTTTCCAATTAAGTTCATAAACAGGGAATAATGAAAACTAATATGGATAATAGCTGACATAAAAGGTCATATTTTTAGCAGACTTTTATATTCCATCTTCATAATGTGTGAGCATCTCTGGTGTTTCATTTCACCTGCGGGTAGCATGTATATAATCTCAGGCAAGATTATAATGCTGAGCTCCTTGCGGGATTTGACCTGGCAAACATCAAGTTATAAAGCATTGTCCACAATACCTGTTACCCTGGATGTCATTGTAGACTGGTCAGCATTTAATTGAATGTTTGACTTTGGCTCAGTATCGTTCCGTGTTTAAAACCGTTTCTTTCTTTCGTGTTCCCTGCGCAGGTTTCTTCCACAATGACCGTGCCAGAAGATAATGGTTCAGGAAACCGATGGAATATCAACCAGTCCCCCACGGAGAGGTGATTTCCCAAAATGATGCGGCCAAAATCTGGTAGGTTTCATAGTTTTCTTTGATATTTAAATTGTTTTGCAGCATATGTGCTATCTGGATTCATATTAATCTATTAAAAATGAAATTAATCATTTATAATTAATTTCAAAATGAAATAATCAGGTAGTTTGCTCAAAATATGCAGGACCCAATCTTTCAGAACATTTAGATGCCTCCGTATCTTGTTATGACGCTGCACTCAAAAACAAATGATGGTGTGTGTGTAAAAGTCTGGAAAGTGTGTCTAAGTCCCAGAAGGTCATACATGTAATACTATGTAGGATGCCCGAGGTAACTGAACCTGAAAACAGGTATCATTGCTAGGTTAACTTTAATAAAGTGCAAAAACTGTTCTTGTTGCCAAACAAGGACATGTAACCAGTTTAAATGACTTCCTTTGAAAACAAAAGCGTGCAAGATAAGGTCAGCACTGATGGTTAATTTAATATTAGCAGTGATACAGGAACATGAGACTTCAAATGGAAACCTTGTGGTGAGTAGCAGAGATCAGAACAAAGCATCTTCTTAGAAATGTACTAATATGTCATTAGAAATGGCACCTCATATGTGGCTACAATGCAGTTAGGCTCTTTTGTAGAGTTGCCATATGTCATAAGTCATTACTTTAATATGTACTTTCCTCATGTGACCTTTGTTCTGAAGCGTGAGACAGATATTGATCTGAGGGAGGTTTATCATTGAGGACGACAGTCTTGATGATCTCCGATGCTGAGCCAAGGAAGGGAATACAGATTCTGTCTGAAAGGATATTAATGACTGTCTGTGAGAACCCTGGACAATACCCCTGGAAACTTCCAGGCATTCATTAAATGTCAAAAACGGAATTGTGTAACCCTTAAAGAAGTTGCAGAATCTTGGGCAATTCAGGGTAAAAGATAAGAGAGGTATGAAGATCGGTTAACTCAAATTTGTGGTTTCCCATCTAAAGCACGAGAAAGAGAAAGCCTGAACATCTTTGGGTGCTGGTTGCACACACAGTGTAATGAACCCACTTGGTGTTGTGGGTGTAGGATGTGATCCCCTTTGAAAAATGTGTGAATTGAAAACATTGTGAGACTCTTGGCTCAAAGCATTTTGGTAGCAGGGTCAGACATGGGTTCAGACATGCGAGTTCTGCCATCTCTATGGGAGTTTGTATGTTCTTTCTTTGTTCACGTGGGTTTCCTCCCACAGTCCATAGATATGTTTCAGGTGGACTGGTGACTCTGCCTGCTCACAGTGTAGCAGACTGACACCCTGTTCAGTGCAAATCCTGCCCCATACATGTACTTCCAAGTCAGATGCCTAGATTAGGTTGTGGACCACTATGATCCTGTGTTGGACAAGCAGGAATGGGATAGATGATATTGTACAACTTTGTTTTAAACATTGCAACTACGACTTCAGTAGTATTTCCTTGTTTTTTTTTTTTTTTCTTTGTGTAAATTATAGCTAGATGCCCATCCTAAGCATGGTAGTACCATTACAATACGATTGGCATATGGCTGGGTGAAACCCTGAGGGTTGTTATACTAAATGCAACATGTGCCTTTTACCTGTTTTGCTGTTGTTGCCATCAAGTTTTGATCTTTTCTCATCTGTCTTTTCCTGGTGTCTCACTTGACTGATGTGCTTGAGACCGGTCCACTGACCACTGCAGAGAGGAAAGTTCTGAAAAACGTCAGCCCGGGTACCTCTGAGCACTGGCAGAGGTTATATGAAAAAAGGACAAAGAAATGAAATACACACCGAAACACTGGGTTTTGTTATTAACCCTGAATATTATTTGTACATTTTAAAATATTGAAAGCATTACATTACAGTGTACATCTGTGTTTGTATGTTGTAACATTATCGCATATAGTATACCATTTTGTACATTTTTAGCATAATTTTCTATTTTTCAGTGTCCCAGAGCTTTGATAACTCAAAATTAGTTATTATTTATTCATTTAGCTTTCACTTTTCCAAAGAGTTTCATTGTTAGGTTTTTATACATTTACATTTATTCATTTAGCAAAGACTTTTCTCCAGAGATGTGCAGCTCAGAGAAAACTAAACTTGATGAAGCCGCTTGCAGTGATTTACCTATTTGTAAAACAGGGTATTTTTACTTTATTACAGTAAGTGCCTTGTTTAAGGGTATCACAGTGGGAATGAGGATTTGAACCAGGGTCTAGTGAGTACTCAGCAATATCCTAACCACTCCGCCACCTAGTGGTCCAGGTGCCTTGCTGCGGATGCCATCCTGTTTGAAAGCAGTTGATACAAAAGGCAAAGGGTAAAAAGTTGTGCAAAGGATTCAGAACTTTCAGGAGAAATTATGCCCATTTTGAGGCCTTCTTCATTGTAACAGTAACAGATACTCTCCAGTGAGGGGAAAAAATACATTTTAAATTATTCGCTTATCTGCAATGTTGATGTAATCATTCATACATCATCTTTTCCCCCTGGACTAATTTAAGCACAGTGATGTGGACCCAAGAATGTGTCTGAGGTCCACATCAGTGTCCCTATGCTGACACTTTCCTACATAAACTTAGACGGAAATTGTGAATCTTCTAGACTGCATTTTTAACAGCCAACGAATCCCCAAAACGGGCTGTGCAACATCCTTAACCTTTAGCTGCAAGAGGTAACAGCTCGATCTCACCAGCAGACCACCAAGGTGGATGAAATTGCCCAAAAGTGAAAAAATTAACATTTAAATGAACTACACCGTATCAATGTTAAATGATTTTTCTAGACTAGTAGGCACATCACATATATTTTACTTATCTGCTGCTCAGCATACTGCTTCTAATTAGACTCAATGCAGTGAGAAGCTGGCCAATGCTTAGCTCAACATACAATGCAAGGCAATAGGTTTTACCCTCCAAAATCTTCAGCCTTGGGAGCTCCTCCAAAAACTGAATTGTTTTCAGTATGGGGATTCATTGCTGTATGCAAACCCTTTACATTTCTTTTGTCATCCTTTTATCTTGGTTTCTATAATATGACAGCAAAACCTTTTTTTTCTTCCTATTTTATAGGGACTTTTGTCTTTTTTTTTTTTTTTTAACTGCTGTTCTCCTTGGTCTTTTATTAATAGTTAATAGTTAGTTAAACCCCACCACCCCTCCTGGGGTATACGTTGTCAACAAGAGACCTCCAGAGTCCTGTGTCCTGGGTAGAGGTTGGAAGTGTTCTTGTTAATGTTTCTGTAGCCTATAGGGCTTTTACGGGGTGAGGGGGCCAGCCCCATTCCCAACCCTCCTCCTTTTGCATCCGGGCTTGGGACTGGCATAGGCAAAGTGGTTTTTTTTTTTTTTTTTTAGTGTTGTGTATTTTAGATGCAACTGTGTGCTGGCAGCGATTTTTCAAAATAAAGTGGCATTCTGTGTCTTTCAAGCTTTAGAAGAATGGCAGGGCAGCAACGTAGTCCTGGTCAGGAAGCCAGCAGGCGCACCTCATTTTCAGGCATTACGTCAAACTGTCAACTAGGATTGTCAAAACTATGGTTTGGTGACCTGCAGGATCATGAGCACCTGACCAGTTACAGGAGGAAGCATTGGGGCTGCTTTGAGGCACAACTTCATAAAAAGAAGAAAGAGGAAGCATTTTGCTCTGAAACCCAACTTGTATTTTCTGTTGGCATTAATGGCTGACCAGATACATTGTCATAGTGTGGCTGGACAGGCCCACAAAGACAATGAAGTAAATCATCAAAATATTTCTTCTAGATGAACTCACTATAGTTCCTGATGTTCTGGCTCGGGCATAGCACGTTGGCACAGTAGACACTGTTGATTTGAATCCAGCTCAGTCTGTGTGGACTTTGCATGTTCTCTATGTTTTGTGTGGGTTTTCTCCAACTTTCCCAAGTCATGGGTTTCAGGTAGATTGATAACTGCAAATTGCTCTTCATCTGTGTGTGTATGAGTGGAAAAAGTGCACCTTACCTCAGTCCCTGTGTTTCTGGGATAGGATCCAGACCCTTCCAAGCCTGCTGTTATTGATAGTGGGTTGATGGGTGTTCTGGCTCAGTACTGGAAGTTCTGTGGCACTGTTTTTTTGAGCAGTCTTCTATTTCCTATTGCCACTTCCATCTCTAATTTTATGCCAAAATTGCATTCGGTACCAACCATGTATTACTTAAAAAAAGGTATTTACAAAATTTTACTCTACTTAAATGTGTCACTAGAACAACAGCTTATACAAATAACATTTTCATCTATGCATTGCTTTTATTAAGTTTTAGATTGCTAGCCTTTGTTTTTGTCTTATTGAATGTTCTACCTTCTAAAATCTATCATGGTTAAACTGTCAGTATTGGTTGTGCTTGTTCAAAATTCTTATGATTTGAATTGTCTTTGAATTGTGAAATGTTGTTAAGATGAAATGATGACATGATTGGTTACAGTACATGCATTTGGTTCCAGACAAGGAAGATTACATTCTATTGCATAAAGGAGACTCTCATTTTTTCACAAACTGCAAAGGAACAATTTCCTTCACGGGGTATTAATTTATTTTTTTTGGTCTGTTGTTTGCTGCTCTGGGGCTACAGGCCGATGAAGATTAGTTAACTTGAAGGGGAAAGGATTTTGGAATATTTCCAAGCAACATGGTTCTACTTCTGAAAAGCATTTCATGCTCGCGTTATTTTATACCTGTTTGATTCTTACCACAGTTCAACAGTTTTTAAATATACTGTGAATGTGTGAAAAGAATCTGAAGAAGAATCTGAAAAGAAGTGATATTCATTTAGGGTGAACATCTTTTTATCCTGATTTTCATAAATCCTTTGGCTGCTTCGGAAAAGTGTTTGTGACTTTGCATGTGGCCATGCAATAGCAGCAGTCTGTCCCAGCTCTTCCCAAGCCTGCAGCCTGGTAAATGAAAAAAGGCTCCAGTTGGTTGTAGTCCAGCATAAATTAAGGACTTGTTAGATGTCGACATTCAGCTTGTCAGCAGAAACTATTTTGAACTCTGTCCATTAATTTACTTCTTATTAGACTTCTGCTGGCGTCTGTGCTCTTTCCTCAACTGCTGGCCATGCATGCCTTCAGAAATGAGTCCTGGGGATGCAGGTCTTGTACGGCTGTGTGCAACTCGACCCTCAGGACCTGAGCATGAACCAGGGCTGGCAGTTCATACAAATTAGTGCCAGTTTTTTTTTCTGAAACCTTTGTTCATGTTCAGGGGAGCCTGAGTGAGCGTTTCATATAATCTGCTCAGACTTGCTGATTTTCTGTGTCCATGAAAATTTCTTGTTTTTGTCACACTTGCTGTTTATGAAAATCCCCATAAATCATTTTGCATAAATGCATCTGCTAAATGAAGAAATGTAAGTGCCTTAATGATGTGTATATTCAGATCATAAATACAAGCCTGTTCTAACAAGAAATAATTTAATAAAAAGATGAAAAACTTTAATCTAGTAGCAAAATGACTTTCTTTGTAATCTGTAACACTCATAGAAATCCCCCCAAAAAATATATTTTCCATTTTATGTCTGGCACGGTAATGAAAGGTCAAAGGTTCTGGACCTTTTTTGAGATTTTTTTTTCTTCCACATGACTCATAATGGATATGGAATGTACAACTGTGGCTGGGGAAATAGAGCACCTTTTAATGACTGCAATAAAACTGTGTCTATTAAGCCTCTTTTTTTCGTTTGCTGGTTAATAGAAAAGGGGTCTTTTGGGTTTTTTTTTTTTAATTTTTTTTTTTGTTTTGTTTTCTGTGAAACATTAACAAAGCTTTTATTTGCAGCGTCTCGGTTCAAGTGGATCTGTTCTGGAAAATGTTTCGAAGACCGAATTGATGATTCTGGCTTTAATTAGTATAGCCTGTATTAGTGATGTCACCAAATCTTTACAGGCTATGCTAATCTATGCCAGAATCAGCAATGCAATTGGAACCAACCCATTCACCTGGTTGAGTTTTTTTTTTTTTTTATTATTATTTATTTTATTTTTTTTTTATGTCATATAAACAGTACTGATTTATTTGTGAGTTTAATCAAAACACCTAAAGATGTGGGAAACCGTATTAAACTTGTACTTCTTGTCATTTAACAAATTTCATAATTTGTTCTAAAGCATTAATGTAAGTATTATAAAGGTTGACATAATGATATTGGCGCTTTCAGCATGTTTTTACAGACACCGCTTTGCACCGCTGCATTTTTGTCCATTCAGATTCGGAAATGGGCTGATATGGATTGACTAGCATGTTATGTTTTCTGCCGATTCCGCGTTCACATTTCGAACATTAAAAAGGGAACGTATCTAAAAGCTCTCTGAAGAGAAGGTGAAAATTACAAACCCATCATATTGTGAGACCTGTGGGCATAATAGAAAGACGTGTAGCTGCTTAAAAATATTTATGTAACTTTTACCTGTGCACCATGTTTCACTGATAATTTGTTTCTTTGGTGTATTAAGCAGAAGTGTCAGCCAGGAAGGGAAGAATCCATTGACAGCAATAAAAAGGCAGTGAAACCGCCCAAGGCCTGCACCACCCGAGTTATGTAAACAGTCCTTCTTGTTTATTTAATTGTGCACATTTACTAGGAGCTGTAATGGAAGAACTCCCAATTAATGTCAGCGCTGTAAGTATTATAGGTGTCTGTTCAGTTTGTCACGGCGCTCTCGAAAATCGCCGGGTGACTGATGGTGCGCTACTATCTCTCCTTTGTGGTTTTTATGTACTTGTCTTACCTAAAATTAACATTACCGTTTGTTCCCTTACACATGGGACTTTTTTGTTTGTTTGTTTGTTTTACAGAATTATGTTTATGGTGATTTTTTCTTTATGACTGTTTTGTTTATTGAAGTACAGCACGAAGGCTTATAAACACTGCTCTTTGGCAGCACCTACATATCATGTGGCACTAATGGCAATAAACTGATGGCTATTATAGTGATTAATTCCCTTCATTTCCATTAATCTTTAATTTTGCTATAACTTCAGATCAGCTGCACCGGTTTCAATTTGGATTTCTTTCAGTTTAATCTGGTAAGGAGAGAAATGAAATCTCCAGATCTACAAGTTTCATACCAAACTGTTTATATACATTTATTGTATCCTACAATTTTTTTGAGATTCTATGTGGAAAAATTCCAGGCAGAATTTATCATCTGTTGCTCTTGCTGAGGGCTGCGGCGTTTCTGTGTCCTTGTCTTTCATGGAGCTGATCAGTCCCACACTGTGCAAAATTAAAACCCAGTATTGCTGTTGGCTCGACAGCAGGGTGCTGGAGAGCACAAAATTGCTCCAGCCGGCTGGGAAATGGCTGAAACAGGAGCCGTGAAAGTAACGATCACAGCTGCGATTGCTGGGCTTCGGGGGCCGAGCCCCGAAACGAATACCTGCCTCGAAAAAGTGTGCGGGTATTCCCTGTGGAGGGCTGTCCGATGAGCACACCCACTAAGGCGACTATTGCATTCATGCCACATGCTGCCCTGGGAGTTTGGCGATCACTCGTGGCACATAAAGGGAGGGTAAATGTCAGGTGTGTCTCAAAGCACTTGTCGCAAAAGGGGCAGGAATGTTAATGTGCAGCTGCTGTCGGGGGATCAGAACCAGACAAGCGGCTTGTAAATGAACATGGAAAATGGCCTCTCTCTTTCTCACTCCCACACCGTGGCGGAGGAGTGGGGTATTATCAGCAAAGAACTATCACCGTGAGGAGTAGAAATGACAACAGTCGCGGGGGGGGTCCTTGCTGATCGAGTTGTCCACATCCCAAGCAAATAGGAGACAACTGGCAAGCTAACTGGCATGTTAGCAGTCATTCTGCTAGGGATTCTATACCTGGGGCTCACGGGTTTCTGGGAAATGTACACGTGACGCATTTCGTGAAGCAAGAAATGTCTGTCGCATGCATACTCCATGAGGTGTGTTGGCACTGAGAAAATGTTCGTCACAGCTCACATGGAGCCAGAAGGGTACTCCGAGGATAGACTGCTGAGAACCACTGACGCAGACGCTGCAGGAAGTCGCGCGTCAGGAGACGCTTCACTAAATGCGAGCAGATTACAGAATGTGTAAATATTTCACTGGAAAGGAGTTGCAGGTCTGCTCTGTTAGAAACTCACTTTCACGTTTTTAATTTTCTGAATTTCCCTTTAAAAACTGCCTAAATGGCCTCAAAGTATCTCTGGTTAAAAATGCAGTGGAAGCAGACAAAGGGCATTCATTTTGTGCTTAAGGTCAGTAGGTGGCATAGTGGTTACAGCTGTTGTCTTGCTGTGTCGGTCTCGGGTTCAGATTCCCCTCCTGCTGTAACACCGTTCATCACGGTATTACCCTGAATTGATGTAGAATTTCCTGCTGTATACATTAAATCGCTCTGCGTAGCCTGGTACAGCATACCAGACATTCTAAGCCACCTTTTTTAGACTTTGATTGTATGAAATGTATCTGTTTAATGAATAACTGTAAATGTCATTGCAAGTTGTGTCATGTTGCAATATTAATAATTGTTTGAAATTCCAAGGTGCTGCTATGACTGCTGGTGACTAGAAGCTGAGACAAAAATAGAGATGGGCATATTAATAGAGCTATGAGATGCTGCAGAAAAGTATTGATCTTTATTTTCAAACAAATGACTGCAAAAGTGCTTTTTTTTTCTCTGCAAGCCATTTATCTACAGCCCTACTATGTCGGTAAAAACAATGTCTTTGCTCAGTAAGTGAATTAACACCTAATAATGTTTCAGATACACCTGGCAAAGCAACTGATACTTCTGTTCTTAACTAGGCAGTCACCTGGGCAAAGCCAGACTGTTTCTGTTTAAAAATGTTAACCGTTAGAACCTTTTAGCCTTTACACTGTATTCGGGCTGTCCTGTGCTGACTGGATCCATCTTTGTCCCCAGGCTCACTGTAGATGCTCAGGCTCAGCATTGGCGTGTGTGTTTCACATCCTCTCTAACTGTCACACCTCATGGCGAAAAAGGGACTGTTTGGAGAGATCGGTGTCCCTTTGTTGAAACAATTTGCCTCTAAAGCTGTAGGCTTTTCCTGAACTTTGGAAATAAAGGGAAAAATTCCTTGGAATTCTTCTGCAAAATTTATCTCCTTCATAGTCTTTGTCGCTTCCTAGAGCGCTGGGTAACAACGCTGGTCTCAGACAGCTTGTGCAATGGGCTAAACTCAGATATCCAGGCATCTACCTGCATAATGCAGCTAAATTTTGCTGTCATAATTCAAAACCCCTTAGATCGCATATGTGAACTGACAAGGTGATGATGTAAGGTACAGTAATTCTTGTCAGGCAACGTCCAGCAGTTGCGCCAGTAGGGATCCTGCAGCCAGAGCCGTCTGAGGATCCATTGTGACACATGGCCCCTCTCTGGAAAGTTTCCATGAGGCTTAGACCCAACAATTAAAAGTGGCATTGCAAGGTGAAGCGTTTTGTTTGTGACGTGCCAGTACCCGGCACCACCCACAAGGGTCACATGCAAGAACATGGCAGGTCATCCACAGAACCATTGCCAAATAAGGCGGTGTGTATGTTTCCTACCACGGCAGTCTTTTCACGGTGTCCCTTACATTGATCTGCACTGGAGCCAGCAGTAAAACAAATAAGCAAAATCACAGTGTGCATATTTCATCTGGGCATATTTTTATGACGGCACAAGTTAAGATTTTCAGTATTTCTCTTGAATTTAAGCACACAAGGATGCTATTAAAGCAAGGAGCAATTCAGACACTTCGACTTAATTTAATGTCTTTTTTCCTCCTCTGGAATCTGCCTTTTATAGATGGGCCTTCACATTCAACAAATGACTGGTGGGCAGTTGTCCCGATAATGGGAGTCCCATACAAATTTACATAGCCGCAGGGCAGATGTTGAGGAGAGATGCAATGAAATTTGAGCGTGATGTCCAGCTGACAGCCCCTGACCGTGATCGCTGCTGGGAAGTGGCGAGCTGGGTGCAAACAGGCTACTCCAGCCAAGTGAACTGAAATGATTTTAATGAGCGCCCGCGTTGCTCTTACTCCTCTTTCGCTCCATCCTCGTGTTCCCAAGTTTCAGCAGCTTGCGAACGCCGCGCAATCTCACCCATTATTTGCCTGGGCTTAAAAATATGGCTCCTTAAAGATAGAATAGTGGGTTATTAACACTTTGTTGACCAGACAGCTGGACTTGGTGTTGCGAAGAGTATCTTTTGCTGCTGCTCACATACTCACTGTTCATTTCTTTAGCTGATGCTTTTCTCCAAAGCAATTTGCGAAATTAAGCTACTGATAGCTATTTTGCCCATTCATGAAGCTGGGTAATTTTTTGCTCTATGAATTCAGGGAAAATACCCAGGCACTCAGGGGTCCTACAAAAGCAGCTTTTTAAATCGCAAGGACTTGGCCTAACTGTTTAACCAGTGCATCACCTGCCTATGCTTTTCATTTATAAACATGCATGCCTACAATAATGAACATTGTTTTTCCACCTAATACATCAGGGCTCATTGTCAAAAAATGTGACACAACTACTGTATATCTCAGTGGAAGAGACTAAATCATTATTTAAACAAGCCGGAGGGCTGTAGTGGATGGTTGTACGTTTGTTGGAATCTCCTGCAGAAGGAAACACCTCATTTGCCATCGTGCCCTCTTCATTTGTGCAGTTGTGCCAAACAATGCTTGCAAGTGAACAGCATTCAGACAGGCAGGAGCCACCAGTTGCTTGAAATTTGTCTTTGTTTAATAGCCTTTCTTCAACTTACAAGGCGCTTCTGTGCATTGTAGGGGAACCGAATTTTGATGGTGCGCACCTCGGACGGCAGAGCCTTGCAAGACATTTGCATTCATGTATTCATTAATTCGTTTAGCGCATGGTTCTCACTACAACACAAAAATACAGGGATTACTTGTGTTTATCTGACACTTTTATCAACCGTGACTTAGAGGGAAAGACAAATGACAGTAAACGCTCTTCTTGTTATTCACCCATTTATACAGCAAAGCAGTACAACACCCATAAACACAACTGTGGCAATTTACAGTCACCAGGTCACCGGATGCACGTCTTGGGGAGGAAACCTTTACGAATCCAAGAAGGACCTGCAAACTGTACAGATACTATAATTGATACTTAAACACTTTCGAAGTGTTTGTACGTAATAGTTACTATAAAACTGAATATAGTGTAAAGTGTTATGCTAAAGTATTAAGGGAAACTGCCTTGTTATGTTGTGCTAATGTTAGTTCTTATAGTAACTGTGCATTTTCATCAGCTTTGGTGATGTTTTACCATAAACTAGTATAACTTTTATAACTCAGGAATGCATTTTTTTTTACCAGTAAATCTAATGGTAATTACATTTTCAAGTTATGAGAACTGACCTTACATAAATGGAGGAAAATTCTAGCTCTTGTGCTACTGGATCATTTAAAAGAGTCAATAGGGCTGTTGACTACTGCTTTTTGGACTAGGAATGTTGAAATATATTTACATATTTTTGAATGTATAAAATCTGCCTGCTTAGTGAAACCTTGCGTAGAAAAAGGGTCAGATTAGTAATGCTGGTAAAGTGAAGAACCTAATGAAATTGTGTTGTATAAGCTTGTGTGTGTTTTTAGTTTGCAGGAGGAAAACTACTTGGATTGCTTCATTTTTGACAGTCTGCCAACCTGTGCTCATTACAAGCCTAGTGGGAAAGTGAAAGGGTTACTTATATACAGTACATACAGGCAAGTTACTATGGAGGAACGTAAGGTCATAATTTAAGGCACAAATGAGAGGGCCCTGCCTCATGCTTGATTCTTCCAAAAAAAACGGACGCGTGTTACACAATGTTGTTCATTAAAAGTGGATTTCTGGAACTGTACGTCAAAAGGATAGAATACCGAACAGCATTTGGTCTTTGTGCTTCAACTCAGAATGCTTGCAGTCCTATAGTTTATCTACTGTATATTTGTTCAGCTGGAGAAAGAACTGAAATATGATTATAACCTTTGAAACAGAACTGTAGTGCTTCAAAAGTCAGGAAAACAATTAAGTTAGTATGTTGTCCATTCCTAAAATTAGTATTTCAGTGGAATTATGTATTTTTTGTTGTTTGTTTAATAGAAGGCTTATACACTGCCCGGCCAAAAAAAAGGTCAGCACCTGGATTTAAGTTAGTGTTATGATGCGGGATTGCTTCAGTTGGTCAAGTCTAGCTTCAGCACCGTTATGTGCCCAAAAATGAGCTCAGCTGACTACCTGAATATACTGAATGACCAGGTTTTTCCATCAATGGATTTTTTCTTCATTTTCCAAGATGACAATGCCAGGATTCACGGGGCTCAAATTGTGAAAGAGTGCTTCAGGGAGCATGAGAGAGACATCCTTTTCACACATGGATTGGCCACCACAGAATCCAGACCTTAACTCCACTGAGAATCTTTGTGATGTGCTGGAGAAGACTTTACGCAACGGTACGACTCTCCCATCATCAATACAAGATCTCGGCGAAAAATTAATGCAACTCTGACGGAAATAAATGTTGTGACATTGCATAAGCTTATCGAAATGATTCCACAGTGAATCAAAGCTAAAGGCGGTCCAACAAAATATTGTGTGACGTTTTTTTTTGCCAGGCAGTGTAAATTGGAGAATTAAATCTGTAGTAATAAAAACATGTGAAGAAATTCTGTTTTCATGTATCAAATTTGTTTTTCATTCTGAATTTCTCTGACATGCAAAGTGCTTGTTTAAAATTAATCTCTGACTTGACCATTGCAAAAGCGGTTTACATTCAGCTGAATATGTAAAGCGTGAGCCCAGGTATTCAACTTTTACTGGCGGTATAATTTAGAATCGGTGAACTGAGGCTTTGTTTTTAGTGTTGTCGGATTTTCTTTGGGATGCCATAAGGCTCTTTTGTGAGCCCTAATACTTGTTCTGAGTAATGGAGCCGCTGCTAAAAGGGCTTTTCCTGACTGTTGGGTTCTGATCACAAAGCCTTAACTTGCTCATGCCTGATAACGTTTATTACTTCACTGAACTGGAAAACTCAGACTGACCCCAGAAGCCCTGCATAATGTTGCTTTGACCTTCATGGGTTCTTATCAAAGGTGCTCCCAGCTATTTGCATTGCAATGCTACAGTCGCCAGTCGGCAGAGGTCCTCTAACATTCTAAGGCAAATGACTTGACGTTGGCAAGAGGACACAGGATTCGGATTTCAGCCACATCCAATGAAATATGTTTCATTGACATGAAGACATAAATATAACTGTGTTTCTTAAGCTTAATAGTTTCCATTTCTTATTGCTTTAGAGACATAAGTGTCTAAGTTTGAGAAAATAATGACCTCAATGACAGATTGTTGTACTTCAGTCTGCATGTGGAACGGTTGAGTTGCTTTTCTTGCCGTACCCCACGTTGCCTCCGTTCCTCCAACCTGTAATGTGAGTCTTAAGTCTCATGAGTTCTGGATGTAGACAATGTGTTTCTGATACCTGTGAAAACATGCAGCCATGCCAGAAAGCCAACGCTTTTAAACATCTCGTTGCCTCGACGGACCGTGTTACTGTGTCAATGAGATCAATTGATAAAAAGCAAGTCGGGGTGGAAGGCATGAGCATGAAAGGTGCTTGCTTTGGCTGCTTTTCAGTATTAGCTTTATCTTAAAGAGGTAGTTTACCCTGCAGACCATGCCGGTTCTTTTAGGAGGTGAAACTAACTCATATGCCAACTCCGCAACACTTTCAGGAAATCCTTGTTACTGTTACAGAAAGCAGTGCAAAAATGACAAGCTGTAACATTCATGTTTTATTCTGCTGGATGTGGAAGGTCAAACATTTCCATTTTAGAGACCACATCCCAAATAAAGGTATTAAAGTTATCATTTAATGATACTGTTACAAATAACTGTTAGTAATGCTGTAATGATATGACATGAAAATTCCTGTAACTACCCAACTAGCTAACTAACTAACTCCATGCCACTAGCATCCTTAAAGAACCCTGATATCCCTCAAGATCAACATCTGATCTTGTCTACCCCATATTAGATCCAGCTGGTTTGTCTTGGTTATGCTTTTATGTGGTTCGGTTGTACCCAACTCCCAAAATGGAGGAGTAAGATGGGCAAATTAGTGTGACCGATTAATCTAAACCGCATGTCTTTGGACTGTGGGTGGATACGGAAGAAAACCCACGCAGGAGAGCATGCAAACTCCACACAGACTGAGCTGGACCTGAGCCCATGCCCAAACAGGCCATGTGAGTAATAGTAGAATAGTGATTAGAGCTGTGGCTTTGCAATCAGAAGACCCAGGTTTTACTCCCTTTTCTTGCTGTGGTGCTTGGTCATGATATTTGTTATCCAGCTGCATAAATGGGTAAATCCCTGCAAATAGCATTGTATACAAGCCAGACACTGTATGGTTCTTTGACAAAAACATTAGCTAAGCAAATAATAACATTACATAGCTCAGTGGCCGTATCTGAGCACTCTAAAATGTGGTTACATCACCACACCCAACCCCTCCGCCCCGAGGTGTGTTAGTTCACGCCATCTGCAAAGCCGAAGACAACGAGCATGGGTGCGTCTGTGTTAAGAACAAGGCAGACTGCAGACCCTAAAGCTGTCTTACAGCAGGCAGGTTCTGTTAAACACCCCCAACCCTCTAGGACCTGAAAACTCAGAAATAAACAGTGAGTGGCTGCAAACAGGAGTCCAGCAGGAGAGATGCAGTAGGGTAAACAATAGCTTGAGAGGATTTTTTCAGTGACGGTAGCTCTCCGCTCTTTGGATCTGACAAACATACTAGAGAATGGAACATATCCTGAGAAACAGAGATGATATCTAGTGGAAGCAAAATGTCATATGTTGTGAATAAAAATTCTCAACATTCCAAAGATCCAAAAGTTTGATTTGTCCCCCTCCATTATATCTGTTAAACCAATGTGTTTAACTACCATGGTTGACAGAAGCTGCCTCTAAGACTATGCGGTTAACACAAATGACTGACTTGCCTTCGCTACAACGGTTCAGACACCCGACCTTCACCATAATTCCCCCAGATTTTGCAGGGTTTAGTCACCTTTTTGGAACTTCTTGCATACCATCACTTGACAGTCCCTCGGAAATAGGTCGACCTCTTGCTGTCTCCATCTTTATCTGTGCTTCTTGCATTGCTTTCTCTGCATACTGAGTCTGTCTCTGCACTGTTGCAGTCCAGTTCACTTCTGTTGGGCTAATTTAATAAAATCGTCAGGAATGAAAATGAAAATGTACCCGGTCTACTGTGCGGCCACATTAGTCAGTTGATTCGTCTTGGAACTAAAAAAAATTCTCTAGGGAGTGACAACAATTCAGTTCTGAAGTTTGTTGTTCTTTATCATATTTATGTGACTCACCAGCAGCAAGGGTCAACCTCCTGTTGTGAAGTTGGATAATGACTGTAAGAAGCATGAAATATTAAATATGGTAACATCCCATGCCACTCAGCTTCTACCCACAGGCCATAAGACTTCTGAACCCGGACATGACATGACTACCCTCACGTAATCTCTGACCACTCCGCTCCAACCCCCCCCCCCCCACTGTCACTGCCCTTCCAGGGCACCTTAACTGTTCCGTACCATTTTCCCTATTTATTTACTTATTTATTTACTTATTTACTTACTTATTTATCTATTTACTGCTTGTTTCTGTCTCTATTCTTCTTAGTGTTTGGATATGTGTTTGCTTCATTTTCCATTATAGATTGTTCGCACAGTCATCCTGGTTCAGATCGGTGCACATTTCAACACATGGTACACAACCATGTGCTTGACAAATAAACTCTTTTGACTTGACTTTGACTTTGACACTCAAGGGCACCCCTAGTAATAGGAGGGAGTGCTACATGTAAATGGATCATATGTGTGTTGTGTGGGTTGTTTGTGGGGTTGGAGAGGGTAAAAAGGGGGTTCTAGTGGTTAAACATCCTTCTGGTGGACACCAAGAAAGCAAATGTTCCAGGTTCTCTTCCTGGCAGTAACCTGCTTCTGTGAAATGCTACAGTGTGGAGACTGTGTTGTTGTGTGTGTTCCCTCCATTGGATCCCACACCCATGCTCACTACAATACATCAAAATGAGCCTCTCATGAAGGTGCGTTTGAGGGCGTTATAGCAGGAATATAAAACGTTTCCAAATTGGATTGTGTTAAGGAAACAGGCTCACTGATGTGCTCTTACAACAGATCTGACTGGCAAGAAAGGACACGCACAACCCAGGAGAGGCATGACCTTGTTCATACATATTTTAAAACACAGAGAAAAACATACTCAAATTCTAACCAAACGGGTTACAGAGTACATCAACCGATACAGCATGTCCTTGGACTGGGAAGAAGCTGGAGCAGCCACTGGAAACCCTGGTGGACTCAGAGAAAACACAGAAACTCTGAAAAAAACACAACCAACCCCAGGACTTTAAAGCGGTGAAGCTCAGGAAGCTGAATCTGTACAATTCATGTGTTATTTTACTGAATCCTCAACCAGACTATAATAAAAATGGGCCCTGAATTTTGTCCAGAGGCAGATAATAAGATCAAAGCAAAAGGTATCAGCGAAAAGAATTGCATTTTTATGGCACACCAGTAATTCCTGGTTTTTAATTCTCGTGCTGCCACAAGTCTCCCCAAGAAGGATTGGGACATTAAATATGCTTGGTTACTCCCCAAATGGTCTAGCGGTGGTGTGCATGTATGGCACAAACCTAACATTGTCTTACCTCTGGCAAAGATGTCAGCTGAGTGAAAAATGAAAGTAATACTGTAATAATGAATCTACAGCTCATTGGACACACGCTGTTCGCTATGCAAAATAGAAAAGAATGTGGGGAACACCTGAGCCAGGTGGAGCCAGTTCATGCCCCTGACTTAACCGCAGTAACCTGTGCTGCCAAAGCCATGAAAAAATACAGCCTCACTTAAAGAGCAGACAGCAGCTCATGATTAAGAGGGGTTATCGCTAGAAAAAGGAAGAGTGGGGACATTAATTTATCTGCTGTCTTTTGGTAGGTGGCAGGTTTGCAATAATTGTACAGTGGTGCCTTTTTTGTCCCTTGGTCCTTGCTGTCAGGGGGAATTCTGTGCATACGCTGGGTTTTCCTCTTAACTCTCGTATCGGTCAGAATAATTGAAAACTTGGCTTAAACCATTTTTACTTGCACAGTTTATGGGGGGAAGATGGCAGCCTCAATGAGTGTCGTCGCTGTTTTCTCCATGTCCCCTGGGTCCTTCCCACGTGGTGAACAAGCCTGCTGAGGTGTTTGATTTGAAATCCTGCACTGAACTGCTCCATACCTTTGCAGCTTTAAGCTTTTTCCACCCCCACACATCATTCATATTCTGAAGGAAACTGTGGCTACTTCGAAAGTACTGTCTAACTGTTCCACACTTTTTTATTTGGATTGAAAGATCTCCCCTCAGAAAGCTCATTAGCCCTATGAGTAGCAGATATTTTCATGAAGGAAAAAAGAAGACGTCTTGTACAGCTAGGTGTTTTATGTACATTGTATGTTCAAAAGTATGTGGACACCTGAGCATCTCCCCCATGTGTGCTTGTGGAACATCTCATTCTAAACCCATGGGCATTCATGTGGAGTTGTTCCCCCCTTTGCTGCTATTAAAGCCTCCACTCTTCTGGGAAGGCTCTCCATCAGATTTTGTGCCACAAGGGCATCAGTGAGGTCAGGCAAGAAGGCCTGGCTCACAGTCAATGGTTCAGTTCATCCCAGAGGTGTTCATTGGGGTTGAGGTCAGGGCTCTGTTCAGCCATTCAAGTTCTTCCACACCAATCTGGGCAAACCATGTGTTTATGGAGCTCACTTTGTGCATGGGGTTGGGCACAGTCAGGCTGGAGCAGGAAAGGAGCTTCTTCTCAAAACTGTGGTTACAAAGTTAGAAGCACACAGTTGTCTAGAATATGTTTGTATGCTGCATGGGTTCAGCTGAAACAGCTCAACTAAGTCATTAGAAGGGGGATCCACATACTTTTGGCCATGTGGTGTACATATGCTGTCTTGCTTGAGTTGATTTACTTTAAAACTTATTTAGTTTAGTTTCTCAATCTTGCATGTTCTGGTGAGGGTTGCAGTGGGAACAAGCTGAGATGGCAGGTCCAGACTTTCCTGTTTCTTCTGCTGAAGAAACATCTAGAAAGCTTGTAGGGGAGAAACCCCATTATGTCACAACACTGTTATATCAAGGCTGAGTGTAACTGTGTCAGGGAATTACCCGCAGCTGATTTCTGCCATAATGTAGTAAAATCTTGAAGGAGGAACTTCTCTCATCTTATCCTCCTTCCTTTTCTTCTGGTCAGAGTCACATGGATTGTTTCAAGGATCATCATGCTTTTGTTGTACTGCGTCTAAGATGAGCATTACCGGAATTATTGAAATTAACCTGCATTGTTAATGAATCTGGTGAACTGGTCCCAGTAATTGTGCACTGTCTCTGGGAATTTTATGGGGTGGATATTATAAAGTAAACTATATTGTGGCATTTGTGGAGGCTTTGTTCTGTAAGGTTTTAGCTCTTGATAGATGAACAACTGTCATCATTAAAGGGTTATTTCTGTTGGTGACAATATAATTTAACTTTGAAAGCTGCTGAGCAAATGTTTTTTTTTTCCCCCCGAAAGATACATGGTTTTGAAACTCACATATGATCAGGATATTTGACAGAAGTAATATACAGTACATTCTGTAGTGTACCTAGCTGAAGGGTACAACAGCAGGACACCTCCTGGGCCTTTGATGTTCTAAACTTGAGTGGCAGGTACAGTACATGACTGAACTTCATTCTAAGAACTGCCGTTATACTGTGCTGCCTCAACTTTGTAAATTGCTCAGTCACTGCAGTACATTTTCACCTGTTTTGAAGTTTAAGCTCTGCATATTGCCCAAGTTAAATAAAAATTATAATAACTTCACTCCCAGCAAATATTTATATGGGAATTTGTTCTCTAAAAACACAAGGATACAGAATCGGTTTTTTTTAGCTCTTTGTGTCAGTGTAGTGCATTCCTCGTCGTATCAATATCCGGTTATCCATTTACTCTATAGCTTATCTCCAGAATGCAATTATAATAATGTGGTTGCCAGTTATTTCCTCAAGATTCTTGCATGAATTTTCTCAGATGAAAGCTACAATAAATGCGGTATAAAAGAGGCTCATATTGGCTTGTTTGCTGTTTGAACATATCCATGCTTGAGACTTTGCTTTGTAAAACTTTTCAGACAACAAAACATTTCACTTCTCTGCGCTACGTATCTACAGACCTACAATATCATTGGGGGATTTCATAAAATTTATGGTATTTGGATTTGGAAGCCAGCGTTCTGCATCAGCTTCCTTTGTCTGTCAGCCAAAGCAGACTCACATGAAAACACAAGATAATCATTGTGAATGGAAAGAAACTCTGCAGTGGGAGCCCAAGGAGGAAATCCATGTGTGTGTGTTTTTTTTTTCCTGTTCTGTTTCACACCACTTCCCACAGCAATTGTCTTCTTTTCTCCGCCATGCTGTGTTTCAGAAACATTGATAAAACGCAAGGCTTTGGTCGCCGGGAACCGTGTGGGGTCTTGCGGTTTAGCACTGGTTTAGTGCCTGTGAGGCTGAGATTGAGACTGAGCAACAGAGGAAACCACCTAAGGATTGGCGTTTGGCAAGGGGTGCATTCCACACTATGGTGCTTTTCGAAGCAACTTTGGATGCATCGGAAATGTGATGTCATCGTGGTTGGCTCTGCTGCTTTCTGTCCTTGACAGCCGTAGTTTAAAAAGTCTACAACACAAGTAATTAGCATCTGACTTCTTAGAAATTTCTTGAAGCTTCTCATTACTAATGGAACTCTGGTTTGCTGAAGCGAACGCTCTGAGCCCTGTCATTTCTCTCCCTGTGATTCATAATAAATATTGCATCCTCTAATTTCAATCATTATCATGTCCCGTACAGGATCATTTGTTACCATTAGCAACAAAGGAAGAAGCGCAAGACGGAAGACTTCATGCACGCTCAGACGCTGGCTCATAAATCCTGAGAAGCATAGACTGCCCGCCCAAATTATTTCCAAAGTGCAGAGATATACAAGTCAGCAGTGTGCAGGGCAGTAAAATAATGACTTTTCTTTCACATGTCCTTCCGAGTTTTATTTTGCAGTTTGGCTGGGTGGATCCATTTCGCTGAGTAATGAGTTTGCTGGGTTGGAAGACGGAAAGGAAGCAGTTGCTAAAATGGCATTGGGGCCACCCCAGCTGTTTTCTTTGTTTAATTTGTACCTGGGTTCTTGATGGACGATCGTGGCACGTGAGAAGCATGGCAACGCCCAGCTACAGGGTTATTGACCACACCTCTTCAGGAGGCGTGGCTCAGGTGCAATAGCAGCATTGAATGGACTAAGGAAGGTCTGGAGTTTGCTGTACTGTGGAGTTCAGACACGCTTGGCTGTGGTTCCTGTGAAAGCTGTGGGGTTATGTGTTTATGTTTTTTACGTGCTCTTTGTTTCATGTTTCCATGCTGCCTTGCAAATTGGCGACCCCCCCCTTAGGCAAACCACAATGATCCACACATGCGGTTTCATGATCACGGGGGGACCGACAAGCTGCAAAAAGCACAGGATAGCATGGATCCCATGGCGCAGTTTTCTTTTTCCCGGTGCTTTGCTGGCGTTCATCCAAAGTGACTTACAGTTTTACCCATTTGTACAGCTGGGTGTTTTATACACAAATGCTGTCCGTGTAAAGGCAGCACAGCAGCGCATTTCTTCGGGATAAACCTGCGTCCTTAAGCTCACTGCTGCCAGCTACCTGATGCTCGGCATGGTTACTGCAGGCCTTATGGGGCGCCGCTTCAACTTCCCGTGCCATAATTAATGCCAGCGGCTAAGCTTTCTTCTTCGTTCCACCTGCTTTTATTTTTTATTTCACAATAAACGATTTTCTATTTGAGAGGAGCACACTTGCTGTTTTCTCACGCTGGCACCAGCACGGTCGGCGAGAGTGAAAGTCCTCATTAGAGCCCGAACCCACCAGAAGCAGGAGGACAAGGGAACGCGGTCCACCAGTAACCGTCGACACGCTACCGCCGCTTAACACCCAGTAAGTGGAAGGGACGCGTCAGTAAGGCAGCATTCCTGAAAAGCCTTTTTTTTAACTTCATGAAAGGGATTTTTCCCTTCATTACGCCACAGCGGGTCTGACAAGGAAGGTAATTTGACAAGTGTTCGGCTTCTGAATAATAATTGCGCACGCACAGGACACGGGAATTCAGCAGACCTCTGACACTTTTCTCAAGGCATTAGCACTTCCAGGGGTCCTTCGCAGAGAGGTGAAACAGTCCGGTGCAGCGGTTTTTGATCTTAACCGAACTGCAAAGTGTGGGGGATGTTTTTTAAAGGCCAGCGTGCACGAAAATACAAAATGCTCTGGCGTTCTGTCATTGCTCGTGAGTATTATGTGCTCAGAAGTTGACCACAGAAGGGTATAGGTGTCGCTAGCCAAAACGTTTATTTGTTAGGCTCTTATTTCATGACCATGTGAGGAGTCCCCCTACAATGTGCAAAGGAATCCGGGATCATGTGGCAGAAGGAACCACAAACATCTGGTGGTGCTTCAGTTACTGTTCTTCTATTTATAAATCTTCAACCTCCTTTTATTCTTGTTAATATCCACTGTTTAGCTGTTGTTTCTGAGCAAAGCACTTTATACAAGTTTCTGTTCCATAGATGTGGTTCTGGGGAAGTTCCTTAGTCAGTGGGGCTGTAGCAGCCTCGTTTTCAAGTTACAGATACATAATCTGAACCAATGTCCTACATGCCATGGTGGCACAAGCCATCATGGGTTTTCTGAAGATGATTTAGAATTAAGCATGAAGAGTTCTGGAGAATAAGAATTAGGAAGAAGCACATGCCGTCACATTTCCAGTACAATGTTGGCTTGTCCCCCTGTTTCTAAATTTAAATCATTTATGGACCTGTGCCATTATTTGTATTATTGTGTATTCTCTTTCAGGGCCAAAGCAGTTTTTACCTATTTATTCATTTAGCTGATGCTTTTCACAAAAGCAGCTTACAATATTATATTGGTGTACTAGGCTACTTTGCAGTTATTTAGTCACAACTGAGGGTAAGTATCCTTCGCAAAGGTACAACACTACAAGGTGGGATTCAAATGTGGGTCCTTCGTGAGCAAGGCAGTGGTTCAAACCACCCTGCTACATGCAGCCCATTGTCATTTGGAGAACTGCAGGCATCTTAGATGATGTTTATTGTATAACTTCTTTGGTAAATGGTGGATTTAATCAGGAACAACATTCTTCAAATTTTTTAATGTAAAAATTGTGTGTCTGACACTGGCTGACACCAAGATGCCTGTAGCCAGCCATCACATTCCAACAACCAAAATATTCTTGCTTATTCTACCTTTCTTCTCCCTAGAGAAATTACAGACAGCAGGTGGTTCAGCACAGTGGTTTAGGAGGTTGGTGGTTTGAAGGTTGTTGGTTCAGATCCCAAAATGGTGACTACTGAAATTCAAATATCCGGCTGTGAGAAGGAATAAAAATGAGAGGTGGTCTTAGTAAAACAGACGTCTAAGCAGTTAAGCTTGAATTAATCAGGCTTGAAAAGTGTCTAACCTACCTATTCTAGTTAACCATAAATTAAGCTCAACTATACAGACCTTTATGTTTATGCTCTCCATATAGGAGAACAAGTAGCTCAGTTTGGTTTTGCTATTTAATCCCTTTTTTCCATTCAGTTCAAATATGCTTTCAGCTCTTGGACTGCTTGTTTTTCCATCAAAGAGGAAATTTATAGCTGTGCAGGAAGGGTATTTTCATTTAATTAAAAATAATTCTTCAATGGTTGCCTCAGCTCCCATGAGTGTGACACATAATCTAATACTCTTCCCTACAAGTGAACAGAACAAGAAAATAATCCTAAAATGATGAGACTTCCATATTTGTTTATGCATTACTTTGTCATAATGATCTAATCACAGTGAATTCTACCTAGAGCAATTTATCAGGTAAAACAGTTGAGGTTTTAAATTAAACTACATTTTTACATTAGTTATAAATTCTGCTTTCACCATGATCACTAAATCTTTTTGATATTCTATCATTTACACCAATCAGCCATAACATTAAAACCACGGAGAGGTGAAGTGAATAACATTGATTGTCTTGTTGAAATGGCACCTGTCAATGGGTGGGGGGGGGCGTTATATTAGGTAGCAAGTGAACAGTTGTTGAAGTCGATGTGTTGGAAGCAGGAAAAATGGGCAAGCGTGACGATCTGAGCAACTTTGACAAGAGCCAAATTGTGATGGCTGCACAACTGGGTCAGAGGATCTCCAAAATGGCCAGTCTTATGGGGGCTTCCTGGTATGCATTGGTTAGTACCTACAGTACCAAAAGTTGTCCAAGGAAGGACAACTGGTGAACCGGCGACAGGATGATGGGCATCCAAGGCTCACTGATGCAAAGGCTAGCCCATCTGATCCGATCCCACAAAAGAGCTACTGTAGCCTTAATGCTGGCCATCATAGAAAGGTATCAGAGCACACAGTGCTTCGAAGTTTCCTGCGTATGGGGCTGCGTTGCAGCAGAACAGTCAGAGAGCCTGTGCTGACCCCTGTCCACCGCTGAAAGTATGTACAATGGGCACGTGAGCGTCAGAACTGGACTATGGCGCAATGGAAAAAAGTACCCTGATCTATGAATCACCTTTTCTTTTAGTTCATGTGGATGGCCGGGTGAGTGTGCATTGTTTACCTGGGGAAGAGATGGCATCAGGACGCACTATGAGAAGAAGGCAAGCCAGCGGAGGCAGTGTGATGCTCTGGGCAATGTTCTGCTGGGAAACCATGGGTCATGGCATTCATGTGGAAGTTGCTTTGACATGTACCACCTATCTCAACATTGTTGCAGACCATGTACACCTCTTCATGGCAACAGTATTCCCTGATGGCAGTGGCCCTGCCACACCGCAAAAATTGTTCAGGAATGATTTGAGGAACATGACAAAGAGTTCAAGGTGTTGTCTTGGCCTCCAGATTCCCCAGACCTCAACACAATGGAGCATCTGTGGGGGAAAAACAGCTCCAATCCATGGAGGCCCCACCTTGCAAGTTACAGGACTTAAAGGATCTGCTGCTAACGTCTTGGTGCCAGATACCACGGGACACCTTCGGAGGTCTTGTGGAGTCCACGCCTCGATGGGTCAGAGCTGTTTTGGCAGCATGAGGGGAACTCACACAATATTTAATGTTATGGCTGATGAGGTCTATAACTGAGTATACAGGAATTTATTACTCATGCCAAAGAGCTACTGCATCTTACAAACTTGAGGAATGTCAACTTTTTCATAAATTCTTTTGAGTAAAATACTCATTTTAATGGTGAATTATAGTAAAATAACTAATAAGATGCTAAATGTTGCTTGAAATGCTTTGTATCGTTTTTTAGAACTAAAACACATTTGACGTACAACATCTAATGCAAATTAAATCATCTTTACTTGTATGTCGTATGTCTTCTAAAATGTGTCCGATACTGATCGGTTCCCAAAGTGTGCAGAGCATTTACTTTTATATTGACCACCGATATGGAAGCATTTCGCTCTGTTGGCCCTTGACCATTCAGGTGAACAGTAAGGTGCCTTTGATTTGCTTTAATCTCCATTAGGAAAACATGTCTGACCTGAATAAAAGCAGGGATGACCTTGTGTCGGCTTTAGGTGATGTGGAGGCAGTGCAAATGAATTAGCTTACGTTGCCATGGCAACATAATTTCAAAAAAATTTCCTTCTTATAACAACTAGTACCTAGTATATTGAAATATAGGATATTTTCGATGATTTTGTCGATCGCTCTGGCATGTTAACAGCAGTGAGGTTTTATCCGGAAGCTGCGATGCATGCGGCTGGCTCTTTATCACACTCGACTGGTGTTCAAGTCTGGAAGGCAAGAACGCACGACCAGGGCCACAACCAGATCCTCTCTCTCTTTCTTGATCTATCTTTCTGTCTTGATCTTGCTCTCCACTCTCTTTTTCCTATCTCTCTCACCTGCTGTCTGCTGCCTGACAGACTGCCTGCCGCAAGTGATTTGGTAAAGCTTTGCTTGCTAAGGGGTTTTTTGTTAAAAAAAGAAGTCAATATTAACTTGTTTGTCGGGGCGTTTGTCTCCTGACTATGAATTACACTCTCTCCACTTCTCTACCCAAACATGCAAGTTTTCTCTTGTGGTACAATAGTTTTGCCACCAAAGTGTTCCTAAAATCCAGATATTCATTTAAACCTCTTCAGGCGAAATTGCCTTTGGACTTAATTTCAGTCAACTCAGTTACACATTTTATATATTTATAGGTTGTTCCTGCATTCATGCACTCCACAGTTCCTGGCCTGGTTTTTTTTTTTTTTTTGGCTGTGTGCAGCTATCTTATTGGTAAGAGAGGAGACAGTGACTGCATCATTTTCTTTAATGTTAGGGTATCACCTGTTTTATTAAAGCTATTACAGCCGAAACCTGTGTAAAAGGTGCTCATAAACTTTACCTGATTTAAAGTCAGAATGTCATTTTCACAAGGAATTTAAAAATTAAGTCCTGCTTTTTTTGTAAGTCGTGTCTGCCTCCTTCTAACTAGGGTACCACACAGTTAAATCATCATTGAGCCAAACATGGAATAAAATCTGCAATTCATATATTTTCTTGGTTGCGGAAAACTAACCGATCCTGTTCCTCCTAAAATAAGCCCAAAGCTATATCCATTAGTTGCCCTACTGCAATTCTTTTTTTAGCGTTTTATTGTAGAATGAACGGTTTCTTTTCAAAATGAATATATGTTGTGTTCTCTGGCACCACATTTATTCAAGAGCTGCCTAACTGCTGTCTCACACCTCTTCCTTAGAGGGGTTCATGCAGTTTGCAGAAACTCTGCAAATGGCAGATTCTGTCAAAATAAGCTGTTTAAAACAAAGGCAGAAAGCAAGCCTTGAAGTCAAAAGATAAATCTGATTTTTTTTTTCTTTTTCCTGTGTCCTAAGGGAAGAGCCTGCCCATTCAAGCAAGCGCTTTGATTCTTTAAAACTATGAGTGCATATAATAATCTGGGAGTGAAGTGAAGTGAAATGACTACGGGACTGAGCCTGATAGATGGCAGTCAGATCTTCCTCATGTAGAGGAGTGTGTTCACAGGGCAGAAGGCCTGTGTGTAGTCTGTATGCTTTGGTGTTGTGCAATTAATGAAGATTCACACGCTGCCCGGTACAAAGCTGGATGTTTCAAAGTGACATCCTTCTACATAGCCGCATTTGAAAAATATAATCAAAAATACGTTCAAAGCATTTGTCTCCATCGCATTATGGCTCTTTCTTCCCTTTGCTAATTATTCTGATCTTTATTAATGTTACTTTATTGATGTGCACTCTTTTTAAAGCTAACTCATCAACTTGGAAAAGTAAGTAGTTCCAGTTCACAGCGTAAAATGAACACAATTCACTAATGTAGACAGTAGGGGGCGTAGTGTTTAGAGCCGGCTTCTTATGACACCACCTACTGCCGTAGCATCCCTGACCATGGTACTTACCCTAAACTGATACAGTTGGGTAAACAGGTAGAGGTACAGGACTGTATGCAGTTTACTTGTACAGTCCTAACACTGTAAGTCATCGGGGACGAAGGTATCGGATAAAACTTAAAATTTAAATGAATGCGCGGATACCACAAATGAAAGGAAATGAACCAACACTTCAACTGTCTTTTGTTTGGTCAGTAAAACTGAACATTTCTGTAAGATGCAATGGTGAATCCATGATTAACTGTACTGGGTTTTGTTAACTATGCCTAACTGGGTTTATGGTTACTACTGGCACCCATGGATGCCACGGGTAATAATAGCAACAGGTTAACAAATCAGATGCTGTAACACATGACTGGAAGATTCTACATGTTTGCTTGAGATGTACAGCCACTGTAGGAAAGTGTCAAGTTGAAAATGTAAAGTAATTCCCCCCCAAGCACAGAGGCACACTTTCCTATTATGTAAATGGTTTCTATCTGTGCATTATTCACACCCACAACAAAGTTGAGGAGCGCCGTGAACATTACCTCATGGGACACATGGTGCGGGTCGCAGAGCAATGCCGCTACATTAATATGATAGCCGACCATCACTCCGTTTAGATTTTTCATTACATGCATGATTACCCCAAATTTGTTAAAAGCACCAGCACAACAGAAGGGAACTGGAGCTACAGTGCAGCGCAGTGGTAGAAAGGGAAAAGGCGTCACCAAAACTGATGGTCCAGGCAGGAACAGGTGAGGGATTCTGTGTGGATTTGTTCTTTCCATTCTGGCTGATCTTATTCACACCTTGGATACGCTGTGAAAAATTTCCCTTTTAGTCAAGGATGGCAGCACCAGTGCTCGTGGCTGAGCACACAATGTTAATCTTATCACACCGAACACATAGAGCTCCTGAATTACTATAGTAAAAATACCCTGCTTTATAAATGTGTAAATTATTTTATGTTGCATGGAACACAACCCTAATGCTGAAAGAAAGAATTGGAGAAAATTAATAAACATATAAAAATTACTGTTCCTGACAGAAATACACAATAATGATACTTACAGTTCCATAACTTATAAGGTAGAGGGTAAAATTTCTTGAGGTACGGGGAGAATTTATTTCAGTTCCCAAAGTCACTTTGGAGAAAAGCATCAGTTAATGAACAAATAAGTTAAAATGTTTCTAAATGGGTCTGTGCATCACATACAGTGTAGTTGGTGATTTTCATCTTGGTTTACCACCCAGGTGTGGGGTCTGGCTGCACACAAAATGAACGAGTGCAAATCTCTCCGCTTTTAAACAATGCTGCAATAGAGATGAAGTCAGAGAACAAAGAGCTTCAAGTGACTCATAGAATTTCAGGTTCCCTTTTTGAAACAAACCATGTTATGCGCCATTGTAACCAGCTGTTGACAATAAAAAATACTGGAAAAAAATCTGGACCTACTATACAGCAATAAATACATTTTGATTCTTTACCAGCTTATTGACAGTTTGAATTGGCTGGTTTTTTCTCTTAGGGAAGTTGGGCGACTTTTCTGTTTATTAATGGAGAAAATAAAGAATGTTCTTAGTTCAGTAGAGCTGAAATAGATGTTATCTCCTGTGTATTCATTCCCGCAGTATAATACAGTATTGTGATAAAGTTATAAATCCCTTGCATTGACCGGGCCTTTTATGGTAAGTTGTTCTCACTTTGTGCCCTCTCGCATACCAAGTAGAAGTTCAAAAGTTGTATTAACTTTATCGTTTCATCAAGTTTTATTTAATTACATTCTGATTGATTTAATAACCACTGGCTTTTGTCTTCTGACTTGATAAGTTTTGTCTTTGGACATAAAAGCAACTGCATTGCCAAAAGATTTTTATTTCTTGTTAAATTATAGTATGAATTCTTTTGAAATGATGCATTTGTTAATCTTATTTGTACATTATCTTTCTTTTATATGAGCTGAGTTACCTTTTGCTACCAAATACGTGTGGTGGGTAAAAATGTAGAGCAAGGGAAAGGTAGAACATAATATATAATATACATAATATAATGATATAATATATGTAATATATTATTACATACATTCCTATATATACATAATATATCACCAAACTGTTTTACCATTAAAGTGGTTGTATTTAATACATAATTATTGTTAGCTTGGTTAGACAGATGGATGCCGCAGAGAGTAACACAAGTGGAAAGGAAAAAACAAAATATATGTCAATGAACTTTATTACTCTTACATCTTTAATCTGTGCGACACTGTATGTGCTTAATAATTTCTTATTCATTTTCACTTTTTCACGTGTTTGCTCACATAAAACAGTTGCTGGGTCCTGTGCTCACACATGAAAATGTGCTGATAACAACGCACGTGCCGGCCATGGTAATGGTCATAAAGCAATAGCAAATTATGTCACCAAACTTTATTATCTTTCAGTTTGTAGAATTAATGTGTATATGCATGAATGGACATAGAATGTACATTCGCACTTGTATATAGAGTGCGTGTGGCATGTGCAGGACTGTGTAGCCAGTGTGTAGATGTGTAAAGTGTGCATGAATGTGCAGACAGTAATAATAAATTATGCATTGTCAAACTTTATTATCTTGCAGTTTGTGTGTGTGTGTGTGTGTCCGTGTCTGTGTGTGTGTGTGTCTGTGTGTGTGTGTGTGTGTGTGTGTGTGTCCGTGTCTGTGTGTGTGTGTGTGTCCGTGTCTGTGTGTGTGTGTGTGTCTGTGTCCGTGTGTGTGTCCGTGTCTGTGTGTGTCTGTCTGTGTGTGTGTGTCTGTGTCTGTGTCCGTGTGTGTGTGTGTGTGTGTGTGTGTCCGTGTCTGTGTGTGTGTCTGTGTGTGTCTGTGTCCGTGTGTGTGTCTGTGTGTGTGTGTGTGTGTGTGTGTGTCTGTGTCTGTGTGTGTGTGTGTGTGTGTGTGTCTGTGTGTGTGTGTGTGTGTGTGTGTGTGTCCGTGTGTGTGTGTGTGTGTGTCTGTGTCTGTGTGTGTGTGTGTGTGTGTGTGTGTGTGTGTGTCTGTGTGTGTGTGTGTGTGTGTGTGTCCGTGTCTGTGTGTGTGTGTGTGTGTCTGTGTGTGTGTGTGTCTGTGTTCCGGCAATAACAACAGTACTAATCAGCGGAGATGGGCGGGTGATTGCGGTGGATTGACACCATAATCAGAGCCCAGAATGGGTCGTGATTTAGTTTTGTATGCATTTTCAGATTCTCACCTGCCTGTTTTCTCCCCCATCAACATTCTGTCTTTGCTTTTGTTCTTGGAACAGGCTGCTTTCACAGAATAGAAGCTAAGGAATATTCCTCTTTATTTTCACATCCTCAGCAGCATTAAAATTCACTTGGATGGGAGTTTTTTGTGCTCTGCGGTGCCGAGGACATTTTCAGTTCCAGACATCTGGGTCGCCAGCAGAAACACTGTGCTCTGCCTCAGGAGAGGTGTCTGTATATATTGCAAATCATAGGTCTGTTTCTAGGAAAATAAATAACTTTCTGTGTCATCAGGCAACATTTCTGTAATTGACTTTATAATAAGTATTTTTAAAGTGTGTCTAGCTGACAATTTAGGTGATCAATACTGCTTGCTTCACTACAGCATAGCACACGATAAGCTGTGCAGTCTTGCATTCAGGTGTGATGGTGGCATTCATCCATTTTCCAACTGTCAGTAGCTGCCCAGTGCAGGGTTATGATGGTGCATTCCAGAAGCATCCTGGATGGGATGCCAGCTGACCATGTCTTTGGATGAGGGATGAAATTGAAGCACAAAGCAGAAATTCACAAAAACACAGGGAGAAAATGCAATCTCCAGACGAAGCTGGATTTGAACCTATACCCACAGCCGGAGCCCAGGAGCTGCAAGGTACCAGTGCTACCTACTGCACCATCATGGTGCATGAAACTATGGATTGATAGGTTATAATTTACCACCCATAGTATCTCTGTGGCCTCGTGGTCTCCCAGGAGCCTTTACAGCAACAGTTGACTTTCTCACTTGGACCACAAGCACACCCGTGTGCTATCACCTCTAGAAACTTACTGAAACAGTTTATCTGAGATGGCAGCGTACCTGTCATCTTCCCACCTTTGCACGCACGTGTCATCTTTCTTCAAGCATAGTTGCTTTTAGAATGCAGCTCGCGGGCTGAATGAGACCAGCAGTTGAGTTTCCAGCTAAAGAGTTCCAGACTGCTTACTGGTCCTAAACCACAGACTGCCCTGAACAGTGGGCTACTGAGAGCGGTCACACGCTTGTGGTTTTATTACCCCTACACTACATTATTAAATGAAAACACTGGACATTTTAGATTGCATTCTCCCTGTGCACACAAAGCTACGGTGCTTTTAAACTCATCCATAGCATTATTTTAATACTGTACTGCTTGTTGCTAATAATACACAGATAGAATGATCAAGTAAATCCATATTTTTTAGTGGTGTCAGTAGACTGAATGAAAAAAATCCCCCACCTGTCTTAATAAAATAAAACAAGTAAGGATGGTTGCATTTCCTTATCGTACAACATGTTGTTGCAGGTGGAAATATCAATGCCATTCCTTATAAATTCATGTAATAGCGAAGGCAATGAGGAAGTTAAGAATCCGTGTTTTGTAAATGCAACCTTTCCAGCGGTTCTCCCTGTGCTCTGTTTGTTGCAGACGACCTCATTTGTCTTTTCTGACTTCCGTCGGCTCTGAAGTCCAACAAGCACAGGAGATGGTTCGGTTCTGCAAACAGCCTTTTAGCCCAGGCCACTGTCCCACTCTTTTTTTTGTGCTCAAATTCATCTGTAAACAAAAGCCAGTGATGCCAAGTGCGTAAGCAGCGAATGCTTGCAGGTCTGGGGTGGTCAAGATCACATATGCATGTTGAAATGGGTTGTGGAAAATTAATGCAAAAAATTCTGCCGCAGTGAATTTTACTAAGATATCTAATGTAAAATTATAATGAAAAATATTTAAAATATTATTTTAAAATTGAGTGGGGCACAGAGAGCACCACTGCCGCCTCACAGCACCTGGGCTACTTGGGATGCTGCAGTCCCGACCGGGATAAGTGGTTAAAGGGAATGGATGGATGGATTTTAAAAGTGAACTTCTTGTGTTTTCAGTGTAAAGCAGAAAAACAAAGAAATTGTTGAACGTTTGAAACGTTGGCTTCTATGCGTTATGGATCGGGCCAGAATTAATTCATAGAAGAGTACAGCCCCGAGTTTTTCCTTTTCATTCTTGCTGCTGTCACGATTGTTGCTGTTATCAGTTTCATTTCAATTTCAGTTTCTCCCGTTTAATTTATTCGTATCAAAGCGGCTTTTCAAGTCAGGTGCACGGTCTCCGTAGAAAGCGTGCAGAGCAATCTGGGAAGAGGAAGAATAGGAAATAGAGAAATATTTCGCTGCATCACAGTAAGCTATAACTCATCATAATAACAAACATAACAAAAGCTGCATGCAAGAAGGCCCCTTCCTTCAGCTCCCTGGCAAGAATTCCTGTTGAAGATTTTTCAGCCTACCCAAATGCATTAGCATCCCCAGGCATCGAGTGTCTTTCCGCGTTGTTCTTATACGTCACCGTTAAATTTTGCGGTTTAAATTTTTCAGAAAGTTTGTCATTAACAATGACATTTGCAGCCCGCAAAAATCCTTCAACACTTTCCAAAAGGCATAATGCATAAGAATTAAGCTGACAACAATATATTTGTTCTGAGCATGTCACAAAGTCGTCTAACTCATCCTATTTGAAATACCAAAGTCATTTCCCACATAAAGGCATCTTAACATCCTTCCTGGATAAAGCATACCAGTTATGATTTACTTTTCTTAGAATTTATTTGAAATAATATGCATGTTGTATGTACTGTATTTGAGGTCAATCTGTCAGCCCACACAGAAAGCTGTGCATCGTATTAAAACCACTTGGAAGAAATGATTGCATTCATTATTTTCGGGGAGAATAAAACCTTGCTGAAATGGTGGCCTAGCGCGCTTGAATAAAACGTAACCGTCAAAATGGTCTCATTCTACGCATAGCATGTAGAGTACGTTTAGCAAAAGCTTTTTTCCAAACCAGCCTACAATTATTTATGGGTTTCTAAAGCAAGTTTAGAGAAAGCAGCTGATGCAAGGGATTTGGAGCAGGAGATGGACTTCAAACCAAAACATTCTGAGTACAAGGTAGGATCTTTCACTACTCACTACCTGCTCTCCCCTGAGCAGCAACATCTACTAAGAGCAGCAATAACCACGCAAATGACAGCCATTGTTTTTCCATTAGAAAAGAGCAGTTTGAATCCCTATCTTTTCCCTCCGAGAGATCCATATTTAATAAGGCCCATTTTAAAAAAGTTAAAACATCCAACAACATAACAATTTCAAAGTAGCTTAGTGATTTAAGCTATTGCTTGAATTTGGAACATTCTGGGTTCTATTTGCACTGTAGTTCATTTTATCCAGGTTCTTGTCCCGAGTTGATTTAAAAATTTAAAAGTAAAAACTAAATGCAAAAATGTACCCATGTGCAAAAATGGGTAAATAACTGTAAGAAGCTCTGTTGGCAATCCTAACACCAGAAGCTTCTTTAGCGCAAATTTCATCTGCATTGCTAAATAGTAATTTGTCCTTAAAATATGTGATTTTGATAAAAAAGCCTAACTCCTGGGTGCCTGATCCCTCACGAATTGCATAAATTAGCAGCGTGACTGGAGCCCTGACAAGGGCAGCTGACTGGAAATGTGCCACATGCACTGTGACACGGCTCAACACCTTGGTGTGACACTGTGAGTGGCTGCTAAGTGGACGTAGGTGCGTGAATGACCTCATTTTTTCTTTTTGCTTCCTTTATGTAGAAACACTGGACTTGGCTCGAACGTGTAACAGTCCAGGTGTGATTGGCAGGTATGCTTATGCGTGAGCCATCTTTGGGGGGAAAAAAAGGTTTTCCCGAAACCTTGGCCTTCCGTACGTTCTGGAACCATCTGCGTTGTCACGCTGGCAGCGTTAAATGGAACTCAGTTTGCACGGCTATTAAACCAGAAGAAAAAACCAGTGCGTTTGAGGAAATTCAGACACAAAAAAATCCTATCGGTTGGTCCTGATTGGTTTTGAAATTACAAGAAGCCTGGTGCGTGCTTCGGTTTGTATACAAGTATTCCACAAGCCAAAAAAAGCACCACGTCCTTTATTTGGATCTTACGGATTTTAATGCGTCTTCTTTAAGGCCTTTCTAACACTTGGACAGTCTTAGTTAAGCCAGAATTAAATGGCAATTGGCTGAGGCCAGAAAAAGTCATTACCCAAGACAAGCAACCGAGCAAGGAATGTTGTTGTTAAGGATTGTCACAGAATCGAGGAACAGCAGCCAGATGATGTGCAACCGAAAATGAAATCTGAGACTTTATATATTTTTTTATATTTGTTGTATTTCCCTCCATCAGTTAAAAAACACAAAAGACAGTGAAGGAAGGCTCTTTAATGAGGATCAAGCATTCCATTGTTCGCAGGGGTGCTGCATGCATGGTTGATTCGTCCTCGGCACATTGACTGCGACTGCGATGCTGCGTTGCAGCTGTCACATCTCGTCCTTCTTAAAGCCCCAAACCCTCCATACAGTGGCATCTCACTTCCCAAAATGGGTAAGAGTGAGGTACTGCCTTCAGAAGTGGCATTTATCAAATCTATAACTCTGTTTTTAAAGTTAAAGGTAACCACCGTCCAAACATCTCTGTACCCTTGCACCTTTCTGTCGTGCTTTTTTTAAATCCGACAGCAAATCTAGAATCTGTGCTTACCTAGAAAGGTGTTTCGTGAGTCCATTGAATGGCTTGAGGTGATTCTCAGTACGTGAGCGTAGTGCTGGAGGAAACCTGGTTGTGATGCTGACCAGGACGACCAGAGAGAGAAGGTCATGTTCCTTTGTTGAGCAAAAAAATCAGCTTAATCGTATCTCAAATATAAAACCTTCCCCTATTTGAGCTACAGGACCATAGTGAGAGGTTTCCCAGACATGAGACAATGAGACGATATGGTCTGTGACTGTCTGTTAACCTTGTTTTCTTATTATTTATAAGTACTTTATAGGAGCAATTTAGGCCAAATGTTGCGGTCAAGAATACCGCACCAAGACCCAAAAAGGGAACCGAAGCAGAAGTCTAAACGAATGCTTTAAACTAATATGTGCCGTGTTGCCTTTGCGTAGTTCTTCTACGGCTGTGTTTTTGTGCAGTGTCTGTCATCGGGGTTAGAAAAGTGTCTGCATTTATTTACCATATTACAAACCCTGCATGAGTTACTCAGCGGGGGGCTCATCGCTAGATCTGGCAAAAATAAACAAATTCGTGGAAACGACGCACACCAGCTTTTTGTGCTAAATTGTAAAATGCGTTCACTGGAATTATTGCGCTGCATAAAACCGTGTTAACTGGGCAGACGGAAATGTATGGACGCCGATGGCAGTCTCCAATGGACCGTGTCAGCATCTGCAGGACTTTCGCTGCACGCGTCAGATGTCTCCATTCATGATGAGCTTCTCTGTTTCTTGTAACCCATAATACATACTCCCGGCTGGCCTGTGTTTTGTTTTATCCCCAAACCTAACTTCATGAAGCAAGGGTTACCCTTAACTCCTAATGACTGAGTCTACAGCGCAGCGCAGACAGGGCCAGGGTGAAAGCTGGGACAACCCAGCCAGCTTTTATCAAAAATCCAATCTGCCGTCGCTGTCCGATCCCATCTCATCCAGAGGCCTTATATAGACACACAGAGGTGATTGCAGTGAGCTTCAGAATCTGTCATTTTGACGACAGGTGCACTCCACAAGGGAGGAGGGCGAATGGTGGGTAATATCAGTGGCTCTTCTCTTCCCCCTGCTGTGTCTATAATCTCCAATGTACTCATCCAAACCAAATTAGGCTCCTTTTCTGCCAGTAAGTGCAGCCTTGTTCCATACAGGGAACATTTTTGTTAGCAGTAAGAGAAGGTCACACGGGGAAAAGCGTGGTATTGGGGACGGATTTCTGCATAATGTCACAAGGTACGAGATTTAGACATTCAGACTCGATTGTATTTCTCCTTCAACGGGTGTAAAGACTTTGCGTTTCAGGCGGTGGCTTTTATCTGCTGTCGGAACACGCATTTTTTGCTGTTATTTCGGGAGGGGGAGGACAGTAACACGGATTCGTTTTGAACATGATTGTGCTCACAATAAAAGGCAGCAACCAATTCGATTCCTCGAGCCCATATTTGCTGCTGCGGAATGAGATTTTGGCAAACGGATGCCAGCAGGTTGGTTTTAAATGCAAGGCGCCAGTTCTTTCTTTCAGCAGCAATTTCATTACGGAAATCGAAAATGCTGACCAATTCGACGCAAACCCTAATTGACCTCAAGAGGAAAAACGTGTTGCCGCTGCCTTCTGCCGCTTGATATGTTGTAAAGTTATACGGCTGGATCCCGTCTCCAGGAAAGTGGCATCGTTCCTTGTCTGACAATAACAGATTGGTTTTGGTCACAGAGGCTCGCACGCACACCTTTCATAAACACGTGTCCAATCGTGCCGGGCCTTGAAATTTGTCATCTTGACAAAGGGGGCCAGCATTCCAGGCCACTTCACAACCTAGGGTACCGTATCGGCGGCCATTCCTGTCCATCAAAGCTAGGGCTGCCCTTGCGTGGAGCAGAACAGGCAGGCCGCTGTCAAATGGACAGTTACCAATTTCGATTTCCCGGGCAGAGTGGAGGTCGTCTCAGGATAAGAAAGACCAAGTACCTGCATAACAATGACGTAACGTTTGCGTGCCCACGAGGAGGAGAGTGCCCGTCGGCAGTGGAGCCCAACAACTTGTTCTTTCTTTCTCCTCAGCATCACATACTGTTTTCCCTTTTATCTTCTGCTGCCTTCTGGCCTGTTTCCCCACAAACATGTTTTTTAACTGTGTTTCATAGGCGTTATTAGCGATGCCACTTGTTGCACATCTTTGTCCAGCTTTTTCCTTTAAAATGCCAGTGCAGCTGTTGAATAATAATCCACGAGAAAGAGATAAAGTGGCAAATATTAGTATTTAAAAAGTCCAAATTTTGCTTCAGGTAAGGATGAGCCACAGCGAAGTACTCGGCTTTTCGTCTCTCGAAGGAAGCGCAAGTAAATATTTATACAGTGCTTTTTACATCTATCAAGAAGCACAACTTCTACAGATGGAAACTAATTTCATTATCTTGTTTCGGCCATTTGTCACGCAATATCTCTCACATGATGTACCAGAAGTTAAAATGAATGGCTCAACCTTGCAAATCTTGCTCAGAGCAGTCAGTCTGTATAAACAGCGCTGTTTGCCATATCTCCCTTTTACAGGAGTCCACGTGGAGGTCTTACTCTCATCTCGCTGCTGTCTGTGTTCGCACGGTTTTTAAAAAAAAAAAAAAAAAAACGGTAATAATAGCAGCAGAAGCAAACCTCTTTCAGAGTTAATGGTGTAAAAGCTCTCTGTGATTTTATGAAGCGGCACACTACGATTCTGGGCTCCATTTATGATGCGTAATAGTTAGTTGTTCCGACGGTGGAGGGTGTGATTTGGCTGCTTTGTCAAAGCCCAAAGTGTGCGTGATTGCCAGCGACAGAGCGACAAAATCTGGAAACTTTTTTGCCATCCTTCATGCATACTGCATAGATGTTTTTTTTTTCCTCTCGCCGTGGGTATCGTGGTGGATGAGAAGAGGACAGAGGGACGGTGTATCTTCCCCACACAGTCCTCCACAGCACATGCTGGGCATCGCTCTGCTATCCTGTCTCCATCCATCACCCGCCGTGGGTGAGCATCTACGGCCCATTACCCTGTAAGCACCCAACACAACACACAGCGTTAGGCCACAAATGTGCCCTCTCCTCGGCAAGAGCTGTCGAGCTGCTCTGCATTAATCACCAATATTGCTTTCAGTCAAACTCATTTCGTTTCCTTTCGATCCGCGGCGGCCAACGACGGCCGCTAAGTACAAAAATAATGATACGGATTTCAAGATTAAGTGGTCGGCCTTTTGAAACCGCGAAAGGAAGGCGCTTTAAAAATACTCCTCTTCCTCTACTTTGCGCTTCTTCTGCTGTTAAATGTGTCGCCGATTCGCGCGGCCTTCCGCTCGAGCGCAGTCGCTCCCGCCACATCGTCCTTTGTGCGAATCGTACGGGTGAAATTCAAATTCGTTCCCGTCGAGCATCCTTGTCGTAATAAACCGCTGTAGATTCACAATCGGTAGGCAGCGCTGTCGCGTCCTAAACTTCACGCTCTCGTTGGGTGCTTACAGGGTAAGTCGGATAAGTCATTGAGAAAATAAATCTGAACATCATGGAGGAAAGGCAAGAACACGAAACCAAAATGTTTATATTTACGATGAAGCGGAAACTGATTTTGCACCAATGGTTTTCGTAAAGGTAAGCATCGCTGCTCACAGGAAGCCCTCATGGATGTACGTAGGCATTGAGGCCAGGTGGGTTGCCAGAGTAAATGGATATGAATATGACTTTCTTTATTAGCGACTCGGATGCCTGTGATCGCGGCATCTACAAACTAACTACATTTTAATGGTATCCGCCGTGGTTTGGTCCTGTGGACAGATTGTCTGGCGCATGCAGGGGAGCCAGTGGGCGGTCCAGGGTCCAGGGCAGCATCTGGAAGAGAACGCTCAGGTGAAATGGGACGTGGTACAAACCAGACATGTGTCACAGGCAGATGTGAGCGCTTGCATTCAAAGGGGAGCTCTTTGGCTCCAGCCTCCATCGGGATCTTGAAAAACACTGAGATATGGCAGACAGTAGGCGGCAAAGATCCCGAATGGCATCTGCACAGCCCTTTCCATTCAAGGGCCTCGAGGTGCTTAATACAAGCCTTGTTTTTCTTTCAATTAACTTTAAATGAAAAAATGTTCCTTTTAAATTTGTAGCTTTTCTGTGAAGAGCTGTTGCCTTTTGTCATTTTAAAAAATTTCCTGGATCAAAAATGAAAGGTGGTTATTTTGTTTATGTGAGGGTATAGGTGCACATGTATGAGGGGAAGACATGATGAAATTCTTTGTTGGCACCAAAGAGCAAGCAAACAAATTATAAAAATGCATCATGGAAATGTAAGGAACAATATAAAGTCCTCCTTTTTACTGGCTATAATTCAGGCCTGTGTCACAGTTTCTTAGGGCTTTGGATATAACTATTATCCATCAATGCCACAGACCAGGTAGAAGATTCCGGAAGGAGTTTCACCCAGGTGGTTAACATACAACCTGCTCAGCTTCATCCATTTGGCAAGAAAAACTTGCTGCGGTGAGAGACTCTCGCCGCGGTTTCCTTTAAACACGCTGCAGTTGTAGCTGCAAAAGCGGGTTTTGAGCCGCAGCCAACGTCAATACCACGTTTGTAGTTGTCATTAATCAGGATAAACTTTCTCTTGGTTACGTTCGCTCTTGGGAAACAGAAGAACTTTTGCGGTCACGCTGCCAGTTGGACCCGAATAAAAGAAAAATAATGTTCTCAAAAACACGTGAAATTGACACAGTTCAAAACGGCCACCCTGGATTGAATTGTATTGAGCGATTCTTACCTCTGTTACATTTCTAAACGCGGTATTTCACTTTATATGGCAGCAAACATGAAAAACTTTACAAAGCAATTTTTTAAAAGTGTGAAACAGTGAATTGTAGTTATGTTAATGAACTTCTCTCAGGAATATAAGTATATAAGGATCTCAGCGGTGCCTTTTTTGAGAAATGTAATACACCTTCATCTTCTGTTGCAGTTATGCACCATTCGCATTGCAAACCAGCTTCTCATCGCTTATGTAACACTTTTAGAATGAATCATTAAAGAAGAGGGAAATAACATACAGGGATGCTGTTTTCCTAGTTTATATCCGTGACCCAACAGCGTCATGCATTAAGTTTTGTTTTAATAGAACTTTGCATTGTGTCAGACATCAGCAAGGTACCTTGATGTTGGGATGAATTCAGCTCGCTGTGAGAATGGATTTGCTTTTATGATCCTGCTCACTTGCATGAAAATGAGAGCAAAATTCACATGCGAATTATTCTCAGTAAACTGACTGCTGAGTGCCATTCGTTGCCTTGGCGGTGTCATTTGCTCCAACCCGGGAAGCACTTTGACCTTTTGCGAACGCGGTCCCTGGGGCTTTTGCCGAGCTGTCGTTTCACCCCGCTGTCACCCCATCCCGGGCCGCACATCCGGTCAACCTGCCAGTGACAACTGGTTGACATTTGGCCTGCTGAACACAAAGCCCAGAGCAGGGACAACAGGGGGGAGGCACGCAGTTAGGACAAGGGCGTCACAGCAATTACATCATGCTTGCAATTCACATCGTGTCGGATTCAGAGTTCTCACACTGGGCCTGAGAGTGCTGTACAGTGGCTGGTGCTTGGTAACCTCTTATTCAGCCTTTCACACCCCTGAGGCTCTGCCTGTTCTTGAACCTGCATTCATGTAAAGTGTTAAGACCGGTGTGAGAATAATGGGCTCTTCCAACCATCATCTGATACCACCCATACCTGTGACACCTTCAGTTCAGTGAATATGATTTATTCCTCTGAAATAGCAAGATGTAGAAATGGGCTGAAGTAGAAAGATATTTCTGGGACTGCAGCCTTCTTTTTGTCACCAGATACCCAGCGTTTCCTGTGGCAGAGAGATTACAGGGCAGTGGAAACAGTAGAAACAAGGTGACCCCCAGAACTGGAGGTTCTGGAAGAGTCGGTTTTGCTCCGTCAGCACAGCAGGGACAGGGACGGGAGGGGTGTAGAGGTCCCTTGGCGCCCAACTGTGTGTTCCGCTGCTCTCCAACACAGACAGAACCCACACCCATGACCAGGGGCTGGAGATAGGCCCATTTGGGCCTGGCAGACGGGGAGGCAGCAAAAAACAGTTCTCCTGTTGCAAACTCACTGCTCAGCTACCAACAATCCAACAAAAATGTCTGCAAATTTTTTAATGAACCTCACCCACCTCTCCCTCCAGATGAGAGCATCTGGATGTACAGTGAAAGGATCCTGATCCGAAAGTCAGTAAGGTGTCACTCTCTTGTTCATGAACTGTGTGTGTTTCTACGGCGACACAATACCTGTGTATCTGTTACTTAACTTCTGGATCTTCCTAACTTTTGTGGGATGCTTTTATAGAATTTGCCTGTTCTGCACTGAAGTACAGCACCATGGGCTTAGTCTTAGTAGACCAATATTTCTATAAAATCTTTTTTTTTTTGGATTTTTGTGCCTTCCTACCACTGGAAACAAGTAAATGGGTTTTAAACATGCACTTGCACTCAGGTCTGTAAAAATACGGTCATGTTTTTCTCCGCTCATGCTTGTTCTCTTTTGGATGGAACTGCAAAAACCTTCATTGATGCGACAACAAGTGCAGTTGCTCATCTGCCGCATCTATGGCAAACAGGAGGCCACAGTCGAACAGTGTGTACCGGCTGCTCTGTGGGGCAGCAAATGCAGCGTTTTGAATGCATTGCACATTTCAACAGCGACACACCATGATGGCAGGTGATGTCATCGCCATGGAAGTGACCAAACATCCCAATTGATCTGTACAACCTGAAGTGTCAAACCTCAGCCCAAGGGATAATATGAAATCGATGAGGCGTACTCTGCGTTTTCTGCACGCCTGGAGACATGCGCACTACTGTGGTTACAAGAAGTCTCTCTGGCACTCTTGCAGACCTTTTGCAGCGAGCACCTGCATGGTCTTCCTTGCAGTTCCAGAAACAGATGGAGAACCCATAGCAAAAGGGAGCCTTGAGCCACCCAACAAGCGCCCTGACACAGGGCTGGCAAAGCAGCGGTGGATCAACCTTCCTCTGCTCTCATTGCAAATAAGCTCTGCCCTCTTCTCAGCTCCCAAAGTGTCCATTGAAAACAGGGTCGCCGCGAGATGGGGTGGGGGGTGGGGGGCAGCATTTCAGTGAGGCTGATGCTCGGGCGACCAGATGCACTGCGAACACAATTTATTTTGGCAGCGGTTGCGGATGGCAGGCTAATCGACAGCCTGAGGTTTGACTGCGTTTCACTGAGATAGTGGGCTGAAATGAACAAAAGCAGCAGTGTGTGCATTTGAATGATGTATTTTGACTAAAATACGCCGATGAAAAGTGTATGTGTATGTGTAGCTGGCCCGGTGTTATGTCACTGTATTAAGTAGGCAGCTAAACCATAGCAAAAAGTTGGTTTAAAAAAATCTTTCACAGATAAATACTTGCTTTGATTTTATTTATTTTTTATTTACATTTTCACCTTAAAACTAAACAATGCACAGTATACATAGCTTCAGTTAAACACGTGAAGTTGGGGTAAATCTCTGGAAACGCTAGAAGGTTCTTTAATAAAGAAAGGTGGTATAGTGGCTGCAGCTGTTGGTGTTAGAGGTCCTCGATTCAAATCCAATCCCCTGCTGTAATTCCCTTGTATTTTACCCTAAAGTGGTACAGTGTGTTACCTCTCTGCGTAAATGTAATGTTTGTGCACAAATCTCATACTTTTTGTTTCTTTTTGTTTTCAGAATATGTCTGGATGCCACGATGAATCTGAGCCACACCACCGCAGACCCCAGCATTTACTCGTCCCACACTTCCCCTGGAATGAGGCTCTACCAAGACACCACCGTCCCTTCCGGGTCCCCGTGGGCAAGACGGCAGACCGGTGTGGAAAATCGTTCCTTTTACAGCGAGAACGAAAGTCTAGCGGACCTGTACAATGCGACTGTCACTCCCACATCGGCGTACGATCCACTTGGTGGCCACATGCTCTGGCAAGTTATTCTCATCGTCTTCTTCACAGGGCTTCTGTCCCTCGTCACCATCATTGGCAACATCTTAGTGCTGGTGTCATTCAAGGTGAACAAGCAGCTCAAGACGGTGAATAACTACTACCTGCTCAGCTTGGCGATTGCCGATCTGATCATTGGGGTCATCTCCATGAACCTCTACACCACGTATCTCATAATGGACCAGTGGGCACTGGGAAACTGGGCCTGCGACCTGTGGCTCGCCATTGACTACGTGGCCAGCAATGCGTCCGTTATGAACCTGCTGGTGATCAGCTTTGACCGGTACTTTTCAGTGACCCGACCTCTCACGTACCGAGCCAAAAGGACGACAAAAAGAGCTGTTACGATGATAGTTTTGGCCTGGTCCATTTCATTTGTGCTCTGGGCACCTGCCATCCTCTTCTGGCAGTATTTTGTGGGAGAACGCACTGTGCCACCAGGAAAGTGTTACATCCAGTTCCTCTCGGAGCCCATCATCACCTTCTGTACGGCCATTGCCGCTTTCTACCTGCCCGTCACCATCATGTCAGTGCTCTACTGGAGAATCTACAAGGAGACAGAGAACCGGTCCAAAGAGCTGGCAGGGCTCCGGGGCTCTGGGAACCAGGAAGAGCCAGCTGGTGCTGCCCACCAGACCGGGAGCTCCAGGAGCTGCAGCAGTTATGAGCTGAACCGGTCACGCTCCAAGAAGAACTCAGCCCGCAGGATAATGGGCCGTTTTCGGCTTTGGTCTGCAGCAAAGCCTGGAGGGCCTGGCAATGAGGGCGAGCCAGAGCACAGCAGCAGCGACAGCTGGAACAACAACGAAGCCGGTGCCTCCATGGACCAGTCAGACTCGGATGAGGAGGAGGTGCCGGAGAGCCGAGCCATCTACTCCATTGTGCTCAACTTGCCTGGCATGAAGGCCGCAGTCAGCTCGCGACTCTCCTCCTCCAACCACCTCAACCTGTCTGAGGAGGACCCTCTTAAAGGGCAAAGGAGCAGCAGCAGCAGCGATCGGGCCCTGATGAAGGACAGGTCTGACAAGGAGGACAACAGCTACCACCAGCACTTCTCCAAGTCGCAGGTCCAGTCCATGCCAGTGATAGAGACGTCAAAAACAGCGCCCACCACTTCCCTGGCCACCAAGTCACCCACTGCGCCCATCTCTTTTAAGGAGGCTGCTATTGCCAAGCGGTTTGCCTCGAAGGCAAAAACCCAGATTGCCAAACGGAAGAAAATGTCCCTGGTGAAGGAAAAGAAGGCAGCGCAGACCCTGAGCGCAATCTTGTTTGCTTTCATCATCACGTGGACACCCTACAATATCATGGTGCTGGTGAATACCTTCTGCAATGACTGCATTCCTGAAGCATTGTGGGCGTTGGGCTACTGGCTCTGCTATGTTAACAGCACAGTGAACCCCATGTGCTACGCTCTGTGCAACAAGACCTTCCGGACCACCTTCAGAATGATCCTGCTCTGCCAGTGGGACAGCAGAAGAAGGAATAAGCAGCAGTTTCTGCAGCGGCAGTCGGTGGTGTTCCGGAAAAAGCTACCTGGGGACTCCTAATAGACCTTTTGCTTTGTGCCATGCGTGGCTGCAAGTGAGATGGTCTGTATTTGGGCACCTCTGGTCCCAAGCGAGAAGCCACGGTAAAAACATCTCAGCAGCCTCTGACTTCTTCTAACTTTTTTAAATGAATCACATCTGGTGACAGGAAGGCATCGGCAGGCACTTTTCTCCATAAAAAGGGCTTTCGGTTGCAGAAATTGTCAGTCATTCTCCAGTGAAGACTTTTTGACCTGCCTTGCGCAGTCATACTGTCACCACTGTGCACAAGTTCACGGGAGCGAATTTGGTGTTTTTAAGCCTGCATTGAGTTTAGGGGATATGGAGGTTCATCGTTTCCTTGTGTTCGCTACGTAAAACAACTTAAGGCCGACACATCCAGTGCCATGGGCCAGCAGTTTGTCCCGAAAATCATTGCCAGTGAGTTTTGTATTTGGATATTCTGTGACGCGCTAATTCTGCTGATGTAGCTGTTGTGCTGGTCTCTTCTTGTGACTCTCTGGTAAAGACTATGTGGTGAACACACGGTTGTTGTAAAACCTGCTTAACTATTCTGTGTGAGATGCTATGTACATGGTTTTGACAACAAGCTGAAGTACTTTAACGTGTGTGTGTGTGTGTAAATGAAATTGTACATTTTTACTGTATAAATTATAGCACTAGATTATTTGGATAACTGACAACTGAGCTGTACACTTACTATTATCTGGTTATTAGGCAAAACGAATGAAAACATGGAACATATTTCCATCATTTTAACAAAAAATTAACAAAATGTCAGTGTTGCATATTATGTGTTTGTCACAAAAGCCTTTTAAATGCTTTTCATGCAATCAGTTTTGACAGTTATGTTCATGTTCGGTTTTATATTCCCAGACTTGAGGCAACACCCATTAAAATGTATTTCAAAACAGTCAAACAGTGACCTCTGGTGGACATTAATGTTATTTCTTCCTCTAGAACATTTTCACCTGCCCTTGCTTTTCTTTTTTATCGAGGCTGTATTTTTGTTACATTTTTTTTTTTTAAGTGACAGTTTTATGCCTTTTTAAGGTTCCCGATGAAAAGGTCACCCTTGCAGGTTCTACTTTTATATATTTGTATTTTTGTACATCACAAAGATGATATGAAAGGCTGTGAAGCAGCAGTTGATGGCCCATGTGAGCATCCTTTTTATTGCTTAAGAATAAACCGAAATTGCTATAATTCTGTCAGGGAAATGGGGAAATAAAGTGTGCTATTCACACTCCAGAGCCCTGATCAGATGTTTAAGTGCACTTGGGGGCAGCAAATTTAGTCATTATGTTTTCTTTTGTGAATTCTGTGTATTTGTGCATAGCCAGGAGATGCACACTAAGTCTTAGTGTATTTCTTTGGGGTATTTTAATAGTTTTTAAATATACAGAAGAAATGCATTAATTTGAACACATTAATTGGATTTGAAATAATGGGATTTCTTCCTGTTAAGGGCAGTGTGGTCAAGGGCATAGCTGAAATGACATGTGAATGGATGTGACTGGCAGGTTGGGTTGGTGGCTCCCATGACTGTGTGAGGAACGTTGGGGTGGGCTTCCTACAGGGTCCAGTCCACTGGTGTTGGCTCCCATCCCTCTTTCACCTGTTGTCATATAAACCATCAGTGGTCCTGACTTATTTAACCGCAGTACTGAAATTCTTCATTTCAGGAGTAAGGGAGTTTGCAAATACAATTGTTATTTTTTATAAAAGAAAAACAAATTCACAAAGTGAAGGATTCTGAAACTAAAGGACTTTTATATAAAATATATTCGTGGAACAAAAAAAAATGTTAGTTTGGTATTACATGGATGGGCTTGAAATGTAGATGCAGTTTTGTAATTGTAAAATTGGCAGTCCATGTCCTAGGAAGGATTTTGCTTGAGAGGTGTTTTTCCATACAAAAATATCCATAAAAGAATAAATATCAAAAGTCACTTTTTGTAGTAGCACCTGCTAAAGAAATAACAAATGATAACATTGCAAAATAGCAATATTATTGCAAAATTATAAGCAAAATGTGACACTTTTCTCACAAATGGAAATTGTCTGAAAGTATGAAATTGATTTTCACTTAAGAGAACCTAAAGCAAAAAGCAACCTGCATTATCCAGGTGCACGATCTTAACTTTCAGTCATAGAGACATATCAGTCCATTTTAATGCTTTTTTATCCTATAAAGGTCACAGTGATTGAAAGCCTGTACTGGTAGGGCTTCCTGCAGACCAACACACACACACACACACACACACACACACACACACACACACACACACACACACAGACCAACTACACAGCCAAAAAAAAAGTCACTACGTGGATTTAAGTTAGTATTATGATCTGGGGTTGCCTCAGTTGGTCAGGTCTAGGTTCAGCAACGTTATGTCCCCAGAAAATGAGGTAAGCTGACTACCTGAATATACTGAATGACCAGGTTTTTCCATCAATGGATTTTCTCTTCCAAGATGACAATGCCAGGATTCACGGGGCTCAAATTGTGAAAGAGTGCTTTAGGGAGCATGAGACATCATTCTCACACATGGATTGGCCATCACAGAGTCCAGACCGTAACCCCCCTGAGAATTTTTGGGATCTTGCGCTGGAGAAGACTTTACGCAGCAGTCCGACTCTGCCATCATCGATACCAGATCTTGGCGAAAAATTAATGCAACTCTGACAGAAATAAATATTGTGACATTGCAGAAGCTTATCGAAATGATTCCAGGGCGAATGCATGCCGGAACCAAAGCTAAAGGCGGTCCAACGAAATATTAGAGCGCGTGACTTTTTTTTTGGCCAGGCAGTGTATATTATTATTAAACTGAGCAGTGCATTCCAAGGAAACAAGAGGACCTGGAGGAACCTCACCTGCCCACCCAAAGATCAGAAGATTTACAATTTATTCGTTTTTAGTTAAATAAAAAGTAAAGGCCTCCTCTGATCAATGAAAAATGTGATCTTTTTTCAGCTACAATTTGTTGCAGATGTTATTTCAGTTTTTAAAGAAAGTTGTAGTGGCCCATCAGCATGGCCTTCTGTCATCCATTCAGCTAAATAGCACAAATCAAATCCCAGAGGCATTTTAACACTTGCATTTACGTAGAAGACCAGTGAGTAAAATCCAGTGGAAAACCTCTGTTTTATCAGTAAGCTGAAGCAAACACTCACTTGGTTGCTATTAGCTGACCAGCTCTTGGTTTCCAGGACCAACATCCAAGAGGGAGACAATCCTGTCATTCATTTCTCCTTAGCTTGACAGTCTCAATCAAAAATTTTAAAATGTCATGTTTTGCAACCTCAGCAGCACATAGGGAGTTCAGAATTATCTATTAGTATGCACAACATGGGTCAAAAATTGTTCTTTTTTGTTCTGATATCCATCCATTATCCTTACCTTAACTGCTTCGTCCTGCTCACAGCAGTCTGGGTCCTATTCCGGAATTACTAGTCACTTGACTGTGAAAGTATTCGATATATGGGGCACACACACAGTCACACACTATAGGCAAATGAGAGTGACAAATTAACCTGAAGCATATATCTTTGGACTGTGGGGCAAAAAACCTGGGGGAAATCCATGCAGACATGGGGAGAGCAGGCAAACCGCACAGACCGAGTGAGATTTGAATCTGCACGTGCCTAGGGGCTGTGAGTCAGGACCATCATGCCCCCAGATGACCAATGCCACGTTCCAACCCCATAAATATAGGGCAAATATTTTTAATGCTACTACTACAACAGAGATGTAATACATTTCTTGAATAGATGTCCTTTCCTTATGTGGATACACATTATTAATAATTTAGATGAAGTAAATGTATATAAAATATCCATTACCTGCATTACATCAGTTTGTTTATGGTTGCCTGCAGTTCTGTATAATCGATTCTTGTCAGTTAATGGGAGAGTTTTTAAAGGTTGTTTTATTAAACATTAATACAGCATTGACTAAATGTTCTTGGGAAAATCTGACTAAGATGCCGTGAATACAGCTTAAGGATTCCGTTGTCAAAAAAGGTTGAGATCACTGCATTAAGCCATACACTTTTTACTGTCATTAAAGGGGATCTTTTACACTTTCCCTGTAAACTACTTGTTCTGGACAATATAAGAATTTATATTAAAATTTCATCAATCAGAATTTAGTTTTGTTAATAATAGGGTTGGGAGAATTTTATCACTTTAAATTGTTTGATATATATAATACAGAGCAACAATACACAGATTTACAAAGAAACATAGCTAAGCGGTGTTTTGTGTTGAGCCGTTTTTGTTCTGTCCAGTTCCCAGCTACACTGGCTGTAAAGTTTTCTTCCAAAGGTTTTCTTCATTTCATTAACTGCTTATATTGTTTATTGGTTTCCTCAACTCCATCACAATAGATAAGATTCAGTGCTGGTTTCTTTCTGTTGTTTCTTTTTTGCTCACAATGAGTTGTGCTTCCTGGTGCTGTTTTTAAACCCAGTTTGTAAATTGCCAAAAGATATTCAGATTTTGTGCATGAGGCACTTTCCGTCTCTATGAGAGATGCTCTTTCAAGCTCTGGTTCCATATCCGACTCCCTGTTCCTGTGAAACCTCATCTGGTGGATTTATTTAAGGAACGAGAAGTGTGACCATTGCTAAAGGAAGCGTGACATCTCTCACATGCACTCTGGCTGCTATTTAGAGCAAGGTGTCAAACTCAGTCCCTTGTGGATCCATTGTAAGCGCTGTTCTTCATACCCATCCACTGGTCTTATGTTAATGTGTGTAGATGCAGCTACATGAGATGTTTTTACTGGGGGACATAACTGACAATTTTGTGTCCCCAAAACAAGTGCGATATTTGAATTCAGGTGTATCATATATTTAATTTAATTTTACTTATGAAGTTATGAACTAAACTGAAGAAATTGAACAAAACACCTGTATGTGTAAAAACCACATACAGGTGTTTTGTTCACCCACCCCTTTCTTTAAGGCTGGATCTGATCGAAGTGCTTTTACCGTAAAATCCCCACTAGGTGTCAGGATTGTGCAAATTTTATTTTCATAAGCAATAAACGGCAGAGGTTCAGCGCCTGTCAGATATTGTACATTTATTTCAAAACAAATGACAAAGCTTATGGTTTTGCACTTTAGTCATTCGTAAACGTGAAAAATTGTAGTACAAGACACATCTGACTGGATCTTGTTTATTAATGCTGTTATTTAGCATTGTAGTATTCTTATTTGTTATGAAGGATCAATAAGTGTGAAATTGGTAAGGATGTTCACCCTTTTCCAGTTTAGAAATATATTTCAGGCGTTTGGCTTTATCAGTGGATCGGACCAGTGGATGTGCCGAACGGAACACCGAACCTCCTGGTCTAGAACCCTAAACCTGTTTAGACTGTGCTGATCCAATAGAAGATTAAGCATAAACGCAGGTGAAGGATAGAGAAGTTCAACGTCAGTTCCACAGTAGAAAAAGTCTCATATCAATACTATTCATACGTTCACATCGAAGTAAAACGTCCACCTTCTGATGGACTTTTAAATGGAGGGTGCTTGTTGGTGCGGGCGTGAAAAGAAAGAACTGAGTTTTTTATTCGCCGCCGTCGTGGGGTGCGGGGGAACAGCGCTCCATCCAACGTTACTTTTGCTATTGAAATGCACAAAATGACCCAAGGAGACGCCATTCTTTCCAGCAGCGAACTTCACGCGATCCAAGGAAAGCGTAAATGAGAAGGAAAGCAAAGGTTGGCCTTGTTCATTATTTCTTCATGCTTATTTCCTCTTTTTTTGCTGTCTGGCGATATATTTTTGATTTCCCTCTCGGCACCTTATTTAGCCGCATATGTTAGAGAAGCGTCACAGCCTTTTTAGCTGGAAAATCGATTCCGTTTTTTTAAATTGTATTTAAAAGCCGAAGCTTTGGCCCAAGCAGCCTTTCCGCCATTTCTGCGCTTGCGCGGGAAAGCCTGCGCGGTCACGTGGGTGCTGTTAATTAATGGTTGCGTCACGTGACGCCGTTAAGCGTTTTAGGTGCGCGCGGGCCGGGCGGCTCCGAACTGAGTTGCGTGACTCGGGCGAAATTGAACCCCCCAGTTTACTATGTTGTTATTGTTTCTTTTCTTTTTATTATCGTTATCGCGATGAAGTTTGTGTGCATTTTTGAAGAAAAGTGAAACGTATGAGCACTGTGAAGCAGAACCAGATCGACTGATCGATCCTCCAATGTAAGCGGCTCCACTTGTTTTCACACTGACCCGGTGAACACGAACCCTTCCAAATATAGGTATATAATCAATTTCCTTACTAATATAAGAGTTTTTATATCTAATATCAGTATGAAATGGATAGTAAAAACTTCTAGTGTAAAATTGGTATGAAACTGGTACTAGTTTGGTTCCGTTTCCGGGGATCCAGGGTTTGTTGAGTCTAATCTGCGAGTGTATTTTTTACGTAAACATTTTAAGTACAACTTTCTACACTTTCGTCACCATTTTATTTTCATGGTGCATTGCGACGGATTTTTGTTTCTAAAGCATTATTAAACGACACAGACTTGTTAAGACTTGAATTCTTCACCTTTAATAGCTAAAAATATGTTCAACAGTTGCTTGTCAGAAAAAGAGTAACTGCACTCCTGTTCTAGATGTTTCCTCTGCTTTTGTAAGCAGTTTCTTCCTTTGTTTTCATGCTTAGGCTAAGCTTGTTAAATGTCCATTGCATTGGTCAGTCATATATCAACATTTCTAGAACCTTCCTAACTTGCAGGCAAGCTATGAAGATAAGTTTAAGGGTGAACTTTTGCATCTTCGGTGCCACAATTCTGAATATTGAACTTGGCCTCACTTAGGAGAGTCTGTATGCTGAACTCAAGGCCTGTGGGTCATTTATAGCCCAAATCGTCCAGTATTAACACAGGGTTCAGTGAGCCAAATGTTGCCCCCACAGAGCGGCTGGTTATGGACTCTCGAGTGGCCCTTCCGCACGCCGACTTGACCCTGCAGCGGCTGCACGTTCTCAGGCCTCGGCCTCTCCATTCAGAGGGAAGCGTCCCCTTTGACGTTCTCTCAAAAGCACGTCTTTGTTTTGCTTCATTAATTCTCAAAGGGTTAAGCTTACTGGAGAACAAAGTAAACGCCCGAGACTTTTTTTCATGTATGAGCTGCCAGAGCACTTTTTAAATAAGTCCTTGTATGTGCTGAGTGAATGAAAAGGCGATCGGTTGGTTTGCTACAGCAAAAGAAAGTTGTTCCACTCAGATTAAATTGCAAAGCACAGGTCAACTACAGGAGCTGTACCTCATCTGTACACTGCATTTGTTCCTTTAAGGGTGTGTGGCATTGTATTTATTTTTATTAACATTATTTTACTGTATTTGCTGTTGCATTTGTCCAGTGTAACTTAATAGGTTTTTATACTAAGCTGCTTACAGTGATTTACCTATTTGTAGAGCAGGGTCATTTTTCTGAATCATTTCAGGGTAAGTACCTAGATCAGCATTACAGCCACCGAGGGACTCAAACCTGCCCAAGACCTTCCATGTGTAAGGAAATTGTGCTGACTGTGTGCTACCCATTGGCTTCGTTTTAATATTTAATTTCTTTAACTTTTTAAAATGTATGCATTTTCAAAAGTGTGAATTTGAAGAACGGCTGTAAAATCAATGAACTCAGATATGCATTTCCTATATGTAAAGTCAGTAGGTAGGGTTTAGGCTTTGGCTGTGATTTGCTTTTTGTTTTATTTGAGTCCAACATAGAAAGCTCGGTGGACTGTAACACAATAGCCGTGCTGTCAGTAACCCCAGGGTATGCCGGGGGGGGTCGGTGGTACCAAATGGAGGGTGGACCCCTTGTAATGTAACCCAGAGCCCCCGGTGTGTGCAATTAAACACGCCTGCAGGCTTCTCCTACAGAGGATTACTTACACCCAGAAGGCCATTAGCACAAGATAGTCCCACTCATTTTAGCAGCACCTCTCTTTATCATTTTAGCAGCAGCTCTCTTTATTTTATTAATATTCATTTAAAAAAGCTTGTAACCGTGCCAGACAAAAAAAAGTACAATCACCACCAATTTCTCAGAGTAATTTATTAATTAATAAATATTCACCTGATTTCACACTCAGATTTTATACTATAATTGCATTAACCCTTTTATGTCTAGATTATTTTTGTTCATTTTTTAAAATATATTTATACATTACAGAAATTAGCTAGGGCTAATGTTCTGGTACCAACCAAAAGCTATTGGGTTTTTTTGAATGTCGATGTTCCACAATTTCTTCAACAGTTTCAAATATTTGCTCATATTTTCTTTAAAGTGTGAAAGAAAAATATGTCAACATCATGCTAGACAGAAAAGTAGAAAAAAGTTTCAGGACTCAGTCACATTTATTGAACCCCGGTATTTTTAACAAAATTCTCATCATATAAATAAAAATACTACACATTGCATTAATTTCAGTAGATACAGTTCTAATAAATATTTTTTTTGTTGAACACATTTTTATCATGTACAGCATACAACAATTGAAAGGTATAAATAGGTAATTCAGTACTAATGGGTTAATGCAATGTACACTAGCGTAATATATGGTGGAAAAAATTAATATAACTTCTTGAAGTATTTTACAGTAATATGTACTTAATACAAATATAGTTAACATCAAACATATATAAATGATGTATTTACAGTTAGATGCAAATGTTGTACATTTAGAGAACTTAAAATGTTTATTTTTTTTAATGTGTGTGTGTGTGTGTGTGTATGTATGTATGTATGTATACACATAAAGGTTTCCCTGAGAATTTCTACAGCCCCACTGGACCACCATGCAGACCTTTCATACTATAGAGACCCACCTTCCTGCCCTGAGAGAGAGACTCATCAGCAACCCCCTTGAGGAGGACGTGCTGAGCCTGGTTCTGCAGTCACTGCCGTGTGATGGGTCGAAGAACGCAGAGCATGAGCATCATGAGCAGGAGTGCTGTACTGAGCATGCCCCAGTGGGACACGCCGCCAGCAGCCCATTATGCATCGCGGCAGAGCCAGCGAACGAGGGAGAGCGAGAGAGAGAGCGCGAGGCTGAGCGAGCGAGAGAGCAGGCGTTTGCATCCTCCGCGTCATCAGCAGAAACATCAGCAGCAGGAATAGCACAGCAGCAACACCAGCAGCTAACACCGTTTCTGTCAGCAGATAGCCAGCCTAGGCCATCGGATGCATACTTGCCAAGGGGCTGGGCGGACCCTGTCCGCCGGGATCATGGCCTGAGCGCAGAGTCGCGCCCACCAACAGCCATGGGCAACCAAGACGGGAAGCTAAAGAGGGCTGTAGGGGAGGCCGGTGAGGGGGTTGAGGATGTTGTCGGCCCCCGGGAGGTGGAAAACACAAAGAAAGGATTCCACGGCAAGAAATCGCATGGTAAGCATGCCAAGCTGGGGGATACCGGCAAGAAGAAAGCCAAAGCCGAGTCCAAAACCTCTGTGTTCTCCAACATCCGCAAGAACCTCTCCAAGTCCAAAGGCTCGATGGGGGGATCCAGGGAGGATGTGCTAGATGCCCAGGTTTCCCAGCAGGATGAGCTGGACAGCGCTCAGTCTGTTACGACCAAAACCCCAGACATTAGCCTCTCAGCTGACGAGTTGGGCCATTCAGATGTAGAGCCAGAGCGCTTCCGTCTAGCTGCCGAGAGCCGACAAAGCACTGTTGAGACGCAGGATGGACAGAGGGCTAGCTCCGGCTCCGACACGGACATCTACAGCTTCCACTCGGCTGCGGAGCAGGAGGATCTGCTTGCCGACATACAGCAGGCCATCCGGTTACAGCAGGGGGTCATTATTTCCACAGGCGAGCGTTCGAGCTGGGAAGCGGAGTGTAAACAGGCCCCTACTGCTGCCGCAGAGCCTGGAGACAGCAGAGATTCCCCATGTGGCCAGGAGAATGGCCTGGTTGCAGAGGTTGGTTCTTCCACAGGCATCGCGGAGGATAACAACAATGCTACAGCCAATGTCGCCGCAGCAGAGCTGAATGAGGAGTCCGCTGAGAACGAGGAGGCAGGCCTTTGTGTTGCGGTGGGGACAAAGGACCCGGGGCTATTGAGTGAGAGTACTGAGCTCCCTGCAGCCGAGGAGGATGGGAGATCAGGGAGCCCGGTTGCCACGGTGACCGGAGCCAACAGCTTTCCTGACCTCACAGCCTCTTTTGAAAGTGCGGAGGAGCCTGCGGAGGAGGGGAATGAGCCAGATTTGAGCGAGAGCCTCTGCGATGTGGGGGGAGCCCACGAAAATGGCTTCGAGGCCACTGTGAATGGCTCAGTTAACGGGAGCCTCGGAGGCAGCGAGTCACTGGACAGTGTGGCCGGAGAAGACGCCAACGATGGCCCCACTACACCTTGGCGAAGGGCTAGTCTGACCTCCCAGTGGCCCCCAGAGAGCCCTCTGGCCACCCGCCTGCTGAAGTCAACTGTATTAACCCCAACAGTGAAGCCCTACCCCCCTATTCACCCATCCTACATCAAGACTACCACACGGCAGCTGAGCTCACCAAACCATTCCCCGGCCCCCTCGCCTTCCCAGAGCCCCCTGTTCCGGCGGCGCGACCATGAGTTGGTACGCCGGGCTGAGCGGCGGCGCCTAAAAAGGCAGCGTTCACGCAGCCTTGCAGGTGTGCTGAGCCGCTCAGCTGACTGGACGGAAGAACTGAGCAAGCTGAGGCCCGGCAAGGCTGGCTCAACCGACTACCTGGAATACGGGGGTTCCGAGGAGCGGCTTCGAGGCGGGAGCCAGCCCCTTTGCCTTACGCGGAGGTCTTCCTGCGTGCAGTCCTCTACGTGCAGCTTTCAGGACGTCTTCTCAGGTGTGTCATGCTGGGTTTTTTTAAAAATTATTTTTATTTGAGTACAGGTAAGTGGGTCTTTCTAGGCCTTACTTGGTCCCTCAAGTGTGGTCCAACGAAATTTGGAAAAGGTTACAGTAATTAAACCAAATTAATTGATGTTTATTGGTTGCTGTCCCTCTTTGTGATTTCTGACTTGTAGACAGTTGAATTTCACTCATCTGAGTGATTTTAAGTACTTGTGTCAGTTTTTGGCCCTCCATGTTGGCCCACAGTTTGATCCTTTCCACATTTTATTTTAATGCTCCCTGCTGCCCAGCAAGCTGAAGGCCTGTTGGCTAAGGAAGTCTGTGTAAGAGGACAGTGGTCAATTGTTCTGGACAGCCTTGCTATTGCTTCCTCAGATGTGTGACATGTTTGTGTTGGTGTGTATGACCAAACCCCAGTCTGTATTTTCTGCCCGTTCTTCTCTGCTGGGTCTGTAGTTCATTGTTCTTTGCTTTAAAGCTTTGTCTAAAGTGAGTAAAGGCACTGCTGGTAAATTTGATCACAAGGTGTGTTGAATTATCTGTCGTAAGGGGCCAACTGTACACGTACTTTTGCGGTGTTAATTTTAATGGTGATGTACTAGATTCACATACTTTAGTTGAAAATTCATTTGTTACTTCATTAGATGTTTCTCAGGCACATCAGTGCGAAAATGTTTTTAAAAAAAAAAAACATGAGCTGAATCTGGGTGATTTCACAGTAAAGAATAGCAGCATGAATTTGTGATAAAGGCTACAGTTATGTTTGTGAAGTAAATCTGTTTGGATTCAAATCGCATTTGAATTTGAGTCCGTTTCTGTCTTGATGTTTGGCATTAAAATGAGGAAAACCTCAGAATGTTGTGGGTATTTTCACATAGGGATGGTTTTTATTTCTGTCTGCTGAGAACCATTTATTTATCCATTTTAGTGTGATGTGGCCTCTGCAGCATTGCAGTGCTCTGCAGTTTCTGTGGAATATTCCGTCGCTGAGCTCCTGTCGGGAGACCTGTACCCGCGTACCGTGTTTACAGCTTTCAACACCATGCTGCTTCTGACCGGGGGCAGGTCTGAGCGGTGCATTAATTAGCACTCACTGCTGGACCCACGTGTCTTCATCATTGAACCTAGACATCAATCATGCACCACATGAGCTGAGCAGCCGGTGTGCCCAGAATTTCCCAGATCTCAGCATTTATGTAGCATCAGACCTCTTGCAGGAGACAAAATGTGCTGCTCTGCAGGCAGGCAGGATTCATAATAGGTGGAGTGACAGATGAAGCTATCTGGAAATTAGCTGACAGTAGAGGGCTGTTGGGCTGGGGGGGAGGCTGCATCTCGGTGTCACGAGTGCTGTAGCTTAATTTACGGAGGGTAATGCTGGGATATCAGCAATGAAGTAATGGGTGAAAAATGGCACAGTAACTCGATAAGTCTTGTAAAAAATTGTGTGTGTGTATATATATATTTTTTTTTTTTTTAATTATTGGATGGCCTCTTAAAATGAGGTTGAGTTCTTGGAAGTGAGAATATATGGTAGTGAAACAGTTTTTTTGTGTGTGTGTGGTATATACATATATATATTTTTTTTTCTTAAAATGAGCATATCAGTACATTTGTATACCATGTAGTGAAATGTGCCCTGAATCAGACTTTTATTTATAATCCCGACACAAAATTGTGCTCAGCTTTAGACATCTTGAAACTGAACATGAATTAAAGTTGGTGCAGCATTAATAAATTCATGCAGTTCCTATAAGTCAATACAAAAAATCTTCCCAGTGTCTGTGTGCTTTGTGTCACTAACAATTTGAAGATCTTCCATCTGAGACAATTGGGACCCCTGTCAGTCCCACCATCAGTGTGCCGTAGAAATTCCATAATATTGGATAAACAGTTGCATGTCATTTTCATCAACATGGACTATTTGAGGAAAATCCATGACAAAGTTACTGCAATCATCCCAAAGCTAAGGTATAAGAATTTGACTGTCTGGGAAATTGTAAGTAACGGAAGATTTTTGAAGGTTTTTTTTTTTTTTTTTTTTTTGCTGCATGATCCTTTATGAATATTTAGATGGAAACTATGAGCCTTTTATGCTTGAAATACCAGAAGCTTTTAGAACCTTCTGAAGGAGTTTGCATAGCAGTTAAAAAAAAAACTGCTTTTTGTGTAAAGTATATAAATGAAGACATGAGCAGATCAGAGTTTCTTTGGGAATGTATTTTCTTTGTAATTTCTACCCTCTCAGTGGAGCCCAGTCCTTCTTGTGGTCAGTAACAGCTCAGCATAAACCGCATGATGGCGAATGTTTTGTGACAGTGTCATTGTCAGCTCATGAATGTCCAGCTGCTGTAAACTGCTCCATGATTTTAAAACTAACAGCCCATGGCCTATAAACTACAGCTTCACACGCTGTGGTATATTTATGTCTTTTGTTCATTCTGTAAGACCTTTCAACCATGTATGGTGGATCTGTTAGTTTAGGTGCAGTTTTATGTGGAAGTAGTGTTGAGGGAGCTAATCTATCTATATGAATTGCAGATCCTGAGGACTCTCCTCCCAAGTATACAAAACATAGTATTGTGATGCATATTTGCTTCATTTCCATTCTTCTTTACTTTGGCTATTTTTGACACTAAATTTGATCAGAGCTTTCTGTCAATTCCTGGTGGGGCATGAATGGAACCTCAGAGAAAAAAACCTCAATTTAGCTTCTGTGTAGTTTTCTTGGTTTGGAAGCTAATAAAATGTGAAGTTATAGATGTGGAAAATGTAATTGCTACCTAATACCTTCCTACCTAGGTCATTGGAGTCAACAATTGAAATAAAGTCAGGCCAGATTTGGGGCAGCCCTGTTCAGCATAAAGCAATGTTATACTCATTCCAGCCCCAGTGGTGTTGGCAAAATGAACTTTTGGAGGCACTTCATGCCTCTGATGAAAAGGAAGAAACTGTCAGGGGAAAAGCTGCTGAAGGCTATCTGTGTGGACAGGGTTACACAGCCATTTCTAAGGGTCTGAACTGCAGTCAGACTGTGATCAGAGATTCACTAAAAGGACAAAGTTTGAAATAGTGGTGAGTCTACCTAAGAGTGAGTGTCTCATCAAAAATATCTCCGTAAGCAGCGCTTAAAATCCTCACTAAGCTGAAATGAACCACAGAAGAGTATTAAGGGAATTGCCGGCCTCTTACCTCAGTGCAAGTCAGTGTCTAAGACTCTGGGAAAACGCTGAAGAATGAATACATGTGAAAACTGCAAGGTAGAAACCTTAGGTTTCAAAAAAAGAGCATGAAACCAAGTACGCAGTTTGCCAAAGAGCACTGGGTTGTCTCAAAATTTCTAAAAGATTGCTCTGTGGCAGAAAACCAAGTACAGCATTTAAGAACCTTCTGCCAAGAATCAAGCATGGCTGGTGGTAGTCTGAAGATGTTTTGTTGCCAGGACCTGGGAAACCTGCTATTACTGAAAAAGTGATGAATCACTCATTGTATTTATAAAAAAAAAAAAAAAAAACTGTAAAGGAGAAAGGGAGGTCTTCCATCAGTGAGTTGAAGCTGAAGCACAGCTAAGTCATGCAGTAAGACTATAAACCTCAAACATACCACCAAGTCATCAGGATGGCCATAAAACTAATTGACTGAGATATGGTAGCAAGACCTGGAAAGCGTTTTCCCACTTGAAAACCTGCTAAGCTAAAAGCAGTTCTGCAGGGAGGAATGGGCAAAAATTTCTCACTAGGGATGAGAAACATAGGACTGCAGCTCCAGTTGCTGAACATTTGCAGTCATTGCAGCTAAAGGTTGGGCACTTGGTTACTGATTAAAGGGGCATTTATTTTTTTTCTCACATTTTACAGTCTTCTTCACCAAGGCAATCATATAACAGTTCTGGTATCACTTTTTCTCTCCTGGCTTCATTAATCTCTACATCTGTAAAGTTTAGTCAGTCTTGTCTGTTTTGCTTTTTTCTTTGTTTATATACTATTTTATGTTTCCCCTGCCCTATACACTATTTTATGTTTCAAGCCACAAATTAGTTTGTCGCACAGGTACTTTCTCACCCTCAGAGGCTGCTTTTTTTAATTTATTTTTTTATATATGTAAATTTTTTATGAAACTCCATAAACGCTACTTATTTAGGAAATTCAGCCTCTGGCTTGGAGCAGGAGAACTAGTGTCACCATACGCAGCATAAAGTAAAATCACACGTAGAACATATTTGTGTAACGCTGATGGATTTTCTAGCTGCACACACAAACTGAAGCCATGACACACACACAGACATGCTTTCTCACTTAAACATACAAATTGGGAAGAAAGTTTTGTGAAGCGTAATCTGCTATTACTGTCTGCATGTCGGTCTCCACACACTGTACATGCTATATGCCCAATTCACAAAGTTGAAATATAATAGTTTGGTATATAGTTTATTACTGTGTGCTCATGTCCACAGCTAGCACTTGTAAGTATAATAAAGTTTAGTGATATACATTTGGTTTTTTCCTTTCCGTTTCACTCCAGCTGACATGCATGTCATCCTCTGTAGCATTTTCCTGTCCAACAGCACTAACAGTAGTTGTGTACTAAATGCACCTCTCTAGTAAAGTGTGTGTGTGGTGGGTTATTACCATTTACCTTTCCAACACTATACCGTTTAGACCCGGGAAGCTGCAGATAACTCGGCTAGTCTACTATTAAAGCAGCTCTATCAAATTTTCCTGGCAAAAAATAGAGGACATTGGAACAGGGAAAATATTTTGCACTGTATAGGCATTTATATCCAACAGTGTTTGGACAAATGTAGCCCTGCTAACTGGTGCTACAGCAGCTTTCATTCACTAGAAGTTTTGCTGTGTGATGTGATAAAAATTATTACTGCATTAATAGGTGATTTCAACACATCCTAATTACTTTGTAAAACCTGCATAATTATTGCTGATATATTTTAAAAATCATTTAGGCCTTTCTTGTAAGTCACTTTGGCTTCCTGAAAAACAGAACTGGTCCCTGTATGCTCGTTTTCAAACTGACATGTCAGAAAACGTATATGCATTGACTAATGCTGTAGTTGAGGCACGCTGGCTGTCAATGAGCCGTGTTTAGTGTTTTAATCTTTTGGTGAGGGATTGTGATGCAGTCTTAAGCCATATGAGAAAGACTCAGCCCCGCCTTTCTGTTAGACAAGCATGGAATGACGTCTGCGTGTATGACAGATGGTGCAGAAAGACATTGGTCTCCTCCTTTTCTTCCATCCAACACCCTCTTTCTTTTACTATATTCTCTGCTCCAGGACGAACCCTGCTGGAGAAGCTCTTCCAGCAACAGGAGGATGCTCCACCTGAGGAGGCGGAGAGACTGTGTTCACGCATCCTGGCCATGGGGCTCCTATTACCGTTCAGTGATTGTTTCCGTGAGCAGTATGGAGGGAGCACTGCACAAGTTGCACCCAAGTTCAGTGTAAGACTTGCTGACTTTCCCCTACCGAACCTCCTTGCATGTATCTTTTTTTCTTTCCAAATGTTCTCTTGTCTTTCTCTGTCATGGCTCATTTTTTTATTGCTTATCTTTAATTCAGTGTATAAATCAAGAATTCTAAGTTTAATTATATCCATTTACAGATGGTCATTTTGAGCATGACATCTCAGGTAATGATGCTCCCAGGTCCACTCGCAAGGTCCCTCCTGGCAGTTGAAGAGGCTCTAATGCACTACCTGCCAGCTCAGTTTTCCACAGCTTACTGCAAATGTTTATTTTCAGTAACATTCACGCTGGCTGTCACACTTGTCCAAACTGCTGCTAGCAAGTTGATGAATCATCTGGTAGCGATTTAACCAGTCTGAAAGATTTTCAGTGAAGAATAAGCTAGTTTGTGGAATTAAGCCTGATGAGGCACAGGTGACACCAATTGGCTATTTTAAAGGACTGAGCAACATTCAACAATTTAGGTTTGTGTATATTTATGCAAGAGTTTGGTATTGGTCTTATATTTGGTTCTGGTCTTTTAACACTATGGGATCCTTCCCCATCATCATCGTCGTTATCGTCATCACCATTATTATTATAATTATTAGGTTATTTACTGTCACCATTGTCCAGACCGTATTATAATCTTAGGGATATACATTAAGCTACTTAAATGATTTACCCTTTTGGACAACAGTGTAGTTTTTACTATATCCAGAGTTGAGCACTACAGTGTGTTGAGAACTACAGTAGGAAAGCGGATTCATACCCAGTTCCTGCAACAGCTCAGTTCTGTAGGTCTGTACAAATAGTGTTTTCCACTCACCATTGTCCTTATGTTATGCCTCTATGCAAAGATAGTTACTAAATGTAACATAAAAGAACCAAACCCAAATATAAATATTAAATTAAAGAATATATCATCACACCATGCCCTGAGAGTAAATGAGCTTGATACAATTAGTATTGGCCCATGTTAGAAAATAAAAACACATCTTCCTGTGTTTATCTGAAATCATTATGCATAAACCTCAATTTATGCTGTAATTTGTTTAACCCTACAACCCATTTATACCAAACATTTGATTCAATACAGTAAATGATTCTTGTGGTCTGTAATGTTTAATTCTAGTTTGTCTACTGTCTGTTAAGATCAGTATCCAGCATCCTTACAGTTCTCCCTTGTGCTGTGGTGACATTATAGTTCATAGTATCCTCTCCTCCTCTTTCCATTGTAGAGCCTCATATGATCAGGATGCTTCAACCTCCTATCAGAGTCTGTCACTCTCTCACCCCTCCCCGTGTTGCTACGCGTGTACCGTCTGTTTGCCGATGTTATGTAACAACGCGTTTGCACCCGCCTCTTTCTTCCATGAGCTGCCACACAGCAGCCCCTGTCCGTTCTGTATATGCTGGCATAAGTGCTCCTCGACCATGATGCTGACCTGCAAAATTAACTTGTAGGGAAAGCTTTAGTCACCACACTACTTGATTTTGGTAAATATCTGTGGCCTCAATTCTCCTAGGCCACAACATCAAAAAAAATGGGAGAATGGTGGAGGGGAAGGATTTTTTTTTTTCTTCCCTTTTCAGTCACGACAGCTTTGATGCTAAAGTAGGTAAACAGATGACAACTCCTTCAGATGGAAAGATCTTGTTCACATGAGGAAATGATTTGTGGGCTTTTTTGGTAGCCTTGCTCAGTTGTACCATTTAATATTTTTCTAAACCATTACTTTGGTTTAGCAAAGGCCATGAATTTAATGGTGGTAACAGAGCTACATATTGCATTATTTACTGCTACTTCTACATGATGCTTGAAAATCCCACCTGTTGTTGTAGCACCCGTGGTTAAAGTACGGTGATCTGCTGCAGTAAAAATTACCCCATTGTTTAAGGGACTAAAGCGTATGTGTACACATTCATTTTTGAAAAAGTTTCAGCTGAGTGAGAACAAAGGAAAGCTGTATATTTAAACAAGGATTAATGTTAGAAGAAAGATCAGTTTGGATTCAGTTTAAGGTAATGATTGTAGAATCCATAGAAAATGGCACATAATGACTTTTACTGTGCTCTAATAAGGTGTCACAGGGTTGCCCAGTGTTGCATGTAGGCAGTACCAGATTCTGCAGTCAGAATGGGGTTACGGTTGGTAGGTGTAGTATGGAGGGTTTATTTGCACACTCTGCTGCAAAGTTCCTGCTATAAGCTGTTGGGTCCAGCTCAAAACCTTGGACTGGAGGCTGGAGAAATGCTTTGAATGACAAAATGTTGTCTAACTGCTGCTGTGTTATCATTGGGAAACCTGATCCAACTGATCAGATCCTTTCCTAAAAGCACACAGTTATCCAAAGAGCAGCAGATCTCCTTACAGGAGGTGTCCATGGCATTTCTCCCTTTTATGAACAGTGCAGGGGATGTTTTTGCATTTAAAAGTGTCACACAAGTGAAATATTCTGTAGCCTGAATTTCTGCAACTCAAATTTTATGCAAAAACTGAAATGTCTTTCTTTCTGTCTGTGATCAGAGTGGATAGGCAGGTCAAAGCAGTTACCCTTTGCTGTTTATGTAAGGGGAAAAACTGAGGTGTTAAAGTCTTGCATGTTTTGAAATTGAAACTAAGCTATAAAATTGCCTTTCCAAGAATCAAGACTCAAGTGCTGCAGGTGAATTTATTCCCCACAAGTTTTTTTTTTATTATTTAAAAGATGGATCTCCACATGGCTCTTGGGCAGGCAGGGGCTACGACCCATGGAGTGCAGCACAAGCCAGTGCCGGGAGAATTTTGCCACTTCTGCTCCTTCAGCTCAGTGGCTGCATATCGTGACCATTCCTGGTGGTCATCCACCAATGGTGAGACAGCCCACGAGGGGCTACTGGGAGCAGGCCTGGCCACAGCTGCCGAGGGCCGTTCTGTGGAAGACCCGCCTGTTTGGGTACCGCCAGGTCAGATTTGACCTTTTCAAAAGCCATGTGCAAGGCTAGATCTGTAGGGGAAAGATTTACCTGGACCATAAGAGCTTTGTACACTACTAAGGGACCTGCTAATTTACAATTGAACAAATTACTTGGACTGCTTCAGTAAAATTCAAAGCTGTATAAAAATCTGCAGGTTTTATCTGTACTAGTTTAAATCACATGGTTCAGCAGTTAAGTGACACTATGACAGGAATTTGGATATAACACTGTGGCTCCTATGGGGCAGAGGGGTGGGGTTAGGAAGAGTTTCTCAGTCTGTACATCTTGTGTGCTTTTTGTGCTTCTGTAATTGTTAGAAAAATAACTGATTAAAAGTATCATTATTCTGTTAATTTTATTGGTATTAGTACCTGTTCTAGCAGCAATGGTGAGAACTGTGGTGGTCCAATAATGCACTGCTCTTGCATGTTTATAAATAGATGTCTAGCTGCTATGGGGTGTTCTGATTGTTGACCCACTCTGTGCTATCAAAAATTAACTCTTTTAAATTGATGAGCGGTTGGAGTTTTCTTGGCAGCAGTGAGAGACCATATTATCATGGAAAATTGGGCTTCATGGCTGCTTCCCTGTGAGAGTTGTCTCTTCCTTTTCCTATCAGCCTCAGTAGTGGGTCTGAGAGGGTCTCACAATCATTGTTTTCTGTCTCATGTCTCTCCGTTCCATTGCAGCAAGATCAGCTGTACACCTGGGCTGCGGTCAGCCAGCCCCCTCGCTCAGAGCAATTTGAGGGTCGCATCCCAGGCCGCATCCAAGCTTTGTGGCCTCCACTTAAAGCAGGAGGAGAGGAGCGACCAGGGCTCAAGTACACAGAGGCGGGTATGTTCACTTGTGCTCACTCAGGTCATTCCATGATGCTTCCCTTGTCTGTCTGTCTGTCTGTCTGTGTGTGTCTCTCTCTCTCTCTCTCTCTCCCACTAGTCTTCCCCTTTAAAACCCCTTTCAGCAGTCAGTTCAAGGTCCTACAGTGTTGGCTTTTGTGAACTTGTGGATTTATGTGTCCTTGCAGAAAGCAGAACCCAAGTTAAAATATGCAAGCTTATACTTCACATTAACGAGAGGGGTTTTTCAAGGGTAGGATTGCTTAAATACCATGGTAATGTGTGCCAAAACATTGCCCACTTCGATCTTTGACATTTGGACTCATTACTGTGTTTTTCTGGAATGGATTATTTCTTAAACTCAGTCTTTTTTTCTTTACTTCATGCAATAGTGACGTTAGAGGATAACGAAGGTAAGTAATCTGGTAGGTGCTGATTTCTTATCTGTGACCCATACCATGTACAGTTGTGTGCACAAATTTGAACACCCTTCCAGATGACCCACTAGTGTTGTTTTTCACCGGCTCTCAGACCACCATTGACTTTTTAGGTCTTAATCCATGTCAGGTGATGACAGTTCCAGAGCTTAATAAATTCTTAGCAACCATGAGCTGCCTTCACCAGCTTTCACAGGATCATAAAATAATTGACTGTTACAAAGCAGGGGAAGGCTATGAAAAAATATCTTAATGCTTCTTGATTACAATTTTCCACTGTCCAAAATGTCATTAAGAAATGGAAATTAAGGACAACTGTTGAGGTCAGTTCAAGATCTAAAAGACCAAAAAAATCTCTGATAGAACTGCGTGAAGACTGCTCAGGATGTCAAGGACCTGCTGGAAGTTCTAGCTGACATTGGAGCAGTGGAGCTTCAGTCCTTTGTGTAGCACAGTTTGCACAAACATGGTCTGCAAGAAAAATTCATCTGAGGGAACCCTTACCTGCAATCTCCTCGCAAAAGTTAACATCTGAAGTATGCAATGCAGTGTTTAAATGAGCCAGAGGCTTTTTGGAACCAAGTGCTGTGGTCTGATGAAGTTCAAATTGAACTTTTTGGCTACAAAGGTCAAAGTTATGTTTGGTGGAAAAAAAGAAGCATTTCAAGAAAATAGCACCTTAACGGTTAGGCATGTGACACCTCATGCTTTGGCGTTGTGTGATAGCCAGTGGCACAGGAAATATTGTGTAGGTGGTGGGAAGAATGAATTCTGCACAGTATCAAAAAAATCCCAGTCAGTGATGAATCTTGGATATTCCAATAAGACAGTGATCCAAAATACATCAAAATCATCCATAAACTACTTCAAGAAAAAATTAAGGTTTTGCGATGGCCTTCATAGTACCCAGACATTGCTGAATATTTGTCGGTAGATCTCAAAGATTCAGTGACTGCTGAACAACCTAAAAAATATTTCTAAACTTGAAGCATTGTGCAAGGAAGAATGGAGAGGGAAATCATCAACAGGAAAAGAAAGACTTTTAGTTGGGCACAGTGAACATTTGGAGGCTGTGATTTCTGCCAAATAGGGTGTTACTGAGCACTGACTTGATAGGGTACCCAAACTTTTGCTTATGCCACATTTAACATTTTCTTTTTTTAAACTCTTTTAAATTCAGGAAATAAATAGTGATTGTGCATTAAAATTAGCAGAAATGTGTCACGTTTAAGTTTTCTTTTCAATACAGAGGTCATGTTCACATTGTTTTACATTGAATAGTAACAAAATGTAATTTGGCCAGAGGTGCCCAAACTTGGCATACTATATTTTCAAACTGCAGTATTTTTAAATTAGTACTTGAAACGTTGACTTTATTATTTTTTAAAAACAAGGAGACTTTTTTTTTTTTTTTTTAACTCATTTGGGTGAAAAACATGTAAATGCAGTGTTGCTCAGCAACCTGGAGTGAATGGCCAAGACGCAATGGGATTCCCAGCCCTTGTTGGCTGCTGAACTTTCCCATCAGTTTTTTGGGGGGTGGGGGCTGCTTTTTGTGTAGCTGGAGCCCTCTGCATGTCTGAGGGATGTCCGTTCAGTGACATCATACTTGGCAGCCACTTTTTACATTTATTTCCCCATTAATTTGGCTTGTTTTTCCTTTTTAGTTTAAATCAGAAACTGCATGTCCATGTTTGTGGGATTGCTGTTGAAGAAGCTGTACTGCTCTGTTTCTGCATGTAACCGACAGCAACACGTTTTCATGGGGTCTACATTGTTTTGAAATTTGTGTGTGTGTTTATATTATGCTCTTTAACTTATGTCTTTATTAAGAGCATGGAGTACCTCCTGATGGTTGGTTTTTTTTTTTTTTTTTTTTTTTTTTGAGGAGAATTTCTGGTGTGGTTTGATTTGTCAGTACAGATTATAGCTTTGCGTTAAAATTCAGTTTTACAGGCAGTGAGAAAAGTCAGCATCATTATGAGTTTCTCCTTTTCTCCTTCTCCTTTTCACTCTCAGAGCATCAAACGATTATCCTTGGCCTGAAGAAGCAGCAGAGAGAGGAGATCCGTGAACTCCAGGTAATCCTTTTCAGAATGGCAATGGCGCATGTAGGACCTACGGTACAATATAAACAACAGAACATGTTTGGATGGTAGTGTTTGTTAGTTTTATGGTACATTGATTTATATAAACTGTACACATTATCAGAGGGAGTTACTTATCAAGATCTGTGTTGGTTGGTAAAGATGTGGTATAGACCATCAAAATTCTGCAAAATGCTTTAATGGAGGGGCAAAGCAGTTGCAATGTGGGTAGAGCTGGTGTCTGAGCTTCCTGGGCTATGTGTTTGGATATTGGATTGAATATGACTCTTCATGTTCACCCTGTGTTTGCGTGGGGGTCGTCTAAGTGCTCTGGTTTCCTCCCACATTCCAAACATGTTTCAAATGAATTGGTGACTCTATTGCTGTGCGTGTTTGTGTGTCTGACTGATTGTCCTGCAACCACTTACGTATTTGTGACTGATCAATGGATTGATGAATGCAAATTACACCCCCTTCCCAGTAGAGGGCAGCATCCCCATAGCTTTGATATGTTCACTTGTTTTAATTTAAAATTGTGATAGAACTGACAAGGCAAAAGATCAGATGTTCTTTTTAAATTACTTTAATTTTGAAAGTTCATTTCATTAAACAGGTGACATCTCCTAAATCCTACCACATATAATTTGTATGATTAATTTTATTATAATATCATTTAAAATTAATACATTATGGTTGCTTTCAATTAATTCTGTAATTTATTAAAAAAATCAATTAAATCAAATAGAACTTGTAAAAAGATTAATATGGTCAATTCTGTTACTGGGATGTGTTGCCCTTCTAGGAAATTTACCCCATGTTATATATTATTCTTCTAGTTTGTCTGTATTGGGATGTTTATTACACTCCAGAAAGTACTGCATCAACATTAGGGAACCCCTCTCTGTAGCAGTACATGCTCTCTTATATGTTACAACCTCGCAATATTTAACTTGTGGTGCCGTTACAGAACCTCAACAGTCACCACTGACTGGATGGAACACAGATTCTGTACCTTGTTTGTACCTGCAGTGTACCTGTGTACCTTTAATACTGCACCTCCACCAGTGTCCTGCAGTTGTTGCTGGCCTCTTTGAAAATGTTGACACTTGGTTTTTGCAGGCCAATTCTTTGGAGGAAATCTTTTTCCCTTATCAAGGGGCCATGGCTGAAATGCAGGAAACCAAACCTCTTAGCTCTCCCTCACTCCTGATCACCTCTGAAACCAAATAGCCTTGAGCCACCTTTTCTGGCCCCTAGTTCTCCATGAGTTAATACCAGTAATGGGTTGGTTTGGGAGTTTCTGATTGTGTTTCCCTTTTCCATGGGTATTTTCTGGGCTCACTTTCACACAGGAGACATGATCTTCCCGTAAACTCTTTGCCCTACTGTTATTTGTCACACCTGAAAGGTAAGTTGCTGCTGTGTATAAACCTCAGGTTGTTGTTGTGGTTTTTGTCTACAGGAGGAGTCCGTCTTGAAGACCGTCAAGCTGAAGGATGAGCACATCAGTGTCATTCAGCAGCTTGAGCAGACCATAGAGGACCTCAGGACCAAAATTGCTGAGCTGGAGAAGCAGTATCCCCCACTAGACAAGGACATCACCAGCACAAAAGATCAAGAGTGCGAGGTTGAGAAGGCTGAGTTGCTGGCCTTCTGTGACGTGGACCTGCAGACTGAGAGGATGGTGCTGAGCTGCCTAGAGGCTAAGTCAGTGCAGACATCTCCCATGGACGAGAGCTTTCCATTCAAAGTGCCTTTACCAGACAGAACACCATTGCTGCAGCTTGCAGAAGACTGGGAGTCTGTCCCACCCCCTTCAACTGCCCCTTGTCCTGACTCTGGATACCCCTCAGAAAGTCCTGTGCTTATGTCCCCAAAAGCAGGCCAGGGTTTTATATGTACATGCCAGCACCAGCAGAGTGGGATTCAACCCCCACCACCCCCACCTTGTCCTGGCTTACCAGCACCGCCACCACCCCCACCACTCCCTGGGTTAACTATAGTGCCCCAACCTTTACCCGGGCCAGGAGTTTTGGCACCCCCTCCCCCCCCTTCACTCCCTGGTTATCTCCCTGCTTCTCTTCCAGGATGTGCTATGCCCCCACCCCCTCCTCCGCCTCCATTACCTGGGATGAGTGGGCTGCTACCACCACCCCCATTACCTGGCAGCACTCTACCACCGCCGCCGCCCCCGCTGCCCGGGATGGGGGTTCCGCCCCCGCTGCCCGGGATGGGGGTTCCGCCCCCGCTGCCCGGTATGGGGGTTCCGCCGCCGCCGCCACCCCCACTGCCCGGTATGGGGGGACCGCCGCCGCCACCCCCACTGCCCGGTATGGGGGGACCGCCGCCACCGCCCCCACTGCCCGGTATGGGGGGACCGCCGCCGCCGCCCCCACTGCCCGGGATGGGTGGACCACCACCGCCGCCCCCCCCACTGCCTGGGATGGGTGGACCACCGCCGCCACCCCCACTGCCCGGGATGGGGGGACCCCCACTACCACCCCCATTTCCTGGGACGAGTTTGCCGCCACCACCACCACCAATGGCCCCTCTACCCTCACAGAGTGCAGGTGCCCCCCATCTGCAGTTTGGGTTAGGATCTCTTCCTCCTCCCTTGCCCTTGGGACTCTACGCTCTGGGCATGGCACAGGAGAAGGGGGCTCGCAAAGAAGTCGTTGAACCACCACGACCCATGAAGCCTTTGTACTGGACAAGGATACAGCTGCATACAAGAAAGTAATATGTTTGTTTTTATTTTTCTGTGTATATTTTGTTTTTATTTGGACAAAAACATAGAAAAAGGCTACAGGTCAACCTAAACTGTGGGGAGAACTCTGTCTGTTTTGAGTTGTGTGCCATGCTTTAAACTTAGTAGGTAAGTAGGCAGGCCAGTTTTGGACAAATAAATGGAGAACAGGGAGATTTCTGGTGGAAATGGTTATCTTTTGCCTGTGGATGCTGAAACAGTATTTACAGTATTTTATCTGTGGGAAAGATGAATCTGCCTCTGGCAAAAGACTTGCAAGCTCTTTTTTGTGATACCTCTGTACTTCTTTTGTGTCATCTGTAGAGATGCCACTGGGCCTTCGGTGTGGGAGAACATAGAGGAACCAACCCTGGATTTTGATGAGTTTGTTGAGCTGTTTTCCAAAACTGCTGTGAAGGAGAAGAAGAAGCCCTTATCAGATACCATCACTAGATCTAAAACTAAACAGGTAAGTTTAACGCTTGATCAGACTAAACACACAGCGGTCCCCAGAAGAAGCTGCTGAGTCAGCTTAGTTGCATTAAAAAGTTAACAATGAGGCAATTTGGTTTCTTTCCAAAGTACAACAGAAGAGTCCTTAATGGCACTCAAAACCAGACTTTTTGGTCTTTATTTCTTTGGCTTCCATATCATCTGCTCATCAAGTGGATGTGTGTAGTAAGATTGTGCAATGTGTAATCGGATCAACATCATGATACCTACACGATCACATCGTTCCCAAAATCCCAGCAAAGAGCTATCCTACCTCACCTGTGGCCACTTGGTTCTACTCATAAGGGATCAAAATCAGAAGTTCATAGTTTCTCCATTCTGACTCCAATTTGGCTGACAGAACTTCCTCTTAAGACAGCTGAGTTCATGTCATTATTTTAGAATAAGCTAAACACCCATTTTGTTAACTCACTTCTCTCCTCGTCTAACAGCTACTTGCGTTTGCATCACACCATCAGTCATTTTCATCGAACATCTTGGACGATTCTCAGTTCAATAAGTAAATGCATGCCTATAGAAATGTCAGTATTGGATGAATTACTTTGATAGTCTTGTCTGCATTTGAATGTGGTCTGTTGTGAAATGCACTTTTGTTTGCTTTGGGTTGTAAGGTGCTTTGGAGAAAAGCTGCTAAATGAATCAGTGTAATTCAGTCATTCAACTCAAATCTGCTGGTACTTCAGAAACACTGAAATTTGCTTCTATTATGGGAATAACCTGTGTTCTTCTCTTTGCAACCAAGAGGAAGTGAATCACTATTTAAATTATCCTGTGAGTGAGGATTATACACTGTGTATGCAACTGATTCCTATGTCTTGCAGGAGTTTTTCTGTGGGATCTGATGTCTTGTCAAGCAATCAGACTGTTTGCCAGGTTGAGATGTTCTGGTTGAACTGGCTGCTGTCAGCATGCAGTAACTTCACAAACCCGCAACTGGCATGGAAGTATAGTCAGCAATGGTTTGGATTAATCTCGTCCTCCTCCCCCACATGCTCAGCCAGGCCATTGATGTTCTGCATTACCCAAGGTGCCAGAAGGCTTGCCATCTGTTGCCCTCTGCAGAGGATTACATGTGGCCATGCCAGCAGCGGTTTTGTGGTGTGAGGTCTGTTCTCAGTGCTTCTGATGAGTGAGGAGCTCAAAACGTGGAGCCAGTGGCTGGCACGTGGCGAGCAGGACGTGGTGGTGCAGCTCTTTGTGCCGCCAGCTGTTTTTTTTTTTAAATTTTTTTTTTTTTATATATAATGTTCGTGTATACGAAGAAATGTCGACATTTATGGTAAATTTATTTGTGTTTTTATGATTCACTTCATGCAAAATTACAGCTTGTGATTTTATGATTCACTTACTTTTTAAAATTCAATTTATTTTTATCCTGCACTTTACTCACACAGTGACCCAGACTGCTGAACAAAAGATTAAGAACCAGAATAAATACAATAGATATAAAGTAAGCCCATGGATAAAGGGTGGCTATACATTTAATGGTAAGAGGAGCAAGACTGCCTCAAAAAGCAATAAAGTCAGCCAACAACTGAGGAATAGAAAATGACAAACTTTCAACCAAAAAGCAAAGGCAAGAAATAAATCTCTGGGGGTCCAAGTGCCAGCAGTTGTTCACCCCTTCTGGGCATTATTTGCACAAAAATAGTGGCTAGTTACAGCTTCAAAAAAAAACTATAGTCTACAATATATGACATTGCTTTAGACAATAGAAGCTAAATAAATTGATGTGTAGGTGTCCTGATCTCCATCATGGCATGAGGTCTGCAGCAAGGAAATTCTTTATTTATCCTATGTTAATTATTTATGACATATTGTATGCTTGCTTCCTTAGTTGTGGAAGAAAGCCTGTAGTTGTCGTAAGCCAATTTTGAATATGAACCTTTCACACAGCAGGATATTTTCAATTGAAGTTAAGTGCCTTTCTCAATGGTGCAACACCAGAGTCCTTCTTGGGATTTAAAGCAGAGGCCTATGTGGTCAGATCTCTTCTGAGGTGAAATAGATATCTTCTCTCTAGAATTCTCAGCTCTAGAAATCTGTTTCTTTACCTACACATTTACTTCCTTAATATTTTTTGCGCTCGTTAAATTGGATTTTCAAATGTTATGATGCATTGAAAATAGCCTTTTTTCCCTTTTGCATTTTCTCATAACTTATTTACTTTGGAAAACTTTCTATTTTGCCTGACATGGACCTCCAGTAGTTTTTTTTTTTTTTTTTTTTTTTTTTTTTTTTTTTGGGTGCTCCCAACAGTCTGTGCCCATACAGATGAGATTAATGTAATGATGGTAATTATCCCAGCAATTGTTGGATTAGGTGCTTACTGCCTTGGCAATCATTTCATAAGACAAAGTGGAGCTGTGAGGCCCAGACTGCAGGATCTGAGCATGTATGGATTTGACCTTAGTTTCTCGAACATGTCAAAATAAAGCACAGAATACCATATTTTTCCAAACGGATTTGTTTCATGATGGCGGAGACATTGGGAATATCTGTGAAATATGTGGTGATGATCACGTGTTCAGCACTGGTTTTTCTGGTGACATAATGATTAGTCGTTGCTTCCCAATCGAATAACCCAGGTTTAAATGCCTGCTGCTTCTGTAGTACCCTTGATCGAGGCACTGTGTTAATAAACAGGCAAATTGCTTCTAGAAGCTTAGTGTAGCAAAATGACGTACGTTTTGGAGAAAGGAACTAGATAAATAAATGTAGATGTAAAAAGACAAACTATAGTGCAGCCTATGTAAGGAATAATGCGATGCACATACTGTATCTCTGCAATCCCGGCTGCTTCTGCACAGTCTAGATATTTTCAGTGAATGCTGTCTGTGCTTTAGGGCTGAACACTTGTATTTAATGGCTAATTAAGATGCAAATTATTTTATAGCCTTTTAAGGAGTCTGGGGTTTCTCTGTTTGTCTGCTGTCCTTGTAACACCAAAGCAGTTATTTTGCTTTTGCTACTGCTGGTTCAACTTCTGAAAAGGAAAAACACATTTGTTATGCAGCCTGGTTTGGAAAAGAAGAAGCCTTTCCCTTTTATTATAATGTCTGCTCAAAAAACGGTCGAGACACTTAACAGTGAATTGCTGCACAACTTTTTATCAGGTTCTCATGAATCTGCTCAAGAAATATAATGGCTTGATTGTTTTTGTTCTTTTTTGACCTGGAAATGAATGGTTAAAGGTTGTTTTTCCCCAGCCCCAAATCTGGAAGCAATATTGGTTGCCAAACAGTATACAGGAACTCAGGTACTTGACCTCTAAAGAGTGCAAAATTCTTTTTGTGTTCCATTTAGGACTGGAAAGATGTAGTCTATGAATTTAGGCATTGGCCATTCAATAGAATCCCTTAAGGCACTCAGAACAGGACCCCTTTTTGGTCTCACCTTACCTGCTGGTTGGAATAAACATAAATCTAATAATGGGAGAAGTAAGTAATCCAACAACAAGTGTAGTGAAAGGGTATAAAATCTGGCCCTGGATTCAGAATATAGTTACCTTAAATCTCAGGGTTGCACATGTGGTTGACACTCAATCTAGAAAAATACATGTTTCTGTAAACGAGTGCATGGTAAATACTGGCAGAAAACATGAGTAAAGGCTAAAAAGTAAATACTGCACCATATGGTATCTAACAGAAACCCAATTTAGTTGGATTGGTTTTCTTAGGTTTTTTTTTTTTTTGGAGAATGTGGCACTGATTTAGAGTTTAATGAAAGTTCTTTGACTGCTGGGCCTTTTTTCCTGCTGACAGAAATGGAATGTACATGGTTGGGTGGTAAGTACATGTGCGGTTGCACATAAAAGGTGTTGGCAATGTATGAGATCTCCAGATATAGATGGCTCTTGGCAAGCAGTCTACACATAAGGGTATGCTTGCTTTTATATACTGACTGATTAAGGAAAATGTGAAAATAAATTAATTACATGATACTAGAACCATATCTTTACTTCGAGGTTTGTGGCTAATGCTTGGCAGCCTGTGGTTCACTGAGAATGAGCAGGGGCTGGGGGTGTTAGGAATGGGTTTACAGCCCATTGCAGTCCCTACCTCTCTTGTTCTTATAAAATTCTTCTATTGGAAATGAGACCAGAAATATTGGAAATCTCCTGTGTTTAAAGGTGCAAACGTGAAAGAGGGATAAGGCACCAGTTTGACATGTCTCTTAAAGAATAATTTTTTTTGGGAACTGTTTTCAAGAAGGGTTAGCCATGCTGTGTTGGAAGTAAACATTGCTATCGGGGTTCTCGCTATCAGCAAGTCCGTTAATATGAATGGTCTCTTGGTACGGTTAAACACTGATGCTAGCTGATACAGGGCACTGCTTTCATATTGTTTGAAATGCCCTCTGCGGTCCTGTCGGTTTGAACGAGTTCCTAGCAGCATACAAATGAGTCGGTGTTGTAAACGGTATGTTAAATTGCCTGTGGAATTTTAATACTATTCTGGATATAATGGGAATAGGGTTTCTAGAGAAATGACACAAGTTTCCTGAAATCGGCCAGCATTATGGACAGTTGTGTTTATTTCCATTACTGCATAGCTTTGTGGAGCATATAGTTTATTTATATGGTTTGGCTGTAGCCAGGTCAGTACAAGGTGAGGCCTTTAGATCACTTGTTTACATTTTATGGCCGTGGTGCTCTTTTTCTCTTAGGTTGAGAAACGTTTCCAGACACAAGTACCGGCCAAAGGATTTTTGCTTGGAGAAACTGACCATTGTGCACAGCTTCGATAGAAATCTGGAAAGCGGGGTTCTGAGAATTGTTTTTTGTTCTCTAGGTTCGGGTGAAATAGAAATGGAAACGCGGGCCTTTGCGGTGAGGTGACCCGGGCTTCCCCTCTGGAAGCAGACATTTTGGCCTAGATTTAAAAGTGCTGTCAGGCTAATTATTTAATCAGGGTGGTGGTCTGAGAGTGGAGCAGCTGCTGGCTGATGGGAAATGGACACTATTAATTTCTAATCATACGCAGACCCCCTCCTTCCCTCTTTAATGATCATTTTCCTGATTATTTAATTGCCATACAAAGAAGGGCCTGGGTGCCTCGGGACCCGTAAAGGTCAAAACAAAGGAAATTTCGCTCTGCATATTTCCCAACATTCCCTTCATGGTTAAACCGCAGAATGTATGCTGTATGCGAGGTCTGGCTCGATCAGAAGGCACGTCGAAGGCGACGCCTGAATCAGCGTTCAGCCTAATGAGAATGGACAGCGGCGGTGTTCTGTTCTGCTGCAAAGTGGTGGTTCCTTTAATTGTGACCTGCCATACAGGTGTGTTTGGTTACGTTTTGCATGTGTGGCCAGCAGTTGTACTGTGGTTGTCATCCTTGACACCTGGCAACAATAAGAGTGATCTTTCCTTCCTGTAAAAGCGTTGAAAGCGGTTCTCTTCATGTCGAGTGGGTCTGGCTAGTTGGTGATCGGCGTGGAGCCGGATGGTCAGGAGGCACATTGTGAGAACGATCAGCAGTTTTGTGTCCTGAGAGTTAAGAACTCGTTTTCATGTCATTAGATCCTTCTTTATAGTTATGTGTGGCTCATGCTGTCTTGAGAAAATATAATGGATGATGGAGAACCGTGCTCTTCCACCTCTGGCCTTTTGGTGCTCCCACTCAATTTTAACTCCAATGTGGTTGAATGAACTCGCTCTGCCCCCAGAACCGCAGAATCCCTCCCAACATTTAAGAAGGTCTCAAAACCTTTTTTTGGATCCACTTCTTTCTTAATTTCCTAACAACTACATAAATTTGCGTCATACCATCTGTCATGATCGCTTTTGTATTTCCTTTTAGACTCTATTCTACGGACAACTTGGTGTTTAACGTTCCCCAACAAAAAAAAAAAGGTGTTATTGGACAATATGATTGTGCTTCAGTAGTTGCCTGACTACATCTTTTAACTCTTAATCTGTAGTAAAATTTACATGGTAAGCGTCCGGTGTGTGTGTGTACACCCTGTGGCGGACTGGCATCAAATCGAGGGTGTACCCTTCCAGCCTTATGCCTACTGACTTTGGGTTGAGTTCCAGACAGCTACAACACTGAACCAGACAAGCAGTTAACAGAAGTGAGTGAGAAAAAAGTATCGCATGAATAAATGTCAGTTTCCTTTGTTGCTTTGCAGGTAGTGAAGCTTTTAAACAACAAACGATCACAGGCAGTGGGGATTCTGATGTCCAGCCTGCATTTGGACATGAAAGATATTCAGCATGGTAAGTTGCACAATGAGCCCTCAGCACTTGCATATGACTTTCCTCATTTAAATGTTTTAACTTAGCTGATGATTCTCTCCAAAGTTACTGTCATTGAGTGCAAGGTATTCAGCAGATTTTATCCAAGGTGACTTGCAGCGCTAGATGCACTACAGTTAACTGCATGTAGCAATATAACAGATACAGATTCACACATACATGTATGCTCCACACACTGTAGAGTCACAAATAACATGAAATGCATTTTGGACTGTGGGAGGAAATCAGCGCACCGAAGGAAACCTACACAAACATAAGAAAGTGCAAACTCCACACAGACCCAGCAGGGGACTGACATGCTCACAGTAACAGTATCATGACTCAACGTTGGTAGCCACTGTACCACTGTCTGTCTTCTAGTACAACAGCAGAGCCCCTTGGGACTCCATCCAACAGCCTTTGACTTACATGTTCATGTGCATAACCACTGTGTTGCCTGCTTCCCAGATGGCAGTCAGGAATCCCCTGCTTTCCCTCATCATTCCCTCCCGACACAACACTGAACAGAGAACGTTTTTATGTTTCCGCTAAAGCTTGGCGACAATGGTTTCAGCTGGTATGAGTCACAGGAATCCTTGTGACTGCCATTTCCACACCTCGGCCACTCATCCTGTCTGCTAGGGGTGGGGGGGTTGGTTGGTGCCAAATCAAATTGGAAGCGATCCAGAAGGGAAAACCCCTGCCTTTTGGACAATTGCCAAATCCACTATGGTCAGAATCTCTGTAGGGCTTGCCTTTTGTTCACCAATCTACCCCGAACCAGTATATAATTTTCTCCACATCAACCAGTAATTTTCATTACTGCTGGGTTGGTTTCCTCTCCCACTCTGGAAGAGAAACTCAGAGGGTTTCTGAGAGCCCTGTCAGCATCGCACACTCATGTGGTGGCCCTCGAAGCCATGGGTTGCTCAGAAAGAGGGCTTTTCCTCCCATTGGTCGCAGTTCCTTGACAAACTTGCGCCACTCTGGCGGTCCCTCATGCTTTTTTTTTTTTATTTTTAACCAGTCCCCCCCCCCCCTTCATTGTTTCGCCATTGACGTGTCTTTCACTCCCAGGGAAAAGTTCAGATTGCAGATGGCAATGACCGCATTTCCTCTTGTTATCTTACGGTTTCAGCACATTCATCACACGTGTAAACAACATGGGTTCCTCGCTTGGAAGGAACTCATTTAAAATGGGAGCCCTCCACTTTATCTCTATGTATTTTTGTGCATCACGATGAGTTGGTTCCTTTCACAAGCCTAATGCCAGTTTGGCCTTTTTCATGTGCCAATTGTGATGAAGTGGTGCACATTTCTTTGAGTAGATTTCTCAGGAGGATGTTTGCTTACCTGCAATTCAAACTGATATTCTGCTTGTATAGAGTGATTGTGTTGTTGGGGAGCAATATTTTATCATAAATGGGAGCTGACAGTTACATTTGTTGCTATAGAATGTTTTTGTATTTAATATCTAAGATATTGACAAAACTAATATTTTATAGCTACTCATTAAATTTGGTACAAGATTATTACAGTAATTTCATATAGATTTGTATTTGGCGGCTAGTTCTGTGGGTCTTACTTTACACACCCATCTGTGCATACTATAATTCCTTGCCAAGGAGAGAACTTTAGCAGTAGTTATTCTGAGATCTGATTTGTAGCACAATTCCTTAACCGCTAAACAAAATCTCTGTATCTTCCAGTTTATTTCTTCACGTCATTCAGGCAGCCAGAGTCAACCTACATGGTCAGGCCATAGTAAGAGCGTAAACATGCCGATGTTTTATTGCATTTGCATTGTTTTGAAAGGTGGTTTGTTAAAGATGGATTGGAACTTCAGTCTGTTATGAAATATGTGGACACACTCGAGACCCCCTTAAACGCTCTGCATACGGCGCGCCACATTGCAAGGCGCCAGCACTGGCGCCGTGAGGTACGTGGTATTTTGGAAGCTTACAGATGGAACTCGGCACAGTCATACCGGGAAATCTGAAAACAATGATATGGTCCTCTTTCTGCAGTGAAATATTTAACTCTGAGTTAATAATGAAAACCAAATGAACAAAGGAGTTTATCTCCCATCTGTGTCAGTGGCAACTACACAGCTGGATCATACATTGTGTGTCAACTGTCAGATGTGATTTTTGTGTTTTTTATTTTAGGGGAAAAACTTCAAGAAAGTTTCATATTGTCTTTAGGTCACATTTGTTGAAGTAATTCAAAATTTTCTCTAACCATTTACAAGTGGTTTGTATTGTATCAAAAGTTCATAATTGAAATTTGTATAGGTTTCTGTCTGAAGTTTTACTTTTAAACTCAGTTTATATGACAAGTCACTACACATTTTACTCTTTACTAAAATTTCTGTTTGTACTACTATTTAACAGTATGCAGCAAGTGTTTTTGTCATTGTCTACTCAGTGTATTTCCTGCTTCTGGATGCATCATCTGGTTTTCCTAATGTCCCCTTGCCATGTAGACCTCCTTCCCGCTTCTTGCGTGATACCTTACTTGCCTGCAGTAATTGGCTTGAATTTTATATTTATTCTTTTAGTAAATTGTTTGTTGTTACAGTGTTGGTTTGCTGACTTAGTGTTGCACAATGCTCAAAAGTGTTGTCTGCAACACCCTTTTCATTGGCACACCTGTCATGAACACTGTTCTGTACTTTTACTGTTATGCTGTTCTTCATGTTAGTATATTTAGTCCTGCTTATTAATAACCCATTTTACTGCTATTAGGAAAAATATTTTGTTCCACCAGAATTACTACTTAGATGAGTAACTTTCCTCTTTATCAAATCTCTTTTCCATATGTTATATTTTTGTTTAATTGTGATTGTTGTGTCATCTCACAAGAGTAGTGGAAATGTTCACATTCATTTAAAATTTTCCTTAGGAAAATTTGTCCATTCTTTCATCATTAGATGCTTTCCTAAGGAACCTAGTGACCACTGTTTTCAGCTTTTTCTCCCTGCAGAAAACATGAATAGCATATATGCCTGATTGATATGGAGTGCAATTGGGCTGAAAGGAAAATAACCATTTTGAACATATTGTGGTAGGACTGAAAATAATTTTAACTGAAACCCGAGACACAATATATAACTACTCAGCTGTCAGAAGCTGAAGGTTTGTGGAAAATAGATTTTCATTTACCATCTTGCAGAATGCATAAACTTCTCACAATTTGGTTTTGTTTGTGAGTCACGCTGCTTCACTTGGCTTGAAAATCACATTCTGAATTTCGGCTGTGGTGTGAATGAATGAGTTGTACATATACTGTCTTTGACAGGATGCCACCTCTTTATCTTCTTCATGTCTTCCATTTTCCGCATTGAAAAACACTAAATGCAGTGGTCTGTTGATGGATTCCTGGAAAGACCTTTATTAACTATTAATTTTATGGAATGCTGTTACAGTCTCCCCTGACAGACATAATATCGAAATTTGATTCTTTTGAGAGGGAATAAGCTAAACTATACTCCTCAAAGTGCAGTTTTCTTATCCCTGAAATATGGTTATTCAAGTTTAGCAGAAGTTTAACCCCAACTGGTCTCATAATTGTTGTCTAAGGTGACTAAATGAATTCCAGCACCATTCCTATTGAAAGCCACAGTATTAACTTTTACTCATAAATTAACTCAGCTGTCTTATTCTAAGGGAAGGATTATTTTTTTCCCAACAATCAATATTTTCTCAGAAAAGTAAAAACTTTAGTAAAAGAAGGGGAAAAAAGATTTATTCAATCCACACAAATAAAGGTTGTTATGGATGCACTGAAGTTTTTGAAGAGATTTGGGCTCTGGTTATCCATTCCATTGCTAACCCTACCAGTTCACCTTCATATCAAGATTTGGTAGCATTGGTTAAAGAGGTATTTGAACACTATGAAAGATGTTGAACCTAAAGAATAAAACGGAAGGTAATATAACAGTTAGAGGGACTGGATGTTGTCAGTGCTGAGCTGAAGAAACCCTCCTCCTTTGTTGGGACAATTGAAATATAGCCCATTTAAATTATTGTGTGCAATGAAAATTATATTGTAGGAGCTCTCTGCTTTCGAGGTTTTGGTGAAGTTGCATGCAAAATCAATAGCCACCTTGATGCAAAAAGTTGAGCCAAGTGAAGACATACAAAACGAGATATAAAAGCATTGTAATACACTGACATTTGTGGCCTTGCCAGAGAATCCTGTAGGTAATATTCTTTTAACACAATTTCTTCAGAACAACTTTGGCGCAAATGCCACCCACTGCTCCTCCTGTTGGGATACATTTTATTTTCGCAGTCCCTGGTTGCACTCCTGACCTGAATACCCATCCAAGGAGCCTTCTGGTTTGGTTTCTGCAACCAAACAGATATTGAAAAATCCACAGCAAAGATGCTGCTTCCAAAATTCCTGTCTGCAGTTCTACCCAAATCTGTCAGCTGAAGTTAAGCAGAGTAGTCACGAATTCTCTGACACTGCAGGTCTTTTAAAAATAGAAGACTTCATGGATTCTTTTTCTTTCTTTCTTGAAGGGATTTATCATCCCTTTTAATTGTTGGAGGGGGGGGGGGGATTACTCTTTATTTTTGTGTGCTCTGAAGGGATGGTGCTGTCGGCAATGTTTAGTTAGGAGATGCGTTTCCTGCCTGGCACCTGTAAGTAAAGTGGTGGCTGCCTTGCTTTCTTTAGGGAGACTGTTGATATACTTTTGTTTATAGCTTGGTTCCAGATTTTGGGTTTGGGTGTCTTTTGGTCTTTTTCATTCTCTCTGTCTCTTACTTTACTGCTTTTTTTTTTTTTTTTTTTTCCTTTTCCTCCCCTCCCCCTTTGAATAGGTTATGCATACTACTTCTGGTCGTTTTGAAAATGATTTAAGCTAAATATTATTATTGTAGTTATATAATATTACAGTAAAATTATTTGCATTTCTATTTAATTTTACTACCAAAAATGCAAATAGAATTAAAAGTAGGACAACTGTAATATCCAATCAACTGAATGGAAGATGACTGCTCAGTGATGCTTTTAAAACTTATTAGAAACTGTGTTGTGTTTATTTCCTTTATTAACTTTGTCATATTTTATTAATGAATACTTGTTAATGAATACCTCAAGTTCCCTCTGTGAAAAGAGCATATGGATGACTAATGTAGGAATTGGTACCTAACAGTCTGTAGTTCACAATGATCCACAGAAATCCTCTTTTCTAATCCCACTGAGTGCTGTTATAGGTTATGAATTTTAGGATGCAACTACTTATACCTCATTAAACTTGATCCATTTGCTAATTCTAAACTGCATGGTCACTTGAATTGGCCTGACACCTTGACCAGATGCAGTAACCCCATCAGTAGGTGGGGATAAGAATCCGTTATTTCCACCATATATCAAGCATTTTTTTTCCCCCTGCAATTTTTACACCTTTTTACTTTCACGCTTCTTAGTTGTCTGATAAGATGTGTGTCAATTACTTCTGAAGATGTGAGAAACTCATTTCAAAATTATCTTGAATGAACTTTTACATGTTCAGACTACAGCAAGTTATTTTCAGCAGTGAAAGCACTATGGAAGGGAGCTGTATCCACTGCAGCATCGTGAGCTGAAAGCAGCACCATAATTCTATATCGCTGATTAAACAATTGTCAGCTTCAGCTCTGTTTGTGTTTAAACATTTACTTTTGAAGGATTATGGTTTGGGGCGCCAGATCCCCATGCCTAGACAAAAAGGCGACATCAGGAATTTAAACACGACTGCTTTGTTCCAGGACAGTTTTTTTTTTTTTTTAAGGTAACGTTGCTCCCCTCAGGCTGCGCAGCCTGCAGTTTTCATGCTTGTTATAAAACAACAGGCCCAAGCTTCCGCTCACGCGCTGGGAGAAGCGTCAGCCGACAGGACTGGCTTCAGGTTTCATTAAAGCCCATCAGCCTCCAGGTGCAGATACACGGCATCTGTTGGAGTAAAACAAGATGCTGCCATGAGCTAATGCCAGCAGCTAAGCTAAATGTGTGCGAGTTTAAATAGAGATTATATAATGATAGGTGGGATTTGTTCCAAAGACACTCCCTCCTATAATTGCAGGAAAGTGAGAGTAAGTCGTAAAGAATGACTTCTTCTCAGTACTTGCAAAAACAAGTAGGATTGTGCCATTTATGTGCTGCATACTTGTTTTGTGTGTTTAATTTAAGATGTCATATTTCATGTAGTGCAATTTTACGGATATGATATTCATCACTCCTGACTTTGTTTGGAAGTACTTGTTTGTATGTTTTGCTGTCTCTCAAAAGTTTGCATTTGACATCTTAATTTAAAATGGACAAAATCAGTTGCATTAGTTGGTCACTGTTGCATTTAAGTATACATTCTTCATTTTTTCCCTTCTGTAGACTTGAGTGACATGTGCTAGCAAAATGGTAGTTTCAGCAGCCCTTGCTTTGATATTAGTTTTTTCCTAAAGCTTTTTATCAGTGGGGGATCTACAATTTTTTACTCTTGAGTTTTATGTTTCTTTGGAGAAAATCTGGCAAATGCATACATATAAATGTCTATCAGTCTGATGTATGGTATCAGTCTGTAGCGTATAATTTGGTTAATTGAAGCTAGACTCTCACCTAGGTTAAGCTGCTTAGTCATTTCATAGATGGGCTGTGTGTGTGTGGGGTTGGGGGGATACAGGGTCCTTGCAATCGTAGGTGGTGGTGGCCTCTGTGGGAATAGGAAAGAAATATGCCAAATTTGTGTTAAAGCTGTCAGCTTTGCAAATGGGAGGTTTGACCCTGATCGGGGGGTTTGACCCCCCCCAATTAGGGGTCTTCGTCTTAACAGATTTAACCACCCAGGATTTAAGCTCATGTCAGGAATGAGCTTGCATCACACTGGTACCAAGTGTGAGTGTCACCACTGGTCCCTGGTCTCCATGCTCTGATTTAGACGGTCTTGTTCATGAAGCCTTTAGCATTAGGGTCCCTGGGGTAGCTCTGCCAATCCAGGTACCAACCAGGTTTTGTGAACTGTGATATTAATGTCTATTCTTCCCCTCAACACTCCCCAGTGACTAATCACCCTTCCTCTGACATCCCACAGCCATCCTGAACATGGATAACACTGTTGTGGACCTGGAGACCCTGCAAGCCCTGTTTGAGAATGTAAGTGTCCACAAGAAGAAACTTTATTTCACATCAGACATGAACACAAACCACTCATGCAAACTAGCGCCTTTCTCTTTGTTCACATAAACAATCTCAATTGTCGTGCTGAATATAAATCATTAATAAGCAAAACAGTATGAATATGAAGTTTATGCCTTGCCATGTGCTGCTTTGAATGAATTCGGCTTTATATGTCTTATATGTTTACCACAGCTCCTTTTAAATGTACAAACAGTATATGAATATAATATAATAGCTTATTGTACTGTTTCTCTGAGCTTAAAGGATGTCTGAAACTTGAAAAAATAGTGTTGGATGCCATTACTGACTTCATTTATTGTTTGAAATGTAAAGGTTTTGAAACCCTGCATCACACATGGTTTTCCTGTTTTTGGTCAACATGGTAAAAGTCACAAAAGTAGGAGGAATAATAATGACACCAGTATGAGTAAAGTCTGAACACACACCTGTCAAGCTGACATGAAAAGAAGGAAAAGCATTGTGTGTTTGTGCCCAAACTGTGCTTAGAGGAATAGTTGACACCTTGAAATGATTACATGGTGTTCTCAGTCAGCAGGACAGTTTAACAAACCCTTTTAATCTGCAGTTGTTGATTTGAGTCATGCATATTTTGTGGCACTGCTGTCATTAGCATTTCCTTGCACCGTGTGCATGTTGATCTCCGTTCAGTACAAGAGAGCAAATATGGTTTGGCACGCAGCTAAAGAAAATGATAGGGGCAGCTGTTGGGGGGGAATACATTAATACCATAACCAAATATGAACCCCCACCCATCCCTGGGGCTGGAATGTTGGCTGTTTACTGAGTAGTTTGACTTGTTCTAGGCTTTAAATGTCTAATTGAATGCTGTGTCTCCTAAGCAGCGATTGGAGGGCATGTTGTTTCATGTCAGAAGTTCAGGTTGTGAATTCAGGTGATTTGTTGTTGAGAGTAGTTTTTTTTTCTTTTTCTTTTTTTCACTCCCCCCCTCTTCTTCCTCTGTTTGGCTACCTGTCCATATCCCTTTGTTATTAGTAACCACTTGTCCAATTTTGGCCTGTGGTGGTCCGGAGGCTATCCCAGAAGCATAGGGTGTAAAATGTTTTACAGCCTGGGTGGGACAAAAGTCCATTGCATAAAAATCACACATACACATTCATTAAGGCTTATTTATATTTGGGGACATTTTTAATATGTATTCATTTTGTTTTGATCATGTAAATGTATACTATTTTAGGGCCAGCATAATGAAATCATTTTTTTAAATAGGTAGAACAAAAGAAATGGAACACTATATACAAGCTGCATGATGGCAGATGTCCATTTTATAGGACTGTGTTCAAGTGCATTATTTCAACTTAGCAGAAATGTTTTCTGTTATATTCGTATGCGTTTTGAGCCATAACGAAATTCTTGAAATGGTTTTTGCCATAAACATAACAGGAAGAATTAACAAGGCCCACATTTATAACAGTGATTCCGTGGAAGAAAAATTCCCCTTTACGTCAGACGTTCTGCAATTTGAGGGAGTGTGTCATAACTTGGGATCAGAGTGCCTTTGTCTGTCTTGTTTCCTAAGTGATGGAGAGTCAAATCATTGTGGGGAGGTGGTTTTTGCTTGTGGGGGGTTCGAGGGTAAGCACTGCATCTTGTATCTGCAGACCAGGCATCCTGTTTTGTTAGAAGGCCACTCTGACTGCAGTTACAGTGAGACTTTGAGCCATCTGATGTGTCCGGCTGCTTTGCTACTTGTCATATCTGGCCTTTTTTTAAAGCAGGGGTGTATGACTAAGACACAAAATACCAGAGGTATCTCCTTTTTCCCAGAGGTGCGTGCAAGATTTCTGAGGTTGCCTCATAACACCATGCCTCTTAAATATGACCTTAGGGTTCCTTTCCCAGGCTTGATGTATATCTCTCTTATTGTCCTTACCGATGGTCCTCAGCCAAACAAATGTATCAATTTATTGATCTCACGATAGCATCTCAAATTTCCCCGTTTGCTGTACTCATTCATAAATGTACTTGAAGCGAAAGGAATCTGCTTTTTATTAAAACTATTTACACTTTAAAACATTCTGCAAATTAGAAGCAGAGGTTGCCCTTGTAGACAGATGGCAAAGTGAACAGAATACTAATCACTTTGTTTGATGCCTACGTTTGAAGTATGGCGGAACTATGCGTGTACTGGGCCTTGAAGTTAACATGGTCTCCCTTTGTGTGTGTCCCCCCCCTTCTTTTGGATGAAGCTTCATGGATCTGAATGCTTTCTGAAGTTTGTTTCCATTGCCTTCCGCCAAGATATCCTGGTCATGTCACTTTAAAGGAGTCAGTTTTTTTTGTTTTGTTTTGTTATGAAAGCATTCCTATAGCTACTTCTTTGCATTCAATTTTTTAAATAAGTTACTGTTTTTACATGTTCTGATGACAGCTGTTTGCTAGCATTTTTTAAAATTTGAAACTTTTTTCAAGACATGACAAAATGTTCTTGCCTTTTTTGAAGTTAAACCGAATTGTCTGCTTAGGCTTATTCTAGAGTTATGTACATATAATGGTTTTTATGGGATACTCAGAGGTGAAGTATATTTAAATACTTTTTTCTATGTCATGACTTCAGAAAATGTTATAATACTATTGTAGTCCTGACTGTAAAACATTGTAAACATTTATCATAACCTCAAAAAAGTTTCATGAAAATTAATATACCATACTAGTCATAGATATTTAGGAACATTTTACAGTAATTGTTATTTTGGGTAAAAATCAAGAGTACACAGTGCAGTGTACTGTCAATAATGTCTTTTTCTTCATGGATCTCATCTTATTGATCCACAATTTTTGCCTGGTTTTTACCAAGTGTTTTCCTGTCTGGCTGCAATGACCAGAATGCCATGCAGTGCAAAACTGAGCCATTATGCTGCACACCTTGGAAAAAGGTCTATATTTATACTGTAAATAGTTCTAGGTGATGGTAATTTTTAGTGTAATGTTTTCTCAGTTTGTTTTGTAGGAGGACTTTCTATCTGTAGCAAACAGTTTTAGATCCTTAGGGTTGTTTACAGTGCCTTGCAAAAGTATTCATGAATTGAAGTCACACAAAATTATGCTTTATTTCTTTCCATGTGATATTTCAAAATAAAAATATTAAAAATTAATTTTTAATCCACATGAGTTTACATTGCAAAATACTTTTTAAAGAAGAAAATTCTGAAATATGGTGTTTGCATAACTTATTCAAAGTATTTAATTTTGGCTAACCTTAAACTGACCCAAAACTGCCCTAACAAGCCAACCAATTAGTTGATCAGTAGATCATTCACTATAGATGATCACATATTTCAAGATAAAAACACTTGTATCTGTGAATTCCGTCAGGTGATGAAATCTGAAACAAAGATGAAATTCAACAAACTGTCAAACCAAGCCAGAGATCAAGTTACCAGAAAGCACAGATATGGAAAAATGTACAAAAATATATCAAAGTCCCTGAACGTCTATGTAGCACAGTCTGCTCGATTATCAAAAAATAGGGAAAAAGCAACCAAAACACTGCCTAGATCAGACTGCCCTTCCAAACTGAAGACCCAGGCAAGAAGAAAACTAGTGAGAGACACCACTCTGAAGCCATCAACTTTGAATTAATTGCAGAGCTCAGTGGCTAAAAAGGAAGAAAATGGGAGATGTTCAGTCAACCATTTCCAAAACACTGCATCTTGTAACTTGTATGGCAGGGTGGTAGGATGGAAGCCAAAAACAATCTTATCAAAGCTCACCTAGAGTTTAAAACAATGTTATCAAGTGAGTGATCCAGCAAAGCATGACTAAAGATGTTGTTGTCAGAGGAGACAAAATTGTAACTTTTTGTGTGTTGTGCGAAGTATTATGTTTGACCCAACACAACACATCACCCAGTTACCATCATCCATACAATAAACCATGGAGGTGGCAGCATCATATTATGGGGTTGTTTTTCATCAGCAGAGACTGGAGATCTTCTAAAGATAGAAGGAAGAACGGACAGTGCAAAGCATAGGTAAATGGAGGAAAACCTGTTACAGTCAGCTAGAGACTTAAAATTGGCACAAATTTTCATCTAGCGATAGGGTATTAATTCCATACACAAGATGAAGGCTACCCCGGATTGGCTTTAGGACAAGGAAGTTAATGTCCTGACTTTAATTCAGTTGAGAATCTGTGGAAAATCTTGAGAACTTCTGTCCATTAACGATCTTAAAGCAACATGAGAAAGTTGTGGAAAAACAGATGTTCCAACAAGAATGAAAAGAAACTGCACCAAGCCAGTGTGAAAACCTGGTAGACCCTTGCCAAAAAGTGCTGTAATTGCTGCTGAGTGTTTTCACAAAATATTGAGATAAATGGTGTGAATACTTATTAAAACATCATATTTGCTTCTTCTGTTTTTTTTGTTTTTTTTTAAGTGTGCTGTGAAATTGGTTATAGATTTTTTTTTTTAGCATTACTATTCTGAATTAAAATATTACACAGAATGCTGTTAAAGCATTGTTTTGTTGCCTAGTGAAATGTGGGGGTTTTTTTGGGTCAAAGCTCTGAATACTTTTACAAGGCACTGTATTCAGACTCAAATTCAGAAAGAATTTTCTTGATCCCTATTTTTAATTTTAATGTTCATACTTTTTACATTTTGTTTTTTATCCATTGAAAATAAGCACATGCACTTGTTTGTGAGCTGTTTTGTATTCATGGAAACTAAGGTTACTGGAAAAATGGTATAAAAACAGGAAAAGTTGCTTTGAAAATTTAAATATCACTAGCCTGCCAATTTAGTCATAAACCACAAACAAAACATTTTAAAACAGGCCCATTAAATTTTGACTGCTGCGCTCCTCTAATTGTTTTGCTTTTCTTACTTAGCAGCCCTTGCACTTTATTTATTTATTTTGTCTTCAGTGCTTTGTTATAAGTCTCTAGCTGCTTTTTAAATTTTTGATTGTTGGAATTACACCTTAATGTGTTTCCTTCTCTAAATGATGACTAAACTCTTTCAGGGGTGGCAAGACATGGCATCATTTTGTTCCTGCTTCGACATTTGTATAATTGAGGGGTTCTGGAACCACAGTTTTAGTTTTGTTCTAATGCATTTATTGGCGGAAATGTTTTAGACAAGCGTGGTTTTCTTTCTTTGCTTTATTGGTTTTGGTTTTCATTTATACCAACTTAAAGAAATGTTTTCCTCCTAAATGCACTATAAACACAATTTAGTTTCTACAGCCGAAAGTATTGTTTCCGTTTTTTTGTCCTCCTAACTATAACTGCTGAATGAATAGCCTGGAATGTGTGCTTTTTGTGCAAGTATGAAGAATTGATTTTTTTTTTCCTTTCTTTCTTTCTCTCAAATCATCACTATTTGACTATACATATGTGACTTTTATCCTTTTTTAAAAAAAAATAGGCTGCCTTCTTTTGGGAACCAAAGCAGTGAGGAGGTAGTGGAAGGCAGCAAGATGAATTGATAGCAATGTGTTGGGTCTTTACAGCGTGCTCAGCAGGAGGAAATGGACAAAATCGAGAAGCACGTGAAGTTGTCTAAAGACAAGGAAAATGCCAAACCGTTGGACAAACCTGAACAGTAAGAAGTTTTCTTACTGTCTGAAGTTGCTGACTGTCTGGCTTGGGCAAAAATCCCCTGTTGTAAAGCTATTCAGTGCAGAACCAGATCCAGGACATTCTCACATTTAACCATGTGTTATTTTAAATTAAATTCTGGTTTTCCTCATATGTGCTCATTTAAGGTTCTTGGCTGTGAACCTAAGAGTGAAATTAAGTCTCCATTTGTTCTAGCTTGCACCCATCTTCTGTACTGGGGTGGTGATTTAAGAGGTGTTCCAATCTGATATCCACTTTTAATTTCCATTAAACATGTTCATTAAACCTATAAAGGCATTTGTCTTGACAGAATATAATGCCTGAATCAGGAAGTTTTAAGTTCAAGTGATATAAAAAAAAAAAAAAATTAATGGACAGCCATATACAGGAAAGTTTTCAGTAGTCTTGAAAGAGCAGTATGGGCTTAAACACTTTCTTTAGACTTTATATTGATCTTAATTTTGTGTCTTGTAGGTTCCTCTATCAGTTGTCACAAATCCCCAATTTCTCAGGAAGAGTATTCTGCATCCTGTTTCAGTCAACTTTTACAGAATGTATATCTTCCATTCTCCGTAAGCTTGAAACACTCCTGAAAGTCTGTACGGTGAGTTTCCAGCAGCAGCACAAACAATGAGCCCACAGGATGAACAGAAAGTGTCTTTCAGAGCAGAAAAAATAAAGTAACAATATAGACCATATAAAGATGCAGAGAACTACTGAGGCCCAGTTTGATTTGCTGATACCAGCATCTACAAGTAGCTACTTAAAGAAAGGAAATGCAAAGATTATGAAAGATGGTGTAATTAAAATAAAATGCAATTTTATGTAACTGTCAGGACATTATAAGAGAAATTGTCTGAAAGAGATGAGTTTTGAGATGGGGTGACTTAGCTAGGGGTGGAGGGGTATAGCACACATTCTGGGGTTCGGTGAATGGCTAAGGAACGCTTTCCTCTTGTCATGTGGTAGTTTTTGGTATTCTTGTGCAGTGCTAGTTGGTGTGATGTTAGCATGTCAACCTCCCTCCAACAGATGCTGCAGAGCGGCCCCAGTGTCAGGCAGGTTCTGGGCCTGATCCTTGCATTTGGAAACTTCATGAACGGAGGGAACCGAACACGAGGCCAAGCAGATGGGTTTGCTTTGGACATCCTGCCCAAGCTGAAGGATGTGAAGAGCAGTGTGAGTGCTAAGTCTGTGGGCCTTCAAAAGCTTGACTCTTCATTTATACACTGGGCTAGAATGCTGAACAGGACTTGCATTGTTCTGTCATTTCACTGCTAATATATGGGATGCTGTATGAAAAAGGTTTATCAGTTTAGCATAATTGCAATGAATCTTGTCATAATGCAAGTGCTGCATTTGAGGAATTTATTCAATCTGAGAGCCAGTGAGCTTCATCCATACATGCATGTGTAAATGTCTTTTCTCACCTTTTCTCTTTCAGGATAACACAAGAAGTCTTTTGTCTTACATTGTTTTTTATTACTTAAGGCACTTTGATGAGGTAGGTTTCAATTTAATGTAAATGTACTTTGTTTTTTATGAACCTGAGGCAATATCTTTTTTAGCACGTGTAAGTGCACTGTCTTGCCAAATATTATGTCAGTTAAATACATGTCAAGCAAGAATTGAAGTAAAAAGAATATTATAAATGTTCTGAAATATACTGATGTGCCCTCTAAATTTTAAATTTCCTTTAGCCTTGTTTAATTGTAAAGTGTCCTTATGGGGACACATAGGCCACAACTTTGAAGTTCTAGTGAGAATATTAACTTCTAATTTTCATCTACGTTAAGCCATAAATTAACTTAATTGTCGAAACCTTTAAACATTTAACTCTTTCTCATTTCTCAAGCAAACATGCTTATTTGGAGGGGAATGCCTCTACAGCTGCCCATGCTGAATGCTATTCAACAGTTTTGCTTTTTGTACATGGGCTGTTGCTATCATCTGTGCCAAATGTTATTTTTCTGTGCTTGGTTTGGCTCACAGGATGCCGGCAAAGAGACTTGCATCTACCCTCTCCCAGAGCCCCAGGACCTCTTCCAGGCCTCACAGATGAAGTTTGAGGACTTTCAGAAGGATTTACGCAAGCTGAGAAAAGACCTTAATGGTAAGGGAAACCCCTGCTGCAATATCCCTTGACATCCTGAATTTGATATCCCATCTCACGGGTATAGAGAAAAGCATAGAGAAGACATTGAGGGTGAAGAGAGTCACAGCACGGCCTAAAGATTCCTCTTCCACGCCACAGTGTTAGAATTTGAGAATTTGCGAGCCCATTATGGGCGTTGTGGAATGCATGTTTTTATTCAGTCCTGCCAGCACTTAATGAGTTTCTAAAGCCACCGCTTGCCATTGACAAATAGGAGCAAAATGTGAAATGTTTTTGATTCAGTGTTCAGGGCTTCATCTTTATATCTGTCAAACTTCAGCTTGTTCATACATGAGGCCAGTAGAAAAAGCCCAGGACTGTCACATGCAGGAACAATGACACCTGGTCAGCCCCAAAAAAAAAGTCTCCAGTGCAACTCAAATGAGGATAATGATGAACGGGGGGGGTAATAATGACAACAGGGACCTTTCTGTAGATGCCAGTTATTTAAGTGTAACAGTATATCCCTAACTAAACCAGAACATATTTTTGTATCCAGTGAAATAGCTACATGTTTTATTAATAATTGGTCTTATCATAGATGTATTTCTTTAGATTTATAGCCACGATTATGAAAATGATAATCAGGCCAATACATTATATGCTTAACTTTTAAATTTTAAACTTGGAACTTACCTTATATTTCCCTAATTTAAAAAGAAAAGTTTTATGTATGTGGAACTGAATGCATCAGGGAACAAATTGTCATTCAGCACTGAATTTTGTGAATATGAAACACTACATAAGCTTGATCCAGCAAGGATCATGAAATCGCTCTGGTTATAGGATAACAGAATTAATCTGTTTGCTTTCCTTCAGGTTCTTAAGAGTGTTATTGTGTATGTGTAGGACTCCCAACAGAGTGATCTTTCAAAGATTGCTATAACATTAAGAAGTTTTTGCAACAACTGTGTGCATAGTTTGAGGTTAATAATAGTTCATTCTAGGAGTGTCCTTGTATCTGAATTTGTAGGAATGCTTGCAGCCTTGTTGAGCTTAAAAAGTACTGTTTGATGTGGAAGTTGTGCCCCAACACTCACCACCAGACTACAGATTACACACTTGATACAGCATCACACTTCTAAAATTTTGTGATTACAGAAGCATGTTGTTGCAAAAAGCCCTGGAATTAATTATGGCAGAACTCTGTGACGGGACTTGAGTGAACAGGGAAGAATGATTAGCACCCATCCTCTTCATCTGTGCTGTTTGAATAATTCTGCATAATGCTTGACAGACCATCCCATAGTGAATACAAGAGGACCGTGACTTCTGAGGACCATGTCCGCCTCTTTGTTTAAGCCTGTCCTATCATTATCAAATGTCACTGTACCTTTTTCATTTGGCTTTCACCTTTTCTTGTGAGCAGAATTCAGACAGGGCTAGACATAGCAGTAGACCTGGTATCTACTGTCTGAGTATCTTGACACTTGGGTCACAGGGCAATCTTGGTAAATTTGAGCCTACATAGTTTGATATCCTCATTAGCTCCATATAACTGAACCTTCTACTGCGCATGTTTTCCTTTGTAGAAAATCTTTTTCATATACTTTCTAGGTCCTATTAACACAGCTCAATGTGATACTGGATTCTGTCAGTTTTCGGTGTGTTTTCTTTTGATAAATGAATAAATGCAATACTGTTGGTCTTTGACTTAACTTCTAAGCAACGTATTGTCATTAAGAGCTTTTTTCTTTTTTTTCCTTTTTTTTTTTTTTTTTTTTCCTTTTTTGTGGAGAAGTATTTTGCATCCCCACCCCACCCCAATAAAGACAGCTGGCATACGAGTTCAGTCATGATCCAAAGCTTCACTTATTACACTGACAGATAGCAATTGTGAATAGCAAGCACTGCCTTAAGATTGTTCAATATCCTGTCCCAGCAGTTGCCAGGGTTCTTTACTGTGTTTTCTTATTTACAGTGTGTCATAAATATTACTGTCAGGGGACACACAGGCATGTGTATGTGGCATCCTAACTTATCATAGGAAGGGGCTGTCTGTCAGCACGGCCTCCACCAGTTGCTCAGCAACAGCAGTAGAGTTTAAGATCTTTTGTTGCCTATAAAATGGTTGCTCTGAAGCGCTTGCATTTTTTAGTAGATGCTTTCCTCCAAAGCAACGTACAGCCCAGAGTAAACAAAAGTGCATTTCATTTTTAGTTCCTTTTTTGGGTTATGTAGTCACAAAGTGTTCATTGGATTTATCTAAGCTTGTCTTTACAGTGGTTGTTTTTCTTCTCATTTACTGTGTTAGTCCTTTAAAAATCCTGGATTGTCAAAGTAATTGTGTGAAAAGTTTCCTGTGGTGTCAGTCTATCAATTCTGCCGGACGTGTGTCAGCGTGTTAGTTTAGTGACTGCAGCAGATGGTAAAACTATTGACAAGTCACTGAGGTTAGCTTAACCAGCTAACCACAGCTCTGTGCTCTTGGATCCGGGTCAACACATTCCTCGAAACAGCCCATATGGTATTCAGATTTCTGTTTGGCGTGCAGGTTTCTAATTCATCATGGCCATCGATTGTGCGTGACTTTCAGTCCTTCACAGAAGTTAAAATTCCACAGAGCAAGTTAGCTGCAGTCAAGGAAAACACAGGTGAACCACAAAGAATGAATACTATTCCTCATTTGTCTAATCCATTTGGAAGTGCCAGTCACTGGAAATGCCTTTTTGTGACATGGAGTAAGAGGAATCCCTTAAATAGTTGTGGTTTGAAATCAGAGAAGCACTGCATGTTGCTGCTTAGAACATTGCAGATGTCAAGCACTTACCTATAACTACACCTCCATACCATTTTGCGAAGGAAGGTTTTACTGTGGTAAAGAAACATGAAATGAAGTGAAGCCATAGAGCTTTAATAAGTGGAAGGTATACAGATGTTGAAAAGAGTGTGGTGTTTTCCACATATGTGTGAAGGTTTAAAAAAATCATGTTACGAAGATTCTGAAAATTCCATATTGCATGGGTGTTTCTCCTTGTCATTGCACTTTAATAAATTGAAAGCATGTAAAATCAGTTCTGAAAGATGTGAGCAGTTGGTCAGTTCTGGGGTGGTCAAAAATGCCTATGAGCAAATACTTTTATAAGTCACTTTTATAAATACAAAATTTGCCAAAGAAAGTAATTCCTGTTGGTCTGCTACATGGAGATCTCCTGGCTAGAATGTCATGTTGAGAGGAAAAAAAGCCACTCCAGGCTACCCTCCTGTACCTTAAAGTTCATAAATGGCATTTTACTGTGGAATCCTGTTTCTAATAGCCCCACCCCTTCCTATATCCCAGCATGCACCGCTGAGACAGAGAAAGTGTGTAGCATCTCTTCTGAGGAACACTTGCAGCCTTTCAAGGACAACATGGAAGCCTTCCTGAGCCAAGGTAAGATGATAGATACCTAGCACCTGAAAGTGGGGTTGACATTTGAGTATGTCATACCCTGTAGGGTGAGGTTCATTGACACCCCCCTGTCCCCCCAGTTTTCCATAATATAAGAAATGCATCACATGCGTACAGAATTTCTAACAGATTTATAGTGGAGGTTTAATTTTCTGTAATATGGGAACAAGTAATGTAAGTTCTCTCCACCTTGCCACATACACCTGCTCCTTCTGTTGATGTGGTGGTGGTGTGATTCTTGTACCAGTGCAGGTTCAGCTCTGCCTTTATGAAGACTGAGAGTTGTAGGGCACATGGTTAGAGGGTGCTTAAGGTGGCAAGTGTGCGACTCATCAATACTTAACGCAGTGACTGTATTCCATCAACAACCTGTGAAACTGCTGCTTAAAGTTTAATAAATAGTTTCTAACTGAAATGCTTTTAGCTAATGTATTCCACTATGGTAATCAGCCAATAGGTATAATTAATTTATCACTTCTGGCCTTTAGGTAACAGCATCATTGATAGTTTTTGTTGAAGTTCATAATGGTTCGCTTTTATGCAATTTGTTTAGGCTGATATGGCAATAAAATGAGTTAATTAATTTAACCTTAAATTCTACCCATTTACAGCTACATCTGATGGCTTAAAATGTGCTGTGTAAATGATTATCAGTGCTGGGTTAAAATATTAGCCATCTACTACACATTTTGCGACACCAGAGACCTCTGTTCTTATGAAAGAGGGTGAACGTTTTTCCAATTGCCCGAAACTACTAAAGTCTTTAGTGCTTATGCTCGATACCAGGGATGTATGAGGCTTTTTTTTTTGTTGTTGTTAACCTAAAAAGTGGCTATAATTAAATAGCGCTTCATTCCTGCTAATTAAGGTTTTTCACTAACGAACACTGAACCATCCTCTGAGCGTCTTTTTCTTTCAAGATCAACTTGACCATTAATCTCTGTGGGTCTCCAAAGTGGTGCTTCCATGCATGACCCCCCTCCAACCCATTTCAGCCCCTATTTTGCCCAGATGCGCTGTGACTAACCGCAAACTGCTCCCCAATTTGTCAAAGATTGTCCCCCGAGGCTGTGACCTCTTGAACCCGCACCTCACCTCCCTGAGGCTGTCACCACAGAGGGACGTTTGGGACCACGACACGCGCTCACAGTGGCCCCATTCCAGCTCCAGACCCACACCCTCCTTGCAAGTCCTTCAAGAAGCCAAACAGTTCCGCATTGATGACTTTCTGAGAGTGCTTGAGCTGTTTATTCTGCAGGCTTCAAAATCCCAGGATGATTCATTAGAAGTAGAATGAGCAGCAGTGATACATCTAACACACACACACACACACACACACACACACACATCTCCTGTTCAGGCCTTGTTTCTTCAAATTCCCTAAGTGTTTGTTGTTCTGTTTCTGACTGACTGAGCAACTTGAAAGGAGTGGGTCTCTGTGAGCCTGTGTACCATGCTGAACCGCGCAGGCCACTGCCACTGAAGCGGTCCATATTCAAACAGCATTCTAATCTGTTGCACATGTTTTCCCCTTTGTTTTTTTATGTCTTTAAATGCGGGAGAATGGGGAAACTATCTCTCAGACACACAGAGGTTGAGATGGGGTGACTCACTTTGATCCATCACATCACTTTCACCCACAGGCAGTTTCCGTCGTTTGACGTGACACCTGACTTTTGTGGTGGGGAGGGGGGATTTCTTTTGGCAACCTCAGTAACAGGCTTCATTTAAGGTAACAAGTCAATGAGTTATGATACTGTTGGTTGAAAATGAAGGGTTAAACCATCCCACCACATCCATCATGTCAAATTGATGGACCGTGAAGCTAAGTGTTAATAAAAATTGAAATTGGGGTGGCGAAGCGGATCTGTTTGGTGAGATCGGTGTGAATACTACACCTTCGTATACGATGTCTGAGTGCTCGCATGTCTGCTGTTAACATGCAAATATTTGATATCATGACGGCTGAAACTTCATGCATAAAAGCCGGTTACAAAATCTTGTAGAAACAATGATTAAAAGGATCAGCCAGTTTATATCTGTGGGGGTAGGGGGTGTTGAGTACACATTCTGCCAATTTCACAGTTCTTTTATGGGTCCTGTTGATTTAATACCTTTTACTGGATAACAGAACTACATCAGTGGACATAAACCTTTTGCAAGCACCTTCTAAGCAGAATGCGGAAGGCCCAGTCTTACTGTTGTTGCATTTTATAAATATTATATATTCATTTACTTATTTAGCGGAAACTGTTTCTGAAAAAATATTATAATGATATACTCCTTTATACAGCAGGGTAATTTTGACTGTATCTAGAACTTGCTCAGGGGTTCTACAGCAGCAGTTTTATGAAGAGTTCAGCCCTTCATTTTCATCTTCAAACCTTGGTCCTTTGTGTGCAAGGTGGTCGCTCTTGCCACTGTACCACTTTCTGCCCCCTCGCCCCTTTTCCCTTCCCAGCTGGGGATGATTTTCATGATGTCGTTTCTCGGTTGTTTTGGGTCTTTTATGACCACAATAAGTTATGAACTACATAGTTGTAAGATAACAGGGCTCGCTTCAGTATGGTCCACAGCCACACATTCCGGGCTGGCTGATGGTCCACGCTCACGTTCCACTTCCATCTGCCATACAAAGGCCAGTCGGTCCACAGCAATGGACTCCTCTGAGAACATCCCAGCAGGCTCATTCCAGCTCTCCAGGGTACCCATCCGTAGCCGCTTCAACAGTTATTCATGCCTGCTTGCCAAAATGCTATTTATACCCCAGCACTGGCAAGATTTATGACCAGGAACGAATACCTTTTAGATGGGCTTGGGGGGTAATGTAAACAGTTTATCTGTAAAAGCTTCTGTAAACACTTTAATGGGGAGAGGCCAACTTTCCTGCCGCCACTTGAAATGATCCTTTCAAATGCTCCTAATCCTGGCAAACAGCTGAGCTACAGCACTAAATCACAGCAGTGCTGATAGCAGCACAAAGTTGGTTGTCTCAATAGAGAAGCTCATGATGCACTGTCATTATGTACTGCTGTGTTCTTCAACCCATTGCTGAATTGTTTAAAGATGATCTTGGGGGGTACAAATTGTACTTATTTTATTCTACATCTGCTGGATGAGAAGTGTTGAAAATGACTAGATGCTGCATGAATTCACTCGATCTGTATTATGTTAATGGAAGTGACTGCATTAGTGCATCACTTTAATCTGTTTTCATGCCAACCCTAACATCCCTGTGTAATTGTCCTTGACACAGCTGGTTGTGATTTAGTTTTTCATTAATTTGGCTTTTGTTACTGACACAGGCAACATATTTCCTTTACAGCAAAAACTGATCTGGAGGCTCAAGAAACGCAACTGGCAGAAGCTCATAAAAAGTAAGAAACCAATATAATGTGTGCAGTACTGTCACCAAATTTCTGCTGCTGTAAGCTGATGCATAAGTAGGTTGGGGGGGGTGTTAAATTATACATCCCTTTTGGGTTTTCAATGTTTTAATGATGCCAGTTATGTCTATGTTCACCTTTTATATTGTTTTATACCATTGGGGACTGAGTGCACAGGGTTCAATCACACAAATACGATGCAGTTTTCATCATTCTAGGGCCGATTTGTCTCTACTTCATGTGTGCCACACGTCAGCTACACTGGGGGACCTGACGATAGAGAATGGGGGTGCGGGTATACAACATAGACCCTACTGTGGTCCAAACGGCCAGCTTTGGGGATACGTGTTTATACAGCCAGCACTGGGAGAGGTGTCTGGAAAGCCATAAGGACAGATGCGCAGGGTATTGAACTGGTATTTGTGTCTGTTTCCTGGACTCCCCAGGGAAGATTTGATTTAATTAAACTACTGGTATGTAGAATGAAACCTGGCAATCATTAATTGTTAATAACAGACTAGAGCTGCTTTTGGCTTTAAGTTATTCCTTATTTTGAGTGTCATACATCCGTGAAGTATTTCTTTTAATTGGGAAATAGTTTGGAACTAATTTCCAAATGGTTCTTAAAATTTGCTCAAGATGAACTTTAAGGGTATTCTTACGTCTTGAAGGTTATTGAAATACAAGATTAAAGCTTTGACAGGCATCAGTGTAGTTTTGTATATCTCTGTGTACAGTTTTTACATTTATTGGGTTTGTCATGTAGACAAAACATTTAAAACAATATAACCACATTAGAAAAGGGTGACTTGGCCATAGCAAAGACGTATGTCTCTAATTTTGCATTTTGTCCAGGATTATTAGCAAGTGCTTGATCTCTTGTTGTCAAGCTACCCCTTAATATGACTCTTGTATAAGGAACTGCCATATAATTTCAAATGTTCATTCAGCATTTCCAAACAAGTCTCCTAAATGGTTATTTTGTCAATAGATTATTAAATTTGACCTTTTTTTTTTTTTTTTTTTTTTTTTTTTATGTTTTGACGTTGAAAAGCCCTGTTCTTCTTTTTCCAGTTTCTTGGAACTGACAGTCTTCTTCTCAGTAAAGCCAAAGATGGGCGAGAAGGAGGTTTCTCCCCACACGTTCTTCTCTGTGTGGCATGAGTTCTCCACCGACTTCAAGGACACGTGGAAGAGAGAAAATAAACTGATTCTGCAAGAAAGGTAAGGAGGGATTTTACCTCTCCTGCGCATGCCAGGCCATTCACTATTACCTTTTGGTGTATTTTTTTAAATTCCCTGTGACTAACGGCAGAATCCTTTTGTCTAACAATTAACAAAACTTATAAAAAGATGCCCAAGGATACAGTAAATGCTCCAGCTAAATACATTTCAAAACAGTGTTGTGTGAAATGTAATGAGGTAAAGTCATGCTTATTTTGCGCAGTGTATTTTATTTAATTTATTTAGGCATCTTTTTGGTGAAAATAGGTGAAAGGGGCCCACGCCATGTCCTTTCTGTCCACAAGGCCCAGAATAAGATGGAACATGTTGCTCTCAAATGTTCTCACCCAGCGTTGCGGTGTTTAGACGTGAGCAGCTGATTGATCCATGTCAGTCAGTGTAACCACCTCCAATGCCAACACTCACTCAAACGTTGTGGAAACATTGCGGCGCCGTTGTGGGAAGGCTGTATGTTTTGAGAGTGCTGGTGATGCATGTAAGGTCTGTGGGGGATATGCAGCACAACGTGGCATTACCTCAGAAATCTCAGCCTGCCAGACACTCTGCCACCTCAGCACTTGCTCGTCACGCACTAAATTCCCCCATTTGTGGAAAATGACACGACAGTCTGTCTGCCAAAAATCTTCTTTCAGGTTGACCTTGAAATGCCTTCCCCCATCCTCCCTGTCTGTCAACTGGCTACACCCAAGCCAGAGGTCAGATGGGTTGCTGCATGCTGTTATGGGATGGAGTAGAGAAATTTGTGTTGCGCATCCGATGATGGTTCTATTGGGAGTATAGTTGGTCAGCCAGACATCTGAGTGGTCATGGCCCTGTGCTTTGTTGTCCCTTACATTTATAGTTAACTGCAGTGGAACTTTTGCAGATGCATGTGGTATAAATACTATCCGGTACTCGTAAAAGTCCTATGAAGAAGCATTTATAACAAAGCAGAAGAAATGTTTACTCAGGATTTCCAATGTGATATTTTAGATAACAAGGGAGCTGCGTTTCATATGTTAAGGCTGGTGTGATTTTAAAGTTTGATATGAATTTTGATGGAATTGTAATTTTTCTGCATTTGTGTGACGTTTATCAAAAACAGTCCACTGTACCACTGCAGTGCTTACTTTTAAACTTATAAATATGTTTATGACAAATTTTTGGCAATGTTGGCCTATAATTGGGAGAAAGAATACACAAGGAAAAGGATTAAGCATTGCGCCACCTGAATCACATTCAGCTGGACCTTGCGTTGGGTCTACCCGCAGGCTGGAAATTTTAACCACACCATTAAACTCTGTAATCATTAAATACTTTACGTCTTTATCTTTTGTATCAAAAAACAACCAGAATAGATGTTAAAGTAGGAAATAATTCATACAGTGTACCTGTATCAAAGTTTCATTACTCTACCTGTAGAGCTGGTCAGCTTATTTTTAAATATACAGTATGTCAACCCATATAGTTTGTGTTTACATGATCTGCACTTTTATAAATTGTAGTTAAAGCAATGATTTCATATAATAAAATTGGCAATACTGTACCTAAAACTTGGTGCTTCATATTGGCAAAAGATGAGCTGTAGGGTTGGACTCCAACAGTGCCTGCACTGTTGTTTTTTTTTGTTTTTTAACATTACGATTTGAGTGCCTTGAGTAAAGTTTTAGTTTACTCTCTGAACAAAATATTAGGATATTTCTTCCAGCGCTAAAACACCCACCATTACCAACATCTTTAAAAAAAAAAAAAAAAGTAGTTCTGAATTTGTTTGCAAGTAAATTTTTTTTTTTTGACAGATGCCTTTCTTCAATGCGACATATAACAGATAGAGCTCTAGATAGACACATAATTATATATTATATTTTTTTACAGTTATTATATACACACACACAATACCAACATGAACATTTGACATTTATCCTTTGGAATCTGACCAAATTTTTGTATATGAACGTTGAATATTTTGTTATGTCTGGATCAACTTAGAAGAGTAGGTCAAAATAGAATGGATCTTGAACTTCATGAAATGTGTAAATATGGTCATTGATATTCTGCACTAACTGTGAAAGCGTGTGATCGTTCCTCTGCCTGTTTATGAGCTGTGTTTGCTCTGTGTTAGCCTGGTTAGGCTTGCATTGCCTAAGAGTAGAAAACAGGAATGGATGCTGTGTCCCCCATTACCATCCTATCCCTGGGGATGAGCTTATCTTCACAGGCAGGTTTCCTATAACATCTACCATGTGTTTGATATTAGATGGTATCTGGCTCATTAAAATTCACTAAGAAGTGGACAGCCGGTGAAATGATCCACATCTATTTTATTTATTTATTTATTTATTTGTTTAAAATCTGAGTAATAAAAAGAATACTTGATTGGTGCAGTTAGCTTCTAGTGGTGATGTGGTTTTCAGATAAGAGTGAACGTCAACAAATACAAATTAGCCTGCGCTGATGACTGTTGATAAGAATATGTATTATATATTTGTTATATATATTTGAAACAGACATCAGCCTGGTACAGGATGTGTGCCTGAATATGGCCTGAAAAGTTAAATGCATTTTGTTTTCTTTAACTTTGCTGTGTGCCTCTGCTTCTCCTCCCCAAGGTTTCTGGAAATGATGCTCTTTTGTCAGTTTACTGTGCTCATGTAAGAAAGACAAAAACTAGATGCCCTTTTCCTAGCCATAGTAAATATTTGAGGGTTCTGCTACATTTCCTTCTCCTTTACCGCCTACAGTTATCCTTTTTTATTCTTTTCTAGACTGAACATTGGTATGACTATTAAAGAAGTTGACATTCATAGGTGTGTATTATAAAAGTGTTTTATAGTTTTTTAATATAAGATTAAAGAGTTGTTCACTTTTGCAGACATTGTTCCAAGTATATAAGAAGGGCAGTACTAGAGGTTCCATAAATTAGGAGCAGGTCTGTCAGGGCCAGTTCACTCCTTTAGCATACATTTTTAAGCAATTTTCATTATTTTTTCTTTTCCACACAGTTATCATGTGTTCCTATAGCAAAGCTTCTAAAGACAGTGATTCTATTAAAATGTGATCAGATCCACTTAAAATATTTTGTGTCCCATCTTGAGGCTAGATGTCTTCCCCAAAGGACTCCATCCTTGCTGTCACAATCAGTTAATTTGTCACAAATCACAAGGTCCCTCCGGTGCTTGGCAAAGGTGTCTGCATGGCAGTCTGACTGGAGCCAGGAGAAATGAATCCGTCTGACAAAGATACTCACTTAGACAAAGTTATTAACGTTAAGGAGCCGCTGCTGCCACCACCGTGAATGATGGGAAAAGTGTTTTCCAGAGTGCTGATAAAGTACGCAGTCCGGCTCCAGGAGACCGTTTCGGCATCAAGATATGTGACCTTTCAAGTGCGACGACTGGCCCCACTCTGCATGCTCCGTGATGTCAGGTAGAGGGGCACCAAGGGGGAGCACTTTGTAGCCTTTCCATAGGTACAAGTCGGTCTACTTCATTCCTGAGGATCATTGCAGGATTATTAATTATACTCATATAATTAATTCCACTGATCGAAAGAGTGATGGCTTACAAAGAATTAAACTAACTTACCTGCTAGTTTAGTTGCTAAATCAAGGCATTTCATGCAAAAATCACCTATTTAAATAGCTAGAGGTATCGAAATACAGCAGTGTGTCTCACACTGTTTCATGGGACTAAAAACAACTCATGACTGAATATTGTGATACCTGCTCCCTTAGTAAGGCCTGTTATTTTTATATACATTTTTTCCATCTGACATGAAAGCCATGAATATAGTAGACTATTGTGAAGCCTTTAAAATGGGTATATATTGAGCTATATCAACATTATTTGGTTCCTTTTAACAAAGATCAACTCGATTAAGGTTCCTTGGTTTTGTGACTGCTGCATGTTTATAATGTACACAATTTTACAAAATGCCAACATGTAAACTGCTCACCATATGACTGTGAATGAGCAAGGGGCCCTGGACAGTATTTAGCAATCTGGACTGTCCTTGTAAGACTGCCAGTCTGTGTAATATCTCAGTGTACAAGAGAAGGTTCCCCTGCTCTTCAAAATGCATCCCTGTGCCCCCTTGCATGTCAGTATGTTAGTATACGCTTAAATTATTAATCTCTAAATTCACTGTTGCTAGACTGAACATTTACAAGTAGGAAATGTCTTTCTGCTTCCTGCCAAATTTCGGGGCCTTACCTGACAACAGATTGCTTCTCACAGTGGAGCACTTAACTCCGGCTGGTTTAGTAAATCATTAACAAAACTATCTGTTCTGCGCTTTCTAAGGTCATGCTTTCACCTTGTGCCTTTCTTTTTGAAAAAAGGATAGGTAGTGGAATATCTACAATAGGTTATCTGCAGAAAGGCTCGTTCAGCCTAATGATTGCAAACCTTATCCTTCTAGGTTTTTGTGATTTTCATGTGCATTGCAAACATGAAAGGCAAAGCTTCCACAGTATCAGCAGTCACTATTGTCATGTTTACATGATCAGAATTCTTTTAAAACATTTTGTTGTGTGGTTCTTACCCTGGTTGTATTTTAGCTGTATTTCAAACCTATTTTCTTAAATAGGACCTTATAAGCATGAAGTGAAATTATTTTTACAGCATAAAAAGGCTACCGTATTGATACCTGTATACAATTTGTGTATATTGATTAATTTTAATTAGTGACTACTATGGAGTGACTTCCTTGGAGAAAAGGAGAGAAACTGAAAGTGGATCGTGACCAGTTCATCTCCCGAAAATCCTAAGGCTTTGGACACTGCTAGGTTAATTTAAATGGAGATCAAGGTATGAGGGACAGCAGTATTCAGTGCTCTGCTCAACATACTCGTTGTGTTTCAATGGCTCACTTTGTGTGCCTGTGTGTGGCAAACAGTGTTTTAAAATAACATGCTACTGTCTGTCTGCTTCCTGCCACTGGAACAACTCCTCTTCTGACTTAGCTGCATTTACAGGTGACCCTTAAGGCTCTTCTGCATAAACACTTAGAGCTGTGGTCTGGTCCAGGAGAGCAGCCAGATCCTGTCATAAAAATGGTGCATATTTTTACTTTTTATTCTTTCAAAGAAATGCTAACACATTAGCTACTAAGGAGAGTTTTAAATATGACAGAGTTACTATAAAGGGAGAGAAAAGGTCTTTGGACACTAAAGTATAAACAGTTTGCACTTCCTTATCGTTTGTAAAACACTGACCTCTTATGTGTTGGCCTTTAATCCATTTTTCTTGAATTCTACCTTGAATATAAGTGTTTCCAATTCCTTACTTGTTCCTTTTCAGAGATGGTGAGGTGGAACAGTGAATTGGGTGGCCTGGTTTTGGTGAATTTCACTGCAGATTTGACATTTAGCCACTACCTTTGTCAATGACACTTTCTTTGGGTTTGTACACACACTCTGACACTTATGGGTGTTTTACTGTATTAGTCCAAGCGAAGTTGATGAATGTTACAACAGCCAGGAGTGGGACTCAAACCCGTAGGCTTCTGTTTCAAGGTGATGACTCTGATCACTTGATACTGGCTAACTGTGAAATGTCAGGCTTGGTGAATTAGTCACTGAACTTTCTTCACATTTTTGTTGAAACAAAAATATATAAGTAGGTGGAGACATTTCTTGGTTATTAATTTTGTCAGCTCGGGGAGACTGTTGAAAGTGCACGTCTATTAGATGGGAAAGTAATTTTATTTCTGTTGTCATTTGGACTTGCATGAATTTACAGTAGTTTACAAACAATGAAGCACTTGGTTGAGAAAAACACAATGCTTAGTTCGTTGACGCATTCTCTTTCATAAGATGCTGGATTTTCCCAAGCGACAATTTAGGAGAGTGCGAGTGTGGCAGTTACAGCACCGCCGAGTCATGCACGTAGCATCAGAGGTCCTACGCAGTCCCACCCCTGATCATGGTAGCCTATTGTCATCGTCACCAGACCTTTATGTCACTTAAACGCATCTCCCTCTGATACGGGCAGTGCATTGCCATCTCGGTCCAATTTTGCCACTGCAGTCGCCAATTACAACGTCCCATTGTGGAAGAATCAAAACTTTTGGGCTCTTTTGATGGCTTTGAGGTCAGGGAAATTAGGGCTGAAATGTTCGCCAACAACTCCCACCCCGTGCCCCGTTCCACCGTAGCGGAAGTGTGTCAGAAGCAGCATGTTGGGCAGTAAATAAATCTGTTCTCATGGGTGGCAATCCAACTGCAACGGGTGAGATGCTACGGAACTTGCGACAGCACCAGCCTTCAGCAACAACCAGTGCGTCACATCTAATAGGTTTGGCGCGGCCAGACGCAGCCATTGTGGCGCTGGGAGGTCATGTCTACTCCCATTAGAGGGAAGGGCCATGGACGAGCCGGGGGGGGACAGCAGAAACACGTTACAAAGCGAGTCCGGGCTGCTGCCAGAACCCATTAGCCCCCATTATCATTTGTGTTCAAAAGGTCGATTCAATCAAACCACATTGCACATGGTAACGCTCGAGTGCTAATCCGTTCTTAACCTGCCTCGGCGTAATTCATTCTACGCAGTGTTACGCTTGTTAGTGTCAGCAAGACATAGTGGGCCATTTAAGGAAAGGTGCTGGGGAAAAACTAAAGGAGTACTGAGTTTTTAAATTTTATTTATTTATTTATTTATTTATTTACTTACTTACTTACTCAAAACTTAAATGACACTTTGGTGCCAACCTTTGTTTATTGAAATACATCTTGCAGTTTAACTATTACCCACAAACCTGAATAGTGTTTGCACTTAATGTGTTTTGGTTACACTCTTCTCCAAAGCTTCTTGTATAAATGGACAATTGGATTGTTTGCCAGGATATTTACTCAGTTTGAGAGTCCACTTGAAGGATTCATAAGCTTTCCTTTCTGGGATTTGAATCCACATCTTCCTTAATCTCTCTTCCTTCTGCTTCTGGAGAGCTTACAAGCTGCCACATCCAGGTTGATGTTTAATGCGCAGAACAAATCTGTTGAAACATGGACAACTTTAGATGGTTTTGGATAGACTGGTTACACATTACTGTTACCTACCACTTGCTGTGAATGAGTCATTCTTTATAGAAAATGACAAGCAATGGCAGCTGATTTTTAACAACTAAATAATTGAGGATTTCAGTTAATGGTAGTGCCATTTAAAAAGAGGACTATTTCACTTTTTCAAATCTGCTGAATTCTGTAATTTGATTTATGCTTATATAATACAGTATACCCCATATGACCAAACACTTAGATGAGTTGTGTGTGTGTGTGTGTGTGTGTGTGTGTGTGTGTGTGTGTGTGTAATATATGTATATACACACACAGATAAATATGGGTAATTTTAATGTAGCTTATTTAAGTCAGGGTAGTTTTAAAGGAAAAACTATTTGCAAACTGGATTCAGTATAGATATAGTGTGCACCCCTTTTTTCTTGGGCCACAGCTGTTTGTGGGTTTGGATGAATAGTGTAGGGATGAAAACGTGCATGTATGTAGAATAGAACTTCGGGCGTGATGCCCTGTCTGCCACATGCCTCCTAAAACACTCCTGTGCATGCATTGAAAGGTCTTGGAACTTAGTCAAGTCAGGATTGAGTATTTTTGGTGTTGGCACAAAATCCAGCAGCAGGGTTTAAATCATAGCAACCACTCGGTTGAGTTTATTTGGTCACACCAGTAGTTCGATGGGGTGTTTTCATATCACTTTGGCATGAATTGTAATTGGGGTAACATGTAGCTGTTTAATTCTATATTCGCAAAATATGGAATTAGTACTGCCTTTTGTAAGGTGGTAATAAATTCTGATTTTTATAGCTGGAAACAAAAGCACAGTAGTCTAATTGTTGTGTTTAAAAAATAAATGCATTGGCAATTTGTGTTTTTGTTGCTTTTTTCCTGGCTTTTGAAATTTCTTTCCAAACCACCACAAAAAAACGCAAATTATTAAGTTCTCGCCAGTTTGGATCTTGATTGCAATATTAATAACAGCAATTTGACCCTTAATTAACGATAATGACGCTAATAACATGGAGGGAGAAAATGAAAGCTTTGGCATTTCCTTCACTCTAATGAGGAAGTTGTGGAGAGAATTGTCAGCCTTGTGGGTCTGGAACGGTTTGTAAGCGGCTGCTCTGCGGGGCCCCGCAAGACTGCGTCTGAGTGAAACGCCACCAGACAGCGGTCTGACACGACTCGTCTGTCGCTCAGGCTCCTCCGGCAAACATTTAAGCTCTTTTCCAAGCGGTTTTGTGTGTGTCTGTAACCTGCACGCCTGTACTTTCTTGCTGTGGAGGATTTTTTTTTTTTCCTCCCCAGGCATGGCCCCAATTCAGATGTGTTCTGGGCAGGGGGTGATGTTGGCTCACTTAGATCGCTGGTACGGGTCCGGTGCATTGCTCCCAGGATTAGCCTGTAGCCTCCAGTACCAGGGATCCAATTCGTACCTGACTCCAGCCTCCTCCACACTGAAAGACTCCAGTCTTGCTCAAATAAGAGTGTGGCTGGACCGTGTTGGTTGAGGTTGGATGGTGCAGTCAAAGGCCTGTTTGTTCACTACTGTATGCAGCAGCTGCCTGGTGCTCAAGGGCTAGAGCGCACTTTGGTGTTTGCATCTCACCGTACTGTCTGTATGGCCAAATGACAACCCCACACTGCTCGCTGTGATGTGTCCTCTCCCTCCAGGCTGAAGCTGGCAGAGGAGTGCTTCAGGCAAGCCAAGGAAAAAGCTTCATATAGTGTCAAACCCAAACATGCCTCTGGAATAGTAAGTTTTAGTTTTGCTACTTAATGTATCTTATTATTTACTGCATCTGAAGCTTTTCATTTTTAGCCACTTTATATTGCCTTGTTTTTGAATGGGGAAAAATAGCAGCACCCTTCGTGGGACTCTACATGTCTGTGTTCTTAATTGCTCAGCTACCAGTTGCTTCAAATGTTCTTTTCATCCTTTCTTGTGACAGAAGGGATGGTTTATGGCATTACAGTATACAGTACAGTATTGTGTTACACACATGCTTTTTGCATTTAGCTATTATATGTTGATGTGATGGACTGGTATCTCTTTCCTTTTTTTGTTTTTTTTTTTTTTTTTTTTTGCAGAAAGCCAAACTAGGCATGAAAATTTGAATGAATGTGGAACTGGGACAATTTATGGACTTCCAGACATCAACACCAAGAACTGAAGTCTGTTTCAAACTGGGTTTCACAAATTACTGACATTAAGGACACAGTAACCCTGGCAGCCAAGCCCACCACTCTCACTGGGAGCCTGAAGAGAAGGTGCTACTGTGGTTCAGTGTTAGCTGCTTCCTACTGTTTGGAACTGGCTGCTAACAGCCTGGCAGAGCTTGGTGAGTTATGCCTTGTTAAAGAAATCCAAAATCTTCCCCCACTTGCTGATACAGATCCATAAAACCCAAAACCACCTCTGTACTTAGATTATCTATTACATCATTCTGGCTGTTGAGGTTACTCCTGTACACCCGACTTCCTGTAAGTACTCATTTTCAGCAACCAGGCGTCACAGTGGGCCATCGCCAATATGAAACCTGAAGCATGTGTGTCTGTTAAAGCGTGTAGAGAAAGGTGTAAATATGTGTGAAAAGAAAGTGGCTCCACTGCCTGCTGTAACAGAGAGGTTGCAGGAAGTGGACTGGAGCTAATCTGCTGAGCCTAATTCCATCTAATTGGCTGTGCCACTGCCACTGTGGTCATGGTGGAGACACAGCGTTGGTTTTAGCACAGGGAACAGACGTCCACGGCAATGTGTGGTCTCCCTCAAGTCCACTGTAAGCTGGGGATTTTCAGACCCTCCGTCACCAGTGTTCCCCACTGTCCTCAGGCTAGAAAACAAAGTATTATGATGTATTTTTTGGCCTTCCAGCTGAATAGTGCCACTCTGCTTGTAAGACATCTGTCATTAGTGTAGATACTGGATATGAAGGCCAGATCTGAGCTTTTCAAATCCAGCAGTGAGCATCGTGTGCCCCCTGAGCACCACACGGACTGCAAGCGGGGGCAGTTTATGCCACGACAAGGACCATCAGCACCGTTACTGAGGCTGTAAGCATGTTACACTAACAAATTGTCAAGTTTGTCCTGTTGCGCAACCGCAGCAAAGGCTTGATGGGAAAATGAAGGTTCCACCCCTGCAGAGGTACGAAACGGCATGTAGATTCAGGTGAAGTGAGGCTTGTGTGTGGCCTACCAAGTCCGTCGCCTGCTGTAAGTGTCGTGTTCCTGGACAGTCACGGATGCACCGTGTTCAAATTCTGTACTTGACTTGGTTACTTGTTTAAAGCCGTTGTTTTTTTGTTTTTATCTATGTAAAGGAATGTTCAAATCTTGTAACATATTTTTGTTCATTTTTACTCTTGTCCCAGCATGCTGGTCCTGTGCCCGATGTAACTGTCATTAAAACAATCTGAATTTCTTCAAAGTTGATTCCCCCATGTGCAATAAGTGTTTCTAATTAGATTTTTTTTGTTTTGCGAAAAATGTAATTTATATAAAATAAAGGGATAAATAAAACCAATTTTTTGTGCATGTGTGTGTGCCCAACTGGAGTACTGCAAAGTTTAAGTGTAAGTGGAAAAAACTAAAGTGCACAAACCTAAAAAGTTTAAAAAAAAAAAAAAAAAAAAAACCAGACAATATTGAAATAGATTTAATAGTTAATTTTCTCTAAATATAGACATATGCAGAATTTTAATATACGGTACCATAGTCATATAATCTCCTTTTATGTACTGTCAATCTGTAGTAGCATGTGGTTCCTGGGTCCCTGAAGACAGCCTTGTGTGGACACGTGGTCTGGCCGCAGGGTGCAGAAGCCATGTCCCTTTGACACAGCCATTGCCAGTAGGTCCACATGGGCCGAGCCCAGCCAAGTGGGTCACCTGCCCTCATCTGGTCTTTTTACATTCTGCTATCAGTTCAGCACGGGCTCTCTGGCATCTCAGCAGCCACTCCGTCTCAAACTTTTCTCGAAGCCGCTCTTTGCACAAGTCTTTGAAAGCCCAGGCCGACGGTGTTCCCCTACCGCTTCCGCATCCGCACAGCCCTGCCTTCTGTTGGTCAGCTCACAGACGGAGCTCAGTTTGCAGTTCAGCCATCTGACCCTTCACATTCCACCATTTCAGACTTCCTTATTTGCTTCCCTCCCTCCCCCCTGTGTGATTTAGTATGAGGTATTTACAAATTATGAAGACAGGATACCTTTTGAAACAGGTCTATCTTCCTGCTATATTTCCTTCTTCATCAAAGGAGTGTTAGTCTTTATGTTGCAGTTGTTTCCCTATATGTCAGGACACACTCTCGAGATAGCTGTGGCTCCTGTTCGCTTAAGTGTGCTACAGCCCTAACAGTGTCACCTGTCCATCTATGTCTATGTCTCGTAAAAACTCTCCTTTAAGAAGAAATAACTAGCGAATAGGTCCTCCCACAGGACCTTCAGGGCTTTCCAGATTCCCCCACATGGACAGAGATGCAGCGGCACTGCTTGACACGCTGGATCTTGCGGTGGCGGAACGGCGGCTGCAAACCAGGGCAGTCCAGCTCCACCGTGAGGGTGGTGAACTTGTGTGGCCGACAGAAAGCACACGACTGGAAGGCCTCCTGCTCCTTCCGGATGTGGCGCGGAATGTAGAACGAGTTGCACTGGCCGTAGCAGAAGCGGTTGATGACGGCGCGACTCCGGCAGCCTTCCTCAGCCACGGTCTGCCGTAGTGGCTGCGTCTTGCACCAGTCACTGCGCAGGTACTTTCGCTCAGTCACCACCAAAGCCTCCTGACTGGAAGCCAGCACCTCCTGTTTACGTGTGCGCCGCTCCGACGTGTTGCTGCTCCCCTTGTAGGGAGAGGGGATGGAGCCTTGAGGCCGAGTCTTCCTGGGCTTTGCGGCGGCACACAGGGCTGCGGCCAGGAGGACCGACAGCACAACTTTCTTCCAGTACATCCTTCAACAGAGGCACAGGAGGACAGCATTAGACTTCATCCAAGTTTATCATACAGTTCATATTCATGACACAGGAAATGTTCTTCATGCAGGCAAGCGGACACCCCTGTATCAGCTAAACCAAAACTGAAGTTAGAAGAGTAAGAGTGACCAAAATAAATGTAATGCCTGAGACTTGCTGGGCAATAAGCAATGTATGCAGCCCTTAATGAAGCACATTTTGATCTAACAAAAAAATTCCACTCCAAAATTGAATGTATTAAAAAAGTGAATTAATTCATCCTTCTGTTTGCATGTTAACATATTCCACTGCAGCAGTTAAACTCCAAGTCATTTTGTGAGTTTATAACTGTGTGTTAAAGCAGCACAGGTATTAATCCAAAGTGTTCCCCTTCTGGTTAATGAGGTTCTATTACAATGTTTGCTGGATTTTTTTTTCTTTTTTTTTTTTTTTTTTGCACATGGTTTCGTGTGATTTCAGTGTGACGCCAGTCATACTTGTGCTACACCTCCCATCTGAAATCAGCTTTTGCATTGTGTATATGTGTGTTCTGTCTCAAGCCTGTGTATAGTGCCGTGGCCTCATGCTGCTCAAAACTAAAAAAAAAAAGTGAAACCGAAGACCAATCTTGACGTTGAAAGTAGCACTGGGATGGACTTGGACCACCATGTTTGTAATTTGTGACAGCAAGTCAAAGTGTACAGTACAGTATACTGATATTTAAATGTTTATTTTTTTGGGCTGCTCTTTATGTTGACACTTAACTACAAGTACTGTCATGGTCTGTATATTGCTGACTGAATGAAATTATCTGTCCATTTGAGTAAGATGTACTTTAAATCTGTCTACAGGGACCAGTTACAAAGAAGAACGCATGCTTGTCCTGGTGTCCTGTTCGATTCAGACCTGATACGTGCAACTCATTGGGGGATTTTTTTTATTTTTTTCCCCTCTTCCAGAAGTATGTGGACTTTTAGGGAATGCGACCTACGCTCCGGAAGTGACTTACAGTCTGAAAAGTACGTTACTCTGTCCAATGTATTAATTTCTAGCTTCTGGTGCATATGTGTTGTGTTTGGCATTGAAAATCACTCGATTTCTGTCTGGTTCTTATGTTACGGTGTGTTGCAGCCTGGATGTTTTTTTAACATGTATGTAAACAAAGACGCACAGTTCATCAAACCTTACTGCATTCATGTGACATCCAGTAACCTTTCTAATCTTGATCTTGTTTCTTATGATTGGAAAATCTAAAACAGTGGTTAAACTACACTGGGGACGCCAGCCAAACCCATATTGCCCATGTGGAATGTCATTGAGGAAATTATTTGAAGCAGTAGGCGCAGACCCTGAAGGCTGTCGAGTCTCCCGAACACTGAGGCCTCTGACTTTGCATAGTAAAAAGGGTCTGCGCTTACATCCCTTGGATCAGCTCAGTAGTCTCTGCTGTGACCCTTTTCTCAGATCTCTCTCTGGCTCACTGGGTTTTGCTTGTTACAGCACCAGAAAACACTCTCTTTTAAATAATTTTTCCTCTTGATTTTCATTGATCTAACATTGAGAAGTTCAAAATATAAAAACAGTTTGTATCCACCTATGCTTTTTCCATTCTTCAACATTAACCGTAACCACAAACACCCTTTCGAGCCTTTAAATGGCCCAATCCTCATAAAGCATTCGTGTACCCTCATGGTCTCAAGTTTTTTTTTTGTTTGTTTGTTTTTTTTTTAAAACAAAAGAACTTTAAATCTATCTTTTTTCTTTTTTTTAATAAAATTCCAAAGTCTTGTTTTATAGACACTTATTGAACACAAGTGTCCCTCGTATTACATGCTGGTTAGGTCCTGGAAAAATGTTGGTTATAGCATTTGCAAAAGATTTAATATTTTGTTATTCTTTAAATTCTTATTTTAAAAGTTACTGGGGGGAAAAAAAAGTCTCCACAAACTTCTATTCAGTCCAAATTGTTGACAGATTCATCCTATTAATATATTCAGTGTTTATCTTGATGACCGTATTATTCTAACATCACTTATAGTGGAGCCAGCAGCAAGCAACCGTTCACCCCACTGCATCGCATCCAGCTGAAAGCTGCTTGCAGAAGTAGGAGATGGTTGTTTGATCAGTTACTTAAGTGTTCTCACCAAAGTATTTGTTCTAGAACTGCCTGACCTTGACACACCCCTGTTGCAGTGGCTCTGAACTCGGACGGAAAAAAGGCTTCAAGCCTGTCTCAAGATTATAAAGTAATTTCAGCTATCATGTGGATTGGGGCCTTTCCTTAACTCGGCTGCAGCTTTGATCCTTGTGACCTCTGACCTGACAAGGGGAATTAGGGGAAGGTACCGGTGATGGTGTGAATCTTGCAACTGAACAAGAACTGTTAAACCCACAGGACCAGTGCGGAGTGGACGGTATCCCTGAGAGACGTTCTGCTTATCCTCTATTACCTCTGTCCTGACCCCAGGGCCACTGGTCACTTGGTGGAACCTAGACAACTGTCCTGCCAGCATTCATCAAAATATTTGCACCCCATCCCCACAACCCTTCAGCTTTTAAATTTCTTCCGTTTTGCCTCGAGTGTTTTATTCAAGTATTAAATGCATCGCGGAAGTAAAGTAACTGCACCGAGAGAAATTCATAAAGCTGAAGTGCTGCTGGAATGAAAGTGTCTCATGAATGCCTAAGCTATAATAACCATTCGATTAAAGAGGGCCTATTTGTTTTCCTTTTAAACGGGGAAATTAATCTGTCGTCTCAAATCAAAATTGACTTAATTGAGCCATTACTATTATTTGCTGTTTTGTCAGTTATAAAACCACCGAAAATAAACACGACTGTTAATCAAAGGCGATTCATGAAGAAACCTTGTCATCATAGAGTCTCCCAGTAAAATAATTAACTTTTTGCTTAGTCTAGCCTCAAAAGCTTGCTATGGATATGTAAACATATTTAACCCCAAGCACATGAATATTATTTACAAAACTGAAAAGCTTTGCAACAGAGTGTACGGCTATCTCGGCAGTGTGATGATGGTGGTGCCATAAAGACTGTTTTTTTTTTTTTTTTTCTCTCCCCGGGAAATGCACTGAGGCCGCAGGGTTCAGATGTTAAACTAAAGAACAAAAACTGCTAAATTATCATACAGACAGCAGCCCCCCCCCAGCTACCCCTGTGGCCCTTGGTAAAATTGCACAACTAGGACCACAGGGTCAGCCCCCCAAACTAGCATTCCACAATTTTAAATAGTTTCCTACAAGGACAGGAAGAGGCAGATTAAGTTTAATTTGTCACTTTGTCAAGCTCAGCAGGAACAATGATTCTATACCCAAATACTTATTAGCCAGGAACTGAAAGAATTCTGTCAGTCAGACAGACATCTTTACAGCAGATGTGGAACGTGGCGACACAGACACTGGGACTGGGCATTGCTGACAAAATTAGCACATCATGCTATTTGCCTGCTGCCCCCCCACATTCTGATCATATTTACTTTTGTTAAAATGACATTCACCGTAGAAGCAGGCGATAAAATATGGGAATGTCTACAGCATAACCTCCGTATTCCATGGTGCGAATGTTGTTGATCTTGTAGATACGTGCCTGGTTGTGACATTGTTTCAGAATGTTGGCTCTCATGATGCTATAATTTCTGTAGTTTTGTCAGACTAAAAAAAACTGCGTGGAGCTGGCAATGAAGCTGCACAAGGGGAGAGGAGAGACTGCCTATTGCCGAATTGTCCGTATTGGGACCAGCTGCACCATCCAGCCCAAAGGGAAGCACTACAAAGCAGATGTAGCCACACTGGAGCCTCACTATGCAAGGGGGTCCCAGGGTCCCTTGTGAACACTGGCTATGATTCTCTCACTAAGATAAACATACATGAAGAGTGCATTTAACTGAACTTCTAAAGGATCTGACCAATGTATCTACAGTGCCTCAGAACAGTACAGGCCCCTCAACCAAACACACAGTCCTGCTCGTCCAATTTTTATGTTTCACACAGTCAAGGCTGCAGTCGACATACACACTGCCCTTCACCTTGAAGGAACAGCCTCCGTACCAACACTGCATTTTTAACCTACATTCAATCCTACAATATCATATTTTGGGCCATGACTCATCGGTTAAAGATGCATCGTGTTCAGTTTTGCTTAAAAGCCTGTAGTTCAATCATGTTATCTGAAATGTACTGGCCTAAGCAGTAAATTGTAATAAAAATAACAGAGCATTTATGGTGAGAGTCGAATAATCAGATTTATCTATTTTTTAATGTCGAGCGGAAACTTGTCGGAGTGCTACAAAGGCCCGTCTTCCAGCTCATTTGCAAAGAAAACAAAGACTCGAAGGTATTTAGAGAGACCTGTACAATGTGGCTGTAATGAGAGCGCCTTGAGGCTGTTTGGACATTGGCACCCCCATCCCATTTAGTAATTGCCACCAGCTGAGAGACAATGCTAACAGCGCTATGTTACTTCTGTTTCAAAAGAAATTTGCCACTATTTCACCCCCACATGTGGTCTAAAAAGGAGCCTTCTCCCCACCCTTTTTCTGGCTTTGTTTTTGCATCTGGGCTGTGGTTGGTTTGCTGTTCTCAGATGCTGTGCGGTGTCTGCAAGCAGCAAGGGGGGACTCCAGTAAAGGAGGGTGCTGTTACGAAGGACTGCCTTGCCAACTCTGGGTTCCACCCAGGGCTTCACCAGCCTGCTTCATTGAAGTAGCAGCAGGACACCTAAAACCTGATACGTGGCCACCAGAGGACAAGACAGGTGGTTTCCTGATCCTTTGCTGGCTCTGCGTTTGCTAGACTTGCGCTGAGCTGGCATCAAAGCACCAACAGGACTCCCAGCGCTGGAGATTGGCAGCACTGACAAGACACACAAGGAAACATGGCCACAGGCCTCAGCAGTCCCATACAAAACTCTGCAGTCCAAATGTTGTTCCGTCCCACGTTTCAGAAAAAGCAGCACACACCTTGGGACACTGTTCGCATCTCCTTCAGTGCCACAAATGATCTGAACGGGAAGTGAGCGGACACCTGCCACATGTCAAACAGAGTCAGTGTCAAACAGGTCGGTGGTTGGCTCCTGTTACAGACACACGAGTCCAGTTGGGAGGCAGTGCCTTGCATTCGATCCAGCGCACCTGTCTTGCTCCGCAGGTGTAGCACCAATATGGTAGCCTACCCCCGGGAGGGACAGAGCCAGCTACCGGCAGCTTCCGTTGTGGATCTGAACCTATGCGGACCCAGCAGCTGCAGAGACCTTAGTGTAAACTGCCACAGGGAATGTGCTGTTTTACCCCTTTAGCCTTTACTACACAATTAAGAAACATTTCCATCTTATGTTAAAAGGAGAGAAAATTGTAATTAGAGAGCTATTTAATATTGGGAAAAGCACAAATTTATTTCACATGAAGGGAAGAAATCAAATTCAGTTTTATTGCTATAGTATGTACAGATTTTTGAAACAATGCCTTACCGCGCACAACTGTGAAACATAAATGTAGTCTGTTTCTCTCAAGGGGTGCAGGGGTGTCTCGGGCCTTTTTTTAAACAGCGTAATCCCTCTGCCAAAATGTCCAATGAACCACCCTGGGCTCCAACTCTTCCAGAAAACCAGCTCGGCCACTGACTCCTCCCAGGCCGAACCCAGCACCCGTTTACATATATTACCAAAATGCTTACTAGTTTATATTTCATAAACCCGCTGCCCAAGCAGAGGAGCCCAGCTCAACCACAGCAGGTAAAACCTTTCATTAAATAGCGAGTGTGAAGGATCGGATATGTAAGTGAGAATTATTCTAGTTCATATGATTTTACTTTTACTGTTAATGTACCTGTTTTACACAAATGTAGTGGGGTGCATTATGTAGTCCTACGTTTATTTTTCTCTCGTGCTGTATTTTTTGCACTTCATCAGCCCCAGGTGGGTTGGTTAGGGAGGTATGGGAACAAGGGGGTGGTTAGCTGCTGCAAATGTAAGTCATGACTCCTGTTCACTGTAATTCCTTCAAACTGAAAACAAATTTTAAAATTTAATGATAAAAAAACCTCCCTTTAAGTGCACTGCCAACAATGCAAATTCAACAGCTGTAGGCAAACATTAACTAAACAAAGCCTGGCTGCGCTCCCACAAGCTGCCCAGAGTCCCACGGTACAGAGGATGACACTGGATTAACAACACTTCACTTGACCAACCGTATTTGTTCACAAGGCTACAAACCTTACAATTTGCCTATGAACACTGCTGAGATATCAGTGACGGTTCAAATACATGCAGTTGTAACCATGAATGTTCTTATTTTTACATGACATAAAAAGAAATAAAAATAAACTACTAATAGATATTTATACAAAAGTTCAGTTATGAAACTTTATGGTCACACATTTTGCTTGAAAAGGGAATTCCCTGGCACAAATGCATTGGTGCCCTTTTCTTAGGTACATTATATTTAAAAACATGCATAAAATGTGTAACTTATGCGGGTGTCAGCATACTAAAAGCTTGTTTTTGTAAACATCTCCAGAAATAGGATCTGATATTGAAAAGCTCCACTATCGTGTTTACAGCCCCAGTTGAGAAATATGCCCCAGGGTATTTAAAGATTAGTGTGGCACCATGAGGTTCACTGAAACAGGACCTATTTAAAAAAAAATCACCAGAAGAAATTATGAACAAAAAAGAACTTTTACACAAACGTTCTTTACACCTCCGAGCCAAGAGTGGGAGGTGAAGTGTTTGCCGCAGCAGCAGCATATCGGTCGGACCTTGGACCCCTCCACTGGCTGCGCACACACGCACTTGCGCTCAGCCACCAGCAGCCACCTTTCCTCCATATGACAGCACCTCTCATTCAGCCCACACCAAAAGTTGCCGGTCAAAATAATCTTAACATCTGATTTTAGAAAAATGTAAGGGTCCCTATGGGTACATGACCTTTTGAAATCCTTCGCTGTTTACACAGTAAACTCAACCAGCTTCATCGGTACTTTCTGAAGACATTTAAAATGTATAAATTGTCCTTCTCCACCCTTGTTTCACCTGTATCTGTGTCCCATCTACTATTTAGCTTTGGTTTCTCGGCATCAGAAAGACCTTATTCTCATCACCTTCTCATGTTACTGCCTGACAACAAATGATTTACTGCTCTGAAATCATGCGCTGTGCTGAAGTGCAACAAAAATGTGCAAACATGTGGAAGCAGTGGGTGGGTGTGGATGGATGTGCATCAGAGGTGACAGGCAGGTGAGACGAGGGCAGCGACGTACCTGCAGCGTGAGGTTCTCGGAGACAGGTGACAGCTGGGTGGCTTCCTCGGGCAGCGTCAAGAGAGGCAGCTTCAGAGGGGCACGTGCCCGCTGTCCTAGGTGAGGCGCGGCACCGATGCCCACGTGTGCGTGTGTTCCTGCTGCGCCTTCGACTCTCCCTTCTGGGCCCGTTCCGTCACCAGCATGTGGATATTATCACCATCTGGGGTTTCTATTGGCTCAGATCGCTAAACAAATCCCACCAAGCCCACTCCCCCCAGCCTCTGTGTCTCTCTCCCTCATTCCCGGCCCTCCCCCTCTCCGTACGCTCCCCTGCCTGCTCCTCCTCCTCCTCCTCCTCCTCCTCCGTCAAGCCTGTGTTACCCACCCAGCCTTGCGAGTGCATTGTAGCTGCTACTTTCACACTCCTGTCATTGCGGAGGCTCCGTATGCTTGATGCTCAGCAGACGCTGCACGGCACCGTGCACTTATCTGCACATCACCAGCGGCCAGATTCATCTCCCCAAGTCCGGCATTCGGCGGCACATTCAACCTTGTGTTCCAGGGCACAAAGTAAAGGAAGCTCAATTCTCCTGGTCGGAAACAGAAAGACAAAATCCTGCAAGCAGTATTTTATAGTTCAGAATTTGCGACCAAATTGCCTTTAGTGTGTCTTGTTGCCAAATGAATGTGTGTTTTTGCCCCGTAACGGACTGGCGTCCCGCCCTGGCTGTACCCCCTCCTCAGACTGTAAACTTCCACGATGGGTTGTGGATCTCCTGGACCCTGCGCTAAGCAAGCAACTGATGGGAAATGGAAACAAACTGGAACGCACAAATAAGTAAAAACAACCACTTTGTAATAATCGAATTTACCAGTTTTTTTTTGTTTTTTTTATTAAAAGTCTTTATATTCTACATTTTGGTGGAAGGTTTAAGCAGTCGTAAAGCTGGCAGCTGTGGCAGTTATGTGACAAATGTTGCCCTTGAACAAGTCGCAAAACTGCTTAAACAGTTAGGAGGATCTTCTCGCCCCAACAATGGGCAGAGCAAACAGGCATTTCTGAGACACGCATTACTTTAGGCTGACGCCACAGAGACAAAGAAATATAATATTAGATCCATTTTTATTGTTTCTAATGTGCAGTTCCTCAGGGCTCATCTATTACCGCTATTACATTATACTTTGACATGTTTTTGTGTACTGCTCAGAAAATCTGCACCTTCCAGTCTGGGTCTACTGTACTACTTTTACAAGGTTTTACTGTGCTGGGTACCTGTAATATATACTTTGTTATCATACAGTAAAATGTACATATTTACACTTTTATCTGCACACTTTACACGGGCAACTCAGTGAGAACGGTTTCACAGACCTCTGGTGTCGGGTACCATTCTCCCGAGGCCCCCTGTCTGTGGAGAACCAACTGACGCCATCTTGTGCCTGCAGGTGGTAAAGACACAGGATGAAAACGACTGCACGCTGCAGTGGCCGTTTCAACGTTATTGCCTGTTTACAGTATATTAAACCACCAACTATGGTCACTTTGTTCACAGTTTCAATGAAAAACATGTTCATGCCACAAGAGGACAATCAAATGCGATTTATCGTTCCGAAAAGGATGATCACAAAACACCTTCCTGTAAAGAGGTGTTTTATCTGGAGGGGAACTATGAGCTGCTTTCAATTCCATTTGCAATGCAAAGGATACCTGGCACCTCATGCTATCGTACAGGGAAGGGTACTTTAATGTCCCATAGGAGGCTCCCTGGCAGAGGCTGCTCCGGGCTGGGATGTATTTTGCCAGAAAAAAGGTCAGACAGTTCAGAAAGTCATTAACATCACCTGGGTTGGAAGGGCTAAAAATACACTTCATTTCATTATTATGTCAGCAAGGGCAAAACGTGTAAGCTTGAAGGTTGCCGGATAGCTTAGCCAGAGCGGCTCCCGTAAAGCATGTAAAACTGCAGGAATGAGGAACTGCTCCGGATAGAAGGTATCAGATCAGCTACAAAAAAAATTGCAATGTTACAAATACTAAAAAACATGTGCAGTCTGAACCTAGTTGAGGATGAAAGAAGCTCTTCGCTTCTTCTCCTTGGGAGGGCCGCGTGCACTAAAACCACCTGATGGCCACCAGTGTGCCTGTACTAGTGGGATACACACCAGGAAGGCCTCCAGCACCTCCTTCCCAAGCCCTGGGTCCAACGGGGGACAACGCTCACCAAGCAGCAGGCTACATCGAGAACATACAAGTTCCGCCTCCCAGCACACGCTGCTGCATTTACCACTTCATTCCATGGCTACAGAAACTACAACAGGTGCCGAACTAGCTATTCGAAATGATTCAAAACGCAGGCTGACCAGACCCAAAGTGTCTATTGGCATTGTAGTGCCAAGCATTTAACTACAAAACACGTGTGGAATATATGTGTGTCCATGCAGTGCAATGCCGCCTGCTTGCCCCCTGGTAGACAGGCAGGAAAATAACACATACAGAGAAATAACATAGACAATCAGTGAAGAGAGAGGGACAGTTTGTCTTATTACCTAACTTGTACAATATTAGGGGCCTCTTTTATACATTTTACACAATAAATCATAAGGAAATAAGATTGACACAAAGATCCCGTTCACTTATCACTACGAATTACTGCGGTGACAAATTTCAACTCCCCTTTCAACGGTAAAAAGAGCTGTAAACCCCACAATATAAACATTCATAACAAAGAAATAAAAATGTACCCATATAAACAGATATTGGGCCAACTTTAATACATTTTAAGTAAAATGTGTCTTTAAATATGGTATAAAAATAAACGCAAAAAACATTAAGGAATTACAGACCACACAGGACAAACACGGCTTTTTTCTTTTTCAGAATGTGACTTTACAAGTGCGATGAAGACTGCAAACATCCGTAGTGCATTAAAATGCCAATTAAATGCAATATTATGCATACTGTAATATTTTCATATCGTAACAAGTTGTGAGATTCAGGATTCACGTTCCTGTGCAGAAGCTTCTCCGATGATTCGAATATTGTTCTCCTTTTCCGAACGTTAACATTTTCCAGTTTGCACACAGACACAGGGTTCAGTTGATATGTAACAAGGAGGAGACCAGACACACATCTTTCTTTAAAAGGCGTCAATAGGAGGTGTGTCTTCCATTTGAAGTCCAAAATGCCTTTTTCTCACACCGAGGGAAAATAATTTTAAATGAAGTTCCTTAGACATGCAAACATGTGGTCCACTATCAAGTGGCTCATCTGGATAAACTGTAGACTACGACAATGTAGAAATTATGGTCCTCTTCCAAGCTAAAAGATGACTGTATTTTAGCATGACTGAACAAGACTTAGCCTCTCGCAAGGGTTTTCTCCTAAAATGAAGAAAAGAAGGAAAATTAATCTCTTCAACTGAAATACAATGTTTTGTTAAACACGATGCAATAACCTGAATACCAGTATATTGGTCTCCAGCTTATCAATAAATCCTTTTTTTCCTCTTTTACTTTGTTCATCGTAAAACCAAGAGCTTGTTGGCTCTCGCGCCTTCCACGAGAGCTGTGAGTGAGCTGTTTCGTGAGCAAAATGCCAAACGTGGCCAGAAAATGTTTTGCTTTGTTAAAGATAGAAACCTTTGGTGAAATCCCTTGTGAGAAAACCGGTTTTATTGCTTTAAGGCAGCACAAACAAGAGAATTAGTGCTTTATAAGAGCCTGACTTCAGCTCAAATTATTTACGTGTAATCTGGAACAAATCATGGTCTGCTAGTGTGAAAACCACCCCGTAGGGTTCACAAATGTTATTATTGCAGCTGAATAAAATGTTCCATATAGTATGTGCTGCGAAATGTGTATTTGTGTTTCTGAAATGTTATGCAACTCCAGTGAATCATATAATGCACATTTTTCACTTTGAAATATGTCCAATTGTTCTTTTGTGCAAAGACAATAATAGGAAGAGCAGGGGCTCAAGTTCCTCAGGTAATCCTACTGGGTCTGTAAATATATGGATTTCAGTGACGGCCACTGTGTTATTGTTCCACTGCGGTAAACTGCTATGCTGCCACAGGACTGCGGGCTAAAACCCTGCCACGTGTACGTTTCAGCACAGCACCATATGTAACCAGAAATGCTTCCATAAATATTCATAAAGAATATACAAGAAACTGCACATGTATCCTCAAGATGACACATCCACAGAATAAGAAGAGGAAAAAAAAAATTCTTATCCCTGACATTTTTCTGCATCGCCATAGGACATTTATGCATAAGCAGCTCAAGCTCTAAAGTTGTCACAAAAGATATTTTTGCACATTTTGCTTGAATATCGTTTAACATTTCTTTGCAGTCTGCCATCAAATGTGAAAAGTGACAGGAAGTGCCGTCTTAGTCATTCAGTTACTAAGCTTAAGGGTTATTTTCAGACTAAATTTTTCATGTACTCAGTAAATATTTATTATCCTGGAAATATTTTTTTAATCCTCAAACAGCAACAATTTTTGCTGTAATATTATTCTGTCTGTACCATGAGTTAAACAAATATGTCAATGCTATAGCAGCAAGGTACAGCATAGAGAAAGATGAAGAAGTAGGAAACATGCCTCAGCATTACCTGGAAGAAAACTCCTTCAAAATAAGTTCTTGCTTTTCTGTGAATAAGAAAAAGCAGATGTTCTCACACGTCTCTGACATTACAGCGATGTCAAACCTGCTACTGATATGTCATACAGTCAGTGGGCACAGCAAGATCTCGCTCAGTTTTCCTTAACATACATATATGCTAGACTCACTGTTAAATAAGCTTGCAGGTGTAAAAGACCTCAAATAGACGTTAACTGCTGTTTCAAAATGCGCACAGAGAAGCATTCCTGAAACACAGGACAAGTTCTGAGCCCACAAAAAGTTTGAAATAAGGACAAGACACTGGGAGATCCTGTGGCACGATACAAAACCAACGTGAGGTGGGACCAAGGACGGGGCCAAGAGGGACCACTAACACGATGAGGGAGGATAAAGTGACAAGCCGAGAGGGGTTAATCGGCAGACCCTTTATCACAGCAGGCCACGGGGTCCACACTTACCGCATTGCGGGTGAATTTCTCAAATGAGGTTCTGCGGTCCTGAATGTTTTCCATTAAAAAAATGAATTTGAAAATAACAGAGAAAAAAGGAATGGCAAGAAAAAAAACCCAAGCTGAAAAGAGGACTGGCAGGACAGAATGCAAGCAATGCTCTGGGAAGAGATCAAAACTAGAGCTGAGATGGATTTGTTCAAATGCGAACAAACAAAAATGGAATTTTGAAGAAAAGATGAAAGGCAGAATGATCTTAATAAAATGGGTTGGTTTAAAAGGTCCTATAAAAAAATATGCTTAATGGAAGGGCAATGAAGCCACATTTACATTTAATGAGGGCTGTAGTTTTAAAATTTTACCAAAAGAAACTTAAGAAAGTTACCTGAAATTAACTTTATCAGTGAAAAGCCGTGTATGGCGGTGCTGAGACACAAAGGTATGAATGTAGTGAAGGATAGGATGTCTCTAAGTCTCTAAGTCCTGTGGCATGCAGTGTGGACTCAGATTCATCCATCAACCCTCAGAGGACCCAAAACATCCGCATTCTGTCTTGAAGGTGGTTTCAGAACCCTGCTACGGCTTTACCTTCTTTTTGGCCTGCAGCAGCTCCTGGTAGGCACTGGAACGGATGAAGCGACTGTAAGAATCACTCTTCATCAGTTTGTAAATGTGCTCCTGCAAAAGGAGAGTAGACAGCGGTCACAGGGGGTTGCCCACTCACAGCAGTACAATATGGACCAAAAACCCTTGTCAAAGTTAAACCGAGTGTCACAAGGGCCTGAGTCTGAGGCCCAACTGCTGCCTGTTACAGCTTTGGAAGAAGGCCGTGCTGCATTATGTACTGAATAAGTGCAGGTGTAAGAAATCGATTGTAAGCTGAACCACTGTACGCTGTAGGTCACTTTTTCACTACAAGTCTCAGTGATTAACATTGCTGGCATGCCAACTCGCAGGGTACAGAGCAGCTTAGCTTGCCTGTTTTGGCAGCCACCGACCTGTGCATCCTCAAACGCATAGCGTCCAGGGTCCTTCACGTTCTGCGTGGTCTTATCGTAGCTCTTGGAGTCCACATTAATGGCACTGGGGGCACCGGAAGCAAGGAACTCTTGCCAAATGCCCTCGACCCGAGTGGGAACCTCTCTTATGGGCCGTTTCTTCAGCTCCTGGACAGCCAACCAGAACCTAACACACAACAGCAAGGGATACACAAGTGTCAGCACACGGACAGGAAATCGGAAGGCTGCAGGTTCGCACGTTACTAGGAACTCGGCCGTACTGCCGAGGATCCTCACCTAAAATGAGGAATGCATTGCTGGTTAAATTAGCGAAATGGTAAATTTCTTTGGACAAAAGTGTTGCCAAGTAGAGGAACAGCAATAAAGCATTAAATCATTTGTACTAGGAGTCAGCAAACTAGTCTGTTTATGTAGTTTTTGAGTCACATAAACTGCAGGAATTATAAGAAAAGCCACTTCTATTTACAGTATTAATGTACCGTACTGTACATCTTGAGATATTTTTCAAAAGAATAACCCTCTCTACCATTAGAGGGCGCTACACATTGCCCATATTTGGAAGAGGAAGTCTGCTTGTTTATTCTGAACCACAACACATACTGCATTGCCGATGCAACACTTTCATTTCATGTGACATTTTCTATTGATTTTATTGTTAAGCTCATGTCCCTCCTCAACAAAAGTGTTTCTGTCCACCGTCTATTGTAAAGCAAATCAAAATAAACAATCCTGACTAGATAAGCCTGCACAACTACTGAGGAAACCAGACAAGGAAAAACTAAAATGTTATGGTTTCCTGGGTTTAAAATTATGACACGCGATAACCTGTGTTTTTATGAGTGTGTTCATGAAAGCGTTGTCCTTCACATTTTATTTGCTAGTGAAAATGTCCATCGTTTGATGCTTAAGCCCTGTGATGCTGGACAATTTACACTAAAATGTCAATATCCCATGTGATATTTGTAGGGTGTCCCTATATGTTTCAACAAATACACGAGTGCATGTAAAGATATGTGTACTTTTACAACATACTTTAAGACCAACCTCATAATGCATTAAACTGAACTATGATAGACCTAAGGGCTAGAGTACATGCAACTGGCATTGCCTTTCTCAAAGGCGCATATGTGAACGCTGTCAAATCACGGATCGGTCCAATTTTTCCAGTTTCACTGCTTCACCGCTGTCAGTCTAATGCCCAACAGCACCACTGTGGCTGAATTTGTGAGATTTGCCCTGCAGCCACTAGATGACGGACTGAGGAGGGTGACATCCCACGTGCCGGAGACGTGCCTCAGGTTCTCCGAGCTGAACTCTGATTCCAGGAACTTGAGGAACTGCTCTCGGCCCACCGGGTCCTTCAGCACCTCATTGATCCCGAAAGCCCATCGCTTCACCCTCTGCTGACTGGGCTCTTTGCTGTAAACACAGGGACATGACGTGTAAACACAGTAACAGGAAGCCTGTCGAGTCTCCAGCCCCCCGTGGCACAGCTGCTGGGGGCCAATACGCTGCGCTGATGGCTGTTTACTTTATAATGCCAGTGATCTGCTCACAAAGCAATATTTACTCTATTTAGTGGTGGACTTTGGACTTCTCTCCATCAGGTGTAAACATCAACTCTCCGGTAAAAGAGAACTGCACTTGGACTCTGTCCAGCGAGCACATTATAACCACAGTTCTGCACTTCGATTATTCAAGCCGCCATACAACAGACAGCACAGACTAAATTAAAAACAAACTCCGCAAACTACTCACAGCGAGAATCATTTCAATAAAATCTTTGGTCTGTCGAACAGGAAACTAAAAGTCGACAAAATGTAAAAATTGATGTCACTTGTAGCCATTGGGAATAATTGCTATAAAACAAACAATATGTTCTTTGGCCTGCGTAATAAATTATATGAAGAATTACAAATTTCCAAACCAAAAGAGATGCTTAAAATGATATTACAGTGGGGGGGCAGAAGGCGGTGTAGTGATCAGAGCTACCACCTTCGATCAAAAGACAAACCTCACCCGCTGCTGTACCCTGCTGTACCGTGATGAAGGCACTCATGCTGAACTGACATTCTGACTGCTACCCACACCCATTTTAAAGTAGGAAAAACACAGCAAGTCACTTAGAAGAAATGGATGGGCTAAATGGAGAAAAAAAAACCCGGGGCAATAAAAAAGTTATTTTTCAATGAGATAGTGCTGAGATCAAAGCCTGGATTAAAGCCCAGGTGTTATTACCAACCAAGCTGTCAGTTAAAGCATTGAAAAGGGTGCCGGCTTTGCCTCCTTGGTTGTGATGAAATTAGCAGGCAGATTTGGTGATACTACACAGTGCAGGAGGCTTTGAGAAGCCCTGCATCCCTGTCAACCGAGCAGGTCGCAGCGTTGCCCTCAGCCACCCCAGAACTGCGGGGACCAAAGCCGGCACGAGAGTCTGAAGCTGAAGACCTCAAACACAAACCGCTTTTCCCATTTTAAAATCCGTCTTTTACGGAAAAAACAGCCAGTCAGTCATTTTTCACAATTTTCTATCATTTTACATACATTTTATTAGCTTCATCATTTGCTTATGGAAAATTACCTGCACAGTGACTGCATTTGACCAAAAACTTATTGAATTCATTGAGCAACTAATTGGGAGACAATGGCTTTTGTGCACAAAGCTATAAACAAGGAAACGCTCTCCAGTGCACAGACTGGCTAAAGCAGTCCCCGGCAAGGAAAGCAAGGCTGCGGAGGGTTGCGCCGGGACACAAACCTGGCCTCCATTTCCCACAGCGTCGTGTCATCCGAGATCCAGGGGTTTGAGGGGTCAGGTGGTGTCAGGAAGGGGTCGTACTCCATGTACTGCTCAGTGTAGCTCAGCAAACTGCACGTGTGGCCAAAAAAGACACATCCAGCCTTAAACAACTTCCATCATCAACAACCACTTGTCCAGTTCAGGGCTGCAGCGGTATAAACCCTATCTCAGCAGCAGTGTGTAGGCCCGGGAACACCCTAGATGGGACACCAATCACTTACATACAGATAGAACGAGCAATTTAGAGAGACTCATTTGTCTGAAACACATGTATTTGGACTGCGGAGGGAAACCTGAGCACCAGCAGTAAACCCATCCTGCCCTATCTAAGAATGGTTGGTCTGCTTCTGCACTGTGACCCTACCAGTCATTTGGCCACTTCACTAAAATTGTCACGGCCCCTTGTTTGATATAATTGGGTTAATTTTAAAAAAATGCATCATAATGGATTGCTATTTCTCAACCTGCCTGTTATTTCACAGCTTCTTCCAGCTGTTGCAATGAGGTTTCTGTATGTATTTCATTTATACTCAGTAAAGGCCATGCTGAAAATGTATAGTCTGTTCCAAAAGAAGGTAAATACACTGGTAAATTTTGCTTGTGTGAAATGGTTCTTACACATTTGTTCCATGACATATATTTGATCCAAAGCCAGACCACCATATCTTCTAACATCTTTATTCTATGACTCCCTGTCTTGCGTAAGGCAATGCCAGTCAATCGCAGCCTCACCTACAACAACAAATCACACCTGAAGAGCGATAAAGATGCAAATGGCGATTCATACCCAAAAGATGCAAATTAGTCAGGGACCAGATGATGCTGACAAGACACTGACAGACACTTCCTCAAGGTGTTGTCTGCCATGAAGGGTGCCTCAAGTCTCTCAGGGCAGCATTTGGCATGTAATCTCCCATAATTCCTCAGGGCCATTTTTTGCCCTATAAATCTTTACCTTTTGAGGACTTTGACGGCAGATATTTGACGTTTTGTGTCTGGATGGATCACAAAGCTTCTAAAAAGCCAAAGTTCATGTTGAAACTGGGGCAGCAGGTGACATAGAGGCTAGAGCCTCTACCATGGACTCAAAAGACCCAAATTCAAATCACAGCTTCTGCTGTAAGTACCCTTGGTCGAGGTACTTACGCTGAACTGATACAATAAAACATGTCCTGTTATTTAAAAGGATAAATCACTGCAGGTCAATGACCAAACACAAACATTACAAGTAACCTTGAAGAAATGCATCAGCTAAATGAAAAAAAATAATAATCTGATTTCCAAGCTTAATCAGGACTCATCTTTAGCAAGTCAATGTCAACATTCAAATTTAGGGCAACACATCAAAATATACCAAAAAGTGGCCAAACACAGAACAGCCTCATTCATCTGGTCTTGCAAACACCAAAGCACCATCAGTCTTGTCAATCCGCTACCAGTGAACAAGCCTCGATTAAATAAGAGGCCCCGTGATGTGTGTAAAAATTGCCACTTGAAAAAGTGGGCCATGCACACCATCTGGATCATGGACTCATCTTGTATAATATTGCTTGCATTAAAATAAGTTGAGCTACTATATAAAGATATTGTATCTGGGATAGAATTTGCCTATTATTTTAAACCTTTGACCTTTACGTATTGATCTATTTATGGCCCTGTTCAAACTCGAAGTATTAAGTGGTTCGCTGAAAACAAAATCATAGAAATACTGGTTAAAAAGCTAAAGGTGTATGAACGTCTTCAGTTGCATCTCACTGAGTATTTCGAGTGGCCGCATCGACGCAGAGCTGCGTTCAGACAAACGTACCTTTCTGCAACTTTGGACATTTTCAATCGATGCCTGTCGAGCTGCACCTGCCAGAACTGGATCTGAAACAGACGTGGAGAAACAGCATGAAAGCACCTTCATTCCATGTCAGTCATCACTGACCGGCATCTTAAACCTGCAATCACTTCAGCACAAGGGCTTCAATTGTCCCCCAACAATGACAGGGGGACAGGGCACCCCGGTGCCCTGGACAGTGGCAGTACAGAGCGAGACTCCCTGAAAGGACACTATTTCTCCATTACACAGGGGTCACATTCCCAGGAGCTGTGCACATTAACCAGCCCTCAAGTGGAGGCCTAGTCAACTGAGTCAATATCCAGTTGCCCATGATTGTGGTTTGTACTCAACAGCACTGCCCCCCCTTAGGGTCCACTGCCCTGTTCTACTTTTAAAATTCATGAACATTTCAGATAACATTATAGTTTTTCTGGTAGTTCAAGAGCACCTAGCCGTTTCCCATCATAATAAATGGATAAACAGTAAAGACCTGGGAAAACGAGTACTGTCCTTACCTGATTTACTCAAGTAAAAATACCCAGCTGTACAAACAAGTAAACTGCTGTAAGTTGTTTAACACCATCAGTGATTTTGAACATGGTATTAGATAAACAGAAGTTAATATTAATATCAGAATGTTACAAATAAAATAATGCTACATCTGTGCAAAAAAAATTCTCTATTAATTTTCCAAAATTAGAAAATAAAATTAATAACACTGAAAGAACATTATGAACTGGTTAACCCAAGATGTATAACTGACTGAGATTGAACCGTTTTGTATGCTTTCACCGTAATCATTGGGACAATTTTTTACCTTTTAGGTGGCTGAAAGTAATGCTCAGTTTCTGTTCCTTTCACCGCTGCTATCATTCTATGATCAGGAGTTCCCCCCAACACATTTTTAGTTTACCGCAATTTGAACCATGCCATTCAAACAACAAACTGTTCGGTCAACTGCAAGGTTGGTTTGGATAAAGAGGAGTTTGTGTCACAAGGACCAGAATGCGTTACAGGGGTGCTACCTCATTGTGTAGTTCCTCCTCTGTGGGCTGCTTCACCTCCGGGGCAGGGGCGTGAGTGGGGCTGTGGCTGCGAACGTCATTCTGAAGTCCGTATACAGACTGCGCCCCAAAACAAACACACGCAATGCAGTCAGAAGGGGAAGCGTCTAGTGACACAGCACAAAGTTTCTGCTGACCAACTGTTCACCTTTCTGGTTTTGTGCGGCTGCTTCATTCTTGAAGACTTCTTGATGTCAGCTTCTGTTGTGTTCACACAGCCAGGCTAAACAAGAAAGAGAAGAACAATTTTACTGATACAAAAGCCTTTCAAAAGGAACACATGGTACATGGTCGTATATTCTAATATGTTCAGTAACTAACTCCATGGTGCTAGAGTCTTTGAAGAACCCTGGCCTCCCTCCAGAGCAACTTTGTGCATTTTCTACCCTTCTGGTAAATTCTTTCTTTGCCATTTTGAGACAACTGAATTTTTTTGACGTGGAGGTTTCAATGCTATGCCCAACCCCCAACCTGGAGGAGCAAGATAACTTACAATGACCAATATATTTGAAACATATCTTTGAACTTGGGAGGAAAGTGTCGCACCTGGACGAAACCCCTGCAAAAATGGGGAGAACAAGCAAACTCCCCACAGACTGAGCTGGATTCCTACCCACATGAACAGTCCAAAGTAGCAGCACTACTCACTTTGCCACTGTGCCTAATATGTTCAATAAAACACAGTCAAGTCCACTTAAGTGGATACTGGATAAGTGGATTATTCACTTTAGTGGATAAAATTTTCCAGACCCGTAGGCCATATTATTATATTTCTGACATCGGTTAAGTGGATACACACTATTCGTCCCATTGGCAATTGTAAATCAATTGTCTTCAAAAATCAAAACTGTCACACCACCACCACCAGCGTGACTTGTCACTTTTCAGTCTGTCTGCTGCTGCACATCACTGACAGCCGGAATCATTAGTCGCTGCCGGTCCTGCTCCAAGTTGCTAGTTTATGGCTTCCTGGTCACTTCAGAGGATGCAGGTGATGGTGATCCCACAGACACTACTGAGGCTCTCCCCTTCACTGGCAGCCACGCTACAAGCATTTTATGGAAGCCGGCACCTGTACTGCCTATTAATGTTTAAATGAGGCTATTGAACTGGGACATAAAAAAGCTACACAGCTCTGCACACCAGACTATTTTGCAAAGAAATAGAGAAATCTAAACACTTTTGAGCTCTAGAATATGCACATAAATAATACAGTACTGCATATAAATAATAATAATTATTATTTTACACCTTCACCTGAGTGTATGTATATGTACTGTTTTACGACCCTGGCTTGTTGGATAGGGGACCAGCAGTAAGGATCGTAGCATTTTAAGGGAAAGAAAGAAAATGTAGGTGGTAGGAGAGAACCCCCTTCAACAATGAACCCCGACACACGGCACAGTTATGCAATTTAACAGTGACAAAGTGCAATTTATTCACAGTGAGGAGTGATGAAACGGAATAAAGAATTATATACAGAATACATACAACAAAACAAAAGAACCAGAACCAGGCTCCAAACGGTTTTACACAATATAGGCGATTCCCAACTCAAAGACAAAACAGAACAAAACATACATCCCGACCTGGGCCACGAAAAGAAAAGAAAACAGACGACAAACTAAAGCCCTGTCGACCTCCACTATAGAAGTCACAAAACCAACACAAGGGTGGGAGACCGCCACTTCGCCTGGTCTTTTAACGTATGTGTAAGTGTACAAAAGATTGTGAAGTGTTAGCACCGGGTACACCGAGGATTCGACACTCCCCGGTGCCAACTCCGTACAAATAAGGGCAAACAGCAAAATCCCCACTATATTCAATGTCATAGACTGGCAAGAAAACACGACCAAGACAAAGCTGTTGCCGCTGCCTCCATGGTGGTCCGCGCAGATAAGCGCTAGCAGGGGTGACGTCATCCGCCGGTGGTCCTATCCCGTACTGGCTCTGGCGGACCTGTCGAACGCCGAACCCCTATGGAGAGACTGCGCCAATAGGAACAACCACAGTTCCCCGCCAAGAAAAAACAATAACCATAACAACTGGATACCTCAAATGTTTCAGGACATCAGCTGCAACCTGTGATGGTCCTATTGGAGACATCCTCTGCATAGTCCTCATTTGTTTAATAACGTCATTTTAACTATTGAATATGATTGATTACGGCTAAACTCTGCACCCCTGAGTCGAACACCAGTTTGTAGAAAGTACATGAGGGATTCTGCTGTGCTCACCAACAATTAATGCATTACTGCACTGACTACTGGTTTAAAATCTAAAATCAAAAGGTAGAATGGAGTTGTATTTCGGTCAGTTTTTTTTTTTTTTTTTAAAACTTCACTTCTCTATTTGTTTAACAGCAGTCTCACACCAAGCAGCCATCATGTGGTGCCAACATTTGCTTCCTGTAGATATAGCGGTACGTTTGTCCCTGTGGGGGGGGGGTCCCTCCTCGGCCTCCTGCTATACACACCGCAGCCCCCTCACAGTACAGCTGACAGCTTTACTGCACCCTAGAGGCCTGGTCCAGTGGCTCAGGTGAAAGTGCCATCTATTCACAAAGAATGGCTGTCTGTCTCCAAAATTAATTCGCTAACTGAGCACTGATTTGTTCCTCAATGCTAAAGCGACTCCATTGTGTCCCGGGCGCCATCCACTCCCTTAGTGCCGTCTCAAACCCATTGCTCGAGGTCGCCTTTTGTGTCACGGTGGATTTTGAAATTAATAGTCTACTTACAGGAAATATTTCAGTTTCAGTTAAGTGACCAGAATCACAAGTCCACGCAGCCTATTAGGGCACTTGATTCTCTCATAACTGTCTTCCAGGTCTACAAGAGGCATGCAAAGTACAAATAAATATGCACATTTTGTTTTGTGCGAACACTCGTAATTGTGTTACGAGTTTTAAATTTTAATAATATCTTTCAAACAATGGTACATTTCCCACACAAGCTCTTGTAAAAATTACTTGATGGCAGAATGCAGAAAGTTGCCTTCATTTACTAATACAGGACAGACAAGTGTAGAAAAGTTTTGTTCAGCTTAACCTGATTAACTTATCCTATGTAGTTCAGAGCTCATTCTGTACTGAAGAATCAAAATATAGGCTGTAAAAAATGTTAAATGCACACATTGTTTACGTACAACAGAATGCCTTTAGATGAAACAGCAGCGTAAAACTTCATTGATGTAGTATGTTGCATAAATAGGGCTGGAAAGATGCAAATGCACAAGACAATACAAAATAGACTGGTTACACCTTCAATAGTAGTAAATAACACAGAAAACATTTATGAATAGCAATTAAAAAATGCCAAAAAATGCTGCAAGCCACACGCACACATTTTTAAGAATGGCAATTTATTTAGATAAATTACTCCAATGTTTGCAATAAAAAAGCAACATCATGAAACAGCACACAAGGAGGTACCACTACACATGGTATTACTGCTCTATGAAACATTTATTATTTTAATGTTCTGAACTCCATGGGCAACCACACCGATACCACGGATGAACCGAATATTTTATAACTGGATTAATCCAGTGCATGTACATATATGCTTTTAAAATGCATGTATATTTACATGCATTTAAAAAATCTAAATTAAAATTGGTTTCCTAAATCGGTTTTTTAGAAGTGACAACAAACAGTTGTAAATGTCTCAAAGCTCCGTAAAACATAAAAACAAAAAAGGGAGGCGCATGTATGGTCTCTATGACCGCTCATCTGCGTTGGCTCCCCTCTCTGTGTTCCACTCTGTTACTCACGGGTCCATTAGCAGGGCACCTTCAAAGACTTAAATGGGCAAAGCTGTAGTTCAGAACGCACTTTCTCAATAAGTTGTAAGTCAGCTGCTGTCTCTCCCATTTCAAGAGGGGTTAAACTAGGCTGGAGGTTAAACTCACAGTAGCACCCCCTGCTACTTCAATCCCTGCTCTGTCTTCCCTGTGCCCTCTCAGGTCCACACCAAGGACAGATCTGGGTTGTGGATGAGTGACTGTTCATAATTATCTCGTGGAGTATGAACATCTGGGCCTTGGCGAGCTGTGCAGAGCCCATCACTCTGACGCTCTTAAACAAAGACAAAAGGAGTCCTCCTGGTTGCCAGTTGACTGTTTAATGGGCACACAGTGCCAGGTTGTCAGTAAGGAGTGTGGAGATGGCGGTTTAATGCGATGCCCGCATGTGCTGGATTGCACCCTTCCGAGACACGCTTCCCAGTGTCATGGCCCCTTGCCGCTCAGTGATGTGTGAGTACGTAGAGGTGACAGCTTTGTCAGTGACTTACTGCTCACTTGCTTTCTTTACACACAGTCCCACTGCACTGCCAACAATAGCACGTCAAGTGAAATTTCCTCTATATGCTTGTTTCATATGCTTTGCATTTACCGTACATACTGTACTGTACTGTACATAATAACCAATTACACAGGAATAGTATGTTTTACAACACTTGGATAATCCAGGCATCCATTCATTATCAGTTATGTTCACAATCGTGGTGGTGCAGCATCTACCCCAGAAAGGTAGGGTGTGAGACACTGGGAAGAACCCTGGTCCATAATGGGGCCCACAGACACACACACACACACACACACACACACACGTAAATAAAATAAAACGTGCAATTAAGAGTCACAAATTCATTTCAAACACATGTCTTTGGACTGTGGGAGGAAACCAGATCAGCCAGAAAAGAACATGCAAAATTCGCACAGACTCAAATCAGCATCCTAGGAACAGTGAGGCACCAGTGCTACCTGCTATGTCTCTGTGCCATCCCATCTCTAACATATACCTTCAGAATACATTTGGGATCACTGCGCTGTTGACTTAAAACACACTTATTACACTATAATATTCAAATATTGCACTTTGCACTTTTAGTGGATAGCTAGTTCACGTTTAAGAACTGCCTCATCTTCCTGCTACATGTTACCATGCCAGAGGGTAGTGTTTTCCTACACTCAAACTACCCAGGTTTGAATCCCTGTTTCTGCAGAAACCTGAACTGATACAGTCAACACCACCCTGCTCTGCAAAGGGCTAAGTCATTATAAATAGCTTAGGGTACCAATTTCAGACTGCAAATTGTTGTGGATGAAGATGTCAGCTAGACAATGGAATAAATAACAGAGGTCCTTCTGCGCAACTTAAGGACAACAGCCCTAATGGCAAGAGCAGTGTACCTTTCGATGACTTTCCCTATTTAGATGTTCAAGAAAATAATAATAAATGTTTCTATTCATTAATTTATCCTGAATAACCAACAACCACGTACATGTGCGGATACTGCAAACTATTTCTAGAGACTGACTGCAGTTCATCTGGTTTTTTTTTTCCCCCAGTTAGGGTGCACGGATTAGAAAACACGATTAAACGATAATTTGACAAATAATTTGAGCTTGTTAGTTGTTTGCTGCGATATTTAATCTGCCATCCCCAATTTACAGCGCGCGACTTGATCTTGCAGGCAAAGCGGACACCAATTCGAGCGTTTGCTTCGACGACGCGCCAGCACACCGTGGCCCGCTGAGTGCTAATGATCTAATGGGCGCAGAGCACCGAAACGGAAAGGAGCCCGTCTTCAGGCAGCATGGACAGAACAGTTATGGACATCCCGCTACCTGCTCATACGTACGAGGATTTTCCCATCTACAAATGAACTCGTCCGTCGTCATCCAAATCCATCCAGAGAATAACTTGAGTAAAGCATCATTTAGGGACCGACAACAAGGTTAAAAAAAATTAAAAAAAAAAAAAACCACAACAGCCTTATGTGAAAAAATAACAGGTAATGACAAACCCAATTTACACTGAAGCCCCAACGATTAATACATGCAGAAACTTCCGGAAGGTTGCGAGCGTGATAACTGAACAATACAATGATAGATGCATGCAGCGTGACGCCGCGCAACAGCTCCGTGACACTGAAGGATTACAACAATTACCTTCCTATCACAGGGCTGTGCCAAGAAGGAGAAGCCAGCGTTGATTCATTGATCAGCCATTAAGTATCACTTAAGGCTCGGACCTTAATTGTAGAATCGGGAATCCAATATTTTGTTGCCAAGCCGAAGCCCATGTTTTAACATAAATTAGAAGTGCGTGGCACATGCTTTTCAGCCGTCTGCCCAAACACACTCTGAATCACGTGTGAATGCAAGACGGATTTGTGTAATTGCTGGTGAAGGGCAAACCGACGCTCTGGAAATTGATGGTGTCATACAGCCGGGGGGGGGAGAATCAATCTTCGGCCATTTGGGCCGAAGGGATCACAAATGCAGCAGATGTAGCAGTGCGGGAATTGAAAATGTTATGCAGAAACAGGGATGTGCATGCATACAGGAACACACACACACACACAAACACACGCACGCTTGCATGTGCACACATGCACATACACACACACACTCGCTGACCACTTGCTATGGCCTGTCCACCAGCCCCATCTCTGAGAAGAAAGGGTTGTGCAGAACAACAAAATACACATGGCTTCTTGTTCCCCCTCAAACCCCTATGACACCAAATTCAGGATTGTATTTTGTCCTGGCTACTCATTCAACCCTAACATCATCGACTGGACCACAGAAACATCAATCCAGCGGCACGGTGGGGAAGCGCCAGAATTCCCATTCTACCTGATAAATAAATCATGCACTCCTCGCTATATGGAAATCCTGCATGGAAGACTTGCAAAGGCAGAGATACTTACGACTGGTCTGTGCACATCCCAGAAGGCCCTTTCTTGACTGTCAAGTATTTTTCTTTCAATCTTATCCCTTTTTTTATCGACTCTAGGGAACAACATAAGAGACAGGAGCGATGTCAGTGCTGAAGGCCAATATTAATGAAACACATTACAGCCAGTTTGCATTTGGATGGATTCATCCTGCAGAAGATGGGCTGGGGTCGGCAGGGAGCAGAGTGACAGCATCATGGCTGCCGAGGCACAGCGGCTCTGACACCAGAGTAATTTACCAGGCTATGAGAATGTTCGCGCTCTGCCCGCTAATCGCCCCGCACCGGTGCCACTTACTTTGCTTGTGCTTCTGCTTGCATAAAAATGAACTCCCACTTCCGGGCAAATGCCCTCTGTAACCTGGCTAAGCTCTCCTGGAAAAGCACACACACACACACACACACACACACACACACACACACACACACACACACACACACACACACACACAGAGGTGAAGTCGGAGGTTAAATTTACATCACTTAAACTTTACATTAAAGTAAAATAAAATAAATAAATATTGTCACTCTTGCATGCATACGAGAAATACAAAACCAGGAAAAGCACTTACTGAAATGCCGGGAATTTATCAATTACTTTTTAACATTTTTAAAAGGAGAAAGTTCAACTGTTCCATAATTGGACAGTGGTATTTATTAATGTTAACAGAAAGCACAATGAGAGGTGAAATCTTACAGCCTCGTAGTCAGCCAGCTCCAGCCTGGCCTTGTTTTGCATTGTTCTTTTGCACAGATAAACCGCTGCAAAACAGAAGAGAAGACAGAATAAATGGAGGTTGGCTGAGGTTCTTCAGCAGCATTTCAGATACCACTTCAAGGCCCAAAGCACCTCTTCCGCTGCCCAGACTCCCGCCTCGGCAGTTTAGCTTTTATGGTGATGCTCCTCCCTCCGGTGAAGAAGAGGCAACCTTCTATGGAGGATATGCCACACCATGTGGGATACAGATCCCAGAACTGGGCCCTCATTCTCAGAGAGAAAAATGGATCTAAAGCCTCTTTGCTAAGAAACAAGACATCATTTTGTTCCAGGTTTAGGGCAGTTAAAATTACAGATATAGCAAAAATCAGAAAGGTTTCATCTTAAAATGAACGGGTAGGATTGCTTAGTTTGGCCTTCACTAAAGCCTTCATAAACTGTAAAGGATTATTTTATTTCAGAAATTAACACGTCTCAGCGGAGTCCCTGGTAACAGTTATTTCCACAGTAATAAGAGAAGGGCACTCAACCACAATTAATCTCAGTCCACACTGAATCATAAAAAGCTGAGAAACTACATCAAGGACAATCTGTCAGATGTCTGCGTTTAATGCAATATTCATCCTCTTGGTAGATATTTAACTTAGATAATTTACGTCAACACTTCAGCAATTCGGAGGCAAAGCTTTATTTTGGATTTGCATGATTTTTATCCCCGGACGCTGTACGGTCTCGGACTCTGGAAAGATTTCCAACACCGGAGCCGGATTTTTCCGCGTAGCGAGCATTTGTTCGGCGCCGCCGCTCTTGTAACATGAGAGGGTCGGTGACACGATCGCGGCTTTCCCAACCCAGGCCCCGAGGCGCTGGAGAAGTGTTGTCTCAAATTATCGGAACAGCGTCGATGCGTCCTGCGAACGAGAGCTGCGAACGGTGACACCGTTCTGGAACATGTCAGCGTCAGTCGCTCCGGGATGTCGATCTGTCACGATTGTCGTCGGCGAGTGTCAAAGAGGGTCAAAGAGATGGGACACATTGAACCAGGTTCACTCCATCACTATGAGGATGGCAGAGAGGAAAACTAAGCCACAGGACAGACAACTAATGTATAATTACGGGGGAAAAAAAAACTGACTGCCTACTGAACAGGTCCCCCAAGCACTAGAACCGCATTGCTGAAATTTTGTTTTTTGACGTGTTTTTGTCAGCCTTCGGTCATTTTCCCACCAGCAGCAGGAGTTTGGGGTTGCTTCACAACAATGTGAATATTGGCTCTTTAAAGGGCATGGTCCCTCATCAGAGCAACGTGGTGAGGTTGAGCTTTGTGAGCATGGCATGGCAAAAACTACATAAATGTTAAAATGCGAAGAGCTGTTTGAGGTTGGGATTTTAGAAGTCGTGCTGTGTCCGCCTGGCCTCACAAGAAGAACATGTCACTCAGACCCGAGGTGCCAGGTAGCGTGAGTCAATGTTTGGGAGATATCGGGGGGATTACAAGAGCTCACAGAGCACAGGGCCCCAAACCGTTTCTTGTATTGTCTATTGATCCGTCTGATCTCTTCCTCCAAGGTATCTAAAAAGCAGTGTGTGTTTCAGAATACAATACATATCATAAATGACAAATTGCTCCCTACAGGAGCAAATGAGCAACACCAAAGGTAAGGCAATTACTGAGGAATGAGATGCCGATTGTGTGAGCTCATTGAAAAAGATAAGAGCAGCGCTGGAAAGTCGATAGTCTAAAGGAGCTTGAAGGACATATTGACCGGGCAGATGGTACTGTACCTAGACAGAACAACATGGGGACTACTTTCAAGGATGGCATCTTTCTCATGAAACCGTAACATGATCATAAAAATGCCTTTCATCATTCCTGTCTTCCTGGATGAGGTGTGGTGGGGAAAGAATATTAAAGGAACTGGTCTAAAGAAAGAGCTACACAACATGTTCGATGAGACGGGGAAAAAAAATCATATTCATATTTGATCACCATGTTTGTCATTTAGTTATTAAAGACTAGAGTTGTTCTGCGTACACAGGCATTCTTCTGCCGGCCTTGTCGAGTCGGACGTTCATCCATGGGGTCAATGGACACAGCTTTCGAAAGACATCAACGCAGACAAATATCGGCTGTAATTCTTCCACCCCGGTTGAGTTTATGAAGCGCAAAATATCCCGACCCTCTTCCAATGTGGCAGCGGCCTAACTGGGGTCACCTGTTCAAGGGTCCTTGCAGCAGGCTCTGCACAGGGAACAGAGCTGGCCAGCTTCAGCACCGCTGTAAATTGCACCGAGCTTCCCTTTAAATATCAAAAGCATTTTTTTAATTCATGGGAAGAAGGAGTCGCTATTGACCACTTTGATTTAGAAGTCTGGCTTAACTGTTGTATACAGCACCACCACCACGGGGTGGAAAAGTAAACATGTATAGATTCAGAGGTTACATAACATGAACACAAAGTTAATTAGCCTTTCTGCAATAGAATCTGTCAGTAATACCCCACTAGGTTCAAGCAGACTAGGGCAAAAACACAAAGCCCGTCTGCGTAACAGGGCAGATACCTGACACCGATTTGGTGAGAGATTTCCACGGACCGTTTTTGGGAAAAATTATGGAGCGAAAGAGAAAAAGGGAGGGGAAGAAATTAAAAGGCAAGACGTGTGATATTGATGTATTGATTAATCCGACAGGAGGACATGGCAGCAACCACTTACTGTTAATGAAAAGGGAACGAGAACGGTAAAAGCCGGCAGCTATTGTAAGAATGTGCTCTCTACAACAGGAAAGTCAACCGTATTGATTCCTTGTGCAGGACTGGAAGGTAACATGTAGTAACTGTGCCGAGGGCCTGCGGTCTGTAATGGTCACCACCAAAGTGCTGAAATGGTCATCAGATTGATTCAGGCCCAGCTGAATGTGAAGAATAATGGGAGAAAATGGCAGGGAAACTTCCCTGACGGCGAATTAGCACAGTGAGGCTGTTTGCCAGGCTGTCTCGTTCAGAGGACCGTATCCTGAACTGACCCCCATTCCCTTCTCATTGCAGGGACAGAGGTCCTGAGCACGCGTGGATTGTTAGTCCGGGTGGGTCCGGGTGCGAACGTTCAAGCCGTCCATCCAATTGGATGAGGCCAGGAACCACATGAAGCGGCACCGTTCGTCCGTGACTTTCTTCGGGCTTCGTAAGGATCGCTCCCGCGGAGCATTACAAGTGGCGGCTAATTGTGCTCCTGCGGAACACTTTGAAATATCCGCCGCCTTCTCTCTGCAGCACTTGGGAGCGTACGCCCGGTACACAGCTTGGCTCCGCAACCTGCGCTTCGACTGTGTTTATGTAATGGTGCCGGGCGAGAGGCAGCAAGAACTGAAACGGGAACATTCAGAGGTACTTATCTGCTCCCACATGCATCAAATGAAGCCGCCCCCTGCGTGAGGGAAAACATTTACATTTAAGAATATGCATCAGGACGTTAACCACGACATTATCTATGGTATTCTGTATTACCAGCCGCCCCCACTGCAGCCTCTCCAATATAACCATTTATCTCTTATCTGCCATTGTACAAAAATCAGTGTGTCACACAAGTACCAGGTTGCAATGCAGACTCCGCACGTTGTGGAGGAAAATGATAACACCGGTAGTAAAGTTTTGCCTCTGTGTGCGATAATGGAATGTGAGGGAACCACGCGCAGCGGTGAACTTTGATCTTCTCTTCATTTACTGTAACGTATGATCAGCAGGTGTTTAAATTCCTTCTCTCCTTAGTCAAGGTACTTGCGCTGAACTGATGCAATACAAATTATTCACCTGTATCAATGGCTAAACCACGATAAATAACTTGGTATTGAACCTTAACACTGCACACTTGAGACAAAGGTGTCAGCTAAATAAAGAATATGAATAGTCACGGAGGCAGTCATACATCCTGGGAACTCGTACAAAAAGCCTCTACAGTGACCAAGATCACTCACCGTAGTCAGTATTCTCTGGCTCCCAGCAGTTGGATGGCCAAAAGTATGGCGTCTGGATGGGAGATGAACCAGATAAAATGGAATTAACAGCATTACAAAAGGAGGCAGCGAGAGAAGAGTCTTATGGCATGCTTAGATGTCTGGAATATGGTCTACGCTAAGACATCATGATGATTGGGATGCATTTGCCACATAAATGCTCAGCTCTGCACCCTGACAGCTAGTTGTGAAGAAGAATGCTAAAAAAACTACAATTTCTCAGGGGGGATCCAGTCAGTGCCCATCATGCCTGCCAAGTCTGCAAATCAGTAACAGTATAACAAACCACGTTGATCCGATTACCCAAAATTGTGAAGCTAATATTGTACTGCGAGCAGGTGTCAGTCAGACACAGGATGGATCCTTGCATAACAGAAAGAGCTGATGGGTTTTCCAGTCCCCTGTTATACCTCCCTGTTTTGTGGTATTTAATCTCCACAACTGTCTTCATCCTGCCACAAGTAGGAGTGTGTGAATAGGGAAAAACCAGATGAAAAGCAATTGAACGTAACACGCCGCCAACCCTGGGACACAAACATAACAGCTAATGGCGCTGACGTGCAACTGAACGGGGGGGGCACCAGCCATCATCGGCAAGTATCACAGGAACTGGACTAAGGCAGTGCTCACCTGAAACCTGTAGAAGGTGCCGTCGTCCTTCAGCGTGAGCACGTGGTCCGAGATGGGGAAGAAGTATCCGTGGGCGGCCATCAGGGTGCCAAGGTGAAGGGCCTCCACTGTGGAACACAACAGCGCAACCCCCAGGTAACCTCACAGTGGGAGAATCATTTAGAAGCACCGCAAAACCCAGCTGTGCATTAATAAAACAGCCATGATGAATATTTCAGCGTATCAACATGGTAATGTCAGACCACCTCCTGAAGCTGGGTCGCACAGCGGTGCACACGCCTCCTTCCCCACCTGTATACAAAATTCATTAAAACTCGCGAGAACAGAAAACCTGAATAATTAAAACAAGACCCAGAGCACCAAATGGAGATGTTTTTCCTCTCTTTTAGAGGCCAAGTGCTTAAAAAATCTTTACTGCATGAGAACAGGGCCCTCTGTGGCAGAAGAGAAATAGAGCGAATCGAAGGCACTGCAGATACCCCTCTCCTTGGAGAGCCCTGTGGTGGCGTTGCTACGCTCCAAAAAGAAGCAGGATGGTAAACTGCAAAGAGAGGCTGTTTGCACGAAGCCTTCAACTGAGATTACTCAGTGCGGCTCCAAAAAGGCACGTTATGCTCAGAATCTGGCCTTGGGAAAAAAGATAAACATGTGATTCATTGATATGCAGAAATAACCACAGTGTGTTCACATCCTGAAATATGCCGAAGCGATAATAACAGTGGAATGACATGAGATATTCAGTCAGCGCCATCTCACCCTGGTCATGTGTTCTTTGTTATGTTCCAGTGTGTTATGTTCCGGTGTGACACTGATGGTCCCCTCTCTAGAGATCACTCTGGTAGGGTCCGGTGTGGTCTGGTTGGGACTGATGGTTGCCTCTATAGTGATCACTCTTACGGTCCATTGCGGATGGATTGGACTGATGGTCATTCTTAAGTGAAAACTTTTTTTATCGTCCAGTGTGGCCAAGATGACCCTGCCAGGCCCACCTAGGCGATGCTGTGTTCTTTCAACTTCAAGCAGGAGCTCATTAATGAGGCAGGGACAGTCTTAGTATTTGATCTCCTTCACACAACACAGCCTTCCTTTGTGGAAGGCTTCACTTTTAATTTCTCTTACCTACTTGTGCTCTTGAAACACAGACAGAAGCAGCCATTTTGGCTGTTGACCTTGAATCTTAAAAAAATCCCTTTTATGATTAATCATTTGCCATTAATACACCTCTGTCGAGTCAGTCTCTTTACCTCAACCGATTCGTTTCAACGCTTCCTGCAGCGTAATATTTTTTCTCAAAGTATAATCTCTAATCCTCGGTGTATGTGAAAGATCCCCAACACCTCCATAAGGTACCTGTCGGGTTTTCAGACGGCACAGAAACATTCATAAATGCTTATTATAGCAACCTGAGGTTGTTTAACAACACTAACTATGAAAACCTTCTTAAGGGTTTATTTATGGCGTTTTATGGGAAGCGTTAACTGAAAAATTGCCTATATTATTATCACATCAGCTCTACGCCAGACTGCGCTTATAAGCTTTGGGATTAATGTGCAAATGTGTTGTAACTTTAAATCAGGCAAAATGCTTCTATTTAAAGCTTTAATTCACTCATTAATGAATGAGTGATTATTTAAGCATCGGAATGTATTGATCGGGGCTCCCTGGCGGTTGAAATGGTATCTGCTGGCGAGGGCCGACAGGGATGCTGCAAATGCTTTGCTAATGGTGCTGTAAATGGAACGTGATACAGGTCCGGAAAAGCACTGTCGGTGCTATATAGTGATCCGTCTTCCCAGCTCCTCGGTGCCACTCCCGTAAAGACAATAAAATTTCCATGAAGGCAGCAGTCATGAATTATTTACTATTTTCCCGCGTTCTCCCATGTATCCCACAAGCACGTGACTGCAATGTCAGCAGCAGTTCTGAAAAGCAGCAGCATACAGGGCAGCCAGAAGCAAGAGACACAGTGAACATGGGCTCCATCATGAGATCCGATCCTCGAGTTACATGTGTTAGAAGACTGCAGGTCTATGTGTCACTTTCTGTGGCAATTCTGGAGCCAAGCATAAACATTTTGCTGCCAGTTTGCTTCGGCCACTGGATGGACCTGAGGACAATCCGAGGTGGACGCCTCATTGGCTCTGAGGTCACATGCCAACCATCTTCTGTCCTGTCACACCTGGGTCACGGCAGTACAACGCGAGTTACCTACCAGACAAGTCAACTGAAGTCTTTTGCTTATACCTTTTGTCATCTCATCTCATAAAATTGGACAGTAGGTCACCTGATAAAACGTTTCGAAAGGTACTCAAGATGTCTCACACAAGACTGCACAGGGCAGCAGCTTTGCTTCTCTGTTTCTGTCAAACTGCACCTGTTGACTCAGGTTTAAACTGACCCTCCTGCTGTATTATTCTTCATCACTTACCTAGAATTAATACAGTAAAATTACTCCACTGTGTAAATGAGTAAATCACTGTTAGCTGCTATGGAGAAATGTGTCATGTAAATAAGTGTACATAACACAATAGAGATGCGAGGAGCCTGGCAGTGGCGGTTATGACGTGGATGACATTTCTGTGCGTGTCGATGCATGTCTGTGTGTGTTTGCTCGTGTGTGTCTGCGTAGTGCTCCGCGGGCAGCAGGAGGGGACGGCAGCTGGCACAATCAGTCGCACGGCAGGCCCTCTTATTATTGCTGCAGCAGCTGTAGGGCCATCACTGGGAGCCATCGCACGCCTGTCCCCATGGGGCCACCAACAGCCTGGCCCTCGACAGAGAGCTTGTCCTAATACTATGAACACGCCATCTTCTCCATGCTACACCTGGCTCAGGTGTTCCTGTGTTGCAGGGCTCATCTTTCACTGGGCATCCTGGTATGCTCTACGGCTAGTGAGGTGTCTATATGGATTTAGACATTTAATCATTTAGCCGATGCTCTTCTACGAAATAACTTACCATGACTGGCCCTTTTACACAGCTGGGTATTTTTAAGTGCATCAGTTCAGGGCTCTTCCCTTACTTAGGAGGACTACAGCAAGAAGAGGGATTTGACCCTCAACTGCAAGGCAACAACACTACCCACTATACAACCTGCTGTTCATACACCTGACTGGAATCGGACTCCTTACATTAAGCACAACCACACCATATACGGTGAATAACAGTGTTCTTTAAGCGCATGCAGGTTAAAGAATACTCAGAATTTTCCTGTGCTTCTGAAAGCAAAGAGGAAGTGAAATCCACTACCAGATGGAAGTTAGATGTTTGAGCCAGCGTGAGGAAGGAAAGCAACCTGGGATGACAGATGCACACACTGCTGCCGCTGTAAGCGCGGTCCATGTGGATTCACCAGAGAGAATTTTAAGACTGCATCCCCATGTGTAAGATCAAGGCACCCTGCTTTAGCTTTTAAATGCTTCCCGTCACCTCCTGGTGTCAGAGGACATCCACGGCGCTTGCGTTGCTTGTCCAAGGTCAGTACCCAAAAAGGAGCATAAAAGGGGGTGGATCACAAATTGGCATCCAAGTGGGATACAGGAGACGGTAGGCAGGAGGCTGCACCAGTTGGCTTGTTCTTCAGGCGGTAGTCAAACAAAATCACAACAGCTGATGGGTGGAAGATTAATGCCACACATATCTGGAGCATTAATGCCCATTAGTCCTCAGAAAATTCCATTAATTCATTACCTCGGCAGAGAGAACTTTGGCCCCAGCCCACAGTCGTCCCACTTCCCAGCCTGGTATTAGCTCCACACCTCACAGGTTACGCCCTTGTCAGTGTTACCTCAATAAAGTTCAACATTCCTCCCAAATGCACAGTATGCACATCCCACACAAACAGGTGTCCCAAACAATGAAAAATGGCTATAACAGAATATGGAAAAATGTGCCTATTTCCACACAACAGGCTTATAAATTCAGTGCAAATGGTGCATGTGGTCAGTTTCCTCCCGTGTACAAGCTTTGCACGCTGCTGAAAACACAAAGGCAGCGCGACCCACTCTCTTACATTCAGTCCCACAAAGGCGATTCTCAACAACACTGGTTCCAGGTTTCCAGCTTAGAGCAGTCATTCGGCACAACAGCAGCAAAGGAATCATACGATAAAAACTCATGGGGACATTTAAGAACATTACAGAACGCTATAAATTGATTTAACTATACTGTACTGTATAAAGAAACTTAATTTTGCTTAGAAACATAGGAGAACAAGGTCTTATTAACAATGAAAACCAATCACAAATATTGATTTATGTCAATCTAATACCATAGTTGAACAGAAAGTTTGCTATTGTTAATATTATTGTTGTGTTAGCATTTAACTGATGCTTTTCTCCAGAGCAACTTACAGTCTTAAACTACTTAGATTGATGTACCCAGTTATACAGATGGGTTAATAGCCTGGTGTAGGGTACTACAGTAGAAGATGGGATGTGATCCTTGATTTACATTCCTGATCTGTTCCTGAAACCTGGATTTAAACCAGAAAAATGTCAATAGGGAGCCTAATTCCATTTTTTAAAAATTATGACAGGCTTCAATCCTCCCCAAAACCCCAACCAATTTTCTCAAATATTACTAAAATGCTGTAAAATGCCAGTATAACTAAAAAACCATAATCACTCTTTCACCTCTCCTTGTACAGCAATGCACATTTTAGCAATGAAATTTGTAAAAAAAAAAAAAAAAAATGCAGACAGCCATTTAAAATAAACAAAATGCATTTGACTGTAATGAATTAACTGTTTTTACTCCACAAATGTATTATGTGATAGGAACACAGGAGAGTTTAAATTTATTGGTATATGGTTATACTAAAAAACGTTATTTGGAGAGCTCTGACCCTAAACCTCATTTTTGGTATTCAAAAACAAAAAGGTACAAATAGGGAGGATGTATACCGGATAGCAGGTGTACTATAAACCTGCAACTTTTAATTGAGTTATTTAAGTCACTGTGAAAATGAGTGCTGTTCAACTCAGGTTGTTTTACTGACTTTCGCTGATAATTGGTGAGGGATAAGAATGAGAGACTGCGGACACAAACAATGACTGCAGTCTCTCTGCTAGGGGCAAACCCTCTTACTACATGCCTTCTTTCATGTTGTCATGTGCATGTGGCCAGACAACACAGTCATACACACAGTGTTAACAGCACAAATACAATTACCCTAGAATAAATAAACTTTTAACCTTGCAATTAAATGAAGCCCAAACCAGTGTTAGTACCACTGGTTAGCACGATGCCCCTAAGTGTTCACATTTTTTGCAGAGGGAAGCCGACAGTGCCCTTGGGATGAATCTTAGGTATTTCATATAAATCAAAAAATCATAAACATTTATGAGCCAAATATTCATGATGTCCACACTGCACCTTGTCACAGGCTCTGTCCTGGGTAGGCAGACTCTGAACTACCAGGACCCTGCACTGGACAAGCACTTGATGACTGGGCAAATGAAAATGAATTAGAAAACAAGCTAGAAATAAACATTTTTATACAAATATTATAAAACACTTTGGTGTTGTCATTGTCATGCATAATGTGCTTTTTTTTGTTTTTTTAATTAATTTTGGCAGATTTTTGTCTGGGACCCAATAATATTTATTCTCCTAAGAAATAACAGTAACGCAATCACCTCAAAATTGGAATTGACATGACTGCGATTTTAACCCGATAGAGTGAGGGATGAGTGTAATAAAAAACCACAGATGCTGCATTAATCCAGATGCATGCCTACACATCGAAGCCATACATTGCGATGAATAGTTTGGACCCTACAGTTGTTAGATTACATTCAGCAGCCTGACTGAAGTACCGTCGAAATGGACAAGCACCCAAGCACTAAACTACTCACTCAAAAATAAACAAAACCTGGAGCATCCTAAATTATACCCTCCTTGTACAGTGCACTGTATTCTGGCTATGAAAGTTTTGCCCAGGGGAGGTTAAAAAATGAGATGCAAACATTTGTGTGTAAAGCATCCTTCACGGAGCCCATTGTGCCATGGCGATGGTGCCGGGTGAGGACGCCGCACTGTGTGTACAAACCACAGGGACACAGATGTGGCAGTGACACGTGAGCCAAAGATGTGGTTTGCTGCCCTGCTAAATTTTCCTCCAAGCTGTGTGGGAAAAACACACTGACTATTAATTAATGCGCCAACAAATGGGAGTAACCTTGGTCGACAATGAAGTTCAACTCCAATCGAATCTAAAGAGGGAAAAAGAATATTTCAGTTGTGCACGTTCAGTCTTAAATGTCAGAGCTTTAATTTCCTCTTTGAGCCATTTATTAAAGCTGTCATCATTGGGCACTTTTGGAATAATACAACAATCCTTCAGTGACAGCTGGCGCCTTGTCACGTCCGGGCAGCCCGGGTACATTAAAAAGCTTCACCCAAGGTGGCTCGAGGGTCATCGCAAACGCCTTTGATGCACGGCAAACCAAAGCCCCTGACAAGAGAAGTTCAATCAGGTCTGGGAAGCCAGAGATTTGAACACTTAGTGTACTGGTGACCAGTTTATTGACAAGGCTTGGAGGTTGGTGCCATAGGCCCCAGGGAGATGATCTGGTGGTCAGGATGCACCAGATTTCCCTCATGCAACATAGTTCTGCTCCTTGAACTTCACAGTGGACTGAGAAACCCCAGATCTTCACCTCAGTGTAAGCGGGATGCTGTTTTGGAGGATACACTGGTACCATCAACTTCTCCTTCTTGCGGAGGGTGTTCAGAAATCAAATAAAACCGCAGGCTCAAACATACTCATTGATGTAGCTACCATCCAAACCTATTAAAGCGCTGAACAACAACGTGGCTAGAGCCACTGGCTTGCATTTAAAAGACTCAGGTTCAAATCCCACCTGCTGTACCCTTGATCAAGGTGCTTAAACATTGATCTGTTTCACAAATGGGTAAATTACTTTAAGCAGCTTAGGGTACAAGCCTAAGGTTGTACATCACCTTGGAGAACCGGCTCAGCTAAAGGAATAAATAGATATGATAATTTTTGAAAATAATAATAAATCAGCCTGATATACAACTGATGAGGTGTGAACACATCTGAATCAGGTTTTAAATGAGGAGAAACCAATACACATAGAGTCCCACTGCTTCAAATCCAGTGTCAGTTTCACCAAAAAAAAAGACTGAAGAACCAAACCCAAGTACTGAGCTGAACCTGAGCTGAAAAGCGGTACCAAATCGAGCTGTCAGCTGCAGGCAATGAGTTCCAACATGTGGTGAAAAAGCAGATGTTTGTAGCACATCCTCATGAAATGATTCATTGTTGAATTTCATATCTGGAACCGATGTCTTTACAACCACATTCCAAGTGGAGACAGGAGCACACCTTACCTGGATCTTCGATGTTCAGGTTTTTAATCATCCACTGCACAATATCGGAACCTGGAAAACAGTGCAATATGAAAAAATTGGTATAAATTCAGAGGCACACCAACGTTTTCCCCCAAGCTATACTGAAATTAACTTTTAATTAATTTTAATCAATTTTTAAATATTTGTAAAGAAAGGAGTAACTCGGAGTTGAGGACCTGAGGAACATCAGTTTAAGTCCCAGGAGGGACCATGCTGTCATACCCTTGGGAAAGACACCTGTCTCAAATTGCTGCAGCAAAATGAGGATAAATGTTGCTGTGGGTGGGCATGTGAGCAAACAACAACACTGAAAATTAATGGGGGGGGCTAAAATTTGGTTTTAGAGATGTAACCTTCTTGCAGGTAAATACAGAGCTGCTATTAGAGGTCACACTGGCCTGTTTTACCTCTTCCTGCAGCAACCACAGATGAATTACGAGCGGCAGAGGATGTGCAGATAAAGAATTCACTCGTCACTCCGGCTTTGTCACCCCCAACACCCTCGGCTCCTCTGGTGACAACCCGAAAGTTGCTGTCCTCTGGTCTACAAGTGTACATATTAAGCATGTACATGTGATCTTAATTTGGATTTAAGTTTCATTTGAGCTAAAAAAATCTCAACCTCAGCCAACCGGTTTATGGCTCTGGCTAAGCTACGTTGCTAAACTACCAATAAATGGCCCCACAAAAAAGACTGTTACTGGAGCATAGGGATCAGTAGGTGGCGCAGTGGTCGCTTTGCTCTCCAAAAAAACGGGGTTCAAAAACACAATCTCTTGCAGAACTTCCCTTGATCAAAGGCACTTAGCCTAAACAGTAGAAATTACCCTATTGTATATATGGGTAAATCATAGTAAGTAGCTTTTTGTACAAACCTAATATAGTAAATTGAGAATAAAAATTGTTAATAACAGATAAAGGCTGATAATGATAATAACAGCAATAATAATCATTTTTATTATTATAGCAATAATAATTTCAGAATTATCTGTAAAAATATGGTTGAAAGAATGACTACAGCATAATAAATACCCCAAAAAGATTCCCCAAACACACTCAGAAACCTGCAGGTGAAAGGCCACTTCCACAGCTAAACCAGCGGGCTGCAGTGGGAAGCACTGGGCTCTCTGCTACCCGCTGCCCATCGCCGCCACACGCCAGTCAACACCAGCTGTTTCCTCCTGCTAAATTTATACTCTTTTAATTATCACTTCTTCTCCCCCCTTTTGGAAGTGGGGCCGTCACTATGGGAGGATGAGGGGGAAGCTGCAGGCCCATATGGAACCGAAGAAATACTTCAGTGTTTCTGCTTAGTAACCCCCCACGGTTCCCCCCCACAACTCTATGCTTGCAAACCCCATCCCTCCCTTGCAGTCACTGCTTTAGAAGATCTGCCACTTTCCTGGATTAGTTCCTCAGGAGCTCTGCCAGGCAAGAGGATTAAGCGGAAGGCTTCCTCAGCCTGTGGAACACACTCCTCTGCACCCAAATGAAAGCTATCGAGGACTTAACATCGATTAATGCGTCAGAGGAGCTGGGCTTCTCTGTTCTCCACCTCATGCCTGGCAGCGACCCATTTTTAAAGGATGGCAGTGGTCTGCAAAGCACCAACCTGAGGGCAAAAAGTCGCCCTGGGAAATAATCTCCAGATCATTCTATAACACAGCACACTTAAATTCCAGAGCATCACTCTGAATGTTGAAGGCCATCAAACCCACAGCTGTAAATAAATTACCACACTAATAACTGGAATAACACTGAAGTACCACGGCATTGCCTGCACACTGCCCACACTCCAGTGAATACTCCAGGAAAATTGTGTATTTGTTCCATTTTTGATCCCATCTGCAACAAAGAGTGTTGAACATCTCAGTGTTGAACTCATAGTGACTGCTGCTGTCTGGGGCAGCGGGTGGAGCAGTGGTTACAGCACTTAATCTGAACTGATACAGTAAGAAGCAACCATGTGGCACCAGTAACCAGTACTTAGCAGATACCTTTGTCTGCAGTCACTGACTATGCCATGTTATATTTTTCTGCAAGTACAGACTCTAAAATTTAGTTAGTGATTTAGATTTGCAATTGAAACTTAAGATTGTTGTGAGAGGCTGTACGTCATCACGTGGAAGTAGACAAATTATGGTGCTTGTAGGGCTTTTTCTTGAAAAGAAATGTGCTTGTGGCTGTTTTCAGTGAAACTGTTTTATATACTGTTTCTCTGTCCAGTTTTGGCATCAGAAGAATCTACCTTCTGCCTTTTTGAAGCCCACTTTCACAGATATAACTATGCTGAACTCCCTATAGTCCTTCACACAATGCACAGCTATGTAACACACCAAGGGCAATTTAGAGTAACCAATGAACCCAAAACTTATCTTTGGACTAGGGTTAGAAAAGCAGAGTACTCAAAGAAAACCCATAAAAACACGCAAACGTTGTTGACCCACAGCCTATCCTACAGCCCAGGTTGTGAGGTGCCAGTGCTACTCTCTGTGCCTCCTGCTACATAAATTATTATAAATCAATGCAGAAAATTCACATGCAAAACTATCACTGTAAATTGCTCCGGAGGGATGTATTTAATAATATTAAGTTTCCTGTTTTGGCTACTATGAGACAGCAGGTCAGAATGAAAGCAGATGTGATCGATGACAGCGGGATCTACTCTGCAGCATCATTAGAGGACTATCCCGGCCAGTAATAAGAAAACCATCCAGAGCCAAGGCAGTTGTTTTGGACCGACTGCCAATTCTCCTCTGCGTTCTACACTGAGCTGTTCTCTTCCCTCCCCTGGGCTGTCTGCCTGCATACAGGAAAACCACGCTCCACCTATGAAGCCACCCCAGGCCCCCGGCTGTGCCCATGCCAGGCTGCACACCTCTCACAATTGGCCCGGTGCCCCTACCCCTCCTCCTGGGGCTTTTCTGGGAACAAGATTCAATCCAACGAGTCAATACGGCACAGTAATGGGATGTGATTGTCAGAATAATAAAATATACAGTATTTTTATCAGGAGATGAGACCATTGCTCATCTCTGACCTCAGACGTGTTCGTGACCTTAGCAACAGTAATCTTAAAAGGTCTGATAACATTTTTTTTTTTTGTTAATTTGGGAGATATTATTCCAGGACCCTGGAAAGTGTTCAGGGTGACTCTGTGGTCACAAAGAGAGGAAAAAAAAATTTCTCTTCTAAGAGGTGAGATCACATCATAAACTGGGTCGAGCTGTGAGTGTAATCGCACCCAAAGACTTCATCAATCTATATTGCAGGTTGATGGCACAGATTCCTAAAAATAACTCTATTGAAGTTTAGCTAATAAATTGTTAACCTAAATAATGAAGTCACTAAGACATCACTATAATCACTAAATATTTTTTCAAACTCACACTCTCCATTGCAATATTTCTCAAAATGATATTTAACTTTTATTTGCAAACAGTTAATGATACTGTCGTTAAAATGAGCTGTTCAGAGCATATCAATCGCTCTGTGATGCTGTGGTGCGCTATCCTCACGCTCCAGGATAGATTTAGGACCACTGTGACCCTCCATTGCACATACAGTCACAGATATTTAATAGAGCAATTAAAGTGTATATTAATAACAATGTTCCGGAAACATCATTACATTGACATATTATTTACTTTAGCCTTCTTTTGGAACTAAGAGGTCTCCAACTTACTGGTGTCCGACTGTGTTGCTTAAGTTGTTGCCACTTTGTATTTCTGGGCGTACTGTCTATGGCCCATCCCCTTGACTGCCAGACCCCCCCAGTGTGACTTATATGTGCTGTCCCCTTGACTGCCACACCTTCCCAGTGCGATCCATATATGGCTTTCCTCTGGATTGCCATGCCCCCCCACCCCCATATAACCCATATGTAGTCTTCTCCTTGACTGCCACCCTCCCCAGTGTGACCCATATGTGGTTTGCCTCTCAACTGTCACACCTCCTCAGTGTGACCTATATGTGTTGTCCCCTTGACTGTCACACCTCCCCAGTGCGACTCATATACGGTCTTCCTCTCGATTACCACACCCTCCCTCAATGTAACCCACATTTGGTCTTGCTCTTGACTACCACACCCCATAGCGGGGCCTATATATGGGGCTCCTCTTGATCGTCCCACCCCACCAGTGTGACCAATTCTTGATCTTCCTCTTAACCATTATGCCATTAAACTTGGCTAAACTGGCCTTTTTGCACATTGGCAACTGCAAATGGTTTTTTCTGCAGCCAAGCCTCCGCAGTGCTGCCGTGCCTTGCTTGCAGCGTTCAGAGCTGCACTGATGACTGCTGCCTCAGATACAAGTACCGCACCAATGGCATTTATTAGACACAGTTATGTAAGGTATTTCATTACATAACACAATAAGCAAACCTTGCTGTGCCCAACTATCAATATGAAGAATGAACAGCACTGCATATCACTGGTCTCATATCCATGGGTTTCCCTGAAACCAGTGTAGTTCAGTCCTTTATGAAATTACGAAGCCAGTGCACCATTATTATTTCATGTGCTTGAACTGCCGTGAGCTACACTTTGGTGCTTGCAGACCGCAATTCACGGAGCCGATGATCACTACATTAAGCGGTGTGCTTGGCCACAGTTTGTCGCACTGCTGCTTCTGCAAGCTTAAACGGCTAACAGACAACCAACTTTGCTTTTTGTCTCAAAGTCCTTCATGCATTATTAAGCATCATTTTAGACTGACAGCTGTTCCAGCCAAAAGGGATCCGTTCACAATTAATCCTTTTAGTAAGCATCTTCTTCCTTTCATGAGATGGATTTAGCAACACAGGACTCATTACACTTAAAACCTCAGTTCAAAATCAGTTTAAAATCAAGTTCAATCCCTGTCCGTGCCACCCATCGTGCATCCATTCTTTATCCACAACGTTGTTTTTCGTGCCACAGATTTGAAACGTGACATACAAGCGCTTATCATCGTAAGTGAGTTTTTTGCACAGGCACGTACACTCACAGACACAGTGCTATACGCTTTAGCAATGTGTGTCTGCAGACAGTTCCAACCTAAGTCACCGGAACGAAGACAAATCGGCCACTTCACACAAGCATACTGTACATGAACCCATATGCACCCACATACTTACTTACTTACTTACTTACACACACACACACACACACACACACACACACACACACACACACACAGAGCCAAAAAATTACATATGAGACAAACAGTGCTAAATTGTATTACTTTTCTCCTTTCCAGTCAATTATGAGCACAATAAATATTGTTCTCTGCAGCATAAACCTGTTCAACAGTACTAACAATTCTTTATAGTAAATGCAATCACTTTAATGGTAATACATCTTGGTGACATAAAACGTGTGAAAACGATTTACCCTTCCACTTTCTTCCATTGTCTGACCCAGGTAGGGCCAGGTAACACAACTGGTTCTACAAAAATTACCAGATTTTTCAACGAGTACTGAAAATATTCTCTCGATCTCCTACAGGTGTGGTATTATTATTATTATTATTATTATTATTATTATTATTATTATTATTATTATTAATTTAACTGATTCTTTCCTTCTAAGCGAGTGTCAATGTTGGGTTTGTTTCACTCAGCTACTTACAGTGATTTACACATTAATTCAGCAAGGTCATTTTATTGTATGAATTCAAGGTCAAGTACCTTGATCAAGGTACTATGACAGGAGGTGGGATGATGAACAAGTATTTCATGACTGCAAGGTGGCATCTCTAATCCCTGCAATACCTACCGCTCCCCCGTTGTTTCAAGACCTACATACTGTATGTGCAGCACAAGGTCCATGCTTTTCACTCAAACCCCTTATTTATCAGGTTGTTACCCTTAAAGTGACAGTACATCTTTTTTTTAACAGGAGTGTGTGGTTCCTGAGACAGATTTAGCAGATAGCAAGACACACACCAGAGGGAAGGCACTACGCATGCCTGGAAACGGCAGCCTAAAACATGCCAAGAACAAAGGATGGAGGTGGGGCATTTTGCATCGTGGCACACGGCAGCAGGAGTTCTCACCCTCAGCAGCCATTGCATCGGTAACTCCTATTTCTAGGTCGAATTTACTTCTTTTGTTGAACAAAGTGCTATTTGGCTGAGGAACGTGCTGTCTTTCTTTTTGGTCTCTTTGTCTTCCTCTCCCTGGAGCTCATGTCTGTATGCTCTCCCCCTCCGATTCGCTCTGCCTCGCTCGCTCCCCTCCGCTCAGCACACTCTCCATTTCTGCCTCCTCCATCTATGCCAGTGCATCTGTCTCAGCATTTAAGCATTGCTTATTTTTTATCCTGCTTGTGGCAAATACTCAACAACAGATGGTCTTACCAGTATATTCTGACTGTCAACTGACCATCATAATGACTAGGCCACGATTTAGCTGCTATGCAGTGGGAGGAAAACAGAACCCAGTGACCTTTTACTCCCTTTTTTAATTATTGTTAATGACCCAAAAGTGGACCAAAATCCATTCTTAAAAACCACTTTGACTACCACAAACAAAAATGATATACATATTTTCACATAAAATTACAAACATTGAAGGGGAACTCAAATTCTGACATGGAATCGGAGAGGGAACATCAATGGGGTTGCAGGTTTGTGAATGTCTTTCAGATGGATGAGGCTGATGATGTCAGCCTGACTGCCTCCTCCTGTACATGAATCTGTGACAGACCACTCTGACACTGAACACACACACACACACACACACACACACACACACACACACACACACACACACACACACACTCAAAACTGTTCTGCTCAGTCTAGAAAAACACAACAATACATGGCTTACCTACAGCACTTTTCACTAAATAGTAGGGTATGCACCAAGGACAAACTGGCAACATCTAACCAAAAAATGATGTATCTTTTCCTACACCAGAGTGGCGCTCAAACTCACAAAAGCTGAAATAATAATAACCTTGCTGTGATTTTTTAATTACTTGCTCATGATGTCCTAGATTTATGCTTTCCGCTGAGGCAGATGCTCCTCCTACATGAAGAGCAGCACAACAAATCTCATATGATTCATCCTCTGATTTATAAGTTCAATGAACGTGGCCAGTTCAGCAGTGCCAGGTCACTGCAGTTCACAGTCAGTTATTTGCCCAGACAGGTCATCTCATAACACCTGACTGCTCAACATGTCACTTTAACTGAAGTCATTTTCAATTGTACCTTGACACACCTGAGGAACACCCTGAATTGCAGCAGACCATATGACACTTTTTTTTTATATTGAGACAGCTAAAGATATTACTTTTTGCACAGAAACTTAAAGGGATGCATCTGGGTAAATGACAAAGAATATTTTGTTTTCCTTACCTGAAAAAACACTGGGAATCTTAGATAAAAAACTTTTTACTGTACGGATAGGGATTCCGGTTTTCTCATCTTGCATACATGCTATGATGTCTTCCATCTAAATAAAAAGGAGAAGATACGGTTAGTTACTGCAGCAGTGCTTCCAGGTCAGTTCCATTCAGTTTCCTGTACAATCTGTGATGGTGAGGATTGGGGTTGCTTCTAGTTATTACCATTACTTATTCATTCAGCTGACATTCTTCCCCAAAGCGACTTACAGCTTTAAGTTTTCATATAAAGTGGCTGATTTAACCATTTATATAGCAGGGTAATTTTTACTGCATCGGTTCAAGCTAAACACCTCAAGCAGGTTAATGGTGATCTGACCACCACGCCACCTGCTCCAACACTTACTGCAGCCTTATTTCCAAATGAGCATCGGCATGCTCAGCATCTCAGCTGTGTCCCACTTTTCCATCATTCGTACTTATGAAGATTCTCCAAAATATTATGAGTGATGGAGCGAATGAAACCAGTTCTGTCAAACATTTCCCAATTTAGTGCCAAATGAAATGTACCATCTTATCTCATGAAAAACAATCCAGCACATCTTTGCAGGTGAATGGTAAGACATTGGGTTAAGATTTACAGTGACTCTAAAAAATAGGAAAACACAGCCAGGGCAAAAAGCTTGGAGGGCTTTATCTTGGGTCCCAGATTTGAGCTTTTTGGGTCTGTTGTGCTCAGAAACTGCATCCGTACCTCTTCATCCACGATAAAAACCCAAGATAAAAGTTTCCAACCTTGCTGCTGAAGCTATCCTTCTCCACAAGAAGAACATCCCCCCCCATTCAAGCTACTGTTGCCCATGCAACATCATAGAATTTGCTCAAGGAGCAGAAACAACAGCAACAAATTGTCTCTAATGTGAGTTAAAAAGTAACACAGGGATCTCTATGGCCTTAAAACCTCTGGTGTTGCTACACAGAGAGCAGCCAGGCAGTGCAGGTGCTGGCTGTCGATAGCTGTGGTCTTTGCGGTCGGGGCATTTGATTTTGCTGCCCGGCCCTAAGCAGCTTTGGTTCCTGACAGTATGAACTGCCTCAGATTGGCCCCTTATCTGCTTATCTACTTAAAGCAGACCAGCACCCAAAAAAAGGCACCTTAAATTGCCTGCGGATACCCCTTTTACATTTGGGCTAGAAACACATGAACAGCAACTGCAGTTGATCGAAGTGAAGGTGATCGGAGTCCATGTTGCATGTTTACATCTAGTTGTCACACCAACGCTCCCTGGTGACCACAGCACTGCCAGAGAGTGAGTGTTGGGCCCACAGATTTCTTGGACAGCAAAGTTGCAGACACGGAAATGTAGCGCAAGTGCAATTTAATGCTCCAGTGGTAAAGTGCTGAACTATTTACAATATTTAAAGGACCCCACAGTCAGATGTGTGACATAAAACCCAATGTCTAAGGGCTGCACAACTCTAAACATTCAACTTTAAGGCTGCCACGGTCTACTTTTCGCACCTCTCTCCTCTTCTTTTCAATTCAGAACCTCCTTATAAATCACAAGCGCCACCCCTCAAAGATTATGTATTACCATAGAGCAACATGGCCATACCCAAAAACCGAACACAGAACATTTAAACCGAGAATACAGATACATTCAATTTAACACATAAAACATGATCAGCTACCATCAAAACAGATACAGTATTAAAACTAACACATATTGAACTCTAATGTATTAATGGTAGCTTTTAAGGACAAGGGTGGGCACTTCCCATGAGGTACAATAACATTCATTCAAAATCACTGTCTCTGTTTGCCAGTATGGAAGCAGGAAATAGTGCCAAACAGTAGAGAAACAGCAGGAACAAATTCAATTTATTGTGGAAGAACCAAAGGTAAGTAGTGCAGTGCAAGAAGCAAACATGTTTACAGAAACATTAACTGAAATTTCACCTACAGACTGAATAACAGTGGTGACATGAACTAGTGCTGTGTTTGTATGGGCACCCACAAACACAGTGATGTAGAATTGTGGTGAATGAGAGTGTAGCTGTGCGTTGCCATGAACATGGATACTGTCACACCAATATTTAGGTGACACCATCCAAGGTGACTTTCACTACACTAAACACTCTACAATTATTCACACTTTTATACAGCAAATCCATGCATTACACATGCACACACACATACAAACACACGCTGGGCAAATCAGCGTGACTACTCCACCTTTGGATTCTGGGAAGAAACATGTCAACTCCGCATGGAGAGAGCACGGCTCAATCGTACATCCAATTGCTCAGTCCTGGTGTTGCAAAGCACCGGCACTACCCCGTTCACCACCAACCGCTTGGAGTCCAGTGAAAAGATCTAAAAGAGGATTGGAGATTCAGGATTCTGGAACTTCCTCATAGAGCAGGTGCCCAGATCCATCAGGGCTCGAGGAACAGCGATGTGGTCTGAAAACACACCAGCACCGATCTTCCACCCAGACTGGGAGCTCTGGAGTAAGACCAGCGGCAAGAGCCACAAAGAGACACCGTGAAAAGGCAAATACAGTGAAACTCCAGGGCCCCATATGACCCTCCCAGACAAGAGCTCCTCACTTAACATTATAACTACATCTTGTTGAAAGAGCATGGTCCCTCCAGCTGTGGCACTGCTAATTCTGCCCACAGAGAGTGAACAAGAATTACATGTCAGTAATTAAAAATGATCACATCCATTAGTAATAATCCCATAACTATGTTCATGTTAGATGGTTAACTGCCTGTAAAGGACCTCCTAGCAACTTGCCTGTTTGGCAGTTAAGAGTATCGACGGTGCTTCGGCAATAACCGACAGCCAGACAGCTGGCCATCGCGTCCACTCACCGCAGTTATGCACTTGCAACACGGGGGTTTTACGGCTCGGAGTCACGCACGTCAATGCCTGAAATAAATTGCGCGAAAGAAAGCTCCTTTTACAGAATTTTCCATCATCGGTCCCACACTGCCAGTTGGGTCTGTCCAGCTTCATGAAGCATCTGAACACGTTAAATGGTACGGTAATGACCTATGGTGAGCGGCCTGCACATCAGTCACATAAACAGCTGAAGAATCCAGCTTGAAACAAACAAGGTAAAATGTCTAATACACAACCTTGAGCACTTCACAAAGGGAAAAGTCAGGTATTAAATATTAAAAGGACCAGCAATCCATCTTGAATATGTCTAATTTTAATTTGCGCTGCTGCTGCGAACCCTTGGGACATCTGTTGTGGAAGTGCGGGATGACGCACATGACAAACTATGGCAACAATGTCAATACAGCAGAGGATGGTCGGAGCGGGATCCACACGACTCTGGTGCACACCGGGAGGACATGCTTTCAGACAAAATTGTCACACGCACCTTAACTGGCACAAGAATAAATGTCGTGGGGGGGTAAGTTAAGGGGTGGTGGGAGCTTTCTAAGTGACTCGCTGCTGCAAGAGTGATCGCCATCAAAGAGGGGATGCAAACGGCTGGCAAACAGCACAGGACAGCGAAAAACCACAAACGGGGAAATCGATAACTAACCACGGAAACACACAAGCGTGGCCTGTGGAAATCGTGCAAAAGGCACCTATATCCAGCTTTTATGTTTCATTTTGAAGACGCCATTAAGCGTTTTAAAAGCTTTGCACTGGCAAAGAACAATAAATGAGTAACTAAGACAGTTCTGGCAAACAGCTCCATCCCAAACTGGTACAATTATATAATAGCTTAACATTGAGCTACACGCCGCCTCTCTCAGCCAACACAGCTGGAACGATTTGCTATAAGCAACAACTTCTTAGCATGTCCAGAACATACCACAAAAAAAGAAAAAAGATTTAAAATTTCAGCAAACGCAGACTGGGTGAATATGAACAATACAGCCAGTACAAACGCGGCAGCATGGTTGATGTTACCGCCATCACCTTGTACTTAAAGGAGCCACCTCTTGGCGTAAGCAAGCCACCTACCTTGATTTGACAGACTAAAATCTCCCAGATGTAGAAAAGGGTAAATAGCTCAGTATGTAGCGGTACTCTATACGTACTGCTGTACTCGTGGTCAGCTGTATTTCTCAAAGCCCAGTGGTTTCCAGATGTGTGAACGTGGTAAAACACACTTTGTGACACTGAAGAGACTGCGGCCTTCGCCGGTCATCAGGAAACAAGTTTCTCCTAATTAAAGATTAAAACTTCAGCTCCTGCCATCTCCCTGCTTAGCCTGGCTCCTGTTTTCCACAGGGACAATGAGGCCTCATTTATTTCCATCCAGGAAGGGAAATGCAGTGGATGTAAACGTGCCTGTAGGTCTCATCTTTAAGTAGACCAGGAAAAGGGAAAAAAATACGGGGTGGTTGTGTCCATCACGGCAGCTTAAAGAGCCCCCGGGGGACATCCCACCCTCGGAAGTGCTGCCTCTAAGGAGCACTGTTTACAAGTGGCATATAAGCTAGGGTGGAGATGGGGAAGAGACAGAGCTCCTTTGACAAATACCCCAACCACCTCCAGAGCAGATTCCCAGTCGTCCAGGACCCACAGCCCTGCTGGTTAGTACTGCTGTTTTGGACCACCTCTGGCTTTCTTGCCCTGTCCTGAGAGATGCTGAAGGACCTACTGACAATATTCGTGGAGTAACAACAACTGGCCCTCCTGCAGTGGAGAAACAATTCAACCATACAAGAAGTGCAGGGTGCTCGTGCTTCATGGCTCTTGGAGCTGTGGGCTCAAAAAATGTGAGTTTCATGTTCTCCTCATGGTCTCCTAGGTTTCCTCAATGTGCTCCTGAGATGTGTCATTCTGGATTTCCTGTTGTGCATGTGCGTATGTAAGTGTGTGACTGATTCAGCCCGTGTGTGTGTGTGTGTGTGTGTGTGTGTGTGTGTGTGTGTGTGAGAGAGAGAGACTGTGAAGATGGTTCTAAACAAAAACAATGGATAAAGTACCATGTAATTGGGTTGTGAAAGACTGGCATCCCATCTAAGTTGTATCCCTCCTCGCACGGTGTGTCTCCAGAATAGACTCTGGACAACCATGACCCTGTACTAGAAGAAGCAGATATCGATAATGGATGGATGAACACAAAGTGTAATACAAATGTGCAATGACACCAATACCTTAAAAGTATTTACAGGTACCACCTTATCCACTTCTGTTTCCATAATGGCTCACCTCAATACAGGTGCAGACAGCTACAGCAAGTGGTCAGATTCCATCAGAACTTGTTAACTGGACCCCCCCCACGGGAAGAAAAGGAGGAAATGAATGGAACCACAAGAGAGATAAGCCCCATTTACACCAGCGGCTAAAGTCTCATAGCTCAAAGCCTCCAGCTTCAAAAGTAATAAATTGGATAAAATGGCACTGGCAGAAAACCTCTGGGGCCTGAGGAAATTCAGCTTGCGTCACAGTTGATCAGTAAAGGCCACCAACCCGAACCCAGGCAGGCAGACTCTCTAAACGGCTGCTGAGGCTCGTGCTTGAGGGACGCATGGACCCCCCTGAGATGCTATACAACTAACCTTTAGTTATTATCATTAACTAACACTAAACCGATCCCTTTCTTGAGCTTCAACATGAGTTCTGCACACTAGGCTACGTAAAATTATTTGCCCATTTATTCACCAGTCTGACTGATCAGTTCAGGGTAAGAATAAATCCGACCCCAGGTTCTTCGAGCGGAAGACGCTGGCGTTCACCATGGTGCCACCTGACACCCTGAGTGGCCATAGTTCTTATTCACTGGGAGCAAGGGGGCTGGACTTACTGAAGCTCCTTTTCATAGAAAATGTTCAAAATGAATCAAAACACGTATAATTTCCCATTCATGTTTTCCCTACTACAGGATGCTTTCGAGCATGTATTCAGCACGAGGAACACCATGCAGGCTGTGCTGAGGGCTCCTCTAATTAAAGTTTCAGAAGAATTGCTGGTGTCTTGCCTGTCGCCGTGTTGTTTCAACACAAGTCACTATTTGGTTACATAACTACGCCCTAAATAACAGTTTGCTTTAATTGCAAGTGACATGCAATTCGAGAGCAGTTACTAATTCACCTATAATCTTCGCCCTCCTTTGCCCGGAATCTCAGCGCCGTTCGCTCCTGCAGACCACGTTTTAAAACACAAATTCTGACAGCAGAACAAAGACCGACTGCGAGGCCTCTTATGCTGACAATTAGAACCTAATGCCTTAAACACAGCCTCGCACAAAAGGCGTCCTCAAGAAAGGTAATTCCATCAGCGGGGGGGGGTAAACGGGAGTAAATAAAGACTGCGAGAAAAAGAAAAAACAATGCGCCTGCAGCCTTGGTCTTTGTGTTTACCGCATATCTCTGCTGACCGCAAAGGTACGGAAAGTAAAAGGCGCCGTTTCCGACGTGGCGGGGCCACCGCATCTCTGTCCTTCTCGCGCTCGCCCCTCGTGTCAAACAAGGACAGGCCCCGCTGCGCCACCATAAAGACCCATAATTCAGCACTCAGTTCATTCACTTCTTTAGCTCGCTGCACTGCCGCCTGGGTGCTTAACATCAAGCTCAGTCCTGATTTATAATAAATAGGACTTTATCCTATCCATTTATCCAAATCTATAATGGACACAAGTATTGATCAAGCTGCCCAAGAAAAAAAAGACATTTTTGAGCAAACTGCACGCATCCTTACATTATCAATAGCTGTGTCTCCTGTGTAGGGCCCTGGAAGCATAGGTTGTGAGGCAGGGTGCAACCCGGGGTCCCCAGTGCATCCCCAGGCATTCACACACACTCATTCACACACATGTAAACTCTGTGGGCAATTTAGAGTGACTAATTAACATGTAACACATATCTTTGGACTGTGAGAGGAAACCAGTGCACCGAGAGAAAACCAACGCAGCTGTGAGGTGCCAGGGGTTATTGCTGCACTCCTGTGCTACCTGCCAAACTGAAACAAATCTGAAATATCTTAATAAATTACTTGGGATACAACACCTCTCTCAGCGGCAGAATACATAGTGCACATCAGCGCCAAAAGTAAAAGAATAACACTTGGTATAAGGCAGCTATAATTTTCAGAAGCTATAAATACCGGAATACATAGCCTCCCCGTTCAGTATGCTGCAGGCGAGAGAATTTGAGCAAACCTCCACACATCTGCATTCAGAACACATCTCCCCGTTGCATGGAGGCAGTTACGCGTGCACATGCACACACACACGCGCACGCGCACGCACACGCACACACACACACACACACACACACACACACACACACACACACACACAATAGCTCCTGGCACCTTCACTATATGGGAAGCTTCATATCACTAATCATCCTGCACATGTGGAAATGTGCCTTAGGGGGTCAGTGAAGGCCCTGTTTATACAGCTGGGTTTTACATTTTAAATGTTTTCTTCTTTTTCTAAAAAAAGGAAATTAGCAATTAAATGAAATATTACTGTGCAGCCCAGCAGCACAAAAGGTAGTGCAGGTGCTTCATGCCACTTCACCACCTGGGCTGTGTGTTCAGACGTTCCCCACTAAGTCTGGGTGGAGTTTCCCCAGGTGCTTCAGTTTCTTCCCACAGTCCAAAGACAAGTGTTTCATGTGAAGTGTTAGCACCTATTGTAAGTGTTTGTAGTGTATGTACAATATGTGCATTGTCCCCTGATGGACTGCCATCCTACCCAAGATGTACCCTACAACAAACCCTATGCTTCCAGGATAGGCTCTGGACCACCGTGACCCTGCACTTCAAAAGCAGTCACTGAGCGGTTACTGTGGGTCCAATTACCAACTGAAACATTTTTTGGAACATTTTTGGTACATTAAAAGTCACAGTTGGGTTTGAGAAGCGTACACTCAGATACGGAAAAGCTCTCGACGAGATCGTCTCAATAATGTGGCAGAAAATAGACAGGTTCAAAGCCAGGTTATTATAGCACACAGACAATACAGGGGCTGTTGATTATTGCCTATTTTCCATGTTAACTAAACTGAACACATAGATCTGAATAGCTGCAGTGACATCCTGCTGTAAGGGAAAAGCTTCAGCTACAAAACAAAACAATATACCATAATAATACTTCTGTTGTTGGTAGCCATTCATATAACTAGGCATTAAGTGAGCCAATTCAGGCTAAGTGCCTCAATGAAAACCCTGACGGTTTGTGGGTCTGAGCTACAGTACGTTAATCAGGGTGGCAAGTAGCAAAGCAGATGAGGAGATGAAGTGGTAACCTGAAGGTTATTGGCTCACATTCCCCAGGAGAGGCTTCACTGTACTACCTTTGAACAAAGTTCTTAACCTGAATGACCCCTGTGAAAGACCCAGCGGTATAAATTGGGGTCAAACAGCAAGTCGCTCCAGATAAAAGCAGCGTCAAAGGAGTGAAATATAAAAATATACTGTTGACTGCATACCATCTCGCTCTCTGGTTGGGTTTAACAGGCACAAACACGGAGGTATGCGTCCCTAAAGGATTCACTCTTCCGTTTTCATCTTCTGAATCCATTCCAAAGTCTACAACTAACTGAGGGCAGCAAGTGCCACAGTGGTCAGAGACACTACCAGGACCGAGGTACTTACCCTGAACTGATACAGTAAAAATGACCCATCTCGATCAATCAGTGTAAGGAGCTTAATGAACAAACCTAACATTATAGTTGTTTCGGAGAAAAGCACCAGCAAAATGACTAAGTAACTGATAGCAAAAACCAGCATTGCTAAGTCTCAGGTAGAGAACATTCAGCCAGGCTTCCTCTGTACTAATACTGCATTGGCACCAATTCAAATGTATGCATATTTACAGTGCACCTCCATAAGGGCTGCAAAAGCAGAATAGACCGGCGTATGCAGATACGAGAATACAAACTAGTGCGGTGACTTTTAGTGCGATGGAGGTCACCTTGAACCTCATTGCGCTGCTTCACCTCGGAACCCGTAATAGGCTTTTCAAAAAACTAAACTAGATTACCGGAGATTAGTCCACCTCCCTGTGTATGATTTTTTATCTGGACATAAATATCCAAATATAATTAGACGTTACCCTGCTCAGCCCAAAACACATGAAGTGCATGTTTAGAATAACTTCTGCTTCAAGGAAGAGAAATGTTCAAAACCTCTGTGATTTGAAATGGTGAAAGATAACACCTGAAACCACTCCTTTGTGCAAAGGACTTACATTTGCATAAATAAAGATTTGGAAGGCACGGAAATATGTCAATTTTTTATCTAAAAACGGAACATTTTCCAGTTTTCAGCAATTTATCAATAAAAAATTGTCCATCCTTAAATATTAAAACTGCTGAGAACAAAAGAGCACGAGGCCTCCGCATCACAGCAGTGAAAGGAAACACAGTGATGCATTATCTACATGGTATCTATTATGCTGCCAGCTCTACAATGCAGAAGGATTTCTGGGAGTTATTTAAATATGTACATGTCAACTGTGCATCTCTACAGGATGTTCTCAAATGGAAAAATAAGGATACTTGGTAGAGAACAAGAGTGTTTGTATTAAAGGAAAACATGCCATCATTATTTTCTCATTTTTGGCCCCTTTTTAGAAATGATCAGTTGAGTTAGGTCCCCCGTTCAATTTAAAAAATCTTATTAGAATGGAATTTGATGCTCCAGAGAAAGTGAGAAAATGTTTGAGCTGTCCTTTTCTATATACCTAAGAAACTATCATTTAACCAATGTTTATGATGCAGTTATGTAACTTATGTGAATTATTCTTAGATATTTGGAAAGAAAATGTATTTTACTGCTATGGTCCACAACATTTCCTTCCACAGACATGTGTTTGACTCAAAGGACTCGTAGAAAAATTTACATTTGACCTGAATAATAATCTGAATAAATTCTTGTTAGATAATCCAAGATGAAACCTTTTGTCCCGGTGCTGTACTTACCTGTACCTGTATGCATGTGCAATTTCGCTGTACACTCTTTCTGTTGTTATCACCCAGTTCCTTTCTGTTGTCACTTAAATCCACCTATCTATCCATCCACCGATCCATCCATCCGCTCATCCCTGATAACTGCAGAGCCTATGCCAGAAGCACAGGGCTTAAGGCAGGGTACCCCCTGGACAGGATTGCAGTCCAATTCCAATGTCAATCACAAAAGGAAAATCTAATACCATCTAAACTCTAATACCACCTTGGAAGAGTTCAACCGAGACACACAGGTGCTGCAATATTTATGCTGTGCGCCAGCTGCGGGCTTCACCGAGCAACATAATACAGACGGAGGAGCGCGCTCTGCTATTTAGGTGAATTTAGATATAGCGGTGAGCAACTGGAGGGAGTGAAACCACAGCCATCAGACCCACCCAAGAGAACGTGGGTCACGCTGTATTCCCGTGGCCCCTTTATCACTGTTGTGCCACGCAGCAAGGACTCCCATCTGGGTTCGGTCTGTTGGACACCCAGCAATTTACCAGTTCACCACTTGATAGAATAATACCAATGCGATCAGCCCTATACACCGCTTTGCCATTTTCTCCCCATAATTACAGCAAATGAGCTCCTTTATCCACAATACGTTGCTCAAATTAGGTGTCCTGTATGGCAAAGTTCCCTGCAGGGATCAATAAAGTCCTATCCTATCCTTCTGAGATCCATGCACGGCTCCCCCACATCTGCTACACCACAATGCAAGATACACAATAAAGAAAAACATAAACTGTTTTATCCATTGACTGTGTTTATTTTTACCCATTCTTAGCACTCATTAGGTTGGGTGGCACATATGGTTATTACTGATAATTTTACTGCAGGGTGTAATAGGGGTGTGGGGTGCCAAAGAAAGGACCCACTCTGGGTGCCAAATGCCTTAGGTGCACTGCAGGATAGTAGAGTACAGAATAATTTTATTTGCCATGGTTGGGGTTCACCTGAAGCGGAGAGACGGACTTTGATTGTTTATAGGAAGACTGATCCGAGTCTAGGAGATGAGCAGCAGGATGGGAGTCGAACGGACAACACGGGGAGAGGACACCAGCAAAACAGAGGGCCACCCGCAGGCCAAGTGCATCACAGCAGCCACCCTCAGATGCTCTAAGCACGTTCAAATTGGCGTTCATTTATTGACCTCTTGCCAAACAAGGTTGTCCGGCCACAATGGAATTTAGGCAAGAATCTTAGAAGTGTCCATCTCCATTTCACTTTTACAAGTTAATAGAATGGGATGTCATTAATGCGTTGCATTTAGCAGAAGGCTTAAAAGGTCCAATTGCAGCACCAGCATCACAATGGCTCCCTTGAAATCTCTGCCTTCTGCAACAGTCGTTGCCCCAAGGCTTTCAGCTCAAAATCATCATGCGCATTTTACACTCTCCATCCCTTGGCAGCTTGTGTTTTGCTCCCCTCCAGGCATGGGTGTGGCGTAGAGGGAGCAGATGCTCTCACACTCAGAACACCATTGTCCAAAAATGGTAGCATTACATAACAAGGCTGGCTGCTTTCACCATGTGGGGGGGCTGCTGGGGGGAGGGGCGCGTAGACTCCACTTTTAAAACACGAGCGTGGCCTGAACACGGGACCTCCCTCGAGGCCAAATGGCACTGCCACAAACCCTGTTACAATTAACATTTTCCAAAAGGTTTGGCCATGTAGAAACACATTTTTTCTAAATGATGTCAGCTGAGTTGACTAGTAGGTGGGGGGCGCTCATAGGGATGGGACGAAGAAGATGGAAGGCTCACACTGAGAGACAGAAAGCACTTCAGTCAGGAGATGACATTATCCAACTGTGATCTGCACTCCTCACCTGCACACCGCACTGTGGCAGGGCCCCCCACATCCTTCTCCAGAAGTGTCTGGTTGCCAGAGCGTGGAAAAACAAACAGCAGCAAAGGACATCCAAGTAAATTCAGGAAAAATAATCCTCCGACCTTTACATTATATGTATAGGAGTGATTGTGGACCTTTTCTTTTGGTAGCAGACGCTCTTCTCCAAAGCGATTTACAACTATCGTTTTGCACACTAAATCGCTTATAATGATTTACCCCTTTATACAGGGTGGGTGGCCCTCACTGGCAGCAAGTCAACAAACATGTAGTATAAAGGGACAACAAGGTGGTTGGTTACAGATGCACTTAGATACAGTATTTATTTATGCAGATGACACATCTCTCTCAAAAATGACTTACAGCGATTTGCCCGTTTATACAGTCCAGTCATTTTTACTGGAGCAATTCAAGGTAAGGGGGCAGCTGCAGGAGCTGGGGTTTAAACCCTGGGTCCTTTCAGTGCAAAGACAGCAGCGCTAACCATTGCTAGGCTTCTACTAGAACCAATAACACAGGCAACAGTGAGTGTGTTCCTGTTCATTATTCATGAACGCAGACACCTATTTTCCATGCTGTAAATAACCACAGCTGCATACCGAGTTTAGTGCCACTGCTCATCCCCGATTCTCAAATGTACACTGCTTCACAGGGGCACGGGGGCGATGAAAGACACCAAACGTGAAAATGTGATGTAAGGATTGCAAAATAAAAAAAAAATGCAGCGAACGTTCTGCAAATTCCTCCCCTTTCAATTGCTCTCTCTGCAGAGCGCATCCCTCACAGAGCTCCACATTGTAGGTATCTGACAAAAAACGAGGCATTTGGTTGATTCTCTTGCAATTCAATATCCGACTTCTGATTTCTGCCAGGTTAATATTGTTTTCACAGCAGAGAGGGATTTGCGTTGTTTTGTGTGCAAGACAAACTGGGATCTACTTTATTTAACATAGTAAAGTCATACTTAGAATAAAACCTCCAAAACTTCAGAATGTATTTTACCCTTTGGTGTCATTCTGCTTCCTCCTTAGGCCCCATGGACTAGGAAATAAAGTGTAAGCAAAGAATAAAAAGAGCAAAAGGAAAAATCAATGAAATATAGCATATTTATCTGCAATATAGAAACATCTCAGAAGCATATTGTTTCCTGCAGGAGCAGCAGTAATTTCAGCCCAGGTCAGAAATTGTACAATTATAATGAAACGTTGCACTAAAAACACTCTTGTGCCTTAGAGACATCCTCATAGCTTAGCAAAACTGCATCAGATCAAAAATCACCAAATGAAATAAAGGTCTTCCTTGTATAAATGAGCATTGCATATCCTAAAATAGACATAAACTAGATGTGTCAGATAAGTAACTTAAAACCTTAAAGCTATCCGTGTACAGTAACAGTTAGCAATAACTGAAATGAACAAGAGGTTTCTATAGCACTGGCCCACATTTGGTCTCATCAGAATTTTGACATTAAGTCGTTTCTCTCTGCTTTGGCTTTTCAGTCTATTTACAATCCTCCCCCTCACAATCCTGCTGGCAATTTCATGTCAGAAATCTAACACAGGCTCGGAAATACAACACACGCTGTCAGAGGAACCACTGGTAACAAAAAAGGAACGCAATCCCCAAACAGGTTCACATCCGTCTCTGTAGACACCAATTGTGAAAAGATACGTAAGAGCCATCTACATGCCATGCATGACCTTGTCTGGTGTCAATCCTCATATACATCATTTGGTAATCTCTGCTCAAGGGCTGACGGCTAACATATGACACTGGCAGGCTACTGACATCACGACTGCCATTGATTCCCTGGTGTCACAGTGGCCAACATGTCAAGCGGACCACTACGGCCGCATGATCGCACGGGATTTACTGCTTCGATTCAGCCATAGGGAGCCATCGTGGCAAGAGATGTCAAGTCACCTGTCACTCGCAACTATTAACAGCCAGTCACCGTCAGCTGTATTCCAATTTAAATCATACATCATGCAAGGTTCTCCTTGACCCAGCTCCTCAGACTCACAATCACATTCATCTAGCAGATGCTCTTCTCCAAAGCAGCCTACAATTACTAATAGCTAATATTTAGCTCACACCTTCTGTCAAAGGTGATTTAAAATGCTAGATAACCCACACTAAACTTCCTCCAACCATTAGTGCAACAGGTCATTCACACAATAAGGGGAAATTAAGGTCACTAATCCTCCTGAAACATTGACTCTTTGGACTCCGGGAGGAAAACAGAGCACCAGGATGAAGCCCTCCCGCATACAGTAAGAACATGCAACCTCCCCACAGACTGGGTAGGAGCTGAACCCAAATCTGATCGGGCAGTCTGGCGCACCACTGCACCGCCACACTGAATAGGTCAAGCAAACCACCTTGCCAGCAAAAGCTGCTGAGAGTCTGCTGTCAAGTTCAAGAACATTTGGATCATTTTCCATAATCACTTCTCTTCAAGCAGCGCCGTGTATCTGTCATGAGTTATCCGCTGCATTTCACCATGAAGCACAAGCAAACTGTTCGCTGTTATTATTCTGTTGCACAGCTGACGCTTTCCACCGAAGCAGCTTACAGCAAGAAATTTCACCAAAGCAATTAATCCGAAACCAACTTTTCATGGGCAGCACAGCAGGGCTCCTTCCGAGTCTCGAACTGAACCAGCATCCTTTGGGACACAAGTATGAATGTTTAACTGCTAGAACACCTGCTGCTCCTATAAAATCAGACACAACTCTTAATACCGTTCACTTTTAGATCAAGGACACCACAAATACACATGAGCCTCATCTCATTTGGCCCAGTTAAAGTTTATTGTGTCTTCAGGAAATCTAAAGTGCACCAGAAGCACCTGAGCTGGCCTGGATTCAGGGCAGGAGGAAGAGAAGAGAGGACAGGCCAGGAAGTGAATGAGTAAGAACCACCTCGAGGTACTGATCATGCCTGACACTCACTGAAATGACAGCTAACCTTTACCACAGCGATGACCGTGGCACTCGGTTCATCGCAACCAAAAGTACATTTTTTCGGACAACCCATGAGGTGGCTGCACGGTTTTGACTGCAACGTTCGAAAACGTTTTGACCTGGAATACCTTAGCGGAACAGCATTTTCAGTCACTCTCCAGCAGCACGACTGGGTTCGCGGACAACCCCCCAGGCATGAACAGACAGCTCATTTCGCAGCCTGGTTCAACAGAATATACCCGTCATAATCACATCGTGGCTTTACCTCCACTGACAGCAGCTGAATAATACAACACACGGCAATCTCACTTTCCAACGCAGGGGGTAGCGCAACAGCTACGGATCTGTAGTCTGACCTATAATCAAGGTTCTTGACTCAAGCTGCTGCTGCAAAATTCCCGGCTGTATAAATCAGCAAAACGGCACGTTGCTCCGGATGAATGTGCACGCCGGTCCACGTAATTCCAGCGACCAGGTTCAGGACCGGCGCCCCCCCATGGGCCACTCTGCTGTCTGTAAACAACCACCACCCCCCTATAACACTGTGCAATTTCCAGCTCTCCTTTCCCAGGTCCCCGGGGAGGGGGAGGGAATGCGACACGACTCCAGCCCATTTCCACGTCAACAAGTGCCACCACAGAACAAATTGGCGCAAGCAATATCAAACCATAAAACTGCAGGAGGTGAGTCTCGCTGCCATTAAAGATTCACTTTTTATTGCTTTGCATGGTTGGTAATGGTAAATCCTGCTTTTCTGGGTAAAGTCAAGGTAAACAAATGCAACCTGAGGATAGCACAGGAAAAAGTGCAAGGAACCCACGACTACCGTGTTGACCTCAGACAGGAGTCACCTACTGTCACCACCAGCTCACATACCTGTGGACCATGCATTCCGTTGCAAAGAGACATCAACTAGCACTGCCAAAACAACCGCAGGATTAAAGTTCTCCAGGTACAGTTTATTCAAGTGAAAAACAGCAAGTGAAATGCAGCTGGGTGTTATTGCCCACACAATACAAGATACTGTACTTCCAGAGTTCAGAAGTTCAGAAGCACGACGCAATATTTTCTGACAATTATACATGAAAATTACAGTAGAAATTGCATTAGAATTAAACAGAAATGTAAAAATGGAATGGAAGCATCAATAAAATACAAATCAAATTAGTCAATATAATTTCAGTCCCATGTTTCTAAACAAAAAACCAACCTTTTCCTGAAATGAAAAACCCCCAGAAACCCAGGTTGTGTCTTGGGCAGTAAAGGTCGTAGTTTAAGTAGTTTTATATTCTTATTTGTAAGCTGTGTCCACATAGCATTGTATTTCGGAGTGTATGAGATTGAAGAAAACTTGAATTTAGCTATAGAGAAAAAATCCAAGTAGTTTAATTTTCAAGCATGAAACAATTCCTTCCACAAGAGCAAAAAAGGACACCTAGCCAAAGATCCTGTATAAATCAAAGATAAAGCATTATTAGATGTGTTCTGTGGATATTTTACAAACTCATTTTTTAATTCCAATCATAATTTTGCCCCACTTTTAGCGACTGATGTTCACCGACGTCAACCAATGACGTTGTTTGCCTTAATGTATGCAACTGTTTGTTTTTATTTTAGCACACAAGATTTTTTTTTTTCTCACAGTAAAACAGGACAATCCCTACTGCTCCAATGCATTGCCCATCCAGATCCAACATTGCCATGGCAACAGTCTCCTCCCTGGCACTTCAACTACTACATCTTCATGCCCCCTCTGCCTCTCGCTGAGAGCTGTCACACAGGAGCACCAGGGCACTGAATGTGCACACAGTGAGTGCCCCCAAACTCCATTTTCTCCCGTCCTCATATGGCCCAAACAGCACAGTGCCGTTAACGTCAAATTCTGTACTTCTCACCACAGGAAGGCTTAGACTTATCCTAAGGTGGCAACTGTGAAAGGAGGCCTTTTCAGATCAAATGTAAGAGCATTTCTGGACGGTCTAAAGCAGGGATTTCCTGTTCACCTGGGAACCCACCTGGGCACCTGTGAAAAGGGCCCGCTGGCACGGGATCCAAAGATTCTTTTCAGAGCGATTTCAATTCGTCCTTTCATCTTTTGTTCTGATCCACGGTGCACCGTTTTATTTTCTGTCCAACCGATCTGGGTCCCCTCATGTGTGTTCCACCTACAAGCGATCGCACCTCAAAGTCAAAGTGGAGTGCTGAATGCACAGGGTACCCACAGCTGGTGAGCCCGGCCTCGAAAAGAGCGGCCTTCAAAGCACGCGGGCCTCTTGAGGCTTCCGCTGCATAATTCAGCAGCCAGGACCCAACAGGCCCTCGATTCATCCGCTGTTTTTATCCCCCCCACAGTAAAATATGTACTGCTGCTCTCAGACAGCCACAGCCTAATGCTTCACACTTTGTCCTCATCTGACTTTTTTTTGGCGGGTCTGACAGCGCACGGCGTATGCCTACAAATGGCCGATGCGGCTTTCCTCCCTTCAAAGCACAGGAAAAGTGAAAAATAAATATTTTGCGGTTAGCTTTTCTTCCTTGCAAGCAAGAATCGAAGCACATCGCAGCGATGTGTGATCCAGAGTAGTTGCCATTCCAAGAGGGCCACAAGCTCCTTTCACTCCCTGATCCAGTTTTGTACGAGATCACAAACTGCCCCGATCGCAACAAAAGGCATTGCTCCACACTAAAAATAACACAAATTTACATTCTTTCAGATGTAGGAAGTCATATATTATTCATCCAAGTTTCTGCTGACAAGCCCTGCTGAGCTGCTAATCTTCTTTCTCTGTATTGTTCTGCTGCATTTATCAATAATTTCCCATTTTGTGTTCTTCACACGCTGTCGTATCATCAGTCATTTCAACCTGTTGAATCATTGTCCTCAAGGCTCAAAACACACACGTACGCACCAACGCACAAAAAGGCCGCAGCGTTAAACCCTCATAAGAAGGTCAGCGAAGAGAGTTCGCCATGGCCCAGCGGTCAGCCGGTGGACCCGCAGAGGGGCACATCGCCTAGTCACCAAATGGCGACAACACGCTGCGTTCCCTCGGACAGCGACATCTGCCTGGGAGCAGCCATGCAAAATAATCTAACATTGGAATGTCCTTTTACTTGTCATGTGTCCGCTGTACAGACACCCTTAGCAAGAACACACTGCTATTGAATGAAACAGATGTTTGTTAGCTGAGGAAATTCTAGTGCAGATTTACAGCAGAAGTTAAATCTGCAAGGTTCTGTCCTCATTTTTAGTATCTTTAATTGTAGCTGACGCTAGTCTGCTAGGCAACCTACAAAGTTAAGCTGCCTACTGTAACTTAGATCCTTACAAAAATGTACTCATTTATACAGCTTGGTCAGTTTTTAACTATGTTTCAAGGCAAATACTTGGATAAAGTGTACAAGAGCAAGAGGTGGAATTCAAACCTGGGTCCTTCAAGTGCACAGTGGCAGCTCTAACCAGTATACTACCTGCTCCCTCCATTGCCACACTACTTCACTGACACACCAACGCCAATAAATATGTCTCACTGGAACCCAAAGTCATCCAATTTTCCTTTAAAACCAGGAAAAGAGAAACCAGATCTGTAACACAAACGCTTATCCAGAAAATCTACAAAGAAACTGCACGCTGTTCAGAGCGCCTGACAACCTGCAACCAGGGCTGCATCATTTGCCCAGCTCAGTAAGTGGTGACCCGGGACCACCCGCACATTTGTCCAGCTACGCAGTGATGGTGACAGCAGAGTGGCAACCAGCACCCCCCCCCACCCCCCGAGGTTACCTGATCACTGCATAGAAGGAGCCCAGCAATCAGGATGAGGAGGGGTTGGGAAGGGCCTTTGCGTGGCCTGGCTCCAGATATCAAAAGCGGGCAAGAATGATTTGTGTTGTTTTGGTGACTGGAACGTGAAGCGGCAGGGAGCCAGAAAGTACCTGGCAGGGATCTATATTTAGACCCCCACAAGACCAAGACGAATCCAGCAGCTGCAGCGCGACATACAAAACCCTGAAGCACAGTGTCGCGCAGAGGAGATGGCTGTTGTCAGAACCTGAATGTTGATGTTAACCCTGATGCGGGCCAGCTGTACGTCTGCCGGACACCAGAGTCCTCGAGCCACGAGGCCATGCAGACCAGCTCCCATGCTACTCAAAGATCCCCTCGCATGAAAAAAGGCAGCGTCTACTGCCTTCGGAGCTGGAGGAGGGTTTCCCCTGACACAGTGCACCTGAGAAATATTCAAGTACCTGAAACATTCAAACTCCTTTTAAATGGATTTAAAAAAAATCAACCACATTCTCCATCACAGCTTCTTTTCAGATCCTGTGAAGGGCACCAGAAAATTAAGGTTTTTTTTTAACAATTTAATTTTACAATAGCATCAGTTCATACGTAGCTGGCCAAGTTCTCTTCATTGAAAATCAGCTCTTCAAAGTGCCAGGTCACATTTTTATCTTCACCTATAAAATAGAAGCAGAGATGGAGTCATGTGCACATTTTTCAAGTTGGCAGCACAACTTTTGTTTCCCCTCCCTGACCCATGACTTTCATGTATTTGCACCTTTTGTAGATCTTAACTTTTTATAGCTCTTCAAATGTCCCTCCTAAGGAAGACAAGTACTATCCAAATTTGCTTCACCTCACTCTCAAAAACGGAAAAGAAGTACAGCAGAGTCCACTGAAAAAAGCCCAATTGCAACGACAAAACTCAAGTAAATTACTGTGGATGCTCTGGATGGTTTTAGAGGAGAAAGAAAATGTTAGGACTTGATTCCTCCACTCCATCACCTGTTCTACTAACTCACCATTACAATTAGATTTGGAAGGATGGATGACAGCGACATCTGGCATGGAGACTTACGTGAGCATTTTGGTCAGTGTGGAACTTAAGCTTAGAAAGCATGATGAACTGTTAAAGCTGCACTAAAGAAACTTTCCACCTCCAATGCAGCTGTTGAAACAAAACGCTGTGATTTTACTGATCACGTGGATAAACACGAGACTCCCTTCCAGCAGGCTGAATACAGAATTTCGGAACTGGAGAAATCACAGGAATCAACAGCTAATTCAATAGCCACTGTGGAGCCAAAGGCAAAGCAGCAACAAGCAAAACTAGATAAAATGGAATATAAAAACTGTAAAAACTGCTGCAATAATGTGAAAGTAGTGTCTGCTTGAGAACACCCAAGGTAGCGCATCTTTGAGACTATTTCTGCAGGACCAATTATGTTCCTGGGTCGGTCTTTCATCCAGTTCTGCTCACACTGAGATGGATTTTGTTTATCCACTCCCTGGCCACACTCACAACTAAAATGACCATGCAAGGATCATCCTGTTCTGGTTTTCTGCTTCTCTGACCAAGAAAACACTGAAAGAGCCAAAGCAAAGAAATGTGATGTCACCTTTAAAGACTCCCATCAGCAGCTGTACCCTGACTGGCCAGCTGAAATCACCTGTAAAAGCCGCAAGCTCAGTGAGGCTGCCAGAGTTTGTAAATTGGAGAAAAATTGATCAGTGTTTTAGTTATCCTGCCCGACTGAGATGCCTGTTTGAAGAAAAGATCCACTTGTTTGAATTTGCTGCATTTGCCCCTGTTTTCCTGGCTAATCTGAAGGACTGAGACTGACAGTGGATCATACATGTACTGGAAGAGCTAAACATCTTTGTTTGGTTTCCTTACATCTATGTTATGCTGTTTCCCTTTGTTATCTGCTCCAGACCTTGCTCTCTTTTACTATGCTTCTTAATTATTGGGATCAGGTTTACCTTTTTTATTTCACTTCTAGTTAGTCTTGGGGGAGATGTAACCAGAGATGTCTAGTTAGGAGTACTTTGTATCATCCTTGCCTATCACCTGTAAATACAGTTAGTGACAGTCCAGTTCTCTGAGTGAGGGTGCTGTTAAGAGCTTTTGTTTATGCTACAGCTCTTCTATATTGTGTTCTCTCCCTCTCCCTACCTCTTCTCTGATTATCTTACCAATTTATTTATTTTTTTACCTATTTTTAAATATATTTATTTATTATCCTGGCTATTATTTCTCTAATATTTATATCATCTGTTCCTTATCACAATTTGTCTTTTTTGTACTGTGTCTGTGTCTTTTGTGTTTGTCAGTTTACTATATTGTGCACCATGGTTGTGGTACAAATGACAAAGTGAGCCTTTTCTGTTTTCCACATCACTGGGTTACATGTTCTACTTTGAGTCATCTCCAACAATAAGACATGCATAGCTGGAGTTAATATGGTTTAACAGTAAAAGTGAGTTTCCAGTTAAATGTATCCATTGTAATGGCTTCATAATCCCAGGTATGAGAACTTAAATTTGTTTAAATATAATTCCATAAGGAAACAGGAAAATCTCTTTAATACTGCACTGAAGTCTAATGAAGACTTATGTCAGTCTTATTTCTTAGTGTCATTAGCTCAGTAGCATTTTAATGTCAAACTTTCCTTAAAAAAAAAAAGTACTACAGAGACTGAAATGTACTATGTTTTTCTACAGTAATAACAACATGAAGTATGCAACTCTGAAACCTGCAAAATATGAGAGCTAGCTTATGGTGACCTTCATGCTAACCTGTATGGGAAAGCTAAGCCTCTCAATTTTTTGTTTACTTTTGTTCAAGAAGGGGCTGTCACAGTATGTCTCTTTGACCAGCTAACCTAGTACTCAGTTTTTTATTATTTTTATTGCATGATTAAAATTATAGTGGCTCATTCATTGACCTTATATAATTTTTTTGTCATTTATTCTTTTTGAACAAACAAGTGAGGCAGCGGACAGCATGCTGGTTAGAATCATTTCCTCAGCTTAAATCCCACATCCACTGTAGTTACCTTGATCAATGTGCTTACCCTGAATTAACACAATAAGAGTTGCTGTACACAGTGAGTGTCCAACTTATGACCTTTCAAGTAACCATTCTGCAGTTACAGACCATTTCTGAGAAGTATGATACTATTTATTTTTCATAAATAGTATTAGCATACTGCAGGTGTTGCCATACATTTTTTTCATTTTTTCAACAACCTGCCTTAAGTCTGGGCAGGGTTCTTTGCTGTGCTTTCTTATTTACAGTGTGTCATAAATACCCCAGCCAGGGGACTGAGAAATGACAGGTGCATGCGCTAGGTGTCCTGGCTCACCAGAGAGTGAGAGACAGGTTGTTTACCAGATCTGTCTCTGCAATCTGCTTAGTCGAGGAAAGAAAGAAACAGTCTTGTCCTGTTCCACTCCAAAAAACCCTGCTGTTGCCTCCAAGTTATAGAGCTGATATGTTGCTGACATTTACAGTGCATTTACATTTACTCATATAACAGACCCTTTTCTCCAAATCAAAGTGCAACTCAGTGTAAATAACAGTACATTTCACCAACAGACGGAGACGCAGATGCCAACATGCAATTCTCAAAGTACATTCACTTAGACCAACAACTATTTAGCCCAGCATGCGTTACATGAGTATCTGCATCTAGAACCCAGGACAGATCTCTAACACACTCTGTGTCACATTTGACTAGCAAACTTCTGCAATAAGAAACCAACTCTTAATCCGAATTATCCGTGCAAGTTGAGAACAAACAATAAATGGGTACATTATAGCTCGCTAAATAAACCTAGCATCATAGGTTGCTTTAAAGAAAGACAAGTATTTTGTTTCATTGCATACACCAACTTTTTGAACAAGATGAAGAAAGTGCTTATAATTCTTTATACTGAAGAACAGACTGGTATGCACGATTGAGGATTTCATAATGTGTGTGTGACATTTCCAGAAGGATGGTGGGGATTCACTTTTCTTCCAGCAGCATTACATGTGTATTTTACTACTTATATTCTAAAAAAAAGAGGTCTTTAAAACACATACTGGAAGTCCTCCAATTTAAAGAAAAAATGCTGAAAAAACTAAAACCATATATCCACACCATCAAAACTAATGAGAAAAAACAGGTTAAACACAGATATTGCTAGCTTAATAATCCTTTATAGATATAAAGAAGGGAAATCTCATTTTATTACCTAATATTTGTTGGTGGGAACATTTTATAACTCAGAATTGACCCAAAAATATGAAATGTTTTTTCCCTAAAGAATGTCACAGCTCCCAAAGCACCACATTTTCCCTTCATTTATGCCACCACCCCAATCATTTAGCCAAAAAACTGTTAAGAATAAGAAAGAGGCACAGAATACTTACATTATCACCTTTCAAATGATACGGTGTAAACACTGTAATAGTACTATTACATGCACCGCACATGCATCAAATTTACAGTAATATATAGCATTCTCTTACAATACACTTGTATATTTCATAAACACAAAAGTGCATGTATTTACTTTAAAAGGTTCAAAAACATTCTGTAACCCTCACGGCACAATGTGGGCTGTAATAATGATAATTTCCTGTATTTGCTTAATGTTTCTACCTTAATGCATTTGTTTCATGAATGGAAAAGACTTGCTTTAAAAGGCCAGGCCTTTTTTGTAGCCACTCTAACAGTTGGTAATTTAAAGGTCACCTGCGAATTTACACAGTACTTAAGCAGCCTGAACGTTCCCACTTAATACACGTTTTGTCCCCATCGCCGCCATTCTGATATGTAACCCGTAGCAACAGCTTACAAGTCCACGTCTCTGACGAGAGTAAAACTTGAATAAAAACAAGACAGCTTCCCTTTAGGTGGGAAAAAAACAGAAAACATTTGAAAAAGTGACGTAATTCACCGTAACACAAGCCGCTCTAAAGGCCCCATTACCCAAACCCAAGTAAACAAATGCAGCTTCTTCCAATAACGGAGAAATGTGAGCCAGTGTGGTCACTGTGACTCTGCAGTTATATGACCTGCTGCTAAGGGAGTCCTGATCTGTCCTCTGCATCACAGGTCAGGATCTCGCACCTCCAAGGAGAAGCTGAGAAAACAGGGCTCGCCTCTCCGAGCAGTGAAGGAGAACACTGACAATGCGAGTGTGTACACACAAGTTTCGGCCTCCTGGGTATAACTTTTATTGGACAATCGATGCATTGCTCAAGACTGTCCAGTAAATTTGTCGCAGTTGCAGAGCCAGCTGGGCCATCAAGACAGGTGTGTACCCGCACTGTGAGTTTACTGTGAGAAAGAAGTAAAATAAAGCATCCTTCAAACAGCACTCATGTAACTGCATTTATTAGAATATGAAATTTAAACCTAGGACATTCAAACAGCCATATTTTGGTTTCTGGCCTTCAGCAGTGCATACAGGCATTATGATAAACGTAAATAAATAGAAAACATATCAGGCAATGTTGTGTGATATAGTTTCTTAAAAAGGAACACTATACATCAAGGCACCTGACTTGACAAAAGACAAACACAGTTAAGCCAGCTGGTTAGGAGCTTTCATTGTATTACATAACTGTTCGTTTTATGTGTAAAAAATGGGCAAAAGAGTTTCCAAAATGGCACCACTGCAACACTAAACAGAACATTACGCCTGACAATAATGATAGTGACATAAACTCAGATAGTTGAGAAATTATTAATACTAGAAAAATATAATAAAACAGAAAAATAGGCAAAAAGATATGACAATTGAAAATCAGAAAGGTGCACAACTCAAAAATGAAGGTGATAACCCTAAACAGTAGAGATGAATGTGCTGGTTTCCAGTACCACACGAGGGAAACAAATCCTGATTCATAGCAAAATGGAAAACCGTGTAGACAGGCCACGTTTCCCTTTTCATCCGCCACCGCTCCTGCGTTTGGCCACAATCTCCGTGCCCATACTCCATAATGAACACACTCCAAAAGCCAGATTATCGAAGTGTTTTGCTACCAGGGATTTAGAGCCTTCACTTGTGGTACCATGTTTCTGCTCAGTTATTCTTGTTTTAAGGGATGTGTTTTGTTTTTCCCGCAAGGTATAAACCACATAGGCACAATAAACTGACCACACATTGCCAGCAGATCCTGACTGGAATGAGCCCATTTGTTTGTAGGTCCCTCCCACCATTACAACAGATAAGGTTAGGGTGAGGAGGAGAGGTCAGGTGCAAACTCAAAAAAGGAGGGGTGCTGGGTTTGGAAAAATCCCTGCAGGTCACAAATGGTTACATAGGTTAGCATCTCACTTGCATGCAATGCGGCAACAGGTCTGGAAAGTTTGCTGAGAGTACATGTGTATGTGTGTGACAGATTAAAGTTTCGCTACAACATCGACAATGTATGGGACAAGAGAGCAAAGCACCGCACAAATATCTTAGATCTCTGGGAACTGCTGCAGAAGTGCCAGGAAGACTTATTTCCTGACCAACAAAATGGCTTGCAAAAACAACGTAGTTTCCTTGAAGTAGACTCAAAATTATTCACTGATACTGCATATGAACATGGATATTTTGCTTGGGTTGGTTCAGTCTTTCTCAGCAGAACAAAGGGAAAATCTGAACAGTGTGGATGTGAAAGAGCCAGGATCCATGCAGAAGTCTCCACTGTTACTGCCCAGGACTAATATTCATTTACGTGTTGTGTCAGAAATGAATTACACATTCTAAGAATACATTTCCCGGAATCCATTATTTTGATTTTACTGAACATTTTACTTACAGAAATGCTATCATTCACAAAGACCTAAAATGGTACGCAAATTGCAGCAATGGAGAAAAATGGCAAGCAGTGAGGCACATTAAAAAAAGCAAATGACAAAAAACTTGGGCTTATTCCCAGGGGAAATATATGTAAAAAATATATATATATATATATATATATATCCTTCTACATGATCACCTAACCCAACAGAAACAAAAAGACATCACCATACCATCAAAACCATTAGCACTCACCAGGCTCGAAATTGAGGGAACTCATCTTTTTGCTCTCCCACCCCTTGAAATGTACGGTAGCTAATTCGTCCTCATTCTCCAAAAAAATTAAAGGAATTGAGCTTATCTTTATTTTCATTCAGAGGGAACCCAGGCATGTGGAAGAAATCTGACTGTTTCAGTGGCGTTGTGCCACAAAGTGTTAAATAAATGGGATTTGCATAAAGACCACTTTACAAATAAAAAAGGAAAAAGAAATCTCAGAGTTGACTCACCCATCCTGATGGTATGGATTCTGACACACATGGTTTAGACAAGTGTACTTCACGGAGTTCTGTTGCCATAGGAATATAAGCCCATCAAGCCCTGCACTTCAGAACACTGTGAGCATTCGACTGAGAAGGAAAAGCAAGGTAACCTTCCCCAGCAACGGGCTGCAGCCCTCACAACAGCAACAACAAGAGTTACACCATGACTGAAGAAAAGCATAAAAACAACATCATTAGAAATTAGAGGCAGCAGATGGCGTATTGCTTAGACGTGTCACTCTGCACTTGAAAATTGTTGGTTTGAGTCCCACTCTCACTGTTGTACCCTTTAAGAGGGAATTAAGCCTAGTCTGACAGAGTAAATGTTACTCTGCTCTATACATGACCAAATCACTGTAAGCAGCGTAGGGCACAAACTGTAAGAAGCCTTGAAGAAAGGAATCACCTAATCTCACACAAACACAGTTGTCAGTGAGGACCATCTTCACTGGCGTCATTCCAGGGAGGATGAAACCTTGACATTCCTGGTGGTACCACATGTGATGTTCATGCTATGATGTTGAAGTGTCATCGATATGGTATATGGAAGATGTTCAACAAGCCCAGTCCGGGTTTTGAAAGTACGTTAAATCGCTCACACACACACACACACACACACACACACATACACACACACACAAATAAGTAACCACTTGTCCAAATGGTGGTTGCAGTGGTCTCAGAAGCACAGGGTGCAAGACTAGTCAGATGAGTAAATAAATTATTAAAAAATTAAATCTGTGTTTTTACTTTTTGCCCCAGGAAGTGTAGCAGTAAACACTACAGATTCAAAGCACAACATCAAATATTATAATAAACTTTTGCAAAATACATATCCTAAATTTCTCCAGTAAAATAATTAATACCACAGTTACATAAACATTATGACTCTGCCGCTGGTATCCAGCTCTTAAACTAGCACAATAAAATTAATACTTTTTGTGTCTGGCATCCTAAATCAGTTATAACTATTTATATTTTGTGCCATTTCTGCTTCTCTATTTATACATTTTAATATGCATACACATTCCTTAAAATAGATGTATAATGTACAATCTATTTTTTTGAACTGTACAATCTATTTTTTTCAAACTTTTTATACAGCACTTTATTACTTTAATGTTGTTTTGTTGTGCTAAATGTATCTGAATGATCATTCATCCGCCATATCAAATTCTTTGTATGTGCAAAGGCACTTGGCCAACAAAGTGTTACCTCTTACAATGAAATGTACAGCTAAACCTCAATTTACTAAAACACACTATAACAACAGTAATTAACATTTCATATTCAAATTGGTGTCAGACCTTCAATTTTTTATTTTTTATTTTTTTACACTTTTCCCTCAACTTACATTCACGAAGCCCGTTCATATGAAGCTTGACGGGCATTCGTGGCTGCTGGGCGTCAGAGCCATAACCTACTCTCCCAGTGCAGCTGTGGGCCGACCGCGGGCCGACTGCTCGAGTGCGCGTTCTGTCCACGGCAAACGCAGACCCGTTCTGTGCCAGTGCTCGCAGGCCGACATTGTCAGTTCTCGCCTTTAATATGGAAATCACTGGGCAGAGCAGCGCATTCGCCAATCCCGAAACATCTGCACTGCATTATTTTATCTTCGCCATAAGCATGATTCTCATTTCAATAATACTCGGTCCAAATCAGAATGGCAATCAGTTTATTAATCCATAATTGCTCACCAATAACCTGTGTAAAAATTATAATAACAGTCAACATTTTCACCTTCTATGAAATTAATATATATCAAAAAAGACTGATTAGTAATATTAAATAATGCTAAACCCAGCTGCAGTTATGTATGTTGCCTATTTTATATCCCACCTTATGGTGACTGTGTGGCTAGTTCAGTGGAGTTCACACGGACTCCCATCGAGGCCTAGCAGTCCACCATGCACCTCATTCACTTACTGACACGAGAGCTGCACTAAAGTTGGTCTCACACTTGGGAGAGGCATCAAAGGGGGATTAAGATGGAACAGAATATTACTGGCAGGGCGACGGGCAGAAAGAACAAAAGATGGAACTCGGCAATGACTGATATACAGTTGAAGAGAGAAGAGAAATCACACATCTCCCCATTAACTCTTCTGTCTCCTCACATTTGATCCCATCTCATACTGTCTCAGGAGTGCGAGACAGTGATTTTTCATCCTTACAGTAAGAGAGTGATGACACACCCGAGCCCAGAAAGACTGGAGAAATACTCTTGGCTCTCAGGGTCTCCCTGTACAAACACACGATGGGAGCCTGGTCTCACCGCACGGTGGCAAAGCAAGCACTGCTGCGACAGAGGCAACACCGCTGTATCAGGAACTTATCTGCATGTAGCAGATCCACCCATCAACTGAAATAGGGCCAGCTTCTTCCCAAGAGACACCAGTGACTTTGACTGATGTTCAGTCGATGGGCCTGAACAGAGTCTAGGGCAGTGTCAAGAAGACTTGTGTGAAAGCCAACGTCATCGGTGGAGCAGCAAACAGGTCCTCATTATTCTTACTGTTATTAACCTTTACGGATACGGCACCTCCGTTCAAGGTGACTTGCAATGTTAATAATCCTACTTTGGAATAAACAAGGCATTTCTTCACATTTAAGAGGACCCGTTTTAAGAATTCACACCTCCTGACAGTGCAGCTCAAGACATCTACATTTATTCGTTTAGCAAAAGCTTTTCTCCATTGCGACATATAATGAATATTATGTAGACTACAACTGACACCTTTATCCAAGGTGACACACACTGCTGGATACACTGCACTGAACTGAACTTGCCTGCAGCCATTCATCCATTTATATAGCAGTGTAACACAACACACAGAGGCATGCATGCACGCACAGGCAATTTAGAGCAACCGACCCACTGGAAATGCATGTTCTTGGACTTTGGGAGGAAACCCACGCACACGCAGGGAGATACAAGTAGGAGTTATGCGTGGGGGCATTCATATTCTCTCCATATTGCTGTTTTTATGGTCTCATTTTAAAGTAATTACAATATATTTTGATAAGCATGCTTAGAGTTTTGTCTTTTACTAATCTAACTCCAAGTTTACTGTCACATATCCAACAAGGTATACAGTACATAGTGACAGGGCTAGATATGGCTTTAGGCTTTATGCACAGGATTTATGGGTAACAAACTAAGGCAACATACACATCCCAGGTAATGTAATCACCAATCTACCTGCGACACACCTTTGTGGTGTGGGAGTAAATCACATGTGTGATAGGTGGACGCCATACAGCACTACAGAGTAAATAATGAAGGGAAACCACCTTATGATATCACAACTAATATTAACTTTTGAAGTAACTATTTCAAGGTATATGGATGTGGTGATATTTTACCAAAAACTTTTGGCACTAAAATTAATTATAATCATGTCTTTGACTTATGAGGGTTTTCCAGGAATGCATCACCTCAGTACGATGGGGTAAGATAACAGCAAGTTGATGGCTTCAACCAAAACACTGCCTTAGCCTTCTTCTTCCAAGAATCACACCAAGACTGTGTTGGCTACTGTGTCCACACTTCTCGCATGCACTGAAAAGCTTGCCGTTCTATAATAAGGCAGGGAACATTTTCTAGACGTGGCCTGGTTAATCCTGACATTCCATTATGAGGCACGCTTATTGCAGCGTGACACATTACCATCCCGAGTGATTATCTGCCTCCCATGATGCAGCGTTTTTTCATACCTGGGAGAAGCTTCTCTGAGAACAACAATGCCCCACATTTTCAGGACGCATGTCTTCCGAGGAGCTGCAGGACAGTGCTACCCACAGCCTTCCGCATCACCGAACTCCGGTCCCACAGCACAAATATGACCCGGTCTGCAGACATCCGGATCGTCCTGGCTCAGCCAAACCTGTAGAACCTGGAGGACCTCCTCGCGAGAGCGCAGTGGCAGATTCTTGGAGAGGATCTCCAGGCCGGTGCTGACTCTGTGACACATCCGCTCCACACTCGTCTGGCTGTACACTATGTGCCGACAGCCCGCCGGGTGACATTTCCTTTTTCGGCTGTCTAACTGTGCCCGCCACGTCACTCCATCCTAGAGGCAACACAGTAAGATCTTGACAAAATTAGTCTACATATTTAATTGAATTGTTCCAACTCCACTACTGCAACAAACAGCATTAAACAGTTTTCTGGAAAAATAAACACAAAGCCCAGCGACTCGTACAGAGCGAAACCGCCATTTTGACCCCTAACTGGAGAACAATTAAAACTCTAAACATTTGTAAATAAATATTTGTTACCGCAAATATCTCAAGGGCCCGCTCTTTTGTACGGCGTTCCGTCGGCTACAGCGACGACTCGATGAGATGTCACCGCTGAAAAGGGGAGCTATGCCTACACAGCTGTGGGCATTGTGCAGCCTCGCGACCCCATGTTTCCAAAACGCAATCCTTCTGCCAGGACCCACGACGGAATTCGATGAAAGGCAGCACAGCTTCCATTCTGTTGTTTTGACTTTTCGCTGGCGAACCCGCTGACGCTGCCAAGTACCCGGTGACGGATTGCGTTGACACGACAGCAGAACGGCGCGGGAGGATCATAAAGACAGCGCCCCTTGGAAGTACACGTCTCAAGCTTCTCCACCACATAGCCTCTGGAGTTGTGCTATCAATCTGCAGGTCACTGAAAAGTGCAGTTGCATCAACACTAGTCCTGGATTTAAATTTGTTCCTTCTTAAATCCGCACTTCTTTCAACATATGTTTCAGTCAACAGCTCTCAAGTATAGCCTTCCCTCTAGGAGGAAACCTAGTGAAATAGAAATGTCAGTCTTCTTAAAATATGTGCTTTACCCTTTATGTGCTCTGCTACGACTGCAATATGCCTCATCTCATTCTTGACACTACGCATTTTTATCATTTTAACAACGCGGAACACGAAACAGAAAATGTCTTTTTCTTCCTCAGCTATCCATCTAAAGAATTAAGAAATAGCGAGTGTTTCCCAAAATACCGAAAACCCGGTTTTAGAAAAAAGCACCCCTTGGGATCCTATATGAGCTGAATATGTTAAGATGGCTGAAACTGACCTACAAGTTTCACAGTCTCTCAGAATTACGTGAAATATCATCTTCAATACGAGCGGAGCAGAGGACCCGTCACAGTGACAGGCCTTTTGTTTGTGAAATGGCATTGCTCACAATAGATCGCTCAATAATGGTGACAGTAATAAATGTTGTGCGTGTTTTAACCAAAGATTATTACAACGGTTAATGGGAAGCCGGTTTCACAGGGTATAAGCTAGCTTTTTTTATTTTTAAAAAAATGCCATAATGTACCAGACACCCTCTCAGCTTCCTTTGACACACTGGTTAAGTCCCGGGTAACCGAGAGCGAGAATTTTTCATTTGTTCACGTGGGGCGGCTCTTCGACTGGGCCTGTACGTTCAATACGGGCTTGAATTCAACAGGTTCAGGTTCCGGCTCAGTTTGTGCGAAGTTTGAAAGCGTGGGTTTCGCGCCTCAATTCGAAGACATGTTTTAATGAATCGGTGACTCTGAATTGCCCACACCGTGCGTTTTTTACACTGCTATGCGATATTAATGGGAAGACAGAAAATTGAACGTAGAGTCGCCAGCAGCGAATCACCTTGGACAAAAGTGTCAGGTTGATATTAAGTAATAATTGCATGTTGCTTTAGAGAAAAATGTCTTGCTAAATGCACGAACGTAAATATAATAAGGCTGGACGGGACCGGTAGTCCTGACGTCAGGATCGGGAGTCCGGCCGAGGGTACCGGCTGCTGGCACCACGGAGAACCGTAAGTGGCACTACAACGTGTTTTAATTTGCACGCTGCCTAGCATACAGCTTAGCTCGTGTTTCAGCCGGCTAGGAACAGCAGTCCTCTGGGACCTATTAATCTATATTCTAATCTCTGATAAGAACAGAGACTGCCCGGGCGTGCTGGCCTAATGGGGTGGTGTATATTTTTACGTCCTCGACTTCTGAGGGCCTACCTTTGTAATATGAAACAGTGCTGCTTACCACACCGTCGCTGCGCGCTACAGCATTTCAGCGCAAACAGAAAATAAAGAGCAGCAACTCACTGACATGGAAAAAAAATTAAAAGGAAACCAGCTTCTCGGTTACAAGACAAGTGACTCCACCAACACGGAGGGAGAAGAAACATCTGTAGCTGATGCAGGTATGAATAAGCGGAGGTGGTGACGGAGGAGGGGTCAGGTGGATAGGTGACAATTCGAACGTGGAGCTTCTGCTTTCGGCGGAAAGGAGGAGATGTGCAATTGTGCCTCTGTACAGTCCGGGGAAGCTCAAACATCTGGAGATGGATGAGTCACTGCAGTTTGTGGCGAGAGGGTGGCACTACAGCCTCCCTTCTAGCCGCCCCTCGTCGGAGTTGCGTCACCATCGGCAGGTCTGGCTATGAGAGATCACGGAGTTGCCGTGAGTGGGCAGCACCCAGCAGGAGGTGACCCATCGAATGCGCAGGAAAAGGCGTGGGCCACCAAAAGTGGGCAACTCGCACAACGCAGCCCCGCCCTGGCCCGTCAAGATAGAGGACAGCGCCCCCTCCATTCCCACTGAGCACCCAGCCAGCTTTGACCTGCATTAAATATTCAGCGGTGAGCCTACATCACCTGCCGCCATGTGACAGAGACCAGGTGAGTACAAAGAACGGTCTCCAGCCAATAAAAGACTGAGCAAATCCGTCTCAACGGTCTGTGGAAACATTCAAATGCTGAAGCTCTTAAAAAGAACCCAATACTGAGGTTCAGAAGGAGACCTTGCTTTTTCATGTGAACGTTTTCTGGAAATCCAAAAAACACCAGCGGCTTGCACAAACGGTGACACCACAGCATCGACACCGAAACGAGCCACGCTCTTTCACACACTTTCGCGCTGCAGCACGCACTGAACAACCGAGCTGAAGAACAATGAACTGAAATGTCTCCTGTCACTTTGCTTTATTACCTTCTGAATAAATTATTTAGCTGACACCTTTGTTCAAAGCAGCTCATAATATAAATGTTGTACCTTAAGCTCTTTGCAATGATTTACCTGCTTACTGTATATACCTGTCTAATTTTTATTGCATCAATTCAGCTCAAGTACTTTGATCGGGGTAACTGTGGTGGGACCAGAATTTAAAACTGGGTTTTCAGCTAGAAGGACACAACTCTAAATGCTACGCCACCTGCTGCCCCTCTACTAAGGGAAACTGCTGCACAATAATATTCTGGAATACAGTGATATCGTAAAAGGTCTAATAAATGCTTTCCTGTATTTGTATGCGATGCAAGAATACGATCGACTTACACATTATGCCAAAACTATTCAGGCTAACATCTTCAGAAATGGCACTGCCAAGGATCGTATTTTGACATCTGTACCCTCGTGACTTCAGGTAACTACACACTGCAATATTCTCAACTCTTCCACCAGACATGAGGCTTTATTCCTCTTAATTTTGCTTTCCCTTTTTCCCCCTCATTTTATACTTTCATTGTTTTACCTCTCAGCGAAACAGCTTTTAGCCTGGTCTCTTTTAGTCTCATATATAAAACATTAAGCTAATCCAGCCACAAGGGGATGCACAAACTAGTGCATGTCTTTGTGCCGGTCCCAAGCCCGGAAATGGAGAGGGTTGCGTCAGGAAGGGCATCCAGCGTAAAAATTTTTGCCAAACTAAATATGCGGACAAAAACAGAAATTTCCAAACCGGATCGGTCGAGGCCCGGGTTAACAACGACCGCCACCAGCACTGCTAGCCGACAGGGTGCTGGCGGAAATTGGGCTACTGCTGGCCAAAGAAGGAGGAAGAGAGGAGGAAGGCATGTCTGGAGGAAGGAGGAGAGGAGGAAGGTTAAGAGAGTGGACGTGAGGATAGGAACTTTGAATGTTGGTAGTATGACTGGTAAAGGGAGAGAGCTTGCAGATATGATGGAGAGGAGGAAGGTTGATTTATTGTGTGTGCAAGAGACCAAATGGAAGGGGAGTAAGGCTAGGTGCATCGGAGGGGGGTTTAAACTGTTTTACCATGGTGTGGATGGGAGGAGAAACGGGGTAGGGATTATCCTGAAGGAACAGTATGTAAAGAGTGTCTTGGAGGTGAAGCGAGTGTCTGACAGAGTGATGGTTATGAAACTGGAAATTGATGGTGTGATGCTGAATGTTGTTAGTGCATATGCCCCGCAAGTTGGGTGTGAGATGGATGAGAAAGAAGAATTCTGGAGTGATATGGATGAAGTGGCGAGGAGTGTACCTGAGGGAGAGAGAGTGGTGATTGGAGCGGATTTCAATGGACATGTTGGGAAAGGAAACAGAGGAGATGAGGAGGTGATGGGTAGATATGGTGTCAAGGAGAGGAACGCAGAAGGTCAGATGATAGTGGATTTTGCAAAAAGGATGGACATGGCTGTGGTAAACACGTATTTTAAGAAGAGGGAGGAACACAGGGTGACGTACAAGAGTGGAGGAAGATGCACACAGGTGGACTATATCTTATGCAGGAGGGCCAGGCTGAAGGAGACTGTAGACTGTAAAGTGGTGGCAGGGGAAAGTGTAGTTAGGCAGCATAGGATGGTGGTTTGTAGGATGACATTGGAGATCAAAAAGAGAAGGAGAGTGAGGGCAGAACCAAGGATCAAATGGTGGAAGTTGGAAAAGGAAAACTATAAGGTGGAGTTCAGGGACGAATTAAGACAGGCACTGGGTGGCAGTGAAAAGTTACCAGTGTACTGGGCATCCACAGCAGAAGTGGTAAGGGAGACAGCTAGAAAGGTGCTTGGTGTGGCATCTGGACAGAGGAAGGAGGACAAGGAAACCTGGTGGTGGAATGAAGAAGTACAGGAGAGCATACAGAGGAAGAGGCTGGCAAAGAAGAAGTGGGATAGACAGAGAGATGAAGAATGTAGACAGGAGTACAAGGAGATGAGGCGTAGGGCGAAGAGAGAGGTGGCAAAGGCTAAAGAGAAGGCTTATGGTGAATTGTATGAGAGGTTGGACACTAAGGAGGGAGAAAAGAACCTGTACCGATTAGCTAGGCAGAGGGACCGAGCTGGGAAAGATGTGCAGCAGGTTAGGGTGATAAAGGATAGCAATGGAAATGTAATCACAAGCGAGGAGAGTGTGTTGAGCAGATGGAAAGAGTACTTTGAGGGGTTGATGAATGAAGAGAACGAGAGAGAGAGAAGACTGGATGATGTAGGGACTACAAATAGGGGAGTGCAATGGATTAGCAAGGAGGAAGTTAGGACAGCTATGAAGAGGATGAAGAATGGAAAGGCTGTTGGCCCAGATGACATACCTGTGGAAGCATGGAAGTGTTTAGGAGAGATGGCAGTGGAGTTTTTAACCAGATTGTTTAATGGAATCTTGGAAAGTGAGACGATGCCTGAGGAGTGGAGAAGAAGTGTACTGGTACCTATTTTTAAGAATAAAGGTGATGTGCAGAGCTGTAGTAACTACAGAGGGATAAAACTGATCAGCCATAGCATGAAGTTATGGGAGAGAGTAGTGGAAGCTAGGTTAAGAAGGGAGGTGACAATAAGTGAGCAGCAGTATGGCTTCATGCCGAGAAGGAGTACTACAGATGCGTTGTTTGCTCTGAGGGTGTTGATGGAGAAGTACCGAGAAGGTAAGAAGGAGTTGCATTGTGTCTTCGTGGACTTAGAGAAAGCATATGACAGGGTACCTAGAGAGGAGCTGTGGTATTGTATGAGGAAGTCGGGGGTGCCAGAAAAGTATGTAAGAGTGGTACAGGATATGTACAAGGACAGTGTGACAGTGGTGAGGTCTGCAGTAGGAGTGACGGATGCTTGCAGGGTGGGGGTAGGATTACATCAAGGATCAGCTTTGAGTCCTTTCTTGTTTGCAATGGTAATGGACAGGTTGACAGATGAGATCAGACAGGAGGCACCGTGGACTATGATGTTTGCAGATGACATTGTGATCTGTAGTGAGAGTAGGGAGCAGGTTGAAGAGACCCTGGAGAGGTGGTGATATGCTCTAGAGAGAAGAGGAATGAAGGTCAGTAGGACTAAGACAGAATACATGTGCATAAATGAGAGGGAGGACAGAGTAATGGTGAGGATGCAGGGAATAGAGTTGGCGAAGGTGGGGGAATTTAAATACTTAGGATCAACAGTCCAGAGTAATGGGGAGTGTGGAAGAGAGGTGAAGAAGAGAGTGCAGGCAGGGTGGAGTGGGTGGAGAAGAGTGTCAGGAGTGATCTGCGACAGAAGGGTACCAGCAAGAGTGAAAGGGAAGGTCTACAAGACGGTAGTGAGACCAGCTATGCTTTATGGGTTGGAGACAGCGGCACTGACCAAAAGACAGGAGGCAGAGCTGGAGGTGGCAGAGTTAAAGATGTTAAGGTTTGCATTGGGTGTGACGAGGATGGACAGGATTAGAAATGAGTATATTAGAGGGTCAGCACAGGTTGGACGGTTTGGAGACAAAGTCAGAGAGGCGAGATTGCGTTGGTTTGGACATGTGCAGAGGAGAGATCCTGGATATATCAGGAGAAGGATGCTAGGGATGGAGCTGCCAAGCAAGAGGAAGAGAGGAAGGCCTAAGAGGAGATTTATGGATGTGGTGAAGGAGGACATGCAGGTGGTGGGGGTGACGGAGAGAGATACAGAGGACAGGAGGAAGTGGAAGCTTTTGATCCGCTGTGGCGACCCCTAACGGGAGCGGCCGAAAGAAGAAGAAGATATAAAACATTAAGCTCTGGAGCTTTACATTTTAATTCCTGAAAGTTTAATATCACTCGACATAAATCAGACAGAGCAAAACAAACACAAGTTGTCTGAACATTTCACAAAGAAGGAAGAACTTAAAGAATAGTTCAAAGTACAGTATACAGCAAGTAGGTCAGGCTAAACATCAAGTGGAACCCATTATGAGAATAAAGTGATAAAGTTCATTTAAAAGAGTAATTTTGAGAATTTGGGATTGGGTAGTGTCCTACCCAGGCTGTCATTTCATAGTCTAGTGCCCCAATGACTCCAGGATAGGTTTTGGACCACTAGCACCCTCACCGGGATGAAGTGGTTAAGGATGATGGATGAACTGATGGATGTATGTATGGATTTATGGATGCATGGATATTTCAAAAACTGTCCTCAGTTTGCTAAACAAGAAAGACTAGTGCACCAGTTGGAAATTTAGTCTTCACAAACCTGCATAACACTTGAAAATAAGTTTTTCTCTAAAAGTGAGTGTTCAAGGTCACACCATAAGGTGAAAAGCAACCCACAGATAAAGAATTACCAGTCTACAGACATGAGTAAGTATCCCTAGAGGCTGTGGGGAGATCAAACAGCCTTCGAGATATCTGTGTGATTCATCTGTGTGATTCTTAGCTGACACAAAGTCCTCGGTGACATTGCTGTCACTGCGCAGCCCTAACGCTGTGCTGCTGATAGAGCCTTTTTGCATCACTCAGCAGGACAGCAATACACAAGGACAAATGAATTCTTCAGCACTTATTTACTGATCATTCTGTCAACTTCTTCATTTCTATATTTATTACGCAGAGTTTTTTTTTCAGTGGCCGGGAAAGGCACAGAGGTCAACAGTCACCTGCATTTAAGGGGACAGCCCGTAGCTCAACAGTTGGTCCCGTTGTACCCAAAGGACCAAGATTTGGTCCCCACCTCAACGCTGCCGTAACCCTCGGAAAAGTAGCTACCCCAAGTTTCTCCAGTTAAAACTGCTCAACTGCATGGCTGGGTAAATCATTGCAAGTTACTCTGGAGAAAAGGGTCCATTAAATGTGCAAATGTAAACCTATTTCCAGTTTCCATCAGCAATCTCTGAGCAAACCTCCAGTTTCTATGAGGGATTTCTTGAGAAGGTCACAAACACTTTATGCTATCCTGCTTAATAATGATAAATATATATTTCTCTTTATTCTGCCAAACATGTGACCTTTCTGGTAATTACCTTTTTCTCCAGTATTACAGCATCCATTTCTGCAAGAAACACTTCGACACACATCACATGTTGTACCTGTTTGAGGTCCTAACAAGTGTTAACAATTATTAGCACACGTGTCACAAAAACAATATTATTAATGTAAAAATTTTGGGGAGGAGCAAATTATTCTCTTGGTTACGATCACACCTACAGCATGAAGGGTTTCAGATTAAACCTCACCTCCTGTTGCTGGTATCCTTGAAAGAGGTCTTTGCTTCTGCTGTATCAACTCAAAATAATGTATAAATGCGTTAATTGTTAAAGCTGTTTTCACACTGGAAATAGCTTTCAGCAAAAGTGACACTTAATAAAAGTAGTTAGTAACCACAATAATAATCCTTTTACAATGAAGAATATGCAATTATTCGGACAAGGTCGCCATTCAGGAACACAATAGGATATATTTGCAGCATATCTAAATGAGAAAGCTGCAAATATTGAGTATCAGTTACAAAAACACCCCAGTCAAACTGCAACGTGATCTGTGAAAACAGATTGACTACAAAATAATCAGATGAGGGCAACCCACAGGACAATGCAATGTGTTCATTCGCACAGTGTAGGTCTCACCACAACCGATTATACACAGCCATCTGCCAGTATCACCAATCCGTTCAGTTGACTTCCCCACATCTCACTGCATGTCAGGCAATGTGAAGGCCACTCCTTTGCTGTGCGTATCGAGTCTCAGCATCCAATCCACTGCAACATCCCACCAGGCTGCACACCGCCAAGGTGGGAGTAGATCCTCTACACCACGGGTACCAAGGGTCCAACCTCGAAGCAATGCCATCTCTTCACCTCAAATTTACCCTCTCACTCCATGAAAAAGAACAATGGATCATCCCTAGAACCAAAGCACCACAGTCCAAAGACATCTCCCACCCATTTACCACAACCGCAAACATCATGCAGACAATCTCTGTTCAATACTCCCATCACAGTAGCCACTGAGCATCATCTCATAATGTCCATATCTAATACAAGTCACAAAGAACCTCCAAAATGGTATTTGGAGTTATTATCAATTAATCACATCCTGGGAAATCAAACACTCCCAGCGACAAATGACAACTCTGGTCATTCGCCCAACTTAATTTCCCTTCTGCAAATATATTTAAGGCAAATGGACCTCCAGCCACCAGCTATGTGATATGGCATAGTAACCTCTCTAACAAGCCACATGAAGGTCATGTCATCCAAAAACAGAGAGGTAATGTTTAATACTAATGGTGTAATACAACACATTATGAACTAATAGCTGTGTTTCTCACCAATAACTTGATGCAAGTAAAAAAAAAATGTAATGCACCTCCCAAGTAAATATGGTTACGGTCCACTTGAGCAATCAGATGTGCAGGGACTGTTACTGTATTTTTCCCTTGGATCGGACTACCGACAGAGAATGTTGTCCTCCTGACACATTTTCAACAGAAAAGTGATTTTGAGGGCTTCTGGGTGGCCTAGAGAGGGCGACAGGTGTATAGAAACAAAAACCATCTAACCAACTAAGAAAGCTGCTTCAGAAATTCAAGCACAACTCGATATGTAAACCCGTTTAAACAATCAGTCACAGTCATGAAATACCTACAAGGTTTCAGCTCAAAACAGCAAAAAAAACGAAATCCCGAATGTGGATCATTGACAGGAGGAAGTCACTGCACAATTCATAAACCACTGTTGGTGAACACCAGCCACACACCCATACACACACTAACACCACGTCCAGTGCAGGAGGCAGCACCACCACAGCGTTGCACCAAACCACCCAAGGACACTGGTGTTTTTGTCCACCATACGCACTCGTGTTCGCGAAAACACGAACAACATAAGACGAAGCAGTAAATGGACAGGCTTCCATGCCAACTAAAGCTCGGCGACACTTTCTACCGTTAACTTTGCTCAAAAAGCCAACTTACAGCTTCTTGAACACAAATGAGCAAAACTGCAAAAGAGGACATGTTGGAAGTTGTGACTATCGTGACACGTCATGGTAAATGTCACCCTATTGTCTTATACTGATATGGCGAAAAGTCCATTGTGTTGCCCAACATCAGCCAACATCGCAGGCAACGTCAGACAGTCATGTCGCAAATAGCATCAGCAAATCGTGATATATATCACAGCCAATGTCAATCATATTGCAACCAACGTGAGTAAATCGTGGTCTATGTCGCGACCAATGCCAGCCAATCACATTGTGACCAGCGTCAGCCAATCATATCGCGATCAGCTTCAGCCAATCCTGATATATCGTGAACAACATCAGCAACTTGTGTTGTACATCGCGACCGATGTCGGGCAACCTTGGCGTGTTGCCACCAATAAGTGTCTTGACAAATTTCAGCTCATCCCTACATATCACGACAGCAGCTCTACAAGGCGCGTCTCGACTCACCTTTCTGTACACCAGCATGTTGGGAGATTCATCCGCCACCCCGTTGCTGCTGCTGCTGCTGCTGCTCTGTCCGTAACTGTTAGTGTGCGCCATAGCCCGGGATGGTGAGCGGCCGGGGTACCGCTGGAAGATAGGATGGAGAGACGTGTAAAGCGCTGGGTATCGCGACAGGACGGGCATGTCGCGACAGACGGTGCGAAGCAAGTGCAGCATAACAATAGCAGCAACAATAATGCATCGCGCATCAGTGCAGCCATGTGTCATGTAGCCATCGTGTCACGGATGTCGTGGATACATCGCACATGGACACGCTGATGCCGCGTTCTCTCGTAATGGATGCCATCGATACAAAAGCAGTAGGGCACCGTGCAGCCCTCTACGCGTTTATGCGTCTGAGGCGAAACGCGCCGAAATGTCGAGTTTTGCAGACCGAAAGCGAGCGACACACTTCGCGCCGCGTAACCGAGCACCGGAGCGCAGGGCTCCACGCAGACGGACCGCGGAGCGCGTTTCCGTCCCCACGCAGGTCTGTCGCTACCGTGCGGCGACGGCGCGTTCGAATGCGCGAATTCGGCTGTGCGGGGACGAAGGCGCAGCGCTCGCTTTTGTCGCACGTCACTCGCAGCCGATGCCCGGGCGAACCTGCATCGATATCGCCTCTCATCTTTGTTGTCGTTCGCATGCAGACGCGACGGCACTCGGGCAGAGTCACTCCACCGCATTCGGCAAAAAGCGACGGCGAGAGATGAATCTGAGTAAACGTCGTTTTGCGTTTTACCTGCAAGAAAACGAGGCTGGGAAAGGAAATCCTTTTTATTGTTTCTGAGAGGAAGACGTGCCGGTCAGCTAGCGGACGCCGGAATGCGGTGGCAATTCATTGGAAACGATGGGAAACCTGGCGCTCCTGCGCGTCCCCGCCACTGCCACCCTCTCGTTTCAAACCCGAGCGATGCAGCGGGAGCGCGCCGCACCCACGGCTACCGCACGGGAGCGCGCCGCGACCTCTGACCAATCACGTGCGAGGAACCGACTCGCTCTCCAAGTGCCTCGGCGACTACGGAGCTTCGTATTGCACTTTTCCGCAAAGATAAAACCATGCTCCTTTGGCATCACGGACATTTGGGGTTATTACAATTATTTTCCCATTGTCATAAATAATATAATCGACATATATGGATGCAATCATCTGTATACGAAGCTCTCCTTATATTTGGGCAGTCCAGCCATCTTAAATTTCACATTTGAACCTTTGAAGTTTCGCTTAAATTTGTTTTTTTTTTAAAAGAATCAACTCAATTTTTCTTTACTAGAAAAAGGCTATTTTCTCGTTTTGTCACTGCATAAGAAGTTTATCCTTTTCTCTCAAAACCCAAGTGGCCCTCCTTTCACTGATAAATCCTTTTATGAAAATGTGAACGCTTCAAACTTGAGATTTTTGTACTGTTCTTTTATAGCGATTTTCCTTTGAAATAATACATGGACTTAGCCTTAGAAATGTTCTCTCAAGCCCATTCGTGCACTGTGAGCTGTGGGTGTGCAACCAGGGTCAATCCTCAAACCTGCACTATTTCTCCTTGAAAAACATCACCAGTCCTTTGTTCCCCACAGCTACTAAAAATCTTTATATGATTTATATACCAGTTATATGTTCCCTTTTCATCCTCCAGATCATTTACGTCCTGTTATTTGATTTAACTGTATAGCTCTTAGATACTGAGAAATAAAGAGAGTATCGCATCTTGGATTATGCATCTTCATTGCCTCATACCTACAGTTTTATATTATTTATAGTGAGAAGTTGTTTTGCTTTTCAGTTTTCTTCAGCAGGATCCACTAAGGAAAACAATTACATTTTGTGTTTTTATCATCTGCCATTGGTAAAAACTTGCAATAATCTGAATTCAGATGACCACCACTTGGTTTATCATCAAGAATTTCACTCTGTTACATTTAAACAGGCATATTAAGTCACACAGCACAGAAGTGAGATGTTGTTCGGTGAAAATGTAAAGTATATTTATATAAAATGTCCACAGGAGTAGCAAGTGCTGTGTCAGACTGTTCTTGGTTGTACCCAGGGAGCAGTCTCAGTTCCTGAGTTTCCTTCTGATGCCGTCTCTCTTTCCTCCTGGCTTATCCTGCCATATAGCACTCCTGAATCTGAGGTGAATGGATTTGTGCCAAAATTAAATTAGTCTCCCGCAGTCTTCTTTCCCCTCAGACAGCTCAAGTGGAAACAGAAAACTAGACAAGAGAGGCCGGGGCTTTTACAGTAACTTGATTATGGCACACATATTAGACAGTTCTATTGCACGTTAGGTTTTTTCTCTTACATTCCCTCAGTGTGAGAAATCCTCCATAAACTCTCATTATGAACATTTTTAAATTTTATTGCACTGGTTTCAACTTCTTGTCCAGTGCTCAGCCTCGGAAGCACAGGGTGTGAAGCAAGGTACACACTGGGGGGGTGCCAGGCCACCACAGGGAAATAACACACATTTACAATATGAGCAATTTCGAGTCACCAGTTCACCTAAAATCCGTGTCTTTGGGCTGTGAGACGGAAATCCAGAGGAAGAACATGCAGACACCACACAGAATAAGTTGGGTTTAAACACTCCAGCTTAGGAGGTGTGAGGCACCAGAACTACCTGCTGTGCCACCCTGTGACCTTTAGCTATTAATTCCTAACCCATTTATTTCGCTGTGAGGAAAAACACTGGCTTACAGGGTACATGATGACATTTGATGGATCTGTACTTACAAAGGAGAGCTGAGCTGTCATTTGGGAATTTAGGATAGGAACCCTTAAACATCATCGACGGGTCTCTGGAGAGAAGACTCATAGCCCTGGAGCTGTTGTGTGGCCTGAAATTGTTGTGGAAAGGGAAGTCTGGTGGGATGGACAGAAATATGCACACAAAGGGGGATACACGTGGGCAGGAAAATGCAAATGCTTCATCTGCATTGAAAAACTGCTGCAAGCAAAACTTAAATGTCATACAAAAACATGTACTTTTTTATCAAACATTACAGTGCACTGTATATGTACAGTTTTCCCACTCTCTCTTTTCTCTCCATAGATACATTTACCCAACTGTAAAACCTCGAAATTGTGCATGATATATTATCCCCTAGAGGGGATCATATTCTCCAGCTTGTATTACCACACTATACAGGACTGTGATTTGTTTTGGTCTTTGTTCTGTTTCACAGAGGGCATTAACATATTGCTTTCCATCTTGCTCATAGGCCCCTTGATGTTTTTTTCCACAGCCACTGGTAAAAGTTGTGATTTACTTCACCCCCACGTTCTCCACTTCTCACACAAGCCAAGTTGGTCTCCCACATACCCAACAGCCAGGTTGTTTCTAAGTTGTCCAGGGATTTGTGTTATTGGTGGAAGGTGTACTATCGCAAAGGTCTTCCTTTGGCCGTGCAGGTGATAAATACCAAGGACATGGGAGTCGGCAACACCGAAGGATGAGGGCCCATTGAGAAAGAGGGCACTCGACTAACCTAAGGTGACAGAGTACCGGTCTCACGCAGCACTTTTATATAACAAAAAAACAAAATGCAGCCCACAGTAGCTCTATCCAAGCTCTATGTCTTCTGCTCTGAATGCTGGTGGGACAAAGTGTTCGATCTTGTCAAACACAAACAGCACTTAACAACAACGCACTGTAATAAATGATGTGAAGCGCTTATCAAACAGAAGACATGCATAAAAATAAGAGATGGGTTGCATGGAGCAGCAAAGTCTAGATATCTTGATTTTCAGTGCACTGTATAATTAGGTTCATGCATTGTCTATCATACATTTTTTATATTTAAAAATGTCAGAAATACTAATACATGTAACTGAACTGTGAACCGAATGTAATCTCCATGATCATTAAATGTCTATGATTGGAAAACGCATCTACTGATGCAGCTATTCAGCAATGTACCTTAAGGTTATCATGTTTCAGGCCATTCAACATCAGACAGCCTTGCCTAGGTGAACCAGCCAGGGTTGGTCAGGCCCCGATTTGTGTCTAAGTAGCATTCGTCCACAGATTGCTCCTCTTAATCCACCCAGAAGCCCTTTCTGCTGTGCCTGTGACTGATCTAATGGTTTCCTCGAGTGCTCCTATGATACCCAGGTGATTGATGCTTCACAGAGGGACTGACCAACAAACCCAAGCCAACCCACTTCGATGTGCAGACACTGTGTATGCCACCCCTTTCTCCAGCAGACTTCCTCCAAGCTCAGGTGCTTGGTTCTGTTCCTTTCAAAGCACTCCTTCAATTCGACTTTCCCAGCGCACCGTGAGCTCTAATCAGACCACCTGCCTTGTCACTTCTGACAGCCTGATCGCAGTCATGGGGATGCTGTCTGGAAATTTCAGCCGTCTGCCCAGGTTGACTTTTAATTGCTAGTTTAATTCCCTGGTGAGGAATCCTGCTCTCACCTTTAACTAAGGTTGCACTTAACCTTTAACTAAGGGTGCCTATGCTGGAAGATGGTGGTGGAGATCGTATTGGCTGTTGCAGTAATGCACTTACTCCAGTGCAGTAGGGAAGCAGCCGAGGAGGTGTTTCGGTGTCCTTTTCTTGCCACACGGGGAGTGTGCCGGGGTCTCTGTCTTGTGCCATTAGAAGAAGTTGGATGGACATCACAGAGAGACCTGATCAGAAACTTGTTGCTTCCATAGCTTGGACCAAGAGATTTTATGGTCCAGAGCTTTGACCTATCTAGTCAATGCCCCTTGCTTTCTCATTCTCATGACCCTTTTGGAACACATGTCCTCCACCTCAGCTCTCACTTCATACTGGACCAGTTGGTCCCCTTCACCGCCTTGTGTCTTGCCAAAGCATTGAGACTTAACACTACTCAGTCTTGTCCATCCCGATACCATTCGGCCCGCCAGCACACTATGGCATAATCATGCTTCAGCCTGCTAAAATGCTTCTGCAACCCTTCACTTCCTCTCAGTCTTCACCTCCATTCTGACCAGGGAGTCCTTTGGTTTAATGGACTCCCTGCATAACCATAAATTCCACATTTAAGATATCGATGCTCCCCATCAATACGTTTAAGTTTATTCTTTTGCTCATACATTGCAGTACTGCTCAGGCTGCGAAGGAGGCTCAGTCACCCTCAGAGGTATTAGCTGATCTTCTTCTCAAAACCCTTAACCATCTAAAGAAACTATGTACATGCTCAGGGGCCATAAGATACATGCAGGATACTATGTTGGTATATTCAGGCCTTGAATTTCCCTGGCAAGCCTAACTTGTCCACTGAGAGGGTTGGAATCAAGGTGCCTTCTATGAAAAAGCAAAATTGGTAAACTACCTTCCCTTTCCTGAGCACTAAGGAGCTAGATTTGTCTAATCTAAAGCACAGCTATGCCCTGGCGATTAACTTCTGCCAACCTTGCAGAATCCATCTGCATCCTGGCACTGCTGTAGTTGTTACTGTCAAACCATCTATGAATGCCTGCATCAGTGGCTGATGAATGGCAAACTTCATCAGAGGACCTCTGTACTCCACCTAGTGTAGGCTGACTTGACCAGCATGTCCTCTGTCATTTGTTTGTCACTGAAATTAAAAAGTATCTTGAGTTTGACACTGATCAATGAGACAATCCTTTGTTTTTTTTCTGAAGGGTACCTTACTGAATTCAATTTTATGCCAAAATGACCCCATTAAGCTTTACTTTTGTAGAGGTATTCATTGACAACATTAGTTCTATAGTTGTATTATATTATTAATTTATTTACTAATTCAGATGATTACTTTTCTCCGAAGTGACTTGCAATGTTAGGTTTGAATACTAAACTAAAGTACTCTCACAGGAGGTGGGTTTTGTTTACCATGCAGCAGCTCTAACTGTTACATCCCCTGCTGTCTCTTAGTAGATAATACACATAGTTCCTCACACGATTCCATGACTCTGTGATTGCTGGTGTATTCCCTCAGGGTGGCACTGGAGTACAGCCGCCACATAAGTGCCTGGGCTGTTCGGGAATGGATTCGAATCCAGCTTAGTCTGAGTGGAATGTATATGTTCCCCCCATGTTGTGTAGGTTTCCTCCCACAGTCCAAAGGCATGTGTAACAGGTGATCTGATCACTGTAAACTGCCTCTAGTGTATGTGTGTGTGTGTGTGTGTGTGGTCAGCCTGGGATGAACTAGCATCCCATCCAGGGTATTGTTTCACAGTCTAGTGCCCAGTGACTCTGGGATACGCTCTGGACCACTGTCACCCTGAGAAGGATAAAGAAATTAAAGATGATGGACAGGTGGCATTTCTCAGAATACTCCAGTTTATAAAATATTCCATCTTCCTTTGCTCTGTGTGTGCATGTGTATGTATACACCAGATGAACAAGAGTGGACCAACCTCTTGCTGGGAACACTACAGCTTACTGTGGCCCTGAATGGATAGGATGCATAAGAAAAACTTTAAACTTATATAATAAATAAATTAAATAAATAAATGAATAAATAAATAAAACTAAATAAAACTTATATAATAAATAAAACTTTAATTCCTGCAGGGAAATTAATTTATTTTAACTGGATACAGGGATTTGTTATTAGAGATATAAAATTTTGCCCTTACATAAAACCAATGAATTTTCTCACAAATGTGTCTTGCAACCAGCTTTGATCTATGAAAAGTCTGACTGCAGCTTCACAGTCTTTCCATTTAACAAACTGAAAATTTCCACTCACTCATGGGGGGCAGTGAACTCACTTCTGTGCAGGAGCAGGAGCAGCAGCAGAACTTGGGGTCACATCAGAGCACAACCTCCAACCCTGGATCAGCAAGACCGCTCCCACATTCTTCCTTAGACCAACACATAATGATGAACATTGTACGTACTGTATTTCCCATTATTTACACAAACCATCAACGTTTGTTAGCTGTCAATATACAAAAAAAAGTCGCACAAATAATTAAACAAGCCAGACCTCATTTAGTTTCTCAAAAGAGAATTTATGTAACTGCTAGCTTTGTTTTATTTTTTGAACATCCTCACAGGTCATATTTTTTTCCTTTTTCACTACACTGCAGGCTGCAAATTCAGTGATGAATGTATTATGAAGAACAGAGCCGATTCATGTAAAAGGGCGAGCGCATAAAAGATGTAGTGCAGTGCAGATATTTGGGACCACAATGCTGGCTTCTTGTAGTCGTTTGAAAAGGCAGGAGAGGAGGAAGAGCCCAGGGGTTTGTAAATAAAGCCCATAAATTTTTAATTCCGAGAGTGAGACAGGACATGGAGAGATGGTGAGAGGGGAGGGGTATAAAGAAGACTAAAGCAGTTTGAAAAGGTAACTATTGGGTCACAGTTATATCGGAGTCTAGGATCAGTGAGCTGTCACAGCTTTCTACTTTAAAGTGGGCTGTTTTGGTTCAGAGGACTAATGGAATGGGCACTTTGCCACCCAGATGAAACACATCTAGCAAACACCTTTGGCAGCAACATGGTCCTTTCACTGCTAAACTCTTTGAATTTTAACCTCATTTTCTCCAGAATGAGGTGAGACTTACAGCAAAACTTGCTTCAGTCACTGCAGTTTGCTGACTCTTCTGTCATACCTGCTGATCAAAGAAGAAAAGCAGGTTTAGCCAAAAACTTACTCTAATGCCAAGCTGGGGGCACAATGAGTAGCACTGGTGCCTCACAGGTTCTAGGCTGTGTGTTTGAATTCAGTCTTGAGTTTGCCTGCTTGTGTCATGTTCACGAATGCTCCAATTTAACCCCACAGCACAAAGATATGATAACTTTTCACTCCAGCTTGGCTTTAGTGTGGGACTTTGTGGGTGGATGAGTGTGAATTTGCCCTGCAGTGGACTGCAGTTTGTAGATAACAAATGGATGAAGAGTCAGTGCTATTTGTTGGAACTTGTAAGGTCAAAAGAGGTGGCAAAAGAGCAGTTTGTCAGCTTGGGACTTTATGACCCCCTCCACAACATGAATCGTTGGGTGAAAACTGAGATGGACACGTGCAGACGAGGGCTGATGGCCTGTCTGCTGTAGCACCTGGACCCACACACAGGCCACCAAATGTGCATCTATCACGCACTGAACTTCTGCCCGATCCTAACACTGTCCCCATCGCCAGTATCGATGGCAGGACCCCCAAAGGACTGCTACATCTGTCAAGAACTGCAGGGGTTCTGGGAAGACCATATGGCAGCAGGGCTATTCCAGCAGCTCCAAAAACCCAGTACACAATAAACAAATAAATAAAAATGTGACTCATGACAAACCCTTTAGGAGCAAGCTTTAAATGCTGAATCAATTTGGACTGATCATTAGGAAGGAACATTTTCAATTAACATTTGTGTTTTCCAGATCAGAAACTACCAGGCTCTAAACCACCCCAAAAAAAATGAGCAAAATTAGATTAAACAACCAGCTCATTCCACAAACTACAATAAACCCGACGTTCAAATCGCCAGCTTCCCCCCAGTATCCAATTTACATTCATGACCAATTGGCTGCAATTTTTGTCACCTCCCAAAATGAGATTACTGTACACCATTTAGACCAACATGATCATTTGTTTTGATGGTACTGATTTTAATTATCCATTATGCTAAATTTATAAAATGACATTACCAGAGTAATCTGTTCACATTTCCAATATTATTGCCTTGTAGGTACTAACTGCTTTCCATGATGGAGTATTTCACCCAATCTGCACTTGACTTTGCACATAGTGACAGTTTGTCAGCTTTCCAATTAGGCTCTTCAACATGTCTATACAGTTATCTAAGTAGTACATTTGTGGACAGAAATCCAAAGGGATATCTGTATCCATGGTAACAAGATTAAAGTCTTTCCAAACATATTTAAAATTACCACTGGTTTTTAAGAGAATAGTCTAACCACCTTTCACTTCTCATTGGCCTTGGTCCCCAGAAAACAGATTATTCAAGCAGGTAAGCCCCTGCCATCTAATTTTGTGAAATAATATTTAGTTTAGTTGAACTAATGATTAACATCCCTTAATCAGTTCTTCCCCCCAATGCAGGAAAATTTCTATAGCAGTCCTTTTATATCTTTCAGTGTTATTTTGTTCAATTTAAGTAAGAGCTTTAGAACTAAATAAAATAAGATTATTTACAGATACAGACAGGCAACTGTTGTTTTGGTCTTTTAAGGAATAATTAGTCTTCTGCTCCAGGATCAATCCAGCTTCATGAAACAAGCAGGTGTTCCACATTACCAACTCAGTTAATAATCCATACCAAACATCTCAGTGAGCCAACAGCCAAGACACATCAGAACAGGAAAACCAGGGACAAAAACAGTTTGTAAAAAGAAGCCCAGAGAAACCATTAGAAATGGCTGAAAATCTGTCTATGTTTCCATCAGCAAATTTAGCAGTTTACAGATCTAAGAAATGGAAAAATAGTACATAATAAAACACATCACTAAATGATTAAAACCAGACAAATTTTCCCCACAAGAGATCATTTTATTTTACAAAGATATCATTATTTGTTGATAATCTGGTTCCACTGTGAAACGCCTACTTAGGGCCCAGCATGTCCTTGGGCCTGACCCACTGGTCAAACTGCTCTTCTGTGAGGTATCCCAGCTTGATGGCAGTGGCCTTCAGTGTGGAACCTTCCTTGTGTGCTGTCTTGGCGATCGTGGCGGCTTTGTCATAACCTGGACCAGAGCAAAGGAGATGCTTGTTTAGTTCTTCGGAAGCTGGTTTAGACATCACAAATTGCTTTCCATCTCCAGTTTTCCCACAAAGGCTCAACTAGAGCAATAAAACATTTAAATTCAATAAGGCAACATGGCCAAGTGCTACAGTTTTGTTCAAGGTGAACTGGATTAACTAATACCCCCCCACACAATTTATAGTAAAAACAGTTGTTTTATTAAGATCTATGCAGTGCAGGAGGGAATTACACTGAGCCGTTGTGTAGTTACAGTGTAGTGATGTACAGTAGTGTGGCTCAGGACAGATACAACAGTGGGGAGCCTTTAAATCCCGATTAAAGCCTTTCATCTCATTACAGGGAAAACACTAATCTGTTCATTTCAATGTATGGGGTTTTATAATGAGAGGTTAACACTAATCTATCAGCTGCATATGATTCAGAGTGGAAACTGGCCAATTCCTTATGCCTCATAATCATGCAATTTTTGTCTCAGAACTTTGATCATTAACCCTGTGACTTTACTGTGACAAATGACCAAAAACATTGTTTGGGGGCAACCGTCTTGATCTTGGCTACGTGTGTTCTCGCAAGTCTAATATCACCAGTCAGCAGCCACATCTGCTGGCATAACAAGCCCTTCGTTCTTCTATCATACACTGTCAAAGCACAAAATAAGAGGGCGGTGTTGAAAAATCCTCATCATCCCTGTTTACAATTAGAAAAGAATGGAGCATGGTATGGTTTGAAGTAAGGACAACTTCTACAGACAGAATGTCCTAATTGAGCTAAAATACTGAGCCAAACTAATTTTTTAAAGGCAGGTATAATCACACCCGAGGAGGGATGAAGGTTAGAACACAAAACCAAGCCACAGCTGAAGTGTAAGAGCGCTTGTTGTGGACGACTGCCCCCTGGTGGTGGAGCCTTGCTTACCTATGTGTGGATTGAGCGCCGTGACCAGCATGAGCGACTCACTCATCAGCTTGTTGATGCGGTCTCTGTTGGCTTTGATCCCCATTACGCAGTTCTTGGTGAAGGAGACCGATGCATCCCCCAGCAGCCGGGCTGAGTTCAGCACGTTCTTTATCTGTGGAGGCAAAAGAGCGCGCCGAAAAGCTTCAGACACCAGACTGTGGCCCAATGGACTCCTCTCTCCTGCTGCAATGCAGCAAATATCTGCCTTACAAATTCAAAGGTCTTGGCAATCCTACAGCTTCGCTGCTCAGCAGTTACAGATATGGATATATTGCCTTCAGACTGCTCTCATTTCACATGGAAGATGGCTTAAATATTTCAAAACTTACCGTAAAACACTTAAGTAAAACTGTGCAGAGTAAATGAGCTACCATTTTCTATTTAATATATACATTATAATGTTGGACAGCATCTCTATTAAACTACCCAGTTTAAGAGGTAATGTCACATCGAAAAACGCACATCATCCTGTATGTATGCAGCAAATATTTAAGACAAAAAAAAAAATGAGAAACAACTTCATGACATTTTATGCTGCAGCAATGACAACATAGCACAGTACAGCATTAAATACTGAACTTGACAGGTTTACAAATTTTAGACTCTTACCAAATAAAGAAGATGTAATATAATCCTTGGCAAGAAATATGCAAAGCTACAGTTAAAAATGTAAAATTAAGCATGCAAGGAAAGGTTTAACTCATGTGTGCTATTACTCTGTGTCTTCAGTGTGACACAATCTGTTACATTTTAGATGTAAAATGCACACTTATGGACATACTTTTCATTTGTAATATATGCAGTAGAGTCTAAGTTTAAAAAAATAAATTAAAAAAAAAACCCTGAAAAAAAATTTACCAGCAAGGGGGGGAATGAACAAAATTGACCAGTGACCAACCAATTTACCAAACCTGAAGGCAACTTTCCATAGTGTCATCTTAAATTAATATAAAGGCTTTAAAATAAATAAATATAAAACAAAGGTATGTATGCATGCTACATCCCACCCACATTACAGTGAACATAACCACTATACTATTATTATTTTGTCATTTCTCAAAGATGACCGTCAAATGTTAGGTGGACACATTAAACTATTTACTAAAATTTACCCATGTATACATCTAGGTAATTTTCACTTCAGTAACTAAATAATAAGTAAAAGAGGTATAAGAGTAGCCAAAATGTACTTCTATATTTGCATGTATGTATTATTGTATCCATGTATCATTTAATTTCAGCTAGGAAATGGCTATTCTGCTATGTATTCTACCAGTTTAAGCAGAGATGGAACAAACCTTGGTTATCCAAGGAAAATTCTGATGATATAGTACTACTGATATACTTTACTATATACAATATTTTTTTCTACCAATGGACAAACTGACTCAGCTGTCATTGGTATGTAATTGCATTTATTTCCAGGGTTAGCACTGCGTGGTACTGCTGGGTCCAGGATAATGATTATCCACAGTCATTAAAGCCATTAAAGGCACTGGAGGCCTTTGTAAAGGCAGAACAAGTACTTAACCTGACAAATGACCAACTGACGGGTCTTTGTCTCCTGTTGTTTTCATTTATTTTTTGCTCAAAATAAATTACATACTTCAAAATTGCAGTTTTTTTATTAAAGTTGAAGCCCAGTCATTTCGTTCAAGTTACTCTTTAAAAACAGTTTATAATTTTTATTCACTGATACAATAGCATGTTTTTGATACATAGTAAAGGCAGGTGCCTTTTTCAAGGCTACTAGAGCTGTTACAAGACAGGGATTTGAATTGGCAACATCCCCCTTACAAGTCAGTATCCTTAACTGGTGCACCAACTACTATCTGTTTGTGGTTTGAACCTTTTAATTGGACAGGAAACTGATGAGTATTTAATCAACTTCAAATCACCCATTTAAAAAAATTAACTGAAAACGGTTTAACAGTTCCTCAGTAAAAATATAAACCTTTGCCCTCAACTCCAATGGGTGTAACTCAAGGTGTACTCTTACCATCATGGGCTTAAAAACGTTCAGCTCAAAGTGTCCGTTGCTACCGCCGATGGTCACTGCTACATGGTTTCCCATTACCTGGGCAGCCACCATGGTCATGGCTTCACACTGGGTAGGGTTCACCTTTCCTGACAGACCAAAAAAAAAAAAAAAAAAAAAAAGCACAACCATGACTGATGTGACAAAGATTTTTTTTGTGGTGTGAGATGTTTTTTAAATCCCTAAAAGACAGTCCTAACATTTCTTGTAATGTTTCCTTATACACAACTGTTATTTTTTATTAATACCCCGCTGTTCATTTCCTTTGAAATATAATAACGTCTCCTTGAGGGGAAAAAAAAATGCAACTATTAACTAGTGCTAAGGTTCTGCAAATAAGTAGCTGAATCAGAGCAGTCTGTATGAGGACCAGAAAGACAACAGCAAGCGATTTGCCAGCTCAAGAGTCCAGCGAACTAACCGGCACCGTCCAATGGTACGAAATTGCTGCAGCACATTATGCAAACCTGGTTTAATTGTCAAAAAGATGAAAAATGCTGATACTGGGGAGGATGCTGGCTTTATGGGGGCCTTCTTGCATGTGTTTATCTTGTGCTCCTCTGCCACACACTAACTCACTGTGCTACCAGAAGGAATATATGGTCCAGAGGCCATATATTTACAGCTAATTATTTTGCATTTTGTGTTTGGTTTTGTTTAATTTAGTTAATGGGGGGGGGGTGCTAAAAAAAACCAAGAGTTCACCCACCCTCATTCCCTGCCTGTTTGTTTATTATGAACCTGATGCATGACATGTCACAAGATATATATTTGCAAACACAGCTGGCATGAATTAGCAACACTAAGAAAAAGGCTTCCTTTGACCCTGTCCCTACACACTAGATAAGCCAGTAACCTTAAGGGGGGAACTCAAACAGAGGCCAGAGATTAACCAAACCCAGTGTGAAAATGGACCTCAACGGCATAATAGTTGCCAATGTTGTCCACACAGAGGCTTCTGCTACATGACACACTGCTTCCACAAACAACATCCATTCATTCACATAAAAGAACTTATTAGTTTAAATTAAACAAAAAAGACCAAATACAGATTATTTCCTCTCTATATAAAAGCATTCTGAACAAAGAATTAGGCTGTGGTGTTTTAACATGTGTCACTGGGTGACATAACGTGCATGTAGGAAAGAATAATTTGTTCAAATCCACCCACAGCCCAGTATGTGGCCACATTAGGGGTTGCTCTGAAGGAAAGAGGAGAGAATCCCAGCAATCTCACCCATCTAAAGGAACATGAGTCAGTTTGTTTTTGTTGCTTCTCCTCACCAAGTTGCTAGTATGGTCTACAACTATTTTAGTCCTCATTTCATTTGGATGTTATAGATTTACTAACATCTCTTGGAACTTTGTTCAATGCAAGAGCAGCATATAAAAATAATTTCTGATTTGGTTCAGTTGTATTTAAGAGTCAAAGACACATCGTCAGGCAACTTGAAAGCTAGCTTAACCTAAGCTGCTTATATATTAATCTTGTCCAGTCCAAGCTCTGCATGTGTGAAAATGGCATAGTCTGGCTCTTTCCCATATTGTGAGTCACAGCTCAGGGGTACTAATGTCTCCACATTGTTCCTATTATATTAGCAAATGTGCATGTATGAGTTTTCCCTGCAATTGACAATTTTAGTAGTAACCAAAGCTGAGATACAACTGACTGCCAGTCAAATGTATCATAATATGAAAACAGAGGGGGAAAAAACAATTTAATTAAACCTTTGTAATGTACTGGCGTCTATGTCAGAAGCAGAAAATACTTCAGGGAGTACCATCATACTCTTCAAATTATGAAAAAGAACTGAATAATTATGCAATTATGCAATCCCATATATTTAGCTGACAGGTTTCTACATAATATACAGAACATAACGTTAAACTACACCTACAGTATATCCTGGTATTTGAGTTCCTGGTTCTTGAATTCCCAATATATTGAACAGTATATATTAACACCTGGACTGATATACTAGTCAAGAAGGTCCAGCACAAGCATCAACCAAAGCACAGAGAAATATTCCAAATTTGCACAGTATGACTGTGAAACTGAGAGTAGCCCTGCGCCCAGCTCCTGCATTCTCAGACTTCGCCTCACATGGCCTGTGTTCAAACACAGTTTGTATTTTTGTTCACTTCTGTTCAGTAAATATCCCAGTAAAGGTTCATTAAAGTAACAGCCAAATAGAAAAGGTACATTTTATTGTTTTTGTTTTTAAAAATATTTTATATTGCTTTAATTTCCTTATTTTTTACATAAATTTGAATACTAAATTAAATAAAGTTGCCATCATTACTTATAAGGAACAAAATGTACAATAGAAAAATTAACTGCATTTAAACACAAATTCATATTAATTATTTCATTGTCTGTTTGGCAATTATATAATTGGTGTTTAAAGTGTTCTTTATCATGTTGAAATAGGTATTTTTACAGTGTAAGGGATATTTTGTGTAAGTTAACTGGGGTTTCTTGGATGAACTCAGACTGAAAAATAATTTTCCTCATAACAAATAACAGAAATAGCTCCCTAGATCTTTGGGTTTGTAGTGTTCAAGGCATTTCTAGGAACATTTGAATACTGGGGCATAGGTATATTTTCAATAATTGTGGTTATTTTCAGAGCAAAGTATATTTTTAAAGAAGTAATTGAGAGCAAGTATCTTGCTCAAGGTATCACTGCAGAAGGTAGGATTTGAAGCCATGCCCTTTGACTTGAAGCGAGCAATGTCCCACCCCACTACCATCAGCATATTCCAAATATAATGGATTATAGCCAAACTCTACGGCTGACAAATACATAGTATATAAAATGCCGTAAGTGAATAACTGGCATTAAACAGCTCAACGTCTATATACAATGGACAAAGTATTCAGACAGTAGTTACACACTTAGTAGTAACAGTAAATAAACTTTATCTTGTCCCACTGGCAGACTGGACTCCTAAGAGATCTGGTATGACCCTTAAGGATAACCTAGCAGCTTGCAAAACTAATGAATAGAGACTACACATCTAAACCTAATGACAGAAAAAATCTGTAAAATGTATTTTGCATTTGTGTGAAAAGACAAATTTAAAACCCAATCTTTCTCACTTCTAGAATATCCCTGAACAGTATGGTACAAATCCATACAAAATGAAACATGAGGCTTTTACAATTCATGAAAAAATTCAATTTGTGTAGACACTATGATAATTTTCTTCTATTATGTGACATTTTAGGACTTGTCCACTTTTCCTTGCCTGAAACATAAAGTTAACAGCTTGAAAAATCTAGCATTGTCCACTGAGTCTGCAGACCTTTAAACCACCTCCCCAATCTAATTCTGTCACAGAAATAAGCCCAAGCATCACATAAATATAGGTACAGTATTAATTTACAGTACATTTAGGTAGCGACAAGTTGCTTGGCAGTCACTGGCATTGGATACAATATTTATGTATGTGGGTGAAGCACTGCTCCTACTCAGTACTGCCTGAATTTGATCTATATTTATTAACATTCAAAGGGTGGATACAGAAACAAGTAGAAGGGTGGACAGACAACAAAAGTGCACACCTGGCATGATGCTACTTCCTGGCTCATTCTCAGGCAGAATGAGCTCCCCCAGACCAGAACGTGGACCTGAGCCCAGGAATCGAATGTCATTGGTAATCTTCATCATGCTGCAGGCCACTGTATTGAGCGCTCCACTCAACTCCACCAGGGCATCATGTGCTGCCAGTGCCTCAAACTTATTGGGTGCTGTGATGAAGGGCAAACCTGAGCGCAAGACATGAAACAGAACATGCACTTATTCATTTTTCCAAATTATTTCATATATTTTATAATCTTCAGCATGGTCCCAAGTCTACCAGAAAAAGAGGTCTCATTCTCCTGCTCTCATTCTCATCCCCGCCAGCATCTAATTTTTAGCTAACTGAAGAAATGAAGTAACTCAGCACCAACAATTTGTAATCCACTGGTTCCTGAAAAACTGAGATCAGAATAGGAGAGGGGCAGATCCATACCAACTATACACCCTGCACCAGCACAACCCACTACTACCACATTACTTCTGACAAAGCCACAACTCAAAACATGACTTGAGCTATTCATATCAGGTCAGATCAGGAAATCAGCTGCCCCATGACTTTTGAACTTTCCTGCAGCAGCTCCCAGAGATGTATGGCACTTGAGGGTTACTTTGCTTTCACTCGTCTATTACAATCAACCAATTTAATATCACCCAGGTTACCTAGGTGTACTGAAATTTTTGATTGGTGCTGCATAGCCTGAAAAGGCTGTTAGTGGTGTATACAGTGAACACAGACAACACTCAGAGTACCTGTAAGTGCAGATACTCTTGCAGCAACTTTCTCAGCAAATCCAATACGTGTGTTAAGGCCGGTTCCCACAGCAGTTCCTCCAGCAGCCAACTCATAAACTCTTGGCATGGCCGCTTTGACACGCTCAATGCTATACTTCACCTGTTGAACGTAGCCCCCAAACTCCTGCATAAAGATACAAAACAATTCCATGTACTAAGTTTAATTGTAAGACTTAGACCCTTCAAAAATCAATCCTTTAAAGCTAACAAAAACACAGAGTAGCCTTACCTTTTTTTAATCCCATGCTGTACAATTTAGTATATTCAGTAAGTCAACAGTGCCCAATTTCAAATGCAGCCATTCCTTCAATGATTAGGAACTCACTGCTAAATGTGGGTTATTTGTGGTGTTATTTTGTATAAATTAAGTGCAGGATACAAGATGTTATTTCTTTCACAAAGTCATTATAAAGCCCAGACAGTAATACATAAATTAATGTGTGTGCCTACATCCTGCAGATGACTGACAGTCCTGCCTATGATATGCCCACACCCAGCATGTGAAATTCAGAGACCATTCAACAAGGTGAACAGAGGGGATACTACCTGTCCCAGTGAGAGGGGGACAGCATCCTGGGTATGAGTGCGCCCTATCTTGATGATGTCCTTGAATTCTGTAGCCTTTGCCTCTAAGGCATCGTGGAGGGTCTGCAGACCTGGGAGCAGAACTTCATGGACTTCCTTGGCAGCTGCAATGTGCATGGCTGTAGGAAATGTGTCGTTTGAGCTCTGGAGGGAATGATGACACACACATGGCGTAAAATACATCTCCAGAGTGTCAACAGACTTCCTGCTGCACCCATTAATGCAAAGTATAGCTTTAAGTAAACAAGCTTGTGTTTTATGGCAGCTGTTAAAACTATAAATAGACAAAAATATTTTTTATATTTTTCCCCAAAATTTAGGTGTCTGGTAGAAAAACAGCCAGAATTATTATTTTTATTGCTTTTGTTCAGCTGACATGTGTAGCCAATCTTACAGCATACATTTATTTCACGTAAGTTGTAGCAGGTAGCATAATGGTAACAGGTGCTACCTTGCACTCAAAATAGAAATAGGTAGCTCATTGCAAGAAGTATAACAGCGCGATTCACTTTGGAAAAAAGTGTCAAGCAATGTATGAACCTGGCCATCTTTCCTGGGACAGTTCAGTGCGCATAACGTTTCTTAAGTTTATTTCAGCAGCAATTAGTTGAGTTTGAAACAAGAACCTTCAGGTTACAAATTCCTAATCCTTAAGTCTGTGACTTCATAATATTATAACTACTCTGCAGTTACCTGGCTTTTATTGACATGGTCGTTAGGATGTACTGGGTCTTTGCTCCCTAGTTTCCCACCAAGGATCTCAATGGCCCGGTTGCTGATAACCTCGTTCACATTCATGTTGGTCTGAGTACCAGACCCTGTCTGCCAGACCACCAAAGGGAAGTGGTCATCAAGTTTCCCAGCAGTGACCTGAGAAAGATTGCCAGTGAAACCCACAAAAGGGAAGAAAAAGTGCACAGAATATTGCTAAACTTCAAAAAGGAAAATATTCTGTCACATCAATATTGGATACCACAAAAAAAAGCTAATAGTTATCATTAAGTGCAGGGAAGACTATAAACATAACTGTAATGAAACAACTGATCTCTGCACTTAATGTCTTTCTGACATCAAGAAACCTGTTCTCCAAGGAGGTGTCAAGTATTGCATCTTTTCATTAAAAAAAAAAAAAACTCATTCACCTCATCTGCAGCTTTAATAATGGCTTCTGCAATCTTAGGGTCCAAACCATAGTCTTTGTTCACCTCTGCTGCAGCTCTCTTAAGAATCCCAAAGGCTTTGATCACCTGGATCTGAGGTATTAGAAAAAGAGAGAAATTGTGCCTCATTGTCAATGCAGCCTATCTGTCTTGTATAGCCCACAAAGCCATTGGACACAGTCAAAAAGCAGTACAGTTTATGAGATGTTACCTATCAAAAAACAGACCAAACAGTGTGACCGTTGATGCAATGACCACCTTGTTGGCTTTCAGATGAGAAATTCATGCAAGTTACAGGACTCACTGGCATCCTTTCTGTAACTCCACCAATTTTAAAGTTCATTGTGGATCTGACAGTCTGTGCCCCATAATATTTGTCACTGGGCACTTTGAGCTCTCCAAAGGTGTCCCTTTCAAGTCGGAACGACTCTGAACTTGCCTAGAGAAACGTCAAAACACAAATGTCAGTGCAGTAAGGGCACACGCAAATATTTCACACATAAACACCAACACCAAGTCTCAGCGAACATGAACCTTAACTGTTGACTTTGACCTTATTAGCTTAACAGGACCTGTTCTTACTGAAGACATTTCTATCATCATCGTATCTTACGTCCTTAAAAGAAGGGTTTTAATAATTTCGTGCATAAAATCATTTTCCTACCTTGTAAGTAAATTAATATTTATATCATTTAAACAGACACATTAACTGTCTAGTCACTGAGACGCAAATTAGCGGTTAGCTTCGTCTCTCCTCAGGAAAAGGTCATCCCCGGGCCCATAACGACACATGTGACATGTCTAGAAAACGTACCATTCTTGAGGAAACAAAAGCTGCCCCCACGCTGGGACTAGGGTTTCTGGCGGCAATGCTCCTTTGCAGGGCGAAGAGGTTGCTGTTTAATCGCTGAACGCTTCTGACGGAGCGGTACATGGCGATGTACGACAGTGTGGAACAGCCGACGACGAAGGGCGGAACCAAAAATAGCCAACCAAAGTGCTCCGTTAGTGGGCGGAAGCTTTTATGAGACGGAACATAACGCAGCAGAGATTTCCCGTTCCGTTTTTGTTTCCGCAACCTGCTGTTTATGTGTTATGCGCTACTGTTTCTTCCATATTACTTAGTTTTTTCATTCACTCACCTGTAGCACAATTTTAATTCAAATTACCTGGATTATTTTGTGCACATCCGTGATTTGTCATGGATATTATTTGTGTTACCAACACGGCAAAATGGGCTGTCTATATACTCGATTCCTGGTAATATTTAACACAAAATATTTCTCTTAAGTTATTTACTAAAGCTTTGCTAGCTACTAGAGTGTTCACCAACTCAATAAAGGAATCGATCATCATTTACTGTCGAACACCCTTATACAGCAAGGTGTACAGGGAGCACGAAATAATGTTTCCCTGGCCCACGGTGTGAAGAATAGGGGGAAGAAAGTTTAGAAAATAAATGTACAAATTAAAATATGTACCGTATAGGATGTGCAGACGGTCATTAGTCAAGGAAATAGCGGTGGTAGTGATGTAATAGTTACTTCTTATTCTATAACTGTTGTATCTATTAGTGTTTATTGTATCTAGTGTACCCACCCACGCCCCCCAAATCCCCAGTGTCTGACACTCCCTGTATATTGCAGTCTTTTGTTTATTTACACTCTGTTGTTATGTTGCACGTTGGCCCTGCAGAAACGCTGTTTCGTTTCACCATGTACCGCGTATATGGTTGAAATGACAATAAACTCTTACTTGACTATAATTTAATACATACACGGTGAAATAGTCTTGGAGAAGTTACATTGCGTACTTATCATTTGGTAGAAATGTGTGTATATATATATATATATATATATATATATATACACACACACACACACACACACACACACACACACACACACACACACTGTGTATGAAAGCATTTTCAGGCTGGATATCTAACGCAACCACTTCCGCGGCGAAGGCTACGTTGTATCCTGACAGCTGCTTGTCCCGCTTTTTTCCCCGTACTGGATAGCCTAAATTGTTACGGTGAGTCTGTTAGCAAGATAATTTAGTTAATTCCCTCCTGTTAACTCGACATCCAACTCGTTTCAAAATTATCACTACCATTATTATTTTACTTCGAATTATTAATTTATTCAATGGTTCAAATTTGAAACATTCAAAGTGCTTCTGCGCATGTGTTTAACGTTTCCGCCAATCGCTCCTGAGGTACGCGTCGCTCATTGGCTGTGCTCGGCGGACTCGCCACATTCAAATTTTCCAAACTGAGAAGAGGAAAAGGAGGGAAAGTCGAATTAAAGAGCCTGTCCGTGGTTATGGTAAAAGTTTAGGTTTTTCGGTTGTTTAATTTTGGGGGTTTTTTTGCGTTTTTTGTGCCACGAAGAGTCACCCGTTCTTCACGGAAGAAAAGGAAGCTAGGTAACATTTAAAGGTACTTGTGATGTAGGCACCCCGTTAGCGTGAGTAAGGGCTTGTCTGCTGCCTTTTTCATTTTTAAAATGTACACACTTTTCAGGACTTTAGTGAGTGTTAGGTTTATAACGATTGCTCTGTAACAATTATGAGTAACATGAACATCTTTAAACAAGTATTTTAATTGTAGATAAAGCAGTTATTACTAACGGGATATCGCAATTGACACTGGCAGCTCAGTTAATCCGTGTTTAATTCCTCTTTATTGTCTTGGTTTCGTTGTTTTTGGTCGACGTCTTTAATCCCACTTTTGCTTTATTTCGCCTTTTTATAACACGCTTTTTGCACTGAATTGCACGTTGTACGTCTTAATGTTTTGCCAGGTTCGGCTACAATGTCTACGGGCATTTCCATTGTCAGTAAGAAAGAGGAGAAGGCGAAGAACATCCAGGTGGTGGTGAGATGCAGGTAAACGTTTTGGTTTCTAATATTGCTTGACATACTGAGGAGGTCTGAACTTCCTCACTGGACTCAGGCCTTGTTGATCTTACACCAGTTCATCACACTTTATTTGTTTGTTTGTTTATAAATAGGCCATTCAATGCAATAGAACGCAAGTCTTCCTCTCATTCTGTGATCGACTGCGACCAGGTCAGAAGGGAGGTCACAGTTCGTACTGGAGGGGTTGGTGACAAGTCAGCCAGGAAGACCTACACTTTTGACATGGTGGGTTATATATGTAGTTCTTTATGAGTTATGGGGTGGCAAATACCAGTTGAACACCTGTAACCTGAGTGTCACTGATTCAAACCTCACTCTTCACTCTTGCTGCAGTATCCTTGGTCAAGCATCCTAAATGTGTTTCACAAAATGTACCATGCTGTACAAATGAGTCAAACACTGTAAGTTGCTTTGAATAAAAGAAACCCAGTAATAATACTTTAAACAAATGGCTTACTGTTGAAAACATGGAAGAGGAGCATGAGTTGGGGCTCATGTTATGTCTCATGGATTTCTGTTTATTGTCACTGTAACAGCTTATTTCCTTTTCCATGCAGGTGTTTGGCCCATCAGCAAAACAAATTGAGGTGTACAGGAGTGTGGTCTGTCCCATTTTGGATGAAGTTATCATGGGTTACAACTGCACAGTTTTTGCGTAAGTTTTAACTTTCGTAAAAGTTTTAACTTTTAAAATGAATGGCTTTGTAATTTCCCACTAATTATAATTTACAGATATGGACAGACTGGAACAGGAAAAACATTCACAATGGAAGGTGAACGCTCCCCAAATGAAGAGTTCACTTGGGAAGAGGTAAATGCCTTATTTTAGATAAATTTCATTTTAGTTGTTTACTTTAAGGTTCAACCACCACAAGTTCCTCTTTTACATGAAGTCTAAATTGGTTTTTGTTGGGGTTCTCCATTTCTTTTTTAGTTTCAAAGATGTCATCACCTTGACAGTTGGTGGCCTTTTTATTGAGTTTATTTCTGGCCCTTAATAGTCTTATAAATTGCTGCTTTCTTCAGGACCCTCTGGCAGGTGTCATCCCACGCACACTTCATCAGATTTTTGAGAAACTGTCAGAAAATGGAACGGAGTTCTCTGTCAAGGTCTCCTTACTGGAGATCTACAATGAGGAGCTATTTGATCTTCTTAGCCCCTCTCCTGATGTTACCGAAAGGCTTCAAATGTTTGATGACCCACGCAACAAGGTATCTTGAACCCTGCTGCTAAATGTATGTAATGTCATGTCCTTTTAAATTATTCCGTGTTTTTATTTGAGTGGGGTTCTCACTTATGAGTTAGTCACAAGCGTCTACAATTTATTTTACTTATTTATTTTTTAAAGCTTTGAGTTTTTTGTTGGTCTGAAGGTGGCCTTGGTTTTCTGATTGTAATGGGCTTGTGTATGAGCTTCAGAATTTTTAAATTTCATTAAAAAAAAAAAAAAAATTTTCTCAACAGCGTGGGGTCATCATCAAAGGTCTTGAAGAAATTTCTGTGCACAACAAGGATGAGGTCTACCAGATTTTAGAACGTGGTGCTGCCAAGAGGAAAACTGCTTCTACGCTGATGAATGCTTACTCCAGGTACTGACTGTCCAGTGAGAGACAAGTTATTCAGGCATCCTTTGTTTCTGGTCCTTAGAGTAAAGCAACTGACTGTTTTTCTTTCCATTTTTCAGTCGCTCACACTCTGTGTTCTCCATCACAATTCATATGAAGGAGACCACTATAGATGGAGAAGAACTGGTCAAAATTGGAAAGCTCAATTTGGTAAGCTTTGTCATCTATGTGATTTACCTCAGCTTTTTGTGTTTTGCCCCTTTATGTGATATGGATGTTCACGTCGCTTCCACATTCAGGTTGACCTTGCAGGCAGCGAGAACATTGGCCGGTCAGGTGCCGTGGACAAACGTGCCCGCGAAGCTGGTAACATCAATCAGTCCCTACTGACCCTGGGCAGGGTGATCACTGCGTTGGTGGAGAGGACTCCTCATGTGCCTTACAGGGAGTCCAAGCTCACCCGTATCCTCCAGGACTCTCTGGGTGGGCGCACAAAGACTTCAATCATCGCCACGGTCTCACCTGCATCTGTCAACCTTGAGGTTTGTGAAAAGTTTTTCTAGCTTTCCATATCTCAGTAAGTTTTGTAGATGAGGCAAATGGTTTTAAAACTCTATCAGTGAGAGAACCCAGCAGAAACTAACAAACTTTTTTTTTTAAATTTATTTATTTAATATAACAGGAAACTTTGAGCACTTTGGAGTATGCCAACAGAGCAAAGAATATCTTGAATAAGCCTGAAGTAAACCAGAAGCTGACAAAGAGAGCACTTATTAAGGTAATTGTCTTCTGTAAAGTTGGAACTCCTGTGAGGTTTGATATTAAATAATGCCTTATTGGTTATACTTTTTACACTAGGAAGGATAATTTAGAAATGAACCTTTTTTGTGAAGGAATACACAGAGGAAATTGAGCGACTGAAACGTGATCTGGCAGCTGCTCGAGACAAGAATGGTGTCTATCTGTCAACAGAGAACTATGAGTATGTGGAATTTTATATTTGTAATCTATAACAGTCTAATTTAAATCTGAATGTGTGGTTTGTAAATGTAGAAATGTATGTTTTTTTTCATATATATTTTAAGATAAATACTGTAACTTTCCTGAACTTCAATGGCTAACTTTTTTTTAATTATAGCATCATGAACAGCAAATTGGTTACACAAGAGGAACAGATTTCAGAATTTACTGAGAAGATTTCAGCCCTTGAAGAAGAAATGAAAAGGGTATTATGTCTGTTTATACCTAATGCATAATGCACCTACGCAAAAAAGCTGTCTACAATACCATTAGAGTGCCACCAGTTTTTCCCCTGACCCATTTTGTTTTGTTTTATAATTTACCACAGACAGCAGAATTGTTTTCAAACAGCAAGCATGACTTGGAACTCTGTACTGAGGAACTGGAGGAGGTGAAGAGGCAGCTGGAAGTAACCCACCAGGACCTTCAATACACCAGGCTGATGCTTAGTGAGGAGGAGTTTATTGTCTCGGAGCTGGAGAGCACTGAGACCAAACTGTATGGTGCTGCAGACCAGGTGAGGCTTACAGGATGTGTTTTGTTCATCACTGCAAGGGCCCTTATTGCTACCAAGACTTTGGGTGATGACTGTCACTTACTCAAAACTGTTGTGTTCTCTTGTGCATGTAGCTGTTCCTGAATTCCTAATCATGCTGTAAATATGAATGGGTTCTGGTAGGCGAATATCATTCAACTGAGCATAATGTTGGATCAGAGAAGTGAATGTTGTGTTGACTGACTAAAGAACATAAGCACTACGAAATTGTTGGCAAGTTTCTTTATAGGAATGCATAGTAGTATTGCAAACTGGTATCGACTAATAATTATCAAATGACTTCTGTTTGCATCGCACCCATGCTAAGATTTGGCTGACAGTTTCAACCAATATTTGATGACAGAATCCTTGTGTACATACAGCATGGAATTTGGTGCTGTGCAAGTAACACAAAATGTCCCATTTGTAAAACTTTAACTAGAACCTTAAATTGGGTTGTACAGCAAGCAATTGTTCAGTGTGTGTTTTTAATATAGTCAATAAAGGAAAAACAATTTCCTGTGGCAAGGCAGAGATGTGGTTTGTCAGAAAAAACCATGCTTAAAAAAAAAAAAAAAAAAATAGAATGATAGTTTCAGAAAAATTACTGTCTGGTATTATGATTATCATTTTAACCTTTTTCATTATTTGTAAGGATCAAGTAGCCAACCAAGTATGTTATAGCAGTGTTATTTGAAGTTATAAATTATCTGCTAAACCAAAATGTTATACAAATGTTACATGCAGGTATTGTCCCATTTTTGTCTGTGCATTGCCTGATGGGTGTATATGCTTGAAGGTGTGATCTTGTACTAAAAGTAGTATTTTGTAGCATGATGTCATTCTTTTCTTTCTACTCTAGCTGTTGTCCTCTGTCAAAATCAGCACACAAGATCTAACTGGTCTGCATGCAAAATTAGACCGCAAGAAGGCAGTTGAGCAGCACAACACAGCAGTGCAACAGAACTTTGCTGACCAGATGCAGGTATCCTTTGACCAAATGCAGACATCTATTGAAGAACAGAATTCAAAGCATCAGGGGATGCTTGACTTCTACTCAGAATCAGTGGGTGAGTCTCTCTTAACACAAAAGTTAGTGGTTTGGGTGTGCAGCTAGATCAGTATGAGGACTAGCCCTGCTGTAGCACTCTTGTGCAAAGTACATGACTGCATTTACTCTAGTAAAATAAAGTACAAGTTCATTAAAATGGTTCGCTTTGAAGCAAAGCATTGGCTGAATGCATAATGTGTTCAACAGCCAATCTTCTGAAACAAAATGGCATCGCTTTTGGTGACGCAACAACAGTCATGGCGGCATCGTTTAAAAGCATAAAAGATCTTGTCAGCAACAGTGTCCTCAAATGTCAGTCCAACATGGTGGAACAGGAACTGCAATGTCAAGCAGCTAAAGACAATCTTCAGCAAGTTTTGGTAAGAATTGTGTAGTCTTGATATTATAATGGTGAAAACCTTTTTCAAATCCCCCCCCCTAAAAAAATCTTACTGACAAAATTTAAAACCAACTTGCAGATTCTTGTGCAAATGTAACTTGCTGTGCGCATATAGCCTGCAGTTTGAATGAGCAATTGCTTAACTTTTCCTATCACTTTGAAGCATTAACACTAGAAATTTCTGGGGTAGTGAAGATGCTGTCAGATTGTGTGAATTTCACTGCAGAGATTAAACTGAAGTTTTTAGTTGATATGCTAAAGCACTATTATAAAGTTTTGCTATTTGCAGTACAAAATGTTTTGTCATTGGATGATTGCGTAATTGCATGTGACTGAACAATTTGTTTGCCATGGTTATTTTATATTTAGCTGACCCCTTTGTCTAAGGTGGTTTACAGTGCTAGACAGTATACACTACTTCAAGAATCTACCCATTGATATAGCATTCCATTGTAGCACACATGTTCATACTCCAAGGGTGATTAAGAATCACATGAGAATGTGTAGACTTCATGTCTGTATTCATGTCCTTACAACAATTAATTGATGTGGTGCTGCTTCACAGGAGGAACTTAAGCATGAAATGGAGGAAGGGCTCATGGCAATTATTCTGCCTAGTGTCAAAACCCTGATGGAGTTGAATAAGACTCTGATGGAAACGCTGCACTGCCATTCTCTCATGGCAGGAAAGGTAATGAACATAATCCTTTGAAATGTCAGTAGTTATCCATAAGTTTTAGTCTTATTTGGGTTAAAAGTTGATCAGTGCGAGTGCTCTTTGGTAATTATTTGTTGGTCCTCAGTGGGAGGGCATGAAGCATGAGATGTCCATGTTCCTGGGGGATCACATCGGTGCTCTGGCTACGATTCGGGAGTCCGTGATGGGGGAGCTCTGCCGCTTACAGGAGAAGCAACAGAACCTGGAGAAGCAGATTGCCAAGGCCAATGATAAGCATGCCACAGTTAGTGCTCTGTTTTTATTTTGTGTGTGGGGTGTGGTTTTTCTTTCTGCTCTAGGTATCAACCTTTTCGGTCTCCCCCATCTCTGCCCACTATACTGCAGGTAATTTCCTGTCTTCTGGGACAACTAAACCATTTTGCCCTGGAGTCCAAAAATGACTTTGGAGAGCTACTGAACCAGTCAGATGTGTTGCGGGTTGCAGTGGACAATCTCCATCAGGCTACCCAGTCGTGAGTTCTGAGCGGGGCCAGAGGAAGTGGTGCAACTTGTTTACTGCAGTAGTGGCTGTAATGGTTCTGGGTCAAGGTTTATGATTCCTACTGCTGATTAACTGGGTTGCATTTATGTGTTTTCTTGATATGGGAATATGCGAATTGAGGTAAAGAAAAGTGCATTCAAGAACAAATGATGACCTTAGGTACAAATACACATTTTTTTTTTTACACCAAATATTTGATGCCACAATTTTTCTGGCACACACTGCAATAGCTGCCTGTAGAGGTGAAAGTGCCAAATGCATCAATGAAAGTAACAGCTGGAGCTGGACTAGTTTGCATAGCTGTCAGGAGCACATTGGGTAAATGGGTCTGAAACAGAAGTTTTGTCACTTTGTGACCCCTGGAACTGCTTCAGTAACTCAGTGAAAGGGAGTGGTTCCAAAGCAGAACTATTACGGTTTTTGATTTTGGATCTTCTCAGCCAGAGAACCTGAACTGCTTTTCACAAAATTCCCCTGCAACAAACACTTTTTCTTACTGCTATATGTCAATACAATCCTTAAATTTCCTACAGGCAATGCACTGCAGCAGAGCAGAGCGCCACATGCTGTCAGAGCTCTCTGGAGTCACACGCAAATCAGCTTATAAAGGAAGATCAGAAGGTGACTGAAGAAGGGAAGCAGGTGGTGGATGAGTTTTCTGGTCAGTGTGGCTTCCTTGAGGACTCAATCAGTCAGATGGCCACAAAGAGCACAATGTGGTACAAGGCCACTGTGCACAACGTTGAGTCCTTCACTGAGAAGCAGTTGTTGCTTATTGCTGGTTGCAAGGAATCTTCTCAGGGGATGAAGCAGGTGAGTGGCATCATCTCTGAGGAGCAATCTGCTCTCAAAAGTGGCATGTGCGTGCCCTGCCATGTGCTCTGAAGTAAGGGCCTGATTCAGATCCCCACCCCACTGTGCCAAAATGGATATTAGTAGTGAGAAGTGGAAGAGTATCAGTAGTGACCTCTATAGGTGCGCAGGTGGAAATGAGAGAACTGGCATTCTTGTGGTGTTTTGTTCCACCTGACAAAGCCTGTAGCCCAAAGTGCAAAAAAAGCAGGTGGTCCTTCTCTTACATGAGATGTCTGATTTTGTTTAAACCTCCACAAACTATAGGTTTTTTTTTTTTTTTTTTTTTTTTTTTTTCCTCCCCCCCCCCTTCCCCAAGGGGGATACAATTTGTTGGGTTGGCACAGTAGAAAGCATCTAAGTGAACTTGGTTCCTCCTGATGTCTTTTTGCTGATCCAGCGGAGTTGTACACCTGAACCAATGCATGTGTGTCTATCTTTATGATTAGACCATAGAGGCAAGTTGCGATGAGGCTGTAAAGGAGGCAAGCGGGCGACTTGAAATGAGTCGCTCCTCTATAGAGAAGACCCTGACGGCCGTGAAGAAGCAGATCGCTGAAGATCGGGTCACTGTGCAGCAGGACAAGGCACATATGTCTGACAGCACAAGCAGGACTCTCTCCAAAGTGCACACCTTCCTGAGAGAGCAGCTGAAGGAGGATGTGCCCACAGGTAAGGACATACAGGTTGTTCTTTTTGTCTGCTTTGTTGGATGACTGGTAGGTGACACCTAATCTGAGATGTATCTTCCTCTTCCTATCCTTTAAGGCCAAACGCCTCAGCGCAAAGATTACGTCTACCCCAGGGTGCTTCCAAAAACCAAAAACCGAAATGAATTATTGGAACACTTCCGAAAACAGCAGCAAGAACTCCAGGAAGCTCTTTCAACATGCGAAACTGTAAATGAGGAACAAGCTGACCAGGTATAAAAGTATTCAAACATGACACATTGCTTTTTGTGCGGTGTATGTTTGGAAACCAACTATGAGCTGTTGGTTTTTTTCCTGCAGGGCTCTCTGGAGGATGAGATTAACACTTGCAGTGACAGTGCCATCATAGAACATTCCAGCTCTGAGGAGAATGTGATGTGCAACGAAAGCGAAAGAGTACCCTTTTTTAAGGTATGACTGGGCTGCCTCATCTCTTTTCTGCTACTTTTCCCCTTAAAATTTTTCTGAAAAATCCTTGATGTTTAACTATTAAATGTCACTGTTTGGACTGTAAACTCATAATCTCTTCTGTTCCATCATTACAGCACAAGAGAGGTGGGAAAAAAGAAAATAAACATTCTGTTGATCAGTCTAAAATGGAAAATGAGAGGCCCTCAACACCCCTGCGCTCCAAGTTACCCCTGAGAGTTCAGAATTAATGGCCTTTTTTAAAATTATTTTTATTAAATGTATGTCTTATTTTAATTGTGCACTCTTTTCTGTCCTGCCTACTTCTCACTGTATTCATAATTCTCACTGTTCATAAAAGTTCTTTATTTGTGTGTGTGTGTGTCTAAAGTTCAGTAGGTAGTTGGGGATGCCCCCCTCCTTTGGTCTAAGGTTTAAACTAAGCAGTTTAATGGTTTTTTTTTTTTTTTTGTATTAAACTTCAAGAACTTTTAACATTAAATGATATATTTTCCAGTGTCTTTTGGTGTTGTGGAAATGAATTATCAACCACCTTGAAATGATGGGACAAAAGAACTGCCAACCGCTTTTGTCTCTCCAAGTTTACTAGGCAGGAGGTGCAGTGTGTGTTTACACCTAGGCTTTGCGTTTGGATATGGGTTCAATGCCCGCTCTGTCTCTATGGTGGTGGGGTGGTACAGTATGTGGGTTTGCGGGTTTGCTCTTCCAGTCCGAAGCCGTGTGTTTCAAGTGCAGTGACTATTCAAAGTGAAGTCCACAGTATATAAGCAGTGGCTGCAGGCACTTTAGTGCGGTGCCTCCGTGGCTACAACTCACCCCGCTTAAAGGTGTCCGCTTAACGACAACACAATAGACTGCAACGCGCCTTCAGGGAGTTTGAGTTTCCTTGGTTGGCCGACAGGGGGCGCGGGCGCATTTCTCAAGAACTGCGCTAATGTGAATTCGTTCTGGACCACAGTAAAACAAAGTAGCTCATTTTATTTATTAGTTAGTGAAATTGTTTTAAAGCATAAACGCATCTTTGCACCTATCCTAGAATGCATTTGGTGAATGAATGAATGGCCCCAAAGCGGTTTTGTACCGCCGTGTAAAGTACACATTGAATTTGAACACGTTTACACGTGAACTACTGAACGGATTTAGAGCAAAACGATATAAATATGTTCTAATTTTAAACTGCATACTATATAATATTTGAAAGACCTGTTCCGCCGATTGGCTGTGCAATTCTTAAAAAGCGCTCCACATTCCAGTCTCATGAATCCACGGCATTTTCCTTTGGGTGAACAGGATTAACACACAAGTCGGTGTAAAGCGTTCTCCTTTATTTGGTTCACTCCGTCATTTTAATTTCGTTTAATGTTACGACTGCGCGTACATCCTATCGCTGTGTTCACTATACATCAAGCGACTGACAGCTTCGTACTTTTGCCCCCCAGCGAACACCGACCCGATGACAATGATTTCTCGTCCTTTGCTCAGCGCCCAATTCATTGCAAACTGCTTGACTTAAATAATGGAAATGGTTCACAGCTCTCTGGAAAAAAAGGTGTGAGCCTTTAATTCTATCCGAGTACATTTGATGGTGGCCTTTTCACAGCTGCTTTGTAAACTTTAGATGAGCAGCCTTTTTTGTCCGGGCTGTTTTTGCCCTTTAAACATCTATTTCTATTATCTTTCAACCCTCTGTCCTTTTCTGTGAAGAACCTTAGATTATATCAGCTGCAAAAGAGTTTTATTTGCTATCTGTGGGATAGACAAGACGTGAGGATTGAGCACTAAAACGAGCACGAAATGCCCCTCATGGAGCCAATAAAGGCCCAGGAGCAACCCAAGACTTTGGAAACAACCAACAAGTTTCCTATTTTTATTGGACATTTGTGCGCCAAACTCCTGACAAAATAAACTAACTTTCATAGCCTTTATACGTTAATAATGCTAACATTATTACAACAACATAAATTTCTACTTCTATCTCATCTTTTCATATCAGTACTTGAACTTTATCCCACGAACGAGGCAAAAGCAGCCACATATGATGCAGAAAAATGTTTTCTTTCTTATTTTCGACCTTTTTGTAAAGATGTATCTCTGCCCCTATGGCAGTTGTGTTATTTTACGAGCGCTAAAGCTGCGGTTATTGTGTTGGTCGTGCCTGAACATTTTTATTTAGTTTATTTTATTTTTTCTTAAACATAAGCCTTGATTAAATTTATTTATATCACGTATTCTACATTTATGCCAAACCCTGAGATTCAGCCGCTGTAGATAAAAAGAAGGGAAACATCGGACATTATTAACTAACCCATTTCCTACAGCTGAGGATGTACCAACTGTTTGACTTAATTTCTGAACGCAGATACTTTTAGACGGAAAGGGAATCGAATCACTTAGCAGCAAGTGGAGCGTTTTATCCAGCAGTAAACGTTGTTTATTCTACAAACAAAACGTCAGTAAACTTCTCAGATAAGCGGATAAGAGCTAAATCACAGTCCATTACTGCTGCATTTGTTCAGCAAATCTGTTTTAAATTAGCCGATATCTTTATAAACACCTCAGTCTGAATAGAAAATAACAAAAAAAAATTAAGCCTGTTGTAAAAAACTTATATGAAATAAATATGTGATAGCAGTGATATCGGATGATATTTAGGTCATTTTGTTTCTATGTACAGTGTATTTATCGGCAGGTTTGCTAGTTTCATGCACTTAAAATCAGAAGTTTTAATGAATTTTAAACTGGAATAAAACAAAGTTAAAAAATGTGCTTTGGGGTTTCTAAATAATCTTAACAGTGGAGACTCGTCGGTGAATGGTTTGGCATTATTTAATACTTAAGGAATCTGAAATGTTGAGTTTAAAGCAGTTTTTAATCTGTCGCAAAATGCAGCCCACATTCAAATAAAATAACAGTTTGTTGCTGTTGTTTCTGTGGACGCCTGGCGACTTTTTCTCCCGACCTGTGTTCAGTCTTGAGTCACACGGTTAGGCTCTGACAGAGGGGCGTCCATAGCAGCATTTTTGTTTCATTCCACCCCAACGCAGGCCTTCCTCTTCTGCTGACCTTCAGCCTTCCCAACCACGATGTCCTTCTCCAGTGACCCTTGTCTCCGCATGATGTGCCCGAAGAATGAAAGTTAAACGCCAGAAAATCTTGTCCAAGTTTTTCATGGCCTTGGCTGCTTGCCATCTTATTATTTGTCATTTGTGCAAATGGGCCGATGATGAACGACCATTTCTACCAAATATCTGTCTAACTGCATATTATTTTATGATATTATATATATATATACATATAATATCATAAAATAATATGCAGTTAGACAGATTTTTTGTAAACTTGGGGAATACATCATTGCATTTAGCTGCCACCATGTCATCTAGAGGTTTTATTTATGCATTTTGTTTGTTTGTTTGTTTACTTGTATTGCACACAGTCTCATGGCTGCTTCAGGGCACATTTCACTACACGGCGTACTCGGTATAACTGTGTACGTGACAAATAAAATTGTTTGATTCTTGATACGTACATAACCATGGAGATTCACAGTATATCTGTATATGCGCACGTCAGTTTTTTTTTTTTTTTGTTTCTATAAGTGTAATGACGAAAGTTTGACGAGACCGCGGTGATTAAGAGCAAAAGTAATAAAAAATATTGCGTGCGGGCTGAACTGTCAGCTGACTCTTGGTTTTTTAGGAAATGCCCAGCCGAGAGTTGTCGTGCTTTGCTTTGTTCGAGCGCGTCTCCGAGCGGAGCCGTGAGATTGCGGCGCGGCGGACCAATGGGGGCGCAGGACGGGCGCGTTCCCTGCTGTCCCCGCCCCCTCGTCGGCGCGCTCAAAATCCCTGTGCCGCGGCCTCGGGGCCCGCCTGCAGACTGCGCGCTCCCCCATGGAGACGCCCGTGTGCGATCGTGTGCGCGCCTCCGCCGCTTCCCCGAGACCGTAGCAGCGCCCGGGCCTGTGGATTGGAGCCGCTGCTCGGACCGTCAGAAGACGCCATGCAGTTCCAGCACCAGCAGGGCTCCCCTGCGCTCGGCGTCAACGTTCCCCTGTACGCGCCGACCCCCGTGCAGCCCGTGCACCCGACCCCCTTCTACATCGAGGACATCCTGGGCAGGAGCGGCTCTCCGGCGTCCCCCGCGATGGTGGCTGCGCCCACCCTGCCCTCTCCCAACTCGTCCTTCACGAGCCTCGTGTCCGGCTACCGGACCCCCATCTACGAACCCACTCCGATCCACCCGGCGTTCTCCTTCCCGGCCGCGTACCCGCCGGCTCCTTTCTACCCGTTCCAGCGCGGGGAGTACCCGCACATGCTCCTCAGGCACGACCCCGTGGGTGAGTAGCAGGTGTGTCGCGGAAGGGTGTCGGTTCGAATCCCCGCTCTGTCTTCTCCTGAACTCCCTCGTGGCATCTACGCCGAATGGAACCTCGCCGTGTAAACGTCAGTTTGCCTTGAATGAAGGTGTCAGCCAAGAAAAGAAGAAGAGAAAAAAAATTATTACGCGGCGAAAAAGGTGAAGTTTACCAGCTTGCGCGAGCTCGAGTCACTTTTGGTGAACTGGGAATGAACCGCACTGAATGTCGTGCTGGGTGACCTTTAATATTGCCGACTGCCTCCGCTCTCGAACTTTCGGGGACGGAGAATTAAATGGCCGTTTGAAATGTAAAGAATTAGAACGACGACGCGATTTACTTGCGGAACGAAAGGTGCGCGTTTATGCACGTAAAACCGTGCGCGCAAGGATTCCTCCACCTCTTCGCGTTTAAGTGCCCGCATTTCAAGTCGCCTCTCCGCGCAGTGCTTAATACTTTATATTTCAGCAATATTGGCCTTTTTCGTTCGTCGTATTTCTAAGCTTGCAGTTCTCTCGTAGCAAGAAGCGCCGCCCTTCAAGTTCAGCCGAGCCTGAAGCGCACACGTTTGTTTTTAACTTTATCGACCGTTATTGCTGATATGCGTTGCTCTCCAAATACCTGGCCAATCGCACCAGGCTGTTATCTTTGCCCCAACTTCAGCGAAGTGTAAAATAATATTATTATGATATATAATAATATAAGCTGCTTGAACTGTTCGGATCTCCTATTTATAGCTGTGAGCGACCTGTGGCCCCTGGTGGGAGGATATGCCTGCAGAGGGTCCACCCCCCACCACCACCACGACCACCACCACCGCCACCACCCGGCGCTGCGCCTCCTGTTCCGCCCATTCAGGAAACCTTGAGCTCTCGATAGGAGTAAATCTGCTGCGAGAAGCTGTTAAGCGCGGCTCTGCCCGGGAGTCGTGCACGGCGCTGATTATTTTATCGACATCCTCAATACAGACATATTCAGGAAACACTCGGCCTGTGATAGCCGGGATCCGTTCTGCTGATATTGTTCATTTCCTCTCCGTGGGATGTGACTTTATGGCGGCTGAAATAACCGGCTGCTTCCTATTTTTCAAAACCGCACAGTAAACGCAGTTTCTAGTGACGCAAGTCACAGGGAGACAGCCGCCTGTGAGAGTCTTTTTTTCACAAAGTGTGCACTGTATATATTATACATAGAAACAGGAGAGTGGATTTATTCAAACAAAAAAACAGACACACCTTTTAATTCTTTGGGAGACAAACCAAAGAATATGGTGAGGTTAACCACTATGAAAACAAATGAGCAAAAATACGCCTTTCTAATTGACAAAAAGGTATATAATAGGTAGTTTTAATGTATTGGTACATTTGTTATATATTATGATTTTAACTTTCACCGTTGTGCATTTAACTAGTAGACAAAGTTTACTAGTCTACTAGTTAAATGCACAACAGTGAAAGTTTAAGTGAGTGTAAATATAAAATAAAAGGCGGTGTAACGAATTTCCACAGATACTGTTTCATATATGTAATAAAAGGCAGGCATTACTGTTGCTGTTATTGTACATTTGTGGAGTTTCGTATTACATAAATATTCGCGTTGAGCAGCTAAAAGTTTTTCTTTTTTTAAAAAAAAAAAAATTGTTCGTGCATGATGTGTAGCGAATTTCCAGGAAATTGTCGAGAAACTGGGATTTTAGCTGACTTTTTGTGTAGCCGTGTGTAGCTTCACAAAACGGGAATTATTGTATGAGTTAAGACCGCACAACACTCGTGTTGGTTTTAAAAAGAGAAATGAAATAAGGGAGCCGCTGCGTGTGAAGCAGATTACGAAAACGGTGAGGGTTTATCGTTTAAATTAAATACATTTTTTTCAGTAAGAAATTGTAAACTCTTATCGAATGTATTTCGTGCAAATAAGTGAATACAGAATGACACAAATCGCGGGTTTCTACACGGCGTAACTGTGTTGTGCCGTGCGCTGAGTCGGGAGGCTGCAGTCTTTCACACGACAAACCAACAGGAAACACATTGACGGAAATTTTGCCATAGTTTTCGTGGCCCCCGACAGCCTTCCTCAGATTAGAGCAAACGGATGTTCAAGAAGTTCCCAAATCTTCTGCCTTAAAAGTGCAAAAAAAAGAGAAAAAAAAACCCGTTTTAACGTTCTCTGTAGTTGGGCTTTCCGTTACGGATGACGCAACACCTGCGATGATTTTTGCATTCGTGACGTTATTGTCAAGTTATGTTAAATTATTTAGTTTTTTTTTTGTTTGTTTATTCTATTGTGTGAATATTATTTGTGTTGATTTTGGAAGGAAAACCACTGCTGTGGACGCCGTTCATACAAAGACCGCTGCACAAACGGAAGGGCGGTCAGGTGCGCTTCTCCAACGACCAAACCGTGGAGCTGGAGAAGAAGTTCGAGACCCAGAAGTACCTGTCGCCCCCGGAGCGGAAGAGACTGGCAAAGATGTTGCAGCTCAGCGAAAGACAGGTCTCCCTTATTGTCACTTCACCCCGCGGTGTTTTTCATAAATATTTTTGACCTTTTTCACTTAAGGATAATTGTAGTTTTGTATTGCTATATTTTATTTTATCCCCCCCCCCCCCCACATAGAAACGTTCTATATTGCACACGGATAACGTTAAAATAATAATGCCTGCTGTTAATTTATTCGCATAGGTGTTGCGAATACGAGTTTCAACAGGTGTGGGAAATTTTTGAAATTGTTTGGCCTGAAAATAAGCGTGCACTTAGAGAAGATGTTTATTTGATTTACAGGTGAAGACTTGGTTTCAGAACAGAAGAGCAAAATGGAGGCGACTGAAACAGGTGAGATGTCAGCGATACAGCATAAAGGTGTGACAGGGACACTGATTCTAAGGAGTCCTTTCGAGACGGCCGTACAGGTGCACCGCAGCCAGGTGAATTAAAATAAGATTATAAAGCTTTTGATACGGAGCGAATTTGCGCCATGGCGGTGCTATTGAGCATTGAAATATTTCGAAAAGAATCACCTGTAACACACCGGTGTCCCCGTCCCGAAGCCGTGAAGTCTTCCGTGAAAACGAGAAGAAACGTAAAATGACGTCAGACAGAAACGGGGAACCCGAGAAACGGCGACGGGTTACGAACATAACTGTATGACGAGTTAAATAAAAATAACCAACCCGGTCTATCGAATGATTTGAAACTATTCGTATTGATTCAGTTAAACATTTAGCTGTCGCCTTTGTTCAGATGGACTTCCACGTTACGTTATTAATTTTAAAATCATTTATTCTTTTTATACTGAGCCTATTAGTCCAGTTCCTATCCTCGATTCAGGTTTCGTTCCCACGACCTCCAGATTACAGGACAACAGCCCTAGACTCTACACTGTCTGCTGCAAATACACATTTTAATATATACTGTACACGTATGTTGTCTACCATGGGCATATTTACATTAATCGTGTAATGTTTTTAACCAAGAAATAGGACTGTTACGTAACATCAGATTGTGAGCCTTTTTGTGATAAGGATGCTTTTATTAATATTAAATGAATTAAATAGAAAGGGTAAGCACAGTACAGTGGTTCCAATCCTACCCCATGGTGTAGGACATTTGATTGGGGTACTAGCAGGTAAAAATTACTCAGATTATAGGTAAATCACTGTAAGGAGCTTAGCACAGAAACCCAACCCAGTAAGCAGCTTTTGAGAATAGTAATTAAACGAAAGGATTAAACGATGAATAACTGCATGTTGGTGAAAAAAAAAGTTCAGTCTATAATAAACAAATGATACTTATAATAAATGAGACTGTTAAAATGAGATGAGTTCCTTCTGTTGTAGTATCAAGAAACAGAAATAGAAATATAAGAAAATATTTGGAATTGGTGGAAACTGACTAGACCTCTAAAATGATCCCCATACAGCACATTTGCACTTGTACGTTGCGTTCGATCAAGCCGGTGAGTTTATTTATTTATTTATCGTCCGCAGGAGAACCCACAGGGCAGTAAGAGAGAGCTGGACTGCGAGAACCCGGAGAGGACCTGCGAACAGAGGCCCGAGTTGGGGGTCAGCGCTGACCAGAAACCCCCTGAGGGATCACACAGTCGGGCCCACTGCTCGCCGTCTCCCACATCGCAGGGGGACCTCGAATCTGACATCTCGGACGATTCGGACCAAGAACTGGACATTGAGGAGGACTGTTCACTAAATATCCACATATGAGCCACGTTTCTTGCTGTTTTTTTTTTTTTTTTTTTAACAGAAAGGTCTACGGACAATGAAAGCTGCCCGATGGACCCCTCAGTACTCTCTATACATGATTTAAACTTTGTATATATGTTTGTATATTTTGTGAGTAGAAAAGCTGTTTCTCAGTATAAATTAAATAAATATACGGTATATCTTTAGTGCCAGATTTAAGAGATACTGTCTCTGATAAATGTATATATTGGTAACTGTAATTATTGACATGATTGACCATTTCTCTGAATATTTTGGTAAGCACGATTTGGTGTCATTTCTGAATTTGCTTTGTATTGTTTCTTTTGTCTTGTAAAGTGCAAGCACATTGTAAAGTGAATTGCCTTCAAATGCATAATAAATTGTCAGTTTTACCAAGAATCAGAGACTGTAAAATTTTTTATTTGCCAAAACCATTTCTTTGGTTAAGAGTAAAGATATGGCCTTTTCATTATTGTTTCTGAACCTTTTTGATTTTCTGTTTGCATCCTTCGGCAAAGACAAATGAATTCATAAGAATGAGAAAACCAGTTAGATTTAATGAATTTGTTCAGTTACGGTGTTTCTTTTGAAGTAGTCCTATGAGAAAAAGCTGTGTGAAAAAAGCCACGTTGTAGTGTTTGTGAATTTCCCTTTAATAAGAGAACACATTTGAGAACTGTGAGGTTAACTTCTTCCTGTAACATTGTGAAACTGACTTTTGCCTTTAAGATAAAGAATTGTGTTGCAGGTCATTGCCCAACTATGCAATTCTGTCCTTTTGAATGACATTTTCTGCATTTAACACCTTTGAGTGACAGCTTTGACCAAGTAATGCAGATTTTAAGCCATGGCAACCCCAAGAAGAATAAGCATTACAATTTCTTTAATCTTTACTACAATAACAGAATTATGTTACCCTGCAGTGTACTGGTATTCCATCCAGCATTTGGACTCCTAGCCTAAGCACACAGTGATACCAGAATGGGCTTTGAACCGCTATAGCACTGATCAACATAAATGGTTAAGGATAATGGATGGGTGGATGACTGGATGGGTCATTTTTAAAATTTAGAACCATCTAGGTTTGTAACTTTGTTTACTTTTCTGCTTGAATTCCAGTACTTTGATATCTGCTTCTAAAGCCACCTTCATGCCAAAGATATTTACTGGTACGTTCACAGCAATTTATTTCCATTACAGACCTTAGGTTTGCTTTTGGGTGATGTGTGAGCTACGGTACTATGCAATACAGCAAAAAATTAATACAAATGCAGTACTTTGCAACTTACAGTAGCTATGAAAATCTATTGCTCGTCACTGTACGTTTCAGCGCAGTGGTGTGAAAAAGTACTTTCCCCTTCCCTGATTTACAGTGTTATTCCATATTTATCACACTGAATAGTTTCACATCTCTAGACAAAATGTAATATTAGACAAAGGGAACCTGAGTAAACACACAACACAGTTTTTAAACTGGTACTTTGTTTATTTAAGGAACAAAGTTTTCCACCACCTATGTCTGCCATGTGAAAAAGTAGCTGCCCCCATAGGCTTAATAACTGGCTGCAGCCCTTTTAGCAGCAATAATTGCCACCAAATGCTTCCTATTATTTGATATTCATCTTTCACGTTGCTACCCAAAATTTCTGGCCCATTTTTCCCTGCAGAACTGCTTTAACTCAGGCACACTGATATGTTTTTTGAGCATGAACTGCTTGTTTCAGGTCTTTCCATAACATCTCTACTAGATTTAAGTCAGGACTGTGACTAGGCTTTAACCTTAAGAATTTTCTGGTACAGCACTGAATGCACAGTTCTGTGGTAATCCTGGCTTAGTAATCCAGGCCCTGTGGCTTTAAAGTATTTCTACACAGTCATTCTACCACCATCATGTTTGACTGTTGGTATGATGTTCTTACTGAGGAATGGCTGTATTAGCCTTTTGCCAGTCATAATAGGCCCATAATGTCTCCCAAAAAAGTCCAACATTTGACTCATCTGTTCACAGAACACCATGCTAGGTTTGAGGATAGTCTAGTTGTTTTTTTTTTGCATGTATGAGATAAGCATTGATGCTACTGTTTCATAGCAGGAGCATTCTCCTTGCTGCTCCCATGAATCCCATTTTTTCCCAGTCTCTTTTTTATTGTGGTGTCACAAACATTGATCTTAGCTGAGACTAGTGAGACCTGGAGTTCTTTGGATGTTCTTGGATTTTCTGTGAATTCCTTGATGAGTTTTCACTGTACACATGGAGTAATTTTGGGAAGCTGGCCATTTCTGAGAAGGTTCACCACTATTCCAAGTCTTCTTCATTTGGAAATAATGGTTCTCACTGTGGATTTGCAGAGTCGCAGAGCCTTAGAAATGGCTTTGAAACCCTTTCCAGACTGATATATATGAACACCTTTTTTCCCATCTTTTCTGGAATTGCAACAGGACTGGCTGCAGTCAAGCTTGACTGTGTTCAGTGAGCTAAAACTAATTGTCATTCAAATTTGGGCAATTTGGCTGACTGTGTAACTCGGAGGACAGCTAGTTTTTCACATGCGTGATATCAATTTTTGATGACTTTGTTCCTTAAATAAATAAAATATTAATTTAAAAACTGTGTTGTGCTTTTACTCAGGTTCACTTTCTCTAATATTACATTTTATTTAGAGATCTGAAACCATTCAGTGTGACAAACGTGTAATAATAGTAGAAATCAGGAAGGGGCAAATATCTTTTCACAGTAGTATGTAAATATGTTTATTCTTTCAGCACACCAGTTCAAATAATGAATAAGAGCTTCACCTACGATCCTGTGCTATGCCATCATCCCCCACCTCCATGTAACAACTGCAGCAGCCTGTGTTTCAAGATAAATAACATAATTATATTTTTATTATGGTACAGGGTAAAAAAAAATGAACTGTGGAGCTAAAAGTAAGTATCAGTACCCTGCTGTACCTTCAAATATGATTCTTTATTTGGTTTTCTTATTTACAGCAAGTTGTAAATACTCTAGCAAGGGGTCCCTCAATGTGCAGGTCAGGTGCAAGGCATCTTGGTTCATCAGCGGGAGGGCTGTCGGCCAACCTGGTTTCTGCATGCGGCTCACTGGGACAGAAAGAGAAATAGTGGACCTATTTTGTTTTCTTCAGAAAATTCTGCTGTTGCCTCCACACAAGGCTTTCATGCTGCTGAGATGTACGTTTCTCCATTTGGCAGATGCTTTTCGAGCAATGAACCAACTCTGTCTCAATTAAATTTGTAGGTAGGACATCAAGTGTATGTGTAGATCTTTATTATTATATAATAATATTTATTATATATCTGAAGACACATTGATGGTGAGGCCATAGAAAGCGCTTGTCTTCAACCTGGTTGTCATGACCCTTGAAACAATTATAGCGTATAGGTGCGTTGCCATCCTGGAATATGGAAACATGAGAACACCGAGGTGCTTTAAAATGGCTTCAAATTTCTTTGGTGTTATGAAGTGTGACCATTCAAAGGGTCCACTGATTCCCATGAGATGGTTTTATATACCTTTACAACCTTGTGGACTGAAGACATCCTTTGATACCTTCCAAACTAACTCTCATCTGCATTTAGCAAAACAAGTAAACATTTTCTCATTGTAATATATTACCTTTCAGCTGTTCAGGGTTTCAGGTTTTCTGCTTATACCCCCAGCCTGTGCTTTTGTGCACTGGACCTGGATGTGCCTGGTTTCCAAACAACAGCCCTATCATAAATATCAGGTTTCTGAAGGTCACTGACACTTTCTGTCAATTAGGGAAAGAAGTGTTATTTCGCCTCCATAGTAATTCTCAAGGCCATTATTTTGTCATTTTACCAGTCATCCTTTTAAGTGTCCTCCAATCCTTGCCAATGGGCTTTAGTTTATGACCTGTGTTCCTCTTTTCTGAGGCAGGTTTTGCTTGTTTGGAACACGCCGTCATGATCTGTGACACCGTTCCCCTTGGCACGTTTAGGAATTTTGCAGTTTTGTGGCCCATGCACCTGCTATTCAGACACCAGGTGCAGTATTTACCCTTTCGGCAGACTTTGCTGGTTGACTCACGCCACCGTAGAGACTCACATTAAAGATGTGAGTGTTTGATCTCCATTAACACTGACACGTATCTTTCATCGATATCCATATCGCTATTATTCATCTCCATTTCCTGTTTGTGGTAGTGAATATTGTGACAATTTATAAGGAGACCCTTTCCTCTTGAATCAGCATGCATGACTTGCAACATAGGTTTGCGCTCATGTTTGACTCATATCAGCAGATTCAACTTCAAAAAGGTTATCATTTAGCAGAAAGACAAACAGTGAAGAGTTTTCGGTAAGCATGATGTTAATGATTGGAAGAGTTTTAATGATTCGAGTCGAGGCAGAGTGTTTGATTAATCTTTTAGTTGTGTGCACCTGCATACTCACTCATTCAGTTCAATGGCCTCAAATATGGAAAGCCATTCCAAGACCAATAGTATGCGTATCGATTTTTCCTGTATTGTGTAATGGTTCACAGATCATGCAAACGCAAGACCAACATTGAGATGAAAAACACACAACTACTGCAGACAAGGCTTGGTGAAACATTCATTTCTTCAGCCATTTTGCCAGTTCTGGGTTCCAAAGGGCCAAGGAAATAGTGCACAAATTGCCTCTACTCTCCCCAACTGCCAGTGCGCGCCCAGCATTCTTAACATGAAACTTACCGATCCATAATCCGGTCTTCACTCAATCTTTCTGAGGTAAACAAGCATTACTTATTCTTCTGAGGGAGGCTCTGTAACATTGGTGACGTTTTCAGTTCAGGAATCACAGTAGTTGGAATAATGTTTTCTTCAGGTTGTATAAAGCCATATTAGCATAATATTGCCATCGGACTTCCTCATTCTGGAGAAGTTCTGTTTTTTGTTCATATGCAACAGCAGTGAAGGTTCACAGAGAGAGACATATGGTTTATTTTCCTTCCTATGTTGGTGAAAAACATCTGTTTGTATTGGTTTTTATAAACATGAATGAAAAGCGCCTTGCCTCAATTCCCCGAGGTAAATAACTGTGTGACCGAAAAGTCTATACAAGCCAGAATCCCTGTTATTTTGAGGAAGTGAAGCAGATAGAACTGTATTATCAGCTATTAACTGGAAGGGTTTAAACTTTACCTTCACAGAATCAGCTAACAATCTAGGCCTTTTTAACTATGAGCTACCCTTTAATACTCCTGGCAGTTCTCTGACTTGGAAATACTGCTGAGAAACGTTGCACAATTTCTCAACCAGTTTCTCTCCGTTTAAGATGCACAATAACCAGTACATCTGGAGTCTGAGACCTGCACTGTCCTGCATTAGGTACTCTGAGGCAACGGTGGTGTTTTACATCCTCCATTTAACTGAAGTTGCTGTTGAAGAGCTGAAAAAGCTGGAACTCTGAAGACCTGGGTGAACTCCACATTAAGCCATCTGTTCAAAAGCAGCGAAACTGCTAGGACTCAAAACAAACTATTTGCTTTAAACAGTCATAAAATAATAAACACATGTACATACCGAGGCATCCCATGCCTTCTTGAGAATGATAATGTTATTTCTTCATACAGTCTGTTCTGTGCTGGCGATTTCTGTACGAAACTTAAAATGTATTTCATGTGTGCAGCAACAAGATAGGAGTTTGCACTGTTTGGGTAGCATTATTTACGGCAGAAGTGTGCTGTTCTTTCTTTACCGTGTTTGAACAAGTAATCGCTATTATAATGTTATCTAAATTGGATCCTCATGCAGAAAATCCTGTAATCATTTAAAGTGGTGGATGAATACTTTTAAAATGCCATATCTTGGTTTGGATTGGGCCTAATTGAAAAGCAAATAGTACGAGTGAGTGCACAATAAGACTGTGGACTTCTTTTTCCTTAGCTGCGAATGGAATCCACATTTCGTTAGAATTTCCACTGCTTAAAATCACCACCGGGTCTAATGATTTAATGCTTGAGAAATGACGCTCTTAATGTTGTCCTCAGAGCATGAGGGGAAGTGGTTTCTGTGACAACTTCTAACCAAATATTGACTCGGGTGCAGGAGCAAGACATGGGCCCCGGACGGTCCGGCCGCTGCTGTCTGTTTTAATTGTTTAATTGAAAAGAAAAGCTTTGCACCAGCGGTCAATAAGCAGGCCTTGTTTGAGCTGTTTAGGACTGGTGAACTGTCATTAAGTGATCCTCGAGGGGTCAGATGGTGCTGAGTTTCAGATCTACTAAAATATAAACCAAACCCTTCCATAATTACATGTTTTGAATCATGGAGCCTGGATAAGAATTTTTAATAATTTCATTAGGTTGCATACGGTTGCCTTTTCATAAAAAAAAATTAAAAAAAACACCACTGAAATTTATTTTTAGTTAAATAAGCCACATTTGTCATAATATTTGTTTTAAAAAGAAAACATTTCAGCCATTGTTATTTGATTTACTTTACCTTTTAGAGGTATATATATATATATACCCAAAACACACACACAATTGCATCCCCTCAGTATAAATAAAGAGCAAAGATGAGTATGTAGCTAAATAGCTAGAGGGTACATATAGACATTTGTATTTATATAACATTTTTCAGTGGTTATGAAAAAAATAGCACGGTGACCCAAGTGTGCCAGGAATAAAGGAAAAATTCTTTTTAATGTAATCACTCTTCGTACTGCCTTTTATTATGATTATTTAAATAACTGTAAGGTTTTCAATTATGTTTCAGCTCTCTTGTGACTTTTTTGTTTAGGCCAATGGGGTCCTTCTTGCTAACAGTCATCTGCCTCCGCAGTGCCATTCTGATCTGTGGGGAAGTGCTTTCAGACCATAGAGCTCTTCCACTTCTTTAACTCTCAAGTGAAACTGTGGTTTGCAGCTGTAGACTTTGCGACCCATGTATGCACTCTGTGTTGGTAATTATTTGTTGTGTGTATTTATTTACTTTGCTGATATAACTATGTACTTGGTTGTTATGTTTAGCTGTTCAGTGTGTGCCAGTTGTGTGTGTCTGTGTGTGTGTGTGTGTGTGGGGGGGGGGATTAAAAATGTACCCTCTAGCTATTTATCTACACGCTCATCTTTGCTCTTTATTTATCCTGAAGGGATGCTAAATTCTGCAACACAACTCTGTGTGTGTGTTGCGGTGAATTCATTAACATCAACCCCGTTTTTCTACTGCGCACAATAAAAAAAACACAGTTTAGCCTTACCCAGCCCTGCATTAGAGCGCCGCAATTTTTGCAGTAGCGGCACAGATAAAAGCACAAATAAAGGTTTTACATATTCACAGATCTTGGGGACATTTTAACTGGAAAGCTTGCCTTTTTTTCTACACACAGTGAATGCAATAAAAGCAAACCGATTGCGAGATGAAGCTGTAATACAAGGCTGAAAAGCGGGTTCTGCCAGTGCCTGCCGGCCAGATGAACCACTGTTTGCTGTCTTTTCAAACTAATTGCTCCACGGATAATTTAACATTTTGTTCCCCAGAGCTAATAAAAAGAAAAGGGGTGCAGTGGACAATGCGTTACTGCGAGCTGCAGATTTATAGCCTGCCTGACCGCAGCTGGTAATGGGGCTGTCCACGCACTCACCCTCATTTATTTGGGCGTTAGGTTCATCTGTGTCACTCCAGTCAATGACAGGAGTTTCAAAAACAGCCAAGAGATACAGTATCAATGCAAACACTGTCCTTTCATTAATTTATCACCAGCCACAGAGATAATGGTGCCGGTTTATCCAAGGTCAACAACCACGGCGGCCACATTCCACAGTTGTTCAATTATAACAACACATTAACTAATGTCTATCAAGCCCCATCTGATTAATTGCCATTGAATTGTACAGGTACTTTTCTGTACTTGTGCGAGGCGTTGGTCGGGGCCGACTGTACCATTCGACGAGAGCCATCAACCGAGTGTCCCACACCTTTCATGAAAATGGACCGTTGTGCTCCAAAATGGACTTAAGGAGTCTCAGGACCCTTTTCTGGGAAGAGCTGTGCAAAACGGTCATGGAAAAAGTCACTGGCTTTCAGAGCAGGATATTGGCTGCCGCATGTCCACGTATATTTTTGTGCTCCATCCCTGCAGCTCGCTGCTCTTGCAAAGCTGGGCGGATCGCCGCTCGCGTCAACTCGGTGCTCACGCGTACACACCTGTTGCTGAAATGTTTGAGCTTTGAGCGAAGCTACAATTTTTCTCTTAGCACAAAAAAAAAAAAAAATCAATGTTACTGTTAGCTGAGTCCTTTTTTTTTAACAAAAACACTTTCACTGCACCTCCACTACAATAATTGTTTATCTGATATCCTAATAAAAATGTGACATACAATAGAAAAATTTATTCTGAAATTAGTTTAAATGTTGTTTGTCAAAAGTGGAAAAAGTGTTGTACATATATAGAACCAGTAAAAAAGCTGAGCGCACAACTTCTTGAGGGAAGTCCTTTGTTTGTGTGGCTGCTATTAAAGAAAGAAATCCAGGATTTAGATGCTATTCACATTTTGTCAGTTTGAAGTTTTGACAGAAATGTATATATTGTACAACCATGCAAGTGTACTCAAACTTTAAATTTGTACACTATGCCAGCTTTCTTTAGACAAGTAAGGATAAATGTGAAGGCCCTGCGCTCTAGCTGTGGAGGCACAGAAGAAGACCAACAGAGCCGCTAACCACAAACCCCGAGTTGGGTGTCAGTCGTAAATCCTCTCCTGAAACGGTTAAATAAGCGTTTTTTAAACAAAGATGTAACACAGAATGCACAGTAAACAAAGTGATGGAATTCTAAATAGCTGGATCAAAAGCTGTGGTTATAGTGTTATCTGCCAAAATCTGTTTGTATAAGCTCACATTGACCATAAAGTGAAAACTTGTGGGTGGAATATACAGACGGCCTTATCATCACCTGCTAACCGTGCGTCAGTTAGCCAGGTTAGAGATTATCGATTTCAGGTACTTTCACGATACGTTCATGTAGCATTGTTCATTGATTTGGGGTGACTAAAGTAAATTCTCCCTTTGTAAAAATGAAATACCAAAGAGAATTTTGGCCACTTAAGAAGACAGCTCATCTATTGTTCAGTTAGGTGTAAGAGCTATTAACTAGCTGACTATTATAAACTTTTTAATGCACAGGCTTTGGCCTACGTGGATGCTACTGAAGGTCTTACATTGCTGGATGAAACAACAAAAGAAACGTTAAAGCAAAAATTAACTTGTGAGACAGAGAATGTGGAGTACAAAAGCTATGACCCAGTAACTGGGAAAAAATAAAACACTGACCCAGAGGTTAAACAAATAAAGTAGCACTTGTCAGGAGAGTGGGTGATAATGGACCTGAAGAACCTCTTCATCTGGTCCAAACAGGTTGACTCTACCTGCTGCATGAGAGCTTTTAGTTTTTCATCCAAAAATTTGCTGCTGAAATGCAATGAGATCCATGTCAGTATACTTATTCCTAAAATTTCATTTTATTTTTTATTTCTTTATTTACCTGTCTATCCATCAAGCCACCTGTCTATTTTTAACAAAGTCAGATTAAAGTTAACACTGATATCACAGTGTTTTTACTAAAAAGAATATGTGCCAGCATTTCAGTGGCAGTGTGAGTTTGGAAGTGAAAATTATTTACTTTGGTTTATCAAATTAATAAAGGTATATTATCTAATTTACACATGCATTTTGGTCACAAGTGAATAATAATACTAAAGCATTGAATTGTATAACAAGCATAACTGAGGCATAAAAGTTACTTTTGTGCCTCACTGTTTAAGCTTGGAATTTGTGGAAATATGTGTAACGGAATGAGCGTCATTTATTATTGGTAGATCTTTTTGATTCTGAAATTGTGGCACCTATAAACTTGCTGAAGCAACTTGAAATAAAGTCACATTTACTGAACTTAGTCATACATTTCACGCGAAGGGAAAAACAGCAACATTTGAAAGATGACACAGGCAGCAGAAAAAGGAGAGAAGTTTGAAGGCTTTGAAAACAGGAAAAGGATTTAAATTGCTTTACTGAGTGAACATTTTGCTTGGAATATTTTTCATCATCCTGTTAAAAGTGGCCCACGTTTGTGACATGAAACTAATCTTCGCACTTCACTGAGAAAGGGAAAAAATGAAAAATAGTTTTGTGCAGAGAACATATCCTGTTTTCTGTGTTTCAGCTCTGGCGGAGGAGGTGCTGTGAGTCATGGCAGCTCCTTTTCCCTCCACACTCAGCTGCAAGAAGATGTGCCAATGCAAGACTGGGGACCAGAAGTGGTAAGCAGGGACCCCTGCATTATGGTGGACTCCAAGGACTAACTGGAATATCCGCTTAGGACAGAAAAATTAATCTCTTTCACTCAGGAAGTTATTCTTGCATGTATGTTTCCACAAATAATGTTATTGGGAGAGCTAGAGGCTCTGAACAATGGCTGTTAATTTGTTTTGCTTCCTTTCTGCCCTGCTGAAGACTGTGAAAACAAAGATGAAAATCCAAGGAAACACCCTTAAGTCAAGAGCTGAGGAATGCAGGCAGGCAGCATGGTGCAGGGTTTCCCTCAGTGGAGGATGGGGGCTCGGTGGACAAACTCAGAAAGGCTGACCCCCTCTCAGATGTTTATTGATGATGAATACGTAGGAAGCGTTCTGCAGTCTTCCACTCGACTCAAAGCATCTGCATTGCTGCCATCTTGGATTGGTAACAGATCGCACCTGATTCATGGTCTTTTTTGTTTTTATTTTTTGAGAGAATTCCATTGTTCATGGGGGAGAGTTCATCGACGAAATGATCGAACGCTCAGACCGCTGGAAGATGTGACTCGCAAGGAACAGTTTGTTGGCGGGGATTTCAAGAAAGGACCGATTTCTTCGTGTCATCTTCACGGGTTGCCCAGAGTTATTAGCTTTTAACTTAGACCAGATATTAATCTCATGGGCTGCAATTATCAGAGGGGGGTGGCACTTGTGAAGGAGCAGGACATAAGCAAAGGATATTGGGCAAGAGTTTCTTCTTCTGACTTATTAGTGCTATCATTATCATTTCAGTGCAAGTTCACACTGCTATTACCAGCTATCTTTATGATCATACACCAGTGATAGATTGCTTAAATATTAACCCTTTAATTCATTTTGCTCTTTTTGGATAAGATGCTGTTCCTATGTGTGAAGATTTCTCATGCAGATAGATCTGCTTGAAATGTATGTAAAGGACGAGATATCTTAAGAAACTGAAAAGCTACCAGATATTCAGATTTGTAGAGGTAAAACACCCCAAAGACCTTATCTATGAAAGAGGCATGAGGATGTGACGCGTTTGAAACAGCCAGAGCACGGAAAACCAATTCTGTGTCTGGCACAGCCAGGGAAAAACACAGCTAAGCAGGCTGTGCCCAGAAAATGGTCTTGGACTCTTATCTGTGAGCTGCACTCCGAATTGGTGAGATGCTTTACAGTGGAACAGAAGAGAAGTTTCTGGTCTAAAAGTGCAATGATAAAATACACTACAAAGATGGCTGCCGCTTGCAGTAAGTTTTTTTATCATCAGAAATCCGCTTTATGCTCTCTCAAATGGAAAATTTTAATGCACGCTTTATGGACAAACGATACAAACGCGAGGGAAGCTAAAGCTTTCCTTCGCCTTGAAGGAGCACTGCTGTGACCATTTTCCACAGTCCTACACTGCTCTGACTTCCTGGCATTTCTGCCCTTTGCTAACTATGCAAAATAAATGCCGAAACATTTTGAAAGAGTAAAGTTACAGCAGTGTTCTTTATTGCTTACACAGAGGTTGACTAAAAAATAGCCTAAATTTGCAATTCAGCATGCAAATGTTGACACTGGTTGCATGGAAATTTTCCATGAACTATCTGGAACGTTTTCATTTCTTAAAACAAGAAAAAAATTATGAAGAGGAAAAGAAGTGCAATTCCTCATTTAGAACCAGAACTATTTTGTGATCTGATGGAACTGATCGATCAATGCATTATTATTAATCTGTTTATCATTGAAGTGGTCTAGAACCCATCCCAGAGTGCCTATGGTGTGAAACCACACCCTGGATGGGATGACAGGCCATCACAGGGTAGCTACTCACATACACACACACTACAGGCAATTTGGAAAAACAGTTAACCTGAAAAACATGCTTCAGACTATGGGAGGAAACCCATGCAGGCATGGGCTGAACAAGCAAACTCCAGACAAACCGAGCTAGAGTCAAACCCATACCTGAGCAGCACAGGTATGGTGAGGCAGCAATGTAACCTGCTGCACCACCATGCTGCCCGGGTGGACTTGGTTTAAAAATGCTCATACTGCAGCAGCATGGATTTCTAGTTCTGCACATTAGAGTGGGGTGGGAGCCACCTGTTTCCTCCAGGTAAAGAAGTTTCCTGCATGTAATGGATTTATTTGTAAGGCTGAGCTTAGTTTCAGTGCAGATACGCAAACAGACACAGAGTAGGAGGGGTCAGAGTCATGTACAGAACATCTTGTTACGAAAGTGTAATACGAAAAGATAATCTTAACCGAAAAGTATTTTGTGCAACTGAGGTGATTTTCTGTCTGACTATTTAAGGGTAACTCGAATTTCTCCAGTTTGAGTAACTTTGTAGAAGTGAAATATACTGAAATATATGCAGATCATTCCGCATGTACGCAACATATTTGACAATATAGTTTTCTTACTCTGCAATTTGAATGTTGTAACATGATGGTATCATTTTTGTCTGAAATTCACACATTTGGGATGAACGTGTTGCTTATTGCAATTGTAAGTCACAGTCTTCCATCACTAATTCCCTTTGGGTTAATTCTGATTTTAATGAAAGGTCTGACACGATCTGAAAATATCTTATTCAAAACAACTGAAAACTTCTAACTGCCGTGAACTGTTTTAACCTTTCACGTAACCCCAGTTTGGGAACAGTGGCCGCACAATACACCACAGCCACCATTGTTACAGTACCCTGCCGTTTCTCTAAGAACTTTGACATATTTTGCTGTCCATGGAAAGTGTTATCTTGGGCAGCTTGCTACAGGAAGCTCTCTTTATCACTTCCTCACAGTCATAGTTTGTTTAGGACTCCATCATGTGATCAGATTGCATTAAGAAGGAGCCTTTGTGCAGCGTGCTCATCAAAAGAGTGGGCCCACAGGATTTGCTATCATCTTATTGCATATGTTTTCGTGTATCAAAACAAGGTCTATCAGGAGGTGACAGATCTCTCAGTCAAGCTTTTCGAAGCAGTGGCTCTAAACGGCGTGCACGATTTCAGAAAGCGGGGTTTCACTTCTCGTTTCTGAAGGAACGCAGTAATACAGAACAATTTCACAACACAACAGACAGCGGGGCTGAACTCGTACAAAGTGGATTACCAAGAAAGAAACCGAAAAAAAAGCGCTAGCAACACTCACAGATGATAAGCAAAATTAGAAGATATTTTCCCCGTTTCACCATCTTCTTCTGCATTCTGCCATCATAAACATATAATTTTGTATGTCCCGATGAAAAGAATAAGGCTAAGAATAAAATTCAAAAACTGTTATAAGTCACTTAATGACTCCCCGTCCGCTCAGCTCTGCTGCTTCCACATTCTGCAGTTAATGCAGCTGGGGCTGTAAATTGGGGGCCACTTGGCACATACTTATATTTCACTCTGCTAAACCACTGTGGTTACATGATAATAATACTAGAAAGCTGTCATAGGTAGTGCAAATTCTTGCAAAATTCTACATTCTAGCAGAGGAAAATGTGTATAAATCAGTAGAAGCACACTGCCTGTGCCGAACGGCAGACAATCGCTTCACTGTCCTTGGCAGAAGAAAGTTTCCAGGAAGGGGTACATACATTTGCTTGATCTATGCGGCTGTTGTTTGGGAATAAATATTTGTATTAGTGTTCTGCTGGTGTTTAACACTGTAATAAGATGATGGAGATCCCTTTCTGATAAGCGACTGGTCCTGAAGGGCCCCTCCATTCCGCTTGAGATGCCCACTTTATCATGGTCCGATGTGTATGCGCACCGTGGAGGGCTCTAGCCACTCGGAGATCCATCAGAGCTGAGGGACTATAATGTCTCTCAAGGACCCTTTAAATTATGCTCCCGTTTGACATAGCCAACAGCATGCAGTACAAAAAGCTTTCAAAGTCTTGGCTTGTCTGGAGATGTTGGTTAAGTGGGGAGGCAGCTTCCAAAACAGGAAGCCACTGCACTCTTCCCTCCGTCTTTTAAACTTGGGGTCAAGGTGAACGGGGTGTTGTTAGATGCCATACGGGAGGACTTACTCATCTCTGTTTTGTGAAATTATTTCCACGTATTCTTAATACCACTGTACTCAGGATTAAACTGAAGATGAATTTTAATTTCAATTTGTGTAAAAATTGACACTTTGAATAATATTTTGCTAACATGAACAGACAATGCATAGCTAAACACCCAAACTGGTGTCAGACCGCACAGTTTGCACCAAATATGTTTTACCAGGTGATTTCGCAGAACTCTTTTGCATATTTCTGAGTCAGAAGAAGCCTGGGTGGGTATGAAAAAGCATTATTCTTACGTGATTACTATCATATTCACACTTACTGAAGTTTTCATGGTCATTTCCTGCTTTTCTTTCTTATGCCCTCTGCTGGAGAACCACCACATCCCTAACCACAACGTGACTTTTTTTTTAGCCAGAAAGTGACCAGAACCACATGTGAATTCATGCTAAGCAGTTACTGTAACAAGTGCATACATTTAGAAGCTAGTTTTGTATCCTAGCGCTTCTTTCCAAATAACCTGTGGAAAGCATTTGAAAATTTCGACTCTTGAATTTTTAGGAGAATCCCGAGCTAATCTAATCTTTTGGATTGATGGGGAGCACAATAAACTCTGAAGTGAAGTCACAGCAAACAAAGGAAAATACAGCCTTTATCTAAACTAAATGATCAAATCTGACCAGTGTTTGGGCTCTGTTCACAGCACAAGGTCTCCGCAATCTCTGAATCTGGAATTAATAGCGGTAACCAAGATAAATTAGAGGGAGGGTTATTTGTACCTTGTCTTTGTTTGACCTGACGAAGAAGGGCCGGAAAACCCATTAGCAGCCTACAAATAAGTACTATGCTGTCTCTTTGAAGTCAGTTTGAGGCCCCATTTTAGGGCCCCAAATTAGTAAATGTGTGTTAGGTAAATAGGAAATATTCATATTTCTAAACAACTGCAGCTTTGATATCAAAACGTGTGTAAATGGGTCATTATTTCCATCACAACTGTAGGCCACTGCAGACTCTAAAATCCTAAAACTTTAAACCCAAGGAAGGATGAGTAACACAATAAAAGGGGTCTCTGTGCATTCAAATGGGATCCTGACGGTGGAATAGCCAAGATTCCTGCTGTGTTTCACTATCGGGGTATTTTTGTTCTAATATAACATTAGCGCTGACACTGTATCCGCCTGATAAATGACCTCTGGGAGAAGTGTCAGGAAAATACTTTGGGTTTACAATGCCATCCTCCCGCCTGCAGTTCCTGCACTTCAGACACATTTCCGTTACTGATGTGTGCAATCACAACCGGCTTCTTGTTTTTGCCAAAACAGTAAGGAAAGCTATTGTTAGAGATTTTGTTTGAAATCAAATTAGGATTTGTTTAATGCAAAATCTAGTTTTAAATGAATTTTCTGCAATTATATGTATGTGTATGTATAAATATATAACATATAAATTAAGGTAAGAAAGCAAAAGGAGACAGTGTATTATATGTCTGACTACACAACATTAAATGTAGTCATAACTTCTCTTTTTACTATTGTACATACTAAAACAAAACAAACTGAGCATAATTCACACAGGATAGTATATGCAGGAGAATTTTCCAATACAAATGAGAATAAAAACCAGCTATTGTCGTAATCTTTTAAGTAACTTGTGCAAGAATGCATAACTTCTTTCCAAAAAAAGTGCTTAAAAATATCTTTTAAGCTTTGTTAAAACTTTGAGAAAAGTGTAGGCCAAACACATGAATATTTAACAAAAAGGCCAATAAAGTCCTCCTTCTTGGACTCAAAGTTCTGCGGATCACAAGGTTGTTTTTCTGCTGCAGTTGCTCTTTTTCTGCTGATGGCAGTAGGTGTGTTGTCGGGAACTGAGCAGCAATCGGGGTCTCCCTGGATCACCACATACTCGCTGGAGCAGAAATGGCAGGCGATGGGGCGCAGGTTCGAGCACTCGGCCTCTCCGCCGACGAGAGCAAAGAGGAGAAAGTCTACAGAAATGCTTTTGCTGAACTCGAATCCGTGGATTTGCCTTTAGGAACGACATTAAGGTAAAAACCAACCATCATACCCTGCAAAATGTACCATCAACTACAGCACAGTTTGGGAGTTTTACTAACTTGACCTGGGCAACAGGTTATAATTAATAAACTGCAAAACTTTAGAATTAGTATAACACAAAAGTACAATAGTTGTACGTGATATACTGTGACCTTTAAATATGAATATATAAATAAAAAATATGCTGCTGCATAAAAGGCAAAAGGTGCTTAGCCAACAGTGCAAGACACCTCGAACAAAAGCATCTGCTAAATAATAACAGTGCTATTAAAATTAAGCGTACCTTTCTTATTTATTGAGTCGAAAAATGATCTGTTAACACGATTAAGAGATTTTTTTGGCTGCACAACAGCACGCAGTCTTTACTTTATCCGTGCAGCCGTGAGCAACGCACACTTCGGCCGCGGATTCTACGAAAATGCGTCGCACGGGGTGACGTCGTCCGCCTCGCCCCCGTTCACGCACGGTAAACCGCCGCGCGAGCGCGAGCACCTGCGCTCCGCTGAGCGGCGGTTGGCTGAGGCGGGGGCGCGTGGCGCCACGCGCTCTCCCCCTGACGGCCAAAGCGGGAACGGCGCCCTCACAGCCCCCCCCCCTCCCCTCCGCAGTCACTCCTCCAACATGGCGGAGAGCGAAACCTTGGAGAGTGTCACCGAGCACGAACGCATCTTGCAAGAAATTGAGAGCACGGACACGGCCTGCGTCGGTCCTACGCTCCGGTAGGGTGACACGCTTTTTCTCAGGTTTATTTGGTCCGCGGTTTTTTTTAAACGTTTCTTCCGCCGTGTCTGAATGTGTGGCAGGAGGCGGACGGGCGGGCCTTTGTGTTCCATTAGCTTCCTGAGCCAGGGCCGCCGGGAGGTTGCGACCGCTGAGGGAGGCTCCTTCTCCCGTCAAAACAATGCCGCTTCGAACCGAAGCCGCCGCGATGACACGTTGTTTAGCTCATTACTGTTTCTCAAGGAATAAAAACGTTTCTAAACATCCGATAATATGAAATGGCTGCCGGTGAGGCTTTAGCTGAAATAGCCGTTAGTTTGCGGAATAAAGCAGGAATTTCAGTAACGGTGTGCAGTTCCCGACACTGAACCGGCCTGACAAGGTAACCTGCCGCTAACCTACCGCTAGCCTAGCGCAAAATACCGTAGCGCAAATGTGAGCTACAGTTACCATAGCATACCATTTTGACACGACGCCCTAACCTACAGGCAACCTTCCCTAAACTCAGCCTTTCCTATACTAACCTAACTCATCGTCACAGTAACGTTCAACTAACCTACCCCAGCATCATCTTAACATTCAACTATGCCAACATAACCCTAACCTACAGCTACTTTAACCCAGACTGCCCTCTCTTTATTTCGTATTTTCTACTTTTGTGGATCAACTGACCACACTGACCCTTCTCAGCACCCCGACCATCATTCTCTTTTCTCACGTTTGTTTGATGTTCAATATTAACATGCCTGTGTGCCTTACCAGATTTTGTTTTGCTTCTCACATAATTTTAATGTATAAATGAACAATGAAAATAATTATTTATCAGGAAATAAAGTTACATTTATTATATTCCTGAAAAACAGTCCCAGTTACTTTGTCAGTCAGTGCATGGTACTTTTTGGTGTTGCGTGTATATGATGGAAATGGCCACGGATCACTGTTACCGTAAGGGTACTGCAGTAGCAGAAATGCAGCTCCTGGCTGCTGTGTCACCTGTCTGCTTGCAGACAAACACCTGGACAGATGACATTGGGCATGGAAGGGAGTGCAGTTCCCATCCCCCACACAAAATGGAAATGAGGCTACGTTATTTGGCTAACTAAAAGGTGTGGGTATGTACATCTCAGCTGCTGGCTCCAAAGTGGGTCAGGGCTTCTGAGTCATTCTCAATTTGCAGACAAGCTCAAGATGCAGCAGCTACTATAATCAGTCTCCTTGTTTCCCCCGGCGGATCTGCATCGCTCTGACCTTGGCTGTGTTGAAAGGGTAGGAGAACAGGAACCATGAATTTCACTTCGTGACAGTAAATACGCATTATACATTGTCATGTCATAAAAGTACCTGATTTATGTCATGTCATATGCTTCAGGAAAACCCCACCCTATAATACATCCAATGTACAGTAATCAGTACTTCTTTATGACAGCTACATACATGTCATTGTTTATGCTGGCTGTACTACATTAGTCTATTGACATTCTCAACCTGTACAGAATTGTATTATTTATGTACAATGTGCGATAATATATTCAGAGCACTAGTCTGGGTGCCTGAGGGTTGGTTGTTGGTTCAGCTCCTTGACAGGGTTGAGTTTCATATTCTTGAAGAATTATGTAACTTGAAGGGAAGTGTAGTTAGTAATTAGTGGGATAGGTAATGTAAGGTATAACACAGTAATAGAAAATCACCTTGTTGGTTGCCATGACCCATGCTAAGAGTTTTGAAAATGGATGGATGGGGTATTGATAAGTAGTGCTTTTTTTATTAAATAATTCTAAATAGGAGTGTGCTGTACTTTGAAGCAGAGGAACATGGATATATATAGAACACATTTTCCTCCTTACAATTGGATTTTTTAAAGTCTTAATATTGTCACTGTAACCTTTGTTTATATTTATATTGATGCTTTTCACTGTAGTAGTGTGCAGTTCAAGGTAAACAAAATCATTGTGTGTACCATAGATTTTTTTTCTTAAACGGAAGATCACTGTTGAAAATTTAAATCTCCTCAGAACTGTGTTTCCAAATACTGTTGGTAATGAATATACAACCCTTGGTGTGAAAGATTACCTCATCTTCAGCCCACAGGTTTGCTTGGCAAGGCTTCCTCCAGGAGGCATCTGCCAGCTCACCATGATTCCACAGTGTGTGCCTGCAGCACAAAAACGTCTAATGGAAATGTCACCACCTAATACAATGGAAAATGTTTTGTCCTTGTTTTCAAGGAATATTTAAAATAAATTTTCAAGGTTAAAAAAGCAAAATAACAATTTGTACAATAAGTACTTCTTCAAGCTGACAAAACAATTCTTTAGCCAGCAGTTCTGTCAGCATAATTCATCTTAACAGCGATGTTCCTGGACTAATTATGCTGTATTTGAGTTTATTATCTGCCTCTTTGACCACTCACAGTTCACAGGAACCCGAAAAGGAAAACCTGCAGGAAGAACAGTTAGTTGATAGATACTCACTGACACTGCAGAATTACCTTTTAAATGTTACTGTCATGATATATTTCCATATCTTATCCTTTAAACAGAGTTCATTCCGAAACCAAGGTGTCCTAAAGATAAATGCGGAATTTTACATGGCAGGCCTGACTAAAAGGTTATTTCATCAACCAGGATTTTTTTTGTATTACACTCTACAACTAAAATCTTATTAATAAAAAAATGCTGTTACAATTTTAAAGTTATTTTTCTAAGGTAAGCACCAAAAGGAAAATATATATATATATATATATATATATATATATATATATATATATATATATATAAATAAAACTAATGATAATTTTGAAAGGTAATGTAACAGATTTTGTTCTAGTTTGTTAGTTTACTGCTGTAAATAAAACGAAACTTAATGAACTTGCATTTACAAAGTTATCTAATGTGATTTTTTTTTATTTTTTTTGAGCTGGAGAGCAGGAAAAATTATAACAGCTGATTGTGTTTATCATAACTGCATATAATTTTTCAGTATTTCAATCAAAGGTAAAGTATACTGGTTTTATATGCGTCAGAATAGCTATGTCCTATTCTGTTTAAGGCAGAAGGACAACTTTAAGACCTCCCTCCCCCCCCCCGAATTTAAACATTAAAGGTAAAATTAATCGTTTTTTTTTTTCATTAGCTCATGTTGTCCCTTCACTGGCTCAGGTTGAGCAACCAGATGCAGGGAAGAGGACTTATTGTTTTCTGCTCTCGGAGCAGTTTCCCTTTATCTTCCCCCGGTGACCCCAGTGGGCTGGCAGGAAGGCACATCCTCCTTGGTGCAGAGTCTGAAAACAGGAAGGAGGAAACTTACTGCAAGTGTGGGGCTGCTGATTACCACTCTGGCCCCGTGTGCAGAGGATGTCCATTAAGTGTGGTGGGCGATGCGCGTCGCTTGGCCTTGTGCACACTCTCGGCAGCAGTGTCATTACAAGGGCGTGTTGACCCTGGTTATAGGAAGCAATGTTAACTGAAACATTGCTCCCAGCCCTTTCCTCTTCATGGAAACAGGATACTATTATTGAGAACAATTTACAGGATTTGGGCATGCAGGAAAACAAAGCGGTGGGGTTTTCGGCAGCAGACGACGATGATCGCACACTGAATGAAAGTGCAACAGGAAAAAATAGCACATGAATTCTAAAATCTGTGAGTGAAATTGTAAAACAGCATATTATCAAGGCTTTTCCAGTTGTTAGGGCAGATGAGAGCCATGCATTTTGGGTGGCTTAAAGTGCATTTCACTCAGTTTTAGGTATTTAGATGCACACATACAGTTATCAAAGATCAATTTTGTGTCTGATAATGGAAATGAGACCAAAAGGGATTGGTTTTGAGGCACTTCTCCAGTAGGAGAGGGAGCTCATATCACTGCATCACAAATGAAACTGAAAATGTACAGACTTTTGATTTCACACCCCCCGTGAGTAGGACCACCAAGCAGCCAGAGGTGAAGCTACTGCGCTGTCTTACTGGAGTGTAGGGAACAATCAGGTCTTGTATGTGTTGGAGTATAGATTATGTTGACCATTGAGTAGATCATAATCCAAGGGTAGAACTTGGTATGAACAACCACAGGAATCTAATGGAGAGAAACAAAGCTGGTCTGGCAGGCCTTTTTGTTAACCACACAGTTTTTCACCATTTGCCAGTGATAAAACACAGAGTACCAGCTGCAATATATAGCTACTTCTGAGGGCTGCAGTGGAAACATTTGGTTTACCCGTCAAATGCAGATTTTCCTTGCTGATTGTGACAGTTGTACATCATTTAAAATGTTGCCTTTAAAAGTTACTTTCACTACATGTCATCTGCTTTTTGATAACGCTGGCCGTTAACTTTGTCTACTTACTCATTTCCTGAAGTGGTCTGGTGCTGAGGTTTGAAGTCCTGTGTTGAGACTATTAATTGAAAACACTTGTTTCAGACTACCTTAAGCATGTTATTTCTTACTTAAGTTACTGTGGTGCTTTATCTGTTCACTGCTAATCTGAATTTTCTACACCTTCTGTTTGAGTATTGCTAGTTTTCTATTGCTTTGAAAGACTATCGCAAATGAAAACCTGTGCCCTCCTGAGATTAATGGCACTTCAAGATTGCTGGGGTTCATTGTCTGGAGGCCATGCGTCTGGCAGACAACCAACTCCCTGAACAAGCTTGTTACTCCGTGCTGATGTTGGTAGAGGGTGTCCTTATTTGTCAGCCACCACACGGTTATGCAGCTGTGTGTCGGGTCACTGTCAAAGTGGTGGGGGCAGTGAAACCCAATGAGGCCATCACTGCACGTACAGGAAGCACCTGTGGTCCGGACTTCACTAAGTTGCCATTGTACAGCTATAACTTAACAAGCCCAGGGCATTTGAAAGATGGCCTGTTTTTCGGAGCAGCTTTGAGGCCAGGCCTTAGTTGAAATCACTGTCCTGCATTGTGAAGGGAGGAAAACATCTGGTACCTTAGGGACCACTTTGCATTTTATCGTCTGGCACGGGTTCTTGCTTTGTTTTTCACTCAAGGTGATTAGAGAAAATAATTATAAATAGATTACAAGTTGTAAACCTTATATAATAACTTCAGCACCATTTTTGTGTTATCCACTTACAAAAGAAATTCCCTTAGTTTCAATAATCTTTGCAAAATAACTGAACAGTTCACTCCCTGCACTTCTTCCTGTTCCTCTCTCATCTCATTTTTTTATAGGTCCACTTTATGACTGGTGTAGAATGTTCATGGGTTCCTGCTGTTGGCAGACATGTTAAGAAGTACTGAGTAGCTTCAGACATTACTAGAATGCTCATTTACAATTACAACTAGTGAAGCAAATGTCCAGAATTGGGTGTGCTGAATCATTTGGTGGCTCATGAAACATGGGTCCTGAGTTCAAAGTACTAGAGCTTCCAAAAGCCTTTGTCAGGGGCAGCAAGCACCACATTGTTCACTATGCAGAAAGTAATTGACTTAAATTCCCTGCTGTATGTTTCAACAACTTTTAATTTCTCCAATAAAATACCCAGTTTTATACAGGGCTAGAATTTTTATGTTTTTATTTTTTTAATTTGTTTGTTCACCAAAGATTTAACATAGTTAGGAGCTGATGGACAGGCTATTGTTAGTCAACAAGAAATATCCAATATCAGGTCAGCAAATCTGAAGTTGAGATCTTAGCACCCCAGAGCAAGATGCTTGTCCTGAATAAAATTGCTTCAGTAAAAATGAGCCATCTGTTTAAAATGGTTAATAATTATCTCAGCATGTAAATATAAAACTGTTAAGATGTTTTGGAGAAAGACTTAAGTTAAATCTGTGGATCTCAGTCTTTTATAACTTGGAATCTCATGACTGACCAGAAAAACATCTCCGGTAGTAAGACCAGACCATCCTGACTGAAATAGGCTAATACTTCATCTCAGCAACAATTGACATCAATCATCTAAGAAAATACACATATGCAAGCTACAGGCATGGAAGGAATCACTTTTAAAAAAAAAAAAGGTTTTTAGTTAATGTACCTCACACCCTTAAGTTTTGTCAAAAATGAGCTGGAACTTTTTCAGAAGTGCAGTGAAGTAGCCCCTTTCTGTACCAGTGAAATTCAGAAAAGCTAAGGAAAAAACTGCACAGCAATTATCAGAACATGAGTAGATGTTAATTTGGTTATGTTACGTTCAACATGAACGCATGAATACTCACTTAGCGAGAGGGTTTCCTCTGCTTGACAGATACCACACATTGGATGTCAGGTTGGAGAGAGGAAAACTGCTGGCAGAGGTCTGTTGCCATATGAAGCTTATACCTGTATTTAGTGACACAAGTGCTGAAGATCCAGTTTTGCAAAGATATGTTGTCAAAAGCAACATCAGAAATCTCACTGCTTTATCTGATAGATGAAGATACCTTAAAGTAACATGAAGGCAAAAATTTGGAAAGGGAATTACTGTGAAAAGATTTATCATAAAGCACTATCACAGGACAAATCCACAAGGCCGTCTTGCTGTTTTCCCCTCAAATTGCAAGGACCTCTTTGTATAGATTTACAAAAGGATTTTCAGTCAAAGTTTAAGTGAACATCTGGATCTGGAAAGCAGTTGCACAACTTAGTCCCCAGACTTCACAGGTGGTCTGTACCTTCCTTACCTTAATATTGGAAGCTAGTAGCTGCATTTCTTCTTTTGCTAAAAAAAAAAAAAATCTGACAGGTTTTAAAACCGTTACTAATTTACGTCGAAGACCAAGGTTGAGTCCATTTAAGTGATTGAAAATGTCCAAGATAAGCCAGTTTACCAAGGAACTCAAAATTATAGTGTTCAAACTTTGAGTTAGATAAAACAAATTCTAAATGCTGGTAAACTCCATTAAATGCTGCTTACATTGAAGTCAATTAGCAACTTTGGACAACAAAAAGTTTTTATTCATAAAAAGCAATTACAATGGCATATATAATATTTGTATAATGTTTTAATTTTTATGTAATTTTATTGCTAATATTTTTAGAACTCTTAACAATTATGACAGTTATGTCATGGTACATTTAAGGGTTTGTATTTGTACACATGAAGGATTCTCAGCATTACCTTTGGTCTTCTGTAGTCGCGTATGATCAGCTCAACTGATATGAATTAAGCATCCTTTAGTTAAGTTTAACAAAATTCAGTGTGAGTGTATCCAGTGATCAGTGTAGTATTTAAAGTTGCTGCAGTGTTGTGATACAAGTGTTGTCCCACCAGTGTGTACTGGGATCGTGCACTGTTTTACATTCTTCAAGGAATGAAGGTAGTGAAAATATACCTTGCTGTCTTTTCTCTAAAACTTCCCATACAGGGTAAGTGATGTTTAGCAGTGGTGTTTGGGAAAGTCATGAAACATGTTTGTCTTCATTCTGATATTGATAAAATGACTTAAGATTATCAGTACAGAGTACTATGCAGTGCAGTGGTAAGCGATTGAGACAGAACCACTGCCTTGGAAGGATCCAGATAGTGCAGCTTATACCATGGGTTTCTCCAAACATAAACCTCCAAAAACATGTGTTTCAACTTAACAGATCACTCTAAACTGCCCATAGTGTTTGCCTTTGTATGTAAATTTGAGCGTGTGTGGGAAACAGTGATGTACTGGCATCCTGTCGTTGCCTGCTGCCCCGAGATTCTGGAATAGGTTCTGGATGGCCACAACCCTGACCAGAGCACCTGGTTAATGAAAATGAGAGCCTGACAGTGTTTCTGGAGTTATAACGTCAACCGTCTGTTTAATGGAACCTGCAATTGTCTTTTTTGTCCTCAGGTACTAACTACTGTGCTTTTTTAAAACTCTCTTGGTCTGGTCTCATATTACTTTATAAACTCATGTTAAATTGCTGATTTTCACACCTCTGTCTGCCATAGAATAATTGACGCTTATCTGTATATGTCTCACCTGTGTGGCTGCCTTAGTGATTTAATTGGGTTAAATTTGAAGTTTTGCCTATGGTGTTTCCTCTGTTATGTCTGCCTCCTTTACGGAGAATACAATCTCAAGAAACAAACAGTACCACCATGCTAACCTCAGCCAGAGTTTGTTGAATCTATCTGTTTAACAGCTCTGATGCATCTGCTGTAACTTTCAGTTTCTATGATAACTTTTTTAAACCCTCACTGTTGATGGGTTTTGTTTTTTGCAACGACTTTGGTATTTAATTGCCATGCGAAAGTTCACCACAGAGTTGTAGATATGATTCAGTCAGTTGGGGAGGTCTGAAGATAGCACCCCAAATGTTCCTTTCGTTTCACAATTAAGGTATTGTGTGGTTTATGAAGTCAGATAATCTGTGAAACCAGAGGCAAAATGCTTCCGGTTGCAGAATTCAAGTAACGCTAAATTCAGTGGTAGGGATGGACCCATAATCTAACACTCCTGTTTTCAATCAAACTTTCAGCTCTGCTATGTTAGTTACAAAATGTTCTACAATTTAGTTTCTTCAGTATGAAGATGAAACACAAAGGCACATGATGTTTAGTACTTTATATTGTAATTGCCTTTCAGTAAATTTACCTTTTTGCCATCAAGAACTGCTTTAATGTGCAAAAGTGCTGTTAGGAATTTATAAATCTTAGACCCAGTTATCAGTATAGTCAAGTGTTCCTGATAATGCAGCCTTCATCTGTCACCAGTAGCACTATTGTGGACAAGTAAACATTTCACTCTATCCCATGATTAGTAACTGCTTATTGACTGCAAGATTTATGGTCTGGAACTTGTACCTGAAGTTTATAGCATGAAACAGAGTACACCCTGGACAGTCAGACTCACTCATTCACTCATAGGTGCACATTCTCAAAGATACACAGCATTAGGGATTTGCCGGAAACACATCTGTGCTGTGGGTGTAAACCAGAGCAGTTAGGAAACTCAGATGAGCATTGGGTTAACATGCAAACTCTAGCCAGACTGAGCAGAATTGAACCCACAGCTGAACCTAGATCTCAGGAGCTCTGAGGCGCCAGTGCTCCTGCACCATATTGTTGTCCATAATATAAACATTTTGTCCATTAATTTTTTAAAGCTTATTAGAGAAAATGGCAAAATTTTCGGATGCAGCAATTCAAACGCATTGTTCCAAATGTTGCCTGGTTCACTGTATGATAGATGAATTTTATTGATCATGAATGATTTTGCATAAGGCTATGGTAGCTAACATAGAAGAAGTAGTGACAAAAGACATTCAAATAACAGAAATTTTAAAAAAAAGTACTGTTGAGTCGGAAGTGTAGACCACCCAAGTATTTTTGCCTACCAAATATTGGCTTAATCCAACCAGTTATCATTTTACACTACACCAGTTGGTCTGTCTGTGAGGTATATGTGGACTCCTTTCTGCCAGCTTTAAGGTGGCCATCTTGAATTCAACTCAATAATTCCAAATGGAAAGGGGTGATGTGTCCATTCTGACATGTTTAAAATTTCAAAAGGCATTCAGTGGTGAAGTCTTTTTTTTTTTTTTTTATTTGATGTCTTTAGCGGTTATGAAGTTTAACCCATCACAGGGCAGACATTGAGCAGTCATGCTAAAGTTGAGCTGCAGCTGCATGCTCATTCAGCATGGCTGGTTAATAGCTCCAGACATTGAACACACTGACGAACTTCTGGATCATTTAAAGACATGCATCATTGATGCTTCTGCTGACACCCAACCAGAAGTTATTCAGTGTGTTCTGAACTGACTGACTGAGAACAACTTCTGCACCTGAGCCTTGCTCAGTATTGACAGCATATTGAACACATTTTGGGAAATGGTCTCAGTTTATGTATGTATCACTCAGCATGGTTGCTTAATGTTTGCATTCAGTTGAATTCAAAATGGCAGAGGGGTGTTCACACATATCACACAAAATGAGATATATTACAAATATCGGGGTGGTTCCAGATAGCTCAGTAAGACACACGGTAACTGGGCTGAACTGCTGTTGGTACCCTATACCCTACTAGGACCAAACTAGCAAAACAATAACATCCTAATAGTGTGAGGACTGAAAGAGTGTGGCGGCTGCTAAGGGGACTGAGCTCAAGGTATCACACAACTTCCTCCTAGATACAGCACCGCTGGAGCTGACATGCAGAGGGTGTCCTTGATGGCTGCAAACTTAAGTCCTTCTCTATGCTACTTCCAATACTTTCTGGCCCTAAAGTGATTTACATTTATTCATTTAGAAAGCCACTTGCACTGTGAAGCTTTTTACAATTGTTTATATGGCTGGGTATTTTTCTGAAACAGTTCAAGAGGTGTACCTGATTCAACCACACAATGTTCTGTGTGCTTGTACTAGTATGCATTCAAATATGCAGTCCAGTTGGGACAAACCCTCAGGATTCATCTGATCCGTTGATTTGGGGAAGTTCAGTGGTTCTTGCTATCAGGCCCAGGGCCCAGCTGCTGGTTACTAATATGGGACTGTGATCTGACACTTCTTTATGGTTAGACCTTTTCTAAGATTTCGAATGCAAAGCTAAATCTCACAAACTAAACTGATGGTATCTCAGTCTTTCAGAGTAATTTTAGGTTATAAAAATAACATCAAGGTTTCATATGACCTTGTGAACATGGAAGGATTTCCAGAAATTGAGGTTAAATATGTAGTAGCTTAACAATGTCTGACTGCTAAGAAACAGGACTCAATTCAGTTTGTTTCAAGATAAAAATGTCGCTTTGACAATTATTGCGTCTCAGTAACCAAACTGTTTGTTGACCTGATGAATTGGACGTAATTGTTTGCTCCTGGAAGTCATCCTTTAAGTGCTGCTAGGACATCGGTAGATAATTTTTATAGCTTCATATACGGAAGAGTTTTCTTTCAGACTTTGGTCGTACTGTACTGTGTCATTGTCACTACAATGGGTTGCTTATAACAATTTTGGCTTGAATATCTACAGGTGCAGTCACATAGCTGCAGTTACAGAACTATTGGCCTTTTCTTCAGAAAATCTATTTCTTTGTAGCAGAAGTGCATTTAAAGTGGGAGCTGTGGACCAGCTGCAATGTGTTGTACACAGCGTCCATGACTGTAAACTCCCGTGGTACAGTTCGGCAATACAGCAAATACCTCGTCGCTGTGGTTTCTTCCTGTTGTTTTATACCTTCGCCACTAGGTGGCAATATCGGCGCGTAAATACGCAAGACCCGCATCAGCACTGTTTTTGAACGTACTGCCCCCTTGTGTACAAACACTGAACAAATTTGTAATTTAAAAATGAAGTTGGGCGTTTGTAAATAATGAATCATTTTTGTGATGTTAAGCAAAGCATCACAAAAGACCAGTTCACACTCAGCCTTTGCACAAGAGTGTCCCATACAAACAAAAATCAGTCAAAAATCACTATACAGCCTTCTGCATATGAGCACCCTTCTATCATACAGCTGGCTGATATATTCAATAGAGCTCTATTTTTGCCTGTTTTACAGCAATAAGTTTGCACTGCGTAATCCTGACAGAGACATAACAGGCAGTCCTACACACATGCTCAACCCAGAGGTGTGTTCTGATAACACAACTTCTGTTTGCAGTTACCGGTTCAGAGCATTTGTTCAACACAATAGCAACATGGACTAAACACTTATGTCGACATTGTAGTATGTTACAAAACACAATACATTTATTTAACTAAGCACAGAAACTGCATTTCCAGTATTCAAGATGCAAATCTGAGTTATCAGTGTTTTGCATCTACAAGTGACAAGCTGAGTCTGGGTGAATTTTCCAAGTTCATGCCAGCAACTGCTGTAGTGTGAGTGAGTGCACATCTGTGATAGATGTGTCTGTGTCTCTTGGGTGTGATATGCGTGAGTATAATTTAATCCTGATGTACATTTGTGTGAGAGTGGCAGTGATGTTTGCACTCTTTGTAGTTAGGTTTTTTTTTTGAGAACTTGCACTCTGACTCCTTGATCTATTTTTATTATTTGTTGTGATGTACTGGGACACAACAGCTAGACCTAGTTCATTGGTAGCACCACTACACGTTTTTGTCCAGTTACTGTCTCTACCTTTGTTGTAAGTTTTGCTCAGTGATTTTCCTGTGACCTCATCTCAATTTATCTTTCTGTTCTCTTACTGCCTGTGGCACCCACTGGGCACGTAGGGTAGTGACAAAGGCTCTCGACTGCTGTCTGTCCTTGGCCAGCCTCTCAAGGGATGCCCAGGTGTAAATGAAGTCTTTTATTTCTCCTTCTATTATTCTTCTCCATGTCTGCTTTGGTTGGCCGCTCCTCCCCTTACCCTCTGGTGTCCAGCAGAGGGCCAGTCTGGCTATGGAGTCTAAATCCATCTGCAAGATATGGCTAGTCTATCTCCATCTCTTCCTGGTGATGAGTGTCTCCATATCGTACATGTGGCACTGTAGGAGAAGGTCTTCTGCAGCCAGAAAATTCCTTCGGAGACATGTGATATATTGGAATTCTTCAGTTTCTCCACGTCAAAATGTTTTGGTTGGTTTGATGTGCTTCCTATTTCCCTCTTCTTGTGTTTGATCTTGATTGTTGCAACAACAAGGTGGTGGTCGCTTCATGCATCTACTCCTCTCCTCACCTTCACAACTTGTAGGGACCATTTGCATTTGCCGTTTATCAGCAGCATTGGGCTATATTAACCATTCATATAATAATAATAATAATAATAATAATAATAATAATAATAATAATAATAATCCATTCATCCCTTTTCCAAAGGGACTTACAATGCAAAGTTTAAATTATTTATTGATTTATCAGGGTACCAGCTCAGCATACTGTTTGGGAGTTATTTTTTTCCTATTTATCTTGGTAAATCTGCAGCATGTTGTTCAGGTTGGTTGGATGACACTAGATTGAAATGATCAAGTAGATTCAAATGGTGCTACACATTTTCTGTTGTATAATATACAAATGGTGTTATGGAGGTCAGGACTTTGACTAGGTCATTGACATTCACTTTTTTGTTATTGAGCCACTTCAGTGTTGCTTTGCTTTTGAGCTTGCAATCATTGTCCTGCTGAAAGGTGAATTTTATTGTCTGTAATATGTTCATTAGGCTTTATTCTCACACCTTTCCTTCAGATTCACAGCCTCAGCAATGATCCTTAGTCTGGAAAATGTGGCTCTTTAATGGTTCACATATAGAAGCCACTTGTGGTCAGTTAAGAGTCCAATGTGTCCATGTTAGGTGTGTAAGCTTGAGGGTTTCGATACTTATGCAAGGAACATATTTTTTTAAATATCTGCATAAAAATAACTTATTTTGCTTTTGACAATTTAGTTGTAGAGTGTATGAGTTCACAGTAAAATTTCTGTGTGCAAAAATATGTATAAGTGAAATTTGTAATCCAGGCAGTGTTGATGACTTTGAAGGAGTTTGAATACTTTTGCAAGGGACTGTATAGTCTTTAGTGTGTTAAATATTTTGACCTGTTAAACTTACTTCTAAGTATATCCTTTCAAAATTGTATTGGTCTAGCCTGAAGTGTGAAGGCTTGTGCTCAAGGTTGTTAAAAACACAAACTCAGTGCTAAAGCAGACTAAACTTTCCCACATTGACTGAGCAGTTGGCTCATTTTGCTCTCAACAATTTTCTCTTTTTAAATTACTTTAAGTCTTCCATCTGCCAGCATAGTAAGTTACACTATAAGTTATGTGTGCAGATTGAATGTGTTTAGAATATAAATTGCAGACAGTGAATGCTTTATAAGAGTAAAATGTTTCATATGGTTATAAATTATCTGATACAATGTCTCATTGTCAGTTGTCTGCGTTCCATAAAGCAGTCGCCCCCGGAGGAGGTGAATTAAGCCTAAGGCTCTGTCTATCCTGTGTTTAAACGACAACATGTCTGCGTTCTTGTCTGGAGTTATTGAAATCAGGCCATTGCTCTGGAAGGCCTGCAAATCCCTACCGCAGTGTTCTTCTGTGCACAGTGATGCCTTGTACCATAGAAACCTGCTGCCATCCTCACAGGAGAGAACCTTTGAAAATTCAGAAGTAGGTTACTGAAAGTTGAAAAGGCCAGACCAGACAACCTGGGACCCCTCTACTTGTGTAGATATACTTTTCATCCATTAATTATGGTAAGCTGCTCCAACTGTTGTTCAGTTTGAATAGTTTCTTGAGGTAATAAAGTTTTGTGGGTACCTTCCACATCCTCTCGAATATGCAGATTACCTTTGGGTGTGTGAAAGTGTGTGAGTGCTCCTCAGTTCTCCTCCATGGAGCAACATGGGGGTCCACTGACTGGTGATAATTTAAAAACTTGGCCTGAATGTACTTCCACAAACTTCTAGCCTCTGACATCCTGCAGGGGCACTTCTAACATGGTTTGTTTCTGCCAGGTGAACCTGGTAAATAGCGCCTTCCTCCACATCACACTTCAGGTCTCTCTGTTCTCTCATTGACCAGGAGCTGAGGGTTTTGCTAATGTGTTATCAGTTTGACTCCTGGATATTCCATTTGTCTCAGTTTGAATGGGATAATTCTCAGACAGAATTGCCTTTGTTTTCATGTAAATTGAAGGTGTAAAAAGAAATCTTGGTCCAGATAGTTAAAATGCAGCATGAATTTTTTTTTTTTTTTTAAAACAGCAAATGTTCAGACAGAATCACAATGTATCCTGCATGTAGTTCTTTCAGTATTTGAGTACTTACTCTGTTTCACATTTTCAAGCCACTATCGGAAGACAGCCACATTAAAAAAATTGTTGATTTTCATTTATAATTTGAAGTTTACTTACAGGAATGATATAAAGTTTTGTTTATTTTTCAGATCTGTGTATGATGACCAACCAAATGCACACAAGAGGTTTATGGAAAAACTTGACGCCCGAATACGAAACCATGACCGAGAGATTGAGAAGATGTGCAATTTCCATCATCAGGGCTTTGTGGATGCCATCACAGAGCTGCTCAAAGTCAGAGCTGATGCAGAGAAGCTGATGGTAAGGAAGCTGCACTAAAAGTGTGAAATTGTCTTTCACCAGGTGACAGTGTGCTGTGCTACAGATGTATAACTGACAGTGTGCAACAACAGCAGCTATGACTCACTGTGAGTAAGGTGTGAAGTAGTTACTTCATGCAGCAGGAGAGAAGAGATTGTAACGTATATACACATGAACAGAATGAAAGAGCAACTGTGTGTGTGTGCACGCGCGCATGCTTAACATTCAGTAGCAAAAGGTCCTGAAAATGCTCATTTCATCAATACCCCTGTTGACAAGTGTGACTGGTTCCTAGAAATTATTCAAATACTGCAAACTCGGATCTCAGGAAGCAATTTCCATTAGTTCTCAGGGTTGAAAATACTTACATCAGCACTCTTACCTATTTAAGCATGAGAGACTTTTAAATACCAATTATCTAATTACCAAACAATTAATAAGGTGGTTAATATGCCTTTGTGTGGTTATATGCATACATTCAGTAGCGTACTTACATTTTGTTCCTTACTGTAAGTAGTAATAGCAACAAACATTTAATAGTCACATTTATTTAAAAAATGAAGAAAGGAAAACAATATAAAATAGAAAAAACAATAAAATATGTACTGTAGTGGCCTGTTACAGTAATCAACTGTTGCTGGAGTACTTACTGACTAAACAGAAGAGATTCAAGGCCAGAAAATGGACATTGTGGAGCATAGTTCTGCCCCACAGCATCACATGTACTCGCACCTCTTTCAAACATTTCTCTGCATCCATAGGACATGTAATTTTCATATTTTTTGGCTCAGATATTGAGATAGGTATGTTAAATACCTTTCATTATATCGGGAAGTCAGAAACTAGAAGTTTGAATACATGGTTATAGGTGTACATGTCTTCAGAGCCACTTGAGTGTTTAAGTTTGATAAGTATGGGTTGAAAATCTGTGAGTTTGTGTAGCAAAGACCAACTTATCCACAGTTTCACTGTGTCTCAATTACTTGCTGCTAAACATTTTGCAGTGTTGTGGTTTTATTGTTTTCCCTGGTGTGACGCTCACTCTGCCCACCCTGATTGATAAAGGAGTCTGTCACAGTTGGCCACAGGTCTGTCTTGACATTGACCTACAGAGGTCAGTGTAGTTCTTTCACTAATCAATTCCCCCTTCCCGTAGATAACACCCACGTAAGATTCTGACATACCAGGCTCAGAATACCTTTTATGATGGGGAAGGACCACATTATTCCCTTCTCCTCAGGCCAGGCTTAATCCCCCGACTTTAAATCCTGTGCAAAGAATCCCATCAGCAGTAGTGCTATCATGTTCTCCTTGCTCAGGGCCCCCTGTGGGCTTGCTCACTGAGCCCCCTGGGCTCCTCATAACCCCACTCCTGAGCCCCATTGTTTATTTGCATTTATATTGGTGATGCTGAGGGGAGTGCCCACAGCTGGGGGCAACCCTCAATGCTGCCTCCTCAGTCTTGCTTGGTGGCAGTACGGCTAGTGGGATTTAGCGGTTCTCAGGGATAGAAGAAGCTCGTTCCACCGCACTAGAGCTGATACTAAGAACTCATAGACTTCTGATTTTAAACTGAGGGTGCCACAGCCCTGGGAGGTTGGTATCCTTTCTTTGTACCTGTGTTTCTGAAATTATCCAATTCATTCCTTTTATTAGATGTCAATAAGTCATCGGTAAGTGAGTGTTTAGTGTTATGTCCATCTGGAATCCATTAGAATATGAAGTACACACATGATTGCGGATTAAATTGAATAAAAAGGCTTATATACTTAATTAGGGGGTTTTATTCAGAAAACAAAGATCACTATGCAAGCTTAAGCCAATTCCCTTTAGCTCCCTTTACACCCTGAAAGTGAAATATGTGCAGGGAATGGTGCAGGAGTAGTTCACCCAAGGTTGTAATTAGACCATCATTATATAAAGAATATTCAGATAACAAGGGAGCCGACACGGCGTCAGTGAGGTCGCTGAGCACCTTTGTTCCAAAATGAATGAGATTTTTCAATAAACTCCAATGCGCTTTCCTTATTACAATGACCTAATGAGTTGCTTAATGTGTGGGAAAGTCTGGGGTCGGCCATCCCTGCACCTGCGTTGCAGAAAGTGCGCTCTGCTGCGCCGACGCTTCCGCATTTGTCTGTGTTCAGAAGAAAAAAAAACTCTCAATGTTTAATTACCAGAAAATGCAATCTGCATTTCTTCTAAGACAAAGGGAGGCATATAGAGCTCATTGAAGTTATCAAGAAGGGACCAGTGGTCAATTGGGTCATTGATTTGAATTGTTTGACAGAGCTGGAGGAACAAGCAAAGTTCAAAAATCCCAAGTAAAATTGAGAAGTTTGTCACAGAATCTGTTGGAAAGGGCTGTCAGAAGTGATTACGGTGCATGAAAGGCCCCTGCGATCAGAAGTTCAAGTCCCCGTTGCAGATTTAATTTGAATTTGCTTGCCTTTGTCCTTGACTCTTCATGGGGCATGATCTGATTACAAGGGTGAGCAGTCACAACGGGGAATTGTGTGCTTATTTGTCTAACAAAAGTGATATTATTTTTTAAGGGCCAAGTTACTGATACGAACCGAAGACTGCAAGAGGCCGGGAAAGAGGTAAAGCGGAAAACAGCCCCTTTTTGTCATTGTATGTGGAGTCAGTAAGCGACAGCAACATATGAATTGTGGCAAGGCCCTTAGGACCTGGCATCTCACTAATTGTAGGGCCTTTGCACTATTTGACCTCCCTTATGTAAGGTGACAGCCCAAACGGAGGAGGTCATCCGCTGTCGGATTCAGCAGAGGAACATGGTCACCACCGTGGAGAAACTGCAACTGTGCATCCCCGGTGAGGATGACACCGCAGCGCTTGCACCGTCTCCATGTCCCATTCCAACATGCCCATTCACATCGGACCCCATTTTACGTTCACATGACTGATTAGTATTGTGTTGAAGTGTGTGGAAGGGCAGCCGGTGATGTTACTGCAGGATCGAAAAGTTTCATATTAATTAGACACTTCTTTCAGCTACACAGTAGCAGACATGCAGTTGCGTGAAACGACACATTTTTGTCTACATCTGCTTTTTAGATTCTCATTCTTTATAGGGCTGAATATAATATTAAACTCAATGCAAGTATTAATTATCTTTACCAAAGTGCTTTTTTCCCACTGCTGTTTACTAATGAGTCTTTTTCTTATCTGCAGTTCTAGAAATGTACAGTAAATTGAAGGAGCAGCTGGACTCCAAAAGGTAATGTATAGTCAAATGTTGCTTAGTTGCATAGTGAAATATTTAATATTAATAGTATTGTCTGCTTTAGAAAGCTTTTTAATAACCCTTTGACATTTATACTCCTTATTTATACTCCTTAACCTAAACTCATTTATGAAAAAAGGCAAATAGTTTCATACACCAAAGAGCGGATGCTTCCCTCACAACGTACACTGTGAACCTGAAAATAATGACCCTTCTTTGTTCATTAACATCTTCATAATCAATCATAACACATTATAAATGAGTTTACTGTTCAAAGGCAAGACAATTGACCTTGTGTGTGCCCTTCTTCACAGCAGTGCAACACACCAGAGAGCTGTCACAGGCTTCTACCAAATTGAGGCAATTAGCACAATGCATTTCTCCATTAATCTGTGTGTCTCCACTGTGTGCTAATGACTGGACTGGGACATGGTCTAATCAGGCCTGCATTTTTTCAGAATTCGACAAACCGACCACTTCCTAGCACTGTAGTGGTCTGGGTTTCAAGTGTTTTACTGCGTGTAATTTATAGTGCTTTATCTAAAACAATTTGAAATTATGCTGTTTTTTTCCCTTAAATATTTGGTAATCATTCATTTCAGCCCAGAAAGAGATCAACCACAAGGCATGTTGATGCATCTGTGTACCCTGTTCTTACACATTAGGATTCTTGCTTGTTTATGAGTTTACACATGCACGCACATATTTAGAGTATCCAATTTGCATTTTATGATGTGTGGTTATCCAGTATATCCACACACTTTCAAATTGTTAAAATTTGTAAGGTATTAAGAATCTAAAGATAGTTCTACCTCAGCAGATAGGAAAATATATAGATTGTCCCCGAGTTACGATGGTCCAACTTGTGTTTTTTGACTGATGGTGCGATAGTGATACACATTCAGTAGAAACTGTACTTTGAATTTTGAATTTATATTTTTTTTCTCAGACAAGTGACATGCGGTACAATATCTGTGATGATGCTGGGTAGTGGCAACAATCTACATCTCCCAGTCTGCCACACGGTTGCTAGTGTATACAACCAATACTCTACAGTGGTCTGTGTTGCCAGCGTGTTTTTTTTTTTTTTTTTTTTTGTGGATACCCCCTGTATCTATTGGTGAGAAGAAAAAGAGGAAGGCAATTACTCTTGAGGAGAAACTCAAGATAATTGCCCAGCATGAAGGCAGCAAGCCCATACTGACAGTAATGATGTTTAAGGTAGGCTAGGCTAGACTCTGATGTTTGGTAGATGTTATGGTGTCGGTTGGTGGAAGCAATCGTGAGACACCACGATAATAAGTTTAAATTCCTTTCAAGTCTTTACTGAATGTTATTTCCAACAAAGAGTGTTGCCATTAGCTGGGAGCTAGCGCTAAACATTAGCGATTGACAATAAACACAAAGCGGAACATCCCACAATTCAAAATAAACAAAATACTATAATAACTAATAATAAGTTCTTAGCAAAACAGTGGTTGCAGGAGAGTTCACAAGGGGCAAGTCATGGTTGAAGCCAGCAGAAGATTGGCTTAACTGGCAGGAAGTCCAAGTAGGAACTAAATACTGTCCACAATTGGTTCCTATGCCAATCAATATTCAGTTTGAAGATGGTGGTGGAGAGACCACCTATGTTCTGTTGCTGAAGTGCCTACAGGCATAACAGTAGGTTAGGTGTATTAAATGCATTTTCGACTTACAATGGGTTTATCGGAACGTAACCACATCGTAAGTCGGGGACCGTCTGTAAATGTAATTGGTATTTTGCTGTAATCATGCTGTGAGCGACTGTCAAGTTCAAAGTGATCAGGTAAAGAATGTAAAAGGGAATAGGTAGCATTTGTGACAGTGGCTATAAAAATAACAGCAATGTGCACTACAAAGGGTGTCAATGGAGAGAAATCTGCATTTTCCTTCACAGGTTGTATAGCATCTCACAGGCCATTCAAACTGTGGAACAATTGTTTTGTTTTTAAGCCAACATGCTTACCAGTTGTTGAAAGAATGTCTGATAATGTTCTGAAAAATATGGTAGAATGATCTTAACTGAGTTCCAATTTGGGCTTAACCTGTGTTTTGGACTTGATAGACACAAGGTCTCTATAGAATATCAATGTTTATATATTTTTTAAACTCTTAATTACAACAGTAGTTCATATATTGCTAAAATATTTTTGCACTTAAAATAAAAATATAAAAAGTAAATACTAGCACAGCGTATTTGTATAGTATATTCACTGAAGAAATAGCCTGCTTTCTAATCTATATTCTGACAGTGCTTGTGATAAAAATGTGCATATTTATAATTATGTTTAGACATCAAACGAATGGATAAAGTTGTTCTCGTAGCCGGTCTCCATCAAGTAGATTACTGGAATAATCCGATTATTTAAAATTAGAATTCAGAAGTGAAAGAAAGCATATTGATTGTGGTGTAAATGTAATGCAAAATGTATGCAGTTTAAATCCTAACCTATAATTGACCTTTGCTATCAAAAGGCTGCATATTTAAGCAGAGTTAAGGGTAAAAGGCCAAGCCCTTGTGCTGAGGATCAGTGTAATTAGGAAGGCTCTTTTGAATGGATTTCAGCTGGATTATAGTGATGCTGTTCACAGAAGAAGCACGGCCCTGTTCACTAGATGAGCTAACTACAGCAACAAGCTCATTTCAGGGATTTGAATAAAACCTTTGATATGATTTTGGTGCTATTTGGGTCATTTTGAGTAGTCATCTCGTGGGGATTTTTGTTGAATGATAAGGACATGGTCTGTTTGTGTGGCCATGCACCACTTTTACTGTTGAAGAAAAGCAGGGGTTTGGGATTGGGGTTGCTTGTGGCATCTGGTTCACTGAGACTCACCAGGGAATGAAAAGGTCTTTTATTTTCACAGGAGTAGAATCCCCTGCTTATACTCAAGGAGATGAGAATCACTTGGGGTTTTCCATTTTTTTCCTCTTGTTGGGGGATGAAATAACTTTCTTTGATTCTCGATCCAAGAGAAATCCCTACTATGAGTGCCAAAGTGCAGCTGGGATTTTGTTCCAGGGTAGCGCTTGTGGCTCATTCATAAAAATGGAAAAATGCTGTGTGAAACAAGGATATTTTACTCTTTGGGATAAATTAACTTGTGACTATGTCTTAAAACAAGTCAGTTTTTTTTTTCAGGAGCATTGCTGTGGAAATAGCCAATAAGTTTTTGAGAGAAGCAAAACTTGAACACAGTTATTTCTTGCAATATTAGTCTATAACTTATGAGTTTTGGTATAGGCCGGTGAAATTATTTAATACTTTCTACCTAGTGACAAGCAAACATGAGGCTACTTTTTGCCATTTGCAAGTAGCAAGAGCCAAGTGTTTGGAAATTGTTAAAGTTCACACAGTAATGATAATTTCATCTCCACTGAACAAGATTTTACTTTTTGAGCTGATTTCCAGGAATTCATCACACTCGTGAACAGGGAAATACTTTGAATCCTAGTATATTTCACAACAATTCACAACAGACCAAAGGCTATCGATACAGCAATTTATTGATTGATTATTGAAGCAGAGTTTCCTTATCCAACACCACCATTTTTGCCAGCAGACATTATGGTTACTGTTTCTTTAATTGAGAGTTTGATAAGTAGTACCAAAAATGCTTGCGGCAGATGATGTGATGCCAATATATATATACAGTATAGGTTTTAGATAAAGAGAGAATGTTGGGTACAATTCAGCAACTCTAAGGTGTAGATGGAATTTTTTTCCATTGATTTGCAGCCAAAACCAGACCATATAGACTTTCAAGACTTTAGACTTTTGGGCCCCTTTGTGAATGGGAGTCCAGTAGTCTTGCTGGTGAAGAGGATATGGATGTGAATCCCTTCTGATACTACAATTTTTATTATACAATTGGATTAATTGGATCTATTATATACCTATTATGTGTGAATTTATTTTCCATTCTTCCTCATATCTCACATTTTCTGTATGCAGGTACTACTCTGCCTTGAAAACAATGGAGCAGCTTGAAAAAATTTATATTCCTCGGGTCAGCCAATACCGTTTCTGTCAGATCATGGCAGAGAACCTGCCCAAACTGCGTGAGGAAATTAAAGAAATTTCCATGTCAGATCTGAAAGACTTTCTGGAGAGTATCCGCAAGCATTCAGATAAGATTGGCCAAACAGCCATGAAACAGGTGAGAAGTCAAAACCCAATTCAGGAATTTAGTTTACAATTTCTGATGTGTTTGTCCTTTTTGCACCTGCATTGGTACAAACTGTGCAACTGGATATAGTAGAAAAAAAAATTGTATTGCATGTTCTGGTTAGAGTATACATTTCTGCTGTCTTAAAATTTCACATGGGATTAGTTTGGCACAGACTTAGTTTTTAGTGTCTACATGTAGTTAGTTCAGGTAATTCTGACTTCAAGTGAACAGTAGGGGACTTTCCCTGCTTAAAGCAGAAGCATAATGGTCCATTACATTCCAAGCATGATAGCCTTCTTCAGGATATTTTTTTTTTTCATCCAAAGAGAAAGGCATAAGGTGATTTTCCTGATACATTAAATATTGTATGTATGTTTATGTTAAATCTATGTTACGATAGAGCAATATAAGATAAACAAATTGTCCTTGGGTACAGTGAAAGAGGTAACACATCTGGTATAAGTCCTGTTCCTTAATCACTGCAGTACCTATTTCTCTTGTGAACCCTGTAGTGATTTTGTAGTAGTAATTTGTTTAAGGGTGCCTTGTGCACATCCCTGGTCCTTCCAATGACTCTCCTCTGTCACCTTTTTTTTTCTCTCTCAGGCACAGCAGCACCGCACCTTCAACAGTGCTATCCAGAAACAGGCAAGCATGGGCCTCTCGAAGCCGCTGTACTCACTTGATGGTAGGACTGGCGTAAGACATAATGGCCTTCCTGCTGAGGAGCGAGTTGATGAGGATGACACTGATGATGAGGTGGGCATTCCTACAAGAAGTGTCACTAGACACGGAGTCCTGCATGCTTATTTTGTCAAACTTGGACATACATTTCATCTTCATTCACTAGCCTGTTGCTTCAAACATCTCTTGCTTTGGATACTGTAGGAGAGATTTTTCACTTCAATTTTACCTACCTAAAGTCTTCCAGTGTTGCTCTGGGGGGGAAAAAAGCATTCCAACAGTGTTCAGCGCATCTGTAGTAACTGTAATCATCATCCATTAACAGATTGTGAGAGACCTTTCTTTAGGACTGTGGCCTTTGTGTCTACAGATTTTAACAGCTCCAGATCTGGTTGACTTTTCTCCTGTATACCGCTGTCTTCACATCTACTCTGTTTTGGTAAGTTTAGTATTTTTATTGACTACACCTCTGCTACATTTTCTTCACTACAAATCAGATCTTTTTTCTTACCTTGCAGGTTGCTGCAATTGTGTGACATATATAGTTTAGAAATCTGCATAGAGTGTACTGTTTTGTATAATGTGCTGCCTTTACTGATACTTTTGTTCGTTAATTACAAAAGAATTACAGAAGTGTCAGGGAACAATATGGAAGTTAATGTTGACAAATAGGCAGTAGTGCACCTTCGACCAAAAATTGCTGAACTGTTGAACAACAACACTGAAGATGAAAATGATCACATTCCCAGAAGAAATATATCAAAGTGCAAGAAGCAGCTTTACATTTAAAATAGATGTAATGTCCCTGGAAACATTCTATCAAGATACACTGGGGAAAAAGTAGATTCTGTGAATGAGCTTGAAGTTTTCCTCCTGGATGCCTAGAGAAGTACAGGTTGAGAAGCACGTATAGCTTACCATTCATGATCACTGAAAGACTGGTTAGACGTAGAATCGTGTGAAATTTTTGAATGAAAAGCAAAGACCTTAGCAGCCTTGGGTAGCATGAGGCTGACTCCATATAAACCCATAAAAAATCTGGTCTGAGATAGATATAGTTGCAGATTTGTTTAAATTGTTCTGCCCAGTAGCAGTAATATGCAGATGTCATTTCTAGCTGATAAGAAGCTTGAGGATGTTTTTATTCTCTGTTAAGCTAATAGAAAAAGCAAGGATTTTTTTACTCTCAATGACTGTGTCTTTTGCTTCACCTTTAATGATTCTCACTAGAGGATTTCTAGTCTGTTTGACGTGCTATTAGTCACAGTGCCCAGTGTTATGTTGGAGCACGACCTTCACACCAGAAACTCGTCTCACATTAGCTTCTGCCCAAAGCTCTCAGCAGAGCTCAGGGCACTGCACCAGACCTGCATAGTCGAGGATAGCTAGAAAAAATGTCACAATAAAGCAATATTTTTCCTCTAACAAGTAAAAGGAAATTGGATTTTGATATACAAGCATACGGCATACGCGTAGATTTCAGGAACCAATTATATTTGTGTCTGTATATACTGTTTGTTATATCTAGAACTAGGGTTTTGGTATATATAAAAGTCATTAAACAACGTTTTTAATGCATCGTTGTACATCTTAAAACTTTGTGTGAATGTGACTTGAACTGTATTGATGATAATGTACCAGTGATGTTATTTGAAAAGAAAAAGGTTGGCTTAGTGATGAATTGGCACCACACAACCAAGTGAAGCTGAGGAACATTTCAGCCTTAATGTGTACATGTGGTAGAGCCATTAAATCTTTTAAGTGTCATCTTAAGAACACATTGCAGGGCTGTTCATACAACATCCTCCTCTCCTTGGTTCATTTAAGGTCAATGGGTTACATAAGCCTAGGATTTCCATTGTTTTTGTGGAGGGGAAAAATGGCTATTATTTTTTTTGTTAAACTAAGTTAAAACAATTGATGTTGGAAGGTGGCTTAGGAGCGTCAAGCCCCGTATGTGATGAGTAAACCCTACATTCTGAGAGACCATGGTCAGCTCACCATTTAACAAGTTTGACCGAGCAGTAACCTCTGGCCGCAAAAACAGAACATAAAAAATGCTAAGCTGCCGCATTCATCTTGTGCACAAATTTGCTGCACATTCATTGGGTGGAGGAGGGGGTGCCGTTTCCCCTGAGCAGCTCTGTTAATGAGAGCATGGGCATGTCAACTGCAACGAGAGAGCCCTGATTTTTTTCGCAAAAAGATGGGAGGCGAGTTGTCACCTTCAAAACACACTGTCCAGCATTACTGTTTCTACATGCCTTCCTTGCTACCTATTTAAAAAGCTTCATGGAACTGTCTGAGTGACGGTTACATTACACCTGTTGTCCTTCTTCTGCTAATTTTTTCTATGGATGTGCAGGGGCATGAAATGGGGCACTGTGTTTCTGTATACACCTCTCTTCCATCCAGTTGTAACAGTTTGACTACCTCATTGATTTCCCCAGTCCATCACAGCCTCCCAGAATACAAGAACATATAAAATTCTTCCTTTTTATTTAAAATGTCTCCCCACACTTTTAGCGGAGACATTTTCTGATTTCCTTTGCTTTGATTAAATATATGGTAATCAGTGGATCATATTAGAAGTTTAATTACAACACTTTAGGATATTGGTTCAAATGACAGGTTCCTGTTACCTCTAGTCTCTGTTACTCTTAGATCAAGGTATGAGTTCTGAACTTTGTCGCTGTTTCTTAGTGCTAAATTTGGAGGGAGATGCAACCCATACAGGATGTCACCTGTCTCACTATTTTGCACTAATGCTCTGTTGACTTTCAAGGCTCTATCCCTCCAATGGGGCTTTGAATATCTGTCTAGGTTACTGGTGCCAGTATTACACATCAAACCTTCCTGTAGGTCTTTGGCAGTGTCCCCATGCGTAGTTTGCCTTAAGTGTGGGGTTTTACATTTCAAGCGCACTGGATAGCTGCCATCTTCTAACCCGTTTGCCCCAAAAATGAACTTGTCTTCTTGCTTTCTTGCTAGAAGCTAGTGAAATCCCCTGAAGCTCAATTCGGCTTCGTTCCAAGCCATACAGTTCTCCAAGCTTTTCTAACTACAGACTTTCGAGCAGAGAATTACTCAACCATGAAATAAGTGCAGATAGCCAAAAAATAGCTTTACTTGATCAGTTATGTCTCCCTTATACAATTTAAGGCTTATTTCACCAATTGGGTTTTTGCACCAAAAATGTTTGTGCTATGAGTAGGCACCAAATTTTTCTTCTTTGTGCTCTGGAAGAACAGGCGGAAAGGTTAGGCTTTCTCTATAATTACTTTTTGTTTACACTTCTGTAATGATGTTATTTTTGTCTTGTGGGGTTGTAGGGTGACAGAGAAACATTTGAAAACTACTACAGGAAGCAAAGAAAAAAACAAGCAAGGCTTGTGTTGCAGCCCCAATCCAGCATGGTAAGTAGCACACCTTTTCCCTCATCTCTTGTTATATTATCCATAACATTTTACAGTAAGTTCACTTGTGTCTTTGTGCATCTTCCAGCATGAAACTGTGGAAGGGTACAGGAGATACTTCAATCAGATTGTTGGGTAATGTTCAGAGTTTTTATTCAGTTGCCAAACACCAGTTGAATTTCAAAACTTATTGCATGACTGGGCACATAAGTGGAGTTTAAACTCTTGAATGCATTTGCTTTATGGTACAAGGTGTTGGCCATTTAAAAATGGAACACAGGTGGTTCAGAATTCTTGGCTCCAAACACAAAATGCCACACCATGCCCCAGAATTAGCTTTGTAACAATGCCTACTCATAGCACAAACATTTTACCTGTTTACTTAAACTGGGTTGTACTTTCGGTAGATTTTTTGTAGTGGAGGACCACATCTTGCATGCAACCCAAGGTCTGGTGACCAGAGCTTTCACAGATGAGCTCTGGAACATGGCTTTGTCGAAGATTATTGCCGTACTTCGGACCCACTCAGTAAGTGTCTCCTCATACCTGGGTTGAAGAAGGGGGGCAGGGGAGTTTTGTTGGGAGGAGATGGCCATTTATTTGTCCCAATCTGTGGGTTTTCACGTTCCAAGATTTTTTTTGTGTGTGTGTGTGTGTGTGTCTGTGTGTGTGTCTGTGTGTGTGTGTGTGTGTGTGTGTGTGTGTGTGTGTGTGTGTGTGTGTTTTCCATGGAGTGGAATCACCTCTGTGACCACAAATTTTTATAATGGAAAGTCAGCTGTATCAGAGGACAGACCAATCCCATTGTTTACCCTGGGAGTCCCAGGCAGTAATCCACAGCTGCAAGGCATATGCATAATTCCCCCATGATTTACAACTCAGTGGGCCCTCTAAACATGCTCTTAGTTGGGCAGTTTAGAATATTCACAGTTAATCTGCTGTTGTTGCTGCAATCTGTCCTCATTAGGTTCACATGACCTCTTCATTAGATCAGGGTTGAATCATTCAGCACTAGAAAGGCCCACCAGGAAGTGGACCCAACGATTAATTCAAATGGCACAAAGGCGGTCTTTGCATGAGCTCTGTTTTTTCTTCATGGTGTTGTGGCTGGCCCTTTGCCAAAATACCAGCTGGTCTTCTGGCATCTAGGAAAATTAATGTTATGTTATTACAGCTACATAAACACGTTTATATGCTCTATTCAGCAGGTGAACAGTCGTGTTATGCAAAATATTCAGACATTTTTGGTTTTTATGGGCGAGTTTAGACGTGAAAGCAAGCAGGCCTATACTGTACCGTATGTCTACCATATTCCTTTATTTGTACTGAATCAACAGTTAGGAGGCTTTGCCTGGTGATTTATGTGCCATACACATCCTTGCCAGACAAGCAGGCGAACAAGGAGGAAGAGCTGCTTCATCTAGACAGTCAAACAGGTTCTGTAGCTGAGTGATGAAGGGAGCAAAAACACTTCTCTTGTGTACTTTCCTGAGCCTTGTATAAATGTTAAATCAGTTTGACTAGTTGAGGTTTTTTAACTTTGCAGCTTCTAACTAAAGGAAAATGAAAAAGGATGTGCCCTACTAATTCTACAGCAAACACAGAATGGATTAAATGACCGAGGGTGTAAAAAAATACATTTACAGCGTAGGGTGCTCTGAAGAACAGAAGCTGTGTTATGTTGAGTTGGCTCATTTTTGGCCTGTTGCCGGTCAGACAGTCTGTCCACCAGTTGGACCACCATGACTTCCAGAGCTTCATCAGCGCTACTTGTCCCTCCTCAGTTCTTAACCCCTGAGCCAGGCCTCCCATCACAACAGTCTAATTGTTGTTTAATAAGGCCAGGGAATCTGAACTTCTGTGTGGGGGGGAAGGAGCATCTCATTAGTTGCATTGTGTTGAGCTGTGTTTACAAAATCTGACTGTCCGTCTATTTTTTGCTCCTTGACCTTTGTGATTTTATTGTCAACGATGCGTTTTGGGATCTCTTGTGTTTGAGCCAGTGCTGCATTATTCAGTGACCTCTCATTTCACCCCAGTCCTACTGTAGCGATCCCGACCTTGTCTTAGAGCTGAAGAACTTGATTGTCATTTTTGCAGACACTTTGCAGGTGGGTACACATATTTCAGTTTATTTATGCTTTTATTTTATCTTTGTTAAAATGAAATGAACAATGTTTCTTTATTCTGGGTTATTTTTAAAACTGAAAGTTTCTGTCAGACCCATCAGGAAAGTTTAGACAGTCCATGGTTGCTGTGTCTGTTTTAGCACCTTGGACATTGTTTTGCATTGTCAGTTCTCTCAGACTGAAGTGACATTAGAATTTAGATGTTTAGTTTCATAATTAAAGGATGCTTCTCCTGTCTATATAATGCAGTCATTTGACCGGTTTGTCCGCTTACTGTATTTTGAAAGCAATGCATCTGACTTTCCGAAGAGTTCACTTTCTGACTCATTTGTTTCTCTGTGTTTGCATTCAGAACATAGTAGATTAGTCTTCTGAATAGTGTTTTCACAAACTGTTCTTTCAGGCATTGACCTTTATATTTGTAGTGTGTCAATATTTTAAGATTAGGAAAGTCATTTTAGTGATAATTTTGGAGGTTTTTCCAGCTTTTGTAGAGATTCTCTTAATTTAATTATTTAATTGACTTGTACCTTTCTAATCCTTTTTTCCTTTAGGGCTATGGATTTCCTGTGAACAGACTCTTTGACCTTCTATTTGAGATAAGGGATCAGTATAATGAAACATTGCTGAAGAAATGGGCTCTAGTGTTCAGGTTAGTTCATCTAGGACGTTATTACATTTTTGTGTGTCTATTAAAAATCTTTGAAGTGTTCTTTATATATGGTGGTTCAAAATGAAATGAATACTTTTTGTTACATTTACTTTTCAGTGACTCTAAGTATCATATGAATATGCTGATCATTTGTAAGATTAAGAAAAAAACTTTCATTAAGTTCTATAAGCTGTGCCTTATAAACAAGACTTTATAAATGTAAAGACAAAGAATATAGAAAGCTGTCCATAAAGCTTACAAGGTCTTATAGGTTTTACATTGATTTTTATGTACTTGTTTCCAACTAAATTCACAGTGGAGCTACCAGGTGTGGTGCGTGTTTACCTGTAAAATAGAATAGAAGGTATTAAATGGCTCTTAATGAAAGTATGCTGAACTTTCAGTGCACTTTTACATCAACTTTTGTCTGGCTCATAAATGACATCCTTTTCTGTTTGTGCTTGGCACTCAGACCTCACTGTTGAAGCTGCCAGTTTGCTGATTGTATCTTACTCCCCAAGGCAACTGCAAATGTCAGTCATCATTTGCTAATCACTGAGAGACAGCAGTTTGCTGTTGTGTATTTTATGAATGTATTTATGTCTAACAGGGACATATTTGAGCAGGACAACTATAGCCCCATCCCTGTGGAGAATGAAGAAGAGTACAGATCGGTCATCAGCAGGTTTCCTTTCCATGACACAGAAATTGAAAAAGTTAGTAAAGAATTACTGGGACCTTACTTCAGAGAACATTCAGACCTTATGTAGCCCTTGATCTGTAGTTGGAAACACATTCACCTGTTGCTGAAGTTCATATTTTATTCAAGATACTCAGTTCTATTGTGGCACAAAATACTATCTAGTAGCAAAAGTTTCTTAGTAATTATTCTCGTAGCATAGAAGTCACACCTTTGTGTAAATGCTCAGGTATTTAAGGCATTCAGTGTCACAGTTTTATACTTACGACCAGGTTTAGTCTTTATTTACTCATTGTTATACATAATTGAAAATATCTAGCTGCACTCTTCTGAAAATTTATAAACAGTGTACCAGGTATTTAGGAAGAAAACAAAGCACTGCATATTTTGTTTCAGCCTCAATATATGGAAATTTTATATATTTAAAAATTTTGTGCCTGTCACCAGTATAATATACTGTAGTGTAGAGTCATTTTGTGTGCATTACTGCCATTTAGTGAATGTCCTTTCATGTTCTATCTGAATCTTTTTCAACAGCAACCATTTCCAAAGAAACTTCCAATGTCACAGTCAGTGCCTCAAATATACACTCAGGTGAAGGAATTCATTTATGCCAGCCTTAAGTTTTCCGAGTCCCTTCATCGCAGGTGAGCAAGCATTTAGAATTGCAGAAGTATGTGTTCCAGAATTGCCACAAATATCTTTTAATATCTGTTGCATTTATATTAATGGTTTCCTGAATTTGATTTTCATAAATTTGCAATTTCATCTACAAAGGTGTGTGTGTGTGTGTGTGTGTGTGTGTGTGTGTGTGTGTGTGTGTGTGTGTGTGTGTTTACCCTTGCACTTTATCTGTGTAAAGTATATTTTGAGCACCTCAGATGGTGGTCTTCATACTTTATGCATTTATTAGTGAATTTGGCTTTGTGAAACCTGAGTTTTATAGTCAAGTCCTCCTGCCATAAAATTTGAGTAGGTTTCTGTCTGCAAGAATAACAATTTTGATAAGACCTGGCTGTGAAAGTTCCAAGAAAGACCTAGCTTTTGGAACCAAGTCTATCAGTTTGGAAGTACTCCCAGAGTAATAATAAATAATTTCACAATTTTTGAAAGCTGATTCCATAATACTGTTTGCCAGTAATACGCATTTCCTTTACTAGATGTCTGTGTACAGACCTTCAGGTCAGCTGCAAGCTTAATCTCATTATAAGTCCTCACAATAGTATTGTACTGTCTTGCCAAATGGAGAAAAATGTTTTGAATACATATAGTGAATTATAGTTCAACATTTTCAGGATATTACTGTAACACTTGGAATGAAGAACATAAAATTCTTTGTCCTCATTCTTGTTTTTGGTTTTATATTGCAGTATGCAACCAAACTTTCAAAATTTCTCAAGAAATAATTGGGTTTATTCCTTGGCGCCTCCAGGCAGTAATATTTGTGCCTCCGTAGGCTGGATGGGGCAGGCTTTAGCAAGGAAATGGTGTTGCTACAGCATGTGCTCTTGGTCCTAGGGCCTAGTGTTACAGCCTGGCTTTATTTCCCCCCTTACTTGTATCCTTTATGCCAATATTTGTTCTCTGTAAGCTCCATGGCTTTATAATGGTGTTGTTTGGGATCTGCGTTGTGCTTGTTGCTGGCACGCCAAATCCGTTCCCAGGAGAGCCAGCCTCCTGTTCTCCCACTAGGGCTTAGGGCTCTGGCCGATGCGCACCAGCACTGTTTCATGACACTCCTGGAAACCCTGTGTATAGTTCACTACTCCAGTGACTTCCATGCAGCCCAGAACATCGCGAGTGTTGTGTCAGGCCTATGACTGCCATGATTGACTGATGATAATAGATCAGATCTCCCCAGGACATGGCAATACTAGTGCAGGTAACCACCACAGAAGAGCTTTCTATAGGAGTCTGCATGTAAACTGGTTAAGGATAGAGCTGTAACAATGTAAGATCTACACACAGGTTACATGTTGTTGTATACTTTGGACTTCTTTTGGCTGTGTTCCACTGCGCTTAAGGTTTATTGACTGTCTCATCAGTAAATTTGTCACATTTTGTTTTGTGTAGAAGAGGACCTTTAGATAAAGAGGACCCGTTGTTCTTGAGTTGCTTTAGACCATTTATTTCTCTTGGGTGATGGAGCTCTCCCATCTTTTCTCCCACAGGGCATTACTGTGCTATCATTGGTTTAATTGTTTAGGATTGTTGTCTCCAACTCACTGTTAATCATTCCTAATGGATTTATCTTCACACCTTGCTAATTGTTTTTCGGTGAAGTTAAACACATTGTAAGAGCCTTAACTGTTGACTACTTATTATGAATGTTAACTTGGTTCTTTACATTCAATAATAGTCTCTCACACAGGTTGCCTCTACTAAATATAGGCATCAGCAGTGGGGTGTAAATACAAATGTTGACACTATTTAGCCTTGGAGTAGCTCCGGAAAATAGGTGGTGGCCTTACTAGTAGGTTAATGATTATCTTAAATGGTAAGAAAAATCTGAAACTGATCAATATTTTTGTTGCCTATCTATTTTGAGATGTAGTATTTTATCAGTATTTCTAAATTGAGTTAGTATAACAACTGGTAACATATGAGGAACATTTTTGAATTAATTTATATTCTGCCCTAAAGATGCTACTAGCAGAATAATTTAGGAACAGTCTTGGAGTTGCTTTTTAATTCTTTTTTTATATTTTTCTTTTGTAACTAAAGAAAGTATGCTACGTTTTGCTGTGAACTATTTTTGCGTGAGCTATGAATATAATGTAATGAATGAATAAATAGAGGAACACAATGTACCTAAAGCAAGCTTTTGTTTGATTTGGGAATAATACATTCCCATTCTGAAAATTCAAAACTTCTGTTATGGATTTTGTGAATTATGGATTTTTTTTTAAATATAACTAATTAAATAATTGAATAATTACTGAATTCTATGTGCTCTTCTTATTACTGCAGCTGTGAATTGGCATAACGCAGTGTCTCGGGAAAACAGCAATAAATAGCAGAACTGTCTGTAATTTGTAGTAGTTTAGGAAAGGATTTTTTCAAGTTTGTGCAACAAAATTTAATTAAAAAGGTAATTGATTGAGATTTCATGCAAATTTTTAAGCCATATGGTGAATCAGTGTGGGGGGGGGGGGGGGGGCTTGGTTCTGTACACATACAAGAATGTCTACAGCAGACCTGCTATATAAAACAATTCTTTTTGAATATTTCAGTCTAAGCAATCTTGGAATGGTTAAATATTTATTTGAAAGTGAATTGTAATGTTAAAAAGGCTTTGTGTTTCTGGCATCAACTTCTAGACACTTTTTTTAAATATTAGGATAAACAAATTTTTGTGCCAGACTGGAGATGCTATGAACTTGACCTCCTCTTTGAATTCTTTATTCACTCAATTAGCTTCTCGTGTTACAGAAATGAAAATTAATGAACTTAAAAATTAATACTAAACCTTTGCTTCACTCTTTTGACTTCAGCTCAACAGAGATTGATGACATGCTACGAAAGTCCACCAACCTGTTACTGACGAGAACACTGAGCAGCTGCTTGCAGAACCTCATCAAGAAGCCTCATATAGGCCTGACAGAGGTATGACTTGTGGGTTGATTTCAAAGGTAGTGTAAGTATCTTTATAATAGGGATCTTCAGAGCTGGTCTTACAAGTCCCAGGCACACTGTCAGTAGTTTAATTATTATCTCTCAATGTACACAAATTATACCAGCTTTATAAAACAGACCTGATGGTTATCACACTTATTTTGGTGTTGTGATCAGAACCCACAGAGTAGTCTTATGTACATGCTGTTCATCTTAGTCCTCTAAAATAAACCCCTGACAAGGAACAGTGATCAACAAATGTCTGTAATTTTCTTGAAAGAAGTAATTATTGGTGGCATGAAAACCAGCTTTAGTCTGGCTAGAAACCCCAGCTTTGTTCATGGATGACCAAATTTGGGAACCATTTCTGTGAGCATTCTGGAGACATAGACCATAGTAACTATTTCCTTTGACAGTAGTGTGTTCCTTGGAGGCCTAAATATAACATTTTATTTCTTACATTATAATATAAAGATGACTTACAGAAACAGTTAAATGTTTAGCACATATAAGACTTTAAAAGCTACAGCTCATTCAAACAACCAAGTTTATAATCTGTTTTATTGTAGCATTATAAAAACCAGGCTGGCACAGTAGCATAGCTGCATCACAGCTCCTGGGCTATTTGGGCATGGGTTCAAATCCAGCTGTGTGTGTGGACATGCAAATGTATGACTCTTGAATAATGGAGAGATTCAGTATACCGTCAGGGTGAACACCATTATTATGGTTTGTGTCTCCAGAGGGTTCACAAAAATGTTCAGGAGTTTTCAGTGTTCTCCCCATATCGGTGGTTTCCTCGTGAGTGCTCCTTAGAATTTCCTGCATGGGTTTAGGGGAAAGGTGTGGGGTTGATGACCTCATACTTTAAAAATATTGTTGGTTTGAAACGTAAAAGATATGCAAACCATTCAGACCTTGTAGAGAGTGGAGAGTGATAGTCTTGAGGGAGACAGAGATTTTCAGTGACTGTTTAAAATCCAGTAAGTTTAAAATTAAGAAATTCCTGTGGGTGATGCCTTGTAAGTGGCTTTTAAGTAGAGGCTGGTAGTGTGGAAGTGAAACCAACCAGATATTGTTTTCCCTGTTTTTATGTATTGTAGCTGGTACAGATCATCATAAATACCACCCACCTGGAACAAGCCTGCAGGTATCTGGAAGACTTTATTACAAATATCACTAATGTGTCCCCAGAGACCATCCATACCACAAGACTTTATGGGCTCTCCACATTTAAGGTATGTTGCTCTGTGATATGTAAAGCCTCCTGTTACAGTTACCGGCTCTCTAGAATCAGTGTAAATTTTTCCGTATAACACTTCAGTTCTATATCACTTGGTGGAAATTGAAGGAGGGGTCTGTTGGTTTGTCTAGGATGCCAGACATGCAGCAGAGGGAGAGATCTACACCAAACTAAACCAGAAGATTGATGAATTCATTCAGCTGGCAGATTATGAGTGGAACATGTCTGAGTCAGATGGACGGGCCAGCGGGTACCTGATGGACCTTATCAACTTCCTCCGCAGCACATTCCAGGTCTTCACACACTTGCCGGTAAGTTCTTCCCTTCCTCACAATTTTAGAGCTTCCCCTCACATTTTGCCTCAGTGTTACGATGATTGACTCATTTCTTCAGTTACTGTCTTGTTGCTTTGTAAATGTCCATGGCTGTAAGTCTCTATGGGGACCAGGGAAAGGGCTATAGAAGGCAAACCCCATGTAGCAAGTTCAGAAAGACTATTTGTACATTTCCCAGTTGACACTGCGTTTTATCTACAAATAAAAAGGAATGTTATCTTTGGAGATGGGGCCACGGTGGGAGAAAGGCTGCTAATGAGGGATTCTAATCATATGGACCATAAAGCTACACAAAAGAACCCCCCCCAACAGCTATCCACTTTAGAAAGAATAGAGCAGTCAGAAATGAGCTACTCTAATGTGAATTATGTCTGTCATGTGATGTAAAACTGAATATGTGGGCTCATTGCTTTTCTGATGCTTCAGGCACTTTCTTTGGAAACAGACAGTTACTCCATCAGTCTGAAGAAGAATGTCAGCTGCCTCACTATACACGGATACCTTGGTTCTAATTTCAGTTGTCATGTAGTTCTCAAATATTACTAGTGATTATTTAAGTATTTTTCAGTGTAGATTGCTTGCCTGTTCTTTATATTTACTATCCCAGTAACACATTTTTTTCTGCACTTAGTTGCATATTATGGATGTTATTTTTTGTATAACTTCTGCTTCTACCAGACTTGCTTGGCTCTGAATTTCCATTCTGTCTATTTATTGTTACCATACTTTCTTTCCCTGTTTATATTTGAAATTTGGGCTCTGCTCAGAATAACAACAATGATCATGCTGCAATGTCGGTGAGTAACTGCCCTGAAGCAGAGGTGGAACAGCATGCTTTTGTCAGTCCTGTGGGCCTGCCTGCAGGCTTGTCGCTTCCTCCACGTTTAATCACACAGTCGGTCAACAATGACCAGTGTGCCACTTTGTTTCTCCTCACCTTGTCTTTGTACCTTGGGTGTCGTGAAACTAAAATACCCAAGAATGCATCATCTGTGCCAAAATGATACAATAGTGTGTATTGCTTGGCAGAAAAATAGGAAAACATATCCTTGGTTATACCATCGTAATAAATGTTTTAACAGTGAAGCATTAAACGCAACATCCTTTGAAAGATGGACACTTGTTGCACAAGTGTCCTTTTTTGTGCATATGAAAGCTCGAAGAGTTGTGCTCTGTAATTTCCAGATGAACTATCTGGACGACGGGACATAGGGTTTTTCAGTGCGAGAGAGCTGACAGGACCTCCACACTCTCACCGTGTGATTATACCACTTAGTTGGCTGTCAGACAGCCCCCGAAATCTTGGCTGGAAGTGCAGTACACAGATCAACAGGTACCAGTTAGAGTGGGGAGCCATTCATTTTCTGTAATTGTTGCCCCTTCAGAGAATGAGTGTAGTGGTTCATTTCTTTACATCTGAAGGCTTTGCCACATCTGTGGCTACAAGTGTGTTGAAGGAGCTGCTGCTTCCGCAAATTGCATGTTTTCACCTTTTCTGTAGATCACCTCTAAGCAATACACCATACCTGTGGGTGCATTGCATCTCTCACCTCCTCAAAAAATCATTTATCAGAACAGTACATAAATTATATTTCCTGACATTCAAGTGAAAGATTAAAGGTCTTTGGCAGGTGCCTTGATTGTTACATCTGTCAGCTTTTATCCCAAGATTAACAAGGAAAGTTTTTATATACGGATGGATGACACTTTTAATTTACAGGGAGCCTTTTTTTAAATACAGATTGTCCTTTTCAGTTTACTTTTTAAAGTCCATTTATTTTAGAAAAGCTTGTGTTAAGCATCTGTTCAGTTGTAATATAATATGCTATATGATTTGTCAGAAAAGATTGTATATTTCTTATTTTTGTCACATCTGAGAAGGGTGATCTTCAGATCAAGAATCAAGAGATTTGCATGTCTGCATCTGTATCTCTTGGTTGGTTCTGAAACACTTTTGCTTACCTATGAGTTGTACGTTGCTTTAGAGTAAAGCATCTGTTGAATGAATAAGTGAATGTATAGGTTTTTTCTACAATTTTCAATATAAAATTTTTACTACAATTTTTTAAACTGTAGAAAACAGTTTAAAAATTCTCACTTCACCACCATTTTAAATGCCATTATATTAAGATTGTAACCCATGAGGTCTACATACTTTAAACACTTTTTTCAGGAAAATTAATCAGCACTCCCAAGCCAATGTGTTTCATATTGGGTTTTGAAATAATAGAAAAGTCTTTTTTAAGGATTATGTAGCTATGAATATAATAGACTATAAGGACTTTATGCATTCATGCATTAATATTTACATTTACCCCAAAAAATCTTTGTTGTGCGATACTAATGTTTCCTGTTGTGAATCTGCTTTGTAAAGGAGAAACAGACCACTTGCTTTCACAGCAAGACCTCAAGATACTGGCTCACTTACTTTAACATTTACACTAGTAAAATATGTATTTTATTGTATACCAGTCATTCACAAGTATCATAGATGGCAGGTCCCTTGCACAACTACAAGGACTGTAAAAATAATAAATTAGCATTACTGTTAAATCTTATTCCCAAAAAGCAGTGAGACCAGTGCAGTTTCTGAGCAGGAGTTCATGCATTAATGATAACACTTCCAGAAGCATAAGACCAAAGTTATATCTATGTTACAATTTCTTATTCAAAGCTATGGTAATGGAAAATCCAAGTGTCTATGAAATATAATATTTTTGCATTTACTTTCATTAATCTACTTGAAACACTGGTGGCTGTGCAGTTAGCTTATGACTGTCTTCCCACACATAACACTGTAGCCATATATGTTGTGTGTGAATAATTTTTTACTCTCTCTAAATAAAATCTCAGTAATACTACTCTAGAAAACCTCATAGCCGGAAGGTTCTTTTTGGTCATTCAGTTGTCTTTGGATCTTATTTTCATTGCTTATGGTTTCTGCAGGTAGAATTGTTTCTCATCCAAAGCTTTTGTCTGCAGAGCCTTAAATTTTAAAGTCTGGGTAAAGTTGGATATTTTGCTGGAGGTAGTTGGAGTATCTGTCCTACAGGAACTACAGCCGGACATTTCTTGGTTACTTTGACAATCTCCACATTACAAATTCTTGTCATTAGCCACCACGCTGTCTGGTGCCCTAGGTTTTAAAACGCATGAACTATGTGTGATGCCACAGAAGTTAAATGTTAGGAGATTGTTTTTGAAACTTGTTAGAATTTTGTTCTGACATAAATAAAATATGTTAATTTATGGTAGAAAAGGATATATTTGTACATCCTTTACAGAACAGAAAGCAAGCGGTATAATATTCATTCATACATGCGGCTTTCAAAGACTGTTCTCCTTTCTCCAGGGAGGTAGAGTCTGGGGTTGCTTTGCAGAACCATCCATCTCCAAAGTGCAAAATGTGTTATTGAATAAGATGGTTCTGGTATATGTCTTGGACCAGGCAGACGTGGCGTCTGTTATAACACATGTATCATTTGAGTGGTTGTTGTCCATATACTGGCATGTATGGAGGTGTAGGAGTGCATGTCTGTGTGTTTGTTTGAATGTATTTTCCCCCTTGTGTACAGTCACACACCCCTGCTCATTTCAAATCTGCGTGTTCAGAGATATCAGCTTTATGTCTGCCTGCCTGTGTGGCAACTTTATGACTGCAGATGCCTGTGTTTTGGCGTAACAAAACATAGTGTGTGCAACTGTAAACATTTACACACGCTTCAGCCCAGGCATGGTAAGGATGGAGTCTTCCATCGCCTTGTGTTCATGTTGTTCATTATTTTGTAATTACCTTGCAGATATTTCTTTTTGTAGCTTGGAGGCTAGAAGGTTCTCATCAGTGCTCTGGCCCCATGTTTCTCTTCTTGCAGGGCAAGGTGGCCCAAACAGCCTGCATGTCGGCTTGCAAACACCTGTCCACATCCCTGATGCAGATGCTGCTGGACAGCGAGCTGAAGCAGATCAGCATGGGTGCGATCCAGCAGTTTAACCTGGATGTCATTCAGTGTGAATGTAAGTTCAGCTTGTGAAGCTTAGCAGTCTTAGACAGAGGAAAGAAACCCTCCTTTGAATCTCATACACATGTAGTGAAACTATCAGTTTTAATGCTCTTGTGAGTCTTTGACTGTTTCTTTGGACCCAATAATGAAATGAAATTGAGGGCTACGTTTTAACTGTGTACTTTTAAAGTATTTTATGATCCTCAGTGTGTGCTGCAGGATCTGCGTTATCGCAGAATGCACCACAGGACCCCCTGCTGAAAGCTCTGTTTGTCAATCTTCAGGCTTCAGAAGAGCCAAGTGTCAACAGAAGCACCTACTATCCCCCTTGCTTAAGGAAGAGGGCTCTGTGACTGCTGTGGGGGGAGTCAAATTAGCAGCGTGCACGGTGTGGGGGCCTGTCATTAACAGTCTGTTAGAAATGTCTCTCTCACACAGGCCTGCTTGAAGCTTGATTTACACTCAAGGAACTCCCTTTGGGACTCCCTATACGTAGAGTCAGAAAGGTGACAATTCTTTTAGAATTGTGGGCACTACAGCTTCCCACTATTTAGTGTCAAATGGGTTAGGAGCCTCTGTGCTGTTATATGCTGATTATACAGTGAAAGAATTTGGTTGCTCAAACTGATATATAACTGAGTTTCACCTTTCATAGTGCAACTTTCATATAAAATCTGTAATAGAACAGAACAATGTGGTGTGTGAATGATGGCTGTTGTCTAGCCATTTTGACTGCCAGTGCATTGCTGGTGTTAACATAAGCTCCTGTTCTGTCATCACAAAAGAGAAGTATTACAGTTGCTTTGGTAACATGACAAGAAAAACATTACTCTTGCAGGCATTATTTTTCAGTGAGCATGTCTGCCGTATATAGAGAAATGTCTGTATCAGTGAATCACAGCCTGCTCGAGGTGTTATGAAGATGGTGAAATTCCGGCCCACGCTGGCTGTTCAAAGACAGAAGACATTGCAGGGGAGTGGTTCCTGAATTGCAAGCAGCTCCGTGCCCAGCCGTCTGCGTGCCTGGCCAGCTCCCACCCACTGTCTCCCTTTAATTGCTGTGTCGATTTAATGGCAGAGATGCAGCAGCAAAAACAGATACACAAAAATATGTTGCAAATGAGGGAACCACTATCCTCAGAATACTTTTTTTACCCACACCTCCCCAGGGAATAGGAGAAGTGGTCAGAATATGGTGGGGTAACTAAACTTTGTACAGATCCTTTGTAGTGAATGGCTGGGGAAATGAAATGCGCTAAATGGAAGCCTTTCGGTGAATAGTTATTCTGTGGTGGAAGGTTTGCATTTAACAATTTCCTCTTCTGTAACCTTATTGTACCCATAAACTTTGTACACTTTTGGATTTGTTTTTCAGCGTGTCCTCCTGATCATGTGTCTGTCTTACTGTCTCTGCCTGCAGTGTTTGCCAGCTCTGAGCCAGTGCCCGGGTTCCAAGGGGATACATTGCAGCTGGCCTTCATTGACCTTCGACAGGTGAGCCCTTGACATCCTGTGATCCTAAAGAAGGTCACTGCAGAGCCCTGAGGGTTTATAGGCCCCAAGTCTCCTATTGTGCCTGGCCAGCTCCCATGTTTAGCAGATTTTATTTTCTGAGGCTTCTTAATATCTGTTACATCGGGCGGAGGAGACTTCGATTGTTTTTGTATCCTTAAATGTTTTGTGTTTTTACGCCTTCTGTCTCATGTCTCTTTTGGTAATTTCTTACAAACTTCCTTTAATACAAAAGCGCTGAAATTCATTACCTCCGCTCGCTCTTTTAATTTCCAGTGAATGGCCAGTTAGCTTTGCCTTCTCTCATCATCATGTTATCAAAGATGCAGAACCTCTCCTGTATGTTTCCTCCTTCTAGGGATTTACCCATCCCATGTACGTGCGTATTGTTGTTATTGAATAAACGTAACGTCTTTACAGTTTGCCGTCTCCATCATCTTAACACATGAACCTGTGAAAGGGACCTGCCAAAAAAATAGGTGTAATTGGAGACTTTTTACTGAGGCCACAGTCTGCTTTAGGATTGCCGAGTTAAGGCTTTGTGGTGCACCTCAGTCATGCTTTAATCTGTATTTCCTCTTTAGTGTAAAAGACCTGTTTGGATTAGACATACTTTGACATGATAAAGGCGCTTTGTGTTCACATCATCAGCAAGTTACACAGAGCCAGACTTTATTTCTCGAAAGTGATTTTTGCTGTGCTTTACTTGGTCAGGAATATCAAGTGACACTTCTGAGAATTGTGAATGGTTGTATGAAGTTTTGGCCTTTAATAGTCCAGGGAAAAATGTGTGTGTGTGTGTGTGTGTGTGTGTGAGTGAGAGATATATATTTACTTATTTTTTTCTTTCAGTGCACTTATTGTCAGCAAAATTCATAATTTTTGTTCAGGTGATCTTTACACTTCCTCTTTAGTAAATCTTTTCAATATTTCTGTTCTACTGTATAAAACAAGTTTCACAGTTTTTCCACACAGAAGCCAGAGAGTAAGTAGCACCTAGGGCTTGAACTTGGTACAGGTTCAAGCATGGTAACCACTCAGATCAGGAAGTGTGTCTGCTGGTCAGACTTTAACAGCCCCCAATTGGGCCCCAGGGGTAGCATCGCTGCACTCATAACATCAGTTGGAATGGCTGCTGACAGGTAGCAGCTCAATTTAGAAAAAGCCTCCTCAACAGAAATCAAAGGAGGCAGGGCGGAGGACAAGGGTGTGGATATTAGAGGACAGCCAGCAGACAGATCAGTGGGAATGGCCCCTTTTTGAAAAGGAGCTGACCCAGCATTGAAAGATTGGGATCTTGCTGCCAGTTGCCGGTTCACTAATGGAAGCCAGTTCTCTCCACAATAGCTTGCCTTTTCCACTGCCCATTCTCCTATTGTCGTTGAGCTTGGCTGGGCTCGTTTCCTCTCTTCTTTCTTCCAGAATTGGGATGCTTTCTTGCACAAGTTCATGCCTGTTGTACACCCCCCCAGTCTTTTACTGATCATCCTGAAATGTGGAATGTTCTTGGAGAATATTCACTATCTTTATTTGGTTGTGTTTTGAACTGACATTTATATGTACGCTACAGTTAAGTTTGGCAGACAAATTTTGTCTTTATCTTTTTTTTTATTGCAGTTTGATTCTTAAGAGATAGAATTCTTGGCACCTCATTAATACTGAAATTTGGCAGTCTTAATTCTCTGGGTGATCATTTTAAACCTGAACTTGTGTTTCTGTCAGTGTAACTTTCTCTTATCTTCTGGCACCTATGTCTGCTTTATGATATTGATTGAAAGTATGAGGTTCTTAGACTACAAAGAGGATACTGTTGCCTGCAGGTTCCTGCTAGTAGCCCTTTCTTAATAAATTTACCTCCACTGAACAAAATATAGCAGTTCAGCTTCTTTTATTACACTTCCATTGAATGATTGTTTAGTTACTACTGTGATTATAATGCAATTGATCATTCCACCTTTACTATTCTGAGTACCACCAAGATTTCTAATTCTGTGTGTTCTTTACTGTTTCTCTTATTGAACTTTGTTACAAGCTTTTTATCATGTTGCATATAACTTGAGTCAGAAATAGTGTTCTTTCTGAGAACTCTGGAGACAAACTTCATGTTTTATGCTGCAGTGCTATATTTCCAGAGTGTGACTTACAATTTTTGAGAACTGTGTTAAATGATGCAAATCTACACTGACCATAGTGTGAGAATGACTGACTGTGTGTGTGGCTACTCTCAGATGGATTTGCATCCTGTCTATGCCCTATGCTTCTAGGAAATGCATTGGATCATTGTGACTCTGCTTTAGGATAAGCAGTTTTTGATAGTGGGTGGATGAGTGGGCAGGCAGTAAAAATAGGCAAGACAACATTTGCCCTGTTTCACAATGATACTTCTTTTGTTTGTCAAAAGCCAGAGCATGACCAAATAGCTGAAGGATGAGAAGTAACATTTGGGCTGTGTCTACTGCCTTGAGCTGAAGGCTATATTTCCCACAAGTACCCTGCCCCTGCGGCATGACAATTTAGAGAGGATTAGAAACAACACTGATTGTTCTCAACACTGTCAGAACTCCTGATGAACTTCATGCAGACAGTGTTTACCTACTGCATACTTCTGTCTAAACCCATTCACATATTCCCCTTAATTAAGATACAAACCCCCTTTCATGGTAACATAGAACCTCAGTGTTGACAAGGATGATTGTCGTTCACCAGGTAGTTACTGAGGTGGCACACACTTGTATGAGACCTGTATAACTTATGGGTCTGAAGTAAGTCTGGGAAATTCAGCTGGGGTGTTGTCTTGGTGTCTGAAAACAGGTATTGCTAAAACTCCATCACACTGAGCATCCTATTTTAAAACATAGAGTATCCTCTATATTGTGCATTAGGAGTCACCTTTAAATTGTTTACTTAGTGGACCAAAACAAATGGCTGAATCTCAGAAAGATATTTATGGATAAAATTATATTTATGTGGATATTTATCTATGATATTACCCCTCTGTGATATGTAGTTGATCTGGCGTTGGAGATTTTTTGGAGACTAGCCAGTTGGGCAAACAATCCACTATTACTATATTAGCCAGCATTACATATCCAGTATTATGATGATGAAAAGGCCTGTTGCAGATACGTGGTGTGATGTCTGCTTTGTGTCTGAACTCTCTTTATTGTGTCTTCACTCTATCATTTCTTATATAGAGGGATTGTTTGTTTCTTTCCTTATTTGCACTGAAAAAAGTAGGCCTGACTCAACAAGGACTGCAAATGTTCATTAACACCACTTAGGCTTTTGTGCAGTACTCCATCAGGGCCCTAAATGAGGTGTAAAAATGACATTAGCTGTGCGGCCACTGTTCTCAGCAATAATTATACGTCACATAAACTGCTTACTGCCTTTGCCTATCAGTTTATATTAACATACACAAACACAAGGGCTGTTTAACCTTGTTGCAACCTTACAGTTACTTACCCCAGAGAGCTATTTTAGTCAATTTAGAATTGAAAGCAAAACAAAGCCAAGCCAGAGGCCAGGGCTTCAGTGCGTAAAGGTCACTGTTTGTGGGCACATTGGTGTGCAACTGCAGCATGACTGTTGGCTTGTGTGGAAATGAGCTAATCTGTGCCTTAGGTTATCCAGGGGTCGCCGGGGGATTCTCCTCCTCCTGTTGTGTAGATTAGCTCTTGTGTGCCTGAGTGTCCCCACCCACCCTGCTAATCACCCTGCAGCCTATGAGAAACCACTTTATCTGTTGAAATAAGGGATCAGGTCACCACACAATTAGCCATCACACACACACACACACACACACACACACACACACACACACACACACACACACACACACACACACACACACACACACACACACACACACACACACAGAGAGAGAGAGAGAGAGAGTGAGTGAATAAACTGACAGCCCTTGTCTTTGAAATGTGCTTATTGAAATACAGTTTTGGATACAAAAAAAAAAATTAGTCAAAAATGAGAAATTTTTTTTCTTCTTATAATCTTATGCTTAAGCTCATGGTGATATCTGATGTGTTTAGTTGAATGGCTAATTAGTTGCCTTTTAGGACCTATGTTCATGGTTTATATTTGACATGTTCATTGCTTAAATTGACTGCGATGTTCCTTGGAGCAGACGGTTGGGTGCCTAATAAGGCTTTTGATGCATTTTGGTGGCATTGTGGGGAAAGTCCCATTGCACAGGAAGGACCCACCTCAGATGAAAGGCTCCAGAACAAGGAACAACCTCCTGTTCCTTTGGCGCTGCAGGGTGCTGTTTCATTCCAGCTGAACTTTTTGTTATTTAGCTTGATTGGGGTTTTGATGGAAAACGTTGCATTACAGGAATCGCATTGAACGCTAAGTTAATTGAGAATATAACATTTAGAAAAACACTTGCTGTCTTCGGTAGGGTTGTAAACTGCACTGTTGCCTTCACTCCTGAAAGGAGGAAAGAAGGAGATGGGAGTGTGTTGTGCATTAGCTATATTTGTTATTGTAAATTCCACATGGTTTTAACTGCATGGCATTGGTGGACTGAACTTTTTTTAAATTTTTTTTAAATCCCCTGCTAAGCTGTTAGACCTCTTCATGGTGTGGGACTGGTCCACCTATCTGGCTGACTACGGACAGCCAAACTCCAAGTATTTGAGGGTCAATCCATCAACGGCACTCGCGCTTTTGGAAAAGTGAGTCTTTGGATGCCGCTGTTTGCTTTTTCTGCAGTAGTACATTGATTGAAAGTCAGGTCCAGTTGCTTTATTTTCTACAAGTCAATATGAATCATTGAATAATAAAGTTGTAAGGAATGTGTGTAGAATTCAACATGAGTAATTTTTGTTTTCTTTAAAACTGAACTGCTATACTGCTGCTTTATACCAATATTTCCACTACTAATTATATAAATTATCAAATGTATAAAAATTTAGTACACTTAGCTATGCACTTAAAGTCTGTTTATTCTTTGTTAATCCATGCTTATCAGAGTCTACAGGGGGTATGTATTTTGTTTGAGTTTGTGATTTGTCTTCAATTTGTTTGAAATATCTTATGTCATTGGTTTGGCATCATTTAAAATATACATAGTGTCTGTTAACCATATTCATCTGAATTTTAAAAATTATTTGTATGTGAACTTACTTGATTAAATAGTTAGCTAATGCTTGTGAATAATAAACATTAAATGTTGATTACTTGTGTACATAGTCCATGTCCTGCTCCTGCATAGTTCTTTGTGAATGTCAAGTAAATTCCAAAGAAATGCTCATTATTATTTTGACAAGTTTTTGCCAACATTTTGTATCTCATTCATTCTTTTGTTTAAAATTTGTGGTACACCTGTTTATTGCTGTCCATGGAACCTAACTTGTTTAAAAACTACTTACCTGCTTCCACAGAATGAAGGACACGAGTAAAAAGAACAACATTTTCTCCCAGTTCAGAAAGAACGATCGCGACAAGCAGAAGCTCATTGAAACCGTGGTAAAGCAGCTGAGAAGTCTGGTGAATGGAATGTCACAGCATCCCTAGTCTCCTCATCCCTCTTACCACATCACTTCCAGCATTTCAACTAAAAAGGTTATCTCTGATTTCTACAAGACTGCATTTATTGTGTACATAGGGGAAAAATAATTTGATGAGTACTTATGCAGATAAGCAGTAAAATGTTTTTTAATGTATTTTTAATGGCTGACAAATATGTTTTGTATATTGTGAATGTGTAATGATTGTAATGCCACAACGGATCAGTGGGAATGTAATGCCCAGAAAACAGGCTGGATAATGACGTCTGAAATGAGGCTGATATTCAAAGACATTTCTGAAATGCTCCATAATGCAAAATACAAGTGGAGTTTGTACTGTAAATACATTTAGACCTATTTAGCACTACAGTCTTGAGTGAATCAGAATGAAGAAGTTTAATTAGTGAACATTGTCAGCAAAGGACCTTGCATGATTCTGTTCATTTCAAAAAAGTGAATTTATGCTACTACTTTTAAATGGTTCCTTTTACATTTGAAGCGAAGTACTTTTACAAGTAGAACTTTAGTTAGGTCATTTAGAGAAATATACTTGTATCCAAAACACTATTTTGATTTTTACTTTTTTTTCCCCTCAGGGTGAAATATCACATTTTAGGTTCGGAGACTTTTCCGTTTCATGCTAAAACATAAAGAGCAATAATTGGTTAATTTTTTCACCTTATGCAGAACTGGAAACAGCATGACAACTTAGGTTCATAATTGGGTTGTTGTCTTTTTGGTCTGTACTACTATAGGCATTTTGCACTGAAAATTATTTTTTTTATACATTATGTAATCCAATATGTACAGACTGCATGTTTTATTTTAAAAAAAAAAAAAAGAGAGAGAGCGAGAGATGCGGTGCAACGCAACAGAAATGGAATATTCTGCCAATATAAAAATGATGGGTGTGGTCATGCATTTCTTTCACCTTTGCAAATAATTGCATTAAATGTGATGACATTTTAGTTACCTACTGAAGGAAGATGCATTTCATTGTTCAGTCATTTCTTTGTCCTTTTGTTAAGTGGAAGGAACGTTTAATTTAATTTAAGCTTGCAGCTTTGTCTGCCGTCTGTGATAGTTCAAAAAAAAAAAAAAAATCTGCTGTAAGTAAACTTTTGAATTCATTTCTTTGTTTTTATTTATGCACTTTAAGTGTCAAACCTATCACCCTAAAGTGCTCTCATCAAACTGTGTGACTAGATGGATCCTTTTAACACCAAATTGTTGAGCATAAACTTGTTTGTAAAATTATGGCTTCTTTGAGCAGAGCAAAAAATGAAATTGTCAGTTGCAGCTTTCATATTGTACATATTTGCTTTTTGGTGTTTGCAATAAATGTACAGCCCTTTTGCTTTACTTAGATGTTATTTAAATGTAAGGACATGAAGTTTTATGTAAATAAATATTGATGCTGCTTATGTACTTATGTTATGATTTTTAGGGACAATTTCAGAGGTGGGTAGTGCACAGACATTAATATCCCCTCCCTAGATTTTAAAATTTTGTAACAAACTGCAGAACTGTGAGTCATTTAAAATTGTGCTTGGGATCATATCATCCATTTAGTGGGTCGTTTGGTCACATTTTTTCTGTAAATGCTTCCTTTTTTAAAATCAAAACAAGATGGTAGGCTTGAAATGTAAATTATCGAAATAACTAAGGCTACAAATGCATGTTAAATGTTGCCATTCTTTTTAGGGCAGGACTGACACTCCAGAGGAGCGGTGCTGCTTCTGAGGTTTGTGGGGTTCAGCATGACTCCAGTGTGGTAACTCCTCTTATTTTTAGAAAGTGACCCAAATCAGGTTGTTGTCGCACACATTTAGAACATCCTAAAACGAACCCGTGTCATTTCCAACCCAAATTAACTTTGTGTGCAAAGAGAAGGAAGACGGGTCCCACCCTAAAGAGCTGCACGCTGTACCGCGTCTCTGCGCCTCAGGCTCAGGTCTCCACAGAGCAGCATCACTGAACCCGTCCGCATCATTCAGGGCCGCGGTTCTGTTCCATCTTTTATTCGGAAATTTGGCATCAGATGCATTCATATTTTCAAAGTTGCACTTAAAACTGTTTATGACCCAGTAAAATGCGTGTCTGTTTTCTTTTGCTCACATAGTGTACATTTCATGTCGTACCGTAACGCCACCGCTGTGTTATTCGCCGGTTGATGCTCCGAGGGCTGCGGTTCTGGTTGACCCACGTTCACCCCGCTGGTTACCTAGTTTCGCAGTAATCTGCCAGCCACCCCCGGCCCGCCTTCTCACCCCTCTGCGCTTCGGAGGCTCCGGTCCCGTCTGATTCACCCCCTAAACACCCCAAACACGCGACGTCACCTGAAGGTGGATCGACCCGGGTGGGAATTTGTATAAAGCGACACGCGGGGCAAAAAAAGTGGAAATTCGCCCAAATTCTGCCAGGGAGCGAGGGAGAAGCGCGTGGGACGAGCCTTAAAAAGAGTAAGTCGCATTTCCTTCGTTTCTCAAAGGTGTCATTTTACTGTTACTTCGCAGATTCCTTTCATTCCTTGTCTCGTATTTTGGTCAGGGTAAAATCTCAAGTGTGGCTTTAAGTTCACCGGCAGCCTGAGGGAGAGTCTCGGTCCCCGCCATGTTCTTCTTACACACAAAAATACTGCAGACGTGAAATGAATTGGTATAAAATACAAGGTGTCGCAACTGGTTAATTTTGAAAGACTGATCATTCCGGTTAGCAGAAGAAAAATATGTGTGGACACTAAAGCTTGTCAACTGGGAAACGTGAGCCAAGTCAGCAATTTCAGACAGGTAACCAGAAACCTGTGTGTGTGTGTGGTGCGCATGCTTAATTCAACCCGTTAAGCTTAGTGAAGATGTTCTAAACTGTTGTGCACAAATCCGTCGCGTTTCTGTGTATCCGCAGGTGAGAAAAGGTGGATGCGGAGCCTCGCATTCTCACGTCTCTTGTGGACTATCGGGAGAAACCCAGCGCATCAGCAAACACTGCCTTTCGCCGGATCTGCTGGACTCCGCTCTGTCGGGCTGAGTTGGACTCAGATCATGTCTGTACTGGAGCTCGCTTTCCCGGCTCTGGACACCACGGTGACGTCCGTCCTGTCCGTCCTGCTGCTGCTCGCCGTGTCCTGGCAGTTGTGGAGAGTGAGATGGACGGTGACCCGGGACAAAGAGTGCAAGCTGCCCCTTCCCAAAGGCTCCATGGGGTGGCCCGTGGTTGGAGAAACCCTGCACTGGCTGCTCCAGGTAGCCGCCAGCCTCTGCTTCACGCCTTCATTCACCGTGTTCACGCTGTCATTCAGTTAGTCCCGCACTTGCTTTGGACTTTGCCCTTTACTTCCACAGCAGTACTCGTTTACTCAATTACTCACTCATTTCCGAGGGCGGCGTTTCCCCAGTAGCCCCGAAACGAGTACTCGGAACATCGTTCAGTACTCATGCCGACTCGTCCTGCCTCCGGTATAATGAATATGGCTGGAATTTCGCCCGACTGCCGTGCGAGCGCGCGTTCTCTGCGGTCGCTTTCTTTCTCTTTTTCTCAGGGTCCCGACTTCCATGTCTCAAGACGGCAGAAGTACGGAAACGTGTTTAAGACGCACCTGCTGGGGAAGCCCGTGATCCGCGTGACCGGAGCCCAAAACATCCGTAAGATCCTGCTCGGCGAGCACAAGCTCGTGTGCGCGCAGTGGCCCCTGAGTGCGCGCATCATCCTGGGACCCAACACCCTGGTGAACTCCACAGGGGATCTGCACAGGACGAAGAGAAAAGTGAGGCCAATACTGTGTACTCTGCTCTACTCTGTTTACCGTGTGAGAGTCAGGTGCGGAGCCCACTTTTTGAGTCGCCGGTCCGGACCCGTTCGCGAACAACGGTCCATGTGGCTGTCTTGTACGGATCGTGCGTCTGATGGCGCTCGATGCTTTCTTTCCGTTTTGAAGATCCTGGCTAAAGCGTTCAGCCGCGGGGCGCTGGAGGAATACATGCCACGTCTGCAGGCCATGGTCAGCTGCGAGGTGGCCAAGTGGTGCTCGGAGGGCGGCCCGGTGGACGTGTACGACGCCTGCAGGGCTCTGACCTTCCGCATTGCCGTGCGGGTCCTCCTGGGCCTGAGTCTGGAGGAAGTGCAGCTCACGCACCTCGCCAGGGTGTTCGAGCAGCTGATCAACAACCTCTTCTCGCTGCCCATAGACGTGTCCTTCAGCGGCCTCCGAAAAGTCAGTGTCGCGCTTTTGTCCTTAAAAGTGGCATCGCGATCATTATTTTGCGTTAAAGCTGCAGTCGGACAGCGCCACTGCTCTGCTGGACATGACCACGAAAATAACCTTTTGTCGTTTTAGGGGATCAAAGCTCGAGAAACGATTCACGGATTTATGGCGAAAATCATCGAAGAGAAGCTGCGAAGTCAGTCGGCGGAGGGACAAAACGACGCGTTCGGCTACATTCTGAGCAGCGCCAACCACAACGACCATAAAATAACCATGAAGGAACTGCAAGTAAGGAAGAGTTAAATTTGCTTCTCTCTCCTTGTTTTTTACTGTGCTTTTACCCGAGTGCAAAACTGGGTGAAATAATACGTAAATACTGTATATAACAATGAACAACACCAGTAAACTACATAGTTTATTTTAAACAAACTAGTATGTGTGTATATTAAAAACACAGAAATAACACTGGAAGTGCGTAAACGACAAACAGTCCCGGTGTCTAATGTTTGCCTCTTTCCTTCATTGTAATTCACCGAGCTTCAGTTTATATGGACCTTAGTTTTATTAGGAATCCCTTAGGCAACAGAGGAGGCACAGTTACAACGCACACAATAATGTAAACATTTATTAATATCGCCAGCAAAGTGTTCGTTTGCAAACTGAAGGTTGTGGGGTTGAATCCCCTTCCCGCCGTGGTGTCCTCGATGGAGTTCTTAACCTGAAGCGACACGGAGAAAGCAGCTGTGCGGTTTATTATGCAACGCTCCGTCATGCACTGTATGTAAAGGTGAGCTAGTGAAATGGATCTAGAGCATTCGTCTGTGGACCCCCAGGAGACCGCGGTGGAGCTCGTGTTCGCCGCTCATTCGACCACGGCGAGCGCCTGCACGTCGCTGGTGCTGCAGCTGCTCCGGCACCCCGGCGTGGTGCGCAAAGCGCGGGCCGAGCTGTGCGCCGCCGGATACCTGTGCGGCAGTCCGCACTGCGACCCCGCAGACGAGGAGGAGGAGGAGGAGAAGGGAGCTTCCAGGGCCGGAACACAGAGCGCGTCCACCGACCCAAGTTCTGGGACTGCGGCGCGACCGCCTCCCGCCGCCACTTTTCTTTCCATGAGCCTGGACAAGCTGAGCCGCCTGAGATACCTAGACTGTGTGGTCAAGGAGGTTCTCCGGTGTCTCCCGCCCGTGTCAGGGGGCTACAGGACGGCACTGCAGACCTTCGAGCTGGACGTGAGTTCGATCGAGAGAGATCATGGACCGAAGCGGGCAGTCTAGCTGCTTCGCTGAAGCTGGTAGCCGAGTGCGTGCGACACTCATCCGCAGCATCACTTGCAAAGGGGGGTCCCGTTCATACACAGCATTGCGTTACAGCGGCTGCAGGGGAACATCTTTATCGTTAAAAGCATTTTTATTGAAAGAATAGACGCGCGAGCACTTAAAATTTCTGCATATGTCATAAAAATATTTGGCCTTCGGATATAAACAGGCTGTAACAGTTCTCAACCTCTTGGTTTGCGTGATGTTTATGACTCATGCGATGACACCAGGCCGCATCACTTTCATGTCGCCCCCTACTGAGAACGGATCACCGCAATATGCTGACCTGAACATTTGTGTTAAGACATTAAAACCAAACTCTAATTTAGTCTGAAAAAGCAACCCGAGGAGTGTAAAAATGTATTTTTTGGGCACCAATGCAAAGTTCAGTATAAATGGCTACTGCTGTCCAATGTAACTGATTCACCTGTTTGTTTATAGGGATACCAGATTCCCAAAGGGTGGAGCGTCATGTACAGCATCCGGGACACCCACGAGACGGCGTCCGTGTATCAGAACTCGGACCTGTTTGACCCAGATCGCTTCGGACGCGAGCGGAACGAGGCCTCGGCGGGCCGCTTCGACTACATCCCCTTTGGCGGCGGGGCAAGGAGCTGCATTGGGAAAGAACTGGCCAGGGTGATATTGAAAGTTCTGGCAGTGGAGCTGCTGAGCACAGCCGAATGGAGACTGGCGACGGAAACGTTCCCCAGGATGCAAACGGTGCCCGTTGTTCGCCCTGTGAATGGACTGCATGTCTACTTCACCAGTGCACGTTGCACACGCTGGTGACTGTCTACAGACAAACAGCAGGTGGTCTCCACACATCCATGTGCGGTGTCTGCAACAACACTGTCACTTATGTCACTATTAATTATTAGTAGTGCTTATACTTGAGGCTAACTTAAATACATCCTATATTCAGGTGCTTTAACACATATTTTTGGCATTAATGTGAATTAAGACTACTTTATATTGTTTCAAATGGGTTTGCACTTTGTCATGTCAGGGGTGTGATGTCTTTCATTTATTGTCACATGTATTCTTTTATTTATTTGGAATAAATTCATATGGTATTTCTATATATTTTTGGTTGTCTTTCTCATACATTACTGCGACCTACATGGAATGAAGAAATCGCTAGGCTGTTTTGTCAAACACGAGTTATGCATGATTATTACGAGTTGAACTTGAACCGAGAACCTTGTTAGACAGTAAAAGTGAAATATTCGCAACAGAAATGGTATCGTTGGGTTCACTGTAAAATAATTTTTAATGAAAATTGTTGGAAAACTGGCTTTAAACCATTTTTAAATGTCAGTTCTAATTTTAAGATTAATCTTATAGAATATTTGTGTTTCTCCTTTAGCGAGAAGACTGAACTACAGTTACGTACTCATACGACCAAATCAAGAATTCCAGATTTGTCATTCTTGCGTCTGGACAGTCTTGTCACTTTTCTGAAAGTAAAAGGTTAAAAGGTTAGTGAATAATTAGACCTTACCTATCTTTTTAACCAGGTCTGTGTCACCTAATCAAACTTTATTACCAAAATTACCAGAATAGCACATCTGACAGCAGCAATCATACAATAACTCTAAGATAACCACACGTTTGACTGTGCAAGTCTGGGACATTTTCACTTGTAGGTCAAACGTCTGTTGGTTTAATCAAACAGGAACGCAGACAGTTTACCCTCTGTGACCTCAGCACACTGTAAAATCCTTGACAATTGTGCTGACATCATTTGTAGGCGCTTCTCGAGGGGAGCACAATGGATGCCATCACGCTGCTGACTGCGCGCGTTCGGCAGCCGCGACACCCGCCTCATTCACGTGAAATAGCTGGGTCCCGCTCGACGCCTCGGGAAGAAGCGGCTGTAAAAAAAAAAAAAAAAAAAAAAAAAGTCCTTCCGAAGACATTCCGGAAGCATCCACAATGACACGTGGAACGCTTCCGTGTGGCTTCCCGCCAGTTGAGCCAAACGGCACCTGCGAAGAGGTTACACTTTCAAAAAGAGCTGGCAGGATGACCCTTTGGTGAACCATCACACTGTGCCCTCGTGACCCCCTCCCGAGGTGCCAGTTGTTGGGTCACCCGATGGAGCACTAATCACATAACCGCCCTTAGCAGCCCAGTTAGTACCACAGTGGAGCAAAACCCAACAGGGAACCTGAAAGAAGACCAACACGAAATTTCCAACTGGCAACATCAGCGAGCGTTCCTCCCCTCAGCTTCCTCAACACAATGTCACAATTCAGGGGAATACGTGCGATTCGTTTTTCGCGGTAGCCTCAAGCCGGGCCGCTATTTATACTGCGTGCCTATACATTAAAAATAAAAGCGGAGGAAAAAATAGACGTGAACCGTGAAAGGTCCGTTTTAGCTCCAATTAAAAGTTGCTCTGCAAACAAGTGAAAAGGCCTGTTTATGCCTTGACCCAGTTACACCACTGGTCTAAGTGGTTTTAATTATGGCCTAGATTTGATTTGCGGGATCGACAGGAGGAGAATAGATGTCTGTGGAGATAATAAAGGCCCCCGTCGTAATTGCTGCCGTTTGACGGACAGTGAACTTGGCGAGCTTTGCGCCCCGGTTCACAGGGATGTCAGGGTCCGTGTTGTAGGTCACCAGCAGGTCAGCCCTTAGAGATGGGAAAGGAGCCCGAGGGGGAGGGAGGGGGGCGTTGAGGTGCGCGGTAGGCAGGGAGGGGGCTGCTCACACGCACATGGACCCAACAGTCGGTTAACAGTCGCCGGACTTGCGCTCTTACTGAACCTCAACCACCTCATATATTACATGAGTTAATAAATAAAAAATAAAAAAAAAAGGCGCACAGGTTTAAGAGCGCAATTCCTCCTGCTCCTCTGGCCGCATCGAACTCGCACTAAAGTCATTGGGAATTCCGCTCACGGTGCCCGCGCTTACAACCATCAGATCGCAGTTTTTTTCCTCGTAAATGTGCTCCCCGCGAGTGGCCGATGCCTCCAATGAA